>OY751100.1:14045874-16445874 GCA_963564075.1 Eupithecia subfuscata | reverse complement strand
AATTTTGGCAAAAATACTACAATTTAATAATAGCACAACCTTACCTTTCTCATTCTTGATTTATAGCCATGTTGATATTTTTGGATTACTATTAAAACATTCGATTCGCAAGGAGAGGGAAGAGAAGTGAACTTCCTCTTGTTTAATAGTGGGACAGTAGACATAGATATGTATTTATTTGCAGTAAAGACCATTACCAAAATATATATAATTTACTAAACAATAAAAATAAATTAGTACTCTATTTACAATTGAAACAATTGAGCTAACTGCTGACTGATCCATACCTAATAATACCGGTTGGAAACGTCGGTCGTCCCGGAGACTGCGCTGGCTGCATTACTATTGGTTCCTTTTTTTTTGTCTCGTCGAGGAAATTCGTTCACGAATAAACTGGTCTGGGGGGGACCAGAATTATGTGGGACTCGACGCCCTGAAAAGGACGTAATACCCACTAAAACCTCTCCGGTGTCCCTCTCTCGCCATTTTCGCCGAACCACGGGAACATTTAAACATCCGCGGCCCGACTGGCGTCCCCTCTTCCTCCTATACATGGCCGGCGAGCCCACCGATCCACACACTCGCCGACCCCATTCTTCCATCACCTTTCCTCCCCCGATTAGGACACAGATAGGACAGACACAGTTGGAACCGCGAATGTCCACCTCTGTGCCCAGATGGGCATTGTCGCCCCATACTACTACCAGGTGGGGGTCATACATTTACACAGGCTTTACTATTGGTATGGTACCTACTAAACTAAAGACTAATAATACCTACTAAAAACATTTGGACTCCTTAGCGGAAGGCGACTTGTCCATACAAACGTAATACCAAAATTATTTCTAATTCAAGCATATTTCCAGTATATTATTGTATTATTTGTATTCAAATAGTATTTATCTAGGTTCCTGGATAGTTTTTTTTTCAAAATACTTACCGAAAATTAAATGAAAGCCAATCGCATTTTGCAATTTTTAAGACAAAATTGGCCAGTTTTCTTCCTATTTGTTTCGTAATAAAAACAACAATATCTTATGTGTAATTTGTATGGGAACATAGGTAATATTGTCTAGTTACAGAATAACAATACTTTGTGAAGAATACAAGAAGTTTTCAGTCATCATTTTTGGTATTACAGAACACAGCGAAATTCATACCAAATTTTAAACGGCAATCATGCTATCGCGCACGCACGGGGCGGGGTACAGGGGGTCTATTCGCTTTCTACGAAATCGACAATTGCGTGCTTCGTTTTGTCAAATTGCTATTCTAATTCATCAAAACTCGAAGCTACGGCACGAAGTTTGAAATGGCGGCTTTTGCGGCGGCCACCTCTATTCTAATGGGCAAAATCTACGAACGAAACATTAAATTTGACAGCATTTTTCAAGAACCACTGTCAATTTGCACGGTAGCTACAAAGCTACCTTTTCATTTTTGTAATGTGTTTTTTCACCATATTTTGTCCATTTATCACTAAAATTTCGGTAGATTTATGATTGTTAAAATATTTTATACACGTAGCGTCCTAAATTATTGAAATTTACTCATGATATTTAAAGATCACTCTCCGTTTCATAATTTTCGGAAAAGCGGCTCTACCGCCATCTTTTAGCAAAGCCTACAACTAACAACTTCCCCCAGCTGACGACGAAGTTCTTATTTTTACCAAAACTTGGCGCTAAAACCGCTCTTTTTAGGGTTCCGTACCTCGAATGGAAAAAGGAACGCCTATAATATTAATTCTTAATTTCAGACACAAGATCCATTTTTGAGGTGATAAAAAAGGACAGTTATATAAAAATCATAATATATTAAATATAAAATTCAAGGTACAAGGTTGAGTACTTAGTACGTCAGGTGGCAATATTCACCCTCCGTCTGTATGTAAGGGTCCGATAACATCAGACGGTCAGTCGGGCTTACAATAGTGTCGTTTTTACACATGTCAACCTCTGGACGTTAATGACGCAATTCTCTTTCTTTGGATGGCATTGAAAGAGTCTACACGGGATAATATAGATTATAGAATCACTCGTGACAGCCGTTTACGTTTAAACTTAGCAAAGAGCTAGCGCAAATAAAGAGGAATATCCGAAAACCATAAATTATTTAAAGTTACATAGGTAATTACAAAAATTATTTTTTGATGTTCGCAATAAAACCTATACGTAAGCCCTTAAAGTACTTCCCGTTGACCTAGAATCACGAAATTTGGCAAGAAGCAAGGTCTTACAGCACAAGGAAATGTATTTTTATCTATAAGTAAAGAGAAATAACCGAAAACCGTTCATTTTAGCAAAATCACCAAAATCACCAAAAAAACGCAGTGTGTCTGTGTAAATTATTTGGCTCAAAAATATATGTTTCCAGTATAAATGTAAGTGGGTTAACTTTGAACCTAGTTTGTGTTGGAAGAACACCAACGCATCATCCCTTAACAAGGGACTTCATTAGGGTAAATATAAGTTTGTTCGGAACCCTCGCACAAGTCCTACTCGTACTTGACTTGTTTTTATTTAATCTGTCCAAGGTTTCTATGCTCTCTGGTGGTTTCATTCACATGATCGTTCACGAAGGCAGTTGGGTGTGCCCGGATCTCGCCCGAATGAAAAATGCCCACCCGACAGAGAAACAGAATAGCTATCGCTTGCGTGCGTCGGCCGCATGTCATCGGCATCGACAGTGTCGGTTGCGGAGAATTGTAATAGGGCCCCAGGGCCGGGGGACGGGACACTTCGGTTGTGTGATCGCATCGCTCGCTCGTGGCTCGGACAGACACACTAATACAACGTGTATTTACACGGGGCGCCGCCACCGCTCGGGGACTTTCGGAGGTCGTCGTAGGGGTAGGAGAACATAGATAGGTTCTTATAATATGGTAGGAGAGGCTAGGTATTATTATTTAGTAAGTATACTATTTTCTAAATCAGTGTGTCTGACAAGTTACGGTGCTGTGCGTGCGTAGGTATTTATTTGTTCACTATTCTATAGACCTGTGCCTTGTTGTTTGGAAACAATAACCTACCTCCTTAGGTACATTACATACCTAGAGGTACCTACCTACTACGACTTTGGCGTGCTTTGGCTTTGTTTACGGACTTTGATATTTTTCACTTACGGTTTGGTTAATGATATTATGGACTCGGAACGTTGGGATGTAGGTAGGTATCTCACAGTAAGTAGGTAGGTACTTACTTACCTACCTACCTACCTAAATTATTTTATTATTAGCTAGCTAGTTGTTTTCTTATTTTAAAGTAAATACCTACCTAATACTTACCTACCTAGGTAGGTAGGTACCTAACATGTTGTTTAGATATATGTACCTATCATAAGATAGGTACCTACAATGTATGTGAAGTAAGGAAGTACTAGGTAGGTATCCAGGCGCGGTCGCAGCCCAAGACTTTGGGGGGGGGGGTCACACACAGTGTCACACTTGGTGCGGGCCGTAGCACCAAATGTACTTGTAGGCGGTTGCAGACCCAACTGAAAACCACTTAACTTTATCGGCGAGCGGAGCGAGCCGCGGAAAATTTATACTCAACTCCCAACAATAGTAGGTATAAGTTATAGCGAGCGAAGCGAGCCTCGAAATTTTTGAGATGTTTTCTGAACTTTGGGCAAAAGTAAGCAAGAGTAGGTCTACTTGCTTACTCTCGCCCGCATCATTTATTTTGTTGTTGATAGGTATCTATAAAAAATAAATGATAGCGATCGTAGCAAGCCCCGAAAATCTTAGAGACTTACGGTAGTAGATATAAAGCTATGAATATAAATCGGGGCGAGCGGAGCAAAGGAGATTAACAAAAAATTAGAAATACAAAAAATTTCTATGGAAACGTTCAAAGGTAATTTCTATCCCATGGGAACTGATTTATGGGATAAATAGTAGCCTATGTTTGATTCCAGGCTTAGAGCTACACCAATGCAAAATTTTAGCTCAATCTGTTCAGTAGTTTTGGTGTGAAGACGTAACAAACATCCATCCATCCATCTATCCATACAAACTTTCGCATTTATAATATTAGTGTGAAGAACAATTTTAAAGTTTCACGAATAACAACCAAATATGCGAACAACAGACCAGACACCATATAGAATCAACGAAATTTTTTTTGATCTGGCTGTGCGTGTGAGTTGTTTGGTATTAGATATTTTGCAGTTGCAAACTAGCCTGAAACGGAGAAGGAGTCCTGAACTAGAGCAAACCAGAAGCTCATCAAAACAGCAGAATGATATCAGAGGCAAGCAGAGCGTGCTGCGATAATTTTTGGTTTTTGTTAGATTTTGGGCAACTTTTTAGAAAATTTGGCAAAGTGACCTAAAGCGGGCCGGGTTTTGAGCTTTGGATCATAGTCAGAAGGAACAAATGTTATCAGCGACCAGACCAAAACGCGAAAATTTTGTTGTCTACTAATTTCTTGTACTGGTTGACAAAGTGACCTCGCAGATTATTTGTTATATTTTGTGCTTTTTATTGTGGTGGTTGGATTGATACAAGCTGACTATAGCGGACCAGCCAGACCAATAAAATTGGGAACGTTGCCTCTGTGCTAATTAAAATACAGAGCACAAATAACAGTAATATCGGCGAGCGGAGCGAGCCGCGATTTTTTTTATTGCTGCAGTTGGTAACCATAATCAATGTAACGGAAGTAAACAGGAAAAAATTAGACGTTTTTTCATCATTTTTTACGTGTATTCTTAGGTATACAAAACGTACCTACAAATAAATTATAAATATTCGAAATTTAAAAAAACGTTATTCACAAGTTGAATCTCTCGGATTCCAGAATTATCCCTTTTCGGTTTAATAAACCCTTTCCGTTGCATCCTGTGTATATTTTTTCACACTCATATTTTGAGTTTGGATGTAGGTAGATGTTTTTAAAGTTTGGATATAGATGTTTAGAAGTTTTCGCGTAAAGAAGTACCTAATCAACACATACCAATCCATCAATCCATACTTGTTTTATAAGTATCTTTCACACTACCTAGGTATATTTTTGACTAGCTAGGTAGGTACCATAACAAATTTCGTAGTGTTTAGCCGATATGGCTACCCCACAAGGCTTTACCAAAATCGTAAATTGATTTGTTTTTTTGATAAGTAAATAAATGTGTCAATTCAAAATCAAATGTTTTTTTTAAATAAATGAAAGTGTCAATATCAATGAACAAAAAAGTGTTTACGTTTATATCCTTGCCTTTTATTTTCTTGTCAGAAATTCACTATAGGTACCTACTCGTGTATTTAATCCTAAATTTAGGTATATCCTAGGTATTGCAGAAGCAGAACCGTATGACGAACCTACCTACACTCCATCCAAATTCGGTTAGTTTACAAAAATGTCACACCGATTTTTGCTGGAGTATACGTAGGTGCTTACATACTACCTAAGTACGTAGGTATTTCCTGATCGATCAGTTTAGTTAGGTTCTAGGTACCAATGATATTACCTATATTTGGGTTCTACATAGGTACCTACCTAGGTACCTAGGTAAGTATTTCTTGAGAAATACGTAGGTAGGCCTTGTAGAGAAACTTGAAGAAAAAAACGCGCTATCAAACTAAACATTCAAGTAGATTTTTTTAAAATACACTTGCACTTCCCAAAATGTCAGTACCAAGGTACCTATGTAGGTATGAAACGCAAATAGTATGCCTAAAGAAATAGGTAGGCAAATTTAGTACCTAGTCTAGTATCTAACCTACCTGCCGCTTTCGATAGCAGAGGTGTATACCTACTCACGCACACGCACAAGCACGGCACTATGGATGGATGGTTGTGTTCACGTATGTAGTACACCTACCGCGTCCCGCGCGCGCCTGCATCAACTAAACAGAGATAGCGATATTCGGGGCGATTTTTGCACGCGCCTCGAATTGAAGTTGCGATCGAGCTCCGCCGGACTCTTAAGTGTAAAATGTAAATAACCTAAGTAAAGCATTACCAAGTATCCATAGCAAAGAGTTTACTTCCTCGATGTAAGCTTCCGTTGCTGATATCCAATACTTTTAAATACATGAGAAATTGTTCGGGAATTCCATGTCTTTTATATAAAACAAGTTTCTGCCCGCGGCTTCGCACCCGTTTTTTCTATGGAAACGTTTAAAGATGATTTCTACCCGATAGAAATTGATTTATGGGATGAAAAGTAAGCTTATGTTTGATTCCAGGATAAGAATTACCTGTATGCAATTTTAGCCCGATCCGTTCAGTAGTTTTGGCGTGAAGAGGTAACAAACATCCATCCGTCCATCCAAACTTTCGCATTTATAATATTAGTGTGATCAACGTTTCTGCCAAAGCTTTGCATAAGTTTTTCACCTCTCACTGTTTTTATTTATTTTTACCTTCATAGATCAATCAATCCAGCGGTTCACCTTGATATTAAGCACATCTTTTGTAAACGAGCCAATATCGAATTTTAAGAATATTGATGAGCCAAACAAAAACAGCTTTTATAACCACTGCTTAAAAATTATTCATCCTTAATTATACGTTTTTCTTTATAAAAATCCGAAATTAGCTACTTACACTTTTATAAATATGGCTATAAAATACTGTGACCTTTCAGAGTAAGGATAAGGTGGCTATAGTAGATAGGAACTATGATCCGACAGCTAAAACCACGCGTGGGTACCTTACATCTGCATGACATAAGGTATCACTTACCTACTGGGCTAGGTTATAATACAAATCAATTGTTTTTATCGAAACGTCATCGTAAGGTCTGATTGATGTTTTTTTATAGGATTTGGTCCTGTGCCATGTGACACGGAACTAGGTACGTAAATCCCAAAACGAAAAGTAACGATAACGTCTCGACATCGAGTCCCAAAATCAGGGCTCTGATAATAAAGTAGTGTATTTACCGCCTTGTTTAGTTTAATATCTAAGACTAAACCCTTATCCCAGAAGCGCCCTCAAACTGACTATTTCGGTTTATGTAGGTTCCGGTAAAACTTCAGTCTTCTACTGTTCACAACATTGGTTCACCCATATCCTCTACTTCTACCGTAGCTTGGTAAATCTCGCGCAGCATCCCACCCTCTGACTACAGCTGATAAGCATGAATAAAAGATGATTTATCTCATGATTGATGAGGTATCCGATCAGCTGAGACAAACTAAAGGATGGGCCATGTTTACATGCGTTTTGATATCAATCTTGCTTCTGTATCGACAGCGGTTATTGGTTTTATAATAATTTATTTAAGAAATCAAATAATAAATCATTTTTTTTATTTCAAATTTATTTTGGATAATACTTGAGATCTTAGAAATTACCCTAAGCGCGAGGGCTTACGCACTACCTTAATAATTTAATTATATTTATTGAACGGTAGAGGTATAACTCAGGTTGCTTAAACATAAGACGGTACACTCTAAAGGTACATACTTATGACTTAACACTAAAGACACGATAGAAAATACATCTCGCACCGACACCAACATATAACACGAGACAGTTTGGGTAGGTACCTAACCTTTTATACCACGGAAGGAAAATCGAGAGCCTTTTGATCTGGGTGATGGAGTGGAACTAAAAACAGGTTAAAATAGATAAATATGAATCTAAATCTAACATTTACACTGCTTTTAATGTTAACGTCTTACAAATTAAAGCTCGGAAACTTTTCAAGAGATAAAAGATGAAGATTTCTTATTCTACTGTTTGTACTTATGCTTTTGCTATAAAGCCCAAATGCAAAAGACAGGCACCACATTTTTGAGCGCTGAACGTTAAATTTCTATAAGTATAATATCTATAATCTCTCTTGAAATGTGGTAGGTATGTACCTGCACTGCCGAGTTATATTTTTTTATTTTAAAATATCATTACTTAATGAAAAACAGGATAGGGCCCTTTAGAATAGAAGTAAATAAGTACTCATACCTACCTACTCTTAATTTCATGTTTAAGAGAACATAGTTTCAAGTTTTGTGGACCACGTTGAATTAAAACAATTATCATCTCGTTAACCTTTCTAGTAAAGATTAACGAGTAGGTTTTTAAATTTCTTTGAAGTGCTTCTTGAAGATTTACCGTCGATTGTTATCGTGGAATAAAGTTAATCACTAATCAGCAGCTAAAAGAAAAATGGGAATGCAATAAGGGTACAGTTTTTATAATAGTTTTAGTCGTCTTCTAGTAGAGGTTTAGAGAAATGTTTACCTTTAAATAAACCTTGGAAACCACACTCACCCGGTTGTTCCTACGCTGATCATCTCTATAATTAACTAATCAATGGTTTTTTGTTATTATAGTGCGTACCCCACACTATGGGTAATTTCTAAGAAATCAAATAATTATATTATAAAATTTTCGAAAATTTTTGCGATATTATTTGATTTCTTAGAAATTACCCTAAGTGTGGGGTTACGCACTATAATAACAAAAAACCTTGGAATTAAGCTACGCGACACCTCTCGTCAAACGAACTAAATGTAACTTTAGTCTTTGAACAGGATTGGATAAACTTCAATGTTTCCCCTGTAGGTGGAGCTAACGGCGCTAGAGACCGTAGGAAGTCGCAGAGATTTTCGACTCCCACGTCACTTGACTTCGTGGTGTAGTTGGTTATCACATCCCCGTACTGAGGGGAGGACGCGGGTTCAAGTCCCGTCGAAGTCGAAAATTTTTGCGATATTATTTGATAACTAATCAATGATCAAATGAAATTTTCTGAGCGTCTGGTCGAAGCGACGCGTGACCAGGAGAGCTGGTAAGTATCTGGCGCAGCGCATTTCAAACCTCTTGTATTCGGCAAGAGAAAAAACTATTCGATAAATGATTTGATCATGTGTTAATCAGCGTACGAACCACCGGCTGAGTGTATAATAATCTAAATACTCAGTTCAGGTTTACTTCAGACTTCATCATATGGGATCATGATCAAATAGCAGCAACTTAATAATTTACATGTTATCATTAAACTTGATTACTTATTCGCTGTTTATCGTCGCAAAAAGAGGCATTTTTTTTCTCTTATTTCCATCGAAAAGGTCAGATGGATTTGAAACGAAAATGGATCAAGTCTATTCAACAAAAAGTAGACAATATTATTGGACTTTATCTCAAGGTGTTTAGGTCGAAAAGGGGTGTGTTAAGGTAGTCTAAAATTCCTCGGATATGTCTTTATTGATAGGCCACGAAGCCAGTTGGGCTACATTGAGTCGAGAGCCTTTTTTTTCGTTTTAAAACTATGCAAATGAATCGAAAGGCTTTGTCCGTTGATATTCTGTACGCCACAGGTTTAAACGAATTTTCGAATGTTCCGACACAGGCATTATTTGTTTAAGGTTATCAGGATTTGATTTGTCAGCAAGTCATCAATATGTCACAAAAGCATTTTAATCACAGCCTTAAAATATTTCTTCGTTGAAATAGAACTTAAAACATTAGATGGTTAATATATTTAGAAATAAAAAGATAAAATGATCAAATGCTTTCTATTCGCTGAAACAATCCTTTAGTAAATGATGGTTCCCCAGTATGTGTCCTATTTTAAAATTCATGAGATAAATAACTTGGCATGTTAATAACTAAATACCTAGCTTTATAGGTACCTATTTAAAACTTATTGTATGTATATTAAAGATAAGCTGTTGAAACTGTACACTATTTTATACCTAAGATCTTTTTTGTACAATAGGTAGTTAACAAAAAAATATGTACCTACATATATTTCTGATTCTTTTAAGGATAAATTTTATGTTAAACATATATAGGTAGTTGTGGGTTCGGCAATGACCCTTGGTGAGGATATGGATAGGATAGTGAAGAAGAAAGGGATATTAAAAATTAACTCATGTGCAAATCAATACCTAGTGCAAGCAAATACATACCTGTGCAATTAGTCCCTAAACGATAATTAACAGCACATATTCGCACATAAAAATTAAAATCACATTTTTTAAAGATATCAATAGGTAAACAATAAATCTTTTCGAAGTCTCAATCTAAAAATGAATTAAACATACTGGAAAAGGTGTACGAAACCATAAAATACGTATTTCGATCGAAGATACGCCTTCTTTAATAAACAAACAAGGACGCATTGGACGCACGTGGAATTCTAACATCAACTCCACGTGTCTAGGATTTATTATCGTGATATCTGTGCATTAGGTAACATCAGGACAAATAAATACATAATCAAAAGTAAGAGGTACAACGATGGTAACAACAAATGAAGCAAATTCCGTAGATATATAATAAAACTGGTTTATTTTTACGTGTTTCGAAATAAAAGAAGAATAATTAGAATCTTAACTTTTTTATTGCACACAAAATGTTCATTATCATTATTTTAGCCTGAAGTGACCCATTGCATGGCAATGGTAAAAATCTGGCAGCATTTCTGCTGGATGTGTATTTAAAACATTTCGATACAGAAACCCTTGAAAAGAAAAAAAAAGAGATTCGGACGAGATGACCCCTACTCAAAAGTGAAGTGGACATCTCGTCCGCGGATCAGTTTGAGATTCGGACCAGATGTACCCTAACCCAAATAGTCATAGTTACAAAACAAATGAAAACTAGAAAAGCGGTTTCTTTACCGAGTAATAGTGTAGATAACAATGTTATAGGTTCTGGGATTCCTGAAATTGGGCCTCAATGATTATTTGGCTGGCAGACAGTAAAAGATTAATCGAACGATAATACTACTAAATAATACTAACAACTAGGTTAACGAGTCAACGAAAGTTTTCAATCAGTGCGTCCAACCCGTTGCTGCAGTGTGGATTGTCTAGCATAATTTATCTATTTATAGTGGGGCTAGTGCACCAGTTCTAAGTTGCTCAGCGAGCCATTGAAAGGTACCTATGAAATTCCTCTGAAGGACAGGATTCGAAACAAAAATATCCGACAGAGAACCAAACTTATCGACATAGCTCAAAGAATTAGCTAGCTGAAGTGGCAGTGGGCCGGGCATATCTCGCGAAGAACTAGCTATGTCCAGCAGTGGACTAATATAGGTTGATGATGATGAAATCCGTCAGAGCACCAAATTTATCGACGTACCTCAAAGATTTAAAAATATAATCGCAATCATTGCCCAGATTCGGAACCCATATTGACTAGTTTCCGCTCTCATATGGGAACAAAAAGTCACCCGTGATTTCAGCTGACCGTATAAATAGCAAACAATTTCGACAAGGTTTTAACGACCAATTAGATCGTCAAAGTGTCACATAAGACTTTTAATGAAGGATTAAAAAGGCTTCCGACATAAATCCTTCGTGTAATTAACAATTCCGATACGGTGACATGATCAGACACAACTTTGAGGCGACAGAGGCAATTAGTTAAATGCCAAGTCATTGTAATATTGGGGGATATTTATGAAAAAACTGCTTGTATTGTCTGAAGTGATAACCGAAGCGAATTGATTGTCATGGTCTTGTATGAATGGAACTTGACTTATGGTACAGCAATTGCCTCAGGTGCTCGTTTAGTTTGGACTGAAGTGATAAACCTCTTTTAGGTATTATCGACAGGAGCGAAGTTTTTGCAGATACGGCGCTGCGCTGCGTTAGCAATAAACCTAATATTGTACCTATTTGTGTAAAGATAAATGTTAAATATTATTTACTGTCGAAACTGTGCACAAAAAGATATTTAAAAATAAAGTGAAAACAACTATGGTACAATATTTATAGTAACTTAAATGACTGGGCAATAAAATTACAATCAAATGATAGAAATAAATTAGAACTAGTAGGTAGGTACCTATTGAAACAATTGAGCTAACTGCAGACTGCAAATAGGAAATTGATTGAAGATTATACTAATTATTTGATTTCATAAAACATTTCTTTAAGCTATGCACCACATAAGGAGTTTTGTCTTAAATATATAAAATGGCAATTCTATAAAATCTTTAAGAATTTAAATGCTGTTATGGTACAAGTGCCATAGAAGCGCTGGTTTTCAGCGAGGGCCGCGCTACTAAAATAGTAAGAATCCTTTCCGACTCGCTCGTGCAAAGAAACGCACGTGTGAACAGTGAGGAGTTCCTATAACTCGCTTTGCTTTCTTCAGGGCTAGATGACGCTGTGTGGAGTAGCCACCATATTTTTGTACTCTTTCTCCAATGTTATTTCTTAGTGAATTCATCAGTCCAGGCTATTTCCAAGTTTCCGGCGTTCCTTACGTAACTCAACCTTGGCATTTAGCGCACAATCTAGCTGCTCTCGGACCGGGTTTCACCTGATAGGCGTTGATGTTGATCCCTGGTGGGTGTCCGGGTAAACAATGCAATCACATTTAGTTTATCTTATTTAAATCGATTATGACGCGCTGGCGTAATTCACTAGAGCAGGAATGAGTAAAGTAGTTGTGTTTTTCATTTTAGAAAAATATATTTTGGAGCTTAAAGTGCCTATGTCGTATTTTGCCATAAAAATTATTGTAGATTGACGAATTTCATTATATAGCGAACCCCCAGAGTACCCATAACACAAGCTCTGGTTAGCCTGGGACTAGATGATGTTGTGTGAATTGTCCAGCATTATTTTTTTTAAAGAGCAGGTTAACTACGAACCTTGTTAGTGTTGGTAGAACACTAACGTTTGTTGTGAACCCGCTTACATTCATGTTGAATGAAGTATGTTTTGAATTGTTGTAAAAATCGGTGAGATCATAATATTTCGAACTAGTCATGGGTATTCCTGACGAGTTGTCGAGGTTTCAGCACTTTTAGCAGGCCTCTACTGGCCACCACGGGAATAGTCAACTTATTATGCTAGGTTATGTTAAGTACATAAGGGAAGAAACTGTTCGCCTGTAACACAGCTACATTGTAGCTACCACAGGAGACAGAGCTCTAACTGAATTGTTACACACATTTCTAAAATAAACGTTTTTGTATTTGTATATTTGTATTATTAGACGACCGCTGTGGCGCAGCGGGCGAAGGTCCGCCTGCGACGGAGGAGGTTGCGGGTTCGATTCCCGCCTCGGGACAAATGTTTGTACGATCTGCAGATATTTGTTCAGGGGTTCTCGATGTTTTTCTATGATAAAAAATAATAAAAAATATCTATCTATGTAGTGTATTGTATTATGTATATCAGCTATCTAGTACTCATAACACAAGCTCTGCTTAGCTTGGGGCTAGATGATGCTGTGTGCATTGTCCAGCATTATTATTATTATTATTATATTAGTTTTTAGGTAGGTTGGTATTTTATGTCCAAAATGAGAGTGAAGATCTTACAAATGACTTAGACAAAGCTTGTCCTTGATGGTAACACGTGCTAAGTCCAACCAATTAGCAAGGAACAGTTTTAGATGGGGACTTTAAGTGAACTTTCTTTATCAACATAGGTAACAATTTATTTATTTATTTATTTAGGTTGCTTTTTAGTTGGACTTTTCTTTATCAACATAACAGTTTATTTGTTTATTTATTTATTAAGGGCAACCAACTAGAAGTAACACAAGAGATCACAAAATTAATACGACAAAACTTAAAAACTAGTTAGTGCACTCTAAATTACAGGTAGCCACAACATGCGCAAAAAACAAGGCAACTCAACTAATAGGAACATTCATGTAATAAACTAATAATATAGTTAAATTAATGTAATTATACATAATATAAATAGGCACGAGTTAATAAAGATAAAGGCACAATGTTGATAAAGAAAAGTCCACCTAGCCACATACCTTGTTTTAAGTATCAAAGAATGTCTCAATTACAGTAAAATCAGCTCCCATAGCAACCGTATGTAAAGATAAACTTACAAATCGCTGCTAACCAAAGTAAAACCATACCCGACATGATGAATGAGGCGTTTGTACGTTTAGTCAACTGTCAGTGAGGTGACAGTTGTTATTATTATATGCGCGGGCGCAGAGAACTTAATCCGTATTGAGGAATTTAAAAGTTATGTAAACTTAATTGGGTGGGAGACTGAAATTATTATTTAAAATTTATGCGTCCGTTGATGGTGGGCGTTACGGTTTGATATTTTAATTTTTCTACACAATTTAAGGAATAAAAATTTATCCAAAATGTGTACAAAAAGATTTCAAGAGTTACCCGATTCCCCTGATATAAAACGTCATAGTTTGATCTTCCGCATTCTTTCATGTACCTACTAGCTTCTACCCGAGGTTTTGCGCGCGCTTTTCCGAGTTCGTCCTTCCCTGAGAAATTTCATTGAGATTGGCTCAGCCAAGTTCAAGGCGTGAAAAGGTAACAGACAGAGAGACACAATAGTTTATTTTGATGATTACTTTTTTATTACTTGGTTTATAATATTAGTATTTAATCTACAGGGTGCAACGGAAAATGTGTACTAAGCCGAAGGGCGATGATTCTGGATCCTGGATTCTGGACCCCCACGGGATCAACTTTTTTATACGATTTTTTAACATTTGAACATTTTACACTTTTTTTTGAATAAATTAGAGACTTTTTTCTTCATATTCGTGTTCTATTACGTGTATTCTCACATAATTATTATTTAGAAATATCAAAAGATTTACATAATTTTTTTAATCGTATCACGACAATATTGTTTGTTTGTTTTGCTGAAAAAACAAGAAAAACATTTGTGAAATATTTTATAACGTTAAATAATGCAGGAGTCCGTTAAGAAGAACACAAATAGGAAGAATAAAAAAACTTTATTTAAAAAATTATCGAAATTAAGAAAAAAAAGCATAAGTTGATCCCCTTTTTTAAAACCTAATTACGTTGAACGTTGAAATACTTAGTCAGAATTAATAAAAAAATGAGCAAATGGCAATGGCCATGGCAAAAGGCAATGCCATTTAAAACCAATAGGCAATTGGGCATAGTCATATTTCCCAAATTAGCGTAGCTAACATCCCCGATTCGTGTTCTAAGGCACCTCTGTACCCGCTTACCATAAAAGGCGTAACTGCATTGCGCGGTAGTAATTAACCATGTTTATGTACCTATCTAGTACGTCAGCCCTGCGTCCTTGGCATTCAGCGAGAGCCGGGGGCTCGACCGAGTTTATTTGACGGTTATTACAGATTTAAGAAGATGATAGACATGGTAAAATAATACAAGTGATTTCGAGAGTCTTGATAAAATCATTGGCGTATTTTATTGGATTTTTTTGTAACTGGCGTCGGTGTCCGATTGCACTTTATGGATATTTTAATTGAAAATCTGTTTTGCACCTCAGTAATGTAATGCTTTTTATTATCAAAGAAATAATAAAATAAACAAGGCAACTCGTATCTCGTAATTAGGTACCTAAGCATGATTAATTTCGTTACTATGTACCGACCTAAAACTTTTATATACCACTAGAATTCTTTATAGAGGACAAGGCTATAAACACGCGCATAAAACCGTTACGCGATGCATTTGGTTAGGCACGTATAATGAACAGTCATTAAAAAGGGCTCACTTTCTTTATTTAATTCGCTTACAAAAAGTAAATCAGGGCTTCCTCTCGGCAATACCATAACCGAGACTGCGCTGTTGTTTTGTTCCGAGCATAGATACCTACTTATCGTAATCGTTGTGCAATGTGCTTATTTGCATTTGTCAAGTATATTCAAACTCAAAGTGATATTTTAAACATGCTAAAACAAGTGCTTGGCTTCATTAAACTTTTTGCGATCATTATTTCTTACAAAAAACAATTACGTAGGTCCCTATTTAAATCTGGCGTCTAGATCAAAATTAATTGAACCAAAATTAGAATGCGGAAGCATTGATTTCTTGGCCTTTTTATCACATTTTGCCACCTCTGGTATTTTCTACGCTCTATGTAAAAAGTAGAGCATACTGAACGCACATGACATTGTTTTGAGTTCTAGGGTTTAAAATAAACTGGTATACGTAATAAATTCTTGACAGGTTTTTATTGTGAATCGTGGATTCCAATCATTTACCACCGCGGCGCCGCACCCATACCTTTCTGATTATTATACACTTGCGAGCTTTAAACTGGAATCGCTTCAAGGGTTGTTCAAGACTAATTTTTACAATTTCTTTGCAGTGAACTATGAGTTACCTAAGTTATGTTTTCCCTTACGCAGGATTTATTGGCGACGATAAATTTTGATTTAATGCACGATAATGTCCGCTGCCACACCGCAGCAGTGACTAGACAGTACCGACAGACGTCTTCCATGTCGGCATTCCCACACTAGACTGGCCAGCCCTTATTCCTGACTTGAACCCAATCTGGCATATGTGGGACGAGCTAAAACAGCGGATACGAGGGAGAAATCCAGCTAATCCAGCTCCGGCGCCGATAGAAGCCGATAGATGCAACTTCGACCTATTGCAATAATTCCCAAAATTTAGGTAGCCAATTTAATTAATTTTAAATCTTCTTGATATCACTTGAAAGGTAACAAAATTACCTTTCAAATGATAAACCACAATCTATAGTTCATTGTACATAAATTCTAAAAAAATTGTTTTGATCAACTCGCGATGAAAGCGATTCCATTTTACAGCTCGCAAGTGTAGTTCCAGAGTAGGTATAGGTACCTCTTTTGAATTTATTTTTGCATTCGTCCGGATTTTATTCTGACACCGCTGCTGTTCATTCTTATTACTTTTTCTTTTCAAATCTTTGTAACGTATTTTAACGATATTTGGGCGGTATAACAAACTATAACAATATTGCCAAATATTTCTCGTTATGGATTCCAATAAATAATTCGAAACAAAGAGAACGTCGGAGTTAAGTGGTTATTTATTTAAATGGTATCATTGATCTCTAACAAAATGCCATTAAATACATTTTAATAGATACATCAAACAATCTTGAATCGTAAACGGTTAATATATGCTGGCTGTCTATTGTTACAGCGATATAAAGTTAAATGACACATGAATATGGTTTTATTTCGGTGGTAAAATTAAAATATTTACAGGTATTTCTCTTATTTTATTTTCCCGACATTTCAGCAGGGTTGCTACCGTGGTCACGTTATTATTTTGTAAAAATGATGCTTTCTATGATTAAAATCTTTATCGACGGGTCTATAACTCTATCAACCCAATCAATCAATCACTATCAAATTTATTCACAAATAAAATTACGATCAACAAACAGAAATATCTTAGAACTAGTATTTACAAATGAAACAATTGAGCTGCAGACTGTTGCAAACAATCTACGGGTACAACTGATCCATATCAATACCAGTCGGAAGCGTCCCCAAGACGCTGCTGGATGAAATTTATTGAATTGAATGGAATAAAAAATGCAAATGTTTTGGCAGATGTCACACCTATTTATGGAAATTTTCAACACCTTAAGCTTAAAAACAACGTATTTCTATAATAAACATTTACTACCTTCGATATCAACTTACCCCGTTCTGAATTTAATGTAATTTGAGTAGAATGTTTACAAAATTTTGGAAATAAAGATGTCAACCGAGGTCGCACCGGTGGTGGTGTAGGAAATTATTACATACAGTTACTGACCCCAATCGAAATAAAGTTTTAATATAAACTCAAACTGGAAGAAATGAAATAAATTATTTGCAGAGATCGAAAAAGGCTTTATAAAACCACCCTGTTTGTTATAATGGTTATGTAGTTATTCATGAGTGTATCACGACACATAATGGCTGCATGAGTCGTATAGAATATAATAATAATATAATATATTAATATATAATAATCGTATAGAAAAGGCGGCAAACTGTCAAATTTCACAAAAATGACTTTTACATTTTATGATATGGCCGTTTAGTATGTTTATATATAGTTATATGGCAGTTAATAAGTATATAATTAGAAATAGTACCGTAGCCAGTTGCTACGAAGTGCTACGAGGAGCTACGGGTTGCAAGTTCATAGAAGACTTCAACGCGCTTCATCAAATCTTTTATCTCCTTTCATTTTAGATTTTGATTGTAGGTTGTATTTTGATTTTATTGAATTTTTAAATCAGATGGTCTTTTTATAGTTGGGTTGATCGTTTCGTGTTGGAGTGAGTTTTTTTGGAGGTTTTTAATTTTTTCTGCGTTCTTTAAATTAAAGCTCGCGCCAACAATCGCGAAACGATTAACCTTAAGCAATTGTCTGTAGAGTGAAGGTACCTACTTATATACATTTTTTTAGAAGGTACCTGGTAGTGCTCTTGTAATATGGTAGGACGTGTCAACTCAATGCCCATTACCGCGTAAACATGGTCATCTTATCTTAATTTCCGATAAGCGCGAGTTACGATACCTTTTACTTATTATCTGAAAGTGGCACAAAAAGGTCGATTGACTAGTAAGCATCATCAACATCATCGATACTAACCTGAGGGACTAATAAGCATCATCAACATCATCGATACTAACCTGAGGGACTCATAAGCATCATCAACATCATCGATACTAACCTGAGGGACTAATAAGCATCATCAACATGATCGATACTAACCTGAAGGACTATTAAGCATCATCAAAATCATCGATACTGACATGAGGGACTAATAAGCATCATTAACGTCATCGATACTAACCTGAGGGACTCATAAGCATCATCAACATCATCGATACTAACCTGAGGGACTAATAAGCATCATCAACATCATCGATATTAATCTGAGGGACTAATAAGCATTATCAACATCATCGATACTAACCTGGGGGTGCATATAATAATTTGTTTCTAGAGCTTTATCACGCTATCTTGTCTCAGTACTGATCTTGTAAGCCTAAAGAAATCACATTAATTGACACTGGCAATTTGCGAGCGATTTCGACGACCGAGGCGACATGAAATGTTTCTACGATCTGCAAATATTTGTTGTGGGTATTTTCTATGTATACCTAATAAAAAATATATATTTATTGTATTAAGTATATCAGTCATCTAGTACCCGTAACACAAGCTGTACTTAGCTTGGGGCTAGATGATGCTGTGTGAATTGTCCAGCGTTGTTTATTTACTTATTTTAAAGCGAAACGAGTGCGCAGCTAATCGCCGCTTGTTTGAGATGACTCGAAAATCACCAGTGTGATAAATCACTTGGAAAAAGAAAGATGCAAAAAATTTCTGTATGATTCGATTGTAATATTTTCAAACGTTCTCTAAACCAAGTTTTTGTGAAGAATCGTTTTAGAACATTGTATTACTTATAATTTCTTAGGTATCGCTGACTATGTCCATACATTTCGGTCAAGTGTTCGTCTATTTACAGAAGTAATCCGCTAAGAACACAAGCCATGACAAACATACGATAAAACAAAGCCACGGGTCGCTGACCAGAGATGAACAAAACAGGTGTTTGTACAGGGTTGCGTTTAGTAAATATTTGAATTTGGCTTTTAGCTGATTTATCATCATCAATCTAAATAAAAAATCATCACGTCATTTGAATCCACGGAATTCTCCGACTCCGTGTGCACCAGATGCCATCAGATAAGAAGTTGAAGTTGAATCCATAAGCTCTTTAAAGATCAAAATTTTCAACCAGTAGGTAGGTATCATTTAGCCTTAAAATACTTACACCATACCGACTTTTGGGCTAAATAACGCTAAATTATGCTTAATTATTTAGAATATACATTCACTAAATCGATTCAATTGCTCTAAGTAGAGAATTATTGGTAGGTAAAACAAACAATGCCACATTATTTTAACAAAACATTACCCACAAAATATACAAATAAAAACTATAAAGTTAAACCTGCGTTGAAATCGTTCGTTGAATGGCGAGTGAAGAATGTCTTCACAATATTGATATAGCACTCATAATTGTGTTGATTGACCTTTTACATGATTTACATCGAAGCGATCGTTGTAAATCGGCGTTGGATGAATCGTGAATCAGTTAATCGGTGGGTAAGGATGGTTAAAACAACGACGAATAGGGTCGCAGGCGCTCCTTTCAGAGAACTGAAAATAATGAAAAGAGGGGAGAGCCGTCACAGCCCTTCACTTCAGAGGGGAGTTAGAAACGAGAAGTGATCGTGACACTTCCCTGTTTGTATGGAATTTGCTCTGTTCCCTGTCCGCACAAAAGAGGCGCTGTACCAAATTGTATGGAACAAGACAAAATTAAAATAAAAAAAACCCGCCGTCGTTTATTGGTTGAACAGATTTTCATAAAACATGGCTAAGAACACTCGGGATAAGATTATCTATGACACAAAAAAAACTAAACAAAAATCAGTTCATCGGTTTGGGAGCTACGATACCACAGACAGATACACAGATACACAGACAGACACGTCAAACTTATAACACCCCTCTTTTTGCGTCGGGGGTTAAAAAGGGACGTCACGATCACGTATCGTTACTAACGTCAATAGACTCACTCCTCAATCTCATAAAAATGTTTTTGGGATTTTGGTTTTAGTGAGATTGAGTGATCTGATCACTGATCGTTTTAAATAATTTTGTGACCGTTATTATTAGTGTCCGTTATGGTATTTTATATAATCATGCAAGCCTCGCACTAATAACGAATTATTATTATTATTATTAGCCGAGTTTATCCCACGGATGGGCAAAGGCCTCCCCCCACTCTCCAATATTAACGAATTATTTTAAAAAATACAATGTACTTTTAGATCAGTTGGATGATGTAGATAAGAAAGAACTTTTATTGATATAGACAATTTTCTTGTCCTAATAAGATAAATCAGAAAGTCTGTCATGTTACGAAATAAAAGAAGTTGATGAGATGTTGACAGGAAGTTTATTGTCAACCACGTTTATATATATAAGTGTCAAGTTAAAGTAAATTAAATATCTATGTCTAGAGGTAGATTTAAGGCTAGAGGTCTATGACCCTTATTACAATTAGGGCCTTAATAAATACTAAAGAACCCTAAAAATGGGCGGTCGATGTGAAGCACCGACCTTAAATGGGACGCGTGAGAAGCGCTCCCGATTATTGAAATGCCTCTATGGTAAATACATCCTTTACAAAAAAAACTAATGTGTATAGTGAGAAGCACCCTAACTTAAAATCTAAAGAATCGGGCATTATATTCTCGGCGTGAGGCGCCCTAATAATGGCCTTAAACTAACTAATCTACAAATCAAGTCCTTCCTACCTAACAGGGGAAGAGAGAACACAAGGAATCTTGTAATTTATTGTAGAAGGAGAAACAAAGGAGGAACACAACACAACCAGCCACTGTACGGAATCATAAACACAAAACATAATAGGTTAAACAGGTCGTCGTCGCCGGGGGAGGGCCGCGGATCACGAAACGCCCGCTCGCACCAGCTCGCACCAAAAGGAGAAGGGGTCCCGGTATCCACCTCAGGTCTCGAGACGCACACGGGACGCAGATGGGGAGGTCCGCTCGTGTGTAGAAGAAGATTGGAAGAACCTTCGGCCGGCCCACGGCCCACGGTCACATACTGCTGTTGTTGGCTCTTTGCCCACCAACTGATTTACAGCTGAGAAATACACGGAAGATATGGTACAGCCATTACTTCAGACTTTCACTAATTGAAGAAGATGATAAACACAGAAAATGATAAAACTTTTGGTGGAAAATAAAACTTTTCACTCTCTGACTGATTCGGACCCTCGACATTTCAAAACTGCCATCATTTCTCTTCCTTTCATTCCATTAGCTGTCATATTTGAAAAAGACTACCAGCTTTTAAAATAATGTCATAAAAACAAGAAAATAGGTTCGATAATTAAGAATGAAACCTTTTCTCGAAGCGAACCCTACATTATCACCTCAATTAGGGCAAAAAAAAATAATAATAACTAAATTATTATTATTATTATTTTTTTTTTTTTATTAATCATAACAAGATTGTAGTTCATTGAAAGTGAAAACAATAATAACAAGTGTAAATCTACCGTTTAACAAGTGCCACCGACACATAGTGTAAAAGTGCATGAAACAAACGGTGAAAGATTAATAATTATAACAAAATATAAAAGACAGACATGAAGTCCTGTAAGACAACGATAACTTATAATAGTCGTTACCGACTACAACATGTCATCAATCGAAAGCACAATAGAAAGTACGGATAGTGTAGAGAATGGAGTAGTAACTAAGTGTAATCCTCATAAAGTGAGAGAAAAATATTGGGAAGGGAGAAAATGAAGAGTCAACAGTAGTTCCACGAGTTAGAGAATACACAGGTCCAACTTACAAACGTCACACATACAATACAATAATAAGGATAAGAATATATATTTTTTATAAAACTTCCATTCATCCACAGACATTCTAACCTAATGTATAAACAGAACCAAGTGTTATGAACTATAACCCAGAAAAACCAACCCAGAAATATAGTGACGAAGGAATACAACAAAGGTCTATAAGATTGAAATTACAGTTGGAGTAGTTGCTCGAGTTAGAGGATAGCAGGCGTTAAGTGAGCCCTAATGCGCACCAAAACCAAGATAGGCTACTCCATACTATTACCATAATATTATTAATTAAGATATTAAAATTACATTTAATAGCAACGGACGGATTACCGAAACCGTATGAAAATCTAAGACAGTTACTCGAGTTAGAGGATAGCAGGTATTAATTGAACCCTAATGCGCACCAAAACCAAGAGTTTTATTATTCCTTTGTCGGATTTGCTTGCGGAGTATAAAATGGAGTGAAAAACTTAAATGGAATGCTATATTTATCCAACAAATTATGGAATTCGTGACTTTGAAATTGTACACCATTATCCATAATAACAGACTGAAAATGTAAATGTAAATGATGTAATTGTAAATGAATGTAAATGTAAATTTAAATGTAAATTTAAATGTAAATGTAAATTTAAATGTAAATGTAAATTTAAATGTAAATGTAAATGTAAATTTAAATGTAAATGTAAATGTAAATGTAAATGTAAATTTAAATGTAAACAAAAGAATAATAAATAATCTCTTGTAAAAAAAATATAAATATATAGCAAGGGCCAAAAAGTTGTCGAGAGGAAAAAAAAAAAAAAAAAAAAAAAAAAAAAAAGGAGACCGACACTTACATACAAAAACGTGGTTGAGCGTTTTTTACGTTGGGCGCCAAATGTCATGTTACGAAATAAAAGAAGTTGATGAGATGTTGACAGGAAGTTTATTGTCAACCACGTTTATATATATAAGTGTCAAGTTAAAGTAAATTAAATATCTATGTCTAGAGGTAGATTTAAGGCTAGAGGTCTATGACCCTTATTACAATTAGGGCCTTAATAAATACTAAAGAACCCTAAAAATGGGCGGTCGATGTGAAGCACCGACCTTAAATGGGACGCGTGAGAAGCGCTCCCGATTATTGAAATGCCTCTATGGTAAATACATCCTTTACAAAAAAAACTAATGTGTATAGTGAGAAGCACCCTAACTTAAAATCTAAAGAATCGGGCATTATATTCTCGGCGTGAGGCGCCCTAATAATGGCCTTAAACTAACTAATCTACAAATCAAGTCCTTCCTACCTAACAGGGGAAGAGAGAACACAAGGAATCTTGTAATTTATTGTAGAAGGAGAAACAAAGGAGGAACACAACACAACCAGCCACTGTACGGAATCATAAACACAAAACATAATAGGTTAAACAGGTCGTCGTCGCCGGGGGAGGGCCGCGGATCACGAAACGCCCGCTCGCACCAGCTCGCACCAAAAGGAGAAGGGGTCCCGGTATCCACCTCAGGTCTCGAGACGCACACGGGACGCAGATGGGGAGGTCCGCTCGTGTGTAGAAGAAGATTGGAAGAACCTTCGGCCGGCCCACGGCCCACGGTCACATACTGCTGTTGTTGGCTCTTTGCCCACCAACTGATTTACAGCTGAGAAATACACGGAAGATATGGTACAGCCATTACTTCAGACTTTCACTAATTGAAGAAGATGATAAACACAGAAAATGATAAAACTTTTGGTGGAAAATAAAACTTTTCACTCTCTGACTGATTCGGACCCTCGACATTTCAAAACTGCCATCATTTCTCTTCCTTTCATTCCATTAGCTGTCATATTTGAAAAAGACTACCAGCTTTTAAAATAATGTCATAAAAACAAGAAAATAGGTTCGATAATTAAGAATGAAACCTTTTCTCGAAGCGAACCCTACAAGTCTTCCAACGGATCGAAGCACTTGTGCAAAGTAGTTGGTAGCTTCGGCAATTAATAAATAAATAAATAATTTAAAAAAAATAAAAAAATTAATAAAAAATAAATTAATTGGAGCTCATTCATCAGTCAACACTTTTCACAGACAGAGTATAAAATTACCACGTTTTACCACTCTTAAGGACGGAGGTAAGGTGCAATTTAACCTGTTATAATTCAAAAATAATTGCCACCTCAGTTACTTTCTTCAAATACATAAAAGGAGTGGTAGGCCATTAATAATGCTTATTTGACGACCTCGGTGACGCGGCGGGCGAAGGTCCGCCTGCGGCGCGGGAGGTTGCGGGTTCGATTCCCGCCTTGGGACAAATGTATATGCATAATAAAAAATATCTATCCATGTAATGTATTATACATATTATATATATCAGTCATCTAGTACCCATAACGTGTGGATTGTCCAGCATTATTTATTTATTATTTATTTGTTGAATTTTACCACACAGAACATCGTTGATTGTACCCGATATATAATCATTAATTATGTTAGCCCAAAAACATTTGACTAGTCTGAAGTGTCCACTGAGCCTTAAAATGTAGGGATAAGCAATCATGCGCAATCATGTTTTTATGGGACTAGACGATCGCCTCGCGGTTTGACCCGCGTTAATCCCGTTCCCGCTGGAATTTCGGGATAAAATATGCCGATGTCACTCCCTGAAAAGTAAGCTTCCTAACGGTGAAAGAAATTTTTAATCGGTCCAGTATTCAATACAAACAAACAAACAATCTTTCCTCTTTATAATATTTGTATAGATGATTGTTTTGTTTCGAATGTATCACATTTTGGTCAAAATTGACATTCCTGCTGTTTGTCACATTAAAATATCGCGATCAAATTATCACACAAATAAATAAATAAATAAATAATGCTGGACAATTCACACAGCATTATCTAGCCCCAAGGTAAGCAGAGCTTGTGTTATGGGTACTAGATAACTGATATACATAATAATATACGAGTACATACATAGATAGAGAGATAAATAGTTTGTGTGATAATTTCATCGCGATATTTTGTTTTCCTTTTTTAGGGTTTCGAAGATCGGTTTCGAAACCCTTATGGTCTCGCTTTGTCTGTCCTTTTTTCCCTCCTTAATAACTCAGCAACTACAGCAGCTATCAACTTGAAATTTAAAATAATAATACATTTCGGGCGCCTGTACAGATTTTAAGAAAAAAAAATGAAAATAAATGAAAAATGAAAATGAACATTTTCCATACAAATTGAGATGTCAAAATTTTAAAAGAGACCTACAGAGTCAAATGGGGTATCAAATGAAAGGTATTAGTTTGTACATTTCAAAATAGTTTTTGAAATTTCTGTAGGTTTCATACTTTTTGAAATATTTTGAAAATAGTCGAAAAAATATCCATTCCCCCCCCCCTATCTCCGAAGTTTGCAGAGCGATTTATTCAAAATGTATGGAGCGTTTGTAGATATAGATCTATATTTTACAGGAAAAATATAGAAAAGTCTGTAAAATGAACCGTTTTTGAAAAATGGTCAAATAGAGGGGGGATAATTTTCAAAAAGGGGGGTAACCCCAATGAGTTGGGTATCATATGAAAGGTATTGGTTTGTACATTTCAAAACAGTTTTTAAAATTTCTGTTGGTTTCATACTTTTTGAAATATTTTGAAAATAGTCGAAAAAATACCCGCTCCCCCCCCCTATCTCCGAAGTTTGCAGACCGATCCATTTAAAATGTATGGAGCGTTTGTAGATATAGATCTATATTTTACAGGAAAAATATAGAGAAGTCTGAAAAACGAATACTTTTTGAAAAATGGTAAAAAAGGGGGGAATTATTTTCAAAAGGGGAGGCTACCCCACCGAGTTGGGTATCGTATGAAAGGTATCGGTTTGTACACTTCAAAACAGTTTTTAAAATTTAGGTAGGTTTCATACTTTTTGAAATATTTTGAAAATAGTTGAAAAAATACCCATTCCCCCCCCCTTATCTCCGAAGTTTGCAGAGCGATCCATTCAAAATGTATCGAGCGTTTGTAGATATAGATCTATATTTTACAGGAAAAATATAGAGAAGTCTGAAAAACGAACACTTTTTGAAAAATGGTAAAAAAAGGGGGGAATTATTTTCAAAAGGGGAGGCTACCCCACCGAGTTGGGTATTGTATGAAAGGTATTGGTTTGTACACTTCAAAACAGTTTTTAAAATTTCGGTAGGTTTCATACTTTTTGAAATATTTTGAAAATAGTCGAAAAAATACCCATTCCCCCCCCCTTATCTCCGAAGTTTGCAGAGCGATCCATTCAAAATGTATCGAGCGTTTGTAGATATAGATCTATATTTTACAGGAAAAATATAGAGAAGTCTGAAAAACAAACACTTTTTGAAAAATGGTCAAAAAAGGGGGAGATAATTTTCAAAAGGGGGGGCTACCCCACTGAATGAGATGTCATATGAAAGGTATTGATTTGTACATTTTAAAACCGTTTTTCAAATTTCTGTAGGTTACATACTTTTTGAAATATATTGAAAAAAGTCGAAATTTTACCCGTTCCCCCCCCTCTATCTCCGAAGTTTGCAGAGCGATCCATTCAAAATGTATGGAGCGTTTGTAGATATAGATCTATATTTTACAGGAAAAATATAGAGAAGTCTGAAAAACGAACACTTTTTGAAAAATGGTAAAAAAGGGGGGAATTATTTTCAAAAG
The DNA here is from genome assembly GCA_963564075.1 of Eupithecia subfuscata. Classification (NCBI taxonomy): domain Eukaryota; kingdom Metazoa; phylum Arthropoda; class Insecta; order Lepidoptera; family Geometridae; genus Eupithecia; species Eupithecia subfuscata. The sequence continues at coordinate 16,419,088 of OY751100.1, read as the reverse complement.
GGGAGGCTACCCCACCGAGTTGGGTATCGTATGAAAGGTATCGGTTTGTACACTTCAAAACAGTTTTTAAAATTTAGGTAGGTTTCATACTTTTTGAAATATTTTGAAAATAGTTGAAAAAATACCCATTCCCCCCCCCTTATCTCCGAAGTTTGCAGAGCGATCCATTCAAAATGTATCGAGCGTTTGTAGATATAGATCTATATTTTACAGGAAAAATATAGAGAAGTCTGAAAAACGAACACTTTTTGAAAAATGGTAAAAAAGGGGGGAATTATTTTCAAAAGGGGAGGCTACCCCACCGAGTTGGGTATTGTATGAAAGGTATTGGTTTGTACACTTCAAAACAGTTTTTAAAATTTCGGTAGGTTTCATACTTTTTGAAATATTTTGAAAATAGTCGAAAAAATACCCATTCCCCCCCCCTTATCTCCGAAGTTTGCAGAGCGATCCATTCAAAATGTATCGAGCGTTTGTAGATATAGATCTATATTTTACAGGAAAAATATAGAGAAGTCTGAAAAACAAACACTTTTTGAAAAATGGTCAAAAAAGGGGGAGATAATTTTCAAAAGGGGGGGCTACCCCACTGAATGAGATGTCATATGAAAGGTATTGATTTGTACATTTTAAAACCGTTTTTCAAATTTCTGTAGGTTACATACTTTTTGAAATATATTGAAAAAAGTCGAAATTTTACCCGTTCCCCCCCCTCTATCTCCGAAGTTTGCAGAGCGATCCATTCAAAATGTATGGAGCGTTTGTAGATATAGATCTATATTTTACAGGAAAAATATAGAGAAGTCTGTAAAATGCACCCTTTTTGAAAAATGGTCAAAAAGAGGGGGGATAATTTTCAAAAAGGGGGTTATCCCAATGAGTGGGTATCATATGAAAGGTATCGGTTTGTACATTTCAAAACAGTTTTTGAAATTTCTGCTGGTTTAATACTTTTCGAAATATCTTGAAAAAAGTCGAAAAATTTACCGCTACACCCTATCACCGAAGCATGCAGAGAGATCCATCTGAAATGTAGGTTGGTACCTACTAGTTTTAGGTCTTCATTAAATTTCGGAGTTTCTAACCGGTACCTTTAGTACATACCTACTTGTTCACAAACGTTCGAAACCCTCGGCGCGCGAGTTATACTCGCACTTGACGGGTCTTGTTTTAAATTAAACTTAATTTTAAACTTTGAGAGTTTCTAGATGGAAATTTGGTTGACTAGAATCTCCCAAAGAAGAAAATTCACAGTAAGCATGGAAAGTTGCATTCATAAATTTAATTTTCTTAAAGTATATTAGTAGCTAAAATCATCACTACTATAGTGTTAACTAACGAGTTAATAGTCTGTGAAGTACCTGCGTACGCGCATCCCAGCTGTCAAGGCCAGCGCCCAGCGGGGTCTTGACCTAGACGCCTACAAACTGTGCTGTCAATGCCCTGAACAATTAGAACTGTCCCAAGTCATGAAATAGAGCGGGCTTAAAACGATCAAGGTGTCTAGTGATACCTTAAATCACATACCTTAAATACATTTGATAACCTGACTCGACCAAGTCAGTAGTCGGCAGAGTTCGATTTTATCAGAGTTTGGTTGGTTAGGTTTTGAAACATTTTCGTTGTTTTAAATAGGTATTTTACGTATCGTAGTCAATGTCATGTAGGTAAAATCAACAACTTAGTGACTGGCACAGTCTCAACATTTTTAAATATGAAGTAGACGTTTTCGAAAACTGAGATTGTTCAGTAGAAAAGTTACCCAGTAATCTAATTTGGTTTGTACATTCAACTTTAGGTGCAGGGTCTTGCTGTATATGTAGTTAATCAACTTCGAAGTCTTTTCCTGGACTTGCATGACGAAGTCTGAGGTAAACTTTTTTATTCTTCAATTTCTAAGGACACGAATCGCAAAAACCTTGAGCGGTTGTGGTCACACGCGAGTTTTTTACAAATTGCACCAAATTCGATACAGTATTGTCACTATCACAGCTGTTAATCAAGATTCAACCTTGTGTCAGACTGTTAGAATTTATTCTCTGACAGGCTATAAAATAATCTGGTAAGACAAAATTCAATCATCCATTCAATGCAAATGATTTCGTGAAAACCGTGTTTGTCAGCTTAGGGCGCGAATGAGACACTTTTGTGGTTTAAAAATGAATGTATAAACTAATTTATATATAATTTTATACAAACAAACCCTTAAATAGGTCCTTTAGGTCCACCTTATTCCGAGTTGGTCGTCATCGACCCTTTTCTAAATCCTTATCTGTTTTCAATCTTTGAAATCGATACTTTGCACCCGATTGGTCTTATTAGCGATCCCGGATTAATAAATTTTTGGTTAATGCATATTAATTTTGTATTTTTGTCCGCAGATGGAGATGAGGAGGTTTAAGACAAGTCGGACCTCTTTTCTCACGTATTGGATATTTTTATTGCAAGTAAGTTGTGGCTCTACTTAAAGTGGACCTATAACGAAGTACTTACAAGCACTCACGTAAATACAAAGCACCCTGCTTGTTCTATTAGCATTAAAGGCTAGTAGCAAAGCTTTTAAACCGATATTACATAAACAGTCTTGAATGAAACACAGCTCCTATTAAAAAGAAAAATGTTCTGACCAACAACCGAAAGATCGCAAGATATAAAATGGCCAACAACACATTAAAATAATGATCACGTCATGGGCCGATCCCTGTTTTAAAGGCATGTCTCCGGGCGTTCAGCCTGAATTTTGTTGCTTGGAAACCTTAGGACCAATAGGTTCATAACGATGGAGTCTGTAGCTTACACTAACAGCTTCGACGACGAACTCGGATTTCCTACCATCTAGGTACATAATCATGATCTGGCTAGCCCATAGCATCATTGTGTTTACTGTCCTGATCTGCCCGATTTGTCTCCAGATGCTGGGCAGCGCCCACCGCGGGGCGGAGGGCCACGGGAGGCTGATGGACCCCCCGGCACGTAACTCCATGTGGCGCTTTGGATTCCCCAACCCCGTCAACTATAATGACAATGAGCTCTTCTGTGGGGGGTATGCTGGTATGTAGATTTTAGGGGATCTTCGAGCGAAGAGAGACGTCTCCATCGATTATGACAGCTTTATCCTACAACCGTGGAACCACGAACCATGAGTGTGGATCCTATTCGTAATAAGTCACGCCTTCGCGTCGCGTTCGCGGCTCGTTCCTGTAATTTGTCGGTTTTTTGACCCACGACACAGGGTTCGTAAGTTTAAGTGTGAGTGTGGAGGCCTTGGCAGTTTCGCACTGCGATCCGCGACGAGTGTGGAGAGACTTAAAAGGCTATAAAGGCTTCATGTAAAGATTTATCCTCGCTGTGAATTTGAACTGCGTGGCAGCAAATTCGCGCCCATGAGAGAAATATAGCGAAAATCGCCAAAGAGGAGGAATTCAGTGGAGGTTGCGAATCATACTACCATTTCTCCATTATTCGATGGCACTGTTATGCGCCCCCTTTCGAGAGGGGTTTTAAAAAAAGATTTTATATTTAAATCACTTTATATTGATTTAATTAGAATTAATTAGGTTACGTAATACAAAAGAATTGAGCCCGGAGACAAGTTATGGACGCGTGTTGCTTGATAAAATGCTCAACCGAGACTGACTCGAAGTCACTGCAAAAGCTGTGACTGAGGGATGCAAAATGCAACGCAGCAGAAACTAAGCAAATTCACATACATTGAAGGGGTATAACAGCACGACGAAACTTGATGATGTATTCTCGTTGTGGACGTGGTTCCTTAATTTGATCAACTTTAACAAATTGATTTCCTGATAACCGCCCGGTTATCAGAATGCAGAAGCATGAAGCTTTAAATTAAACTTTCGTTATAGTTAAGTAAAGCATTTCGCAAATATAGAAGATCCAAAAACCTTGACCTTTCAATCATGAATCAGCAGTTTAATCAATAACCTGGTAACGAATGAAGACTTTTCTGTCCACTGACACTCGCCCCCGCTGGGCCCAGCGTGCTTTCGAATGAATACCTAATTACATACCTACCTCCGTTTCCTGATACCTATAATATTCAGTTTTACGCCTCCTATAGGTACGGTTCATTTCTTGATACTTATAATGACCAAATTAACGCCCCCTGTACATAATTCCTAATAATCAATTTGCTCTTTTTGCCGCACACAATAGTGTTGACGTTCACACATCAGTTCGATGAACTTGATGAATTGAAGACGAGTTCATGGTTCATTAGTGGTTAGAAATAGAGAGGGATATAGCTATGATTGCAGATAATAGCTGAAGAATGCGGATGTGTACCTTCCAGAGTTTAGGAGTAGCTTATTTTTATGTTGACAGTGTGTGTCATCCTGACTTGCGGTGCAAGAGTCCCCAGGATGAGGGTATTGGTCCTTCGAAACAACTCTACCCATGGCATTTCTAGTTTTATAAACGTTTGGAACTAGAATATCCTATTGTAAAATGTCGCCGATGTTTACAAAGGTCTTGAAAACCAGATCAAAATATTATTTGTTTACACATGACACTTCGATACCGGCCATGGATAGTGTTCATGGATCCCATTCTAGAGCAAAGGCCTCCCACCCATAGTTTTCACCGCTAGGAAAAGGCCTCGCTTTCCTCTCTGTACATCAAATATCAAAGTACTTTATTGCCTTTATACCTTAGGTACAGGACTCTTGGACACGTCACAAAATTCAAATTACATTAAGTAAAACTAGGAAATAAAGTGATCACTTTTATTTTTTGTTCGCTTTTTTTAAGGTAAAGTAAGGAAGCGAAAACGGAGGTAATCTCACTGCTAGGCAGAATCTACTGCTAGCCAAAGACCCCTCCTTTCATTCTTCTGTCGAGACTTCCTACATTGTGCAAGCTTTAGACATCTCGACAGTTTGAGTTGCTTACATTGTTCTTTACATCAGCCTGATAGTCCTGCCTCAATGACGTTGTTTGTTGGCAGTGCAATGGGACCAGAACGAGGGTAAATGCGGTGTGTGCGGCGACGCACATCACATCTCAGAGCCCAGGCCGCACGAGGCTGGAGGGATGTACGGCAAGGGGATTGTCACACGGCACTACAGTGTGGGACAGGTGAGTATTGACTACGAGAGATGAATGGAAGTAGTCTCTAAGCTGTGTGGTGCCGGCTTAGAATTCGCACCACCCCAGCTCTTCCCGCGGGTATCGTAAGAGGCGACTAAGGGATATCCACAGGGGGCGGGCAGCAGCGCCACCTGCAGAACAATTGTAACACCGAACTGCGATCTCCAACCAGCATGCCCAGCGTGGGGATTATGAGCATTACCCTCCAAGAGATAATAGCCAATATGGTGCTTATCAGGGGGCGGCCTGCGTCCAGCAGTGTACCAATATAGGCTGTTGAGGTGAAGAGGTGAGGAGTCACTAAGCTAAAGCTTGGTTTGGTTGCACTGTTTAGTGACAGTTAACTTTACCGAAGGCGGACCGGAGCGGTGTAAAAACAACCAATAGTATGGTGTTTAATTAGTGCCTCATCACTATAAAATATTAAAATTTCCGAAGTTTGGAGTTGAGTTGAAGTTGCCTATACTGCCTAGCGCCGATGCGTCGGTTGGGGAAACGGGCCAAGTAGCCAAGCAAATGCTTATTTCGCAAAACCTTTCTAGCTGTTTCCAGCTTGAGTTAGTTTTGTCGTTAGATAAATTTTGTGAATTCTCTTTCAGGAAATAGAAGTAGAAGTGGAACTAACTGCGAACCATCTCGGCACCTTCGTGATGAAGCTGTGTCCAAACAACAACCCCAAACAGGAGGCGACACAGGAATGCTTTGACAGGTGAGTAATCATAATCACTCCTCTATAGCTTCGCTGAGTCTGGGACTCTGAGTACTGGTACTCAGAGGTATGGTATTGTCAAGTAGGTAGGACATAAAACCGGCAAGTGCGGGTCGCCTCCCACACAGAGGGTTCCGTATCATCATACAAAACTTTCGCAAAAGAAACTAAATTATAGATAGATTTTTTGTTGGATCGAAAAAAGCAAAAAGACGTTGTTTAACTTTGGTGGTACTCAACGTGGTATGGACATTGGCCTTAATTATTAAATTTATTTTTATTATTTGTTGTTATAGCGGCAAGAGATTAAATACTTACATGTTTTGTAAAAATTTCAACTGTCTACCTTTTACGGTTCATGAGAAACAGCCTGCTGATGGGAGGACAGACTGACGGAACAGAACATTGGCTGAAAAGCTATGAGCTCATGTTCAATTTCAGTAACCACCAGGTTGGCAGCTCTTTTTGCAGATCACATGCTATTCGTGGAGGCTCCTTAATATTACTAAACAAATTCATGAAATTCAAAGACCGTAAGGACATAACATGCTTATCCGTTGAAAGCCACATTGAAGTAGCATGTGTAGAGTTGGAGCAAATTATTGTAGTAAGCGTATACAGCCCACCATCAGCTTCTTTTGAAATATTTGAAAATGTTATGGAGAACATTTTATTTAAATTATCAAAATCAAATAAAACTATAATGGTATGCGGGGACTTCAATGTTGACCTTTTAGAAGTTTTCTCCCTCAGTACTAGATTGACTAATTTATTTAATTCTTATAATCTAAGGCCATTATTTATGGAACCTACTAGAATAACTGAAACCTCAGCAAAATGTATAGATAATGTATTTATTTGCCAAAGTGGAAAAATTGTAACCAAAAAAATAATAAGCTACTTAAAATCAGACCACTTAGGTCAACTAATAAAACTAGAAATTCAAGTAAAAAATAATAATTCTAAAAAGAAAATAACATACATACCTGTAACCACAAATCGATTTGAACGGTTGAAATTGGATTGGGAGTGTAAACCATCACCTTATCACTCACTTAACAACCCAAATGAGTCATATTGCAATTTTTTTAACACATTTACCAATGCATTCAATTCAATATTCAATATTCACACCCAAATCGATTATGGTCTCAGAAAAACTTACCTTTAGTGAGTGGGCAACAGTGGGTATACATAAAAGTAGACAAAAGTTGTATGAACTGTATAGTGAAAAACAATACAATTTTAGCCAGGAGTTCAAAGAAAAAGTAAAAAATTACTCAAAAATATTTAGAAAAGTTTGTCAAATAGCAAAATCAAATTATATTAGCTCGAAAATTAGAAATAGTGATAATGTAATAAAATCAACTTGGAATATAATAAAAAGTGAGACTGGAAAGGTCAGTACATACGTTAATGATTACAATTTAAAGATCAATGATTGCTCAGTTAAAAATGATGTCGAAGTGGCCCAAGCATTTGAAAACTTTTTTACTGAAATTCCAATCTCAACTACAAAGTGTTTAAACTCTTCTCAGGTAATTGCTGAGTCGTTGCTTATAGAAAATGTATCTAAATGCAAAAATAAATTTAATTTCACCCATGTTGATGAAAAAGATATTAAAAAAACCTTTAAACTTTTAAATATAAAGAAAACTGCAGATCTCTGGGGCATTTCCGTTACAATTATTAAACCATTGATTGATACCATTGCAACAGATCTAGCTTTTATATTTAATGAATCTATTGATTGTGGCGTATTTCCTGATCTAATGAAATGTAGTAAAATAATCCCACTGTTTAAATCGGGTAGTAGGTCTGACCCCACTAACTTTAGACCAATATCAGTACTGCCAACATTCAGCAAAGTTTTTGAAAAACTTATTCTACATCAATTGCTTAGGCATTTCAATGGCAATGACCTGCTGCATTGTAAGCAATTTGGGTTTACTCGCGGCAGGTCAACTACTGATGCTGGTGTAGAGTTAGTATCGCATATTTTTGATGCTTGGGAGAAGTCACAAGACGCTTTAGGCGTTTTTTGCGACTTGTCAAAAGCGTTCGATTGCGTACACCATGAAACATTAATCAGGAAACTACATCACTATGGAATAAGAAACACCTCTTTGGATCTTCTTACATCTTATTTGAGTGATAGGATACAAAGAGTTGACATTAATGGGAAACGGTCTTCGGGGTCTGTAGTTACAATGGGTGTACCACAGGGTTCTATCCTCGGTCCTTTCCTATTCTTAGTTTATATTAACGACCTGCCTCATCTTGTCAAGAATAATCACGAGATTGTATTGTTTGCTGATGATACTTCATTAATTTTTAAAATGAAACGACAAAACACAAATTTCGACGATGTGAATAGTGCAATCTCAAAAGTAGTTCATTGGTTTAGTGTCAATAATCTTTTGTTAAATGAAACCAAAACAAAATGTATTAGATTTATTCTACCTAATGTTAAACAAGTGAAGGCTGATGTAAACGTTAAAGGAGAAACTTTAGAAATGGTAGAAAGCACCGTATTCTTAGGAATCACCTTAGATAATAAACTTCAATGGGGCCCACACATAGATAAGCTATCGAAGAGACTCAGTTCTGCAGCGTATGCAGTCAAAAAAATCCGTCATCTTACAGACGTGGACACATCTAGACTTGTTTATTTCAGCTACTTCCATAGTATTATGTCTTATGGTATACTGCTGTGGGGGAACGCTGCAGATATTAACACCGTATTTGTGCTGCAGAAGAGGGCTGTTCGTGCAATCTATAATATGGGTCCCAGAGAATCCCTGCGTGATAAATTCAAAGAAATAAACATAATGACAGTACCATGTCAATATATTTATGAAAACTTATTGTACACTCACAAAAATATAAATCGGTTCCCTAAAAATAGCGATAAACATAATTTGAATACCAGAAACAAACATAAGATCGCTGTGCCCACAACTAGGCTACACAAAATTAATGTATCTTTTAAAGGGCAATGTATACGCTTCTACAACAAAACTCCTAGTGAGTTGCAAAAATTATCAGTAAATAAATTCAAACAAATTGTCAAAACCTTGCTGTGCAAAAAGGCTTACTATAAAATATCAGATTATCTAGAGGATAAAAAAGCTTGGGACGGGTTTTGCTCCAACTCGAAAAATAACAACTAACAGGCTAAAGGTTTCTTCGTCGCTTCTTTACTTTAGTCTACATACCGAAGCGACAGAAATCAAAAAATATCACTTTATTTCCGTGTCAGTGCTTAGTTTTATGATTTGACCTTTTCTAAGTGTACATTTATTGTATTTATGGAAATAAAGAGTTTTTGATTTTGATTTTGATTTTGACGGACAGACAGCGGTGGCTTAGTAATAGGGTTTCGTTTTCACCCTTTGGGTACGGAACCCTAAAAACTAAAAACTAGGCATGAACTCAGCCGAGGTTAGGTTCCAGTGCTCTAAAAAGTAATGTAATCTGCGTGAGCCCGATAAATGTATAAAAGTCCTCCAATTAAAGCAATTCATTAGAAGTCTATTTGGAATTTTTCCTGCCACTTCATGCATTTTGCGAAGTCGAGTAAAAAATCAGATTGAAACCGAGATTTCAGTCTTAGATCTCATCTATAAAATTTTATATTTATTATACGTTTCAGCCGGTTCGGTTCAGTCGTTATGGCGTGAAAATGTCACAAACATTCATCCATACATCTAAACATCCAAACATTCGCGTTTATAATATCAGTGTGATATTCGTGTGAAAATCGTCTCCTTCTTTCCAGGTTTCCCCTATACATCTCGGAGACGCGAGAGGACCGGTTCCTGATTCCCCTGGACACGGCTAAGAAGGAGATCTTCAGGTACCGTGTGCGACTGCCTTCTTACATGACCTGCACGCAGTGCGTGCTGCAGTGGACATATTATACTGGTAAGAAGTTTTTGTCGTGTGGTGCCGGCTTAGCATTTCATTTACACCATCTTCCGGTGTCGTAAGAGGCGATTCATGGAATCCACACAAATAGAACGGCGCTTTGTAAATCGAAATGATACTTTATTGCAAAGTAAAATGCACCTAACCGTTTTCTAACTGAGCTCGCAAACAAAAAATTACTTCAACCCACAGAAATCTGAATAACAAGGCACTAGAAATCGTAATTGCGCGTGACCTTGTCGCCGCTCAGGTGACTCTCACGCCACCAGTGCGTTCGTTGCTGTTCAGTTGCTCTCGAAACGTGCGTGTGTAAAAATGGTGTGTTGCAGCATTTCCCATTGCGGAAATTCTTCCACAAGTTGTAATTATATTAATAAAGGAATAACTTTTCATCGGTAAGTATTGTTTTTTCTAAATAATGCCGTTTTTCCTTAAAATTAAAGAATCTTTAAAAGTAATACGAACGTCACAGTCGACCGTTCTTATTATCACGTTTAACTATACATTGCCTCTTATTTTTGTCAACATCGGGCAGGTACCTCATTACAAAAAGCAATGTACTGCACAGTGAACGATAACGTTGCGCGCTCGATTTCCTATCGTGGTACGGCCGCAGAACTCGGTCGCGAGCTAGTGTTGTGACACGGTAATATTATCCTTAATATTACCTTGGTTGTGATTTGTAAAACAACTTTGCATAATTTAACATAGTATTTTAGGAATACGATGTTATATTAAAATTGTTTATTTATGATTTATTATCATAATAACTAACTATCTATAAAGCTCGATTACCACTGACTGACTGACTGACATAATTGTTCTCCTTGATGGTGGAGGGGGAGGTATGTTTTTTTTGCAGAATCATGTAGGGGGTGTCCTGGGGACCTAGGAAAAATTCCGACTTTTTGAGATTTGCCCCCCGGAACCACCGCCCCCCAGGGGGGCGCCAAGCAGAGTCACACTGATGAAAAATTTTTAGGGGGTTGTATAGAGGGGGTCATATGATTTCGATTCAAAAAAAAATTTTACCCCCCCGTTCCTCCCAAGACCCCCCTTTTTGAGAGTGCTACCGGATGCCTTACATTGCAAACGCTGGCTGAACCCTACGAGATAGATCAGAATAATGTACTACAGTATTTTACAACTTAAAAAGGTCTACAAAAAAAGTCTACGATAGTATATGTCTATCTCTTAGGGATAACCCACAATAACCATTTTTTATCCTTTGCTTTTTACGAGAAATAATGGCTTATTTACGAGGCGATTTTAAGCAGTACAGCATTAATCCTTATCCAATTAAGTAACTTAGATACATTGTGCATTTAATATAGATTAATATTGCCCTTTACAGCATGTAATTTGAATGAATATTTTCGAAGATATTACAGATTTAAAATGACAGGGACATAGCGATTGCGGTATCGGCCCGAGTACCAATTCTGCAGTAGGTATATTTAGTATAAGCATTGCACCCGTGCGAAGCCGGGGCGGGTCGCTAGTTAATAATAAATGAATATTGAAGTACAAACTATATTTTTATTTTATTAGTACAATGCCCTAGTCATAGAATAACAGTACGATAGGTACGTGACCTGATATTCCGTGCCCAGCACTAGGGTAGATTACATTAAAATGACGTCATAACGACAACAAATGCAAACTTGTCACTAATGTGTGAGTAAGCGAACGTATGCAACTACGCATAAGGCTTAATTTGGTTTGCACTGCATTTTTGGATGGGCGTAGCCGTAATTCCGTAGTTATTGTCTGTGTATGTAGTGGTAAGGTAGTAGAGGGGGCGAGCCGGCGACACGCATTCCCGATAGATCGGATGGTACTCAGCATTTCTAGTGCCTTGTTATTAAGATTTCTGTGCTTCAACCTTATAACAAGAACCCGTGCGTTAGCGTCAGCGCGATTCAGCCGTCGTTCACTTTTACTAGCGACATCTAGCTGTGTGCCGAAGGTAAGCAAAATAAACAAATTGATGTTCTACAAAAATCATCTAAACAGCGAATAAGGGATTACCCCCCATGAGATAAAAACTAACAAGGCACTTACCAGGGGGAGGCCTGCGTCGGCCTGAGCAAAACGTGCTCTGTGGCCTAGTGGACGAAGGTCTATGTCTGAGACGTAGAGGTTTCCGGGTTCGACTCTTGCCGCGGGACAAGACAATATTTGTGTGATTTGAAGATATTCGAATTACCAGGGTTTTAAGGTATCATCATCATCATCATCAACATCATCAGCCCGTATACTAATATTTAATTTTAAAACCTACTGTAATTAGCAAGTATCATTGGCCTAAAGCCGTTCTACATCAATTAATAAATAAAATAAATACGTCCACTGCTGAACATAGGCAATTGCTAAACAATTGTTTTAAGGTATAGGTAGCTATAGATTATTTACAGAAAAATCTTGGCTATAAAAATTTAAACCTTTGATGAGGACATCATCAAGAACCGCACCTGATGACAAAACTACAAATTCAAAAATGTATTCATCATAGCACGAAAGTTGGTAAAACACCCGTAGCCACTCATAGCCAACTTAATCTTTAACCCAGGTCAAGATCGTGTCAATGATCTGTATAAATTCAAGTAGCTTCTGGCAGTCACTTCACTGTTCCAAGAATTGAATGCGACAGGCAACATACCAAGCAATAATAAAGACGTAAATTGACATATTTTGCACGAAATTATAATATTTAAATCATTAAAACATGTGAAAGAATACATTAACTTATTATAAATCATCTTTCTGACCATTAATTATTATTTATGAGGATCTATACAAGTATTTTAATGGTGTCGGAGATCGTGATTAATGAAATACTTACTTATATGAATGGACAAGTACCTACTACCTACCTGGGTAGGAAGGTAATGCCTTCCTATAAAAAAACTGCCAAGTGCGAGACGAGTTGCACACGAAGGGTTCCGGACCGTACCATCGTACAAATATTTAACATAGTTTTTATTACACCTTCACGGCGCTAGAACGAGATTTGTACATCCTTCATTACAGTGGAGTTAACTTTTACTAGCGACATCTAGTTATAAAATCAGGCAACTTTTTTAAAGAACATCAAATTTTCACTTTTTCGTAGACCCCATTAATTTTCAATTTAACCGTATTTTTAGTATGTTTTTTATTAAGTACATTTGAAGTGTTACTTATTAATAGAAAGTTTCATGTGTCTGCTATTGTGGTTCAAAAGACAGCTTTGACAAACGAGGAGCAAAAATAACCAAAAAAATCCCGATTTTGTATGAAATATTTTTGATTTGGATATTTATTTTATTATATTATTTTCTAAGAAGTACACGTTCTCTAAAAATTTCAACTGTCTGTCTCTTACGGCTCACGAGATAGAGCGCTCTCACAGACGGAAGGACGGACAGCGGAGGCTCAGTAATAGGGTTCAGTTTTCATCATTCGGGTACAGAAACCTAAAAAGGAAGTGGTGATGATACACAGGTTAAATGAGCCCTATTACCTACCTATTCCTGTGGTTCAACTACTCAAAGTGGATCCCTAACGGGCAAAATCCGGGAGAAGTCCTGTGTTAAAACACAGGAGTTCTCCCGGTTCTCTCATCTGTCTTCTTAGTTGTTTTTCACCAGCATTAGCCTCAAATGCATGGAAATTGGCTTCCACCTCGTCAATTCAGGGTACCTACTACATAGTTTTTTTTTTAAATGAAAAACATTATTAGCAAAGAAAATAACAATATCAGAATAAAACAGTTAATACGTACAATAATATTGACCTACATCTATTTCCTTAAAATCTAAGCCGTCACCAGAAGGCACCAAACCCAGAACGCTGGCTGGCAGCATTGCCACGTTGACAGCAATGCTAATTCGTTGACCTAAATAGAAGCCAGCATTTCCATCACCTGTAGACTCTTTTTAAAAATATGTTAATCAATATTCCAGGCAATATGTGGGGTATCTGCCCCAACGGCACCGAAGCGGTAGGCTGTGGGAGGTCGGAGACCTTCCGGAACTGTGCTGACGTCAGCATCATCACCAGCACTGGAGGTCTACCGCCCGCCTTCGCAGTGGACTTCCGAAATGACTATCCATTCCTGCTGTACTACAGGGATCTCAGTATGCCGAGGAATGTGTTCCCGTTGGTGGTCAGGTATGAGAATGGAGTCACAGGGCTTTTTGTGTTCTCGAAATTGTGTTTGTTTATAGAGAATTTGTAAGTAGTTTCGATAGGTACGTGTGTTTTAATGTCAGTGTACGTATATTTTGTATCTACTTATTTGTTTTCTGTATTGTTTTGTGAAATAATTAACTTGTCTTGTAAATCTACCTTGTCCTGAACATACAGGGTTATTGGAAATTAGACCAGATCCTTTTAGGGGGTGATGGGGAGGCCATTTGCAACTATTTTGACCCCATATTGTAATATGCAAAATTGAATCATTTTTGAGATATTCGCATCATCGTTATTTTTTGAAAATAAAAGGGTTTTGTTTGGAATGTACTAAAAATAATACTCTATTTTTATAAACATTTCCTTTAGCTTCCATATGGATACAGATTCATACCATTTTGTTGGTGGTTATTAAGATTTAGACTGTAGGCTATCTAAACCTGTCACTAATATTTAAACTAGTTTAATAGCTTTTTTATTAATGATTGAATACGTAAAACGGGGTTTTCCTCAAAAAATAACAAATATGCGAATATCTCAAAAATGGTTCAATTTTGCATAGTACAATATGGGGTCAAAATCGTTTTTTTTATGGCAAAATAGTTACAAACGGCTCCCCCATCACCCCCTAAAAGCATTTGGTCAAATTTCCAATACCCTGTATACAAAACCAAGCAATTTCTCCCACGTTTGGGAGCCGAAACTATAGTCGTTTTAGGTTAATTAAATGTATAACCATAGACTGGTCGGGTTTAGAGTTTGTTATTGAATAAAAACATTTAAACTCTACAAAATACCCAACAAATTATGTACCCAACTTATTTCAAAATAGGCTACTTTATGTATAGTTTCACACCGTGTTGGGTGCCAATTTACAACTAAATTAAATATGGCGACAAACGTTGTCCTTCATATTCTCTCATTTTAACTATTTTATTGATTATATGTGGTCTTCTTACGGTTAGGTAATAGTGCAATAATTAGTTGTATGTTATAAGTGTTCGCATCTATTTCAACTGCTTAACATTTCAGAGAAGAGCTCCAACCACGCAAAATGGAATCTTACATTGTTAGGTAAACTCTGTCTATGTAAAGTTTGTCACTTTTGTGTTCCTAACATGCACTATAATGTACAATTCTCTTTCAGCAACGATATCGAATCCGACGTACAAGAGGTCACTGACCCGCGTGTGATTAGGTATTTAGTTTTTTGCCAGGTATTTGTGGTGTGGGTCACTCTGTGTATACCTGCTGCCTGGGAAAGCCTGGTGGACCTTTTCACGAGCCGTTCTTTTAAAATAATTTTTATGTTGACCAAAAAGCTCTTCACAAGTTTCAAGCTGAAGTAACAAGCTCGCGTCTTAGCAGTTTTGAGCAGTTTTGCAAATGACGGAAATGACGATGAAAAAATTAAGAAATACCTAATGGAGAAGTGGTCTGGGGCTTTACGGAACGGCTCGACTTTCTGTGAATAAACTTTCTGTGTAGTTAATGTACAGAATTGTATCTAATGTAGTCGTTTAAGTTTGTCAACGTTGTATCTAATTGCATCCTCCAATTTTTGTAGACCTAATGAAAAAATAAACCTAGAATTATGTATGTGTAGTGTAAATACTTACCAGAACCTACCCAAAACAACCCTACCTAACCTACCATAAGTACCTACTTATATGAATGATGTCAATATGTTGTGACTAATCCAATATCGTAAAATTTGTGTTATAACAGCATTTTAGCTCGTCACTTTTGTATAAGGGCATTCTTCTGAAACTAAATCGGACGGTATAACATTTTAATTTTCGTTTTTGACAGAGGTTTTCATTCGTTACACTACACCAATTAGTTTCCTATTTAATAGTTAACGACTATTAAATAGGAATTGAAATACATAGTTAACAATTTACCGATTGATCTATCAAAAGAACACTAACCCTTTGTTTTATTATTACAAACGTAAACTATTAAGTTAGGTACCTAACTTTTCCCAATTTTACCTATAGAGAATGGACCGTTTAACCAACAACGTTCGAAAAAAATGCAACGAGCTAAAAAGGCAAATTTAGAATTCTAAATATTTCAGGGACCAAGTTTGCGTGCCGTCACCCAGCTTCCGGTCACTGCCTGGCATGCAGAACTGGTGCCAGACCAACTGTCTGCGGTACCCTCCTCACTGTCCTGAGGCGCTTTGTAGCTGCCCGTAAGTATCATACTTGTCATTCTTAGTTATGAAGGACTACAATCGGCGTAGCACCACGTAGCACTCGCTACAGGATGCCTACGCCACGCGTAGCAGTCTCTACAAAATCTACAATCGACGTAGCGCTTGCTACAGGATGCCTACGCCACGCGTAGCACTCTAAACAAAACCTCTACGTCAGGCGTAGCACTCTCTACAAGTCATCAACGCCAGACGTAGCACCACTAAAAGATGTCTACGTCGGACGTAGCACACGGAGAATTTATTTTTCCTCTCTCTTCTAGCAAACTGGATAATATCTAAGTCAATTATTTGACCAGGATCTCAGTAAAAGTTGCTTAAGATTCACGCTTTTCCTGAAGGAACATGTAAACCTTCTGTAGTTCATTTGAGTGATGGAGCCGGCAGCGTAGAAAAGGGAAGGTTTATTGCTTACACATACGGTACGTTGTTGGCTCCTAGAATATTGACAAGAGCGAAAAAAATATGACAATGATGATAGTTCATTACCACTATTTTTTGCGTACAAACAAAGTCAGAACTAAGCGACTATTTTCAAACACAGAGCAAACATTATTAACTACCTACACCAAGGCTTACGCGAAACTGATCGTTCGCGCTCAGCGTTTGGTTCAGTTTATAGGCCAAGTTTATAAAGTCCAAACTAGATGGCACTACCTACAGTTTGAAAATTATGGTAATCTTATAACGGACGAAAACGTGGAGTACCTAACTCGAAAGTTTGGAAGGTTTTCCTAGATTGTTTGTAGGTACCTACAAATAACCTAGGAAAACCTTCCTAGCTTTCGTCTGTTGAGTAGCTTCCTAGCTTTCGTCAGTAGGTAGGTACCTACAAACAACCTAGAAAAACCTTCTAAGCTTTCGAGTTACTCCACGTTTTCGTCTTTACTAACCGCACCAACTGACTAAAGCTAGGTTCACATTGCTGTGTCGGGGTGTGTCGCAATCCGATTGCGCTCTGGCGCGCCACGACACACCCCGACACAGCAATGTGAACCTAGCTTATACATCGCCAAATTTAACAAAACTTCATCTTCCAGGAAAGTCTGCGAAGCGATTGGCGAGCTGGAAGGCAGAGAGGGCGCAGACGTGTACTGCCAAGACCAATGCATCGTTTACCCGCCGAAATGTCCTGCCAACAGATGTTACTGTTACTAGAAATCCATGCATAAATTAATTAAAAAAAAACTGCTCGTGTAGTTGTGGTAACTTTTAGGTACCTATATTTCCACTCTTTAAGCTAGGTAATTGTTACAACGTTGAGGTCATATTTAATTGTACAGATTGCATTGTATATTTTTTATTATTTAGTAATTTTTTAGGTATTTTATTTACTGTTATGTACATTACTTATGTTGGTACTTTAGATCTTTAGTTTAGGCCTAAGAAAAATAATAACTAAATGTCTAGGCAGACCTTATAAATTTAATTACATATCTAGGTAAACCTAATCACATATTATACAATTAATCTTAAAATCATGTTTTAAGTCATATTACTTTATTATTTGTACGCAAAAAAGTGCCACAATAAATAATTTTAGCTAGTTAGGTGCTTGTCTCTAAAAAATCACAAGATTTATTCAGGCATGTCGTGCTTGCTCTTCTCTTCCTTTTAAGTAGGTAGGTACCAACATTCTTCCTTCCATTTACGTAGGTAGGTCAATGAGATGTCGATCATCTTTGTACAAATATTGAATAAACTATTGTATGAGTTCACTGAGTTTTTTTATATGATAACGTATTCCTTTCTTAAAAATCCGTTCCAGTCTTTATTTTATTCAGCTAACTTTTGCCTGCGATTTTCCTGGATAATAAGTTTTCGCTAGAAACCTTACTTTGGTAGGTATATGAGCAACCTTGGTTTGGTTTTGTAGTAATATAGTAATCTAAAGAAAGAGAAAAGTACGAGATAATTATGATGATGATGTTTGTAGGGTACTTACGTAGGGTACATGTGGCCGCTAGCTAGAAAGCTCACGCTGTGCACGGCGCGGCGGCGCGGCGGCGGCAGTGGAAAAGTGGCTAAAGCCGCAGCTGCAGCGTGCACACTGCACAGCGCGCGCCGCAGTGTTGTAATCAGGGTTGCCAGATA
This sequence comes from Eupithecia subfuscata, assembly GCA_963564075.1. Taxonomy (NCBI): domain Eukaryota; kingdom Metazoa; phylum Arthropoda; class Insecta; order Lepidoptera; family Geometridae; genus Eupithecia; species Eupithecia subfuscata. Next base: position 16,400,852 of record OY751100.1, on the reverse strand, counting down.
AAAGCTAACTCAATTCGCCTAATTTTGCCTACCGAGTAGCCTAAATCGCCTAATATATTTTTTCGTACAAGTAGCCTAATTCGCCTAAGATTTTGAGCTATGGATATTTATCCCAAACTAAGAAGACACGTAAAAAAACGTAAAACAAAAAAAAAAATGTAGGAACTTCTGCAGCAAGATATGGTTTTATTCCTCTTGTAATAAAACAATGACTTCCTGTAGAAGTTCACCATCAATTTAAGCGGGAGAATCTTCATTCCTCGAAGTGGTGGCGGAAGTAGATGATCCAGCTGAATCAATCGGTCTTCTTTGATACATTTTTGAGTTGTACATTTTAATCATTTCGTCCGCAGGGCGAAATTTAGTGCAGCATATTTTTCGCACACTAAAATACAAACGAATGCGAGTTATCGTTCGCATCATCGGCAGCTGCATACGGTTCCGCAGTTTGGATTTTACAACAACAATGATGAAACAAGCAATCCAAAAATTCGCGTGCGGCCAGCTTGTGAGCGAGTTTATGAGTTGAGTTAGTTGCATTTCACTTTCTTGTATAGATTTTGAACTCTGTCTCTGTCATACAGCGAGTTAGAATCATTAGAATGAGTTACTACTCGGGCGATTTAAATTGCCACCTGGATTCATGACATCTCATAGCGGCGCTCTAGGCTATGGCCGGGTAGTAGAATGGGGAAAGAACCGAAGAACAGTGGACGTTCATATTACGTTTCGTTACAAGCATACCTACAATTATCAAGAAATTATTTAATTAAATTGCGGTAATCCTGAAGTAGCCTAAATCGCCCGTTCTTTTTTTTCTAGGTAGCCTAAATGGCTACTGGTAGCCGATTGGATTTTTTGTCGCCATTTGACCCCCCAAGGTAGCCTAAATGGCGATAATTCGCCTAATCTGGCACCACTGGTGTTGTTGTGGCTTAACCCTGGCTTGCTTGACTTGGCACCTTCTTGGCATGCACGGCAGAATGGATCTAATCAATTGACATTCTCCAAATGCTGTCACTGTCGCGATCAAACATTGAGGGATAGGGATGGGTCATGCATGATGGATGATTGATTGATTCAAGCTTCGGATGTGATTAACGTGATTGTGACGCTCTTCGATATAGGATTGCATAAAATCAAGATGAAAGTTAATAGAGTGATCGCAAAACTTAATGAGGTCTGTGAACTTAGGCACAAAAGCAAAACTGCGCAAGTATAATCAAATAGAAAAGTGATATTTACCAACTAGCAACGCACCCCGGCTTTACGCCCGTGCGAAAGATAGACTGATAGTGGTGAAATCACACATCGTTAAGTCTGTGATCTGATCTTGCAGTTTTGAGTAGGTAATGCATAGTTACCTACTATAAAAAAATGTAGTTTTTTTATAATCTAAAAATTATGCTTTGTTTTCACCCAAATCACATGAGTACAAACAGAATACTTAACTTTATTTTGGCTCATATCAGGGAATACTCCACAAAATCGCAAGAACAAACTATCAAAATCTACGAAACGAACCCCGAACTTTGTTGCGTCATTGTACTCAAAAGCATTCATTCGACAGTATTTCCAACTATATTATAAATTTTGCTACCATATAATAATTTTATTTTCAAACATTTCAAACAAAACAAATGCGTTAGATAAAAAGTTTAGTTTACTCTAACATTTTGGGTTTTAATTAGTCCGTCATTTAGTACCTATTTAGTAATTATTTATAACAAATACTATTTTGCTGATTAAATGAATCAATCAGGCTTAGCTGAACAAACAAAAATAACCGAAAATTTGAGATTTCCCAACTCTCCAAGTGTCAAGTCAAGTCAAAGTCAACAAAAAATCAATCCATTCCAAAATCCACTTCAGTCATTATTTACAAAGAATTTGTGCGTTGTTTACTCAAGAAAAGAGCCTAGAGGGCAAGGGCACGGCTATCCCATTTACCTAGATAAACAATGAGTGATCTACTAGACGAGGACCTGGAGTTCCGCGGCGGTACGCTTCAGCTGTCGACGGAGCCCGTGGCTGCAGAAGACACTGCGACGCCTGCTACGGAGTCTAGAAGAACGCCGAGTAATGTGAACCCTTCTGTGCTGTCTGGGGCCGACTCCTTGACGTCATCCTCGTCTTCTTTTGCTGGTAAGTATCCGACTCGTACTTTATTTGGATGTCTCCAATTATTATTTGGACGATTGGACGTCTTGTATTATTATTTTTTGACACACACGAGCAGCATGTTTTGACAGTAAATTTATCTCATGTAGATTTAGTACCTACATGATCCAATGAACCAAAGCTTAGATGTTTATTCTACAAGGTCCTCGGGGGGGCTTTATAACCTTCTAATTTACTTGAAAGTTATTTTAGGGCCACATTTGCTGTAGCTAAGGAGGTGAAGACAAATAGAAAATGGCTACTATGAATAACAACAGTTATAATTAAGAACATACAACTTCAACACAGACCTAGTTAGTAGTCTTGTAATTATGTGCATGTGCACCTTGACATCTTCAATAACTTAACATTATTAATTTCAGACGCAAGGACAGAAGAGCAACAGAATGCGGGAGGCACCACAGAGGCGCCTCAACCAGTCTACCCTCGCTATGATGTGCCATTTAACCGAGACAACATCAAAGACTTCTTCACATTCCGCAGGGGAGTGGTGGAGAATGCCATCCAGGAGTGCATCACAGCTCTGCTGTTTCCTGAGGACGGGGAGTATTTGGGTTGCTGGCTGTTGACTGAGTGAGTTAACATTGGGAAATACACACAAGAGCCACAAGCTGCTTGTCTATTATCAAATAAATAAATAACATTTACTCTATTGCTACTAAATGAATCTTCATCCAATGGGTGCCTTGAAAAGATTGCTGAAATATCACAATAAAAATGACAAGAAGATAGTATCTTTTTGTACCATATTTTTTATATATTATATGGGTTTGGTATCTGTATTTCAATTGAAATGGTCAACATTTGACTTACTTGACTAACCCATTCTGTTTGCCTCTCATAGGGGCTCATTGGTTTGGCAAGGTACTAAATTGTAATTGTCTCAGTCTTAGCACAGTCAAATTGACAAACAAATAAACTAATTTCAGAATAACACTTTGGGACAATGAAAAGGAGCGAATAGTGCTCCTCACGTCACGACTAGTGATGACCATTAAGTATGATTTCATTGCCATGAAGCAGATGGACTTTAAGAAGACCTACCTGGACGATCTGGATACTATTGTTATAGGAGAGCTGGTCTATCCACCATCTTCATTGGTACCGTAAGTGATTATTGCCGATTATTCATTCCTGTACAACTGTAATAATAAATAATGCTGGACAATTCACACAGTATTATCTAGCCCCAAGCTAAGCAGAGCTTGTGTTATGGGTACTAGATAACTGATATACTAAATACAATACACTACATAGATAGATATTTTTTATTGTACATAGAAAACATCCAGAACCCCTGAACAAATATCTGCAGATCGTACAAACATTTGTACCGAGGCGGGAATCGAACCCGCAACCTCCTGCGTCGCAGGCGGACCTTCGCCCGCTGCAGCACAGAGGTCGTCTGAGGTCGTCAGAGGTTGTTGATGTATTGATGGTGACGGGTTTAGTGAAAGCAAAAAAAGTGGGACTTTCAACTTTAGCTGAATGCAATAAGTACTGTAAAAATAACTGCTGTCTGTCCAGTGGGGAAAAATATACTCCTTATACATAAACCTTCATAGATCAATCCGATTTATATCATAAAGCCGAAAGTTTGTGAAATGTAAATTTTTGTTACCAAGTATCTCCAAAACTACTGACAAGATCAAGATGAAATTTGGCGTACGTTTAGAGCATAGCCTAACTTAGACAATAGGCTACCTACTTATTATACCGAAAATACTCGTGCGAAGCCGAGGGTAGAAGCTAGTGTTCATATAAATGAAACAATGTTGTCAACAATTAAACAATAGGAAAACTTCATTTCAAGAAATTCAATTCAACTTCTATAACATTTTTCTATTTCTAAGTTCTTGACAAAACAGCGCCTTGACTAGGTTGTTCAAATTAGAGGGTTAGTTTTAGATCCAAAACCCTGAATCATTAAAACTGACTACTTTGCACTTGGACATAACCAATGCGAGCAAGACAGAATGGAACTAGCTAAGCTGGATTTCTAATACAGTCGACTAAACGGCTTCGCGACCGGCGTGACAACTGTGGTGAAGGACTGCGTGATTGACCGCCTCTGCCGGCGGCCGAGCCACCCCGACGAATCGGAGCTGCCTCCGCCGCAAGATAGACTGTTCGATTCCAAGTATTTTGAACCTAGGTACTCCTCAGTTGCTGTAGAGCGTTTTAAGGCTTTCTATGGGCTTGTTTCTTTTGAGTTTTAGTGAGACACACCTAAGGCACTCATGGTGCATCCACAGAAGTGACTTTTCACCTGCAAAGGATATTTTTGTCCGCTGTGGAAGCAGCTTAAGCCATGTGAAAAGCTTGGTAGAAGAAATATGTTTCTTTTTGAAGATTCAACTTAATGTCGAGTATGTCATGGTACTTACAGTTATCGAAAAATCTTAAATATAAACTAAGCGCGTATACCTTCCCGTTTTGAAAATTGTTAATATTTAGCAATATCATTGGATATTACAGTATGCGAAATAATTAACTCTACAAGGCATTTCACTGGGATTGGCATCTATGGCGTAGTATCATAAATAGTAACAAAGATATGACCACCTTATAAATATTTCGATAGAAATACATAAGTTCATTGACTTATGAAGTTGCACTTATCTATGGCCAATCAAGTCATTGAGATTTGCTACTAATCATTATCATATTAAGATTATTTATCTACTACTTCTACAAAGTACATGTACGAAGGAAAATTATGAGTTGTTGAGAGTTTAATGTAGTAATGACATCACACATTAATTCCTTGTTTTAAAAACCCATTATAGGTATTTTTTTAGGGCATTATTATTGTTTTGTATTGTGTCAATAATTACTCTACAATATTATATTGGATTGGTATCAAATTGTGAACATTAACACATGCATATAATTTCTACAGAAATGTAATAAAAATAACACAAAGCTTTACCATTATTTTGCATTCTCATGTCGCTGTAGTCTTGTGTGTATATTAGAAATACTGTAGTGTAAAATTAGTTATTCAAAGTAAATTATAAATTCACATCACTGTCTACTTATAATAATCTATATTATATGTTATGTATTCATAATTTTCATGGCTGGTATCCTTTCTTTTCTTTATAACTTGTAGGTACTGGATTTTTTTGTGCCCTTTACATAATATGAATACCAACTTTGAAATATGAATTCATCTGTAACTTTTGCTTACATAAGGCTAAATTTTATGTAAACTAGATTAAGGCTGCAATATCGTAGTTAGAAATAACAAGAGCGTGGTAAATTTAAAACGACTTTTTGCATTATGTTAGTTTTCTAATTATTTTACAGGGAGCGTAATCTCCGAGGGGTAAGAATGATGTGGAACAAAGGAGAGGCTCTTCCTCTGAAGACAGTCTGGAATCCTTTCAGCCAAGATGTGCCATTCCTGACCTTTGCATCACACCCTATCTACTGGCATAAAGGTAAATACAAGAATCCTTTCAGCCAAGATGTGCCATTCCTGACCTTTGCATGACACCCTATATACTGGCATAAAGGTAAATACAAATATGCATTAACGCATTCACTGCCCAGCCTCATGTAGCGGCCGCTACATGGAGGTGGACGTTACCATCTGCGTCTTGGGCCATGATAGTATTAAGCTAGATATGCCTCTCGTTAATGTACCTTTGGATGTAAATCACAAAGCTTCTTCAAATTCAAATGAGTTATCATCTCAACACTTTATATGCTCATCGCATTGAAAGGCTGGTAGGTTGGGCCAAATTGGGAGGTGAATTGATTTTGGCTGTAAAGGTATTTTATTTTGCAATCTACTCCCTCTAGTGATTCAATAAAGACCCACCGTTGTTCTACCAAAGGCATTTTAACTTTGCGGCTACCCATTCTTCCCTAACTATGTAGTCTTTTTTCCTACTTTGAGATCTCTTATTCACACAGAGTATCTCTACAGGATATAGTCCGGGAGCCGACTGCAAAAAACCCTACCTGATAAAAAAATAGAAAATACCTACTCTGTAGGGGTAGCTGACTTTTAGTAACTGCAACTGCTCTTGGTCGGCCGCGGCTTAACTTGGCAAATTTTGTGCAAATGACAAAAAAGTGGTACAAAAATTCATCAAAAAAAACCTCATCGAAAAATAGAATGAAACTTGTATGGTAGAATAGCTGCTTCGAAGGACAGTAAAAAAAAAGTGGTCGGCCTAATCCTGCGTTGGCAGGTTCCTGTGTCCGACCGAATTTGTGGTACCACGTGACAGCTGCATTTTACCTCATCGAAAAATTGAATAAAAAAAACGGATTATATTAGCTAAATTAAACCTGTTGACGTTTGTGTCGGTCGGCCTCACCTTAGCCTGGCAGTTTTTGCAGTCCGACCACATTTATAAAAAATATTTTTTTATTTCAACAGTGAAAATAATGGTTTCTTCATTGCTTCAACTGAACTGTTATTGCTTAATTTAATGAGTAAGAGTAACATAATTATATTCATAACCATGCCGACCTACAGAATATACTAGCCAACAAAAAAGTCATGCCACCCGCCTATATAAGTGCGTGGAGGGTTTAGAGGGCTATACAAAAACAAATATTGAATTCAAATTTTTATTCTTAAGTCTAAATTATACAATAACGCTTTTAATATTATTCATAATCATCTTCAAGAGTCGAAGTCTGACGAACTTTCCCCAGAAATTTACTTCAAATTTAGGTAGCAGCGTAGCACACAAATGAGTAGCCCTGACTGACTAAGGCGGCGCGCGCGGTGCCTTTCGAGGAATAGAAACAAACAAAGGAGGTTTGGTTTGGTGAGCGTCTCTTCCTTTCTCATTCACTCACAAGTTAAAAAACTGAAACAGCAATAGCGCGCATGCGGCCTCGCAGATACTGGTCGGTCGGCATGGATTTGTATAACTTAGGATGACTATGCCGTCGTGATTCATATAAAGGCAGTTAAAAATTGAACTTAAATGAAATGGTATTGAAATTGTATAAAGATGACTGCCTTTTAAAAAAGAACGGCAGTACATTGCGATCATCATCATCATCATCAGCCTATATTAGTCCACTGCTGGACATAGGCCTCCCCTAATGAGCGCCATAGCGCCCTGTCTTCAGCTTGCCGCATCCAGCATCTGCATGCAGTCTTTCGCAGATCGTCATCCCACCTGGCCGGAGGGCGTCTTACACTATGTTTGCCGAGTCGTGGTCTCCGCTCAAAAACTCGTTTACCCCAGCGGTTGTGGGTTCTTCGCGAGATATGGCCGGCCCACTGCCACTTCAGCTTGCTAATTCTTTGAGCAATGTCGATAACTTTGGTTCTCTGTCGGATGTATTCGTTACGAATTCTATCCTTCAAAGAGACTCCGAGCATAGCTCTTTCCATAGCTCGCTGAGCGACTTTGAACTGGTGGACCAGCCCTACCGTGAGTGTCCACGTCTCAGCTCCGTAGGTCATGACGGGTAGGACGCACTGATTGAAAACTTTCGTTTTCAAGCATTGCGGTATGGATGACGAGAAGACTCGACGTAGTTTCCCAAACGCTGCCCAGCCTAACTGGATCCTCCTCTTGGCCTCCTTCTCAAAATTATTTTTACCTAATTGCAGAATTTGCCCAAGGTAAGTATACTCGGAAAGAATTTCGAGAGGGTGGCCATGTACGACGACCGGTCCCGGATCAATGAGGCCATTGATCATGACTTTGGTTTTATCCAAATTCATGCCAAGACCGATGCGTCGCGAGGCTGAGGCTAGGCCGTCCAGCAACTGGTTTAGCTCCTCTAGCGACTCCGCCATTTAAACTATGTCATCAGCGAATCGCAGGTGTGAGATGTAGCCGCCGTTTATGTTAATGCCTTTACCTTTCCAGTCCAGCGTCTTAAACATATCTTCCAACGCGCTCGTGAACAGTTTCGGGGATATAACATTCCCCTGTCTCACTCCTCTGCGCAGTTGGATGGGTTTAGACTGCTGGCCCTGTACTTGGACACTCATGGTAGCGGCCTCGTAGAGACATCTCAGCACCTCGATATAACGATAGTCTACTTGGCATCGCTGTAAGGATTCTAGAACAGCCCAGGTTTCGACAGAGTCAAAGGCTTATTCATAGTCCACAAAGGCCAGACACAGGGGCTGATTATACTCTTCGGACTTCTGTATAATCTGCCTCACTGTGTGAATGTGGTCTATGGTGCCAAATCCTCCGCGGAACCCGGCCTGTTCCGGTGGCTGGAACTCGTCGAGTCTCCTAGCGAGACGATTCGTGACCACTCGTGAGAACAGCTTATAGACGTGGCTCAAAAGTGTGATGGGTCTGTAGTTTTTAAGGAGGGTTTTATCTCCCTTCTTAAAAAAGAGCACCACCGAACTCCCGCTCCACACCTTTGGAGTTCTCCCACTGTGAAGGACGGTGTTGAAGAGGTTCTGAAGCTCCTATATTACAGGGGCACCTCCGGCTTTCAAAAGCTCCGAAGTTATTCCGTCCTCACCGGGGGCTTTTCCATTTTTAAGCTGCCTCAGAGCTAACACGATCTCGTCTTGACTTATGTCTGGCAGTTCGTCGGTATAGTGGCGTGTCAGGGTGGCTCTAGAATCATGGTCGTCTCGTCGGGAATGGGAGGCATGTGCAGCGTATAAACGGCCATAGAAATTCTCTATCTCGGCGGAGATCTCCGGCTTCGACAATACGGTCCTCCCGTCGTGCGTTTTGAGCTTCGTCAGGTGGCTCCTGTCAAGCTGCTGAGTGAATACGTTGGACCCTCGGTTTCGCTCTATCGCCTCTTCGATGAGGCGTGTGTTGGAGCTCCGAAGGTCGCGTCGTACCATCTTCGCAATTCGCTTGTTCAGGTCTGACCTCTCTAACGAAGTCGCTTGGGGGGTTTCCCGTCTTTTTGTCATCAGCCCGAGAGTCTCATCCGAGAGTTGGGATTCAAGGCAACAAATGTATTCCCGAGAAGCTGCTGGAACTTCTCGGTGCCTGCCATGATTTGGATTGGGTTAGGTCGGAGCGTGGACTTCATCAGACGGTTTCTTTCAAGCTTCAAGTTGATATTCAGAGAGCCTCGGAGCAGTCGGAGATCAGATCCGGTATTGAACCTGTTGATCACTGAGACATCTCTGAATATGTGCTTGCTATCCGTCATGATGAAGTCGATCTCATTTTTAGTCACAGTGTCGAGGCTTTGCCATGTCCACTTCCTTTGAGGTTGTTTCTTAAAGAAGGAGTTCATTAAGAACAGCCCCTCTTTCTCAAGGAACTTGACAAGCATTTGCCCCCTGTGATTCCTAACTCCATAACCATGCGGGCCTATCCGGGATTCGTTGCCAGTCTAGGTTCCCACCTTGCCGTTGAAGTCCCCCAACGTTGAAATGTGCCTTAGTGGTGTTGTGTAAGGCTTTGAATATGTCTTCGTACATATCCTCCACTTCATCATCCGAGTGTGCCGAGGTCGGTGCGTAAACCTGAATCACCTTCATGCTGTACCGCTCGGACAACCGAAGGATCAGGTACGCTACCCTGGTCGACACACTGGAGATTTCTTGGACGTTGTTAGAGAGGGCCTTATTGACGAGGAAACCTACGCCACCCTGGGATGTTTTATCACCCTCGCGAAAGTAGAGAAGATGGCTCGAGTCTAGGGTTACGGTGTCCTCTCCCTCTCTACGGACTTCGCATAACCCCAGAACATGCCATTTAATATTCTCTAACTCTACTTCCAACTGTGCTAGATGGTGGTCAAGCCTCAGAGTGCGTCCGTTAAACGTTGCCAGGGTCGGTTTGCGTAATGAATGGTAGCCTGGGGTAGCCCGGTGATTCCTAGCACCCCCTGCCCCGCCGTTACCATGGCCGCTACCTTGGCCAGGAATAGCGAGGCGGCCGGGACTTGGATGCCATTTTTTGGCATGTACAATCATTGGGGGTAATGCCCATAATCTCCACGCTGGGCATGCGGGTTGGGGATCGCAGTTCGGTGAAGTTGTTCTGCAGGGGGCGCTGCTGCCCGCCCCCCGGTGCGTGTGTCCCTTAGTCGCCTCTTACGACACCCACGAGAGGAATTGGGGTGGTGCAATTCTATGCCGGCACCACACGGCCTACCTAACATTGCGATAGTCGTATTAAATTAAGCATTATCAGTTCAGTTGAAGCAATGAAGAAACCATTATTTTCAATGTTGAAAAAAGAAAATATTTTTTATAAATGTGGTCGGACTGCAAAAACTGCCAGGCTAAGGTGAGGCCGACCAACACAAACGTCTACAGGTTTAATTTAGCTAACATAATCCGTTTTTTTGATTCAATTTTTCGATGAGGTAAAATGCAGCTGTCACGTGGTACCACAAATTCGGTCGGACACAGGAACCTGCCAACGCAGGATTAGGCCGACCACTTTTTTTTTACTGTCCTTCGAAGCAGCTATTCTACCATACAAGTTTCATTCTATTTTTCGATGAGGTTTTTTTTGATGAATTTTTGTACCACTTTTTTGTCATTTGCACAAAATTTGCCAAGTTAAGCCGCGGCCGACCAAGAGCAGTTGCAGTTACTAAAAGTCAGCTACCCCTACAGAGTAGGTATTTTCTATTTTTTTATCAGGTAGGGTTTTTTGCAGTCGGCTCCCGGACTAATAGGTCTCGGCAGGTTCTTAGAACCTACTTCAGTCACCAGTCTTCACAAAACTGGGTTTTTCAATACCTACCTGGTAAAATCCTTAATCTTAGTCTATTCATTGTTATATTGTCAACCACCTTTGTATAGGGAAATAAATAACCTCTACACTTCCTTGACATTTTCTCCATAAAAGTAAAAGTTATCTTTTGTGAAAATGCACCCAACCGCATTCCCCCCACAGAAGGCGGCCCAGAAGAGAGAACCATCTACGACATGGAATCGTTCGCTCACAAGCTCCAACGCGCCATCGAGGCCATGGCGTCATCCTCGTGCTGCATACACCACTCGCCCATCGTCATCCAGAGCTACGTGGGCGTCACTTCAATGTTGCACAACAAGACCGGCATGGGATTCTTCAAGGTCAGGGGTAAATTCAGTTTTTAAGTAGATAGACTAACTAATAGTTAATTGGACTTGTTTGAAAGTCTTGCCAGTTACCTTGACAGTTAAGTTACCTATTAGTGGTGATCTTCTGAAAGATTATTGGACGATTGCATTTTAAGGTCGATCGCTTCGTGTTGGCGCGAGATTGATTTTTTTGTGGTTTTTTATTTAGTCCTGCACAAGGAATAAAACTAGCGGAAAAGTAATTTGCCGCAAATCGTTAACCATTTTTTACTAAAACTTAGGTTTACAATTTGCGGCAAATTCAATTTTCGATAGTACTTTTATTGGTTGTCGAACGAAGAAAAAAATTCGACCTTAATTGACGTTTTTCACAGAAATTTTCATACGTTAAATACGTCAAAATTAGCAGTAGAAACTGCGAATCGTCCAATTACTTTCAGAGAACACCAGCTGTTGATTTACAAAATAAGGGACAACCTCTACGGGAGAATGTATCGCTGGCGATTGTCCCGTTCCACTATAACAACCTTTATTCACAACGATATCAGCATGCATCGACTCGCCGCTATTCATTCGTCTGTGGAGTTGGTCCCTAAATAATGCAGGCAGTGTGTTGTCTGTATAATGAGATTATAGCTTCATAATATAATGTATAAACTTGTGGATTATGTTGTACCAGTAAATATTGTATGGCAGACAAGTTAATTTGTCTGCAGATGGTTTGCCGACGTCAGTTAAGTATACATAAGCTTTGGCTAGCTAGCATTTAAAGGTGATGTCACTATTCAAATCATTTAGGTTTAGTCATCGTTGAACGGCTAGGGGATGAAATGATTATGCCAGTGGTTTTTTGCTGTATTCTTAGTAATATTATATATTAATGTGGGCTGATTTATTTACGATTTCCTGTTTTTATTTAGGCCGTTCCGCTGTAAATTGTCCAATACGGCCCTCGTCGTGTTAATTGTTTGTGTAAAATAAATCAATTCAAAGTAATGAAACGAATCACGAAAAATAACCAATATCATATTACCAATAAGGTTATTTTGGAGAAATATAAAATTTGCTCCAATTTTTCCGCAAGGCGTTTTACAAAAGTGAGTTTTTTGGGGTTTTATTATTATGGTATTGAATCAAATAATAATTACGAATATCTTTGTAACTTAACCCCGCGCATTTTGTTCGTATTTTCTACAGTAGTTCTATAAAACTATACAAAATATTGTAAAACGAAATATTTTATCGTGTAGATCACATTGATGATTTGTTGCAGTACTTACATAATTATATCACTTAGATAAGTATTAGAGAAATCTTTAAAACGATGAGGACAGAAATGGGGAATTTACCGCGGAGCCCCAGTAACAAAGAAAATTATAATCAAATATGTAATAACAACAAATAAGAACTAGTATTTAAAATTTAAACAATTGTGCTAACTACAGATTGTTATTGATGAGGTTTTTTTTATTTAACAACAAAGCAACTCAACCAATAAAATTAAAAAAAGTCTTTAACGCACTAGTGAGTTATAGCAATGAAAAAGTCACAGTTTGATTATGGGTGTCATTCTGTGCCTAATTGCGGTGACCGTAAAGCCACTTTATGAGCAAGTGTGTTGAAAAATAACTTAAGACGCTACCCCGACCCAAATCAGTGCCACCACCTATTTTATCTTATTACTAGACGATCACCTCGCGGTTTCACCCGCGTAGTTCCCGTTCCCGCGGGAATTCCGGGATAAAATGTAGCCTATGTCACTCCCTGAAAAGTAAGCTTTCTAATGGTGAAAGAAAATCGATTGGGAAGTTTGTGATAAGCTTTTTTTAAATGCCTCTCTAAAAGTTTTAGTTAGTATAGTGTAGGCAGAGATGCGACGCTGATTTGAATTGGGGTAGCGCCTTAAGTTGAAGGGATAAATTAATAACCCCTGGAGTGACAACTTTTTTGTGGGTGTCTCACCGGGCTAAGAGAGAAGGTGAGAACACTTGATTCGCAATATTGTTATGTTATTTGAACTATTCCACGAACCTACTTTGCTCAGCCTCTGCATATTTTTTATGCAAGGCCAAAATTGCCAAAATGCCAAGGAGTAAATGAATCGAAGTGAATTACTGGATAGAAGAAGTGTGAAGATTTTGTTGCAAATAGCTTTATGAATTGCACACAATTGATATGATTATTCAAATTAATTGACGTCTAGTTTAGTAGGTATTCTAGAAAAATTAACAGTACCATAATAATCGATTAAGCTAAGTCATTTGATTGTAATAGTCATTAAAGTGAAATACTGTACGTAATGTTAGAAAATGCTAGTTTTTTTTTGTACTCTATACTGATTAACATTATAAAACAATTTTCTGAGTATGTTTACTATCCTTGGAAATACTAAGTCTATTCTATAAAAATATGTTATAAATAATGTGTATATTAGTTGGGTAGTGTACCTATATCCTAGCTAAACGCGACGTAGAAAGTTTGTAAACAAACCTCGACACAAAAAACTAAAACTCACTTGCTTGGCGTCGAGTTTCAGATACCTATAATTGTAAGCAATATTTATTGAGGGAGGGATCTCAAATCGACAAGTAATGTAAATTGCGTATAAAAGACGCGGCAACAGAGTGAATTTTAGGTTAAGTATGGGCGGTTTGCTTATAAACATTCTACATCGAGTTTGGCTAGTGTATAAAAACTACCCAACTAATACATAGGTACTATCCGTAAGCGTGTGAGGTGAATTATATTCAGTTTTCACTAGAGTGAGTGAAGTCGCTAGAAAAACTAGAATAGAATGTTGAATTGTTATTGTTGAAAAATGAGATTATTTATTTACCTACCAGAGTAGCTTTTGCACGATTCATTATAAGGTGGGCGGTTTCCGAAAAGCTTATCGGGGTAAAACATTGTTATCTCTGTCCAAACCGCACAAGATTCGTTCCCATGCTCTGCTGACTTTTGGCGAACAAAAATATTGTATAGGGTTAATAAATAAAATAAAAATAGCTTTATTTTCCAATACACTGTGATTGATCAGTGTATGGGTGAGTAATTTTAATTTTATACTATACCCGGATTTAGAATATATTTTATGTAAACAAAGTTATTTATGTATGAAAACGAAACAAAAACTTAAAACAACATGGTTACAGCAAGGGAATCACAAAAAAACGAAAACAAAAACTTTCAGAACTCACAATTCCACAGGCGCTGCGAAAAAGATGCTATCTTGGGATTAAAAACGGGATGAATGAAAACTGTCAAAACCGATTCACTTCGATGATATACGAGTCCTGAAATACATTCTCCCAATATTTATTTGGTTTTGTACTCCCTTTGTTTACAAAAATTATCTATGATTCTTAATCCGAGTATAAACCTTTATAAGTTCAAAAATTCTTATTTGTAATCAATCAGTGTTGTTTAGGGTTACTCATCACCAAATGCCTCCCCCCACAACCCCTTTGTGGGGGAAGGCATTGACACAGGTTTTGCCCTAATCACCACGCTTGGCAGGCATTGATGACCGCAATGAGGAAAAGTGAACAAAAGGAACCTGCTGCCCTTTCTCTGGTAGGTTCACTTAGTTGACTCTTATGACATCCACGGGCTGACTTAGAGGGGTCGATTCTAACGCCGCGACCGGCACTGTGCGTAGTGTAAGATGTGTTTGTTTGAAAGGGAGAACGTTTGTGGTCGTAGATGGGCGTTTCTTGATTGGCCCGGCACCGACACCGACAGTACTCAACGACATTGCACCGACAGCTAGATTCTTCCTTTGACCGACACGACGGCTTTGTAATTCCACAGAGACCTCGCACGCCCATATAGAAGCTTGCGTAGGTAGGTACACAACACATACGTAACGATGCCAGCCCGACACAAGTGGGAGATTTGCTGCGACGGCATGTCGGCGCCGGCGCCGGCATCTCGGTGTCGGGCCGGTGTAATAAGACAGTGTGCCAGACAATTTCACAGAATTATGCGTCCACCGATGTCGGTGTCGGTATCGGTACCGGGCAGGGACCAATGAAGAAACGCCCAATGGGATTGTGAATAGATTTTGACCTGACATCTAGACGCGCGATAAAGCCTAAGCCAAATTGGAAAAGAAACGGGGGACGTATAATCGGGCTGTATATTTTCCTTTAGAGACCAGTGCCATCTACGGGGCATTTGGTCCCTGTATCTCAGACATTATCCATCCTACAGACCTGTAATTTTGCAAGTCTTGCGTAACGCCTCGATAAGCTTTTCGGACACTGAGTGTTTTAATATTAAAATTATAGAAATTCGAAATGCTTTGTTGTGTGTCTTTCTTATAAAGTTTGGTCGAGCGATTATTCATTCAAATGTTCAAGTCAAACGGGAATACATACCTACGGGCGTTATGGCATTATACTCAATTATTATACAAACTGTATGGCTCAAAATGATTTTTAAAGTCTCAACGTAACTAAATAAAAGCCCAGTAATTTTTACTCCTCGCTCGTCAGTCCTTAGCCATAAAATAAATTATACAAATTATTATAATTATGTATTGTAGTATGTATCTACTCTCTGGCGTGGGATATACGATATACCTAGTTATGTAGTTATCTGGGTTATTTTTATTGTTGCTATTAAATAGCAAACTGTTAGTACTTAATATTTAAAGGTTCTATGTAGGTATATACATATGTATATATATTTGTTGTATTTTTTGTTACCATCTTTATTTTAGATTTTATTGAATTTATTAAAATGTGATGTTATTTTTATTACTGTAGTTATAAGTTAGCATTTATTGTTGGTCTAAATAAGGCCTAATTTGGGGAAAGTCATAACATAACTATTCAATTATTGAATCTTATTAACATAAATATCTGTGTTTTAAATTTATTGTTCATATAAATATCTGGTTCTCAGAAATCACTATCAAGAAATTATGTAATGAGAAATCTCTCTATATCTACTTTACATAGGATAATTTGTTATTGCTTTAATTGTATTCTTATTATCTACTTTTAATTCTACTATTCAATCTATTTATTAAAACTATTCAGTGCACATCTTGTTTCTTTTAATAATTGAAATCTTCTTCGTTAAACTTTGCTGGTAAGTCACAATTTTCCCAGAACCCTTCGTCAGTAAAAGGTTCGAATTCTTCGACCTGTACTTCTCTTACAAATCTTAGATTTTCTACCCAAGACAAGTTATGGACATAAGTCGTTTTGATTTTGTTCTGTATCAGAGCTACTGCGTTTTCTGATATATCGTGACTCATGATGTTGGTGTTCGTGGATGCTGTGGTCTGAATATTCTGGTAAGTAGATGTTTTCATATATATATCTTTTTGGTGGCCTTGGATTCCTGGTTTGTTTTTATTTTTGTATACTTTTGGTAATGGTTTTTCTTTTATGCTCAAATCTTTATTCTCTTGCAGCTTTTTATTTGTAGTTTTGGCTTTACGTTTTTTAGTTTTGATTTCAGTACCATCTTTCGCATTAATTTCACAGGCATTTACGGCTTTCCTGTAGTTACGCTTAGATTGTTTTTGATTTTTTGGCGCAGTGGTTATCGAACTTACAGTTCCTTTCTTCTGTATTTTCTGTGTATATTTGATCACTGGCTTATTAGAGTTAGCTTGGTTCTTTAACTTTTTAAAAGTAGGTAGTACGATTTTTGTAGGACCATACCTAAATGATACCATTTCTGTTGCAGGTTTTTGCAAAATCGCAGTTGCTTTTATAAAATTGTCATTATTTCCCGGAGGAACCATAGTATCTTGTGGTTGATATGTACGGTTTTGTGCATTTAAGTCGTCTAGAATGCTTTGCGAGTATTGTTGAGGGCATGGAGTAAAACTTTCATCGATGTCTCCAATAGAAAGTTTAGAGATAGCTTTCTGTATGTTAAACTCAGGTTCGTGTCGGAAACTGGCGTGGTTTTGTATCAGTTCATCAAAATCTTCATCGCAAAAATTAATAACTTCGCTAACGGATTCCATACCGAGTGATAATCCTGCCGCATCTCTGTTTTGAACTCCGAGTATAGTAGAGTCGGGTTCGATTTCATTCATACAAAGCGGAACTATCTCTGCTTGATTATTGTAATCTTTATTATTGTCCAAATCATTTGCTAAGTATCTTGCAGTCTGTCCTATATAGTTTTCTACCTCGAAGTACTGCGGTATATATGTCAAATCTTCGTCTATTTCAGAGTAGACCGGGGACATGATATTGTTATCATTTTCTTGGGCTTTATATGGAACTGGAATATCGTTGGTTTCATTTACCTTGTCCTGAGGTGCGTTGATTTCCTCTGCCCCTGCGCCGTGTAACTCTTGCTGCTCTTGTATTATCGCTGTTATGCAACGAGTGAGTTTATCGATGACCTAGAACATAGAGGTTGAAGTATTATTTCCGAAACTGTAATTTATGTTTATTGCTCCTACTCTTGGGGCTAAGATCTCTCCTATTTCCTTCCACGCCTAGCGGTTTAACGCAGCAACAAGCAACAACGGGTAAGTGTTGTGCGTCAAACTCGTCATACCGTCTTATCTTGGGCTATTTCTGTTGCCTCCTCGGGTGTGTTGCTGTGGCGGTGTTTGTCTACAAGTCGCTAGACATCCGACAGAGAGAAGAGAGTTGGGCATAGGTACATGTCCTGACTTAAGAAACTATAGATTAGCTGAAGTACTAAAGTAAGCGAACATGGTCTATTAATAACGTATTGCATTAACGAAAGATAGTACAGGATGGCATCGAGAACAAAGTCCAAAGCTTTCGGATCTGAAACCTTGCGATGACTCAAACTTTGGAAAGTAGAGTGCCTCTATGAGCGATATTTATCACACTCTTATCGGCTATTATCAGGTTTACATTTTATTAATTCGTTTTGTAACATTTTTAACGCGCGCTTAAGTCTTAAATTGCTAGAGTACCCGCCTATTCAATCAGGTTAACGTACGGAAAAAGCTGCTTCTAGAGTTGCGGAGACGACGATGTGAGTTGGAGGAGAGGATACATCGGATGATGTTGGTACCTCAACCTCAACCGCCTGTCTCTTACGACACTCGCGAGAAGAATTGGGGTGGTGCAAATTCTAAGCCGGCACCACACAACTGAACTGAGATTTTAAGTATGTTGGTACCAAAAATACTTAAAAATGTCAGTTCTCATGCTATCTTTAGCTAAAGCTAGGGCACTAGGATATTCGTAGGTGGGATCCGCCGGACAACGGAACTGCATCCTATGCACTGGAATTAGATCATTGCCATGAGGATGCTAACCCTACACAGGCTCAGGTTCTAAAATATCCAGCCACGAAAAAAAAAAACGGTAGATTGGTACTTTTCCTTAGTTCTAACCTATGCTGAATGACTTTGGTACCACCCACACCAGCGATAAAAAGCTAAGCCAGAGCCATAAGCCTAGGTAAGACAATACTTGGTGGGATGGCGACCTGCGAAAAGCTGCAGGCAGATTTTGGATGCTGCAAGATGAAGGGGAATAGGGCGCCAAGGCGCTCATTAGTAGCAGTGGAATGGTATAGGCTGATGATTATGATGATGCTTTTGTTACCAGTAAAAGAATCCCGACTTCACCCACTGCTGGGTATAGGCCTCCAAACTCTTGTGCCACCAGAAAACAGTAGAAGAGCCTTATGTGCTATGATTTCATGAATCTTTTGATTGATGGTCAAATGTTTTTCGATTGGATAATGATCAGTCGGCCTTTTACAAACAACATTATGTAGACAACAAGGACGGAAATTGTAGATCAAAAGTAGTTTTCAATTTCTTACGAGAAAATAAAAGGAAAAGCTTTATAGAAACGTGACGAAAAACATCAGTTTCTCCGAAAACGACGCACCATTGATAATGATGATTATTATTTGCCACTAATGCTAGTTGTATGATCAGAGGGGTGAGTCTATTTGACGTTAATTATGAGATGTACTCGTGTCGTCTCCTTTTATTACGAGACTTGCGTAGTTCCATATCCACACGATAGAGGCGCTGTACCAAATTATATGGAAAAAATTGGTTGTCTGTAAAGCCGATTTACTGACGATAGTTGAACGTGACAACGTCTTAAGAAAATACTGATGGAATGGTAGCATTTGATACTCGATCAAAACATGTAAATGTACTATAGTATAGCAGCTGTCCACGCAGACGCATCGCTCACTCAAGTAGGAGAGAGACGGATGTCGAGCGCTCTCGCTTGCACTTCAAGCCTTACATGGAACGCCTCAGAGCGAGGTAACGCCGCATGACGTCATGTTTTTTCGTGCGTGCAGCCGGCTCTATCGAATTATAAGACGTTGTCACGTCAAAAGGAGACGTCTGATCTCACACAAGCTATTTGAGGCTGAACGATGCTGTATGAAAAGCTCCCGTAGGTATCAAGTAGTATTTTATCAAGGGTAATATTTTTTTTTACCTACATATATATCAATAGCCTCAGACTGGCTTCAGTTATGATTACTCCTGCCTATTGTGATCTAATATTTGGACAATATTTTGATTCATTGTTCTTTAAAAATACACTGATGTCATGTTACATAACATCAGTTCAGTTTCGTAAGAGCTAGAAGTAGTAATAGTTGTTGGTCCTAGAGAGATAACTGTGTTCTTATTATATTATCGAAATTAAATGAAACCTACTTGTAAGGAGCGCGCGTCTTGGTTGCATTTGTCTTTGTAGGTTGCGATCTCTTTGATGTAGACTACGGCGTTCCCTTCAGACATAGGCTTTTGCTGGTAGAGATAGTCGTCGACCAGCAAACTGATTTGCATCAGCCGTGTAGCTATAAATCTTTTCTGAAAACCAAAATTCAATAGAGACAACCAAAGTTGGATTCCTACGGATTTTGCTCTATTGTGGTCTATTGTGGTGTTTGTCTATTCTTACTTGTTTCGCGGGCAGATTGTACTTCCTACGCGGCATTCTTTCACGAAAACTGAATTAATTAATTCAAATTGAAAATCACAAAATATGCGGAATTTGGTAAGCCGAAACGACAAGTGAATGAATTTAATTCGAATTGATAATCACAAAATATGTGGAACTTGGTAAGCCCAAGAGAATATTATAGCATTTTTCCATCCGCTCCCGCGTAAAATTACGTTCCATTTACAAAAGTTAAAATTATCGTGTGCTTTCTTTTTCAGATTTTGTGATGGAAACAAAAGCATTGCGCATTCTACCAGAAATACTTTTTAAGTATTTTGATAGTATAAAATTCGTACCATAGCAAAACATTATGATCAACGGTTAGCTAAGCGTGTTAAATCCACAATCTGGTCTGCAAACCCTGCATTAGCTGATAAATTTTCAGTTATCAAAGGACGATGGGTACATCACATATCCGTTCCAGTATTATGGAATGGCAGTTAACTTAATACGGCCTAGCCGAACTATAATCAGTGTGGATCCGACGATCCTTGTGTGAAGACTAAAGTTTTTGTTTAAAAATGGATTCTCTGTAACGGACAATCATGTTTTGGTTAGGAGCTGTTATATTTTGTTTAGGGATTTATTTGAACGACGCTGGATATGGAACTGGACAGCAAAGCAACTACTTTATGACGCCTACCTCTGTGTGAGTTATATTTTTTATCCAATTATTTTTTGCGGATTAATTGTCCATAATAAAAGAGATAGGGTAATTTGGCTTTTTAGAAGTGAAACTTGTACCCGGATAAAAAGTAGCCTATTCCAGGACATTTTGCTGAAGGTTAAGATCCCGATCAGAATTCGGGATCCAGCTCCGTTGTTTCCTACTCTATTGTTAAGCAACTTTCAAACATTTTCCCATACTTATCATCATCATCATCAGCCTATATTAGTCCTCTGCTGGACATAGGCCTCCCCTAATGAGCGCCATAGCGCCCTGTCTTCAGCTTGCCGCATCCAGCATCTGCCTGCAGTCTTTCGCAGGTCGTCATCCCACCTGGCCGGAGGGCGTCCTACACTTATAATACTACTAGCTTCTGCCCGCGGCTTCGCGCGCATATTCTCGGTACAATAAGTAACCCATCGTTTAAGTTAGGCTACGTTCTAAGTGTATGCCAAATTTCATCTTTATCTGTTCAGTAGTTTTGAAGATCCTAGGTAACAAAAAATTTATTTTTCACACTCGTATTTACAATATTAGTAGGATAATACCCATACTTATAATACTTATATAAACAGTTTTATAGGCAATGAAGTAGTGAACTTTGTACTTAGGCATATTTTTAGCCCTCAAAATTTGAGGTCTTACCTAATACGAAGTTCTAAGCCGTTTATTTTTTTTGGGCTATGTCGCTGACCGGACTTTCCATCCCTTTACGTTTTTCTTCCAGGCAATCCGACGCCCATGCCCCAGCATATATGCCCGCCTATCTCAGAGAGTTGGAGCAGAACTCTCCCTCCGACGGCGCTAAACGATACTCTGGCACCAAGAACTCGTACGGTGG
Organism: Eupithecia subfuscata; assembly: GCA_963564075.1. NCBI lineage: Eukaryota > Metazoa > Arthropoda > Insecta > Lepidoptera > Geometridae > Eupithecia > Eupithecia subfuscata. The sequence continues at coordinate 16,379,220 of OY751100.1, read as the reverse complement.
TACCAAAAACGCGTACAGTGGTGGTGGTTTCCAGAACATGTTCAGCAAGAATACGGGTGGTACTACCAAGATCGTGTATACTGGAACGAAGAACGGGTATGGTGGTGCTGGGAGCTACAGTAACGTGCGAGAATGGGAGTCTTCAGATACTGGTTCTATGTAAGTGTTATTTAGTAGAAGAAAATGGTATTCATGATCATCATTCATGACGTCACCATAGCCACGTGCTCTCCCCGGTCGTGTCGGTCTGTCATCCAATCGGATTATGAGAGTGAGGGAATAGAGAGTGCACCTGTGTTTGCACATACACTTGTGCACTATAATATGTCCGCCCATCTGGCTAGTTCCGATGAGACTGGCCGCTGTGGTCGAAATTCGGCTAGGAGGACATCATAGCCACTTTATGGCAAGGGGCCGAATTCTGCTGAACAATCGCTTTTCCATGACATAAAATGACAGAACCAAATTGACTCAGTCTTGAGACCCATCAAATAATAAAAATAAAAAAAAACCATTTGATGGGTCTCTCAAAACTGACTCTATTTGGTTCTGTCATTTTTTTCCTAAACATATAGTTTCGGAGTAAATCACTAAAAACTGATGTCTGCCTACGGTTAACGGGCGGCGACCGAGCAAGTGACGTCACACGCACCCGCGGCGGTCACTCAGTGAACTTCGCTAGTAATTTGGTCATAACTTCGTAAGTTTTTGTCGTAGATAAAAATTTTTGCACTGTGTGTTATGGATTTTTTAGCTCTATAAATCTGCATTTTCAACTAAAAAGTTTTTTCAAAACGATCAAATTATTTATTATCATCTTCTACAAACTATGTTAAATACTTCTGTGTCTTTTCAGGCCGCAGCGTTATTTCGACTTCCAACAGATAGCGAAAAACTATGCACGTAAGTTAACACAACAAGCTAATTTTATTATTATTATATTATCGTCTTCCTTGCCGTATCTGACAATGGCGAGCTGGCTTATTTTATCTAATTTTAACACTTTGAGTCAGTTCAGTTTCAAAATTTCTTTATTAGCATATTAAAATATAATATTACAGAGGATTAGTGTAGATTTAATCCTAGTGCTAACATAACTTTTGACCTGTTTTTTAAGGTATACTGTTTTTTTTAAGGTATACTGGCTTATTAAAAACTTGACAATATTGCATTAATTGCATACGATCTAAGCTATAATAAACATAAATTTATGAGATTCAGCAATAGCTGCCAACATAAGAGATAATGAACATGTATATGAATATCTATATTTCTGTATATTAATACACTTAATAGGCTATAACTTTAAGGCGGTACCCTACCTCGTTATTGTGTGAAGAGGATAGGCATAGGATTTCGCGTTCACAGGAGCTGGACAGAGCAAAGCGGCGTAAGCCCAAAAATCAAGTTTTTAGTAGTTATTTGCTCCCCACAAACATTAGAATAGTTAATTGAAAAAAAGGCAACATATAAAATGTTCTTTATACATAGCTCAATTACTATGCTCAATCTCAAGATCGTATCATCTGTATTTATTGAGAAATTAGGGTTTTAGTAAAAAATTAGAGGTAACTTTGCGATTTTTTTCTATCGAGAAAATTTTATGGAATCGTGTTTTCGAAACATATGATCGATAGAATAAGTCCTGAACTTTACCATATATAAATTTCAAAGTTAAATATTCAGTAGTTTGGAAGATATGGAGGTCCGACGGAGTTGAAAATAAGCAATTTGAGGGTAGGTAGACCCCCTTAAACAATAAGAATGATAGAGTAAACTAACAGATAATGATTACGAAACTAATGCTTATGAGAATAATTCATATATAAATCACAATACAGGGTAGTGGTGCATTACTTTTGTCTAATACGCAGCCAGCAACTCGATAACACTTTGAGTGCCCATGACGGCGTGTAGAGCAGCGCTTAATCCCAAACGTAGACATTTAGCTACTGGAATAGGAATATCTTCATAAACACAAGAACGCCATCGCCTATTTTAATCAATTTACTTAATTATTAAATAAGTACTTATTTATAATCGCCTTAAAAAAACAGGAGCTGCTATGTATTTATTTATTAAAAAGGAACGCCAACAGCGTATACATAAAAGCCGCCACACGCAGAAACCGTGGCCGGGCCGGAGGCGAAGGCGTGCGGGTTGTAGTAATGCATGAATTTATAAGAAAGACTACACATACACCGCCGGGCGGCGTACTGTCTAGTCTCTCATATAAATTCGTATGATACAACCCGCACGCCTTCGCCTCCGGCCCGGCCACGGTTTTGTTGTGTGTCGCGGTTTTACAGCATTCTTCATGTACGACTTTATGTATGTGTTTTTTTTGTATTATGTTAGTCGATTTATCCGTCAATTATGGATCGAATTGGTAAATTATTTCGTTACTGTACCTACCTACTTATTGAGAATTAGACGAATCGCCTCGCGGTTTCACCCGCGTAGTTCCCGTTCCTGTGGGAATTCTGGCATGAAATATGCCTAAAGCCTATGTCACTCCCTAAAAAGCAAGCTTCCTAACGGTGAAAGAATTTTTCAAATCGGTCCAGTAGTTCGGAGCCTATTCAATACAAACAAACAAACAATCAAATCTTTCCTCTATAAAATATTATTAGTATATAGATGATCCCAAGGTGATCCCATAAAAAGTTCATTCCCGAGTATTAGTCCCGCAAACCTTAACAAACAGTATTACTTTGAATTTTACGTTTTTTTTCAAAACAATCAACTTATTCATAACTATGACTGAGGAAGGATACTCCTAGAAATGCATGTTCTAGATTCCTTGCGAAAAACAACATTAAATCAAATTTTCAGTGCATTATTTGAAGCCGCGGGCAGAAAACTAGTTCATTTTATTCTGTAAAATCTCCGTTCACACGCTTTTTAAACAACAGATAAGCTAATTCCAAGTACCAATTAAACCTAAAATCCGCTATTTATCAGAATGCGTAGGCGCCTGGCGGAAACCACAGATCTAAGCGTCCGCTCGCTGATTTAAATCTATATTTAACACTATTGCTGCGACCTAAATATTTGCCAATGTCATTGATATTAATGCATTGATATGCAGTTATTGTGTCAGGGTTGGGGGATGAGCATTGCTGGAGTTATCTAGGGCCTTGGATGGTTGATAAGTAAGTTACGGGTTCTACGTTTAGCCGCTTAGAGCATTCTATGCTCACTCAAAGCCACTTGGGAATTTGTAGCGCCAGCTAGATTCGAGATACGACTCGTTGACTCGATTATGATGACATAAATATTTGCCAACGTCATTGATTATAATGCATTAATATGCAGTTATTGTGTCAGGGTTGGGGGATGAGCATTGCTGGATTTATCTAGGGCCCTGAATGGTAGATAGGTGAGTTGCGGCTCTACGTTGAGCCGCTCAGGGCATTCTATGCTCACTCAAAGCCACCTGGTAATTTCAAACGCCAGAAAGTCTTAAGATTCGACTAGTTGATGAGATTTTGATGAGATCACAAAACTTTTTAACACGGGAAAGATGAGTTGAATAAATATTGAGGCATTTTCCAATAGAGAAAAAGCTTCTACGGTCCTTCATTGAAAGGATGACATCTATGATGTCATGTCATACTATACAAGGTTCATGCCACTTTCATTTGACACCCTGTAACGCAATAAGCCATCTTTTTTGTATGATCGAACTATTCATGAACATTTTTTTTCAAAGAAAACCCATTAGGTAACTTACGCGATAGAGAGGCACAGGTGCCTTCCGAACTGCAACTAAACTCGATGTATTGTTTAGGACAGTCAGTCAGGCCTATGCATTTCGACGACAAACTTAGTTTAGTATTAACCAGAGAGCATTATTATATAGCGTATTGTTTTACATTAGGTCGACCTTTCTGTGTTAGCATAGCAGGCACAAAATTCAGTTTTTTCATTCAGTGACTAAATCAAGCGATGATGTTTAATCCAAGCAATTTTATCCTTTTAGCGAAATGTGAGCCCGACTGTAAAAACTCCGGCATCTGCGTCGCTGAGAACACGTGCAACTGCCCTCAGAACTACCACGGCACCTACTGCGAGTTCGAGAGAATTCCCTGTCTCAACTACCCGCCCCTGCCTATGAATGCGGAGCGCAAGTGTAACTCAGAGTAAGTGCCTTCAAAGTGTAAAAACTCCGGCATTTGCGTCACTGAGAACACGTGCAACTGCCCTCAGAACTACCACGGCCTACTGCATGTAGTACTGCCATTCTAGGCCTTTTTTGCGTAAGACATCAATGGTTCTCGATTACTTTTATTGAATGTTTTTTGTATTGATTCGGACCAAGGGTGCTGTAGTTACTTTCATCAAAGGTAAAATGACAAAATGTATCATTCTGAGACGATACAATTGTTATGGTGAAGCGATTAAGTTAGGGTCCAGGTAGAATAAATCTGATTTCCGCAACCTTTTCCAGATCGTGCACGATCAAGTGCATTGAAGGCCACAGATTCATAGACGGTACAACGGTCGCGAACATGCGGTGCGCGGAAGGGAAATGGGTTCCGACCCGTGCGGACCTGACAGTCATCCCTGACTGCCAGCCGGAGTGCGACCCGCCGTGCCTGAACGGAGGCGTCTGCCTCTCGCTCAACACCTGCCAGTGCCCCGCCAAGTACCGCGGCCCGCAGTGTCAATACTGTAAGCATATGTACCTGTAGAGTACTAGCTAGGTGGAAGCTGGAGCACGACAGTTATCCCTGTCTGCGAGCTGGAGTGCGACCCGCCCTGTCTCAACAGAGGCGTCTGCGTCTCGCTCAACACCTACCAGTGCCCCGCCAAGTAAGCAACGCAGCAAACATAACTGGTGGCTCTTAATGTCAACATTGTACGGCTTCCGCGGACAAGGAACCTTTACACCTAGATCCATCATTCTAAGTAAAATAGATGAGAACCCAGTCCTTAGACAAACCTAACATAATGTTTTGAATGAATAAATTATCTATCTATCGGCCCCAAGAAATTCAGACGTAGGCCTACCCTAAATAGCGCAGGATACTGGCTTGGACCAAGGGGCAACCCCTTAGTCGTCTCTTAAGACATCCAACACTATCCCTGTGTCCTTATTGCATGGAAAGAGCTGCCTTTTTAATTTTCTTATACATCGTAGTCCATACGTGTCCATTGATGGACGCAAACCTTCCCTTAAAAAGCGCTTTTATCATATGGGGGAAAATCTACACGCTGGGCATGCCGAGATCGCAGATTAGAGGCGCTGCTGCCCCTGGAAGAGTTGGGGTGGTGCAAATTCTAAGGAAACACCACACGTGCATACTTTTTTTAAAGCTGCCTTTCAATTCCAGCCGTCAGCGCGTGCGACGTCCGCAAGCTATCATTCAACGGCGGCTACAAGTGCCTCGGCGACGAATTGACGCAGAAGTGCAAGCTGTCATGCCCTGACGGCAGCGAGTTCAGTGCGTCGCCTGCCGACGTATACACGTGTCGGTACGACTCGGGCGTGTTTCTGCCGCAGCCGTTACCGCACTGTGTCTTCAGTAAGTCACACTAATCACATCACATCACACTTCACATCACATCACACTTCACATCACACTAATATTATAAATGCAAAAGTTTGGATGGATGGATGGATAGATGGATGGATGTTTGTTACGTCTTAACACCAAAACCACTGAACAGATTGAGATATAACTTTGCATCGGTGTAGCTCTAAGCTAATCAAACATAGGCTACTTTTTATCCCATAAATCAGTTCCCATGGGATAGAAATTACCTTTGAACGTTTCCATAGAAAGAACGCGTGCGAAGCCGCGGGCAGAAGCTAGTATTATAAATGCGAAAGTTTGGATGGATGTATGGATGGATGTTTGTTACCTCTTCACACCAAATTTACTGAAAGGATCAGGCTGAAATTTTGCATACAGGTAATTGTTATCCTGGAATCAAACATAGGCTACTTTCTATCCCATAGATCAGTTCCCATGGGATAGAAAAGTTTTAATGCCGCGGGCAGAAATTAGTTTATAAATAAGGAGAAGGAGTTTTACTGTAGTATAGCATATATGTACAAACGCAAGCTATCATTACACCTTTTTCGCAAAATGAGGAGCAAAGGCCTACAGGATGTAGTAAGATATACCTAGACCACTTCTAGAATTCAAACCAAAATTGTTTATGCTGTTTTGTTGCTTTTAGGTTATGTATACACCCGGCCGTGGGGCGTCCCACGGCCATGCCACATGGAGGGAAAGTATCATAAATATTGCAGATAGAAAATTTTACAAGAAGATCTCGGTCTGTACCGGGAATCTTCTTGTAAAATTTTCTGTAAAATCTGCTGTCTGTACAGCCGACGGAGGTTTTAAACTTTGACTAAGAAACTAGGTCTAAAACACTGTAAATAATTTTTTCTTTTAAATAATTTTTAACATTTGTTGTTATTATTTCACACATAGAAACAATCTTATATTTTCTTTTTCTTCTAGCTGAAGTCGTGGTCATAACTCCATCGAACCAGCATAATACCGTAAGTTTCTTTTTAATTGCCATCAAGTTAAGATCGATATTTTTGACGACCTATGTGGCGCGGTGGGCATAGGCCCGCTTGCGACGCAGGAAGTCGCGGGTTCAATTACTGCCTTGGAACAAATGTTTGGTTGATCTGCAAATAGTTGTTCGAAGTGTTCTGGGTATTTTCTATGAATAAAATCTGTCCATGTGATATTTTGTATTATGTTTATCAGTCATCCAGTACCAAAACACAAGCTCTGCTTAGCTTGGGGCTAGATGATGATGTGTGGATTGTCCAGCATTATTTATTTGTTTAGATTGTGTTTAACCAGAATTCGTCCAATCAAAACCTATTTCACAGAACGGTTCCTTCTTCGAATCACACTAATAAGTATTATAAATGATAAAGTTTTAAAGAAAAGAAAGAAAGAAAATTAATTTATTAGTTCACTAGAAAGCTTGCAACTATTACAATACTTAAACTTACTTATGAATATTACAATAACAATAATAAAATAATAGTACCTAACAGTAGCAAGCAATGCAGCGAACCAAAAGGTCCTATCTCAGCATAATGTTGCTCCACAAGAAGTAGAGTAACGCTGGTTTTCTGACAGGACCTTTGGCTCGTGTCAACACGGGCGGCAGACCACAGACAAAAAATAACACTACACTACTAAAAATACAAAAAAGTTACTTGTCTACAATGATATGAAGTGTATGAATAAACTATTTGCCTGTTCAACACGGGACCCTAATCTCAACACAGAACTATCAAACAAAAGTTTGGAAGTTTGTTACCTCTTCACGCCAAAACTAATCAACAGATCGGGCTGAAATTTTGCATACTAAACCTAATGACGAATAAATACCTCATAGGCTATTGTTTATCCCAGAAGAACGTCTGCGAAGCCGCAGCGGAAGCTAGTTCCTTATAAGCAATTGAACAATATTTTCTATGCGTTTTCTACAAAGAAAACAAATCAGTTAATAAATATGTTCTATCTTACGCGATCTGAACACTTTATTATTAGTATTATTAAATAAACGCGAAAATAACACGTTAAATAATACTATTAATAGCAAATCAGTTATTAATACAGATGAATGGTTTTACACATTAAGTGATTTCAAATTGTAGTAAAGGCCTAACCGTAATGTGTCTGTCCCCAGACATTCTACTCCTACCATTCTGGAGTGAAAGGTGGATACAACGAGACAAGACGCTACGAATCACATTCTGAAAGCTATGGTTCATACGGCAGCGGGATGTCAGGTTACGGTAGTGGGTCGTCAAGTTACGGTGGTGGGTCGTCAAGTTACGGCAGCGGGTCGTCAAGTTACGGCAGTGGTTCGTCAGGTGAGATTTAAAGCTGTTTATTTTATCATAAAACAACTTATTCTTTTTGTATACTTCAGATACAAAACAGTGCTTAAATAAAAATTTACCTTTGTAAGTACGGTCGGTTGAAAATACGTATTTTCGATTTGATTTGAATAAACATACTATGTTTATTTATAAACTAGCGATGAATCAGTCAAGATTTTATTTACATATTTATTGCTATGTTCAAATAATATATAGTTTAAGTTGCTGAGGGTAGGTTTGTTTTTTAATTTTGTAGGTTACGGCGGCGGGTTGTCACATCACGGCGGGGGGTCATCAACTTACGGCAGTGGTTCAGGGGGGTATGGCAGTACACATTTCGGAAGCTCGAGTGTGCAAGTGATAATGCAGGATTTGACGCCGAAGGGCGGGACTTGTTTGACCTGGGCGGGCGCGCATTACAAGACTTTCGACGGGACAGTGTATACGTAAGTATTTTGCTACCTCTCTCGTTACATTTTGAACAGTTTTTGGCATTAGGCTTTACGTGTTCCAGATACGTTACCCCGTTAATGTTGACCAAATTAACGTTTCGATACAGAGAGTTACAATACAGGGAAGATTGTAGCTTTTACAGACCAGACGGACATATTTGATGATGACATAGGGTGAGTCTATTTGACGTTAGTAACGAGACGTGATCGTGACGTCTCCTTTTTCCCTACAATTTGGTACAGCGCCTCTACCGTGCGGACAGGGAACTACGCAACTCCCATACAAATAGGAGATGTCACGATCGCGTTTCGTTACTGACGTCAAATAGACTCGCCCCTCAGGTCATACTGGTCCTGCGAAATCGAACTTGCAACACTGCGTCTATGGCGAACTTTTGACTCTTGCTCCACAGAGGTCGCGTCTTTTGTCTATTATTGCCATTGAAGTGGAGAGCAAGAAAAAAACAAACCATTTAACTCTGGATCATGGTATATTATTACAAGGTATGCTACTCCGAGAAACAACGGTCACGTGGGTATTCCCAAGCCTACGTCATATCCGCTACGGAGTTCTCAAACTTTTTAGTTTTGGGCGATTCGAGATCTAGGTTTCAGGTTTTCCGTGAAATTCTTCATACTTAGTTAACAAAATTTGAGCAACGCTAATCAGCTCTGCACATGGATAAATCAATTTTTCCCTTGAAATGAAATTTATCTAACATTAAATTTATTTAATTTATAATTTATCGCAGTTATTTATTTAGTATTTAGATTACAAGTCACTAAATTGACATCATTAGGTCCTCTAACCTTTATCTTAAATATTTGTAGGTTTCCCAAAGATACAAACGTCAAAGAGAAATGGATAGATGCAACGGGTAGAGTTAATTGGATGCCAACCAAATCAAGCACGATATGCTCTGAACACTTTTTGGAAGTCGATTTCAAAATATCAAATAAAAGATATAGATATACAATTACGAAACATACAGCAGCGCTTGTATCACTGAAAATCGTTAAGTTTAAATATATAAATGTTCACATACACCATTTACTAAAATTAAACATAAAACTTTCCAAACACCAGTTTCCTAATAAATACGTTTCATTTCAGGGGCATAAACAACATACATTTATTTTTACCTGCCTGTCTGTGTCTATTTATAAATGGTTTAAAATATACAGCTCTTTGTGTGCCAAGTAAGTAAATAAACTACCAACAAGTTCAATTTTTTGCGAATTGAACCAAAAATCGGGTATCTTTCGATATCGATAATGTACTTCAATGTGCTACCTGGTGCAGCTCTAATCGAGTAGCAGTCGATGGTCGACCTATCACGCGAATGTCAATCTTAAGTCTGAGGAAATTAAGTTTATAATTGCGACCACTGAAAATACCGCTATCTATGGTCAAGTAGCGGAATTAACTTGTCAATCGAATGTTTGGTTACTATAGACCGTAAATATGTTCTGATGCTAAAGTAAAATAAATCTTATCTGTAGAAGTCAAGGTTTATTTCCAAATCAGTGACGATGGCTAGTTTTGACTAAACTTAAACTACCAATCAAACGAATTGTTTCTTTGTAATGCATTATATGATTACTGGTTTAGTTGTGTGAGTTTGGCGACACCGGTGCCCTTAGTAATTTTGTTGCATTGTCCTTCCACTCTAACTTCCATTTCCGTGGGCTGAACTTAGCCGAAAAATGTTCGCATCGGCTGGCTCACTGCGTCGACTGCGAAATTTCCTCCCGACTTCCACTAAGGTTACACTTGCCCAGTCCCTTTTGCTCCCCATTCTCGATTACGCCGACGCTTGTTATCCGGACCTCACTGAAGACCAATTAAACAAGCTTGAGCGCCTCCAAAATTTCAGCATCAGGTTCATATTTGGCCTTCGCAAATATGACCACGTTTCCGAATATCGCGCTAAACTCAAGTGGTTGCCCATCCGACTTCGCAGGAATACTCACATACTATCTCTCTTGTACAGTATATTGTTCTATCCTCCCAGCCCTTCCTATCTCAAGGAGCGCTTTGAATTCCTTTCAAACTCTCACTCTCTCTCTCTGCGTTCCTCTGAAACACTCATCTTAAAAGTCCCTGCCCACACTACCACTTTCTACGACAAATCTTTCACTGTACAAGCTACCCGTCTATGGAATGCTCTCCCCCTGGACATCAGACGTGCCAAATCACTCCCTCTCTTTAAAAAACTACTTCATCAGCATTATCTGTCCTTGCAAAGTTAAACAACTTTAATTTATGTTTATGTAAGTGTATTATTATTGTTTGTAGGCTATATGTAGGTATTATAGTATGTAGTGTAAGTATTATTATTATTATTATTATTTTCGCGTGCCACCGTCTATTTTGTTCTTGCATGTCCAGTCCATCCCAAGGTTGCCTGGAAGAGATCGCTCATAGCGATAAGGCCGCCTTTGTACTTCGTCTACTCTTAGCATTTATTTCTGTATTGTTATCTGTCTTTGTGTGGTACAATAAAGTATTATCTATCTATCTATCTTATTTTACCGCCCTTCAAACTTACAGTTACGGATAGAGTAACCGCCCATTTATTTTAAAGATTTATCCGATTAACAACGCGAGTGATTCACCGGCGTCAATAAAAGTTTGATAGTCACCGGCAAATGAACGTAACCTCCCATTTTTGTGGCAAGTGAACAGTGACGTAGGCTTGGGAAGATCTCGGAGTAGCATACCTTGTATTATTTTACCATGCTCTGGATTACACGCCGTGATGGTCCTGATGCAAATTTTATATAATTATATTAGTTAATTGATTCCTTTGTGCGTAGGTTCCAATCGCCATGCCAGCACATTTTGGTTCGCGAGCCCAAAGAGCACAAGTACTCCGTAGTCATCCGGCAGAACGAGTGCAAGCGGCCCGGGTACTGTCCCAGCGAGCTCACTGTCTATCTGGAGGAGAAGCCTTACACGCTCTCTGTTGGAGGTAAGATCATCATCTCAGACGTCCACAGCTGGGCATAGGCGCCCCCCAAAGATCGCCATAATAATCGGTCCTGCGCGGCCCTTCGCCTTACCAACTAGACATGGGTGGTATAGAACATCCCACTAATATTATAAATGCGGAAGTTTGTGTGAATGTTTGTTACCAGGTATCTCCGTAACTACTTAACCGATTTACATGAAATTTGTATGTAGTTTAGGTTCCAGAATATCACATAGGCAAATTTTCTGAAGTTAACCTCTGCGGGGGTTAAAAAGGGTAGTAAAGTTTCTATGGAAAATTATTAATCGACCGACCGTATCGATTCTCCGAGTATGTTCGGTTAAAGAAACAAATTCTTCGAAACGAATTGACTGCCTCTGTGGCGCAGCGGGCGAAGGTCTGCCTGCGACGCAGGAGGTTGCGGGTTCAATTCCCGCCTCGGGACAAATGTTTGAACGATCTGCAGACATTTGTCCAGGGCGTGCTGGATGTTTTCTGTATATAATAAAAAATATCTATCCATGTAGTGTATTGTATTAAGTATATCAGTTATCGAGTACCCATAACACAAGCTCTGCTTAGCTTGGGGCTAGATAATGCTGTGTGAAATGTCCTTGCTGGCTTAGCTGGCATTTATTTATTATTCTTAAATAAATCATTTATTTTCAGAGGATGGATCAGTATTATTCCGGAACACAAAACGTCTGATCCCCATCCCCGCCTCGCTGCCCGGCATCCGCGTGTCGATGCCCGGTGACTATGTCGTCGTGAACTTGGACGCCGTGGGCGTCGCCGTCACGTGGGACACTAACGTGAGTTTAGTCATGTATTTACTCTATTTCAGCTTCTATTTACAAGAAACTGCCAAAATCACATAAAGAACTACCAGCCACACTGTTTCGGAAAAAGTTAATAACCACTTTCGAAGGTAAATGCTACTTACTATCATCAGGCGATAAATATATACAATAAATTTTTAGTGACTTAAAAAAGCTTCATTATTTAATTTACTTAAAATTAAACTAAAATTATGGCTTATGGATAAATAGCAAAAGCATTCCTGCCTTTGGACAAATGTTTTTACTATTCTTTTTCCTTGCAGAATCTAGTCCAAATCGAAGGGTCGATCCTCCTGTGGAACAACACAGAAGGCCTGTGCGGACTGCTGGACGGGAACCCGGCCAACGACCTGAGGACTAAGGACGGGGCGGTGGTGCAGAGCAAGTTTGTCGTCGCCTCTTCCTGGAAGCTGAACAAGATTGGAGGTATGTCTGTCTAGCTGAGCGTAGAACAAGACGACCTTATTCCTGTGGCTCAGCTACTCAAAGTAGTTCTTAGCATTCGACATAAGACTGAAAATCAAAATCAATAACTCTTTATTTCCATTAATACAATAAATGTACGGTCGTGATGTAACGCCTATGGCCCTCACTGAAAACCAGCGCTGGATGGACACACCAGTGTTCATCCAGCACAACGTTGAGTGGAGGCCATATTTGCCTCAAACCCTGCTGCGCACTGATTAAAAGAATTGTATATAGTATTATTATTTTGTAGCATAAGTTCTTGTTCTGTGTAGTAGTTTTTAAGGTAAATAAAAATATTTTCAGAAAAGGTGAGAGAACCAAGCATCTCGGTTCAGAGCACCCTTTCAACGCCCCCCCCCCCCCCCCCATTTCCGAAGATTGCATAGCGACCCATCTGAAATGTACCTAGGTACCCACCTATGTAGCGTTTGTGGAGTAAAACTAACACCTTTTCAAAAGTTCTTGTACATGTTCTAGTAGTTCAATGATGTTGAAAAACCCTTATAAGTAGGTAGGTACCTAAATATTGGTTTACGCTAGTGTGGTGTGCATTGAATTTTCAAACGAAATGTTGCACAAACACATCAACCATTATACCAATGGTCCATACAAAGTACCTAAGTTACGTTCCTCAGCAAAGCTCGAAATTCTGTACCTAGGTATCAATAGATGGCGTTGATCCACCAGCGCAAAGTTGTTGTTATTATTTAACCGACGACGACGGTGTATGCGGCCGCGCTATTTCATATAACTCTCGAAGTGTTACAAAGATGTTCTAATAGGTGGCGCTGTACTGTAAATGCTCTCTTGCATATTACTGCATTTTGCGGAGCTATTCTGCTCGTCATGCCGAAAATCCTCATCCGATCTTTACCAAATTTTTATAAGAACAGTTTAAAGTTATTACCTTTCAATTAAAAATACAATCATCAAAATCAGATCTTTTATAGCGGAGATATTCCAAATCCGCCTTTTTGCCTTATTGTGGAAGAAGTACGCCTTTAATCAAATAATCCCGACGACAATAAAATTCTATAAAATCATAGAATCTGTACACAAAGTTTCGTACCGATCGGTTGTAAAATACGACCTGTAGAGGAGTACGGACATACTGACAAAAACGCTATTTTGGCCAGACCTGAAACGAAGACTTTCGTTCACTTCATTCACGACGTCAAAAAATTTGTCCTGAAGCGGGAATCGAACCCACAACCTCCTACCCTCTGCGCCATACAGGTCTATGAATGGAATTTTGTTATCCCCTTTTTCACAGCTCGATCGATTAACACTATCCTATCGGTATCGGTAAACTTTAAAAAGCTGGCGCGATTGTCTTTTGTTTTTTTCATACTATCCACGCTGACGTCACCAATGGGCCTACAGTATACGAAAAACAAAATGGGATCGCGTAAGTTAAGAATGACCACTCCTTTAATTTTCCAGATATTTGCGAGACGAGTCCCACTGAGACCGCGGCGTGTGCGACAGAGACAGCGGATGACGTCGCGAAAGCCACCAAGTTCTGTAACGAAATCATTAGCATGAAGAAGTTTAGGAAATGCTCAAAGGTAATTAAAAGATCTAGTGGCCTTTATATCGTTAATAATTTGAATCTCACAAACACGAAACGATCCACCGTTTCGTGTTTGTGAGATTCAAATTATTTTGTACTTTTTAATTTTCTGTGTTCTACAAGGAATAAAATTAACGGAAAATAATTTCCCCTACCCGCGGGGCCCGTAGCATTTGCTACTCCTGCTATATGGCTAATCCGCCACTGGTGTGGGTACCTATTAAATAAGACTCTTCATTTGTAACTTTATTGATTCGTAGTATAAGGTTTTTATTACATTTTTGTTGCAGGTTATGGACGTCTTACAGTTTTTGGAGGCTTGTAAATGGGACTACTGCGCTTGCAGTAAGACATTGAGTAAGTTTACCAAAATTTGATTATTTTGAATAAATTAGAAACCGACCTCGAATCCCTTTGTTTTAAACTGTTTAGCGTTAAACTGTTTTATGTTTAGCGGGATAAATACTAATCCCTTGGGAGTATTTTATGGGACCACCTCGGGATTATCCTCCATCCCTACAACTGCAATAGAATCACTCTAATCGCTCCTTAAGTATATGATGGAGAAATAGACGAACATACACTTAAAAAAAAATTACATGACAGCTAAACATACACACCTCCTTTCATTACAGATGTAAGCGGGTTAACTACGAACCTTTTTTTGGTTAGGTTCGTTGTAAACCCGCTTACATCCGTAGTGAATTCGTCAAATTACGATAGTTTTTATAGTAAAACCTCTTCCTTTTTTCGAAGTCCTCCATTTATCCCACATAACTTAAAAAACAGTTTAAAATTAAGGCATTCGTAGTAGGTTTTTAATTTTCAAAACAGTCATTTTATAATCTTTATTGACAGAGGAAATTACAATCGAATAATAGAAATAAATTATAACCATTATTAAAATTTGAAACAATTGAGCTAACTGCAAACTGTGGCAAAAAATTTACTGGTAGCTCAACTGATTCATATCAAAATCAGTTGTAAGCGTCCCCAAGACGCTGGCTGCATTGCCCCGCTGTATGGCATGCTGATGCGCTGCGCCAGATACTCACCAGCTCTCGGGTCACGCGTCGCTTCGACCAGACGCTCAAATAATTTTTTAAAAACCCGAAGAATCAAATTATTATACGCAGTTTACGTAACTTGTCTTTTTCGCAATTTACGTAGGTAACTTGTCGATTTGAGATCCTTCAATAAATATTGCTTACTATACCTGAAACTCGACGCAAAGCGAGTTCTAGTTTTCATGCCGTGGCATGTTTACAACCATTTCACGTCGACTTTGGCTAGTGTATAGTTATTGCAGTATTAAATTGTAATTGTTGTTAGATTCCGACGAGTGCGCGTGTAAAGCAATATCGGTTTACGCCAAGGAGTGCCTCCGACATGATGTGGAGGAAATGAAGAACTGGCGAGATCCTGACACTTGTCGTAAGTACTGTGACCGGCTTCTGTGCGGGATTTATCTCAGGTGGTGTCAGTTAAAAATTATAAAGGCTTAAGCTTGTAACCACTGCTGCACAGCACAACAGTTTGCATAGAAAATGGGCTTTAACTTATAACTTATAACATTTAGATGCAATTTAAATAGACGGCTGCATAGACGGATATCTCGCGGACCACTAGTTTGAAGCTTGTGGGAAGCCATTTTGTCACTGTAAAATGTATCTAAAGATAAGTACGAGTTTAAGCTCATATTTTAATGCACGTTTTTGTGGTATGTAGTAGGGGTATGGGATTAATGTGCGTAGAGCTTAACAAACGCAGGTTTATGGTAGTTTTCTGTCGACGAAAGAGTATTGAGAACCATTTTAGTCATTATAAAAGAATATCGACTAGAGTAAATCAGGAAAGGATTTAAAGTTTAGTTAAAATCGTTGAGATAAACGACTCGTGAACTAAAATCGCCATATCGTGGCATCATTTTCAAAAGTCATCAAGTCGAGAGTCAAAGTAAGGGACAACATAAGGTTTAAAGATATTTATTTTTCAAAAAAGACAGTAAGTAGGTATGTACATGAGAATAGTAATTTAGCTTACTGTAAACAATTTATAAAAATAAAGTTTTTATTCGATCTGTCGGTAGTAATTACAGTTTTGCATAAATGAAAAGAAAGGTAAGTACAAAAAAGGTATAAGGTAGATAGATACACATTACCAATAATTTATATTACTACACTTGCTAGAATTTAACAATCTTACAAAATTGGCCAATTTTCTTTAACAAAACTAGCAAGTTCAGATTTAAAGGTATAAACGAGCTTACATTTTTCAAAATTTCGGGTAGCACAACATATTGATCATCATCATATAGAACAGCAACCCCAATTTACTCATAAAATGTCCCCGCAGCAATGAAATGCCCAGACGGCAAGATCTACAAAGCATGCGGCGCCGACACCCAACCATCCTGCGCGTTTCCTCTCACCGCCAGCAAGTCTGAGAGCGTCTGCGTAGAGGGCTGCTACTGTCCGGAAGGCCTCCTTCTAGAGGCAGGCAGATGTGTGCAGAAGACGGAGTGTCCTTGCAGACTGAGGAACAAGGGATTCCCGCCTGGACATGTGATTAAGAAGGATTGTAATACCTGGTAAGAATAATCATGGCTACCAGAACACACTTTGTGTGGCTTCGTATCGTACTTTGCTTGTCAGAGAAGCGTAAAAAAAGAGGCCTTTGATTTTTCCCTGATAATTAATACTACATTGTACCTCGTATAGGTGACTAGCTGACCCGCGATTTCATTTTTAGGGAGTTTCCTTTAGGGAGTAAATTTCAAAAAACCCTGAAATACGTGTCTGTTTATTTTAAGTCATCTTTCTACGCTATAAATTTTGAAGGGCCAACAGTTACGGTTCTGAAGTTATTATAAAAATGACCTTTGACCCCCCTTGAATACGAATTTCCAAAAATCCGTTCTTAGCGAGTGCCTCCGTCTTGAATGGAACCTCCATGCAAAATTTCAGCTTCGTAGCTCTTGTAGTTTCAGAGATTCTTGATGAGTCAGTTTTCGCTTTTTTTACGACCTCTGCGACCTGCGTCGCAGAGGTCGTCAAGATAAAACAACTGTATACAGATAAATAAAAAAATCGGAAAAAGGCCGGAAGGCAAAGAACGTGTTCCACGGTCTCTTTTTCCCGGAAGCAGCCACCCACGACATTTCGAACCTTCTTACATTTTCACAGCCTAGCCAAGCTACAAAACTAAATTAACAACTTCTTTCTTCTCCCAGTTCTTGCGAAGGCGGTTCATGGGTGTGCACTAAGATCCCTTGCGGCGCGCGCTGCCGAGCCGTGGGCGACCCGCATTACACCACTTTCGACGGACTGCGGTACGACTTCATGGGGCAATGTACCTACACCATGCTGCAAGCCGAGAACGTCACTGTGCTGGTGGAGAATGTGGCCTGCAGTGGATCTATCACCGAGGTTTGTGATTTAGTTTGTGTGTTATTTCGAGACGCGCGATAGAGAGTTATATAACCAAGTCAAGTTGGTATTGCGTGGCAATAGCACTGTGTATCTTTACATCTTCAACTTTGGGCAAGCCTAAGGTCCTTTCTGTGTATTAGACATTATCAACCCTAAGGATTTTCAAGTTGGCGTGGACAGCCAACATTTACAGAGAGCAAATAGCTAGATTTATTTGATTATATACCTGATAACATTGATAAAGGTGCCACGGAAGACCAGCGCTGCAGCTGCTCCCCGAGCTCCTGCAGCACACGATGAGTGGCAACCTTTTGGTCTCACGTTGTTTTTATTTTTCTCTTTGTAATTCTTATTTATCGATGTGTGTACTTTCTTGTGAACCAAAAAAAATTATCTTAACTTATCTTATACTTAAACTATTTTAGGTATTCAATAGTTACTTGACTTAAAATTTTTTTTTTTTTTGAGTTTTATTCCCCTGTTAACATAAACTATTATTTTTTAGTTTTAAGATTAATTAGTATTTAATTAGTATTTTATTGATTATCCACGAATTAAATCAAATATATCATAAATAAATTCTTTTGTATTACTAGTGTGATTAGAAAAGTAATTTCTGTAGGTACTGAGTCAATAAATAAATAGCGAGACGAATAGTAATACCTCCCTTGAGAGACGGCCGGGGGGGGGGGGGATGGGGGGGGGGGGGTGCGCCATCATGCAGCATTTATCCCAATTGAACCCACTTCCGGCGGCGATCGCCGAGATATCGAAGTAGCCGTAGTAACTGTTTAGACCTGAAAACGGATTAGTGCGTTAACAACAACTCTAAATCCGTTTCATCACGAATTCGGATCCGATGCTGTGAGTAACCGCTCTCAGTCTCGTCTCAGATGGATCAATTCATGCGATACATGATGAAATGTCTGGATTTGAAAATTTAATTTTTGTACTGGTTATTTCTCACTGAAGACTTTTCATACAGCAAATGAACCTGACTCCATACAAAGGCCTGGGGAAACCATCCTGTACCAAAGCAGTGACCATCACGTACGACGGCGCCAAAATACAGCTGAAGCAACTCGGCGTCGTCTTCGTCAATGACCAGGAAATATCGACTCTGCCGGTCATGGTTGGGAATGTCAGGATCAGATACGCTTCGTCGCTGTTTATTATTGGTAATTTGAACTTTCTGTGCTAGATGATAAGGCCTGAAGCAGATTAAGGTTTTGTTATTATAGTGCGTAAGCCCTCACACTCAGGTACAGACTAAGCGAGCGAGAGCGAGCGAATGCAAACGAGTGGGATTCGGCGATCGGTACGTTCGTTCCATTTTTGTTTGATGTAGCGACAGCCGCCGGAGCACGGTCGAAGGCGAACGAAGGCCCTCTAGAGGCCACACTGGTTCTTTCGCGTACGTTCGTTAAACTTCGCTTGCTCTCGCTCGCTTGCTCTGTACACGGCATAAGAAATCAAATAATCACCCAACAAAAAAAAATCTAATTCGACGGGACTTAAACCCGCAACTTCGGACTCTAGAACCTTAGTATGGGAACGCACTAACTAACCAATTACACAATGAGGTCAAAGGACGTAGGAGACGAAAAATTGTGGGACTTCCTTCGGACTCTAGAGCCGTGAGCTCCACCTACAGGGGAGACATTGAAGTTTATCCAATCCTGTTCAAGGACTAAAGTTACATTTTCTAAGAAATCAAGTAGCATCCCATTTTGGAATATTATTTAATTTAAGCAGCATAAAGCATATTAATGAGTTAATGACAAGGTAATATATACTCTACTGTCAGTCGGTGATGTGAGAA
This sequence comes from Eupithecia subfuscata, assembly GCA_963564075.1. Lineage (NCBI taxonomy): Eukaryota > Metazoa > Arthropoda > Insecta > Lepidoptera > Geometridae > Eupithecia > Eupithecia subfuscata. Next base: position 16,359,784 of record OY751100.1, on the reverse strand, counting down.
TCAATGATTGGTAATTTGAACTCTGCTATCAGAGATAATAAATAAGCTCATATAACAGTCAAATTACTCGAGTGTCACAGCTGCTGCTGCTGCGCCCTCTAGGTGTCGCATAAAACCCGCGCACAGTCGCGCTATCGTTACTGTGCATCATGCTTAGTGACGACCTTTTTTTGATGTCACGGTTGTAACTTAAATTTGTTTGTACCAGCTTTACTTGTAACTTTGTGACACAGAATAAATACTTTTGACCAACTTTACTCTTACTAAATTGACCGAGCACGGCGCCAATTTTCTCCGTACATACTGTCATTTCTCACTCCTGTAGCGACTTTTAGTAGATCTTTCCAAAACACACTTTGACTTTTGAACTCACCTATGACGTTCGTTTTAACAAACCTTTGACCTTCTGCTTTTTTAAAACAACAGGACTGATCCGCTTGTCGTCGGGTAGACTTTTTAACCGTGTTTTGGTTTTAGTTCAACTGCCGATCAAAGTGGACTTGTGGTGGGACGGCAATACCCGTGTGTTCATCGACGTGCCGCCTGCATTCCATGACAAAACAAAGGTATGTATTGTCCGTGGGGTGCCGGCTTACAATTTGCACCACCCTAACTCTTCCCGCGGCAGCAACGCCTCCTGCAGAACAGATCCACTGAACTGCGAACCCAGACCTCATGCCCAGCGTGTATTGCACTCCGCCACTCCTCCTAAGGATAAAGAGCCAATAAGGCGCTCAGATGAGGCATATGTCCAGCAGTGGAGTGTCAAGCTGTTGATGTGATGTGATGATGTATTATATTGTCCTTATTCGGACCCCGAAATCGTTAATTCTCCTCCGTCATAATTTTTCTCTCAATTTGTGTCTGATGCTGATTGCATCCAACTTTCCCCTTCTCACTTATCTCAAAATTCAAAACCTTTTTGTATTCAGGCTTAGGTAGAAAATAAGCTCTTAAGCAAGTCAAATTTAAACAAAATAATTATTAATTAAGAAATAAAGTATCGAGTACTCAAAGGCAACTCAGATTTGAGCCCGTCTCAAGTGACCAATTGTTGACAGATTTTCATTGAAAACTGTCAAAAAATCGCAACTTGAGACGTGCTCAAACGTAAGTTGCGTTTGAGTATTCGGTCGAAAGGGTTTATTGATTCTCGTCACTTACATTTTCACTAGTGGAATAAGTGAAAACGAAACCTATAGCAGTATTAAATATTACTTATGTGAGTCAATAATCTTTTATGGGCTTATCTTTTCACTTCGATCTATGCACCGCATTTTTCTAGGGTCTCTGCGGAACCTTCAACTTGAACCAAAAAGACGACTTCCTAACTCCCGAAAACGACGTGGAACAGTCCACTGGAGCCTTCGCGAATAAGTGGAGAACCAGAGAGTTCTGCCAGGAAATGAGCGTGGAAGAACCTGCGCATCCATGCACCGCCAATGTAGAGAACAAGCAGCAAGCTGAGAATTACTGCGCCAAGCTGAAAGGGAAGGTCTTCGAAGGTATGGTCTTCGAATAATTAATTTAACAGGAGTCAAACTACCTCGCCTATAGTATATAGCAATCCACACGCGATTAGCGGTGTCTATCAAGGTGGTATTTTCATGAGTTTCCTATTCCTTTACTTTTCCTTCTACTTTGCCTTCTATGAAAGAGCCATAGAAGGAAAAGTAGAAGGAAGACAAAGGGGGAGACCAAGAATTTATTATACATATGAGGCAGGTCAAGGAGAATGTCGCTGTCATGTCGTATTAAGAATGAAAAGAGACCGCATTGGAAAGAGATAAGTGGAGGAAATTGCATCATTGCACCGACAAGAAAAGGCTCCTAGATTTATAATAACTCTTCCAAAGAACCTTCTAAAGCCTGTGTCTTCTTAACACGTCTGTTTATTTCCAGCCTGCCACTGGCACGTCGACGTGGAACCGTACTACGAGTCCTGTCTGTACGACATGTGCGCCTGCCAGGGAGACGCGTCGCGCTGCCTGTGCCCCATCCTGGGAGACTACGCCATGACGTGCGCCAAGGCGGGCGTCATGATCCAGTGGAGATACAATGTCAAAGAGTGTGGTATATATCTATAACCATAAGCAGCGTTTTGTCTAGGGTACACGAGAGAAAAAAGTCATACGATGCGTCAAGATAGATTCACTTCCACAAAAACGTAAAATTCCCAAATAGTTCTACTTCGATACATCACCGACTCATGGGAGGATAGAGTCGGAATAATTCAAAAGCTGGGGTCTTCTTATAAAAGAGACAAAAATCTGATTGGTCCCCATTGAAATCAACCCAGAATTTACACTTCAAATCATCACACTAATATTATAAATGCGAAAGTTTGGATGGATGGATGGATGGATGTTTGTAACCTCTTCACGCCAAAACTTCTGAACGGATCGGGCTGAAATTTTTGCATACAGCTATTTCTAATCCTGGAATTAAACGCAGGCTACTTTTTATCCCATAAATCAGTTCCCATGTGATAGAAATCACCTTATAACGTTTCCATAGAAAAAACGCGTGCGAAGCCGCGGAATAAACTAGTATCAAATAAATTGGCTAATGCTAATACTGTTATTCGTAGAACTATCCTGCACGGGCGGTCAGGAATACACCGTGTGCGCCGACAGCTGCCTCCGCAAGTGTTCCGACTCCGCCATCGGCGCCTGCGAGCCTTCCTGCGTGGAGGGCTGCGCCTGCCCGCAGGGACAGGTAAACTAACTGTTCCTTCTAGAACTGACTGTTCCTTCTAGAACTGACTGGTCCTTCTAGAACTGACTGTTTCTTCTAGAACTATCCTACACTGGCGGCTGTCAGGAATAATACACCATGTGCGCTGACAATGTCTCTAAGAGCAGTTTGTCCAAGGGACAAGGACAGGTCGTTGACCTGTCCTTGCGTGCAGACACATGGAAAGGTTAATAAACTGTCCTTTCTAGAACTGACCTTAGTACTCTAGAACGAATGCGTTCTTTTCATTATTTCACATTGAAGTCAAACAAATACCGAGTAAATCTTTCTTCTGTTACTTTCGAGCATGAGTAACTAGTATTGACTTCTTAATGTGGGATTTTATTCGTTATTTCATGTTTACCTATATTGAAGTTAACGATGCCTGCTGTACCAACCATGTTGAATTTAGACATATTAATTATTGGTAGTAATTCAATAATTACTGCCAAAATTCTATTCCGATGTTTGTTCTAGCTTCTAGACGACAGCGGCGTTTGCGTCCCTATCGCGCTATGCCCTTGCTTCCACAAAGGGTTGGAGTTCAAAGCTGGCTACAAAGAAGTCAGGGCAGGAAGACGAGAGAGGGAGCTCTGCACCTGCGTCGGGGCCAAATGGGACTGCACCCCTGCAACACCCGATCAGATACAGAACTACCCCCCGGCTGAGGATCTAAGAACCAACTGCAGTGCCACGTCGAATATGGAGTTTACCACCTGCGCCAGAACTGAACACCTCACTTGCAAGGTAAGAATCTCCATAGTGTCTCACTGCCTGGGGTGGCAAGTCCACTCCCGGAAAAAAATCAGAACATCCCCGGCCGAGGAACCGACTTCTCTTCAACATTATAAATAGCTAATAACAGCCCACCATTTCAAATCGCGTAAAACGTTGGTCCGTTATAAATCCCATAGCATGCGAATTAGCTATGGGAGTGAAGTTATTTACATGTTTGAGGATGCTACTGCCCATAACCTGGTGAGATTTCTTAGTAGCTTTCTACGATATCTTATGACCTTCGATAACCCAATATTTATTTCCCAGAACATGCACCTCCCCCCGTCTCCGCTCGCCGCGGAATGCCGTCCCGGCTGCCAGTGTTCATCCGGCTACGTACTGGACACGGCATCCAACCTCTGCGTGGTGCCGGCCCGCTGCCCCTGCCACCACGCGGGCACCAGCTATGCCGACGGACACCATATGACTGAGGAGTGCAACCAATGGTAACATACCTTATAGGTATGTATATATGTAGTTTTGTTCCTCGGACGTGCTAGACACACCATCCAATCTCTGCGTGGTGCCCGCCCGATGCCCGTGCCACCACGCGAGCACCGCTCGAGCAGCGAGCTTTGCACACGGACACCATAATTATGACTGAGGGCTTACCAATGGTAACTTACTTATTGAGACTTTTATTGTTGGTTCTTTCCTTTTTATCCCACAGGTTTGATCAAGAAAGAATAACTACCTACTCTTTCTTCTTGTTGTTTCTCGTTAGATACTTATCTAACCTAATACTTAGTTGAACGGGTTAAATAAGTGCTATTAATAAAACCATTGAAATAATATTAACCTTCTACTAGTCATAAATGAGAACTTGATTTCACAAACTATATTAGAGCAGCTTTACTACAATCCCCTCAGTTTCAATTCAATTCACTTTATTTTATTATACACGAAATAAAATTTCCGATTCACTAATCTAATGTTTCGTTATTTATGACCTGCGTCCCTGCGTCCTAAGAAAAACTTTACTAGAGCCTTATTCGTAGTACATTTATCTAGAATCTTAATTTTGACAATGCCCCTTTACAGCAGCTCTAGTTTTTAAAATTATTCTGTTTAGTTTGATTATTGACAATGCCCATTTACAGCAGATACCTATAGATATTAATTTCTTTGTTTTGTGATACCTACTTACTATAATTACTACCTACCTATAGATATTAATTTCTTTGTTTTGTGTTACCTACTTACTATAATTATTTAATTTGTATTTTAGTTATCTATTGACTTAACCAAGTGTGCCTTGTGCTCCTACGGCGAATAAATTTATGAGTATGAGTACAGGGAACTCGGTCTAATCAGTTAGGTCCAATATTGAAAACGTACAATAGACACTTGTAAAAAAATTGGAGGCGCCGGGTATCGATCCCGGTACCTCTCGCATGCTAAGCGAGCGCTCTACCATCTGAGCTACGCCCCCGATGTAAGACTTACAACTTATGATCACATGCACTGACCTACAAATCCTACAATAACTCAAAAAGTACCAAAATGTGGGTAGTTTGGAGGCGCCGGGTATCGATCCCGGTACCTCTCGCATGCTAAGCGAGCGCTCTACCATCTGAGCTACGCCCCCGTTAAACAAAGCAATGAAATAACCACACTATTTAAAACACCCTTTCAATTAATCTAGAGCAGTATAGTTATATCACACGCGCCTTGGCATTGAGCCAAAATAACAACTGGTTTTTAAATGTCACTCGTGTACCTATCTATTGATAACTAGATTTATGATGTGAATTAATTATCTTATGGACCATAAAACTTTAATCCAGATTTTTTACCTTAACAATTTACCTATGTAGCTTATCGAGTAGAATCCCACCCTAAAGAAATTTATTGAATTACTTTCCTAGTGGATAATATGATTGCCTACTACCACATCTTTAAGATTAAAAGAAAACACTTTGGCTCAAAATCAGCTTTCACTGGACTAAAAATATGTAGGTTAAATTGAATTGCAGTGGTCGCGATTCAGAAGTCGTCAAAACGAAACTAAACTAATTTGACAGTACTAAAAGTGCTGCCGTCCCTTTCATAACGATCGAAATAAAAAGGATGGCATTAAAAGGGGAACAACACAAATCGATTTTGTTTCATCTGTTTGGAAGATTCGATGGCACAGTTAAACTTAAAACACCACTAATTTTAACGGGTTCTTATAAAAAAACAAAAACAAAATTGGCATCTGTTACGCTTAAGCTACCTGTAGACTAGAAAATCATCCTACTCATCATCACCAGCATCTAAACACGCACAATCCTTCCAGTGTCTGCCAAAGCGGCAACTGGTCCTGCACCGACATCAAGTGCGCAGGAGTGTGCGCGGCGTGGGGCGACTCCCACATGGTCACCTTCGATGGAACGGACTACGACTTCGAGGGTGTCTGTACCTATCTACTGGCTAAGGGGGTGATGGACGATCGAGATGGATTCGATGTGGAGATACAGGTAACTGGCAGATATTAAAAATATGATTAATTTTGCGTTTAAACGATTCAGGATTTAAGCAGGGGAAAAATTGAACTCGTAGGGTTTCTTTTTCGATGGACAACGGAAGCAGATTTTACAAAGCTCTGGTTGATGGCTAGCTGTTGATGGCTGCGAAGATAAATTGCACGTGAATTCCACCGAAAGCGGATCCTTAGATACAATCCCATAGTCTGACAGGCAGCGTAAAGAGTTTCTAAAAATAACGTTGAAACGTTATTTAGACGTAAGGCATTTCACACACATTCTTAACTAAAGTCATTTACAACGGGATATTTACCTACCATGATTTGAATTTGAAAATATTGGAAAGCTCACAACTCAAATCATGGTAAAGGTCCCGCTGTAAATGACTTTAGTGTTAATAACCATGATGTATTTAAAAGTTTTACAATATTTATCTACGCGACTTAAAAATGTGTTCTTCCCTCCATCAGAACGTACCTTGCGGCACAACCGGTGCCACCTGCTCCAAGTCCATAACCCTGAAAGTCGGAACCGGAAATGACGAAGAGATTGTCTCGCTCACTAAAAACGCACCCATACCTGACATCTCTAAACTAAAGAGGTAAGATTCATATTATAATGACTAGAAAAATTTTAACAAACAAAACGGTTTTCTTAGTCAATCTAAACTTTTTTTGTTTAACATCGTTCCACAGCTGGGAAACTATCTCCCCCATATACTTCCAGGGGCCGAATTCCACTAAATTAATCGCTTTACCATAATCATGGTATCGTCTTAGAATGACAGATTTTGGCATTTTACCTGTGATGAAAAAAACAACAGATACAGCTTGCATTATTTTTGAACATAGATAACATGCAATTTTTTTACCTGTCGCAGCAGCAGTAGGGACCCAAGGGAAAAAAATTGGAGGCGCCGGGTATCGATCCCGGTACCTCTCGCATGCTAAGCGAGCGCTCTACCATCTGAGCTACGCCCCCGATATATTATTTGCTAAAACGAATGACCATTTTCATAACTTGACCTTCACAAAAACTGGCAAAATAATCCAAAATGTGGGTAGTTTGGAGGCGCCGGGTATCGATCCCGGTACCTCTCGCATGCTAAGCGAGCGCTCTACCATCTGAGCTACGCCCCCGGTTGAGAAAATCAACAAAACAACAGCCTACATTCGTCTCAGAACGCCAAAGTTCATGCGTTAACTTGCGTAAACGTAACGAAATGTGAACGTGACCCTGAGATACTGACCTAGAAAGGAGTTAAAGAAACTCGCTCATAAGTTCTGACCGCGGCTTTGCACGTGCTTGTCCTGTATAAACCACCTTTCCCTATTCACCCCTTGAAGCTTATTTAGTACCTAGCTTGCTATGTTTTCCCCAGGAAAACCTAGAGGCTCTTCAGAGGGCTTACTCGGAAAACGAAAATGGAAGTTTTCGTGCAAACACTAATCATATGCAAGCGACATAAGATTTGGTTTTGCAGGAAAACGAATAAGAAATTTCGATTTTCCTTTTCCAAGTAGCCCCTAAGCCGTTTACATTACGTTTAGACATGAAAGGGTAAGAGACAAACAGAGTTACTCACGCTCCCCCTTCTTACCGCGCCTTCAGCGCAAACAGGCACCGCGGCTCCAAGTAAACTGTATGTTGGTCCTCTAAGCAGACAGCACAGACAGAGAAAAGAAAGGAGACTGAAAGCCTCCGCAATGATGGATAGGGTGCTGACTGACCGCATAGAGGGGTACATGCACCCTCCTGACCTGTCGGCCATAGCGCCGGCAACCCCCTTCCTACCTTTTCTTTCTCTACATAGTATAAAGCTAAGTCGCTTCCCGCTGTCTGTCTGTCCCTATGTATGCTTAGATCTCTAAAACTACGCAGCGGATTTTGATGCAGTTATTTGTTATAGATAGAGTGATGCAAAAGGAAGGTTTATATGTATAATACATGGACAATATAATAGAGAAACACTGATAATTATTTATTTATTTATTTGCGCTTACATAGCAAACGCTGGCTGAACAACTGAACAGTTGAGATAGATCAAAATAATGCACTACATTATTGTACATCTCAAAAATGAGTGTGTAACATAAATTTATTCACAAAGAAAATTATACTAGTATTTACAATTGAAACAATTGAGCTAACTGCCGACTGTTGCAAACAGTCTACAGATAGCTCAACTGATCCATATCAACACCAGTCGGAAGCGTCCTCAAGACGCTGGCTGCATTGCCTGTATGGCAAAAAAGGTGAATATTTTGGAATATTCTATAATATATTTAGTATAAGCATTGCACCCGTGCGAAGCCGGGGCGGGTCGCTAGTTCTCGATAAATACGTGATGCATGCTGACGTTTCCAATGTAGTAAAATTTTTCTTAGTAGACATTATATAAATGATATTGTAATCAGTTGATTGCTAGAACTAGTGGGTTCTCAAAACTTTTTAAACTTTCGCGATTTGTTAACATAGTTAATGATCTACCAAAGGTGCACAAAACTGATGTAACAGCCTCTGGTAGGAAAGACATCATCTTATGTGAAGGACTCTCGTCACTTTGTGGAGATCATCAAGACCTGTAACGTCCAACCAGACGACCTCATGGTGAGTTTTGACGTGGAGTCACTCTTCACCAAGGTCCCGCTTCAGGACTGTCTTGATGTAGTGAGAGAAAAGCTTAAGGACAACGAACTCCCAGACCAGTATGCTGTTTTACTTGAACACTGTTTGGACGGAAACTTCTTTTTATACCGTGGGCAGCACTACCTTCAGATCGACGGGGTGGCCATGGGCAGCCTAGTGGCCCCGGTTTTGGCCAACATCTGGATGGAACATTTTGAGAGTAAGCTGGATTTTACCGCCAACGGTGTAAAGCTGTGGAAGCGCTACGTCGATGACGTTTTCGATATTATAAAGGGAAGTGAACAGGAAGTACTGCAACTGGTGTTGACACTGAACTCCATACACCCAAACATCCGGTTCACACATGAATTGGAGGAAAACAGGACCTTAGCCTTTCTTGATGTCAGAGTGACAGTGAGACCAGATGGTTCCTTAGCGCACAGTGTCTATAGAAAGCCCACTCACACAGACAGGTACTTGAACGCACCACTTGCAATCCGTTGTGTCTTCACTTACGAACAGAGCTCATGCTCTGTGTGACCCTGAACATCTGGAGGATGAACTCAGCCATGTTCAGAAGGTTCTCAAACAGAACGGCTATGTAAGTTATAGACACACAAAGCGGAGAAGCCGCAGAACGCCTGAGGTTAGTAGACAACCCATCTTTTTGCCGTACGTGAAAGGGGTGACGGATAAAATTGAAAATATCCTGAAAAGGTTTTCAATAAAGTCGGTTCTCACCCCCCACACAAAAGTTTCTCAGCAACTACGAACACCAAAAGATGTCATACCTCTACAAATGCCAGGCGTCTACAAGGTTGACTGTAGCTGTGGCCGCTCATACATAGGGCAAACTAAACGAACCATTGCCGAAAGGGTGAAAGAGCACATAGCAGCGGTCAAAAATAGGCAAACAAACAAGTCGGCGATAGCGGAACACCTGCTAGACTCAGGAAGTAACCACTGGATTGAGCTACATGACCCAAAAGTTCTATCCCGTGAACGCCACTACTACAAAAGGATGGTTCGAGAGGCGATTGAGATCAAGAAACACCCGAATTTTAATCGTGAAGATGGTTTTCGTCTCTCTTCCTCGTGGAATCCTGTGATTAATATGTGTGTGCGTCGTGATCCGACTGTACTGCAATCGGACACGGTCAGTGTAGTGTGTCGTAATGTGAACTTGGACATTCCTGATTCTGAAGACGAATTGAGGGTAGTCGTGGATACTGCCGTCAATTCTCGGCGGTAACTCCGAGTACATCCAGTCGCCCCGTGACCACGATCGCTGTAACGCGGTAGAAACGTAGGGGAAATAAAACAAAAGGTACGCGATAAATACCCGATATAATCATTAACTATAGTGGGTTCTCGCAAACAACTGAGTCTTTACACACATCATCTGAGTTGTACATGTATTTGCTTAGGCACTGATCATTGCATTGTTAGATAAAACAGATGTTTCAGTTTGACTAATATTTATTTGTTTCCTCGTGTAGATAGTGATATACTCGTGCTTATGAAATATTTTATCAAGAAAGTAACCGAGCAAAACATCACGCTCACTTATAGGTACCTCTCAGTAAAGAATTCTATCAAAATCAAAGGCGGCACTTTCCGTAAAATATATAAAGAATCAAAAACAATCGTGACTCAAATCCAATTGCCACGGAAGCAGTTTTCATAGTGTCTGGTTAGGCAAACTATTGTTTATAGTATAAAATCATTTATTCAGTGGTTTCATGTTGTACATAGGTCTGAGTTACAGAAGTATAGTTAAAGTCATTTACAAAGGGATATATACCGTGATTGGAGTTTTAGTGACTTCAGTTGTTCCGTTATTATGGCGCATGAAACTGTGTCGAAATATTGGAAAGCTCAAAACTCATGGTAAATAACCCGTTTTAAATGACTTTAGTGTTAATAACTATGATGGATTTAAAATTAATAGACTTGTTGAGACAAATTAGTTTGAAAGATGTGTGGCTGCGCGGTGCCGGCTTAGAATTTGCACCACCCCAGATCTTCCTGCGGGTGTCGTAGGAGGCGACTAAGGGATATCCACCGGGAGCGGGCAGCAGTGCCTTCTGCAGAACAATTCTACCACCGAAATGCGATCCCCAACCCGCATGCCCAGCGTGGCGATTTTGGCTATACCCCCCATGAGATAAAAGCCAATAAGGCGCTTATCAGGGAAGGCTTGCGTCCAGCAGTGAACCAAGGCTGTTGAAGTGCGGTGAGGAGTTTAAAAGAAATTAAGACCCCAAATAAAAATCATTATCTTCGGCCTTTTCTCGGCGTTCCGTCTGTAACGGGATTTAAAAATATCTAGACCGTAAAAGTGTAATAATGTCTTTCTTTTGTTCCCAGGATAAAGCTCCGCCTAGCGGGTGCCTACGTGTTCCTCGACGTGCCGTCTCTCGGCATGAGTCTACAGTGGGACAAGGAGATGCGGGTCCATGTCAAAGTGGACTCCATGTGGCAAGGACGGGTGAGGAACACTAGCTTTTGACCCATGGCATACCCCGGGCACTCGACCATTTCTCTATACAAAAGCCCCGTCTGGGCGGATACATGAGCGAACAGTGTCCATTCTATACGTTAGGATTTTTACAAACTAGTTTTTTTAGTGCTTGCGGTTTTTTAATAGTACGAGAGCTCACGACCAAAATTTTTGTCTCATAGCAATACAGCCAAAACCGCATCAAAACGATAGATACGATTATCCTGAACTCGAAAATACCAATATCAGACATTTTCCGCGTAGCGTTTGATCTGACCGAATTTTCAAAATTGTCAAAGAATTTTACCGAACTGCATCATAGCAATATGTCTGATTTGCAGACTGTAGTTAAATGGTAGTTCTGAGATACCGGAAACATATTTTTCAGACGTTAGTGGTGTAGCGCAAACCCGTAAAATCACTTAAAAAAATTAAAAATGAGACAAAAAAAATGTCTCATAGCAATACGTCTGAAAATCTTTTTTATTAGTAAATTTTAGTTATTTGATGCGAACAAAACTATTTTCAGACGGAAATGTGAACGCATAAAATTTTGAGACCGTTTTGAAAATGTTAACAAATTTTACCGATCGGTATCATAGCAATATGTCTGAAAATTGTTGGACATGATAAAATAAGTTGTCCACATGTGCAAAAAATTTATATCAGACAAATTAAGTGTAGCACATTCTCTATCAGACAACTTTTCGATACTCAGATATCAGATATATAAGTGAGCGTCGTTCCAACGTTTGGAGCAGCTGCCGAGTGAGCTGTATAATAGTAAGAAAGGGGCAGGAGCGTAACAAGCGCTGAGGCTGTTGAAATTAAATACTGATTGATTTGATAGTTTTGGTTTTATTTAAAGCACACTTGTTAACTTTTACAAAAAAAATAAGTAATGACATCTGTCATCTGTCAAAGTACATATAATAGACAAGGGAGATTCTTGAATATCTATGAAGGCTGTAAATTTAAAAAAAACATTTAACAGAGGCGTCGGCCAGGCGACTCCGAAACGTTATTTTCGTTTTTGGGAGTATATGCTACACTTAAAGTGTCTGAAAACAGGTTTTTGGTAATCATGGCAGCAATACGAAAAGTTAAAAAAAATAATATCCGTATTGCTATGATACAGGTCGGCTAAATTTGGTGACATTTTCAAAAATGCGCTCAGGCTATGTGCTACGCGCAAAATGTCTGAAAACAAACTTTTTCGTAATACAATTATAAAATCTATGTACATTTTCACTATCAGACGTATTGCTATAATACCGACTGCCTTTTTTTTAGACACAGCAGAAATGGCCTCCCACGCAGTTGCTACACTTTCGACCGTTACTACACACCTAGTCGGGTTCAGAATCATACAATCTAACGATTTTATAGGGTTTTTGCCGTATTGCTATGAGACATGGTTTTGGTCGTGGGCTCTCGTACTATAAGGGTTATTTCTACCCAATAGGAACTGATTTATGGGATAAAAAGTCTATGTTTGATTCCAGGATTAGAATTATCTGTATGCATTTCAGCCCGATACGTTCAGTAGCAGAAGAGGTAACAAACATCCATACTTTCGCATTTATAATATTAGTGTGATAAGCGTGATTGTTTGCCCATGGTTTACTTTTCATTTAGTGTCTCTATATTTTCCACCTATCTATTGTGCCTGACATATTCCCTCTGAAGACTAGAGTTAGTCCGCGCCTAAAGGTGCTTTTTCGCGCAAAAAAAGTAGCCCATAACATCCAGCCCAGATTAAAGTTATTTGGGGCTGCACGTTTCTGTCAATCACGCAATATTAAAAGTATCAAAATCAGTATCAAAAGTTATACTTAGTCAAATAACATGTTATGTAGAGGATTTTCCTTGCACTAAGCTTTTATATTTCTTTGAGTAATGTATTTAGTAGGAAAATAATTACGTAAATACCTTATTTTGAAAGACCTGTAAGGGCTATTTAAATGTAAGAGATTATTTGTAAGCGTACAATATTATAACTTTTATAACTGTTGGTATTTAAATAAATAAATAAAATGATTGTAATTGGTAACAGGTGAAAGGTCTCTGCGGTAACTACAACGGCGACATGCGCGACGACTTCCAAACGCCCTCTGGCGGTGGATTAGCAGAATCATCGCCTCTCATCTTCGCTGACTCTTGGAAGCTGAAGCCGACCTGTCCTAAACCACAACGGATTATTGTAAGTATCATGATCTCTATATCTCCCGTCAAAATACGTCTTATTAAGTGAGTTTATACTTAAACTATTTTAAAGAAATGGCGAGACCGACTAGATTATTTTGTGGCTCAATAAATAATCGAATAGGATACCTATTAGTATTATAATATCTGTGCTATAGGGTTAGACCTTTGTTCTGCAGTTGGACATGGGCTGGTATAAATAAATAAATATAAATAAATAAATTTCTACAAAGCCATCATCAGGAGGGTTCGTCTCTCGGTTTCAGGTTTGAACTAGAAACGCACATCTGTTGCAAAATTGATCAATGTGATCAACTTTGCATTATACAACAGTTTGTTTGGCAGCACTTTTGATGACAATGAATTTTGCCCCAGGATAGAGCTCATTCGCCATTATTTTAGTATTAAAGAACAATAATTCAGTTAAATCAAAGCTCCTTAATTTCCCGATCCATCAGGACCACTGCAAGCAACGCCCTGAGCGCAAGGAATGGGCCGCCACCACCTGCGGCGCTCTCAAACGCTACCCCTTCACCCTCTGTCACGGCGAAGTGCCCGCCGGCCCGTACGTGGACCGATGCGAGCGCGACGCGTGCGCGTGCGACTCCGGGGGAGACTGTCAGTGCGCCTGCGCAGCGCTGGCGGAGTACGCGCATGTCTGTGCAAGGAGGGGGGTGGCGGTGAAGTGGAGGACGCAGGAGCTGTGCCGTAAGTAGCTGTAGTAAAAGAGATAAGACATGGTGTTCTGCAAGTAATGGGTCACGTCGAGGTTGTGATCGCAAGAGTTGTGCCGTAAGTTGTAACAGTAACGATATAACTTGGTATTAGTTGTGTCATGGAAAGTAGCTTATTGTAATGCATGTTGCAATAGAGGGTGCAGAGGTTGAGCCATCAGTAACTGTAGTAAAGATGTATCAGAAGATCCTGAAGACAACTGTCACACCGGTCAACTGTGTCTCTCTAAGTATAATTAGGTCCTGTGCGGTTCACACGTGGACCGATGTGAGCGATACGCGTGCGCGTATGACTCCGGGGGAGACTGTCAGTGCGCCTGCGCAGCATTGGCGGAATACGCGCATGTCTGTGCGCGGAGGGGGTTGGCGGTGAAGTGGGGGACGCAGGAGCGGTGCCGTAAGTAATGGAAGTAAAGATCTATAAATGAGAGATTTGTTGTGGAAGATGGGTCATGTTGAAATGGAGAGTGCAGGAGTTTCGGCATAAGTACCGGTGGTATGGTAACACACAGAGTGCCCATGTGACACTGGCGAGTGAATGCAATGTGGTGAATGAATCTTTGCATAACGCTTTAGAACGCGACGTAGATAGCAGGAGCCAATTCTGAGAGCAGGGCCTTCCACACTTGTAGTGTTTCCGAGCACCATTAGTGTTTTTAAAAGTGTCATTGTTTCAATCAAGTAATAGAACAAATTAGAACTAGTATTATTAAAACAATCGAGCTAACTGCTGGCTGTTGCAAACAATCTATAGGTAGCTCAACTGATCCTTAACAATACCAGTCGGAAGTGGTTGTGGGCATTGTTTTACCACACAGGTCGCTATAGTTAAGATTGTCAAATGAATAAGTGGGGTAAATCCTGTCACTAATAAAAGAACAAAACTAAATTTTTTAATAAAACCCCGACAAATTTTCATGAAACATGGCTAAGAACACTCGGGATAAATTTATCTATGATAAAAAAAACACTAAACGAAAATCGGTTCATCCGTTTGGGAGCTACGATACCACAGACAGATACACAGACAGACACGTTAAATATCACACCTCTCTTTTTGCGTCGGGGGTTAAAAGGAGTTTTTTGTTTCCAGCAATGCAATGCGACGAGGAGTGCTCCAACTACGACCCTTGCGTGTCCGCCTGCCCGGTCGAGACGTGCGATAACGTGCTCTACTACAGCGAGATAAAGACCAACTGCGAACATGATACTTGTGTCGAAGGTAAATATGCAGAATAGGTACTTCAATTTTTCAATGTTTCTGTTACAATTTTGTCTTAGCTCTGTCGGTGGTTAAACTACCTATTTAATAAATCTAATCAGTCCCACTACTGGGAAAAGGCCTCCATTTCCTCACTCTTAGTCCGGTCTACGTGTTTTTGGACCAGCCCGAGCACAGAGCTATCTACGGCGAAATGATCTTCAGAAAGGAAATTCTAGAAGTTACAAATCGCCAACATAAAATTTATTCTCAACACCCTTAGTATTGAGAATGTTTTTTTTTATTTTACAATTAAATAATAAAAATAAATTAGAACTAGTTTACAATTGAAATAGTTGAGCTAACTGCAGACTGTTGCAAATAATCTACTGGTAGCTCAACTGATTCATATCAAAATCAGTTGTAAGCGTCCCCAAGACGCTGGCTGCATTGCCACGCTGTATGGCAATGCTTATGCGCTGTGCCAGATACTCACCAGCTCTCGGGTCACGCGTCGCTTCGACCAGACACACAGAATTTTTTTTGAAAACCCGAAGAGCCTCGGTACCCCACGGACCTAGGGTCTCGACTCCAAGGGGAGCAAATGTGTAGGCTCTGTCGAAACCTACATATTTGCGCCTCTTGAGATCTTCGGCCAAATGTGCCGCCGCACCCGCCCTCACGGATGTCCTCGGAAGATAGGAAGCCACAAGTGTGACGACGCATGTAGCATGCACACTCATCAAATAATTTCTCCTCAGGTTGCAAACCAAAGAAGGCCTGCCCAATTGGCGAAGTGTACAAAAACGGATCCACGACCGTATGCGTACCCATCGCCAAATGCAAGCCTATTTGCATGACGCTGGAGAACGGGACGGAGATAGCGGAAGGCGAGGTGTTAGAGCAGGACGATTGTCATACTTGTAGGTGCTCTAAACACCAGAAAATATGTACCGGACAGCCGTGTGCCCCTGTAAGTATTAATTATAATAAATGAAATAAATTAATGAACTTTTTAGTTAAAGCTGCAGTCATAGAAGTTATTTAACAGACCTCATGTCTAGCCGTTTCCAGATATTTTATTTGGTAATTGTTCCCATAACATATAATTATTCTGTGCCTTGTTACTGTTCCACAAAATACGTAAACCATTTAATATCAATAAAATAAATTTCGATTGGAAACTTTATTGAAGATACACCCCAAAGCGTCGATTCCCCGAACATAATTTTAGGAATTCTAGTGAGTGATGAAACTTCACCGACCGCTAGAAATTCAAAATGTATTTACCTAACTCGTATAGCATCTGTAAAAAATCATAATTCAAACAATTAACATTCACACCAGCATAAACTATTTCCAGAAGTTGATAACATGAACGATAACACTTTTCGGGGCGGAAGTGCATTTACATGCACTGTCCTGCCTGTTAAAAGAACAAATAATTAAGTTATTAAAACAAAACTATTAGTTATACGTCCCGAATAACTATACTAGATGCGGCCGTAGACACCACTGACTGCTTGCCTTTGTCTATCACAATCCGCGAGCGCAGCATGCTAACCATGCTTCTATTCTACACGACGCGCGAATAAACTCTCACATAAGTTTCTACTGGAGCTCCAACATGTAGACCTGTTTAATGGCAGCCTAGGTAGGTACCTTCTATTTTTATGTCTCTTAGATTGTACCTTAGATTTAATTAGTTTGTACCCTAGATAGTAAGCACTTTGGTGTAAACTGTGAGCTTCTATTAAGTTTTAATAAATAAATGTCTAAAACATGGTATTGCATTAGAACATTTGAATGGCGGGCAACCAAACATCTGTTTACAGGATTCGATGCCTACAATACTGCTAAGTAACTTTCCATTACTGACTGGTGAATCCCCTGTAATGACAAGTCATTTGATGACTGATGAATCTTCACTGATGGGGACAAGTAGATCTCATATGATGACTAGTGAATCTCCAGCTATAACAACGGGTTTTACGTCTAGAGGGATTAAAATGATGAACAGTGAACTTTCCATGATGACTAGTGAATCTCCAATTACTAGTGAATCCCAAATAATGACAAGTAGATCTCCGATGGTGACTAGTGAACCTCCGATGGTGACTAGTGAACCTCCGATGGTGAATAGTGAATCTACAATGACTAGTGAATCTGAAATAAGTGGATCTTCAATGATTACACGTGAGTCGCCAATGATGATGCGTAAGACAAAAATCGCGTCTAGCACAACAAAATTTGATGATGCATTCTCAATGACCACTAACGACACCACGATGATGGTTAGTGAGCCTAGAATTATTTTTAGTGGGGCTACAAAACTGGATAGTGCATCCTTGATCGAGACTATTCAATCAACAATATCAAAAAGGTCTACATTTATTACTAGTTTAACTCGAATGTTGACCAGTGGGATTTCAGCGATGACAAGCGAAACCCCAATAACGACCAGTGGAACTCGAATAACGACTAGTGGAACTCGAATAATGACAAGTGGAACTCTAAAAGAGACAAATGAAATTCCAATGATGGCCAGTGAGTCCCCAATGATGACCAGTGTATCCTTTATGAACACTAGCGGCTCCCAAATGATCTCTAGTGACCCAATAATGAGTAGTAAAACTACAACGACAACCAGATCCATAATAAAGACTAGTGAATCTCCAACGATGATGAATGCGCCTCATTTGATGACTAGTGAATCCCCGATGATCACTACTCACTCCTCAGAGACTAGTAGTGGAGCTCCAATACAGACAAATAGCTTCCTTGTGATCACTATTAAGTCCACAGAGATTACAACCCAGTCTCCCAAGACGACTATTGGATCCTCAATGATCACTACTGAGTCTCCAATGATAACTAGCGGGTCCTCAATGATCACTAGTGGATCTACAATGATGACTAGCGGGCCGGCAACGATGACTAGTGGATCCAGAACTAGTGGTGCCAAAACGTTAACAAGTACATTCCCAACTATCACCATTGGGTCTCCGATGATGACTAGCTTAACTCTAAAAGAGAATATCGAGATCCCAGATATCCCTAATGTAATTCCAATAGTAACAAGTGGATCCTCAATGATGCCTAGCGGATCCCCAGTGATGACTAGCGGACCCGCAATAATGACTAGCGAATCCTCTATGATGACTAGTGGATCCTCAATGATGACTAGAGGATCCGCAATGATGACGAGTGGATTCTCAAAAACTACTAGAATATCCCCAACGATGATTAGCGCATCCGCAATAAACACTATTGAGGAACCAATTATAATTAATGTGCTTCCAATGGTAACAAGTGAATCCCCAATGATGACTAGCGGATCCCCAACGATGATTAGCGCATCCGCAAGAAATACTACTGAGGATCCAACAATTAATGTTCTTCCAATGGTAACAAGTGGATCCCCAATGATGACTAGTAGCTCCTCAACGATCACTAGTGGCTCCCCAATGATGACTAGCGGATCCCAAATGATGACTAGCGGATCCTCAAAAATGACTAGCATATCCCCAACGATGATTAGCGGATCCGCAGTAAAGACTACTGAGGATCCAACTATAATTAATGTGCTTCCAATACTAAGTGGATCTCAAATAAAGACAACGGGACCCCCGATTATCACAAATCTGCCTCCAACAATGACAGTTGGATTCCCAAAATGGTTGTCCACATACCATGGTTTTATCGAGGGTGGCGGCTACTACCCCTTCGCAAGAACGGTGCTGTGGGTAAGATATGTGTGTGTTGTTTGTGAAATTGTGTTTTTCGTTTGTACCTTGGCTTTTTATGTTTTGTTTTTGTAAACTAAATTCTTTACTTTTGTGTACTTACCTATTTTTCTTTATTATTAAATGTATTCATTGTGATACTGTGTTGTACTTATTATTTTTTGTTTGTGTTATTTTATGTTGATACCTCCTTTCTAATATGAGTTTTCCTGTTTTTAATAACTTGCCTTGGTCGTATAAATATTTTTTTTGTGTGTGTGTTCTTTTATGTTTTTGCATTCCTTATACATTTTACCTATACTTGTTTGACGAGTTTTTTTATCTTGGGTTATAAATAAAATTACACAGGGAACCGCTGTACAAAAATTGACTCGTATGCACACAGAGGCGTAAATACGATAGATTGGCAAAATAAAAAAATTGTATTCCTACGTTCTTAGCACTGTTCAAAACTCATTACAGGATGTAAGCGCTTTAACTACGAACCTTATTTGAGTTGATAGTACATCAACTGTTCAAAACGTCTGTATGGATTTTTCTGAGAGGAAGCGAGTTAATAAAGCATTTCCATCCTTTATGTTCGAAGAATGAGCCCAATGTTTAAGTAAAGTCCCCATCTTCGCTTCCAAACACCTTGTTGTAATCTTCTATCTATGGTTTAAACACATCAAAGTTGACTTTCTTTCACAGCCTCCTCCGGAAGCCCCGGCAACCACGCCTCACCCCAACGACCAGGGTCTACAGTGCGCCACAGGATGGTCGCCGTGGCTCAGCCGCGGGGTGCCCGAGGTTGCCTCCAATGGAGGTCACCTCGAGGTCGAACCACTGCCCAAGGTTAATGAACTGGTGAGTGTCCAGTAGTTATATCATCAAACAGCTACGGAGACCACGCCTCATTCCAACGACCAGGGTCTGCAGTGCGCCGCGGCCTGGCCACCGTAGCTCTGCCGCGGGGTGCCCGAGGTTGCCTCCAATAGAGGTCACCTCGAGGTCGAACCACTGCCCAAGGTTAATGAACTGTTGAGTGCGTCTCGACAACGAATAGGGACTGCAATGCTTTATCGCATCGCCAACGCAAGTTTTTTTCTGATCTGCGAATCTGCGCGTCTCAGGTAAACCTTCACCTATTGAGCCTTCAATCTCGTTTATATATGGAAAGAAGACCCAGTTTTTTTTAAATATTATCACAATTTACCTTCCAAGCATGTTGATATAGCACAACCATACAACCCTCAGGCTTATGTCCAGTCGTGGACAGTTATGCTGGCATGATAATAACAATTTCTAAATGTAATTTTTTCCAGCACATCGGCTCACCAATGTGCAAAGTGGAACAGATGACACGCATCGAATGCCGGACTGTAGGCGACCACAAGTCACCCAAGGAAACAGGAGTGGATGTCGAGTGCAGCCTGGAGCGCGGACTAGTATGTCGGGAGAATACGGCGGTCTGCCCTGACTTTGAAATAAGGGTGTATTGCCAATGTGAAGGTAAATCCAATAAGATTCATATGTACAGCACATTTTTCGTTTCAAAACCCCTATTACGGCATAGGACAAAAATTAATTGGAAGCACACCTGCATTCTACAGTCTTTCTACAGAGGACATCCTCACTCTACATAGGTCATCTTCAGTTTCTAAACCCGCATTCTACAAGGGATACCCGACTTCTACAAAGGTCGTCTACTGTAATACAAGGAAAACACAAAATATGTCAAATAGTCTTACGCACCTTTTTAGAGCATTTTTGTGCTTCTGTACAGCTTTCTTACAGCTACATTTTAACCCCCTAGCCCGAAATCCATGCGAGAACTCTACCACACCAGCCCCCCACCCCACCGATTGTAGCAAGTTCATCCAGTGTGATGGGGAGGGACCAGTGGAGACCAAGTGTGGTGTTGGAACCCTATTCAACCCTCGCACGCTGGTCTGCGACTGGCCCGCTGCCGTGGCAGCCGTGCGTCCTGAATGTGGCAACACTACAGGTACTATAATTTACCATCTAGACTGGTTGACACTTGGACAGCTATGTTTACGCACACACTTGTGCAGTATAATACGTCCTGGAACATGTTTAGTCTCAGTTGAGACTGGCGGCCAGGGTCGAACATCGGCAAGGAGGACATCAATCATAAATTTACCAAACATGTTGCAGTACCTTGAGTGCAGTTTGTTTTTATACCCCCATAACTATATACCTTGAGTACAGGTTTTTCTACTACCTACCACTTTATGCCCATACAATTTTTCCTTTGTTTTATTCCTGTTTAATTTGTAGTTTCTGTACGGTAAATTGTAATTCTTTATTACTAGCATACAGATTTTATTAATTACCAAGTTTTTTTTTAACAAAACAACTAAAATTTGGCAAAGTCAGGTCAAATATCCTTTCACAAAATTTTTCAGCTGTCATTGAAATTTTTCAGAAACTACATCAACAACCCATACGTACAAAACTTCCCCTACCAAAACTACTCCTACTACTCCCACGACCCCCACTACCCCTACGACCCCTACGACCCCCACTACACCTACGACCCCTACGACCCCCACTACATCTACGACTCCTACGACCCCCGCACCCCGATGCCCTCCCGGCCAGATGTACTCTGACTGCACATACCCTTGCGACAAGCTCTGCGATCACTTCAAGAAGACTGTTATGAACCGGGGGCTTTGCGCTGGCGAGGTAAGCTACCTCAATACTTAACACTTATTGCCCATGGCGCACATGGGCATGTGCACTTTAGTATAAGCTGGGCAGTGAATGTGTTAAAGTTCCTCACTCAGAAACTTATTATTACCTATTTGTTTTTTTAATTACTGTGAAAAGTTTAAAATAAAGCATAGGTACGTTTGTTTGCTACATAATTATCAACAAAAACTGATTCCTACAGAGAATGGCTTTAAGATCGTAAAATGCCATTTTCTTTCAGCGTCACATTAGCCTGTTTGCCTGGGTCCGAATTCCTCTAAATTAAATATTTCACCATAACAGTGGTATGGTTTCAGAATGTCACATTTTGGCAATAACCTTTGGTACTAGTATAGTATTATTATATCTGTGCCTTTGGTGAAAGAAACTACAGACGGAATAAGAATAATAAGAATAAGAAACATTTATTGTATAAACTGTGTACATAGTTGGTCTTAAGAACTAGTAATTGTCCAACAGTTTGTCCTTTCGACGAGGAGGAGGAGGGACGCATGTCAAGGTTGAAACCAATCTAGGTACTTATGTGCGGTGCTATTTGCACGGATAACTCACGATAGTGTTATCTACAGTTTCTTTCATCCATGGACGATTCCACGAGTGTAGCATAGTGTGGAATTGTCATAGTAAAGCTTGGTTAGCAATGGAAATCCGTAACGTTTTTAGTTGAGAATGTAGATTTATAGAGCTAAGAAATCCATAACACAGGTGCAAAAATTTTTGTTCCACGACAAAAATTGACGAAGTTATGACCAAATTACTAGCGAAGTGAGTGACCGCCGCGGGTGCGTGTGACGTCACTTGCGGTTGCCGCCCGTTAACCATAGGCAGATATCAGTTTGTAGTGATTTACTCTGAAACTATATGGTTAGGAAAAAAAATGACACAACTTTTCTTTTATTTTTTTCATTCGATGGGTCAAAACGATGAACGGGCGGCGTCCGAGCGAGTGACGTCACACGCACCCGTTGCGGTCACTCGGTGAACTTCCGTCCGATTTGAATAATTTAAAAAGATATATCATTCTTATGTCATAAAGAATAACGTGGATACTAGTTCTATTGAAACGTTACGGATCCTCATTGGAGGAATTCGGCCGCTGGTCGTATTTGATAGCGTCTAAAATCTGTTCTCATAATCTTTTATAAGCATTTGATTTTGATTTGCTTTATAAATGTCCAGGCCAGCAATATCATCATTAAATAATTTCAGCAGATTCTCCTATTGTTCAGTAAATCTTCTTTAAATCGCAATATCTTCCATAATCATTCAAACCGGTAAACTTTTAATGTTTGTTTTAAATCCTATTTGAGTATAACATTGTACAAGTGGTTATTGCTTCCAGAGATGCATGGAAGGTTGCATCGACATCGCCGTTGCTCACATAAAATGCGACTACGGCTCGTTCTGGCGCGACGAGAAGACTTGCGTACCGAGGAAGGACTGCACTTGCTTGTCTGAAGTCGATAATAAGATCGTCAAGGTAATTAATTCATAATTATTGCACTAAATTGGTACAAGTAGAATATTTACCAGGAAAAATAATGGCAAAGGCGAGCTTAACCCTAAAAAGAGTTCTCTTCCAGCAAACCTTATTGGGAGAGAGAACCAAATTTGTAAAAGTGGGTACATGTGCTTAAACAAAGGATACAAGTTTTTATTTTAACCTACTAATTAAATACTACATAATATAATAATAAAATACTATAACAAAACAAATACTATAATGATGTACACATATTTATTTTCCGTGACGTCATCAAACGGCTCTGTCAGAAGACCTTAGCTAGTTCAACCAACGAGGAGGGCTAGTTTTGCGACGTTGCGAGTTATTTTCTTTCACTTTTGCATGAGATGTCCTTGAGTAACAATGACACATTGTACATCAAGGCGCGATAGTGACCGTTTTCTAACCCAGTTGTCATGCATGTCTCAAAAGTTAAACACACAAGTTGGGAATCTTCAAAATCACTCGACCATATTCTGACTAGATTCAAATTGTAAGCTCAAATTGAAAATAAGAAGCAACACCATTCGGTACCTAATCGGTGGCAATACCCGTGAGATTTGTTAAAAAAAAACAAAAGGTACGCGATAAATGATCTTCAATTTCATGTTCTTCTTCCAACAGCCTGGTGGAGTGGTAATCGACGGCTGTCTCCACTGCCAATGCCTTGATAATGCTTTCCACTGCGATGCCTCGGAGTGCGCCTCGCCCGTACCCTTCTCGGGACCCACCCACCAGTCTCTAATCATCCCAAGGGTCATCAACATTCCTCAAACCACGGAGTTTATACCGGACACTACCCCGACCACTACACAGGTAACTATGACTTGTGCGCTTCGCCCATACTCTTCCTGGGACCCACACACCAGTCTCTAGTCATCCCACAGGTCATCAACACTCCCCGTACCACGGAGTTCATACCGGACACTACCCCGACCACTACCCAGGTAAGTCACGTTACTATGATGCGTCACAGCAATACCAGGACCCACCCAATAGTCTCTTGTCATCCCGCGGATCGTCAACACTCCCCAAACCACGGAGTTTATACCGGACACTACCCCGACCACTACACAGGTAACTATGACTTGTGCGCTTCGCCCATACTCTTCCCAGGACCCACACACCAGTCTCAAGTCATCCCACAGGTCATCAACACTCCCCGTACCACGGAGTTCATACCGGACACTACCCCGACCACTACACAGGTAACTATGACTTGTGCGCTTCGCCCATACTCTTCCCAGGACCCACACACCAGTCTCAAGTCATCCCACAGGTCATCAACACTCCCCGTACCACGGAGTTTATACCGGACACTACCCCGACCACTACACAGGTAACTATGACTTGTGCGCCTCGCCCATACTCTTCCCGGGACCCACATACCAGTCTCTAGTCATCCCACAGGTCATCAACACTCCCCGTACCACGGAGTTCATACCGGACACTACCCCGACAACTACCCAGGTAAGTCACGTTACTATGATGCGTCACAGCAATACCAGGACCCACCCAATAGTCTCTTGTCATCCCGCGGATCGTCAACACTCCCCAAACCACGTAGTTTATACCGGACACTACCCCGACCACTACTCAGGATACCTAAGTCGTGGTCGGAGTTGTGTCCTGTTGACGGTGGACACTACCTTTTGTGTCCTGACTTACGTCAGGTTATTAGACTAGTACATCTCAGCCATACCAGGACCTACCCACCAGTCAAAATATTAGGTAATTTTCTTGTCTCCAAAATAAGTATAGCATCATAAAGTTACAGAGCATAAAATACCAATCTCTTGACAGAAATCAACAACAATAGTGGTAGAAACCGTACGGATGACGCAACTACCCTATGTGGAAGAAGAGAGAGAGGAGTTCCCCATCATAGTGACCAAGACCACCGTCAGTCCACCGCCTGAATGCCATCCTGACGAGTAAGTAGCGTCTCATCATCACGTAACACACTATTTTAACTTAACCTTACCTGACCTTAAAAGCCTATATTGGTCCATTGCTGGACGCAGGCCTCCCCCTGATGAGCGCCTTAATGGCTTTTATCTCATGGGGGTAGTGCCCATAATCCCTACGCTGGTATGGGGGTTGGGGATCGCAGTTCGGTGGTAGAATTGTTCTGCAGGAGGCGCTGCTGCCCGCCCCCGGCGGATATCCCTTAGTCGCCTCTTACGACACCCGCGGGATGAGTTGTGATGGTGCAAATTCTAAGCCGACACCACATAGGTAGTAATTTTAACTAATTAAATAAATACATAATTCTGGACACAACATCATCTAGCCCCAAGCTAGGCAGAGCTTGTGTTATGGGTACTAAATGACTGATATACTTGGTGACGAGTGAAAAAATTGGACTTTTGCTGTTTTCTAGTTACAAGTGATTTAGATAGCAGATATGAAAATTTGTGCAATTTGGTATGAAACATTGCTAAAACAAACTAAAAAAACAAATCAAGTGTAGTTTTTAAGTAATGACATTAATGTCGATTTTAGTAATAAATCTATTATTATCAATAAATCCAAAACGGCCATTGATTCGTAGTTGGTTTTAGCAGAGGTCCATAGCAAGTGGCTTACCGTGTGCGCTGAACTTCTTGTCTAGGTACTATCTTAATTACTTGTAGAACCTAGAAAATAGTCAAATAAAAACCCAATTATTTTTCGCGCGACACCAACCACCTTAACCATGATTTATTTTATTCCGGAACAGATAGATATAGACATAGATATATCATTTATTTGCCAAAACGTACACATAAAAATGTACTACTAAAAATATAATAATCTTTAATTACACTAATAAGAACACAGTACAATAATCAAACTATGTTAAATGTATGTAGGAATTAATAGATAGGTAACCCTGGCAACCACCAGCACCATGGTTTGTGCTGCAGTAGCCAATGGAGCTAGGCTCAGCATAATGACATCTGGTCTGTTGTGAACAGCCGCCACAATATAGGAAAACTAAAAACCACACAAATCCGTATATCCCGTTAAGAGTGACCTATGTAAGTTAATAATCACAGATAGAAATAAAGAAAGTTTTATAATCATGTGGGCTGGACTCCACCAAAGCGGAGACAAGACGAGTGGAGAGAGGTGTATAAACGCATTCCGCTGGGATTCATCTGCGTCTTGGGCCATGAAAGTGTTAAACAACCAATAGAACGTCCGTATTCACATATCTCGTCCCCGCTCAGCTTCAGTGGGTACCATAGAGCGGATGTACTTCTTATTTGTATGGCGCGATCGAAGCGGAGAAGTGAACTGTGCCTCGCAAGCTGGTGACGTCACGCGGTGGAGATGAGAAGAGATGTGGGCGGCGTACAGTGAGCCGCTCTCAATAAACATCCAAGTGGATGTTGTTGAGCGTTAACGCTCGCCGCAAGCTGCACAGTTCAGCTCTAGCCAGCACACATCTCCCCCCAGTCTAGCCAGTACGCATCTCCGGACAGCTTCGGTGGAGATACCCTAGCTGAAAAAGTCTATTCTCGTCTCTGCTTCGGATATCTCCGCACATCTCCGCTTTGGATCTCCGCTGTTCGAACAATCTATAGTATGGGTCCCAGAGAATCTCTACGTGATATATTCAAAGAAATAAACATAATGACAGTACCATGTCAATATATTTATGAAAACTTATTGTACGCTCATCACACTAATATTATAAATGCGAAAGTTTGGATGGATGGATGGATGTTTGTTACTTCTTCACGCCAAAACTACTGAACGGATCGGGCTGACATTTTGCATACAGATAATTCTAGGCCTGGAATAAAACATACGCTACTTTTTATCCCATAAATCAGTTCCCATGGGCGCAGATATTATAATACTATACTAGCTATGGGATATAAATAACCTTAAACGTTTCCATAGAAAAAACGTGTGCGACGCGGCGGGCAGCAGCTAGTAGAAATATAAATCGGTTCCCTAAAAATAGCGATAAACATAATTTTAATACCTAGTTGTGGGCACAGCGAGTTTATGTTTATGAACATAAACTCGCTGTGCCCACAGGCTACAAAAAATTAATGTATCTTTTAAAGGGCAATGTACATATACGCTTCTTCCAAAATTATCTATAAGTACTAATATTATAAAGAGGAAAGATTTGATTGTTTGTTTGTTTGTATTGAATAGACTCCGAAACTACTGGACCGATTTGAAAAATTCTTTCACCATTAGGAAGCTTACTTTTCAGGGAGTGACCTAGGCTCCGCGGCTTCGCACACGTTTTTTGTATGGAAACATTTAAGGTTATTTATATCCCATGGCTAGTATAGTATTATAATATCTGTGCCCATGGGAATCGCCTATGTTTGATTCCAGGGTTAGACTTACCTGTATGCAAAATTTCAGCCTGATCCGTCCAGTAGTTTTGGCGTGAAGAGGTAACAAGCATCCATACATCCAAACTTTCGCAATTATACCTCTAATATTAGTGTGATTCATAAAGATGTTAAATGTGATTAAATTATTTGTATGTAAACTGTATAATAACGATGAGATAGGTGACGGAAAAGTTGAGCACTACGCCAAGCAGGTCGACGCCCAGAGGGATCACCTTGTAAACGCGGAACCGGAGCGGGCGCGCCTCTACGTACCGGATGAACCGCTCCAACTCACGCTGACGTGCAGAGTCTGTAATAAGTTTTTAATATGAAAAAACTTTTTTGTAAGATCTACACTGTATCTACATTTCAGAAAATAAAGTATTGATTGATTGATCAAACCAATAAATTTATGGAAGTCGAGAACGTACGCATATTACGTGACCCGCTCTGGGAGGGAAGGGAGGTCTTCAAAGTACCACGCTAGGTCACAGGGAGAGGGGGGGGGGGGCTTAGGTTAGTTCGCACGTAGTCAATGTCCTGTAGGGAAATCTCAAGCATTTTCGAGCTACATGGGGGCCCCCCCCCCCCCCAAGTAAAAAAATCATTGGGGGGTCAAAAAAATGGGTCTCGTAGTATGGTTACGTTCCCTAAGTATGCAAAGGGGTTGGAAGATTTTGGCCCTCACATAGTCACCATTTTGGTTTCATTTTCAAAAAAGGCGCGCATAGTAGAAGTTAAATATTTCAATAGAAGACACGAAATCAAATAAAAAATATTTTATAAAATAATGTCCTAAAGCGTCAGATTTCAGAGATATTCAAACGAAAATTTAACCCTCTTCAGCTCATTCTTCAAATCCCTTTCAGCTCAATCGGTTGAGGATCACTGGTCTTAAATTCAGTAGCAAGATTTGTCCCACAGATACTAACAGGGTAAGTTAAATAAAAGCTTGTAATAAAATCCGTATAGCATTGACTTTGGTACATTAAGATCACCTTTGCGTAAGTAATGAAGCAACAACTTTACCTCTTTGGTGTACTAGTTTTTCGTGAAGTATATTAATAATTTTTTCCTGTTCTATAGAAAGGAACTCGGCGGAAAGTGCCAGTGTAGACATGCTCACCAAACTTACAGTAACAACTAAAAATTCAATTCGAGGTGCGATCTGCAAAGAGACAGATTTAGTTATTTAATTTCTGTCACTGGACATAATATTATGGCCGGTTTAAGTATCATACTTACACTATTTGTCGATCTCATTTCCTCGACTGCAAATAGAATATTACCCATGATTTCGTAAATGGTGGAAAAAATCGATAGCAAAAACTGAAACGAGAACATGCTTTTTAATTGGGAATTGATGTTATTGAATTGATGTTGTCACTGAACAATAAAGCTCTGCGCTCATTAATCCAATACCGCTACCACACAGCACAAAAACTTGTAATTTATGCCTGTATTTGAATACGGGCTTAAACTGGTATCACACTTGCGCGAAAGCACGAATGGCCATTTTCGCGAAAAAATCACAAAACTCCAAGTCGAGTTGTGGATTTCATCATTGTGCAGGGAGTTTTGCTTTCTTTCTTGTGATATTTCTCACTTCCCCTACCCCTACGGCTTCATTCCCCATAACAAGAAATATAGGTACTTTAACGTAGACCTTCGTAGCACGTGCTACAATGCTTCGAAGGAAAATCATAAAACTCATAATATCTCTTGAAATGAACATCGCACAAAGTTGCAGAGTTTATCATTGTGTAGGAAATTTGGCTGTCTTTCTTGTGATACATCCATCCATAGCGAGAAACATACTTTAACGTAGACCTTCGTAGCACATTCTACGATGCTACGAGGGATCCGCGTAGCATACAAGACTTCAACGCGCACGCACCTTCTTACAAAACACAAAATGTCATGTCGTAGACCAACCTAGCAAGTGCTACGATGGCTACGCATGGGCTGGCGGCGTGGCCACATACAGAGCTGCCAAGGAGTATTCAGTACATTAGCGACTTCTTCTTTAGTGGAGTGAACATTCACTCCACAATTCACTTAAGACATCCACATACAAAAAAATCCCTACAAAAAATTCCGTATGCAGTTTTCATTTTCTCATAAATTGAGCCCTTCGAGGCACGTGGACTTCGTAGCACGTGCTACGAAGTCTACATTGTAGGTTTCTCGCTATGCAGAAGGAAGTGGAAAGGGTAGGGGAAAGTGATATACATCACAAGAAAGAGAGCAAAATTACCTACACAGTGGTGAAATACGCAACTCTCTGCGACGTCTATTTCGAGAGATATTAGGAGTTTGGTGACGTTTCGCGTAAATATCCACTCGCGCAAATGTCCTTCGCGCAAGTGTCTTTCGCGCAAATGTCCTTCGCGCAAGTGTCTTTCGCGCAAGTGTCTTTCGCGCAAGTGTAACTGATCCTCTTAAACTAATTACCCTTTAGATACATTTTACAGTGACCAAATGACTTACCACAAGCCATAAGCTGTCCGTAGTGTCCGTCATCTGTAGCCGTCAATATAAAAAATTATCTAAACGTTACTAGTATTCAAATACAGGCTTTAATTCGTTTAAATTATTTTAAATAGGTACTTACACACTTTTGTGCTGTGCTGCAGCGGTGCTTTCCAGGTGTGCGACAAGCTATAATCTCCCTTGTTGCACTTACCAATGGATCGAGGGCAGATTTGTGCATTTCCGTCAAGTTAGCAATCGTTTGGTAAATACGCTGCATTGACAAATTGTCGCGGTCTTCATTTTTCAATATGGACGAAAGAGATTTCAATCGACAATATATTGAATAGAACACGAAGGCACAAGATGAATCCACAATGAACGTAGAATTCGTCAGCCATTGAAAGAGAATTGTTGCTAAAATTGAAACTACACAGCCACTTATAATAAAACAGCGATAAGTATAAAGTATATGAAACAATACTGTGAGCAAAGTAGCACAAAACACTATTTTGACATCTAATTTATATGAATCGCTGCTTATTTGCAGATCACTGTCTATAGTTTTGAGGTCACGGTGGAGCTGACAAAATGTCTTGTTTGGACTGAGAGAGATTAATTTCAGGACAATGATAAAATAGTAGCAAAGATACATAACGAGATCTAAATAATCCTCATCTTCATATAACCTGTTTAAATAAAAAGCCACACTAATCAAAAAAACTGACTGAAGAATCGTTACTGTTTTCCAAAATACTCTTCTCTTTACGGACTCATGCTCATAAAACCCAAAGTCCAAGCAGCAGAGAATAAGAACTACTTTGTAGAATATTTGCAGAACAACCGAATCCTTGCATTTTACAGATTTTGTAGGTAAAACTTCTATTTGAAAATTCGTCATTATTGCTACAAAGACTGCCTATACTGACCTAATAAAGCCTTAATAAAAACTTAATGGAATGCCTCTTTTTAGGGTTTCGAGATCAGTTTCCAATCCCTTAGGGCCTCGATTTGTGTGACCTTTTTCCCCTGTTTTGAAACTCCACAACTACCGCAGCTATCAGCTATTAACTAAAAACTCAGAATAATAATACATTTTGTATTTTTCCAAATATTCCCCCCCACAATGTATGAAGCGTTTATAGATATGGGTCTATATTTTACAGGCAAAAATGTAGATAAGTCTCTGAGTAGAACACTTTTTGGAAAATAGTCAATAAGGGGGAATAATTTTCCAAATGTTCACTCACTGATTGGGTTATCAAATGAAAGGTTTGTATATTTCAAAACAGTTTTAAAAAATTCTGTAGGTTTCATAATCTTTGAAAGATTTTGAAAAAAGCCGAAAATTTACCATTACTCCCTAATCTCCAAGGTTTGCAGAGCGATCCATCCGAAATGGACTTTGTTACCTACTATTTTAGGTATTCATTAAATAGCGAAGTTTCTAACCAGTACCTTTAGTACCTCGCCTGCTCTTCAACAACCTATATTGGTCCACTGCTGTACGCAGGCCGCTCCCTGATAAGCGCCTAATTAGCTAATTATCTCATAGGGGGTAATGCCCATAATCCCCCCACCTTTCGTATATATTTGTTTTTGACAAACGAAACCCGCGGCGCGCGAGTTAAACTCGCACTTGACGGATCTTGTTCACTCATTGTGTTAATGGAAATAACATGTATTTTTTTCATTCGAATATAAGCACTCATTGCTTTTGATGACATCAAGATTATTAACTAGAGTACCTACCTACGTTTCTAAAAACACAAACGACCGTACAGGTACCTAAACGCGCTATGCGGACAGTAATATCAAGACAAACACTGGTATCTGAAAGAAACAAGCAAAATACGTTTGTGAAATATTTTATAATGTTAAACAATGCAAGAGTGCGTGTAAAAGAAAAAGAACACGAGTGAAAGAAGAAAAATCTTAATTATTTTTTTTTAAATCGTGTGTGTTAATGTGTATCAATTCTCCTTGGGGTCTAGAATAAACTCATTTTGGCTTAGTTATTATTATTCGGCAGGTTACGTGGCACCCTGTACGGGAGATAGAGATTCATTTATAATCATGATGCCTCCAAAAGTGTCAGCCACTGCTGGGCTTAGCCTTCTCATACGTCTACATATTGGATCTTTACACGCCTCATCCAGCGTTTTCCACGATAACTCTTTGAAAAAATTAAATGAAAATACATTATTTCCAAACTACCATTACAATAACATTCATGTAACAACTTTCGTGAGCTTAATGTTTCAATCATTAGCCCATCCCAGCAATAGTCCAAACACAAATGACATGTTTTTAGTATAATTACACTTTAATTCCCTTATGATATTCGGGAGGATTCGGTCAGACGCTCAAATAATTTTTAAAAACCCGGAGAGCCTCGGTACCTTACGGACCTAAGGTCTCGATTCCACAATTATCGATTATTCATAAAGAGCAACATGTGACTAAATTATTTGTTTGTAAATTGTATAATGACGATGAGATAAGTGACGGAAAAGTTGAGCACTACGCCAAGCAGGTCGGCATCCAGAGGGATCATTCTGTATACGCGGAACCGGAGCGGGCGCGCCTCTACGTACCGGATGAACTGCTCCAACTCACGCTGACGTGCAGAGTCTGTAATAAGTTTTTAATATCTAAACAAAACTTTTTAAAAACAAGCTTTTTATTAAATTATCTAGGACCAAAGTGCTTCGGAAGACGAATCCAACGAACCCAAAGTCGACGTGGCTAAGTTGTTTCGCTTAGGAGGGCTCTATCACCAGACCAGCTCGATGATGGTACCATGACATTGCATTGTCACCGAACTTACTTAAATATGACAAATTCCGAGGAGACCTGGTCTATATAAGTTAATTTTGAAACTATAAATTTTCAAAATTAAATAATTAGGTACCAACTTTGCGTACTTACACTATATTAATTAATGAAGCAACAATTTTACCTCTTTCGTATAATAGTTTTTCGTGAAGTATAAATGTGATTCTTTTCTGTTCTATACAAAGAAACTCGGCGGAAAGTGCCATAGTAGACGTGCTCACCAAACTAACAGCAACAACAAAAAATTCAATTCGAGGTGCGATCTGCAAAGAGACAGATTTATAATTTCTTAGAAATCAAATAATATCGCAAAAATTTTTGACTTCGACGGGACTTGAACCCGCATCCTTCCCTCAGTACGGGAATGTGATAACCAACTACACCACGAAGTCAAGTGACGTAGGAGTCGAAAACAGATTTAGTTATTTAATTTCTGTCACGGGACATAATATAGTGGTTGGTTTATGAAAAACAAAATACCCTCATACTTACAATATTTGTCAATCTCATTTCCTCAACTGCGAAAATAATATGAGCCATGACTTCGTAAATGGTAGAAAGAATAGATAGCAAAAACTGAAACGAGAACATGCGTTCTAATTGGGAATTGGTGTTATTGCTAATCACTGAACAATAAAGTTCATATAAAGCTCTGCGTTCATTTATCCAATACCGCTACCACACAGCACGAAAAAAACGTGCATTCAAATACGGGCATAAACTCGTTTACATCTTTAGATACATTTTACAGTAACCAAATGGCTTCCCACAAGCCATATGCTGTCCGTCATCTGTAGCCGTCAATATAAAAATGCATCTAAATATTACTAGTTAAAGCCCATAGTTGAATACACACTTTTGTGTTGTGCTGCAGCGGTGCTTTCCAGGTGTGCGACAAGCTTAAGCTCCCTTGTTGCACTTACCAATGGATCGAGGGCAGATTTGTGCATTTCCGTCAAGTTAGCAATCGTTTGGTAAATACGCTGCATTGACAAATTGTCTCGGTCTTCATTTTTCAATATGGACGAAAGAGATTTCAATCTACAATGTATTGAATAAAACACGAAGCTACAAGATGAATCCACAATGAACGTAGAATTCGTCAGCCATTGAAAGAGAATTGTTGTTATAATTGAAACCACACAGCCTCTTGTAGTAACACAGCGATAAGTATATAGTAAATGACACAATACTGTGAGCAAAGTAATATAAAATACTATTATTATATCTAATTTATATGAGTCGCTGCTTATTTGCAGATCACTGTCTATAGTTTTTAAGTCACGGTGGAGCTGACAAAATGTCTTGTTTGGACTGAGAGAGATTAATTTAAGGACCATGAAAAAATAGTAGGAAAAATATATAACGGTCTCATGAAAAAATTCATCGTCATATGACCTGTTAAAATAAAAAGCCACACTAATCAAAAAAAGTGACTGAAGAATCGTTACTGTTTTCCAAAAAACTCTTCTCTTTGCGGACTCATGCTCATAAAAACCAAAGTCCAAGCAGCAGAGAATAAGAACTACTTTGTAGAATATCTTCAGAACAACCGCATCTTTGCATTTTACAGATTTTGTAGGTAAAACTTCTATTTGACGATTCGTCATGATTGCTTCAACAACTATACTGACCTAAAGCCACGATAAAATTTAATTGCTTACTGATTGTGTTAATGGAGAACATTTTTTTTTTTATCTCTGTATATTAAGCATTTATTGCTTTCATTGACAATCAACGTTATTAACTAGAGTACCTACCTACGTTTTTAAAAACACATGTTCGTAAAAAAACTTTTACCTAGGTATTACATCGAAATAATTAGCAATAGTCATTACTTAGTTCTACCTGCCCCCAGTTACCATTCGGCACAAGGTCTGCCGAACACCCGCAACAACAAACCGTAGTAGGTTCTTATCTTGAAATACAAATGCATGAAGTTAGAAAACCAAAACACGCGGAAGAAATCTCAGGTTTGAAGTTTTAAGAACGAAGAACCAGTTCGAAGAACTAAGTTCTAAATAACCTATTATGATAAAACAATATTTAGTAACAATTCCGCTCAAAACCTTATCTGATAAGATCCTACAAAATGTAATCCGTGTGTACCGCCCGCCCTCCCACTAATTGATCCTACTTAAAATTAGAGAAGGTAGATCCTACTTACATTTCTATTTAAGGAGGTAGGAAGGTAATTTACTTAGGTAATTATTTATTACATAAGCTATTGTTTACTTTCTCTAAATTTTAAGTAGGATCAATTTAAGGAGGTAGGAAGGTAATTTACTTAGGCTATTTTATATTACATAAGTCTATTGTTTACTTTCTCTAAATTTTAAGTAGGATGAATTTAAGGAGGTAGGTAGGTAATTTAATTAGGTTATTTTATATTACATAAGTCTGTTGTTCACATTCTCTAAATTCTAAGTAGGATCAATTTAAGGAGGTAGGTAGGTAATTTAATAAGGTTATTTTATATTACATAAGTCTATTGATTACCTTCTCTAATTTTAAGTAGGATCAATTTGTGGGAGGGCGGGCGGTACACACGGATTACATTTTGTAGGATCTTATCAGATAAGGTTTTGCGCGGAATTGTTACTAAATATTGTTTTATCATAATATTGTACAATGGATTTCCGCAAAGTAACGCCTGAATCTATTATTTATCAAAATAACCTGTTAAAGCTAAGGAATTCCAAGTCGGTTTTAAGTTTTTCCAAACAGTCTTATCACTACATAATATAAAACAAAGTCGCTTTCTCTGTCCCTATGTATGCTTAAATCTTCAAAACTACGCAACGGATTTGGATGCGGTTTTTTTGATAGATAGTGTGATTCAAGAGGAAGGTTTATATGTATAATACATGCATAATATAGTAGAGAAGTATTGCACCCGTGCGATGCCGGGGCGGGTCGCTAGTATATTATAAGTTAAACTGTTTGTAGTGTTCCGTACCTTATAAGGAAACAAGCCCCGTCAAGTGCGAGTGTAACTCGCGCGGCGAGGGTTTCGAACGTTTGTCAACAAATAGGTACCTATGTACTAAAGGTACCGGTTAGAGCCTTCGCAATTTAATGAATACCTAAAACTAGTAGGTACCAACCTACATTTTAGATGGATCTCTCTGCATGCTTCGGTGATTTTATACCCCACTTGACTTTGTAGGTCTCTTTTAAAATTTCGGCATCACATTTTGAAAATATTCATTTTCATTTTTGTTTGTTTCTGTATATCTGTACAGGCGCACAAAATGTATTATTATTTTAAATTTCAAGTTATTATCTGCGGTAGTTGCTGAGATATTAAAGAGGGAAAAAAGGACAAACAAAGCGACCTTCTCCTGACCGACACAACAAAAAAAGAATTATCGAAATTGGCCCAGCCGTGATGCCGTGACCAAGGGAAATAGCCATTCATTTTTATCCTGCCTGCGACGCAGGACGTTGCGGGTTCGATTCCCACCTTGGGA
Source organism: Eupithecia subfuscata (assembly GCA_963564075.1). Lineage (NCBI taxonomy): Eukaryota > Metazoa > Arthropoda > Insecta > Lepidoptera > Geometridae > Eupithecia > Eupithecia subfuscata. The sequence continues at coordinate 16,323,432 of OY751100.1, read as the reverse complement.
AAAATGTTTGTACGATCTTCTGAAGATTATTCTGATTCTGAACAAATAAGTATCTGAAGATCATCTTCAGATACTTATTTGTTCAGGGAGTTCTGGATGTTTTCTATGTATAATAAAAAATATCTATATGTCGCATCCAACACGAACGGAGGCGTTGCGAAAGCCAGATTCACTGCGCGCGCGCCTGACAGAGTCGTGTCGTCAAGCGCCCGGTCGACGAGCGGCTGCTAGCAAGCGCTCACAGGCAATCTATTCCCGGCGCTTGGCGGAGACAGACGCGAAACTGTCACCCCGTCCGTGTTACACTAGTGCCCTCCCTGTTCAAATAATTCCTGTAAAATACACTGTGATACTGCACATCACCTTTTATTTGCCTCAACTACCCTGGACACGCACACAGCAGCTAGATTGGAAGAAAAATGGACCAAAATCCTGACCCCCCGTCATCAGAACTGGGATCGAATTCTACGTGCATTGGCAGCGGGAACGAGTCACAATGGCGAGTACTTTTCGAGATGCAAAATCAACAAATTCAAGCCCTTATTCAAGCACTCAACAAGCCTACAGGAAAACATGACGTAATTTTGCCCGAATTCAACCCAGATAAATGTGAAGCGGACGCTCAATCTTGGTGTAGTACCGCAGATTTATGCTTCGAAGGAAGAAATATCGAAGGAAGTCAACTCATTATGACGATTAGTAAGGCGTTAAGAGGATCAGCTACCACATGGTTATCGCAAATAACCTATCCAGGTATGACGTGGGTAGAATTTAAACAATTATTTACGGCTCGATTTGTCTGTGCGGAAACTTCCGCCGCTACCCTCATAAATCTCAATAGTGACAAACCAAAAGAAAACGAGTCGTATGCCGCGTATGCCAGCCGTACTGTGACGTCATTGTTGAACAAATGGAAAGGTTTAAGCGTGGAGCAAATAGCCATTTCGACGGTAATTGCTCACTTGTCTCAAATCGACACTCGCCTACAACGTCTAGCTTTTACAACAGAAGTTACCACACGTCAGCAGCTGCAACAAGAGCTTCAAGCCTTCACGTACTTAAAACGAAAGCTTACAACGGACTCAGGAAACGACACAGACAACGAAAAACGACAGAAGCTTACATCGTCGCCGATCAAATGCCATTACTGTGGAAAAATGGGGCATAAACAAATGGACTGTCGTAAAAAGATAGCGGACGCGAACAATACTTCAACGAAGCCCTCTATACCAGCTTCCGGACAGCGGCAACATACCAACGGCGGCAGCAGCTCGGTTAAATGCTACAGGTGCGGTGTAACGGGCCACATAGCGAGTCGCTGCACGTCGGCGGAGACCAGCGCCTCGGCAGCATCGGCAGAGCGACGCGTCGACCAGTGCGTGGTTGAGCCCCCGTCAGGAACACTATCACAATCTGGTAGGTGTTTTAGATTTGATTATGATTCAGGTGCTGAATGCTCTTTGATCAAAGAGAAAGTTAGCTAGTAAACTTAGCGGTAAACGAAATTAGACGCTCAGTTTAAAGGACCATTTCGGATTGTTGATGTATTAGATGGGGACCGTTACTTGTTGAAATCATTAACTAGCAAGCGTACCTATAAGTATGCTCATGGTCGTGTAAGGAAGATGCCTGAGGGTCAAGTACCTATTGACATAGACGAGATTTTGGGTGGCTCAAACGTTGAGTAATAATCAGTTGTGTCGACAGACAGGTTCAAAGTCGAATGGGTCGGAGACTGTACCAGAGTATCGTAGCTGTAGCTCGTTAGAAATCGTCGTCTACCCCTGGGTAGTCCGTGAGTAAGCAGTAAGCGGTAGCTCTGGGTGGTGCGGTCGGGTCTTGCCTTGTAGCGAAGACCATAGAGTTATGGGACAACTCGACTTAGGGAGCAATACTATTTGCTGGGACTAAGGTTTAGTCGGGGACCACGAAATTGACACCTGTTATTTGATTGATGGAAATTAAGATTAAAATTTGTAATGGTTTTATTTTGTTTGTGTTTACTCTTTGTCGATGGTGCTCGATCTCAGGATTCTTCTAGCATTTTAGTAGTTTAGTCCACATAGCATATTTTGATTTATTTTGCCTTAATGTTGAGTTAATCTAAAGGGATATTACCCCCATTGTATGATTTGAATAAAATTCACTCTGGTAAAATAGTTTCTTTATTCAAAAGACGCTGGTAGAATCAAGCCCTGGTACACAGGGTTGGCCGAACGGAAACTGTGCTAGTTGCTCTCTTGTTTCAGATTAACACACGAGGACGTGTGTCAGCACAAGGATGGCCGTGTCGCATCCAACACGAACGGAGGCGTTGCGAAAGCCAGATTCACTGCGCGCGCGCCTGACAGAGTCGTGTCGTCAAGCGCCCGGTCGACGAGCGGCTGCTAGCAAGCGCTCACAGGCAATCTATTCCCGGCGCTTGGCGGAGACAGACGCGAAACTGTCACCCCGTCCGTGTTACACTAGTGCCCTCCCTGTTCAAATAATTCCTGTAAAATACACTGTGATACTGCACATCACCTTTTATTTGCCTCAACTACCCTGGACACGCACACAGCAGCTAGATTGGAAGAAAAATGGACCAAAATCCTGACCCCCCGTCATATATATGTAGTGTATTGTATGTAGTATATCTGTTATCTAGTACCCATAACACAAGCTCTGCTTAGCTTGGGGCTAGATAATGCTGTGTGAATTCTCCAGCATTATTTATTTACTTATTTATATATATATAATACTAGCTGCCGCCCGCGGCTTCGCACGCGTTGTTTTTATGGAAACGTTAAAAGGTGATTTCTATCCCATGGGAACTGATTTATGGAATAAAAAGTATTGCCTATGTTTGATTCCAGGATTATAATTATCTGTACACAAAACTTCAGCCCGATCCGTTCAGTAGTTTTGGCGTGAAGAGGTTACAAACATCCATCCATCCAAACTTTCGCATTTATAATATTAGTGTGATAATAATAATAATAATAATAATGCTGGACAATCCACACAGCACCATCTAGCCCCAAAGTAAGCAACTCAAAGCTTGTGTTATGGATACTAGATAACTAATATATTTAATACATTATAGACATAAATAGATATGTATTTTTTTATTATACATAGATAATAATGTAGTGTTTATCCACAGATACTACGACCTGATGTGGGGTGACGACCCCCTGCCTGACTCCGCTTTCTCCGCTAGCTCTGTGGCCAGCGCCCTGTTTGAACCCCAGTACGCACAACTCAATGGGCATCCCTTAGACACCACTGGTAAAGTTATTTACTAAAATCCGGACTGTAAAGGTCATAATTCAAGAATGGATCTAATGCTCTGTCATCGGCGGATCCTAGAATCAGCCCGTTTGTGGAATGGCTAGGCGGATTACATAACGATACATTTTAGATTAATGTCTATGTCGTGGCCATATCCTAGAATTGATCACTTCATGATGTGACCGACCATTTCAAGAAATGGTAGAATTTCATGACATGGCCAGCTAAAACTGACTATATCGTTTAAGCATCAACGTTTCATGATATTTCTATCAACGTTTGGCCATATCAGTTATGTAGGGATTCCATGACATCAAAAGGTTTAAGGCTATGGCGCTCATTACGGAGGCCTATGTCCAGCAGTGGACTAATATAGGCTGATGATGATGATGAAAAGGTTTAATGAAAAATTCGAATTAGGAAGGAACTTTATTCTATACCGATTTGTGAACGATAAACGTTCAACATTAACGACTAAGGTCACTAGCCATCTCGTCGAATGAAATCAATAGGTTTTCCTAACAAATCAGCGTCCGTTTTTTAACCCGCCTAGCCATTCTACAAAGGGGCTGATTCTACTATCCGGTTCTCTCACCTATCTACACCCAATAATTACTGCCGCGGCCATGCGACAGAAGACATATCTTAATATATCGACATAGCTCAAAGAATTAACAAGCTGAAGTGGCAGTGGACCGGCCCTATCTCGCGAAGAACCGACAACCACTGGGGTAAACGTGTTCTTGAGCGGAGACCGCGACTCAGCAAACGCAGTATAGGACGCCCTTCTCATTCTCTCGTTCATTCAATTATTCCAAAATCCTTTATTTAAACCATTTACTATTTCCACCATCAGCTGGCAGCTGGAACCCAAGCACCCACGACAAGAACCAGTACATCCAAGTGGAACTGCCTTCCAAAGAGCCCATCTACGGCGTCATACTCCAGGGCAGTCCTCTCTTCGACCAATACGTCACCACATATGAGGTGTTATATGGAGATGATGGGGTGATGTTCCATAGGGTGGAGGAAAGCGGAAAGGCCAAGGTTGGTCTGCCTCATACGCCTACTGCTTTTTTATAAGTATATATCTTTATAATCCCGCTTTCACTTTAACCGCTCGGTGACCCGCTATTCGAGAGGAGTAAATTGAAAAACAGCGCTGCTTGCATATTACCTAATGCATTAGGCACAGCAAAATGCTGAATCTATCCTAATGTTTTTTGGTTTCATTTAAATAGGTGAATTTTATTATGTTTTTTTTTTAATTAATTCCTAAAGGATCAAGAGGTCTCATTAGATCATTCTTTAAATTATTATGTATAATTTAAAGATAATTTCGGTGTACTGTATTCTAAATAATTATAGTTCTAATATATGTATTTAGCGTAGTTAGTGCTTTGGTTAAAAACTGTAAGCTAACTGCTGTTTTTAAATAAATAAATAATAAATAAATTAGTCCTCCATGTTCTTCCGGCTTTCAAGCTTCAAGCGGACCAATTGGTACATCTAAGTGGAGCTCCCATCTAAAGAGTACAGAGCCTATCTACGGCGTCATACTGGCAGGCAGTCAACTCTTCAACCAGTGGATCTTTTTTTGTTTATTATTGACGTGACAACGTCTTATAATTCGATAGAGCCGGCTGCACGCACGAAAAAACATGACGTCATGCGGCGTTACCTCGCTCTGAGGCGTTCCATGTAAGGCTTGAAGTGCAAGCGAGAGCGCTCGACATCCGTCTCTCTCCTAATTGAGTGAGCGATGCGTCTGCGTTGTCACGTTCAACTATCGTCAGTAAACCGACTTTACAGAAAACCAATTTTTTTTGAATTTGAAACTGTATTATTCCAGATATTCCAAGGTCCATCAGCCGCCAACGTGGCGTCGAAGCAGATGATCGTCCCGCCGATAGACGCCAAGTTCGTCCGCATCCACCCGCTGAGCTGGCACGACGAGATCTCGGTTCGCATGGAGCTCATCGGGTGCCGGGTTCCTACCACCACTGAACCTGACGAGATCTTTAGCACTACAGAGCTTGCTACAGTAAGTATTCATTACGAATTAAGCTTGTCATAAACCTGGGCCGCGATCATGGTGTGGTAAGGCACGGCATTACGTCTCAAACGTTAGCAGTTGAAACGTTAGGGTGCGCATTTTTATTGTGCTGTGTGGTAGCGGTATTGAATCATGAGCGCAGAGCTTTAGTGGTCTGTCTTACAGTAAAATCACAGTAGATAAATATATTATCTATTGTGGTAAAAGATTGAAGTGAACAAAAAACCAAAGTGATCAGTTTATTTCCTGGTTTTACTAAGAAAATTACACTAGTATTTACAATTGAAACAACTGAGCTAACTGCAGACTGTTGCAAAAAATCTACAACTGATGGTGAAATAAAGCACTTTGATATTTGATATTAGTAACGCAATACTCAAACCGCCGCAGTAGTCAAACTCAAACTGCTATTAGATTTTTACAATTTAGCTACAGGTCATTTATGATGTCCTAATTGAGCGTTCGGCCACAGCTTTATGATTTTTTTCAAATTCTGATGTTGCCTACATTAGTTAATGGAGTAGTAGAATTAAGAAAACATTTTTCAACTTTCTTTTAATCCCAATAAAGACATGTTCATTACCTTTCCACCAGCTGGAACCCCTCCAATGCACGGAACCGCTCGGCATCGCCGCAGACCTGCCCCTGGACAGCATCAGCGTCAGCTCCAACCTGGCGGAGAAGCAGCTCCTAGCGCTGGACGCGGAGCACGCGTGGCGGCCGCTCTACAGCACGCCGGGCGAGTGGGTCATGGTACGGTATCCTTGATTGCCAGAATAAGGCACCGTAGTTAGGTCATCACAAGGATTCATCTCAAAATTAAAACACCAGGTAGGCTGAATCAGGAACTCAATGTAGGAAAATCTTATGCGTGCTAAAAAGTAGTTTGAGGCTCGCTTCGCACGCTGCACTGGCACAGCATACCAGCATGCCGGTACACACAGCGCGGTGTGAATAGGCTCGATTTGCTTGCCACGCTGTGAGATTTTGCAACTCGCTTCGCTCTACGCACCGGGATGGCGTGACGTTACAGAGCGCGGTTCGCTTTGCTCACCTCGCTGTGTAAAGATGTGCGAGTCGCTTCGGTCGCCGCACTGGGAGAGATTTTAGATTCGGACGAGATGTACCCCTTCTCAAAAGTGAAGTGGACATCTCGTCCGCGGATGAGTTTGAGATTCGGACCAGATGTACACTATCCCGGATAATCACGAGCTCAGTCATACGCCACCATTTCCGCTCGACTGTATCTATGTACTCCTGAGTCATTAAAAAAACACAGCCGGCGAAAAGGCGCGAAATGGTAAAAGTTTACCATCTGAATGTCGTTTCATTTTCAAGCATGGAGAACTACTTAGTCTATTCTATTTGAGGTAAAACGACTCAAATTTGTGGATCATGTCGAAATTTTGATTTTATTAATTTCCAATCGAAATACTCCATCTAGCTAGGTACATTAAAATTGATGAAGTAGGAGCATAACAATAAACAACAACAAGGTCATCATTAATTGAGACTTATAATGGCTTTGGAACGAAAAGAGATTTTTTGATGTAGCTGGGTGATACAAATAATGGAGAAAAGGTAGGCTTACATTGTTTAATAGTTACGTAATTTCTTTGATTTTATATGGATTTAAAGGGAGTCAACTTATATATTCGTTTTTTTTAGTTTCGCTTACCAAGGAGTTCTAAATAGTCTAAAAAATAATTACCTATCCACCAACAAAAACAGATTTAAAAATATTTCCACTACTCGGCGCATCTAGCGCCGAGTAGTGGAAATATTCTCCCGGAAATATTCTCTTTCGCTCGTCCCCCACCAAAACGGGACATCGCCAGTTGCAACCAGTAGCGGAGAGCACGTGCCTCTCCTGAACAAAAAGTAATTATTTTAGCGGTGTGTTTTTGGTTTTGTGCATGCTTAGGGTGAGAAGGCGGCCAATTAGGGCAAATTCTGTAATTAAATTTCATTCAAAACCACAAAATATAAAAAAAAATGTTTGCTTTATCTTAGCAGACAAAGTACCTATCTCTTATTTTGACAATTTCTTGTAGCATATCGTTCAAAAAGGTGAAAAGTAAAGATTTTTTAATATATTGATCTAAAATTACTGCTAGTTTTTTAAATCAATTCAGATTCTGTTACTATTTATAACTTTTACACATACTATAAAATTTTAATGTTATATTTTTTTATTGACGTCAATTGTATCAATAAGTAATTTTTACTTTTTTAAACTAAAACTTTCCGTATCGCAACATGTCTTCGGTTGGGTGCAAGGTGTTGCGCGCCTCATCAATGCCAGTGCGGTACTGCTGTCGAACAGCTTGGTCATCACGGATTATCGTGTACTAGGGCCGCCGGTCGGATATCTCGCCATGCCAGCCTTAACGACTTCATCCGGCGGGCCTTTGTCACCGCTAACGTACCAGCTATTCTCGAACCGAATGGTCTGTTGCGGTGACGATGGTAAGAAGCTCGACGGTATGACACTAGTCCCACGGGAGTTGGGGAGGCCCATTGTGTGGGACGCTACATGCGTCGACACACTTGCGCCTTCCCATCTTCCGAGGACATCCGTGAGGGCGGGTGCGGCGGCAGATTTGGCCGAAGATCTCGAGAGGCTGTCTCGACAGAGCCTTCGCATTTGATCCCCTTGGAGTCGAGACCCTAGGTCCGTGGGTTAAAACTGCTTGTTATTCTGACAAAACTGCTGTTTTCAGTGAAAAAATAAGCTTTTTAGAGGGGGAATGATATAAAAGAATACTTTATCTGTTTTCAGTTCAACTTCACCTCACCGCGCAACATAACGGGCGTCAAGACGAGGGGCGGAGAGAAGGGCTGGGTCACTTCCTACAAGGTCTTGTTCACTTCCAACTTGGAACATTTCAATCCAGTCTTGGACAAGGATGCGAAGGAAAGGTAGAGTTTTTTCATTATGTCGATATGTTAGACTTAAAGACCGAAACGCTCATTGAGCGATCAGCTCACGAAGCGTTTCTTTTTCGTGTTCTGAATATTTGAAGGCACATTCGCCCCCTGTGGCGGGTACGCAGAGACGCCTACGCTTTCTTCTACGAACCCGCCGCGGCTCGATCAGACCCCTCACTAGAGGATGCAGGTCACCGCCCTCGAGTCGCGCCAGAAAGACAAGACGTGCCGCGACCGCCTCGGGCGCCGGTGTCCGCCGCCCTAGGTCCCCCTGCGACGGGTTAGTTGAGTGGCCCTGCCGCCTGTCACACGGTCGCAGAGGATAGGGAGAACGAACGGCCCTCGCAACACCGACCGTAATCTCAAAAATGTGTCTTACAGTAGGAATACTTGCAGAACGAGGGGTCCAAGTGTCGAATAAGCACACAACAATTTTTCAGCATACATTGCTTTTGATGCTTTTTAAAAATACATTTTCTTTTTATCTAATCTATTTTGTCCCACTGCTGGGCAAAGGTCTCCCCCAAAATCGCGAAATCGCGTTCGTTGGCCAAGTCCCACCAATCTACCAATCTATTAAAAATACGTAGCAGATTTTAATCTAAAACCAATCGAATCCCATCCAGGTTATTCCCAGCCAACACCGATGGCAACTCAGACGCGATGGTGGAGTTCCACCCGCCCATCCACGCGCAGTACATCAAAGTGATGCCGGTCAAGTGGCATAAGGTGATCGAGATGAAAGTGGAGCCGATTGGCTGCTTTGAACCTTATCGTAAGTGGTGTACACTCTATTTTGCTTTGCATGTAAGTGCACATACAGTAGTGTGGCTTAAGTATATAAATAAATACAATAAATAATGCTGGACAATCCATACAGAATCTAGCCCCAAGCTAAGCAGAGCTTGTGTTATGGGTACTAGATGACTGATATACATAATATAATACATTACATAGATATTCTTTATTATACATAGAAACGTCCAGAACACCCGGAACAAATATTTGTAGACCATACAAACATTTGTCCCAAGGCGGGAATCGAACCCGCAACCTCCTGCGCCGCAGGCGGACCTTCGCCCGCCACGCCACATCGGTCGTCAAATAATGCTGGACAATTCACACAGCATCATCTAGTCCCAAGCTAGGCATAGCTTGTGTTATGTGAACTAGATGACTGATGTGCATAAAACAATACATTACAAAAGGATGAAATGCACTTCGACTAAATTTCGTTAGTGTTCTCTCGGTTTCTGTGAATCTTAAAGATTCCAAATGACCTTTTTTCGGTTCGGAAGTAGATTCTATTATCTACTTGTTTCTGCCCGCGGCTTCGCCCGGTTTCTATGGAAACGTTATATATATGAGATAAAAAGTATAGCCTATGTTTTATTCAAGTTATCCTATATCTATACAAAATTTCAGCACTATCCGTTCAGTAGTTTTGGCGTCAAGGAGTAACTCTATAACAAACATCCATCTCTATCCATCCATCCAAGCTTTCGCATTTATAACATTAGTGTGAATAATTTTAACTATTATCAAGTCGTGTAATTTGCAGGTCAATGTTTTGTTATATGGATTCCAGTATAAATCATGAATATTTCCCCAGCCACCCCGCTCCCCATCACTATCGCCCCTGCGCCCCCCACCACCCCCGCCGCGTGCGCGCTGTGTCCGGGCGTGCAACCGCCGGACAGCTGCGCCTGCGCACCCTTCCAGTACTACGACGGAGAGAACTGTGTGCTACGCTCCCAGTGCCCCTGCGTTATATCCTTCATGTCGTGAGTACAATATGACAGAACCAAAAATCATTCTCAGGCACCCTGTCTCAAACAAAGCAGGCTTCAATTTTATACTACACCTGCTCGAAAAGTGACTAATTCCGTTTCCAAATGAAAATGATACTGAAAATTATTTATTTGTATAACAAAACCTTTATATATTATAATATGTTACTCTATGCACATGCTAAACAGTTGGCAGGACATCCTTTGAAGTATGTAAATATACTTGTGCCAGGATACCTGTCCTTCCATTCAAATACATAAATTTACTAAATAAACTAAATTAATTATTATTTATATTAAAAACTAGCTGCGCCCCGCGGCTTCGCCCCCGTGGAAATTTATGTTTCCAACTTTCTTAATTTTTTCTTTCATAAGAACCTTCTCCTGACAATAACAAACACAACAAAGAAAGAATTAGCGAAATCGGTCCAGCCGTTCACGCGTGATGCCGTGACCAATTAAAACGGGTTTCATTTTTATATACAGGGTGGAATTTTGTAATGCCACCTGGAGGGAAAGTACTCTTAATACTGTAGATAGAAAATTGTACTAAAAGAAAACATTCCTTTATTTTTGAAAAGAAAGAAAACTGCATTCAAAGATTTTCGAAAATTTGCTTGCCACACCCGGGAATCGAACCGACTAAATTCTGTAAAAATTACACCCTGTACTTTTATTGCATAGATCGTTAGGGTCAATAATAAGGATGAAATCACTTAATAAATTAAATGAAAGGAAAACCATGAAATCTTAAATTATAAATTGAATGGGTCAAGTTAAGCACCTTAACTTAAAGATCCATCTGTTTACTTGTGTCAGTAATTAATAATTATCATTGACGTCATTTATCCATTAAAATGACGAATTAATATTTAGATAAGACGATTGAAATCGAAATACCTACCTGGATTGGTATCAACGGCACAATCAGATGGCCTGCGAGATCACCAGATCTCACCCCTTTAGATGTTTTTTTGTAGGGATATGTAAAAAATCTAATTTACATGAAATCTTATGCGAATGTAAACGAGTTGAGAGTTGAAGTTCAGAATACGATTTATAATATTCACCACAACACGTTATTAAAAGTTACTAGAAATGAATTCGTTAGAAGAATAAATTTGTGTATCCAAGAAAATGGAGCTCATTTTGAGCAACTAACTCGTTAGTTGACTTTTTATTGTAAATAATTAAAATAATTTAAGATTTCATGGTTTTCCTTTCATTTAATTTATTATGTTTGTTAGAGAGATTTCATCCTTATAATTGACCCTAAAGATCTATGCAATAAAAATACAGGGTGTAATTTTTACAGATTTTTGTCGGTTCGATTCCCGGGTGTGGCAAGCGAATTTTCGAAAATCTTTGAATGCAGTTTTCTTTCTTTTCAAAATTAAAGGAATGTTTTCTTTGAGTAAAATTTTCTATCTACAGTATTAAGAGTACTTTCCCTCCAGGTGGCATTACAAAATTCCACCCTGTATATAGATTAAATCATCATCATCAGCCTATGTTAGTCCACTGCTGGACATAGGCCTCCCCTAATGAACGCCATAGCGCCCTGTCTTCAGCTTGCCGCATCCAGCATCTGCCTGCAGTTTTCCAAACATGAGGTAGAAAGTATGTCATTGTAGGCGTACTAAAATGCAGGACTGAATGCTGTGCAATTTCATTTCTCACGCGTTTAGCCGAAGAGAAACGTGTATGGAAATCCAACCCCTACGTGTTATTTTTAAAAATTTCTTAAATCTCAGCGGATAAAAAGAACCAAGTGAAAACAGACAACAGGAAGTGTAAGCGCCTTTCACTGAGTTATTTGTGCAGCATCTGCAACGTTTTCTAGCTCTAGAAAGTAATCTGCTACCGATTTCACTCTTATAGCATTTAAACACTCCATACAGGAATGTTCTAGCTTTACTCCTGAACAAAGCAATAAAGACAAATTAATATAAAAAAGTGTAAATCATTTATTGAGATAATTAACTTTTAGCCCAAGGAGTCTGTGAATCCCTTGGTATAAACCGTGAACGACACAGTACCAACTCCGATTATCCGACTTTAGGAAAGGTGCGTAATGAAACGACCGTCTCAGTAGAAGTCATTTATTTGAAAAATCACAACTCAAGTCATTCAAAGCCGTGCGTTCTCGTCAGCGCGATGCAGCCTCCGTCCACTATTAGCAGCGCTATCTAGTTATAATTTTACACACTAAAGTAGGTAGTGACGTATCTACATCTTAGACTTACATTGAACATGCCACCCGCCAAGAACGACATTGACAGTTCTTAACTCTACCACCCGCCATGAGGCTTGGATATGCAATTTTTCACAAACTTTAGAAAACTTAACAAGACAACAACAAAAAATGTAATTCAACTACTTAGCAATAGTGTCCTTGATAGCACATTAGATAAACTAGGGTTAGAAATCTTACATATAGCACAAATACAACAATACGTCAGTCAGTGACCGGTAACAAACACAATTTTGAAGTAGGTCTCTTGATGAGAGACTGGCCACACTTCAAAGTTACAACACGTACAACCTGATCTGATCCAGGATGAGTAAATACCACTCTGCCTAACATCCAGCGAGCTGGAGGAAGATTGTCCTCCTTGACAAGAACCACGTCGCCAATTTTGGGTTCCGGATTAAGCTTTGTCCATTTATATCTTTGCAAACAATGAACTAAATACTCACTGGACCACCTTCGCTAAAAATCTTGCACCATCCTTTGCGTAATCTGCCAGCGTCTTAATGAACTGACATTGCTCTGCTCGTAGTCGCGTTCAGGTACAATCACTAAGGGTTCACCAATCAGGAAATGTCCTGGAGTTAGCGGGGTTGCATCGTTGTGATCGTTGGGCAACATCGACAACGGCCTGGAATTTAGGCATGCTTCTACTTGCGTGAGAACGGTGGACAACTCCTCGTATGTGAGCGTGGAATCACCAATAACGCGCTTCAGATGAAATTTTGTCGATTTCACGCCTGCTTCCCAAAGTCCTCCGAAATTCGGAGCATGTGGGGGAATAAAATGCCACGACACGCTGTTGGTGCTTAACCAATTTCTTATTTCAAGAGCTACTGACGACCCTTCAGCAGTAACGAGCTTGACTAGTTCCTTGGACGCTCCTACAAAGTTCGTCCCATTGTCGCTCCACACATCACTTACGTGCCCTCTTCGAGCCACGAATCTTTTGAAGCCAGCTATAAAGGCTTCAGCAGTAAGGTCGCTTACAACCTCCAAATGTATGGCCTTGGTTGCCATACAGACAAAAACACTTATATAGCCTTTATACGACTTATTGCCGCGTCCCTTTGATACTCGAACATTTATCGGGCCACAAAAGTCAACACCACTGTGTAAGAACGCTCTCGCCGGTGTGACTCTACTTAGTGGGAGTTGGCCCATAAATGGAGATTTAGTGACAGCAGCGTGTCTCACGCAAACTACGCATTTGCGGACATGCATCTTAACAAGGCTTTTAGCTGACGCAATCCAATATTTTGTGCGCAAATGATTGAGCATAAGGGTTGGGCCACCGTGTAATGTCCTTCTGTGCGCTTCATCGATAACCAACTTCGTAAAATGGCTATCGTGTGGAAGAATTATGGGATGCTTGATGTCCTCGGGAAGGTTGGATTTTTGAATCCTACCACCCACTCTCATAATCTTCTTATCATCAAGGAAAGGGCTTAATGACTTCAGCTTGTATTGATTATCTCCCAATCCTAGCTGACTCTGTCTTATACAAGAGTCTAAGGCGTCCTTCAACTCTCGTGCTGTCAAGTACGGTTCAAACTTAATATCCTTCTTATACTTCAGGAACCTTCTACAGTAAGCTACAACACGTACTAATTTCTGCAAAGAAGAGTATCTCGTCCACAGGTTATCCCCGACGGACGGTTCTTCAGCTGCTGCGACATGGACCTTAGTCTTCCTTTGCTCCAGCTGAGTTGACGACCTTGACCTTGGATACTCAATGTCTGTCTTTCTCAACCAAGACGGACCTTGAAGCCATAAGGGGCTTTCTGCTAACTCTAAAGGGGTGCATCCTCTGGACGCGATGTCGGCTGAGTTTTGGGCTGATTGAACGTGCGACCACTGCGTGTTGTCTAACTTCGACAAAATGTCGGACGTCCTGTTGCCAATAAACGTGGACCAACGACTGGGATGACTGCTGAGCCACGCCAGCACTACAGTCGAGTCGGTCCATCCATGGATGTGACGACGTTCAATCCCTAACAAGTTGCCTACTTCAGTGATCAACTTGGACAACAAAACCGCTCCCATCAACTCCAGGCGGGGAACTGAGATCTGCATGGTGGGAGCTACTTTAGTCTTAGCCGCGACAAGGTTAACATATACGTTACCTTCTACATCAATAGTCCTCAAGTAGACTACTGCAGCGTAGGCGGTGATGGATGCGTCGCAGAACCCTTGAAGCTCCTTACAACTGTCTTCAGTCTTAGCTTCAAGCCACCTGGGAATACTTATTTCGCAAATATTGGTAAGGTTGGACTGGTATGCAAGCCATTCCCTGCGCAGTTCTTCTGAAAGCTCATCGTCCCAATCTATTCCTGCTAACCACAACTTCTGGATCATCACCTTCGCCACGACAATACAAGGTGCGACCCATCCTAATGGATCGAATAGACGGGAGATATCCGAAATTACCTTGCGCTTGGTTATGGGATCTTGCAACTTCGGAAGTTTCACTGAGTAGTGAAATGCATCAGATCCTTTATCCCAGGAAAGTCCAAGTACCTTCACTACCTGGTCCATCTTAATATCTACCTTTCCTTCCTGAGTTCCTTGACTGCCCACTTCTTCCGCTAAATCCTCATCATTTGTAACCCATTTCTGTAATTCAAACCCTCCTTTAGATAGCAACTCCTTCATTTCCTTAAAAATCCTTTTTCCCTCTTCAACTGTCTGACATCCAGTCAGCAGGTCATCTACATAAAAATCCTTTATTACCTTCTCAGCTGTTTCTGGGCAGTCCTTGCCTTCATCTGTCGCGACTTGCTGTAGGCTCTTTACTGCCAAGTATGGAGCCGGTGCCGTGCCAAAAGTTACTCTAACTGATCTGTACTCTTCTGTTTCAGCTTCCGGATCGTCTCTCCACACTAGTCTTTGAAAATCTGCATCTTCGTCCGCAACGACTACTTGGCGATACATTTTGACGATATCAGCGCTGAGGCAGATTGGATGCATACGCCATCGGATGATGATGTGGCGTAAATCCTGCTGCAGCGTAGGACCAATCATCAAAGTATCGTTCAGAGAAATTCCATTCATTCCCTTGCATGACGCATCGAACACTACTCTGACCTTGGTCGTGGTCTTGTCTTCGCGTATTACGGCATGATGCGGCAGATAAACCGCGTCTGTTTTCTTACAATCCTCGCCAGTAATACGAACCATGTGTCCAAGGTCCAAGTATTCATGCATGACATCGGAATATCTTGCCTTGATTTCGGGGTTCTTCTTAAAACGATTTTCAAGAAGGTGAAATCGCTTGATAGCAATTTCTCTTGAGTTGCCGTACTTACACTGCGGATCAAGATCCCGAAACGGCAGTCGCACAACGTACCTACCTGAAGAGTCTCGACAAGTTGTTCTACTGTAGAACTGCTCGCACTGCTGCTCTTCTTCGCTGAGAATCTTTTCCTTTACACTAAGGGTGTCGGATTCAATTTGCCAGAACTGCTTAAGCAATTCGTCTGTACACAAGTGCTTACTTACTACATTGTGAAAGCAATGTTGATCACCATCAGCTTCGAGCTGATGTGTAGGACCTGACAATATCCATCCTAATGCTGTGCACTGCGCTATGGAACTGCCGTTGGGTCCCTTGATCAACCCCTCTCGGATAATCTTACCGTACACGTCGGCACCGAGCAAAATGTCAATTCTGCTGGGTGTGTGAAATTGTGGATCTGCAAGAGCGACTTCAGCCAGCTCTGGCCAGTCCACATATTCTGCCTTCTCTGATGGAAGGAGACCTGTGATTGCACGTAAAACATGTGCACGTACCTGCAGTTGGAAGCTTGGATCATGGCGCGATTCTAAGTTCATCACTACAACGTGCTTAGAAGCTAATCTTTCATCGCCGCCTAAACCCGCAATGCTGTTCCTACTAAGCACCTTACGGAGACCTAGCATTTGTACTGCTGACTCTGTTACAAATGACGCTTGAGAGCCCTGATCTACAAGTGCCCTGAGCAGACGAACGTTTCCGTGGTCTGCCTGAACTCTCACAATCGCCGTAGCTAACAGAACCTGATTACTTCCCTGATTCTGGGAGAAATGTACCCTGACATTTGACGTTGCTTCGTCCAAAGACGCCTTAACGTCGTTGACAGCTGACTTGACTTCTACTGCTAAATCAGATTTGGCAGTATCTAATAACTTTGGAGAAGCCTTTTGACTTGGGTGGAGCAGAGAGTGATGTTTGTGCTTACAAATATTACACCTGGTGGAAGCTCGGCATGTGAAGGCAGAGTGGTTTTTACCTAAACAATTGAAACATAAGTTGTTCGTTTGAACGAACGAGTGCCTGTGATCATAATTCAGTTTTGAAAATTCCTTACAGTTTGAAATCTTGTGATCATTACCCTTGCAGCATGGACAACATACCTTGGCCCCAGAATCGGACCCACCAGCCGAAGTTGCGTGCATTGCTTTGGTTGAAGAATTTGGTTTCGTCTTTGACTTGGGTTCCATGAACTCGAGGGACCGGAATCGTGACTCTAAAAACTCACGTAGTTGGTTCAAAGCTGGCATTTCATCGGAAGTACTTATTTTATATTCCCATTCCTTACGTGACTCTGAATCCAGCTTTGAGCAAACTATGTAGATCACGATAGCATCCCAGGTACTTACATTGATACCCAAATTCTTCAGACCATTTAGAGTATCATTTGTGATGTCCAACAATTCTTTGACTGCACTGCACGATTCAGCTGTGATCTTGGGTTGGTTCATAAAACGCTTCAATAAACAGTTTGCCAGGTACCTTTTATTGTTAAACCGATTATTCAGTGCCGACCAAGCTTCTTGGTAGTTGGAAGCTGTGATGGGCACATACCTTAATAGCTGTTCGGCTTCTCCCGACAAATGTCCCTTCAAATAATGCATCTTTTGCACATCGTCGATTGAGGCGTTATTATGCACCAACGAGGTGTACAAATCTTTAAAAGTTGTCCATTCGGCATAAGAACCCGAAAACGTAGGGATTGTTATTTTAGGCAATTTAACATTCAGTTCTCCCGAGGCCGTAGAGCGCGAGCTTGCCGGAGCAACGGACTTAAGCAAGCTTAAAGCTTCCCGCAACTCAGCCTTATAATCAATATACATCTCTTCAACATCCTCAAAAACATTCTCTGAAATGTACTTAGATTGACTAATGTCCTCACTACTCGTTAAAATTTTAGCATGATTGTCCGCAAACGTTCGCCACTTCTCATCCAAAGCCTCGATTCGCGTTAGTATGTACGACTCTTTATTTAATCTGTCCTTTGGAGATTTTTTAAAATTAACAGAAGACTTTTCTATCGAAAGCTTTAGACCTAATTGACCTTTGATTGTGGACAACGTCATATTGACACCAAAAACTACTGTGATTACCAAGTAAACTTTCTTCACAAAATTCCCAAAATTTTACAAGTTCAAATAAATCATAAAAATTTTACAAGTGTTTGAAGTTCGGACCAAAATCGGGCATAGGTTCCCCGTAGGTTACGTTTTCGCAAAATTATTCTAAGTCTTAACTACCATGCATTAAAATAAATCTAAGTCCAAATTTTACGTTAACGTTAAGAATAATAAGTCCAAAATAATCTCCAAATTCTTCAAAGTTAAATTTCTTCAAAACAATCACTAATTCACACAACAAAATGTACTCACAGATCACGAAGGCAAACCACTGCGTTACGTTACTGGTGTGACGTCACCGATGCGACGTCGTCGTGACGTCACTGATGCGCGCTGCCTGCCTCGTCGTCACTCCTGTGACGACACCCACTGCCAGTTGCGCCCGCTGCCCGCGCTGCTGCTGCTGGTCGTGGTGATATTGGCGGCGCCGTCAGCCGACGTTTCGCACGCTTTGCTTGCTCCTCACTCTTCTCCTACAAATGACCGGCTTACTTGGCCAGATCACTCTCTTACCGAACCTAGGTGGATAGGTATCGGTTGCACTGCTCAGCGGAATCGCCACTGCTCGCTAGTGCTTCTAATCTAAACAAAAGACTAAATCCGGCTCGAAGGACCATGAACGACACAGTACCAACTCCGATTATCCGACTTTAGGAAAGGTGCGTAATGAAACGACCGTCTCAGTAGAAGTCATTTATTTGAAAAATCACAACTCAAGTCATTCAAAGCCGTGCGTTCTCGTCAGCGCGATGCAGCCTCCGTCCACTATTAGCAGCGCTATCTAGTTATAATTTTACACACTAAAGTAGGTAGTGACGTATCTACATCTTAGACTTACATTGAACAACCGTAACGGTAGACCACCTTCCACATTTTGTATTAGAATGGGGTTGTTCTTCCTCAACGGCTGGGGTGAAGAAGAAGGCCCTGGCGCCACTGAGAACTTGTGCAGAACAACTGCTAACGCTGATAGTGCCATCAGCTCTGCTAGACGCAGTCCTGAAAAAAGATCAGTCATGATGTTCGTTAAACACGGCAGACAACTGTCATTTTTCGGCAACTTAACTCCTTGCAATTCGCCGTCTGCCGCGTCCTGCGACATCATTTATAAGACAGATTCTGCCTGATATGTATTGGTATAGAACTGCAACAGGCATTACGACGAATTGATAGTAGGTTATTGCATTGATAATGATAATAATCTTAAGCTGATAATTCTGGAACCAGATATCAGGCAACGTAACATTTTGATAAAAGCATAATAAGCAATGACAAGTGGAGGGTTTCTATAAAAAACTAAGTATACTTATTGTGCAATAACTTACCCAAACATTTTCTGTGTCCGTCACCAAAAACAGGATAAGCTAGTCCGAATTTCCCTTCAGCACTCGATGCAAACCTCTCTGGTCGAAACTCGTTAGGGCTCTCAAAGTATTCCGGATCTAGCTGTATCGCTTGGCAAGGAAATATGACCTTGACGCCAGGGTCTATAGTGACGTCAGTCCCAGGAATTGTGTATCTCTTCTCACACACTCTGGTTACACCAGCGAAAGGAGAAAATAGTCTCATGGACTCCTTCCAAGCCATTTCGAGGTATGGCATCTGGGCGATGCTTTCATAAGTCAGCTTTCCGTTGTAGGAAGACATGACTAGATCAATTTCAGTTTGAACGTTCTCTTGTATTTGTGGGTGGTAAGCGAGTTGGTGCAGTGTGTAGCTGATAGAAAAAGCTGTAGTTTCATAACCTCCGAATAAGATAGAGAACAGTTGTGCTGTGATAAAGTCAATGTCTTTAGTAGAACCTCCTGTAGTTAGCCCTTGAGTGTCATGCTCCATCTTCAATATCGCATCCATGATATCGTTCCTACCGCTCGGTCTGAACCCCCTTTCCTCCAAGATGTTACTTGTCATGCTGTAAAGTACATCTTCTAATTCCTGATTCACCAGTTTCGGCTTAAACAAACCTTCTGGAAGAAGTTCCGCGAAGACTATTAGAAAGACCTGTACCTTCGATCTTATGAAGAAAGAGTGAGAGAGTTTTATGAAATCTGAGTACTCCGCATTAAGGGCGTTTAGGTCTATGCCAAATCCGGCGGTACCTATACATTCCAAGGTGTAGCAGCTCATCAGGTCAAAAGTCTTGATCTCCTCTTGAGCTGATATCTTATTCAGAGTACCTTTTAGCTGTTCCGTACATTGCAGCAGAAGAGGGAACATAGTTCGAAGCCTGCTCGGCGAAAATGCTGGTGTAAATCTCGCTCTAGTTTTCCGCCATTCCTCCCCATCCATAAATATTACATTTCGGAGTAGCGGGTTCTTTTCCAAGTCCCCCATCCTACCCCGACCAGTGAAGTATTCGAAGTCACTGTTAAAGATCCGCTTCATTATATCTGGGTCACGAACGATCAGTTCTAGCTTATTGCCAGCGTAATATCCCACAATCTTGTCTTCCTTGTACTTGTTGTACAGTTCCATGCCAATATCAGGTCGGCTCCGTCTTAAAAGGAAGTTGAGGAGGTGGTTTCCGAAGAAAGGCAGGGGTCTTTCATGTTTTACGTTCCTCTTTGACCAGTAATCGTGGTTTCGCGTCCAGTAACCGTAAAGTAAGCATAATACCACTGGTAGTAGATATAGGATTAACATTTCCCTAATTGAGGTAACAGGACACACAAAATTTGCTGAATTGAACACTGAACAGCGAAAGTTCTTTAAAGGTTATCTATTTTATCACAGTTTGTAGTTTTCTTGAGTAGGCACATCAGAGAACTGGTCTTGTACGCCGTTTGACCAGTTTATAAGGAAAATCTTGTTCCGAAACCTATATCAGAACTGTTATCGCTTATCGTCCTAGTCTTGGTTTATTTTTATTTTAGCAATGTTTTTTTCGGGTGCATTTATCTGTCCCAAAAGGTCGACTGACATTGATATTGGCATCATAAAGATGCTATATCCATTTGATAAAGGTAACTGTGATAAAGGTAACAACTGGCAACATAACGACCTTAAAAATTTTAGAATGTTAATACGACTATGCATTTTCAAAGCGAAAGGCGATATATGTCTCTTCAACACAACCCATAACCATAACCCAGAAGGGTTGGATTCCCGATGCCTAGAAAACTGAATGAATTCCTGTTTTTTCGAATATCCGGAACCTACTTTGTACTTTGTTATCACCCGTTTTGATTGCATTTTAAAATGACAAACAAACTGCGTCTATCCTTGATCGATAAAAACTATCGTAGTTTGACGAATTCATTATTCATTATGAATGTAAGCGGGTTAGCTACGAACATACGTTTTAGTGTTTTAAACACAAACTATGTTATGTATCATGTGTGTAGAGATATACCATTCAAAAAATGCACGCCAAAATGCAAGCCCCCTCCACTAAACGTCACACAATCGGCGTTCATTTTTAGAATGATTTATCTCTACCCATAACGAGGGCCAACATCGGGACTTGGTTCGTAGTGAACCCGCTTACATTCATAATGAACCTTGATTGATGTTAAAAGTAATGCAGGATAAGTTATGAACACCCAACGGTACAGGTAAAAAGTACCTACCTAATTGCACTTTTTGAAATATGGACTTTTACTGTTCCTAACAGATACCCGGTGGGCTCAACGTTCCGAGGAGCGAACTGCGACCAGTGCGTGTGCAAGCTCGGAGGCGTCACGTCTTGTTCGCCGATGAAGGAGTGCAAGTGCGAGGGGCCTATTGTAAGTGTTAGAGATCGTAAGACATGGACGTAATCCGTCTCAATTAAAGTTTAGTTGTCAAGTTAAGGGGAAATTGAGATGTTTTCGTACCCTTTTCGCCAAAGATAGATCACGAAGGTCGACACATACGAAGACGGAAGATACCTTTAAGGATGCACTGTTGCCTTAAGGGTATCTTTCGTGCCCTAACTTTGATCACAAAACGACTCTGCCGGAAGACAAGCGTTGGATATGATAGAGAATGCTGAGATAGGGATCTTTTTGAAACTTATTGTAGATTGCTTTTTCTGTCTTCTCTCTCTCTCTCTCTCTCTCTTACTCCTATTGTTCGTAGCTACACATTGAATCATAAATAAACTATTCAATTTCAGAGAGATAGAGACATAGAGATCCTGGTTGGCGTAGTTAGAGAAAAACAGAAGTGAATTACAATGCTATATTTATTCTACAGAACGGAAACTTGGTCCCCAAACTCCTGCCAACCACTTGCGAATGCCTTTGCGAACCCTGCCCCCCCGGCACCAAAGTCTGCACTCACGGCAAGATGTGCCTAGCTTTCGACAAGTGGTGCGACGGCCTGCAAGACTGTCCTGATGATGAACTCAACTGCACCACTGTACCACCACCGACTGAGCCACCAGTGGTCACCACACGGGCTGTGACTGCGGCGGCAATGATCGCTACTACTACTGTTAAACGTGAGTTGGCATCCTCTGGTAGTTTAAGCAAGAGCCAAGAGCCGAGATTGCCCTGGCTCTAGACAAGTGGTGCGACGGGCTGCAAGACTGTCCTGATGATGAGCTGAATTGTACCACCGTACCACAACCGACTGAGCCGCCGGTGGTGACGACGACGGTCACTGGTGGTACAACGCAGGCTGTGACTGCGGTTCTTAAAAGAAAGGTTGGCTGACAACAATAGACAGGCTCAAACTGGCGCCATCGCCATGTTGCATCACTGAAGCTCAGCAGTTAAAAACGTTAATTCAGGCTATCTCTACCTTATTTTTTACTTCGACGGCATCTGTGGTGCAGCGAGTGCAGGTCCGCTTGCAACACAGTAGTTTGCGGGTTCGATTCCCGACTCGGGACAATTGTTTATACGATCTGCAGATATTTGTTGCGGGTGTTTTCTAAGTATAATAATTAACTTATCTCGTACCCATAACACAAGCTCTGTTTGAATTGTCCACCATTTTTTTTTTATTTCAGCTCTAGAGTGTCCCGTGGTGGCGTGTCCGCCTGGCTACACGGTCCAGTACAGCTCCTCGCGCCCCCGCAACCCCTACTCCTACGCACTGGACCTCCCCCCACCCCGCCCGCGATACTCCTACCAACGGTACTATAAGGGTGGCGGCGGAGGGTACACGAAGACTGGATTCTCTAAAGGAGGGTACTCGGGAGGGTTCTCGAAAGGAGGATTTTCTAAAGGAGGATTCTCGAAAGGAGGTTTTGGTACGTATTTTTATGCATTATATTTGTAAGTATGGACAAGCATATAACTATGTTTAATGAACATAAAATAAAGGACCTTTTGCATCAAGAACCGTATCATCTCGCTAGGTCATTAAACATAATTAAATGTACAACCTTACTACAAATGACGTCCTCAAAATACACACATAAACACAAGGTGGAAGAAAACCAAAGAATTTGATCCTGTTTATGACGACTTCCATTTCGCGACATAAAAGTCGTCGTAAATACGGCACTTCGTTTCTCGTTGTGGAAAGGTATTGTTGTGTTTTTTAAAGATTGTGTTTAAGGTTGTGTTGTGTTTTTAAAGGTTGTGTTATCTATGTTTAGAATCACCATCTCTTCCAGGCTACTCCCCCCCAACGAAGCCAAGCCAGCCATTCACCCTCGACAAGCCCGCCATGGCGACCGCAGCGCCCCCCACAGAAGTGCAGACCTGTCCTCAGTTCACCTGCGTCCCCCCGCTGCCCCCCTTCCATGCCCCCGGAGCAACGCCCGCGCCGGTGGTGTGCTCGGTGGTTACCTGCCCCAGTGGGTATACCCTGAAGATGCAGACAATGAAGGGAGTTAACAAGTGCCCGCAGTAAGTTGATGATACACCTGCAACTACTTTGAATATTATTGTTTTTCACCGCCTTCAAAAAAGAGAAGGTTCTGTTTTCCCCTGTACGTACGTATGTTTATGTATTTTCACCGATCTTTCCGTCAATAGGCTAGTGTCCTAAAAAATTCTAATTAGTCCGTCAGTAAGATCGCGGGCTCACTGCGGCGACTGCGCAATTTTCTCCCGATTTCCACTAAGGTTACTCTTGCCCAGTCCCTTTTGCTTCCCATTCTCGATTACGCTGACGCCTGCTATCCGGACCTCACTGAAGATCAACTAAACAAGCTTGAGCGCCTCCAAAATTTCAGCATCAGGTTCATATTTGGCCTACGCAAATATGACCACGTTTCCGAATATCGCGCTAAACTCAAGTGGTTGCCCATCCGACTTCGCAGGAATACTCACATACTATCTCTCTTGTACAGTATCTTGTTCTATCCTCCGAGCCCTTCCTATCTCAAGGAGCGCTTCGAATTCCTCTCAAACTCTCACTCGCTCTCTTTGCGTTCCTCTGAAACCCTCATCTTAAAAGTCCCTGCTCATACCACCTCTTTCTATGACAAATCTTTCACTGTACAAGCTACCCGTCTATGGAATGATCTCCCTCTGGACATCAGACGTGCAAAATCACTTCCTACTTTCAAAAAACTGCTTCATCAGCATTATATATCCTTGTAAAGAGTTAGACAACCTTATTTTATGTTTATGTAAGTTTATTATTAATCTTTGTAGGTATTTAGTGTAAGTATTTGTTTCGTTTTCTTTAAATAGGTACATATCTATATATTTATTCAGTGCCACCGTCTTTTTTGTTCCTTAATTTCCAGTCCATCCCAAGGTTGCCTGGAAGAGATCGCTTTCAGCGATAAGGCCGCCCTTTATACTTCCTTTTTTTTCTAAGCTTTTATCTGTATTGTTTCCTGTATTTGTGTGGTATAATAAAGTGTTTTCTATCTATCTATCTATCTAAGATATTCTACACATATTTTTTCTTTTGTCGATTAAACAAAAAATGATGAAGATAAAGCCAGTTAAAGTTCCAAGTGACGTCACACCTTGCGACAATTATTAGCAAGGTGTGACGTCACTAGCACCCACTCCCAAACTTTGACGCGCTTAATTTTTGTAATTTTTTGTTTGTTTGACAAAAATGTGTCCAATATCTTCTGATAATCTAATTGACGGGCTAAATAGAAAAAGAAATTTACCCCGAACACTACCCTTTTGTGGACTGATTCCGATAATTATTTTTATTCTATTGTATAGAGAATGATCCCGATATCACTAATATTATAAATGCGATAGTTTGGATGGATGGATGTATAGATGGATGGATGTTAGTTACCTCTTCACGCCAAAACTACTGAACGGATTAGGCTGAAATTTTTCATACAGGTAAGTCTAACCCTGGAATCTAACATAGGCGACTTTTGGAACGAAGTTCCTTATCGCGCATTGTGAAAGGGGGCTAGACGGAAAAAAATCATACGAAAAGTTGTAACGACACTTTTTGACGAAGAGAACCGAGGAGAACCGAAGCGACGACCGCAGCCGAGTTGAGCCGAGGTGCGCTTCAATTCGAACAATCGTGTGTTCCGCTCGCTCGCGCAACGTGTCATTGGAGTGAGCGGGATATAATCAGTTTTCTGCGGCCTCACTGAAGATGACGCGAGGACGCGAGATTAATCGAAAGGAACTCAAAACGTTTCCATAGAAACAACGCGTGCGAAGCCGCGGGCAGAAGCTAGTGGTCCCATAAACATTTTATTCCTGAGGGTTTAGTATTGTGTCCCGCAAAACTTAAATTAAGTAATTTGAAGTCTGTTTCTAATTTTTTCTAAACAATCAAATTATATTTTACAATAAAAACTTTCGTAGTTTGACCAAATCCTTTCCCTCGCCTCTATTACGCGTATTACATTAGCGACATTTCTGAAAACTGTATGCCTATACCAACAGGTACGAATGCGTTCCACCACCAGAGCGAGCAGCCTTCTGCAACATAACGGGTCGTACGTTCAACACGTTCGACGGGGCAGAGTACAAATACGATGTGTGTTTCCACATACTGGCTAGAGAGAACCGCTTCAACGCTTGGACTATTGTCGGTGAGAATATTATCAGATCTCTTTGTTACATGATAAGGTATGAGCCGACTCCTCCAATAGGGTTTGTTGTATTAAGCCCTGATTGCGTCATACACCTCGCCCCGCTTTAGAACGTGTGCAATTTTATTTAAAATAAGTTTTTATATTTTTATGTATGTTAGATTTAAGGTATATATTCATATGGACCGTAGAATAAGTTAATAAGATCTATACTTGTTCTAATGTTGTCTGAAATCAATGTATTATTATTATTATTAAGCTTCTGTAACATAACTGAAATTCCTTAGACAGGCAGTGGCTGTGCTTAGTAGCACACAGTGTGCTACAAAGCACTGCCGCTCCTGCCTAAGGTTTTCTTAGACAGGCACCTATTTATTTCTTAATAAGGAATACAAAATACAATTACAAAATAATTTATTTGGCATTAGGATAACTAACTTAATATCTTCATGAATAAGTAGGTCCACACGCCTAGCGTGTGTCCAACGAGAAATTGCTCTGTTAAAGGAGATGGATAAATCACGTAACATCGGATAAACCATATGCTTGTTATGTTATGATGACAAATAGAAGGGAGTATAAAAATAGCACTTTCACATCATAGATCGATGATCGAAATCCAGGGTGTTGGATCAAGTCCAGTCGGAAGCAAAACTTATGGTAAACATTTTCACATTATTTTTTCTCCAGTCCGCAAGAAGTGCCGAGCGGAAGGCTGCTGGAACGAGCTGCTGATAGCCCAAGATGACCAGATGATCCTCGTGAAGCCCAACATGATGATAGAGTACGAGAACTACGAGTACAACGTGGAGCAGACATCCAAGATATGCTTCCAGAAGAACAGCTTCGATGTAGCCAGGCTGGGTGATGGAGTGTCCGTCAAGTCGAGAAAGTACAACTTTACCGTGCTCTTCAGTAAGGAGGGAGATATCAAGATCGGGGTAAGATACTCTTTCTGTTATGCTTTTTACATTGTGTCATTTTACAGAATATTAGCTTTAAGGTTTCTGGAGCTTGTTCTGTGTTAAGGGATCCTAGTTTTGAGCAAGGTGGGAGAACGTTCTCCTTCAGATAAAATGACACAAACTTCGAGAGCAGTTTTAGTGTTCAGCCTGAAACCATTCACTGCTGTGTTTATGCCTCCTATCTATTACGCATTTCTGTCCGGTTCTGTGCCATTCAGATCCACTCTTTTGAGCTTAGCTTTAGAACATCATTCAGAACATCAGCTTAGCAGCTTTAGAACATCATTTGAGCAACGGGTTGGTGGTCTGTCGTCTCTTTTAGAGTCGTGGCTTTGATAACGTATCAGACTAATCATATTTCTCTCAGGTCTTAAAGAAGCACATGGGCATAGTCGACGGTCTCTGCGGCGCATTCGACGGCGACAAGGTCAACGACCGGCGTCTGCCTGACGGGAGCCTAGCCACCAGCATCCTGCAGTTCGGCAGCGCCTGGGGCAAGCCGGGGATGGCCGCGGACGCCTGCCAGGCGAGGGTGGTGGCCGCTGCCAAGCAGAAGCGGGTCTGGCAGCTGTGTGACGTCATCTCGTGAGTATCGTACCACGTCTGACTGACGGGAACCTGGCCATCAGCGTCTAGCAACCTGCAGTTTTCAGCGCAGCAATAATTTGTGTGCTTAGAACAAATAAACAGGGACCGCTGACAAGAGTCATCTAGTCGCCCCGTGACCACAATCGCTGTAACGCAGTAGAAACGTATGGGAAATAATAACAAAAGGTACGCGATAATTACCCGATAAAATTATTAACTAAGAGTCATCATCATCAGCGGTTTTCCGTATTGCTTGACATACTCATTTTTATTTTCACTTCTATTTTATTTGTAGTAATTGTTTTCTTATCTTTTGCATAAAGGCACATATGCACGAATCCTGAAGAGCCCTGGATCCTGAAATATAGCCTAGGCTAGTTTAGGACCCTACGGATTCAATATTATACTGAAACACTGTAATTGTGTCCAATAAATAATTCTTTATGTTTATGTTAATACATACTTCGCCTTCGTATAATGCCATTCGCCTGGGCTCTTTGCAAGTGCTATTGCAATGTTCTGCTTACAATCGGTGGAATAAATGAATTGAAAATAAATTGAAAATTGAATGTCTTTTAGAGATGTCATCAACCCATCACGTCGGTGGACGTCCCCTATATCAAAACCCCTTACTCAGCGCACTTCGCCGACCTTTACTAATAGCTTTAAATAACCATATTCCCCTTGTTTCAGCCACGAACCCCTTTCCCACTGCGGTTCAGTTCTCAGCCTCGACAAATGGCGCAGCATCTGTCTGGAAAAGATCTGCGAGTGTTCTGAACTAGTCGTCAATGGCACCAAGCGAAGCGAGCAGGAGTGCCGCTGTCTGCTGCTGCAGCAGATGGTGGCGGAGTGCCTGGCCGCTGATGATGGAGTGGATCTGGCTGCCTGGAGGATCAAGACTGAGTGTCGTGAGTATACTTCTTAAGTCAACTTAGGATGAAATTTGCATTTGTTTAGCGCGCATTTGTTTAAGACACCAAGAAAGAATGCGTCTTGTCTTCAAGACAAGAGACAATAGGTGTTTTCTAGACCTTCCGGCTTAGCAAACATTCTGATAAAGACAAGCAATGGTGGAGCAATATCACAGCATAGCTCCCAGGCTGCAAAAAACAGCTAAAGTACAGTTTTAGCCATATATATGCATTCGATTATATTTCTTGTTCAAATCAGGTCCTTTTATATGCTTACTAACGAATTTCTTTGTTTATTTTCCAGCTGCGGAATGCCCCGCGCCTCTCGTCCACTACGATTGCTTCCACCGCCGCTGCGAGCCGTCCTGCGAGGCCGGCGGCCTGAAGAGTACTGTCTCCTGCGAGGTGGAACCCGGGGCCTGCTACCCGGGCTGCTACTGCCCCGAGGGCACCCTGAGGCGGGGAGACGACTGCGTGCTGCCGCAAGACTGTTTCGACTGTGAGTCTTGCAGACGGTTTCTCAAACGCTGATTAGTTGTTTGTAGGATACTTATGAGTTGACTAGCGCTAAATAGTAGAAAAATCTTCTAAGATGTATCGCAGGGACTACCTCTGTGGCGCAGTGGGCGAAGGTTCCCCTGTAACGCAGGAGGTTGCGGGTTCGGTTCACGCCTCGGGACAATTGTTATTACGATCGACAGCTTTCTTCCGGGTGTTCTAGATGTTTTCTATATGTGTAATAAAAGTTAACCCATAACACAAGCTTTTCTTACTTTGGGAATGATGGTGTGTGGATTGTCCAGCATTCCAGCACAACATCCTTTAAAACACGGCGGTCGGCAGGTAGAAAATGCCTCGGCGTTAAGCCCACCCATTTGTACCTACCCCCCGGATCTTCGCCCGCCGCGCCACATCGGTCGTCGTAAATATGTTTAATAATGACAACCCTATGTCTCCTAAATAAAGTCCATTATCCCCAGGCACCTGCAACGGCGTCGGCAGTCCAGCCAAGTACGTGACGTTCGAAGGCGATGAGCTGCCGTATCTCTGCAACTGCACCTACCTCGCTTCTAGAGACAGGAACGACACGGGACTGCATAGTTATCAGGTATTTACGACCTCTTTGGCGTAGTGGGTCAATATCTGCCTGGAAGTAGTAGGTTGCGGATTCCCGCTGCTGGATAGTAAACGTTTGTTTGTTCTGTGATCCGTAATTGGTACTTGTTTTTGATTCGTGTTAATAGTTATTTGTTCAAAAAGTGGGCAAAACGATTTTTAAACAGATATTAACGTGCCGATTTCAAATCCCGAGCTAGCGAAGCAGTAGAATAGAGTCACGAGCGTAGCGAGTGGCTCTGAAGTAGACTGCTGAGGTAGCGAGGGATTTAAAAGGCACGAAATAAATAAAATATTTACCCTCGAGGTGAACATACAACTTTTCACCACGGCTAGCCAGAAAATATTTTGTAATTTTTAAGAGGCAGAAACTCATTTTGGTCAACAACCTTAGAGGGTAAAAATGCTATAAACCTCTTTCAAAACATGAACGGACCAAATTATTTTTTCTATGAAGGTTGCATTGGTCTGAATTCAAATTACTTTTTCAACAAGTTGAACAATATTCTTTATTCCACATGTGAGCAAATCCCGATTTTTCACACTGTTTTTGTGCTTATTGTAGCTTGTAAAAGTATATGAGTCCCTGTCAAGCGTGGCGATTCTAACAACACCCCCTTTTTTGGGGAAGGCACATTTAGCAGTGTAGAAGAAACAAGGATTTCATCAGTGCCTTTCATTTGAACCTCCTATATTAATATGATCGCCTGGTACTTTTCAATTTGCTCAACTTTGCATCAAGTACCTAGTTTTTAAATACGAATATATATTTTTAGTACTTTTAAATTTGACACCAAGAATCATGGTAGGTAACGAAATTTTTATCTTGGGCTTTTTGCATTAACTGTACCTGCCGAAAACTCGTGACATTCGCTGGGAAGGAAACTTTATATTGGTCGATTTAAAATGTCGTCGCATTGCTTGGGACTCAATGTATGAACTTTAAAATTCAGAGAACAATAGATTTCGCCTTGCGTGGATCTAACCCTATATGGGAACCACTGGATGCTCGTAGGGCGTGTTAAAGAGGAGGCCCAACAGTGAATGACGAAATGGTGACATGATGGTTTATGTCATTTGAATCCTCAAATAGAAGCTCTGCTCACTTTAGGGTTAAATAAAGTTATGTCGAAAGTCCAGCATTATACGACTGGTAAAGAAAGCAGCCAGAATAAAATCAAACTAATATTTTTAATGAACATAAACTGATAATTTTTTTTTATCTAACCTATTTTGTCCCACTGCTGGGCAAAGGTCTCCCCAAAACTCTTCCAGGAAACGCGTTCGTTGGTCAGGTCCCACCAATCTACCCGGAATGCGTCGAAATTGATAATATTTCTTCGATTTTTTGAAACTGATAATTGAAAATAAAAATAATTTAATAATAATAATTGAAACTGATAATAATTCTTCGATTTTTGCAGGTGTTTGCAACAAACGCTCCGTGCGAAGACAACCCATCGGTAATGTGCACAAAGTCCGTCCACCTCGCCTTCGGGAAGAAGGTTATCCATATCTCTAAGAATCCTGACAATCAGAAGGTAAGATACTTAATCATACTTCGTAACTAGAGGTGAGTTAAGAACTCTGATAGTAGAAGTCTTCTTGCCAAAATAGACCATTGGATACTGGATGCTCTAGAGGACATTGGCCATTGTGAGACTAGATTAGAGGACACTGGGGTTTTGAACATACAAAAGAATAGTGACCCATTCTGTTTCGACCACCATCTTCTCGGCTTTCTTATATTCGTCCCGGCGAAAATTTGTCGTGATGGTTTCAGCTCAAGAATCTGGCAGAGCAAATCTCATAAAGGCCGATTTACATCAGACGAGCGAAAGCTCATTCTATCCCCACTCTATCAAATTCATTTAGTATTAACAGACGTACAGCATTCTTTCTTTGTTCTGAATAAGTTTACAAAAATTCTACGGAATCTTCTAAGAATGCTGGCTCGATGTAAACAGCACTAGAGTGTGCGAACAGTTCGTTGAGCGTTCTTGCGTGTTCGGACGTGATCGCTCCGAAGCGGTCTCTTCGATGCGTTCTGGTATTCTAGTTCTTGGTTCTCTTAATGCTCTTTGCTATTAAACGCTGAAAACGACCTTCGAACGACTTTCATGTACACTAAAAGACCAAGAAAGAATGCTCTTGTTCTAGCTGTAACTCTTTGTTCGTTTGGCCTAAACCCACCTTTACAAATATGCAAGAGTCACTATGTCCAAACGAATGCCTGTACTGTTTTTACCAATCTTCCTGCCAGACGTCTTGATTCCTTGCCTCCGTTCATATTTTCGATAGGATTTAGATTAAGCTTATTTCAGAACTAGACGATCGCCTCGCGGTTTCACCCGCGTAGTTCCCGTTCCCGTGGGAATTCTGGGATAAAATATAGCCTATGTCACTCCCTGAAAATTAAGCTTCCTAACGGTGAAAGAATTTTTGAAATCGGTCCAGTAGTTTCGGAGCCTATTCAATACAAACAAACAATCAAATCTTTCCTCTTTATAATATTATTTAAGAACTAGACGATCGCCTCGCGGTTTCACCCGCGTAGTTCCCGTTCCCGTGGGAATTCCGGGATAAAATATAGCCTATGTCACTCCCTGAAAAGTAAGCTTCCTAACGGTGAAAGAATTTTTCAAATCGGTCCAGTAGTTTCGGAGCCTATTCAATTCATACAAACAAACAAACAAACAAAAAATCAAACCTTTCCTCTTTATAATATTAGTATAGATAAACAGTTTTAAAAGGTTTTGAAATAAAGTATTATCTGTCTATCTATTTATGGTAAATTGCAATTCTAGTTTAAAAAGGTTGGTTAGGTACTGAAAGTTATTGTTTTTTTTTTAAGTTTGTTTTTATATGCACTATTTTCAGCTGCTAACAACGGTCGGTGAGACGGCAGTCTACAACTTCCCGCTGAAAGAGTCTTGGGGCTCCATCGTCTTGGAAAACAAACAGGATGTCATCATTACGCTCTCTGATAGCCATGTCCAGGTAACTTCGAACAAGTCAAATATCATAAATTAGGTACTACATTTTTGTCATTGTAGCTACTTAAATTTATAGGAACGCTAGATAAACATAAAGCAGGACGGGATGACATTTTCAATCAGAATCTTTATCTACACGACTTATACCTTTTAATTTCTCTTCCGTCGTGTATATATTGCATTACAGCTATCTTGGATCATAAGATAATGGTGGTTTTGGATACCGTTTGATTAAATTTTTAATTAATAAAAAATTATCAAAATTTAAAACTTGTATTCAAGATCGTTGCAAGGTGCAAGCTTGAATCTCCTTTATTATTTTCTTGCGTCAAAACAGGTTTGTAGCTTGTGTTTAATTTGTCAACAGCTTAAAGTATTCGCATCCAAAATGGAGTTCAAGATTAACGTGCCATCATCCATCTACGCGAACCAAACGCAGGGCCTGTGCGGCGTTTGCGAGGGGTACCAGGAGGCTCTCATCACCAGCAACGGAACTACCACCGACAACTTTGAAGAGGTAAAAACATCAGCGTCCCAATGAACGCCATAGCGCCCTGTCTTCAGCTTGCCGCATCCAGCACCTGCCTGCGGGTCTTTCGCATATCGTCATACCACCTGGCCGGAGGGCGTAGACGTGTGTAGATTTACTAGGTTGTAATGGTTGTAGAAATAGTTAGTTGTCTTGTTAATTTATTATATCTACAAAAGAACGCAGAGTCTGTGCGGTGTCGGCAGATACCAAGGAGGCTTTATTGACCAGCAACGGAACCGCCACCGACAACTTCGAAGAACTAAATACAGAATACCTATATTATTCTGGCAACTAGGCACTCTGTAGTGTCAAATGAAATAATAGTAGTAAAATGTTAATAATTAATAAATAAATATTTTGATTAGTCCGTTTCTTAGATTATCAGCAGGACGGATAAGATATAGCCAGTTAACTTTAATTGGCTATATCTTCATCAGTTTTTGTGTGTGAACCTTGCGACACTTTTTAGCAAGGTGTGACGTCACTAGTCCCCACTCCTAAACTTTGACGCGCTTTATTTTTGTCATTTTTTGTTTGATTGACAAAAGAAAAAATATGTATGTGTCCAATATCTTCTGATAATCTAACTGACGGACTAAATAGAATAATATTTTTTTACCCAGGACACTACCCTATTTGTATCGGTCTTGCTTCGAAGCTTTTCAATTTCTTCTTCCAGTTTTTTCAATGCAAAAATTATTGTGGCTAATAACATGTTCGACACCAAGCTTATAGAGATGCCATAAAAATGTTTATACGAACTTCAATTATTACAATATACTTTTCGCGACTCGCAAATTAAATTGTAAATTAGTGTAGGTACCAAATAGTAAGTTCATCTTTAGTAGAAAGGCACGATACCTGCCAGTCTTCCACTGCAACACCCTAAATGGGTACATACTGTGATCTTAACTTAAACCCAATTTTTATATTGTCTTTAGACCTTCGTTTCACCACAATCTCACCTGATGGAAGATTGTGTGAATGGATTGCATTCATACAATCACTAAGACCTGAGGAGTGAGTCTATTTAACGTTAGTTACGAGACGTGATCGTGGCGTTTCCTTTTTCCATACAATTTGGTACGTACAGCGCCTCTATCGTGCGGACAGGGAACTACGCAACTCCCGTACTAAAAGAAGACGTCACGATCACGTCTCATTACTAACGTCAAATAGACTCACCCCTCTGACTGTATGAATGCAATAAATAAAATACTGAATACTGTCTATGCTAAAGGCATCTTAAGCGTCCACCATCTCTGTCCTGGCGGCCACGTGGACGCCTTGCGTCTCAATCAGTGGCGATTTTAGTCAGTCACACCGTTGTCATGTGACCAAGCTAATACGTTGAGCATGTTTTACCCCCCATTTCCGTCCACAGTACGGCAAGAGCTGGCAAGCCACCCCTTCGGATCTGTCTGCGCTGTCCATCCCCCCTCAGGAGCAATGCGACCAACCCCCTCCAGTGGAGGAGTGCGTCCCCCCTCCGGCGGAGTTAAACCCTTGCTATAACATGTACAATAAGGATCGGTTCGGCGCGGTGAGTTACCACATTATTATGTAATATTACAATAGCCCTGGCACTGTGAGAAATGCTATTTGAAACTTTGTCCAAGTGAGCGGCAAACGTGACCTACATTTTTTGAATGTACCTTAGCTTTCTAAGTAAGCAACGCGTTTTTCGCTCACATAGGACAAGGGAGCACACTTCTTTTCCGAGTTTAAAAAGTAATACCTCCCCCAGTGCCACGCCCTGCTAGACCCTGATTCCTTCGTCCACTCTTGCGAAGCGGACATGTGTGCCAACACGAGTGACTCGTGCACCGCCTTGGAGCGCTACGCGGCGGCTTGCAGGGCGCAGGGCGTCTGTCTGGAGCATTGGAGGGTCGACCTCTGTCCTTATCCTTGGTGAGTCAAATACAACACTAGTCACTTAGTCATTTATTTAATTATTAATTGGGACGGCGAAAACACTAGTGACTCATGCTGTTGTTTCAGTCGGATTACGTTCTATATGAACGTAAACTTTTATCTTGATCTGTTCAGTAGTTTTCACATACCTACATTTTCACTCACAAACTTTCGCCTTTATTTAGTTTTTTATGTTGGATTTCTGAAGCAAATACCTAATAAATAATGCTGGACAATTCACACCGTATCATCTAGCTAGCCCAAAGAAAATTAATAATGTTAATTTTCGAAAATTAATTATGTTTAATACAACAATATGTATAACAATATGCTACATAATAGTTTTACAAGTAGGTTCCTAATTGTGTGCATGAGTCAAAACTTTATGTATAAGTAAGTACTTATCAATGAAATGTTTTCTAGTGATGCCCCACTGACCTACCGTTCTTGCGTGGACTGCGAGCGAACCTGCGAGAACTTCGACGAACTGACCGCTAACCCCAAGAAATGTGACAAGATGCCCGCTGAAGGTTGCTTCTGCCCGGAAGGAAAGGTATTCATTAATCTGTAAGCAGAACTGCGATCTTTGTTTATGGCCTAGTCTATAGAATAGAAAAAAATACTCGTAATCGTCATCGAATGCGTAAAATATTTTAATTTTATTCCCTTAACTTCAATATTTACACAATTTTCTCAAATTAAATCCTGTATCCTTTGTTTAAGCATTTTTACAAATTTGTCTCTCTCTCCCAATAAGCTTTGCTGGAAGAGAACTCTTTTTAGGGTTTAGCTCGACTTTGCCATTATTTTTCCTGGTAAATGTTCTACTTGTACCAATTTTGTGCAATAAAGAATTATGAATTTTCTTATGTGTGCAATTTTCTCTATTCTAGCCTAGACAAAAACTTAGCAAGCTAAGAGGGCCTGGTAAGACAAATAAAAAAGCAAGACGAAAAGAACCGCTCCTATGAAATCATATTCTTATCCTATTAGCACAAATGGCTGCAACGAGTTGTTAATTATTTTTTATTCCCGTGTTAAATGCCGGCAGCGTAGGACCGGCCATTGTGGCGAGAGACCTATGCCCAGCAGTGGACGTCGTTTGGCTGAGAGAATGATGTTAAATATGATTGCCAAGGGGGTTGTTTAGATACATAAAAGCAAGGCTTTAAAGTTTCTTTCATTTTAATTTCAGGTTCGCGTGAACAACACCTGCATAGAACCGATCAAGTGTTTCCCTTGCGACGCCAATAAGGAACATTTCGCTGGAGACGAGTGGCAGGTAACTAAAACTATTATTCAATTGCCATTTCACTATGTTTTACCCACGGGCCACGACTAACTACGACTAAAAAGAGGGGGGGGGGGGGTGTTATGACTTTGAGGCCTAGTGTATCTTTCCTAGAGTTAAGCATCAGTTTATATACTTTTTGTAGGTAACGCAAGCTGAGTGTTTCTGCCAATGCCCTTAGCTCAATTACAGGGTAATTCCGATCCGTACTCGTGGGGATCAAAATGTTCATTTTCAAAATTCACATTTACCTACTGAATTTATAGACTGGAATGAGCTAGAGCTATAGAATGTATTGACTTTTTCTATGGTGATCCCAAAAGAGGTGATGAGTGTTGCGGAACTCTACCGCCTTGATCCCGCGATGATACCTATTTTGATTATTATTGTGAGAGTGAGTTGCTACTCACAATGAATTATCTAACTAGCTTCTGCCCTCGGCTTCGCACGCGTTTTTTCGGTTTAATACATAGTCTTTATGTTATTCTAGGCACACAACTTCTACCGTGCAAAATTTCAACTCGATCCATTCAGTCGTTTTGGCATTGTCTTTGCACAAATTATTCACAACAACGGCACAAAATTTCGCCTTTATAATATTGGTAGGATTAGAAGGCTTACAAAGTGTCCCCTACAGTGTTTTAACCAATACTCTCGTGTCTGCAGACAAGCGCATGCACGAAATGCACGTGCAGCAAGCTCCGAGGCTCCAACTCCGCTCACGTGGCGTGCACCACCGAGTCTTGCACCACTCCGCTCTGCAGCGACCGGGAGGATGTAGTCACGGAGCCGGCCAAACCCGGCCAGTGCTGCGCCACGCACGTCTGCGGTCTGTATACCTTACTAAACATAGCCCTTGTCATATAGTCTACTGGACATAGCCCACTCTGATCTGCTGTGCCATAGCGCCCTGTCTTCAACTTACCGCCATCCAGCATCTGTCTGCAGTTTTTCGCAGATCGATTCCACTTAAGAACATGTTCACCGCACTTTAGCTTATTAAATCTCAAGTTTACAACTTTTCTCTGTCGGCAAGTTTCGTTACGTGTCCTTACTAATATCTACTTCTGAGAATCTCCCACCATGACATTGCTGAATCGGAACTTAAAATAAAATATGTTTATGTCCAATAGTTGGATGATTTACAGGCTGTTAATTTATGAGATGATAAATTTCTGTAATCTTGCCCACAGTGCCCAAACCCAAAGTGGCGACATGCGTGGAGCCAAAGAAGATGGAGTGTGGGTTTGGACAGGTGCTCAAGCAGAAGACGACTCCGGATGGATGCCAGGAGTTTGCTTGTGGTGAGGAATTCTCATTTTATGAGTCTTGGAGAAAATGTTCGTTTGTACCACCCTGTATAGTCAAAGTCGGTCTCAAAATTCACTAGGTGTCAGACTGTTAGTTTCCTTATCGAACTTTTATAGTGACTGATCATAACATCGTTACAGAATGCAAGCCCGCCAGCGAATGCGAGACCATCCCCCCGGACAGCGAAGTGGAAATGTTCGAGCCAGGCATGCAGCGGCTAGTAGACCGATCAGGCTGCTGTCCCAAGGCGGAACTGGTCTGCCGCAAGGACAGATGCCCTGGCTCGCCTGCCTGCCCGCAGTTCCACGACCTGAAAGTCAAGAATGATACTGAGAAGTGTTGCCCGGAGTATTCTTGTGGTAAGTATTGAGATATACTCAGCCGGAAGACGTACACTGCTGGACGTAAGTCTAAGTATCGACAAGATATGGTAAATTGAACTAACCAGAAAACTATTCTTCTATCGGAAACCAACGCTTCGGGAACTGTAGATTCTTCATACGTGATATCAATCCTAGTTTAGTTATGATTTAGGTCTATTGCAGAAGCTTCGCCATAGATAATAAGTAAGGTGTCCAGTATAATGTTGTATTTTTCTCAGAGCTGCCTAAAGACAAGTGCCTAGTGAAACTGGAATGGGAGGCTGCGGCTCGAGGCGGCGAGAAATCACGCACCACTCCGCAAGTCATGTTCAAAGAGGTACTAATGTTTTCAGTTGTACTTATTGCTTCTTGACTCCTATGCTACTGAACCACCTACCAGTATAGCGTTTTCAATTCAAAATTTCGAGTGGCGTGAAAATTTGTAATCAAAGATTAAATAAATAAGTCTGAGCAATTCACACAGCCCGACGCTAAGCAGAGCTTATGTTTCGTGTACTAGAAGATTGATTTACTTACTTAATAAATGACATAGATAGAGACATAAATATCTGGAAAACATTAGTCCCGAGGTGTGAATCGAACTCGCAACCTTCTGCATCACAGGCGAACCTTCGCCCGCTTTGGCACAGAGGTCGTCGGATCCAAACATAACGGCTATAAAACCAAGAGCAATCATATAGATTCATCTGAAGTATTCTTAAAGTGGTTTTTCCTGGCAAAAGTGCTTCAAAAAGAAATGAAAAGAATCACATGGGGAAAAACAAAGCAGCAAACCAAACAGTTTTGTAAGAGAGGTCATTGATGGATATCAAGAACAATGTGGGTCCTAAAACTTGCTTGTCAACCACGTCAAATCATTTCCTATTGCCACTGAGATCACCGCTGGTCTTTTGTCATCTTCAAGATCTTCTGAAAGTTTCAGCTAAGTGCCTGTGTGTCAAGCTTGAGTAAAAAAAAAATTGAATTATCCTTAAAGTTAAACGCATCATAACGCTGGATTATCAACACTTATAACATCGTCATTTTCAGCTCGACTCAGTCTGGCTAGACGGCCCCTGCCGCACCTGCCGCTGCGCCGCCGGCCCGCGAGGCGCCGCCCCCGTCTGTGACGTCACCGAGTGTCCCGCCATCCTGTCCACAGAGCAGCTGGTGTTGGAGCCGCGCCCCGTGCCGTTTGCCTGTTGCCCCCAGCCGGAGCAGGTCGCATGTCGGGCTAGAGATAACATCTACAAGGTGAGTGTACTGTGTGCGATATAGTACCGCCGCCGACGTCACCGAGTGTCCCGCCTTCCTGTCCACGGAGCAGCTGGTGGCCCAGGTCAGACGCCCAGACGCCTGGCAAGATTTGGTGATGGTAGTTCATTGTGTCATTATCCAGAGGATTCACTAGATAGACCCCTTTAGTCAACAAAGGCTCTCCTCTTATCCTTCCGTCACGATCATGTGTGATCCAACCTATCAGGAAGGTGTTGAGGTAATCCCGCGAACGCTTTCGTGACCGAACTCGACCGCGGCTTCTTTCCGGGACCAAGGGTGTTACGACGCGAGTCCTCCTGGAATGCAATCGGTTTTTTGCCCAGCCTTTTACTGTTTAAGTACGCAGATAATTGAAATAACATTATTTGTGCAGGTGGGCGAGAACTGGACGTCTCCTTCGGACGCGTGCACGCAGTACAAGTGCAAGCGACACGAGGACGGGACGCTGGAGCGCGTCACCACGGTGCAGGCCTGCGAGACCAAGTGTCAGCCGGTAAGGACCACTCGCGACAACCACAGTGTACCACACATACACGTAGGGGGTAGGTATAGTGCTTGTGTGGAAGATATCACCCCCTGCGGTATGCTGGTGAGCAGCGGCGAGAGGAAAGTGTCCGAAACAAATCGGATAGACTGTATCAGGGACGAATGTTGCGCTCTGCCAAACGCGACTACTCCCGCTCGAATATGCTGAGTAATCATTAAAAATACACAGCGATGGTACCTACATTTTCTTACGAATGTAATTAACGCCAGCGACATAAATTGTCGCTAAATGAATAAAATGTAGGATAGGAAATTATTTATTCGGGCTCCTAGGCTAGCTACCCTTTCTAAAGTCTTGATATGATCGGGTATTACTTCCAAAGTAATAACAGATGCCATGCCATATTTCCTTACACTATGGTTTTTGCAAGTGACCCCGGACTACCCAAAAAGAAAGAAAGAAATGAAGAAAAAGAAAGGCTAGTAAACTAATTAAAGTCTTCTGTCTTCGCCTCCTCAGGGTTGGGAGTACTCCGCCCCTCCCGCCGGAAAGTGCTGCGGCGCGTGCGTGCCGGTCGCCTGCGTGGTGGGCAACGAAACACATCGCATCGACACCGTCTGGACCTCCAAGGACCACTGCGCCAACTACACCTGCCTGCTGCAAAATGGAACTGTTTGTATTTATTTGACTACATTTTTAAAACAGATTTTAGTAGAATGGCTGATTATTAAAAGAGATCATCCGATGCAGTAAGTACGTGTTCTACCGCTAAACAACATTGCCGAGTTGTCGGTTAAATTATAGACTAACCACAGACTGACGGTTTCAGGCTGACAGTGCATCGTAGAATTCCCAGCATGTATGGCCAGATTGGTCAGTGAGGTTTAATAATGTTAATGGTGGTTATTTATTTATTATTTAATGTGGACAGTCAAACTTTCAGCTACCATCTCATTTGACAAAGCTAAGATGTAGACTAATATTATGGTGCACGTTTTCCCATGACTCACTCCTGGTTCGTAGACTCATAAAACTATTCTAAGATTTCTAATTTCTAAGAAATCGAATTATATCTCAAAAATTTTCGACTTTGACGGGACTTGAACCCGCGTCCTCCCCTCAGTACGGGGATGTGATAACTTGACTTCGTGGTGTAGTTGGTTATCACATCCCCGTACTGAGGGGAGGACGCGGGTTCAAGTCCCGTCAAAGTCGAAATTTTTTGCGATATAATTCGATTTCTTAGAAATTATCCAGAGTGCGAGGCTTACGCACTATAATAACAAAAACCTTATTCTAAGATTATTCTCATGTTCGCCCTTAAACACTATCGTTCCAGCTAAAAATGTCTAAATTAGTATTGCATTTTTTTTTCTAGCTACAAATCCAAAGTGCAAACGAAACGTGCCCTGAGATCTCCAAGGCCCTCCAGAAACAGTTCGTGCTGAAGACAGACAAGGTGGCCGGGAAGTGCTGCCCCAAGGTCGAGGTCGTGGCCTGCCGCGTCGGGAACCAGATCTACCAGGTAAAACATTTTCGTCTTCACGTCTCGGTGAATCGAAATCCTTGCTATGGATTTATCTCTGGCTCTGAAGATTAGTTTTCTACAAGAAGCAGGGCCGGTTTCCTAAAACAGAATTTAACAGAAATGAGTAAAAATATCGCGAAGAACCGACAACCGCTGGGGTAAACGAGTTCTTGAGTGGAGACCACGACTCGGCAAACGTAGTGTAGGACGCCCTCCGGCCAGGTGGGATGACGATCTGCGAAAGACTGCAGGCAGATGCTGGATGCGGCAAGCTGAAGACAGGGCGCTATGGCGCTCATTAGGGGAGGCCTATGTCCAGCAATGGACTAATATAGGCTGATGATGATGATGATGATGATGAGTAAAAATAACCAGAATCCCACTATTAGTATAACGTAATGTATGTAAATGACGTGGTGGTCATACGAATCTGTTCCAACAACAAATTTTATTTTCCCAACATCGTGCTCAGTTGGACGATTTTTTGGCAAATAAATGTAACCTATAGGTACCTACGATCTTTTTAACTGTCCGTCTTCTT
Organism: Eupithecia subfuscata; assembly: GCA_963564075.1. Lineage (NCBI taxonomy): Eukaryota > Metazoa > Arthropoda > Insecta > Lepidoptera > Geometridae > Eupithecia > Eupithecia subfuscata. The sequence goes on along the minus strand of OY751100.1, from coordinate 16,281,984 downwards.
TGTCACGAAGATCTGTCTTTATTTCTTATTCGACAGCATGCTACAAATGTATGTTTTCACATAATCGTCCCCTCCTTCGGCTTTGTTTAAAGCTGGTCCTCAACTGGTTACCTTCTTCTAATTAAGAACCACCACAGCCACCAGCCACTTCTAGATCACAAAATCATCACTAATCCTTCACAGGAGGGTCAAACCTGGCAGACTAAGGACCCTTGCAAGAACATGACCTGCGCCCGTGAGAGCGGAGTCCTAACCACGCAGGTGCATGTGGAGAACTGCCTGGACACCTGCAAGAAGGGCTGGGTGTACGCTCCGCCGGCAGCCGGCGCCTGCTGCGGGCGCTGTGTGGAGGACTCCTGTGTGGTTAAAGAGGAGCTGAAGAAACCTGGTAAGGATGAGTTCTGAGCTGTAGGCTTGCACGTTACGAAAGGATGGAGATTAATGCTGTCAAAGAAAAGGTCAAGAAACAAGACTCTAGTCGATATGTTATTGTAGGTTTTCTAATATTCTGGCTCTCAAACGAATCCGGAAGGAATATGTTCACAAAGTTGTCCGCAGAAACGTAGATGCTGTCTAATATGAGCAGAAGAAACTGGCTAGGTAACCATGGTTCATTTCAAAAAAAGATCTAGGTCAGCTTTTCCAAAGGCAAGGCCCTATAGTGCCTGGTAGTAGAACGGTTGGTCGAGTCCTAACCACGCTGGTGCATTTAAAGACCTGCCTTGACACCTGCAAGAGAGGCTGAGTGTACGCTCCGCTGGCCGCGGGCTTCTGCTGCGGACGATGTGTGGAGAACTCCTGTGTGGTTAGAGAGAAGCTGAAAAAGTCCTGGTAAGGGCTTTTAGAGATATTATGTCGCTATAAATAGAAGACAATCTTGGTTAGAGTATAGTGAAGAGAAGAATTTATTTATTTATTATTTATTTATTTATTTATTTAGTTAAGTCATAACCACACGTGCATTTGAAAAACTACGTTCAGAGCTGCAAAATTCGAAGAAGAAACCAGTTAGTTAACCAAGCATTACCACCGAAAGCTATTCTTTCAGCATAAGGTTCCTACCTATAGGTTCGGTGGAGTCCTAACCACACAGGTGCATGTGAAGACCTGCGTGGTTTTATGTAAATTACTCCATGTAATTCACGCCGATCAATCGGCCAAGGTATTCGCGAAGAATTTAAACTATGTTCTTTTGCGGTGCAAATACTGAGTAGGTATTTCTACTTATTTCCAGGTACGACGTGGCAATCATCCGACAATTGCACCACGTTCTCTTGCGAGCGAGCCGGCGAGGAGGTGTTCGTGACGTCATCGAGACAGACCTGCGCCTCCGTCTCCGCCTGCCCCGCCGAGTATCTGCAGCAGGAGGGCTGCTGCCAGGTCTGCAGGGAACCGGCGGAAGCACTCAGTGAGGAACTTCATTTGTTAATTCCCTACTTCACCAACTACTGAAAGAATTGCTATAATTTATTTTTTTATCCACAGAATAAAGCAGGTTATGTAGGTATGTTCGCCAATTTCTCCGTCGATTGTGAACCGATTTTAATGAGTCTTCTACTATTGTATAAATCGTAATCCCTAAATGGTCCCATAAAATTCCCGTGGGATGTGTATTTGTCCCGCAAAACTATAAAAAAATTGTGTAAATATGCGTAGGTATGTATAAGTGCGTGCCTATAGGCAGTCAGTAACCATTGCATAATTATTTATGAGGTGTAGGTCCTCCCTCACCCACATCCCATACAACGGCTTTCCGGCCGGCACCGACGCTCGGCGCCGGTCGGCTGCGTTCGGCTGCTCTCGGCTAGCGACTCATGCGCAGGGTTCCACAACTAATATAATGTAATATTTTCGCAGGTAAATGCGTGCCCACCAGCATCCCTCTGAACGATACCATAGGACTGGTCCGCAAGGTCCTGGGTCCGCACGGCGCCTGCGAGAACAAGCAGCCCATCGCCGGGTTCAAGGAGTGCCGCGGGACGTGCGACTCCGGCGCGCTCTATGACACACGTGAGTGACTGTGCTACTGCCGGGGGCCGGGGTGTGCGGCGAGCAAAGCGACTCACAACCACATTACACAGCGCGGCGAGCGAAGAGAGCCGCGCTGTGTATCGATGACATGCCACGCTCTCTACCTATGAGTGTGCGGCTTGCTTATTATATTCGTATTGGCACGGTCGCGAGCTAAGTGAGCCACGCAATAAACAAAGAGGCGCCGTGCTAGTGCGGCGATAAAAGCGTTTTTTTTTCGGCTGACAGAACCATCAAAATGTATCTAGAAGTTACACTAGCCAAAATCAAGCAGTTTTGTAAACAAACCACCTATACTTAACATACAATTCACTCTGTTGCCGCGTCTTTTTATACGCAATTTACATTACTTGTTGATTTGAAATCTTTCCTTCAAAAATATTTCTTACAATTATATCTAAAACTCGATGCCAAGCAAGTGAGTTTTAGTTATTTGTGTTGTGGTTTGTTTACAAACATTCTACATCGAGTTTGGCTAGTGTATATAGTTGATGCAAGCTTATAAATCCAAACCATTAAGTATTTTTCCAGCCCATTTTTAAAAACCTTGTTACCAAATTATTTAGCCCATATCTTCAGTGCAGGGCAATGGCCTGCTTAATAGCCCTTCCACGTCTCAAGGTCCTATGCTATGGAGCACCAATCACACTGATATTATAAATGCGAAAGTTTGCATGTTAAGATGTATGGATGGATGTTTGTTACCTCTTCACGCTACTACTTAACGGATCGGGCTGAAATTTTGCATACAGCTAACCTAGGCTACTTTTTATCCCATAAATCAGTGCCCGTGGGACAGAAATCACCTTTAAACGTCCATAGAAACAACGCGTGCGAAGCCGCGGGCGAAACTAGTTTTCCATAAATGAGTCGAGCTCATCTCGCCATACAAATATTAATGATCAGTAATGATGTGTTTCCATCAGTGACGGGCGTGCACAACTCCGCCTGCGAGTGTTGCTCCGCGGTGAAGTTCTCTGCGCTGGAGGTGAGCCTGGAGTGCGCGGACGGAAGCCGGCAGCCGCACCAGCTCGCCTCGCCCGCGCTCTGCGCCTGTCGGGCCTGCGGGGACCAGCGGGGCTCCTTCTGGGGGACCAAGTCAGGTAAACACTACAAAGTGCTCAATTTACTTTAAACATTTAAAAATTCCCTTCGATTCGCTTTCGGTGTGCCTTGCTTAACCCCTAATTTAAAATTATATAAAGGGGCCTTAGAGGGCCCCAAATTTTATTTATTTATTTAATAAGGTTTATTATAGGTGGTATTCGTGTTCTTCGGAAAGATATTCGGTGAATTTTGACATACGTGTTTATATACACTAAACGTCAAAGTCAACCAATCCTAGTCCTAATTTATTTCTATTTTGGATTGTAATTTTCTTTGTCAATAAAGTTTATCAATTAACCTGCTAAATGCCCGTTTATCTCTCCATGAACAGAGTTCTGAACACCAACCTTACAGCCTTAAAGGTATTAAGAAACAAACGATTTATTGTTGATCTCCTTATCAGAAAAAAATAATCCCTTGGTTCCTTAGGGCCAAGACAAGAAACAACTCAATTTTCCAGTACCTAACGTCTATTCAACGGCATAGATATTATTATGTACCTAAGGGAACACGTCTACTGGCAAATATCTCACAGCAAGGCGAAAAATATATCGCTATGTCGAAACACGCTCATAGATTTGTTAAAGAATGAAGTAGCAGGCACGACCGCCTTTCATGTGCCTAGTCCACTCTTACTTTTGAGAGATGAAGCTTTCATTGTTGTAAGCGGGTGAACTACGAACCTTGTTTACGTTGAAAGAACATTATCATTTCACCCCTTAACTTCTTCAGAATGAGTGCAATTCTAAACCCTGCGAACACTGCGGTGGAGAGCTTGTTGCGTACGATGAAAATTTGCAAATTATAATTCTAATTTTTAATTTCAGGTGGAACAAAGAGTTACCATCCTCGTATGGCGATAAAGTCCGCCACGCGCCCTCCAACGGAAACCGAAGACGAAAGAGAATTCATACCTAACGTCTACCGACGATTCGGAGGCGAGACCGACGAGAGGAAGTAACTGTGATCTCTCTTCTATGCCAGAGGATACAAGTTGTATCGTAAAATAACTTCCAGTGTAGTGTCATTTGTGGTAACGGACGAACCAAAGAAATGTAACGGATCAAAGTTTTGTAAATATTTATTAAAGTTGATCATAGTATACTTCTGTTATTTTATTAAAATTACCTACAATCATAGATTTAAGTAAAATTCTGTAGATATAGTACGTTCTCCCAGCGGTAACACAACAAATGGCCTGTGTTGGTTACACTAAACGAAGACACTCCAATATTTTCCAATATACCTACACAATGAACAACAAAGATGGAAAGACGTACCTAGACCGAAGTGCGACCGAGACAATACGCACGCGAAACACGAACGCCGGCGGCGTTTTTCGGACTATGACTAAGGTATTGGTCCTAATTTGAGCGTTCCACTTTTCAAGAAACCCAATCTCCCGAATTTTACTAGCATCGATGCTTACAGTAGATAAGTCAATATCGAAAATCACTGCCTGGACCAACCTTCCAAGAGCGATTCTTGGCGTTTTGGTGTCAGCACTTAACTATTAATGTTTTTTTTAATGATTTTCAAGAATTTTCGTTGTTACATACCACAATCTTTGCTACAGTTATAATAATAATAATTATTAGATATAACTACACTCTTATACAATAATCAAACATTTTCAAGCAAGTTAGTTTGAAAATAATTGTCTAATTCGCTGAAAAAGGTAGGTAGTACCAACATTTTTTAGCGAATCAGACAATTATTGTCTGATTATTATTATAATGGTTTTCTCTATCGACCTATTCAAGTTATAATGGTACTTGTAAAAGGTCTCAAAATATGTTCAAGATATAAAAAATCCAATATGGTTTTGGTTGAATTCGTAAGATGATAGAGGAACAATAGAAGTTGGGAACCTATCATAATAAAACAAAAAATACTGATCACAGTTTAATATTGATTGTAAATATGTCGCTGATATAAGATTTAAAAATACATTAACTTTTCTAGTCTACTGAAAGTCAATTTAGATAAAAATTCCATTTGATTCAATTTACCCATTTTTTAGAATTTTGTGATGGCAGTGTAATAACTACCTAACGATTACAAGATTATATATTGTTTGACGTATATAAGGTTCAAAATATGAAGAGATAAAACTTAAAATAGTTATTAATATTATCACAACATCCATTGGTAGATACAATATTTACAAAGTTAAGTAACTGAAGACCGTAGATTCACTTTGGAAGATGATATCATTTTAAATCAGCAACTCTGAGCATCTTAAAAATCACTTAAGTAAAAGATGGTCTTAACTAAAACTTGCCAAATTTCCAAATTTGATTAAGATCCGTTCAGGCGTGAAAAGGTAACAGACAGACAAACTTACTTTCGAATTTATAATATGAGTATGGATTGAAGTGTCTGTTAGTAATGTCAAAATAACAGCTTTTTGGTAAATGCGTATGCAAGGTAATTATAAAGAAAACACAAAATTTTAAAATCTTTGTTTGTCTGTTTGTTTTGGCTAATCTCTGAAACGGCTTAACCGATTTTGACAGGACTTTAGGCTTTTTTTGTTAGAAAATGTATTAGGGTCACGCCTAAAAAAATCATAACTTACATAACTTTGACTTCTGAGGCGAAGCCACGAACTCAGTTAAATAATAAGTTAAAACAATTGTGTGGAACAAGAAGACTTTGGCAAGAAAATTGCTGGATTTAAAATCAGATATCTCTAAATGCAAGACAACTCATTCACTGTCCGGGTCACTGAGCTCCTCATCGGAAGATTCTACCTTCTGTCGTCGTTTGCTCTTCTTGCTTTTTCTATCACCTTTCTTTTTAACTTCTACTTCTTTTTCACTCAGCGGTTCGTCCTCTATGACAGGTTCTTCTGTTTGTGGTTCTGCAATTTGTTCTTTCTCTTCTTCTTCCTTCTGCTTTTGTTTTCTAACTAGGTCTGATAGGTATTTGCATCTGTGCATGCACTCCTCCTGTAAATCAGAAATACTTTGTGAGGTGAGACTCAATCAACATCCCGTTTTTTGCAGGAACCCCGTCTAGTAGCATACGTGTTGGCATTGAAACCAGTGCTAGCATTCACAAGAGTATCCTATTTACGGTATCCTGCAAAAAACCGATCCGTTCGAATTTGTCATTCGGTTTTTTAATTGCCCTTATAGCCCTATAGTCTTAGTCAACTCTTACGACATCCAAGAGCTGACTTGGAGAGGATAGACCTCTCCTCTTACGGCGCGAGAGCCACGGCCAAGCAAGTCGCTTATTACTTTCGACTAATTGCTATTTGTGTTATTTAAGTGACGAACTGTCACAGATACTCTCTATTTCAATTTGTAATCCAATATTTTGGCTAAACAATGCAATTTTATACCAAAATGGTTATTTTATTAAATGAACTTATGACTAAGTTTATGTTTTGTAACGCGAAGTTTAAAAATACCTTCGCAAGTTTTAATAAGCGCCCGCCCTAGCTTCTAAAACGTTTTATATTTGAGTATGTTTGTGCATTCTAGGATTAAATTTACACTAGTTATTGTACAAGACTAATGTTAATTAAGGTTTTAATAAAGAATTTTTAAAATTGAAATTGAATTACTATTATGAATACCTAAATCACAGTAATATTATAAATGCGAAAGTTTGGATAGATAGATGGATGGATGTTTGTTACCTCTTCACGCCAAAACTACTGAACGGATCAGGCTGAAATATTGCATACAGGTAAGTCTAACCCTGGAATCAAACATAGGCGACTTTTTATCCCATAAATCAGTTCCCATGGGATAGAAATAATCTCAAAACGTTTCCATAGAAACAACGCGTGCGAAGCCGCGGGCAGAAGCTAGTTTATAATAAAATATTAATGAAACTACGCAAGACTAGGATAATACGTTTATTCTGGCAAGTACCTACCTACAAGCTATCGTAAAACATGTTATTATCGTAATATTAGATTGTGGAAAATCAAGTTTCTATCTTTTGTCTCGTAGATGATAAGAAGTTATCCAAATGCATTGTACTTTTTAATAATTCTAACATTTATGTATAAGACGAGTGTTAGCACCAACACAAACCTACTGTGGTTTAATGGTGCAACATTGATAAACACATGTCATGTATTCTTTCTAAATATTCTATTATATTCTAACTAGACGATCGCCTCGCGGTTTCACTCGCGTAGTTCCTGTTACCGTGGGAATTCCGGGATAAAATATAGCCTATGTCACTCCCTGAAAAGTAAGCTACCTAGCGGTGCAAGAATTTTTCAAATCGGTCCAGTAGTTTCGGAGGCTATTCAATATAAACAAACAATCAAATCTTTCCTGTTTATAATATTAGTATAGATTTAGATTATTAGTTTCGACACGGTACCTTAGTCTTCCCGGGCACAGCAGCAGCGATCTTCTGCCAGCGGTCGCCGGCGCCGCCCTTGGGGAACTTGGCCAGCGCCGTCTCGAGCGCCTTCTGCTGCGTCTGCGACCACGTGCCCACGCTCGCCAGGTCATCCGTCTTCCGGGTCTTCACCTGCGGGTGTCACGCCGGTGTTAGGAAGAACAAGCAGAGTTTATAGATCAAAGAAGAGTGTGATGGTTGACCCACTGTCATCTAAGCTTAGCGTTAGGGCTGCCTTTTGTACTGTGTTTACCTTTTATTTAGATATGATTTTTTATTTATAGATGGATATAAAATACTTTATTATACCGCACAAAGAAAGAAAACAATACAAACAAACATACTTAGAATAGAGGAAGTATAAGAGCCTTATCGCTATGAGCAATCTCTTCCAGGCAACCTTGGTTGTATTGGGCATGAAAGAACAATATAGACGGTAGCACTTGAGTAAATCACTAAGTGCTACAATACCTACAAATATTATAATAAACATAAATAAAATAATGTAATAATTATGTACTTATTTTATCTTTTATATAATGCTGATGAAGCAGTTTTTTTTAATATAGGGAATGATTTATGTTAGTTTCAAGTATAATCAATTCTTAGTATTGTTTCCACAGTATACTACTTGCGGAGCCGAGAACATAAGCCGTGGAAGATAGAAAAAAATATGAAATTTAGTCTTTCAACTGCAAATCACAGGTTTTGATGTCATTTTTCTGTATTCTTGCCATGTCATCATTTAGGCCACTGCTGTCTTCATTCACTATTATTTTTCGAGACAGAACTGTAGATTATACTTGATATATAATCTCAAAAGAGCTCTGTATTCTTGTATAAAATACATAGTTAGCTTTTATCATAAGATCTGTTGCCATACTCTATCCGGTATATTAATGCACCCCGCATTAATATTTACACAATACCGTATATTTTCGTTAATAAGCAATAAAATATTGAATACTGAAAACGAGTTAAAAATTATTTGACATTGATACAGAAAGTGCTCGCTGCGCGCTGCCAGCCGCTCCCGTTCTGGTGAGAAATGAGTCTATGCATACGTACAAATCATGTCATGAGGCGTCATGTGCCTGGCAGCCGCCGACATGAACACTCTTCAAGTGAGGTAAAGCGAGCGGAATATCACAGTTTGTTCTGAGTTCATCTCATAGATGCTGTAAAATATCAGTTTGTTCTGTAATGTTTCTTGGATGCTGTAAGTTAATCAGCTGATAGATACCTTCTTGGGCTGTTCCACTGGCACTGGCTCCGGTTCCTGACCGGGTACTTTGTAGCAGTTGTCCTTCATCTTCGCAGCCATGTGAGTCACCTGCAATGGTAAACATTTATGTCAGTTCACCTGTTTAAATAATTGACATCTTTAATATCATACTTATATTAGAGAAAGTTTGTATGTGTGTTACTCCTTCACTCTCAAACAACTGAACATATTTGGATGAAATTTAGTACCAGGACAACATATATCCTGGATTAACACATAGGCTTTTAGTCCCGGAAAAGCTGTATATACCAGTTTATGTCTATGCTGTTCTTGGTAAAATAATTGTGTCTTATCTTTAAAAGTCCAGTAACGCCGAGGAGCGCAGCTAGATTATTATAAGGCCATCTGTTTGTTTGATAAGTTAATTGTGTAATATAAAATAGAAGCTCCATTTACTGCAGTAAGAATTTGTCACAATCGGTTGATTTTTCTATTTAAACTTACAAAAGTAATACAAATCTATTATAGTGTACATTCATCCTAGACAATATTTAACATAAATTCAAACACGTTTATAAGCGCTATGCGCTTTTTCAAACTTATATAAATAAAGGGAATAAATAATGCTGGCTGCATTGCCATGCTGTATGGCAATGCTGATGCACTGTGCCAGTGTGTGTGTGTTATTTTATTAATTAAGTTTTTATATTTTATGTTTTAAGGTATATATTTACTATGGACCATAGAATAAGTTGATCAGATCTGTAACTTTTCTATAGTCTGAAATAAATGAATTATTATTAATATGATATTACTTATCAAGGCAATCAATGGCTTAATTAATACAGACAGATATAGCGTAGGACTTTGCTTTATAATATGCAGTGATGACCTCACCTCTGCCACGGGTCGCCTCATGAAGTTGGCGATAGTCTCCCAGCGGTCCGCGGAGCCCCCGGGGTACTTCTTCACGAGCCGCACCAGCTCGGCCAGGTCGTCGTCCGTCCATAGGCCTCCCACTACTATGGGGGGCAGCTGAAGCAGAAATAATAATAATATAAAAAAAAAAAACACAAATGTTTGTACGATCTGCAGATATTTGTTCAGGGGTTCTGGATGTTTTTCTATGTGTAATAAAAAATATCTATCTATGTAGTGTATTGTATTACGTATATTATCGTTATCTAGTACCCATAACACAAGCTCTGCTTAGCTTGGGGCTAGATAATGCTGTGTGAGTTGTCCAGAATTATTTATTTATTTATATATAATGCTGGACAATCCACACCACCTCATCTAGCTCCAAGGGTCTGAGGGTACGAGATAACTGATAAAGGACTCAATACAATACACAACAAGGATAGATACTTTTTATTATACATAGAAAACACCCAGAGCAAATATCTCCTGCAAGCGAACGCCCGTCGAGCCACATAGGTCGTCATAGTCATGTTCCTCTCCTTTATAACAAAACAAACAACATTTAATTTTTTAAACCTGTTTAGGAATAATAATGTATGATATCATTCAAACGAAAAAGTCTGGGTTGAACAATTGCAGACACCTCTTGGAACCACCATTTGATAATGGCACAGATATTATATAATACTATACATAAAGGGAAGCATTTATATTTATTTATGAAAATTTGTTGTACACTCATAGAAATATATAGTGACGGAACCGTGGTCCCATTGCGATGTCCCACTGGTGGGATAAAACTTTTTCGTGGTCCCACCAAACACACACTTGACCGTCCATATCCTCCCACTTGAACGGTCAAGTGTGTGTTTGGTGGGACCACGAAAACGTTTTGTCATCATTTCATTCATCGCAGTGGGACCACGGTTCTGAAGTGAAATATATCAATTGGTTCTCTAAAAATAGCTATTATACATAATTTTAATATTAGAAATAAACATAAACTCACTTAGCTCATAACTAGGCTACACAATATTAATGTATCTTTTAAAGGGCAATGTATGTGCTTCTGCAATAAAATACGTAGTGTATTGAAAAAATTATAGTAAATAAATTCAAACAAGTTGACAAAACCTTCCTGTGCAAAAGGCTTACTATAAAATATCCATTTCTAAGTGACATTTATTGTATTTATGGAAATAAAGAGTTATTGTTTTTGTTTTTATCAGATTATCTAGCTAGAGGATAAAAAAGCTTGGTACGGTCACAGATATAGATATATACATACAGGTTTTGCTCCAACTCGAAAAATAACAACTAACAGGCTAAAGATTTTTTCGTCGCTTCTTTACTATCTACCTACCAAAGTGACAGAAATCCAAAATAGCACTATATTTTCATGTCAGTGTTTATAATTTGACCTTTTCTCTCATTACTACAACTGTTGCGGAAATCCACTAAAGGCAGACCACAAAAGGTCTTCTTACCACTTGGGAAAGATCGTATCAAGCGGCCAGGTATTTTAGAAATTCTAACTATCTGGCGAGCCCACAGAGCAGCGAAGCGATTTTCTTCTAAGTGGAAAAACGACAATGTTCTTTTACTGCATGTACCATTGCTCGTGATCTTTGGTATAGCTGAATAGATAACAACCAGTATACCTTAGGTTCAGTAGGACTGTCAGGCTCATGCACCGGGTCCAGCAGACAGGCGGCAGGCTGCCGGTCCTGAGGCAGGAAGGCTCTCCGGCGACGAGCGCCTCGCTCTTTCGCCTCAGCCGCTGCTGCTGCCTCGCGTGTTTGTCGCTTGCGTTCCTCTTCCTCTCTGAATCAACTTGTTTATTTAAGCCTAGCAATATGGGCGATTACAAATAATGATGCACACCAAACAAAATACAATGAGCAGCCTCACATCCAGACAAGCTTTATCATCATCAGCCATTTGACCATGACGATCGATGTGGCGTGGCGGGCGAAGGCCCGCCGCGCAGGAGGTTGCGGGTTCGATTCCCGAAATGGGAGAAATGTTTGTATGTTCTGCAAATATTTGTTCAGGGTGTTCTGGGTATTTTCTATCTATGTAAAATAATAATAAGTTGTTCTTCCAACACAAAATAGGTTCGTAGTTAACCCGCTTACATTCATAATGAATTCGTCAAACTACGAAAGTTTTTATAGTAAAATAATAAGTTGCACTACTTGAGCCTAGCTTCGCGGCCGGTGATTCACCATTTTGGTATATTTTTTACTGTAGAATAGTTTTATAATATTTTATTTTCTATAGTAAAAACGTATTTTATAGACGAGATTGAAGAATAAATGAGTGTATAATAATAATAATGCTGGACAATCCACAAAGCATCATCTAGCCCCAAGCTGCCCTTACAGTCATCTTAGTACCCATAACACAAGCTCTGCTTAGCTTGGGGCTAGATGATGCTGTGTGAATTGTCCAGCATTATTTATTTATTAGTTATTTAATACCCACTGCTAAGCAAAGCCAAGCTTGCTGTCTGTATTGTTCCTGCCTCTCTTTGTGCAACATGTCACCCAGTTTCGTCGACCAATTGTGCCTGTTCTTTCAGCAAATCACATATATTTTTACAAACTCTCCTACATAATGCGAAAACTACTTCAAATTGATTATAGACCCGTGGATATATGACGAACCTCTTCTTTTGCCTCCTAGCTTCCTCTTCTTTCTCCTTTTTCATCCTCTTATACTCTTCTATCCCTCTTGGAATTGCAGTGACCATCCACCACATGCCGCGGGGTATTTGGAAGGGCAGGGTGTCCTTGACACTTGGCTTTGGCAGCTGTTCTAGTATCTCGGCCAGGCCGGCATCAAATCCAGACTTTTTGGACTTGGATTTTGCTCTGCTGTTTAGGATTGATTCCTAAAAGTAAATAGGAATAACATTATAACAGAGCTTGGAACTTATCATTTTTTTTGTACATGTTTTACTATTCAAATATCAAATATCTGGGACACATTCTCACCGATGAACAGAAAGATGATGAGGACATGGAGAGGGAACGGCGGGCTCTGGCTGTGCGGTGCAATATGCTCGCTCGTAGATTCTCAAAATGTAACGAGCAGGTGAAACTAACTTTATTTACTACCTATTGTCAAAATTTCTATACATGTCAGCTTTGGTCATCATTTAACAGAAAATCCTATAGTACACTCAGAATCCAATATAATAACGCGTTTCGCATTCTAATGAAAAAACCTAGATATTGTAGTGCGTCGGGCATGTTCGCCGAGGCCGGTGTTCCCGATTTCTACGCCATCCTCAGATCGCGCATCTTTTCTTTCTGGAAACGTCTGCGCGCATCCAAGAACTCTATCTTGCAGTCCATCGCTGAGTGCCCAGATAATGACTACTTCCGCTATTGGATATCGGTGCACCACAGTGGGAACCGCAAGTAGAAATATTACCTATCTACTAGGTACCTAATTAAGTACTTTTGGTTACTGACTATTTCTTAAATATAGTACCTATGTACCTAGTATGTTTCAGTACTTATGTATTTTTATAAAACTATGGACTTGTCCGAAATAAAGAATTATTATTATTATTATTATTATTACTATTATTATAACACAGTCAAGGTTTGCTTACTTTGGGGCTAGATGATGATCTGTGACAATGTTTAGCATTTATGTGTATTTGCTCTTGGTATTAGTTAGCTCTTCAGTAAAGAAGTCACCAGTGTTGTAGTGAGGCACCCAATCTACATCAGACCTTAGAAACTTAACTGAAACTTACTGCAGTAAACCTCTTTTCTACATAAGCCGCCCAGCTGACCAAATACTGCCCTAAGGTGGTGATGATGAAGAGGATAACAGCTCCCTCGGCCAGGCCCATCTTCCGCACATGTCTGTAGTAGTATATCGCTGAGCGCCAGTTGGGTAGGCCGTTCTTGAGAACATCATTGTACCTGTAATCAAATATTATGAGTTTGTCACAGGTCACATAATGCAATGTTATGGTTGAGCAAACAATTACTTATGCTTTCAAATGATTGCATAAATAGGGTATAGAAATTGTCTCTGCCTTGCTCAAGTTTTAAAAAACTGATTGTTCCATTCAATTGGCTTATGTACTCAAAAAAAATAGGTATATTGGACACAAAATTAATTAAAAAAACAATTAAAGTACTCACTTTTCTCTCTTCCCAGGATCCTTGAGAACATTGTGGACTGAGACCAAATTCCTGAACTGGACATCAGCATCTGGGGCGTCGTTTTTATCTGGATGCAGTTTTAGAGTCAGCTTCTTGAATGCTGATTTTATCTCTGCTGGTGTTGCATCCTTGAACAATGCATGTTATTAATAATAACATGTAGGTTAATAGAAATGTAACAATAAAGGTAGGTAATAAGATTATCTATACGGTAGAAATACTAGAGAAAACCTGGAAGAACCAAACAATAATGAAGGTAATTTCTTTGCAGAAAGTACCTACCTATGGGCCTCAAACTTGAGAAACTTACATAGTGTCTTCGTACAACTGTTATAAGATCGCCTTTTTACCTGTTTTACTCCCAATAGCTCGTAGAAATTCTGGTTAACTTCCTCCACCACGTCAAATACTTCGAAGTCACCATCGTCCCAGGCTGCTGCAGTTATTACAACAGAAAACAATATCAGAACGATGGAGCGCATCTTGGATGAAGATAAACTTCGAATTATCTAAAATTAATTCATGTTTTAGTTACAAAATCTTCTTTTAAATTGAAAATTCGCAAATATTCACAGAAAAATGTAGGTATTCAAATTATTTTGATAATTTTGACATTGATTGAGCGCAACGCAAAGTGACAGTTGCCAGCCATGCCATGCCACATGCCTGCTGTGCAAAATAACTTGCCACCTCATAACCTTCTTCCCGATTTAGTAGAATTTCAAAACCAACAAAATCAAATCAACCTATGTAGTTCTACAGAGTGTTCAGTAGACCGTGAGCCATATGGAAACTGGGGGTAGGTGGAACCAAGTGCAATAGCTTGGTGGCTTTCTTTTACCCTGTAAAGCTATTCATTAGAAATGTTTAACGATTTATATATTTTTTCCAAAATTTGTAATAATTAGTGCTGTAACTTTTTAATAGAAAGTGACATGGCTTTTATATAATATATACAATTTTTTTTATGTGTTAGCCCATACTATTAAAATCAATATTTACGTGAGATCTAGGTAAAAACCAAAAACTGACTTTGCCTTAGATTAGAATGCTTCCGTGCAAGGACTGCAATATTTTTAGTTTAGTATTTGTGTCAACAGAATCGAAACCATTACGTAAATGATTTAATTTGCCATTATATAATTGATAAAGTTAAATTAAAATGTGTGTGCTTTGAGGGTTAAAAATCCCCAACAAAAATCTCAAAAAAATATGATGCTATTGAGGTTAAAAATACCACCATACTATTGGTTTTACTTTACCCCACTTACAACGTGAACTTGAACTTGTAGAACTTTTAATCGAGCACGATTAAGAGACAAAGGTTAATAATTGTCAGGGTATTCAAAATCACAGATTTTTTTAAATAAAGGCTGTTATTATTATGTACCTATTTTAACCCAATAAAGATCCATATTGCGAGGTACATAAAAGATAACCATACGCTTGAGAGGCGAAATGCGATTATTTTATTAAATAAGTAATTTGTATATCAATTTTCTTCGTCATTGCAAAGAACAAGAATAGTTTTAAATAAAATATATCAATTATAGTTTATTTTGAGTAGTTTAAAGCCAATTGAGTAGACCTCTGGACAAAAATAATAAGAATTAACTGTCTTCTCTTGATCTGATCAAATTTCGTAAACTATCATCAAATTTTACTACTATTCATGATTACATAATAAATATTATTTCATAATATCAAAACAAAAATAATTAGAAATAAGTTATATACAATGTGTCTGGTTACCGGTGTCGGAGACTTTGGGGGGTGAAGTACGGTAAATTTTATCGACAAATCACTATCCCTATTTTTTTTCTTGCTACCTGGTAAAATGGCAGCCATTTTGTTTTCTTTTGCCTCGAAGCACGGGTGCTTGTATTGTTTAAGCTATTGCTACCCATGCAGAGGTTCTAGGAGGACGATAGAGGACTCATTTGATTGCCAGTAATGTAAGCAATAAAGCAATGATAACATTGTTGCAATTTATATTTTATAATAGAAGAAAAGAGAATTTATAAAACAAAAAAAAGTTATTTTTTTAAAATTTTTAGCTTTTTCATAAAATTGAAACTGTCAAGCTACATGTTTTTTGTTTTTGAACCATATTACAAAATGTGTGCTTCAAAATAAATCATGCATCTTAGCCATGAGTAAGATAGTTTAGAAGTTATGACGATTTGAATCTGACCCTTGAAAGTTTAAATATCCCGCTAATAAGCAACTGGACTCACGGTTTCTAGGAATTGCTTGTCCATAGACAATTCTGTGCTTTGTTGTAGATAAGGACGTGCTGAAACTGAAAAAAAAGGGCGCTCTGTCAGATTAATTTTTGTTAAGTTTTGTATTTTTCGCTGACGAAAGTTAACAGAAATGGAAGATTTCCATTATTCCAGCCAGGACGTGGCCAACATCCATTTCGTCTATGGATTGTGCAACGGGAACGATAATGCTGCTGTAAGAGAGTATGCGAGAAAATTTCCCAATAAACCAACCTCGAATGCTCGCACATTCATACGACTACACCTCAACCTCGCCGAAAATGGTCCTTATCTACAACAAAGCACAGAATTGTCTATGGACACGCAATTCCTCGAAACCGTGAGTCCAGTTGCTTATTAGCGGGATATTTAAACTTTCAAGGGTCAGATTCAAATCGTCATAACTTCTAAACTATCTTACTCAGGGCTAAGATGCATGACTTATTTTGAAGCACACTTTCTGTACTATTGTTCAAAAACAAAAAACATGTAGCTTGACAGTTTCAATTTTATGAAAAAGCTAAAAATTTAAAAAAAATATTGAAAAAATTACTTTTTTTTTGTTTTATAAATTCTCTTTTCTTCTATTATAAAATAGAAAATGCAACAATGTTATCATTGCTTTATTGCCTACATTATTGGCAATCAAATGAGTCCTCTATCGTCCTCCTAGAACCTCTGCATGGGTAGCTATAGCTTAAACAATACAAGCACCCGTGCTTCGAGGCAAAAGAAAACAAAATGGCTGCCATTTTATCAGGGAGCCAGAAAAAAAAAA
Source organism: Eupithecia subfuscata (assembly GCA_963564075.1). NCBI lineage: Eukaryota > Metazoa > Arthropoda > Insecta > Lepidoptera > Geometridae > Eupithecia > Eupithecia subfuscata. The sequence continues at coordinate 16,265,094 of OY751100.1, read as the reverse complement.
TAAGGATAGTGATTTGTCGATAAAATTTACCGTACTTTACCCCCCTAAAGTCTCCGACACCGGTAACCAGACACATTGTATATATATATAAGCTAAAAGTTACACAAAAGATAACCATACGTCGCTCGAGCGCATCGACTCTTCGTAACTGCCAAAATATGGTATTTACCGCATTGAAACAGTTCTCACGATAGAGTACACCGACTACTGAGTTGGTTGAGAAGAACAACTTATTATACGCGTCGGATAAAAATATATATCAAAATATTTTTTGCGCGTGCGCCTCTGAGGCGTAGGTACTAGTATCTAGGGTTAAGTAGTTTTCACACATTTGGCAAATTGTTAGAATAGTCTTGAAGTAGAAAAGTTTTCAGTGAATTGGAAGTCAGATATAAACATCGTTTTTTTTTTCAGGGTTAAAAAGTCGCTAAGCTATTGCATTTGGTTCAACTTTCCTCCAGTAACTTTAAGGCACATGGTTTGCCGAACACCCTATTATTGCAAGGAGTGCCTAGATTATTATGAGAAAATGAAAAATTAAACAAAATGAATCGATAACATTAATGGTTCATTCTGTCAAAATACAAAGGTTACAGCCATGTTTATAAATGTCCTCCGTTGTGTTGCAGACAAACATTTTTCTTTTTTTTATGGGTTACAAACACTACCATGTTTAAATCGTCTTTACTTGTAAACTAAGCTGTTTGACTTACTACAGAATGTGAACTTAAAAATAAGTCTTACATCTTAACCAGATGTAAGACTTATTTATAAGTTCACATTCTGTACTATTTTTCAGAAACAAAAAAACATGTAGATTTTATGAAAAAGCAAATACTTAATTAAAAAAAGTTGAACATAAAAAAATGTTTTAGAAATTGTTTTTGGCTCGTGATGCTTGATGCTCTTGGAGACATTGTAATAATGTTAAAATAATAATTGATTTATTGTCTACCTACATTATTAGGTACCAAATGAGTCCTCTTCCATCTTCCTAAGACATCCTCATGGGTAACTATGGCTTAATCAGTACAAACAGAGGCAAAAAAAAGCAACATGGCTGCCATTTGATCATCAAGAGAGAAAAAAATATGGATAGTGATTCATCCATAAAATTTAATATAATATCATCCCTCCAAAGTCTCCGACACCTGTGACCGGACACATTTATAAATCATTTAAATATTCGTTAAATCGTCGCGTCGCGCCCTTAAAGCTACCTATTAATGTACCGTCCTAACATATTTGTAAGTTTTAGGTATGGACCTATAGTAGGTGTCTACGTAGATTATCCGGGTGCGGCTAGCACCTGTCAGTTTCCAAAACACCCCTGCAAGTTACTCTCCAGTCTCTGCGCATGCTTGGAAACCCAGCGCTAAAAAATACATTGCGTCTTGCGACAAATAAAGAATGCTGCCCTAAATAGGCTGCAAAGTACTTATCAAAATTATTTTCGAAGCTATGTGCGTGATAGAGGGGTTGGATTGGAAGAGTTTCCGGAAAGGATTCGTTGTTTTCACTGTTATCTTCGGATTGATAATATCAACAGGATTGCTTTTACAATACGAACACAGCAAGGTAAGTTTTCTTTTAATTTAATTAAGTAAGTAGGTATCCATTAGGTCATTCAGATTGTGTGCAACTTTTGATTCGTAACTTTGTAAGGTAGGTCCAATTATGATTAATTTAGTCAGCTTATAATTTTTTTAAGTTGGATTATCTAGGTACCTGTAGGTACCTAGACTGATATTATGAAAAAAATGAACAAAAATACGTAGGTATATAGTTTAATACCTACTCTATTAGTCCTATTCATAATATGAATGGTATAGAACGGAAAAACCTGAAATTATGACCTCAGTAAGAAGATCGATGAGGCATGCGCCGTGCGTGCATAGGTACTCTACTCATTTACGTCTCAAAGCGCTTCCAGGTACATCTTTCATAAGAGAATGTATATTCACCTATATGTCCACAAAAACCGACTTCCACGGGGTCACCTCAGATGTAACACGTAAGATCAAGCAGCCTACGATAACACCTAAACATTTTTGTGACACCCTGTAGAATTCATGTAAGGACTAGGTACCTATTTAGTATTTCAACATTTATAACTGTTGTGTTGATAGTATAGAGTGAAATAATTACTTGCATACTTAAATCTAGGTGACCTATTTTCAACTGTAACCTTAAACATAACCTAATTCGGAATGACTGTAACGAACTTAGTACCTATTGTATTGTAGTAGTACCTACTTAGTACCTAGTAAGTAGGTATCTACTTATTTTTATCTTGCTGACCAAAACAAGAAAAACGGTTTTTACATTTTAGAATATTATAACGGTTTATAAGTCTTACGTACCTTACCTTACCGTACCGTAGTAGGTACGGTCTGTTTTTTTTTCACTCAGTTGTTTATTAGGTAGGTACAGTCAGCTGCACAGACATGTATACACTTCCAAAGTTTTACTTTTATTTTACTCGGAACTTTTCAAATAAAAGGACATGCACACGTTTTTCGTACAAAGTAGTCATCTTACTTCGTCAGAATACGGTACATAAATTATCACAATTACTATACACTTACTATTTACTATACACTCACTTATTTTTTGAAAACTTGGGAGTGTAAACATATTTTTGCAGCCGACTGTACCTACCTTATAACAACGGTTTTTACAACATTAATGTAAGTTTAACATCGTTAACGTTAGCGTTAACTTAAACTAACGATTTTTTGTGAGGGAAAAAGTTTGCGAGTGAAGATTTGAACATAAGACTGTCTTACCTGAGATCTTCAAAACTACGCAAATCAACATAAAATTTGACGTAGGCAGGTAAAACATAACCAGACTTAAATGCCTATTTGGTATTTTTAATACAGGAATAACGCGCGCGAAGCCGCAAGCAGAAGCTAGGCAAAGCTAGTTAGCTACCAAACAAGCACCATCCAATTTAGGCGACCGACTAACCATCACACTGTCTGTCACACTGGTGTGAAGGTTAGGAATTTTAATTCTTATCCTTCACACCGGACCCGATTTTTCACCCTAGTGTGAAGGTTATGAATTAAAATTCCTTAATCTGGTTCTCTTGCAGAATGTCTCAACCATCTGCAAAGACAACCTGTCATGCCCATCGCAATGGCATTGCTGCGACATGGGCTGCTGTAGTCCGGTGACAGCCTCCCCGCGTACAGAGGATGACCGTCCGTACATTTCGTGGTGGTGTGTATGATTACGAGAAAATATGGATCATCATTCATCATTATTTCATCCGGTTTCCACAGACTGATGGTTGATGACAGGCTATCTCTGGCTTTAAAACGTCGGTCCCGGGCCTCTACAAGTTGCATAATTAAATGCATTCTTACTACCCGTTGTGCTTGTACCCGTTTTCCCGTAGGAATTAAGCATTTTCCCGCCGTAAAAAGTAGCCTACGTTCATCAAAAATAATGTGGGCTTCTAATGGTAAAAGAATGTTTCAAATCGGTCCAGTAGTTTCGGAGCCTATTCAATACAAACAATCAAATCTTTCCTCTTTATAATATTAGTATAGAATAGCTCTTGTTACCTTGCTCTTAAAGTTGTCGGACCCATTTAATCTGCAAATTTTGATAAGTCAAATAAAACACATACTCACCAGCAATATACAGAACTGAGATCCCTGGACTGGACGAAAGCAATCGAGAGGAAAACAATAACCCTCAGACAATTTATTTTTATTCCCTCAGGCCAGTTCTTTTCTTACCCGGCCTTCTTCTCGGTGGCATCATGATCTGCTGCCTCTGGTTCGTGTTCCGGCGGAACCGTCAGTCCTGCGGCGGGTTTACCCTGAGCTGTTTTTGCTGTGGAGGGCCCCAGCACGACACGGAAGTGGACTCGGCCGGCTCACTGTACCCCCCACCGAGATACAGCCGCTGCGGATCCTTCCCTCAGGCGCCACCACCGTATTCTGAAGTGATATCTCTTGATGTTCTTTTGTTGGATTTTTTAAGTTCACGCTCTTTCGTTTTATATTTCCAGTTTGTTTCTACTAGGTAAAATGTAAAGACGAATGTCCAGACGATCTTGATAGGCTGTCAGTTAACGTCTTGTCTGCATGTGGCTAAACAATCCTCTATGCAGCTTTTTATTGCATGAAAAAGCTTCCACCCCACCGCCGCGATTTTGTAACGCATTTCCTTACATACAGCTCCTTTTTTGTAATTGCGATTTCTAGACGCCGCGCGATAAAATCGCGGCAGGCAGTGTGTAAGATTGTATGCGTCGTAATACAAAATCTACTACATAAATAAATAAAAAATATAAATCGCGCGACACAAGACGCGCTTCCAAATCGCGGCTGTGGGGTAGAGGCTTATCTCTTAACGAACAAAAACCGGCTTCAAAACTAATCTGGAGCTACCTACCTTATTTTTATTACTACATTACTTCATTGGATTAGATTATAAAGTCCTGAACTTTAAGAATTGTTTAATGCAAAATTGAATCGTATGTTTAGTCTGTAAAAAAAGTATTAAAATCGTTAAATAAACAACAAGTTCTAAATTCTAACTGAAAATCTCCTTCTTTTTTGAAGTCGGGTTATTTCGGTCGATTATAGGTATTCAAACAAAAATACCTACCTGCGTTACTATAATTTTTCCAGTTTAATAAAATAAATTTCCTGCAACAGGTTCAGTCCAAGCCAGATCTATACCCCCTTGTCATCACCTGCGCGGAAGGCGATGCGAAGCATGGGAGTGGGGGTAGTTACCTCATGGTACATTACTTCAGAAACTGTGTAATTAGGCCACCACAAGGTAAATTTTGAATTTAAAAAAACATCTATGATTATTCTACCTATATTCAAAATTATGCAAATTTTTTAAATAAAATATGTATTATTGTGAACTTAGGAAAAATTAAAACAAGTGGTTAGACTGACAATAGAAAAAGCTGACCTTCTGTGGCACTTAAAGGATTCCTTGTCAGTACACGACACAAAACTAAATACTCGGGGCACCTCGTTCATTCATTATGTACCATGATAAATACCCACCCACGTGTGTAAAATTTTAATCGGCTTAAGATGATTTATTCCATTACGATCGCTTGTACTTAGCTAATTTAGTTATGAATGTTCACCATAAACTGTCAATGGTTTTAATTCTATTTACAACTATCTAACAAGGCAAATAAGCAACCCGCGTGGGTTGCGATTTATAAAATGCTAGGCACGGTCAAAAAAGTTTTTAAACCACACCGTGCTATAAAGATAAGAAAGTTATTACTGTGAGTAAACTTAATTCACTAATCATTCGCCTATTGATTCAAACATGAATGATGAACATGATTAGGTACTCTATTTTCTCAATATTGGCTACATTAATTACATCTGACAAAAACTATTCAGGGCACTGAATAATTAATCCCCTCGGGTCTAGAATGATCCATATTTGTCTGTATACAAATATTATGTGACATCCTATTTTATTTTTGTGTTACTTCAGAAATGATTTCAGGTTCTCTATCAGCGACAAGTACTGCAGAATCTCTCAACTCCAGTTTCATTTGCAACGCGGCAAATGAGGTCAGTTAATAACAAACAAACATTAAATTTACATTAAAGGTTTTTATTATTTTAGTGCGTAAGCAACTCTGGGTAATTTATAAGCTATCAAATAATGCGCTAAAAATGTTCGACTTCGACGGGACTTGAACCCGCATCCTTCCCTCAGTACGGAATGTGCTAACCAACTTCACTACGTAAAATTTACATTTATACTAAAAAAGATTTTATTAAATTCGTAGATTACAAACTATACTTTTGAAAGAATTTCTGAATGAAATCAACCCACTTCAACGTCTTCAAAATTAACGTTGTTATTGTATTCATTCTCTTAGCTGATTTCTGACTTGCTGCTAGTTGCTAGCAGCAAGTCAGAAATCAGCTAAGAGAAAGGCATCAGCTCAGCAAAAAAATAAAGTTCAGGACTACTAATTAAAGATGTTAAACTTAATTATTATCACATCACACTTCACACTAATCACATCACACTTTTATCACACTAATGAAAATTTGGATGGATAGATGGATGGATGTTTGTTACCTCTTCACGCCAAAACTACTGAACGGATAGAGCTGAAATTTTGCATACAGGTAATTCTAATCCTGGAATCAAACATAGGCTACTTTTTATCCCAAAAATAAGTTCCCATAAATCACCTTTGAACATTTCCATAGAAACAACGCGTGCAAAGCCGCGGGCATAAACTAACTAGTTTTAAATGTTTTATTTTAATTATATAAAGTTCCAAATGAATTATTAGCACGGAGCACAGCGAGTGGAAATTATGCTTAAAAAATAACATAGGGATATTACCCAGCAGTTTTGGGTTGAATGATGATAACTTACTTGGAAACATGGTTACGATTCCGTCGAAAACACGGAACGCTTCGTAAGCTAATTATTTTTAATGAATTTTAATTTTTCTAGTGGTGACATCTATCGAAAAACTATGTACAAAAGTTTCGTTCCTAAAGTTTGATAGTTTTCATGGAGCATTGGAAAATTAATATAGAGTATAAAATATTAATTTCTTAAATAATCGTATTTATTTTGCATTTTTTTGTATTACAATAGTGCACTATTTTTAACAGCGCCTCTGGTGTCAAATTTAAGAACTAAATTAATTTAGGTCTAAGCTCCTTTCACAGTTTGAAAAAGAAGTATTATACCGATCTAATAAAAAAAAATAGATACGTATTGCCTCTTCTGCTAAGTTTGGGTTGGCAGTAAAAGCATAGATGTTTGAAAATAGGTACTTATTATTATTATATAATATTATTAAATATTTTTAAATGTTTTATATTTTTTATAGGCGAATTCGGTCATTCCGCCCCCGTACAACTTCGAGTACGGTGTGGGCGGGCGGCGCTCCATGCTACGCTCCGTGTCGTCCCTGAACGAGCCTCGCCCCGCGCACCTCCTCACCAATCCCAACCCTTACTGCCCCCCGAATTGGAGGGAAGCTCTGCAGTGGAACGATATGGACAATATGGACATGGTAGTTTTATGAGCCCTTTTCAAAATATTTGCGTAGTTATGCGTTCTTGCGCTGTCCGCCGAATCAATTTTGCGCAGGTTGCCTACTAGTGATGTGCCGAGTACGGCATGACTCGAGTCAGACTCGATTCCTGCTTAGGACTCGCCTACTCGAATACCAATTTATTATGATTCGAGTACGCCGGACTCGATTCCGGTACTCGAGTCATACGAGTATTATGCGAGTCCAACTGACTCGAGTCTTGTATTCAAGTTAGGTTGACTCGTTCATACTCAATCTCTTTTTACCTAAGCAATGAAGTAACGCCTTTTGATACAAGTTTGAATTGAACCTGCAACTTTTAAGGCCTCCACAGTTCCACACACAGACGCCGGAGGCGTGGTGGAGGCGGAGGCGTGCGAGTTGTATCTCTTATTGTATCATATGAAAGGCTACCACGCGGATGCTAAGCGGTGCACGGCCGTGGACTCGAGTCCAGGACCCGAGTCTTGGACTCGAGTCTAGAAATTTGAGTCAACATTCGAATACCAAAAAATAGAACTCGAGTACTTGGCTCGAATACCGGAATCGAGTCAGGATTCGAATACCGTTTAAACCGACTCGAGTCGACTCGATTCACCAAAACAGCGACACGGCACATCACTATTGCCTTTTTTTTTTTTTTTTTTTTTTTTTTTTTTTTTTTATCCTGAGGGAAATGCGCACGCATATCGTACTGCCACGGGGAGACAGTACGATGATGTGGGACTCTAACACCACTAAAACCCTCAGGGTGCTTCCGCCTCTGCCGCTTGTGGTAGGAACGTGGGAACGCTTACTCATCCACGAACCCACCGCGGCTGCCCGATATCGGGCCCCTCACTGGGGGTGTGCAGCACGCCCTCTTCGCGACGCGCCAGAAACACATGACTCGCCACGACCACCTTGGGGACCTTAACCGTCAATTGGGCGCCGGACGACCCCGTGTCCGAACGCCCAAGGTCCCCCTGCGACGGGTCAGTCGAGTGGCCCCGCCGCCTGCCACACGGTCGCAGAGGATAGGGAAAGCGGCCATCGCCTTACCGACAGACCTCCTCCCCTGCGACCCCACCGCGTCCGCCATCGTACGGTGGCGACCCCGCCAAGGCCGCGGAAGGCAGGGAGAGCGGCGTACCTCAATACCGGCACTCCTCTCCCGCCGCGGCCTCCACCTCCCTGCGGCCATGCTGCCCATACAGCACAGCCGCCCGCCTCAGTTGCGGTGCCTCCCATACGACACCGAAACCTACTACCGCTCCAACTGGGCTTAGAGCACAAAACCCAGAGGAGCGGTCCGTCCAGGGGCCAGCCGTGTCGCCGTCTGCGTTGGTACGGCCCCATGGGTTCCTCTTAGCTTCATCGCGGGTGACTAGGCCGCGATTACTAAGCCCCCCCGCCTCGACAAGGCGGGAACCCTTCGGGGGGGACATCACTATTGCCTACTGTTTTACATTCAACGGCCAAACAGACATTAGAGATAGATTCATGGGGCGTCTCGTTTTTCTTTTTTAATATCCTACCTATAAAAATTATTGAGAGACGAAACAGTTTGCCTTATATATTTTACCGAAGATTTAAAGATTATCGAGTAAAATATTTGTGACTAATTTAGTTAAACTTAACCGGGGAATTATTTAGCAATAGAGCTTTCTATTCTGTACCTACTTTAAACCTACACTATGGCCACTTCACACATCAACTCTTCGTTTTTGGCGTACCTACTTAGTTTTCTTCTTTTTTACTATTACAGGATCAGGCATACGACCCCACCCAAGCCCACGCAATAAGGCCAGATCGCTTGGGTTGCGAGATATACAGTGAAAGCTCCTGGCGCCGGTTCCTCTCCCACACTCTCTCGGAGGACGCTATCTTTGAACCAGAGGCCTACGAAGTGCGTCGCGTCGTCCACCCCCCACCGACCGAACCTTTAGACTCCCCACCTCAGCCAACAAGCCCCGAAGAGCCTCGAAAACCAACGGAAGATCGCCGACAACGCCGCTTGGATAGCATAAAGCGGAATATCAGAAAGTCGAGCTTATACATGCCGCTGTCGACCGCCCCAGGGAGGCCTTCGAGGATATCCCCGGGAACTCGCGCATCCTCGAGATCCGCCCCTGCCACCCCCTCCAGCAACCTTGTGCCTAATCTCCTCAATTTTACCCATCGAGGTACTAGATATAGTTCTCGATCTTCGAGATTGGAGGAGGAATATGACGCCTTGATAATGGACACGGAGCAACACGCGGACCACAAATTTTAAGACCGACGATAAGTACTACGAATTAGACCACAAACTTAAATTGTGAGATAGTTGTACGATACAAACAATAGTGATAGAGAACTGAATGGACCTAATAGAAACTTCTGTAAGCCTACATGAATAGGAACAATTTTGTGTCAATACTACATCTTGTTGTTGTGATTTTAATTCGATGCTCAATATACTAGAGCGAGTAGGGACTAGGTAGTTAGAATAATTTTTACTCGTTATTATAATCATTCAAGATTGAAAAGAGTTTTAAAATATGAGCTTGCTGGACATTTCTTTGTTCACATGACTTTAATTACCTACCTACCTAATTATTAAAGACAAAACAAAACGTTTGTTTCACTGCCCTAACCTTACAATTGGTCGAAACCTTTGAAATGAAAGGAAATAGGTATTCATATTAACTTAACTCATACTCATAGTAATTTAAGTATTCGCCGTAGGAGCACAAGGCATACTTGGAAATCTCAATTTAAATATACATGGGTTACAATATGTGGTGCCTATGTTATAATTCAAGGCCTTAGAATAGAACAGACAAGACAGAAAATAACCAAGGAACTTGAGAATATTGGTACATACTGATGTCTCCAACTTGCCAGGGTAATGAAAACGTCCGGGATATCAATTCACTTTTTATTAAGTATTTCACAAACTACAATATCGGATTCAAGACAACCTTCTTGTTCCGTAGCTCAACAAAACAATTAATGCCCCACTGTCCAAGCAATCGACTCGATTGCCAAAAAAAGACCGTTAAAATATAACCGAAGCTCTCAGCTGACAGTTTTTTTAGATGCAATGGTCAGTTCAGTAGTCGTTTGAGCTACGTAGTTAATAATTACAAAATTATGAAAATCACTTTAGAAATTCTGAAAATATTCTAAAAATATACTTACATAATTTTAAGGTAGATTTAACAAATCAACATTCAATTTTTATAGAGTTTTCACTCTAATCACTATTACAAAGTAAATTCAGCAACTCATTATCTTAAATTAATATAAAAATGTATACGAGGCATCTAAAATCATAACACTAATTTTAAATAAGCTAATACAAAAATAGATAAATTGAAATGGATCAGTTGTAAATGGGCATCGTTACTGCAACAGCCTTACGTAACTAGAAATTCTATTTAAAACTCATTTAGAAAACTTAGATAAGTATAAATAATTCTTATTTCAATAAATTTATTAGGATAGATAAGTTGTAAATTACAGGGCCTGATATACTCGTATGACAGCGGGGAGCAGCGTTGCCAGATCTACTGATTTAGCAGTAGATCTACCTGCTTTTTGAACCGTCTACTGATCTACTGATTTATTTCTAAAATTTCGTGAAATCTACCTGATTTTTCCCGAGCGCCAATGGCTCCGTGTCTATTATGTAAGCTGTCACTTGTCAGTGTCACTTCACAAGCCAATGAAATTTTAACCAATCCGGTTCGTCACAATACTGACAAAAAAAGAATGAAATTGAAGAGTTTGTTTTGATCGTTCGTTTCTTCCACTTCCTGTTAACATCTGTTGTGTGTTCATCTTTTTCGAATTGATTGGTCGGTCCGTTTGTTCTTCGATAAACTTTTCCATCTAGATCTACTGATTCAGCAGTAGGTAGATCTTGTAGATGGATTATTACACTTCCTACGAGTAGATCTGCTTGATTTTTGAAGAGCCACTGATTTATTTTGTAAGATTCGAGAAATCAACCAGCTTTTCCTGAGAGAGATTCAAGGCCAAGGCATAAGGCCTAGTAACAACAAAAGAAATTAAAAATTCTATTTCACTTGGTGTTCATACGATTCTCGAGTCAGCTTGGTTTATGGCGAGATTTGTTCATTTCCAAGGGCACTGATCAGGTTTTATAAAAATTTTAAAATTTAAATTGAAGTTTTATAAAAATAGACGCCTAGCGTCCCTCTTTCTGTGATGAACATAGTTTGTTTTTCTTGAAAGGAACAACGGAACACCATTGTACACTACCTAGTTACCTACCCCAAAAAACCTGATCCCCTTGGAAATGAACAAATCTCGAATTCCAAGCTGATGTGTTGCTTTGATCAATGTTTTCATATCAATGTAAAAAGTTTATTACAAACCTACTTAAAAAACATAATCTTTTGAAATTCGAAAGCCATGAATATTTTTCTTTGCAACTTAGGTACTTTGATGAATGCCGTCATTGAAAACACACACACTGGACAAACATACAAAAAATATGAATCAAAATCAAATCAAAGCTTTTACAAAAAACCTTACTAGATACCTACCACGCATTTTTCGTGTCAAAAGCTAGAAATTTGTAGTTTTTTCAAAATCTACTGATTTTTTCTTCAAGCTACTGATTTTTTACGTGACTTTCTACTGATTTTGTCAAATTCGATCTGGCAACACTGGCGGGGAGTCTCGCTCTTGCGCTCATGGCTTGCTCACCCATGCATGGGATATATAACAACATAATAATAATAGTAGTAGATGCGTAAGTTCATATTATTACTGTTCACATTTAAGTTTTTTACATAAATGAGGTTAAAATGGACCCTTTCCTTTAACGGGGCCCTGCCCCATCTGACAAAGTTGAGGCCTGACTTGTCATATTAAAAGCCGTCACACACAGAAGCCGGGGCCGGGCCGGAGGCGAAGAAAGGCGTGCGAGATAAATCATATGAATTTACATGAAAGTACACACACTCCGGAAGCACACACTTATTTAATGGACAGCGCCCTCTGCCGGCTACCAACCTTTTAGGTCATGGATGGTAGAAATCTTTATGTGAAACCTGGCAGCTCAGAAACTCCGAACTGACAGTGACAAGCAATGACAGATGTAGGTATATAAATGTAACGATAGTAGTGTCATGTCATTGTCAGCGTCTGTGTTGTGTTCTGTTTGTTTACAAAAAAATTCTCAAAATAATGTGATTTTTTACAAAAAATACTTTCTTCACAGAAAAATCTGATAAAGTTATGAGTGTGCCAACTGATTTTGGTCCTGACTCCGGCGGAAGAATAAAGGTAAGAGCTATACGGGCTTTCTAAAACCCAGTTGATCAACCTTTTGAAACTAGAGATTCTCACCGGTGTTTCTCCTTTTCCAGGGTCTTACAATCGTAAAACCTATTGTTTACGGTAACGTTGCTCGTTATTTCGGTAAGAAACGCGAGGAGGACGGTCACACGCATCAATGGACCGTGTACGTAAAACCTTACGCCAACGAAGACATGTCGGCTTACATCAAGAAGGTAATTTATCTCTTTATTTAGCCACAGTCAATTAGAGACCAGTAATCTTTTTCCTTTTGTTGGTAGTCAACCTTTCCTGCCATCATGAATTTGGAAAGTAGGCAAAGTAGCAAAATACTTGCAATCCTGAAGGTTTAAGTATTTGGCTACCTAGCAAAACATTGTATGCTTAATACCTTTAAGTTATCATGAGACTTTTAACCTACAACAGCATGTATTGCAATAAATAATCTTGAATCTTACACTCAAGTCTGTGGCTGCCATTTTACTTTATTTTTACCTGCTTTTGTTTTTCAGGTGAACTTTAAACTTCACGAGAGCTATGCCAACCCCAATCGTATAATGACCAAGCCCCCATATGAGCTGACGGAGACCGGATGGGGAGAATTTGAAATTGTCATCAAATTGCACTTCCACGATCCTAACGAGAGACCTGTAAGTGAAAAAACGAATCACCTACCAATCAAGTATTATAGGTAGTTACTAAAGTGACCTAATTACACTGTCAATCACCTGGAAATTAATCCAGTTCCTACTCTGATTAACAAATTAATGTATGAACAACCAGTTCCAAGTCTATACACTGGCCAAACTCAATGTAGAATGTTTGTAAAAAAACCGCCAATAATTCACACTGTTGAAGCATCTTTTTATATGCAATTTACATTAGTTTTTGATTTGGCTGAAGGTGCCAATTGGTGGTGTTCAGTAAATATTGCTAACAATTTAATATAACTGAAACTCGATGCCAAGCAAATGAGATTTAGTTATTTACGTGGGTTTGTTTACAAGCATTCTACATAGAGTTTGGCTAGTATATAGACTTGGAATAATAAAATAGAAATCCATTTGATGCACATTGGAACCCACTCCAACAACACCTAATTTAATTTAACCTCTAATTTATAACTAGACTAGCTGCGCCCCGCGGCTTCGCCCCCGTGGAAATTTGTGTTTCCAACTTTCTTAATTTTTTCTTTCATAAGAACCTTCTCCTGACAATAACAAACACAACAAAGAAAGAATTAGCGAAATCGGTCCAGCCGTTCACGCGTGATGCCGTGACCAAGGAAAACGGGTTTCATTTTTATATATATAGATAGATAGTTCAGATAACATTTTAGAATTTAAGAAGAAATCTCTTATTGATAAATAACTAAGGTAGTTCTTAATCCGTCTAGGTAACTCTCTACCACATCCTGAAGCTGTTCCAGTCTCCGATCACAGAGGGTGCTCCACCCACAGTGGGGCGGGCGCTTGTCAGTGAGTCCTATGAGGAGATTGTCTTCCAAGAACCAACGCAGCTGATGCAGCATCTCCTGAACAGCGTCAAGCCAGTGACTAATGGGAACTGGTCGCATGATACTAATTGTAAGTTTTTGACTGTTATAGGACCATTTAATGGGCAAGTAATATCACGGCGTTGACCGAGGTTATACAGGCGTAGTGGCATCAGCCTGGCTGGGAGTCAGCCGAACACACACACATGACACACACACTGTCTGATAATTCAGGGTGGAGACGTTTTTAGGTTTCATTTCAAAGAAAACCCCCATGATGAATGATTTTTGAATGGAGGGAGGTACATACTAATATTATTGCTTTTCCACCAATTTTAAGAATTTTCATGCACTAGTTATTTAGTTACAAAGACGTAAACAAAGACATGTATGTATAGAAAACAACAAAAACTGATTACAATAACAGAAAACAACAAGATAACAGCAATTTAATCACTAAAACAAAAACGCAAACTTCAACAACGCATAATTGCACACGCGCAGCGTAAAAGGTTCAAATTCGAGTTGGAAAACGGACGAGAGACGAATAGAATGATGAAAGAAAGCTGTCAAAACCAAAAATTGTTTTGTTGTTTTGCATAGTCGTACAATATTTTTCACCAATATGTGTTTGATTTCGCGACCCCTGTGTTTACCAAAAATATTTAAGACTAACTTCTGCCCGCGGTTTCGCACGCTCTTTACCGGGATAAAAAGTAGTCCCAGGGATGGACAATCCCTGGGCTACCATCTACCTCCCTGTCAAATTATGTCGAGATCTGTTCAGCCGTATAGGTGTGAACAGGAAACAAACAGACAGAGTTATTTTTGAATTTATCTACACTAATAATATAAAGAGAAAAAAATTGTATTTTTGTATGTTTATGTAACGAATAAACTCAAAAACCACTGCCCTTTTCACGTGTACATGATAGTGGCAGGATTATTTATCGGTCATACCTGTAAGAATATACATAATGCTTTGAATAAATGCATATAGATTTTCCATTCCAAAGATTGTAGAAGCCAGGCATTCTTTCTTTCATGAATAATTTTATCTTGTGTTATTTATAGGCTCAACAGTTGTATTTTAATAACGTTAGAATTAAGTAAAAATATTTAGTATAAGTACCTAAGTAAAAGTAAAAATATTTAGTTATGCTCACAAGAGCAAAAATATGATCTATTTTGCAATGCCCCACCCGGGCTCATGTTGGTAGCTGTAATCTCTTAAGGGGGTACCTACCCTCAAATTGCTTATTTTCAACTCCGTCGGACCTCCATATCTTCCAAACTACTGAATATTTAACTTTGAAATTTATGTATATGTTTCGAAAACACGATGCCATAAAATTTTCTCGATAGAAAAAAATCGCAAAGTTACCTCTAATTTTTTACTAAAACCCTAATTTCTCAATAAATACAGATGATACGATCTTGAGATTAAGCATAGTAATTGAACTAAGTATAAAGAACATTTTATATGTTGCCTTTTTTTCAATTAACTATTCTAATGTTTGTGGGGAGCAAAAACTACTAAAAACTTGATTTTTGGGCTTACGCCGCTTTGCTCTGTCCCGCTCCTGTGAACGCGAAATCCTATGCCTATCCTCTTTACACAATAACGAGGTAGGGTACCGCCTTAAGGTCTTTGTACAACATGGAAGCAATAAACCACTTGAAACTTGAAACACCTGTTATTGCTTTTTTGCTAGTTTTGCTAAAAATGTTTGAAAAAGGAAAGTTCAGAAACATTTGAGGAAGAAAGGAGTGAGTATCAATGAAGTCTGAAAGGGTGAGTGAATGAAGAAAACTTATCATTCAATACATTCACTATTGATTTTAAAATGAAAATTACCAAATCAATTTGGACTGCACCAACACTATGTAACCAAAGTTCTTTTCATATATCAATGTTCTAAGTAATAATTTAATTTTCGTTTGTTTCAGTTGAAGAGAAAAAAGAAAAGGTTTTAGAAAAGATAATAGTAGCACAAACCAAGGTTAAAACTGAAATTTCAGAACTTAAGGATAAACTACATCTCGCCAAGGAAACCATTGCTAAGTTCAAAGATGAAATCGCCAAGTTACAAAATCATCATGGATCTGGACTTATAGCTATTTAATTTTAACTTTTAGTCGAATAATTGACTTTCAGCGTAAGATTGGACCTTGCCAGACCAGCGCCACCACCTATTTTATCCTAATAATGTTAAACGAAGGAATTTTCAAAAATCGATTTTGCAGATTGTGATAGGTAGGTACCTATACTCCAATTCAGAATCTTAGATAATTTATGTCAACAAAGGTGATACCATATCAAAAAAAATGTTTCGAAATAGAAGTTCATAGAAGATTACTCAATTTTTAAATTATCTAAGATTCTGAATTGGAGTATAGGTATCACAAACTGTGCTCTGCCCGTGTAGGCAGAGATGCGAAGTTGCTCTTTTTGGCCACGATGGTGAGCAAAAAGAGCAACTTCGCATCTCTGCCTACACTATACGAAATAAAACTTTTACAGAGGTATTTAAAATAAGCATAAGTAAGATAGGTATCACAAACTGCGAAATCGATTTTTGAAAATTCCTTCGCTTATCATAATGAGATAAAATAGGTGGTGGCGCTGATTTGGGATGACTTAGCGCCATAACAGAAACATTGGAAGATCTTAGACCCGAGTTCACCAACAGATGGTTTAATTTTAAACAGTTGTTTTGACGTTTTTGACACGTCGTTTCATACATTAGACGTCAAAGTTAACCGGTGAAGCTAATCGTTCAATTAGGCAGCTTAGTCGGTTAACTTTGACGTTTAGAAAGAGATCGCTTCTAAGCGATAAGGCCATTGTACTTGTGTCATATGTAATGTCTGTTGTAAGTACCTATTGTATTTTTGTTGGTGTACCACACCTTTCCTACCGTTACCATTCTCACTACTCCAGACATGGATAAGGCTCAGAACTAGAGAGATGCATAACGAACGATGGACACGCCTTCTAGAATGCAGACAAGCCAGAGCGGCGCTTCCATCAACATCAGCGAGGCTGACAAAACGCCTGCTAAACCTAAACAGAATGGACCTGCGTATCCTGGTGGGAACACTAACAGGACACTGCCCACTAAACAAACACCTATTTACCATCGGAACGACGGATAGCCCTCTTTGCAGAGGATGCCTCAGCGACGACGAATCAGCTGCCCATGTAGTCCTGGAATGCGAAGGGGTAACAACACAACGAACAGAAATCCTCAACTTGCCGAGGTCACTCCGCGAAGCCTGTGAAGATCCCAGGAAGATTCTGCGCTTCTGGACGGAGTTAGGCTGGCTATGCTAGCAAATGAGACGCATAATGGACCAAACACGAGTCTAAATGCGGAAACAAGAGTACTTCCACCTAAGACCTAAGACCTATGGTGTACCATAAAGTATTTTGTATTTTTTTTTGTAAGAAAACTCGTGTCAAAACCTGCAAAACAACTGTTTGAAATTTAACCATCTGTTGGTGAAGTTGGGTCTAAGTTAGTGGGTGTCGTAAGACCCGTCTAAGAGAACCTACAAGAGAAAGGCAGTAGCTGCTTGCTGTGTTATTAACACCTTCATCGCGATCACCAATCTGCCTGCTAAGCCACACTTTGCCCGTGGTACAGTTCAGTTGTCCGGTCAACCTGACTGCGGAAAAATAATATTTTCCATGGTTATACCGGCTTCAGTACGTCTGATGGCTCTGGGTACAAGAGGGGTGTATTATCAAAAACCACTATAATAGCTTTCTCAAAATTTTCACAGATTAGAAATAACTGTTAAATCTTGACCAATGAATCGTAATTCATAGTTTTTGGTCTTGCCGATTAGTCCTGGGCATGGCGCCACTAATCTTAGCTTTACCAACAGAAATCATAGAGAAAATACTGAATTATAAGCAAATTAAAATTCGTTTTAGAGGATTTTGAAACTAATCTTACATAATGGCGGGTTTTGAAAATGAACAGTCATATTTTGGCGGGTTTTGCAACCAACCAAAACCAACAATAAGATGGTGGATGGATGGCGTTATACGACATAATTTTTAAAATAGGGGTCGGAGGTAGGATATTATTTTATTACTAGGTGTATTGTATTTGATTACTATGTTTTCAATAATAATAATAAATAATAATATTTTTAATTGTTGTGTCATTGACACGTGAAGGAAGAAAAATAGGTAGGTACCTACTGTTAACATAGCAAAGATATTTTACCTAAAATGTATTATTTACCTGCGTACATACATAAAATAAAAAGATATGAAGTATTATTATAGTTTTTATTCAAAATATATTAAACACGAGTTTCTCTTAGGTATAAAATGGTATCTACGTACATAACTGGCTGAAAACTTAACTAGGTACATCTTGCATAAAACTTTTCTTGCTAACTTTCCAGGAGATTTTTGTTCCATTTTCACTCACCATTTCTTGCGCTCCACTTCACGTTTCCATGATGACGGAACGCGTGGCCTCTTCCTCAAATGCTTCAGATCTGATTTTTGCACAAACTGGGCTAATTCTTCCATGTTTTTGCATTAAATTTATTAAAAATCCGAACACTTGTTGTACACAGAAAGTCACAACCGCCATACTATTTTCTCGATGAGGCGACGCAAATCCGGTGCTGTGATTGGTCGATTGTGTTATAGAGGATTTTGAAACTGACCTACGCTATTATAGTGGCTTTTGATCCTTACATCGTTCTTTACCAGCGGATTTCTCTGTGTTTTAATGGGTTTTAATAGAAAAGCAGCCAACCATTTCAAAGCAATTTTTAAGAACTTTTGATTGATGGTACTAACACGATATTGGTCAAAAAGCATTATAGCGGGTTATGATACTGCACCCCTCTTATACATGTTGTTGTAGTGCAAGAACTCATAAGTCATAACTCATACTGGTGTTGATATGGATCAGTTGAGCTATCTGTAGACTGTTTGCAACAGTCGGCAGTTAGCTCAATTGTTTCAATTGTAAATACTAGTATAATTTTCTTTGTGAATAAATGTAGAACTCATAAGTGACAATTTTAGCCAGAATAACTTAATGAGGTGAAAGTATTTTTAAACCCATTATGTACCTTATAAAAGAGCTGTTTTTATTTTAATTTCGAGAAATACAAGAATGGCTCTGAAGTACTTATC
Source organism: Eupithecia subfuscata (assembly GCA_963564075.1). Lineage (NCBI taxonomy): Eukaryota > Metazoa > Arthropoda > Insecta > Lepidoptera > Geometridae > Eupithecia > Eupithecia subfuscata. The sequence goes on along the minus strand of OY751100.1, from coordinate 16,246,056 downwards.
AGCTTGTTGAGCCAAAAATCAGACCATGAAAAAGTACTAAGTTGGTTTACTAACATTTTTTTCAACTACTGGGGCACTGCTCATTAAAGTCACTTAGTGATATTTCGCGTACAATTCTATTTGATACGATCTACTAAAAAAATACATAACTCTTTTTCACATTGAAATTGTTTTTATCCTTTGAACTCGCTTTTGAACATTAGTTACAAATCGCTATCTGGAACAAAGCTGTACCAAGAATATTTACTTAAGTAACATGGAAAGTTAATTATGTGTATTTTCTATGCTGCTAAAAACTTATTGATTAGTAAGAGAGTCCTTGAAGTAGCAAAGTAATTAAAATTGTGTATTTGAATAAATTGCGGCATGTGTTGAATAAATTGAATAAATTGCGGCTTTGCTGCTAAAGACTTATTGTTGATCTAAGTATTTAGATAAATACTAAGATAAAATAATGAAAATGAATAAATATAAGGTTTCTAACTACTGATTTTTATATTTATTTTTGGATAGATTTCCTAATAATGAGACTGGTATCCAACAGCGAGGCAAGTCTCCACTGCAAAGATGGTCTTTCCAGTTAATTGGACCTGTCTTTTGTAATTTTTAAGTTTAATTGCTCATCTTAAACAAAAGTCGGTTGTCCGGGCGTACCATAACCTACAACTGAGCCGAAATGTCAAGAAGGTATTTAGTTAGGTATCAAATGAATCCAACCTTCACTTATGGCTGTATCCTTCGATCTAAGGCTGTACTTAATCAGCTGACCGTGAAATATGCTATCTAAGTCAGTGGTCGCGAAACTGCGGCCTGCGGGCGATATTTAGATAGATAGATAGTACTTTATTGTAGGTACCACACAAAGACAGATAACAATACTAAAATACAATAAATGCTAAGAGTAGACGAAGTACAAAGGCGGCCTTATCGCTATGAGCGATCTCTTCCAGGCAACCTTGGGATGGACTGGAAATGTAAAAACCAAATAGACGGTGTCACTCGAAAAAAAAGAAAACAATACTTACACTACATACTATAATATCTACATATAATCTACAAACAATATGATAAACTGATATATTTCTGCGGCGCGCGACATTTCAAACAATTTTAGTAGATAGGTGATTTTAAACTATGATTTTGCGCATGAAGTTAGCTATAGTCGTTTTCATAAATATAATAATAGGTAATCGTCTGGTCTGGTAGACCCTAGGGTCGATTCCCATCGGAGACAATTTGTGTAATCTACTAATATTTGTTTCGTGTGTTTGGGTGTTCTTTGTGTCCATTATCTTATATACGCTAGTTCATTCAGTTGGCAAATTAAAACTTCACATTAGTGCCACATAGGTAGCAATTGCTATACAAAATCTATGGGGCAATCGGGTTTAGTCAGCTCATACAAAATACCTAGGTATGTCAATGGATTGGTGGTGTCAACTAAACAACCCAAGAATGCGCGGCCCGCAGTGGTAACTCACATTGTCCTATGTGACCCTTGACCAGATAAGTGTGGCGACCACTGATCTAAGTGGTCGACATAGCCTTCTCACGGTCAACGAGCTATTCCTAGACATTTCAATATTCGCATCGATCGAAAAATTACTGTCGGACGATCAATAACTCTTCGCACGACAATAGTAGAGAAGGTAGGATAATGACGACCTCTGTGACGCGGCGGGCGAAGGTCCGCCGGACGCAGGAGGTTGCGGGTTCGATTCCCTGGGGAAAAATGTTTGTACGATCTGCAGATATTAGGGAACATTAATTTATTTGTTCTATTGAACACGATCTTTTTTTTGAATAAAAACTTTTTTAAGAATAAAGCAATAAACTTAACAATACTCAACCAATAAATAAAAAAAAAAAAACTATAACTCACTAGTGAGTTATAGCAATGAAAAGTCACAGTTTGATTATGGGTGTCATTCTATGCCTAATTGCGGTGACCATAGAGCCACTTTATGAGCAAGTGTGTTGAAAAAAATATCTATTTGAGTAACGTAAGGTAAATCAGTTATATAGTAGTCTATTACCCATAACATAACACAAGCTCTGCTAGCTTTGGGGCTAAAAGATCCTGGGATTGTCCAGCATTATTTGTTTATTTATATTTGTAATAATAGGTAGGTACTTACTTACATAGTTACCGCTTTCCAGTTAGTTAAAGGGAAGCTTCACATAACACATGACTGTATTAGATTGACGACGCAATGGCTTTATCTAATCTAGCTGTCGTATCGTAAAGCTGATTGTCTATCGTAAAAAATTAGATTTACGGTTTTTTACATAGAGACTACGAGACAGAAGTGTTAAAGAACCTACTAATAACAACAACGCTTTCAACTAAATTCAATTTTCAACGAAATTTCTCGAAAAAAAGTATTCTCACCTTCACACTATTTCAAAAAATACCGACGACCTCCGTGGCGCGCGGGCGTAGGTCTGCCTGAGACGCAGGTGGTTGCGGGTTCGATTCCCACCTCGGGACAAATGTTTGTAAGATCTACAGATATTTGTTCAGGGTGTTCTGGATGTTTTCTATGTATATCAGTTATCTAGTACCTACCCATAACACAAGCTCTGCTTAGCTTCGGGCTAGATAATGCTGTGTGAATTGTCCAACATTATTTAATATTTATTGAAATGTGTGGCTAAAGTACCTCCCCTTACTGCCTTGTTCAAAATATCCAGCCTGTAGAAATTGACCACTCTGTCCCGAATCTGGGGTCTACTCGGAAAAGGAAAATCGTAGTTTCGTTTTCGTTGTCGTGCAAAACCAACTCTTGTGTCGCTGGTATAAGGTTAGCGTCTACATTTCGTTTTTAAGAGTACGGGCCCTGACTTTAACCGACCGAGAGAGAGGTAGAGATGTTTGAGTCGCACGCTTATCGTGTCTCACCATGTAATAGGCTCTACAGGCCATCACGCAACCCATCAAGCCATGTCGATGCAACTGCACTTTGACTAACCCAGTTTAAACGCTATGCTGCGCTAGACCTGTAGGTATATGTTGAGTTATTGGGGAACGAAGTAGAACGAATTCTGACCTAAATTTTAAGGGTTGGTATAAAACGAAGTCCATTTCCAGCGGACGGAGGACTATATAGGCTGATGATGATGATAAGAAGTGTAGCCTTAAAAATTGCAGGTGTAGTAGGGTAGGTACCTGAGTTATGTACCTAGATACAAATAAAGTGCACATCCTACGAAAAGCTCTCGGCATGCGTTTTTTTTATTTGCACATAGATAGGTACCTATGTGTAGGTAATTCAACTTCTTTCGCCTTCAATGTCGTAACTACATTGAGAACGTCGCAACTTTTTTGAAGAGCTGACAATAAAAATTTCGTGACGAAATTTTCTCTCCTAACAACTTTTACGTAGGTGGGTAGGTACAGTATGAAATCCATAAAATCCATGGCGTTAGCTAATGCTTGAGTCATAGACTCAAGGTGTGACCACCGGAAGGCTCCAAGCACGCAATTGCTCACTTGTTGACAGAGCCAAGCACGACCCAAGGTCAAGACGGTGGAAACCTCGCCACCCGTCGCTCACGTTCCTGTACCTACCTATTTATTATTCATCAAGTCGATGAAGGCTTTGTCTTTGATGGAAAATTTGAATTGGAATGGTTTGAAGAACCTCTGAATTTGACTAAAAGCTTTTAACGAAAAGCGATTGTACCTACCTAAAGGTGGGTAGTGACCGGCGGCTTGGCGTTACGGGGTGTAAAGGCGGGTCCAGACATGTATCACTTGCCTGATCCCATCACCGTATCCGTATCAGCGTATCACGTATCAAGTCCCGTATCAAGTTGTGGACGCCTCGATTTGCTCCGTCTCCGTATCTTCCGTTCTGTATGACGCCCGTATCTGTATCACCTTTGATGATCAGACAAAAACCGACACGAAATGGGCCGTATCTAACGGCGTATCGAGATCACGTATATACGCGTATCATCACCCGTCCACATAAATAAATAAATAAAATAAAAAATAAAAAAGCTTTATTTCCTTAAACCTACTTTACATTTTTGTTTTAAGATTCTAGTTGTGAGAATATGTTTATTAAAGTGAGTTGTAGTATGTACTAATAACTAGCTATTTTTTGGAAGTATAAGGTCCGCCCAGGGCGGTAAAAGCCTCCTCCAAACGAGCCCATGCGCATCTGTCTCGTGCGGTTCTTGGCCAGAGCTTGCCGGCTACCCTTTCGATGTCGTCGCACCATCGTTTCATAGGTCTCCCTCTGCGACGCTTTTTACCCGTCCACATATGCGATCATAATACGCGTCGGCGATACGGATACGGTGATCGGCTAATCACACTAATATTATATAATTAAAAATAAACTTATTATTATTATTATTATTATTATAAATGCGAAAGTTTGGATGGATGTATAGATGGATGGATGTTTGTTACTTCTTCACGCCAAAACTACTGAACGGATCGGGCTGAAATTTTGCATACAGATAATTCTAGGCCTGGAATAAAACATAGGTAGGTACTTTTTATCCCATAAATCAGTTCCCGTGCGATAGAAATCACCTTTAAACGTTTCCATAGAAACAACGCGTGCGAAGCCGCGAGCAGAAGCTGCTGCCCGCCCCCGGTGGATATCCCTTAGTCGCCTCTTATGACACCCGCGGGAAGAGTTGGGGTGGTGCAAATTCTAAGCCAGCACCACACAGCTACAGATCAGACACAGTACCAGGCTTCAGATCGAGGATGCAGGAATCTTTATAAATTTACTTTTGCTTTCAAATAACGTACTGATTACCTTTACTATCCTGTTTGGGCTAGGAATAAGGGACTCCGGCTGCTTCCACGATTAAAGAATCCCACATATTAGAAAACACACTTTTATTGAAACAACATTTTAGTCAAGACACTTCACAAGACTTGAGCAACACGAAACACTTCTCGTAAATACACCACATTTAACAAAAATAAACTCTTAAACCCTATGTAGGTACACTTAAAACTTCTTTCTTTAGACGTAAATAAAACTACACTCTTCTTATTCTAAGGACATTAAAACCAGCTGTTTTCCTTCTTCATCTTGTGATGATTCCTCCCATTCGTATCTAAGTTTTGGAATATCTCAGACAGTTTGGTCAGTTGCTTTTCTGGCGTAAGGGGCAGATGTACCAGTCTGCAGCTCTTGTTCTCCTCCTTACATATCGTATACGTTTCTCTCTCCCTCATGCACAGGAGCTTTCCTGTCTCAGGCATGGATGATAACTTTGCTACATGCAACGCTGCTTTTTTGAACCGTGTTTTTGGTGAGACTTTTGGCTCTCTCTCTTGTGTACTATCAGGGTGTCTCAGCTCCCTGTCTCTGACGTTGTGGTGCACCGGCTCTATGACATCGTACGTGTTCTCCCGCAACAGTTGCTGAGGCTTCCTCGCTTCCAACCCCAATGGTTTCTTCTTAAATCCCTGTATCCTGAGTGGTGTCAGAGGTTTGAGGACTTCGTGGTATCTGACGGGATCCGATTCCTTATTGAGATTGAAGAGGATCACTTTGGTGTTGGATCGCTCCAGCTTCTGCCCGATGGCTGGGAGCGGGTGGAAAGGGGATAGAGTGGGTTTGATTTGGATGTCGTTTTCGAGCATTCTGCTTTGAGCTGTTTTGTTCTTTCGCGGTTTGAGATTTCGCGGCGCGTATATGGTGGTTAATGCGCGCGTTTTGCTGGCGTCGAGCGGGGCAAGCGCTGTGGGCAGCATGGGGCGAGTGGAGCTCGCGGCGGCCGGCCGCCGACAGCCGCCGCCGCCCTTGCTCGGCCGCGGCGTGGTGGTGCCGAGCGAGCCGCTCACGCGCGCTGACCGCTTCCCCGCCCACGGCAGTTTTCATCCACGCCTCGCACCCTTATCTTACAGATAACCTGATATCTTGTATCTTTATTGCTCTATTTGATGAGCTTTTTACGTGCTTTTGCGATATAGGTTTTTGTTTATAGCAGCAGCTCTGTCCTTGTCTAGGTCTTATAACTAGGTTATTTATACTTATTTTACTATTTTCAAAATAGAAAACGACAACAAACTTTCGGCCACTAAACTGTCATAGTGACAAAAGACACGATATTTTTTCGCTAGTTGCGTAAACAACACCAAACAGTTACTGAACAAAAAGGTTCGCGTTGCGGCATACGAACTCTTTATACCTATTCCTAAGGACATAGGGGCATTGAGCAACCATGAATGTGGTAATATCCTCATGCATAAGGCTCCAAGCCCCATGGTATAAAAAACCTTTCCATTGATTAATATCTTTTAGGACTAGCTGGTAATCAAGAAAAATATACAACAAGCATTTAGAGAAGCTTTTGCTTGGCGTTGATATGCTCTAGCATGAAAAAAAAACATATTGTGCCAACTATACCTACAGATTAAAAAAAGATGATGATAGGTAGGTACTAGTTATTTGTGCACCAGTTAATGTTATGCGTATAATTTTCATTGTCATTTCCGGACCAATATCATAAACATTAGCAATACAAAATATTAGTTCTGCGAATCGACTCCGCTATTCATTGTAAAACCCACGTGTTGGTGCCTTTGTCTCGGTGAGGGTGGTAGGGGGTAAATGCGGGTTTAACCATGGGGGCGGTGGTGGACAGTAATGACCATCATTATTGTCATCGATCCAAAAAATACTTCGACCTTCAGTTCGAGTTATAATTACGTTGTTTGTCATCGGCTGTGTGCATTTTAGTGTGGGTAAGTATAATTACTAGTTATGTAGATATGCAGATGTGACTGTCCTTGGATCGAATGTTCATTGTAGTTACATACCTTCATACACCTACCGCAGACATGTATGTTTGGAGTTAGTGTTACGTCACTTATCTAAAAGTTCTAAATCGCACATACGCCGGGGGCGGGCAACAGCGTCTCCTCGTAATTTTAATGTAAATGGTCGTTGAATGTGCATTTAACTTAATTTCGATACTTGCCCAAAACAAGTCTTTATTCACAACTAGCTGCGCCCCGCGGCTTCGCCCCCGTGGAAATTTATGTTTCCAACTTTCTTAATTTTTTCTTTCATAAGAACCTTCTCCTGACGATAACAAACACAACAAAGAAAGAATTAGCGAAATCGGTCCAGGTGTTGTTGAGTTATGCGCTTACCAACACATTTTGCGATTCATTTTTATATTATAGAAGAATTAATAGTTGCCCCAGTAGTTGGAAGAATACTAGTCAAACAGTCTGTTGAACAGTTTACAGGTACTATACTATGTAGTCTGTTTACAGGTAGCTCAACTGATCCATATCAATACCAGTCGGAAGCGTCCCCAAGACGCTGGCCCAAAATAATTATGTTTTACTATGACAATATTAAATTATTTCACCCACACGGCAGGGCAAAGTCCTCCTCGTGCTCACGGTTCACGGCTCGTGCTGCCGTGGACTTATTCGTCTGCAAAAAAGCTGACCTTATTCCACCCTCACATAACATCAGATGAGATTCTTTTCTTCAAACTAAGGTAATGCCGAAGGCGAAGGCGCATGAACGCAAAATGAGGGATTAAAGCTAGGTTCACATTGCTGTGTCGGGGTGTGTCGTGGCGCGCAAGAGCGCAATCGGTTACGTTTATTACCTATGACTAGATTCACAACCTACTAATGTGAACGGGGGCCTAAGTAATAATAAACGTAACCGATTGCGCTCTGGCACGCCACGACACACCCCAACACAGCAATGTGAACCTAGCTTAAATTGAGGGCATTTTTCCGATCACTAAGGTAAACTATGCGAACGAAGCAGTCGGTCAGTTGATTGATATTTCATAACCTGTAGTTATAGTAATGGGCAAGCATAAAGGTCACAGTCATTGCAAATGGACTAACCTTGGCTTGAATTAAAGACCGTTTGTTGTCCTTGAAGATATTTCTTCGCGATTTTTCTTCGATATTAGATGTTTCTTTACGAAATTTCACTGTCTTCTTCGATTCTATTAAATGGGGTAAAGGGGCTGCATTAAGACTCATGTCCCTCGACGCGAATGGACGTCTTCCATCAGCTCCTACTGCGCTCGCGGGTCGCGGGTCGAACCGCGGAGGTTGGGCAGGTCCATACAAAAGTATTTTCTTCTCGGTTTCTTCCTAAAAATATTCCTACAAGACCAGTAAGCATATAGGAATTAGATTACCTTTTCAAAGGATTGCCCACACATAGATCCTTTCTTTTCGGTGTGTTTTGTGCGCAGACATAATAACAAAACTTCGAATAAAAAATACAATGGCTTGTTTCGGCCGATTTGTTTGGCATAGGTAAGGTAGTCGTTGTTCTGCATAGGATAATAAACATTATTAAAACACTTCGATTAATTTTAGGGGATGTCTATGTCCAGCAGTGGATGTGTGTGGACTGATATAAATAAATAAATAAATAATGTGGACTATCCACACTGCATCATCTAGCCCTAAGCTAAGCAGAGCTGTGTTATGGATACTAGATGACTGATAAACTTATACAATACATTACATAGATAGATATTTTTATTATACATAGCCAGAACACCTGGAACAAATATTTGCAGAACGTACAAACATTTGTCCCAAGGCGGTAATCGAACCCGCAACACCCGCCGCGCCACATCGGTCGTCATCGTCGATGATGAAGATGATTTTTCTAAGTCCCATCGGATTATTAATGGTAGAATAGAGAGAATACCTGTGTTTACACACTTGCGTACTAGATATAATATATCCTGCGCACCTTTATTTTCTACTTGGTTTCAATCAAGTCCTTAGAAGGGTGAGTCTATTTGACGTTAGTGACGAGACGTGAGCGTGACGTGTCCTTTTTGTGTGGGGATTTGCGAAGTTCTCTGTCTGCACGAAAGAGGCGCTGTACCAAATTGTATGGAAAAATTAAAGTCGGCACTCCGCTAATACATTGAATAAATAAAATACATTGAATTAATAGTCGACGACCTCTGTGGCGCAGTGGGCGAAGGTCCGCCTGCGACGCACAAGGTTGCGGGTTCGATTCCCGCCTCGGGACAAATGTTTGTACGATCTGCAAACATTTTTCCAGGGCGTTCTGGATGTTTTCTATGTATAATAAAAAATATCTATCTATGTAGTGTATTGTAATTATGTATATCAGTTATCTAGTACCCATAACACAAGCTCTGCTTAGCTTGGGGCTAGATAATGCTGTGTGAATTGTCCAGCATTAATTATTTATTTATTTCATTTATATTGCAAAAGTTAGCAAAGTAAGAAAGTCGGCACTCGGCGCCGACATCACGTCTCTCCTTGATGTCGCCGCCGAGTGCGTTTCGTCACGTTTCGTTTCTAACGTCAAATAGACTCACCCCTCATGTACCAATATCCGTGTCGATAATGCCTGAATAAAAGATGGCGGCATATCGTATTGTTACCACATAGAGCAGGCCCGCAGCCCCGTGTCCTCGACGGGCTGGCTTGACCCGAATTTCCCTATTATTGGGTCACAGATTTATCGACTATCGGATAAGTTTGCTGTGTTAACTGTGTGGTGCCGACTTAGAATTTGCACCACCCCAACTCTTCCCGCGGGTGTCGTAAGAGGCGACTAAGGCATATCCACCGGGGGCGGGCAGCAGCGCCCCCTGCAGAACAATTCTTCCACCGAACTGCGATCCCTAACCCGCATGCCCAGCGTGGGGATTATGGGCATTACCCCCGATGAGATAAAAGCCAATAAGGCGCTATCAGGGGGAGGCCTGCGTCCAGCAGTGGACCAATACAAGCTGTTGAGGTTGAGGTATATGATATGGTAGAGTTCGACAAAAATGAAAGGCGGTAGTTCGTGTTTCATGTCCAGTTTATTGTGTGTGTGTGTGTGTGTGTGTGTGTGTGTGTGTGTGTGTGTGTGTGTGTGTGTGATGTGCATATAATTAAATAAATAAATGTAAATAATCCTGGACAGTTCACACACCATTATCTAGCCCCAATAGCTAAGCAGAGCTTGTGTTATGGGTGCTAAATAAATGATATACGTAATACAATACACTACATAGATAGATATATTTTTATTATACATAGAAAAACATCCAGAACACCCTGAACAAATATATGCAGATTGTACAAACATTCTCAACTCCTGCGTCGCAGGCGGACCTTCGCCCGCTGCGCCACTGAGGTCGTCATAAGTGCGTGTGTGTGAAAAATTACTGTCATAGAAAGAAAAAAGGAACCCATTGCTAAAAGTAAATGTTCTGTAGCGAGGTATTATCACGCTTTCAATCTAGAGTGACTATCCGTAAAACTAGGCATTTGACCGCAGCGACCTCTTGTGACCAACATTGACCTTTACTATTGCCCTTGAACTTACTGACTCAGAAACCCCCTGTTTTCTTATCTCACTGATTTGTTAGCTGATACTCTGATAGTTATTTGCATAACGATTTATTGCTCTTTGTTACTGGGAAAGAACCCACCTTATAGTCCGAGGATCGAAGGATCGTTTAGTCACTTTCCATTATGTGAGCTTATGGTCAAATGAAGGTCTATAAACAATTTTAAAAGTTACCTAGTCCTTTATAAGGTCTAGAACCCAAGATATTCTATGTACTTACTTAAACAAAGACATTTTATGCATGAAATAACAATAACAGATCATCATACATCAAAAACATACAACCCATAATTTGTTATTCGGAAAGCTTTCACAGAAAATGCCTTGTCGATACTTTAGTAAAGTGGAAAGCATTACTCAAAGTGCTACCTATGATTCATAGGTTGAACTTTGATGAGTTGAACTTAGTCTAACCTTGCAAAGGTCATTTCTAAGTACTGACAAATTATACGGTGGACCATAAAGATAGAGTAGGACAATTTGATATATCTTCTTCTTATATATAAAAATGAAACCCGTTTTCCGTTGTCATCGCATCACGCGTGAACGGCTGGACCGATTTCGCTAATTCTTTCTTTGTTGTGTTTGTTATTGTCAGGAGAAGGTTCTTATGAAAGAAAAAATTAAGAAAGTTGGAAACATAAATTTCCACGGGGGCGAAGCCGCGGGGCGCAGCTAGTACTAGATATATTTCTGTGGTGTTGGACACTGGATAATCATCAAAGAAAATTGAACGAAGGAAAACAGTTGCGACTACCGCGATTCTGCGGTGCCTCGGCCATGTTCGCCCAGGCACGCTGCGATACCTTCAATGCATCTGGCGAAAGAAGTCAGCCTCACTACTCAGCAGCACCCGCGGGAGCAGCAACTTTTCACAGGTACATCTTTATATACACTTGATGTCGTTAAAATCTAATTTACTAGTGCTTAATTAAACTTATAATTCAATTATGACTATTTATAAAACGCACACAAGATTTTTAAGAGGGAAGGAAACACCATAAGGGATTGTTCAAACGCAGAAGAAAAGGTGAGAAAAAAACAGAGAGACAGTGGTCTTTATAAACACCTAGTTGGAAAAAAAAATTAAGAAACATGTCAACAAATGTCAACAAAAAAGCAGCTGTATAAAGGCTTTGTCAAAATAAACGACAACAACAGCATCACCGCGATAAAAGCAAAATTTGATTTTCCTTTTAAATTGGTCCAACCTAAGGACAAAATCATTAATTTTAAGTACTAACCCCTAGTTATCAGCCGACCTACCTACCTACCTTGGACTGTAAAATTGTCTTAATAAATAAATAGCTAAATTGAATGAAAATACTTAAAGGGACTTTCTTGGTTAATTCTAGGTACTTATACTAAGATCTTTATTTTATTATGTTTCAATACAATAAAATGTGTTACCTATTGTGGTTTTGAAGATGCCTTGAGCTCATTAGGTGCTTATTAGGAAGAAAGAGACAGCGTCACGGGGAAAGCTAAGGGCGGCATGGGGGAAAATCAATACTGGGAAATAGGTCGGGACCTTAACCCACTTCGGCCACTCTACGGTCTACTAATCCATTAGAATAGACAAACCATTCAATGCAAATCTTTATATATATAATTCTTCTGTGAGTGTGCATGTCACTGAACTTCTCTCAAACGACTGGACCGATTTTGATGAAATTTTTTGTGTGTGTTCAAGGGGATCTGGGAATGGTTTAGATTCACAATTTTGTCCGCTGGACAATGTTTTTTTAATTAATTTTTAATATTCTATAGAATAGCAATCTCCTTTAAACGTTTCCATAGAAACAACGCGTGCGAAGCCGCGGGCATAAACTAGTACTTATATAATACTAGTTGACCTGGCGAACTTCGTACCGCTCTCGCCTTTTAAACCTTCATATTTTTATATTGTCAAAAAAAAAAATTGTGAATCTAAACCATTCCCAGATCCCCTTGAACACACACAAAAAATTTCATCAAAATCGGTCCAGTCGTTTGAGAGAAGTTCAGTGACATACACACTCACAGAAGAATTATATATATAAAAGAAGATGTAATTTAGTCTAGGTATTTTGTTTAGGCAGTTAGGTCAATTGTAAATACTACCTAGTTGTAATTAGTTTCTATTACTTATTTGATTGTAGTTTTCTTTGATTAAGTATGTTTAGTCTAAGAATTTAAATAATCGCCCAAGACGGGACTCCATAGGTTAGAGTGGGTAGGCAATAGGTACAGAAACCTATAATTCAGTGTTAATTGTCCGTACAATAATAATGTACTTACCTATAGAGATAAGAGACATGAAGGAGGTACAGTACCTGTCTTGTTTTGAATTTATCATCGCTTAAAGTAAATAAATCATAAACAAACAGGCATTACTTCTGTTTCGGCTGTTTACTTCTTTGTACTCTACACGTGCCACTATAGAAGGTAATGTACAGATCAGTAATGTACTATTCCTAAAATAAATGCTAATTTTAGTTATTACTTATACTATAAATACCTACTTACTGAAGAATTTTCAAGACAGTCATTGTGTCTTCATAAGTGAAGTAGAGTGAAGTAAAGTGATATTTTTCCATAAATATCGTAGAAGAAAATCCCTGAATATCGGCGTATAATTGGTACACTAGAGAAAGTAATCAAATAGAGTCTTTCAAAAAATACATCGTGAAAGATAGTGATTACAATTTTCTGCAAATTGTAGACCTTCTTATTAATTGTAAAGACGTGAGTAGCTGCAGCGAGTTTTGCGACTATGTTAATTAAAGGCCAAACTAAACGTAAAGGCGTTATCGTTTCATGGCCACACGCTGCACGTTATCTTCATTCATAGCTCCCGTGCTACCTATCATTGCCAAAATGACGTATCGTGACATTCGTGACGTGTTGGTTGCAGTGACGTAGCCGTGATGTAACGTTTGTACCATTCCGGCATGCGTTCGGAGAGGCCGCGTTTTACTTCTCTCGTGTTTGTAGGTCTACAATTAATAAGTGAATGAATATAAACTGTGATTTTTGCACTGGTTTTTCCAGTCACGAGTGATTTTATCATTGAGGCCGAGACGTTCGCGGAAGGAAAATGTGTTTGTTTGTACTGTGATATTAGAATTACGGAACATTAAATTATTTTATTTACCTATAAGTATTAGTATTTTCTAAATTTTTTATTATTTATATTAGTGTTTGTTGAAAGTTGTTAGAAATAGGTGGTTGATTAAATGGAAATTTATTATAACCACAGTGAATTGAAGTGAGCAATTTAAAGGTGAGTTTTATTGTTAATAATTAATTATTCGTGAGATAATACCAACCTGTTATCAGTAAACCTTAATGTTGGTAGGTCGTACTTGTTTATCTATACTTACATTACGTTAAAATAGGTAGGTACATTATATTGGCGATGAAACGTATTGTCAACACGAGTAGATATTATACCTTATTTGGACTTAGTCAATTATTTACCTAGCAGTGTCCGGTTTCCTTTTCGGAAACCGGACTTAATAATAATGAATGATAAATGCATTACGGGTGTAAGTGGTCTAACTATTCTTAACTACATATTGTGTTGGAAGAACACCAACGTAATGAACTCGTCAAACTACGAATTTTAAAAATTTTAAAAAATATCTCGCGCCAACACGAAACGAACCTTTACAAAAATCCATATACCACCATATAGTATACTATATTTACTGGCCACTTTACTGACTGAAGAACAAAAGATCAACAATGTAATCAAAATGAACAAGATCCCCGATTCAATAGCCACCTGCGAAATCTGCTTTACCACAGAAAAAGTTACTGATGATGATAACTGATATGATAAGCAAATACTATAGAAACAATTAACATAAAGAGTCGGTCTAGCGAGTGATGAGATCACAGATATATGGCAACTTTTGACGTGACAACGTCTTATAAATTGGTTTGCCGGGTGACACTTCAAGAAACTGCGTTACGCGTTACGCTCCGCTCACGTTATGCAGACATAAAAAGTGAAAGGAACTCAAAGTCGTTGTCACGTAAAACTTTCGCCCGTATACCGACTTTACAGGCAACCAATTTTTTTTTATATGGCAATACTATTATGCATTGTCATGCACGCAAGTTGTCACTTGAATTCAACCAACAACAACAACAACCTTGCAACGTTCGTACACTGTGGTGAGTGACCTGATACACGTCCAAATATAGAAATTTGTTCATGGTGAAAGTATCAAATTGATTAATCCCGTTTTTGCCCTTCTATTTTGGGGCTGCCATGCTAATATTTTTTAAATTTTCCGCGTTTTTAGGGTTTCGAAGATCGGTTTCGAAACCCTTATGGTCTCGCTTTGTCTGTCCTTTTTTCCGTCCTCATTAACTCAGCAACTACCGCAACTATCAACTTGAAATTTAAAATAATAATACATTTCGTGCGCCTGTACAATTTTTAAGAAAAAAAAAATGAAAAATGAAAATGAACATTTTCCATACAAATTGAGATGTCGAAATTTTAAAAGAGACCTACAAAGTCAAGTGGGGTACCAAATGAACGGTATTTCATTTCAAAATAGTTTTTGAAATTTCTGTAATATTTATGCTTTTTGAAATATTTTGAAGAAAGTCAAAATAATACCCATTCCCCTCCCCCTGTCTCCGAAAATTTAAAATGTATGGAGCGTTTGTAGATATAGATCTATATTTTACAGGAAAAATATAGAGAAGTTTGTAAAACGAACACTTTTTGAAATATGGTCATAAGGGGGGGGTACCCCGCTGAGTGGGGTATCAAATGAAAGGTATCGGTTTGGACATTTCAAAACAGTTTTTGAAATTTCTGTAGGTTTCATACTCTTTGAAGTATTTTGAAAATAGTCGAAAAAATACCCCCCTCCCCCCTCCCCCTATCTCTGAAGTTTGCTGAGCGATCCATTTGAAATGTATGGAACGTTTGTAGATATAGATCTATATTTTACAGGAAAAATATAGATAAGTTTGTAAAACGAACACTTTTTGAAAAATGGTCAAAAAGCGGTGGTATAATTTTAAAAAGGGGGGGCTACCCCACTGGGGCATTGGTTTGTACATTTCAAAACAGTTTTGAAATTTTTGTAGGTTTCATATTTTTCAAAACATTTTGAAAAAAGTCGAAAAATTTACCGCTGCCTCTATCACCGAAGCATGCATAGACATCCATCTGAAATGTAGGTAGGTTAAACTAGTTTTAGGTATTTATTAAATTGCGTACATGTTGACAAACGTTCGAAACCCTCGGCGTGCGAGTTACACTCGCACTTGACGGGTCTTGTCTCAGTATGATCTCTCAGTAGTTAGACTCTAGGCAGTGCTATTTCCCTACAAAAGTTGGTCTAAATGTGCATGATGCTAACAGATCAGAAACTTTGTGAGAGAGTTATGAATGCGGAATCTACTAAGTATAGGTAACATTATGAAAATATTGATTCAATATTTCCTAAACAAAAGTAGTAGGTAGGTACCATTACGTAGAAGTCGTAACGGGATATTTACCTACTAACCATTGTGATTTTTTTGTTATTGTGACTCTGCGGGCGTAGGTCCGCCTGTAACGCAGAAGGTTGCGGGTTCGATTCCCGCTTCGGAACAAATTTTTGTACGATTTGCAGATATTTGTTCCGGATGTTCTGTCTGAATGTTTTCTATGTAAAAAATATCTATTTATGTAATGTATTATATTAAATATAGTATATCTACCTATATCACAAGCTCTGCTTACCTCGGGGCTAGATGATTCTGTGTAAAGTCCATCATTATTTATTTATTTTTATTTTTTCTGCCCAAATTCACCGACGAACGAAATTGTGGGGCGGTAGGTATATTTACTTAATTCACCTGGGGTTTTTCACCCAGGTATACTTTTTGTAGACTTGATTCACCCTGGTCATTTTAGGGTGTATTAAGTACACTATTTAGTAGGTACTTACATAAACTTTATTCACTCAGGTGATACCTAGGTGAATTAAGTGCACTACATGGTAGACTTAATTCATCCATGTGCTTACAAACTATCGTGTACCTACCGAATGCAACGTACGTGGAAACTTGAAAGTTTTTTCATTTTTATTTTCTCGAAATTTGTCCATCATTATTTATTCATTTTTATTTTTTCAGCCAAACTTCACCGACGAACCGATAGAAACTAGCCCAGAAACTAGTCTAAAATGGATTTCGTGATCGGCGGGCTAGCCGGCGCAGGCGCAACAATCATCACCAACCCCATGGACGTAGTGAAGACCCGCCTCCAGCTGCAAGGGGAGCTGAGGGCTAAGACCGACACGTCCATGCGATACAGGGGGATCTTCCACGCGCTGTATGTGATAGCGAGAACTGATGGGGTTATGGCGTTACAGAAGGGCTTGGCTCCGGCTATGGTGTTTGGATTCACCATGAACTCTGTTAGGTGAGTTGTCGCCGCTGCTGCCACGCAGCACAATAATTTGCACTACAATGTGGGCTGGGCCATAACTCGTTATCTTTAGATACATTTTACAGTGACAAAATGGCTTCCTACAAGCTTCATACAAGCTGTCTGTCATTTGATGCCATCAATATGAAATGCACATACAAATTACGAGTTAAAGCTCATATTTGAATGCATATTTTTGTGCTATGCAGTGCGCCTCAGATCTGCGATAACTTTAACTTGTATACGATACCTACTTACACCCCTTGTTAAACATGACCGATGACAGCTGATGACGACTGAAGCCGAGATTCGGAGTAAACGCAATGATGCGTAACCGATCCGAGCGTGACAGTCATTTGTTCAGGGCGTTCTGGTCGTTTTCTATGTATAATAAAAAATATCTATCTATGTACTCGTAT
This sequence comes from Eupithecia subfuscata, assembly GCA_963564075.1. NCBI lineage: Eukaryota > Metazoa > Arthropoda > Insecta > Lepidoptera > Geometridae > Eupithecia > Eupithecia subfuscata. The sequence goes on along the minus strand of OY751100.1, from coordinate 16,228,852 downwards.
ATTATTATGTATATCAGTTATCTAGTACCCATAACACAAGCTCTGCTTACCTTGGGGCTAGATAATGCTGTGTGAATTGTCCAGCATTATTTATTTATTTATTTCTGTAATTGAGTTAACGCGATTTAGCGTAACCGATCCGAGTCTGTCGGTTCAGTTTCGTTCGCTCTTCAGTAAGTGCGCGTAAACATGACTGATGGATGACTCATCATCCTGACTCTACAGCCGCGGGTGGGCCTTGGTCTGGTCTAGTAAATTTCGCCATTCACTCCTATTCTTGGCTTTTTCCTGCCAGCTGGTCACTCCAATTGCCTTTAGGTCTTGTTGGACTCCGTCGAGCCATCTGAGTTTCGGTCTTCCAGGGGGTCTTCGGCCATCAGGTTTGCCACGCAGAAGACGCTTTGGTGCTCTGTCGTCTTGCATTCTTTCTACGTGGCCAGCCCATCGAAGACGGCCTACTTTTATAAACTTTTGACGACGTTTGGTTCTTGGTACATGTTGTAAAGCTCATGGTTGTATCTTATGCGCCAGCAGTCACCATCCAGTACAGCGCCGAAGATTCGTCTTAGTATCTTTCTTTCAAACACGAGTAGGCTGTTTTCGGTTTTCTTACTGATGGATGACTGATGCCACTGAAACCAAATTTACGCGTAACCGACCCGAGCGTGATGGCTCAAATTCGGTTTCACTATAAATTGAAACAGTATAGGACGCAGTAATGACGTTTGAAACTATGATGTTAAGATTCACTATGAACTCGTTAGGTAAGATCTGAGCTTAGTCACGCTTAGTTAGGTTTATCGATAGTACTGTCTCGACGACGAGACGTTCCATTTTGGAATGAGATTTGGTACAGCGCCTCTACCGTGCGGGTATGGAACTACGCAAATTCCTTACAAAAATGGAATTAGGGTTAGAGGTATTGGAACTTTCTTGGTCTAAACTCTTTAAAGCTCTAGATTTTCGAGTAGAGTGCCGTAATTGAGTCGAATACACGCTCGTTGCCACCAAGTCTTCGCCTGTACACCGAAATGTTGTAAACTTATAATTTTTCATGTGTCTTACCTTTGACAATAAAGATATTTCTATTGTATTCTTCAAGCACCTGTGAAAGTCCAAGTTCACCTGTGAATCCGCAATCCACTTAGGTGCCTATCGTTCTTGACATCAATATCAACATAACTTTCAGCGGACATAGTTGAAAGTACATTCTGAACTACAGTCGATGGACCAACGGCCTTGCGAGTCTCAAAAAATATAATTCATTTCCAGATTAGGGCTCTACCATGTAGCAGAAGTCCAAGGTTGGACCAAGAACAAGAACGGAGAGATCAGCATAGAGAAGGCTATCCTCTGGTCCAGCGTGAGCGGCATGATGAGCGGAGTGGCCTCCAACCCTGCCTCGGTGCTGAAGACCAGGATCCAGGCGGCTGCGCATCCCAGCATAGCGGTGGGGCGGCAGCATCGGTACGATGGTGAGTGCTGGCAGCAAAACAACAGAAAAAGACACCGAATTCTTTACTGCAATCAGTTTACTGACGAGAGTTTTTATTTATTTATTTAAAACTCTATTAAAGTTTAAAATTACTAAGAAATCAAATATTATCGCAAAAATTTTCGACTTCGACGGGACTTGAACCCGCGTCCTCCCCTCAGTACGGGAATGTGATAACCAACTACACCACGAAGTCAAGTGACGTGGGAGTCGAAAATCTTTGCGACTTTCGACGGGCTCAAGCGCCGTTAGCTCCACCTACAGGGGAAACATTGAAGTTTATCCAATCCTGTTCAAAGACTAAAGTTACATTTAGTTCGTTTGACGAGAGGTGTCGCGTTGCTCTAAATCTAACGTTTTTGTTATTATAGTGCGTAAGCCTCGAACTCTGGATAATTTCTAATTTCTAAGAAATAAAATAATAATATTTGTTTTAATTAATTTACTGATAATTTTTGCAACTTACTAGGAGTGTTCTTGTAGAATGCATGCAACGCAATACAAACGATGGATTGCCCTTGGAAGTAACAATAAAACCGTCTTATCTCCAGGAATGCTGGACGGCTTCGTCCAGATCTACAAAGCTGAAGGGCTCCGAGGGTACTTCGCAGGCGTGAACGCGACCTGCTCCCGGCTCGCCATCGGCAGTGCGGCGCAACTTACCACCTTCTCTTCGTAAGTAATCTATATCGATGCAGTCGTGGGCTGCATAGTAGTGAAAGAAGAAAGAAAGAAAGAAAATACATTTATTTGGACTATACATAACACAGCACATTAAATGTATATATACAAACAATGAACATACAGGATTAAAGAAAAAGGAAACAACAAAATAAAAGAAAACCGATACAGATTAGTGCTTGTGTTACATAGGCCAAAAAGGTCCCTGTCTCAGCATTATGCCGCTACAAGCCGAAGCTAGTAGCGGCGCTGGTTATAGCTGGTTTAATAGTGTAGCCCACGACTGCATATTGGGTTAGGTTAGGTCATAGATAAATTATGTACTTAATCTAGATAAATAAAAAAAACTATACATACATTTTGTAGCCGTTAGCTTTTCCTGGAGAGACACAAAATTTCCTGCGTACCATCTGCGTACTTTAAGTTGATCGTTTCGTGTTAGCGCGAGGTTAAATTTTTGTGGTTTTTAAGTTTTTCTGCGTTCTACAAGGAATCAAACGAGTGAGAAAGTAATTTGCCGCAAATCGTACCTATACCTACCATTGTTTATTAGCTTTTGAACAAGAACAAAATTAAAAATTTAAAAACCCCCGACAGATTTTCATGAAACATGGCTAAGAATACTCGGGATAAAATTATCTATGACACAAAAAAAAAAAAAAACGAAAATCGGTTCATCCGTTTGGGAGCTACGATACCACAGACAGATACACAGACCAGACAGACACGTTGAACTTATAACACCCCTCTCTTTTTGCGTCGGGGGTTAAAAAATAACTTCGATTCACTGGTATTTTTGGGGCATTTGGAAAAATAAGAGATTTTGGCCTTAAAATTTAGATTTCCCAAATACTCCCAAAGTAGGTTGTAAATTGTAAGGTAGCAATTGAATCGAAGTTGGTCTTTTATATATATAAAATGGTTTACTATTTGCGGCAAATTACTTCTCCGCTAGTTTTCTTCCTTGTAGAACGCTGAATAAAACAAAATCCACAAAAAAAAACTCGCGACTACACGCAACGATCAACATGTGTATAAAAAATATCTATCTATGTAATGTCATCGAGTAGCCATAACACAAGCCCTGCTTACCTTGGGGCTAGATGATGCCCTGTGGATTGTCCAGCATTATTTACTAATATTATTAAAACTAGCACAACCAACCAGTAAGAGGTCGCAACAACAGTACCCGAAATGTTCAACCTATGCTGTACATCCCAGACAAATACCAGTCTCGGTACAAACAAGGAAAACCGCATGCTAGAGTACAGCATGTGCTCTGGCACACCGCTGGAGTCTGGCAAAAAGGAAATAAGGCCTATCTACACCCAGCGGTGATATCGGGGCATAAAAAATCCACGAACAGAACAGAAAGCTAGTGGATGCCGTTGACTTAGTTTCTCTTATCCTCAGCGTAAAAGAAGCATTGCTAGAGCACGGCATTTGCACTGGCACACCGCTGGGCCTGGCGTTTGCAGCCAGTGCCGTCAGTGGAGCTATGGTGGCCGTCATAATATGCCCGTTTGACGTCACTACAGTGCGGCTTTATAACCAGGGTAAATTGTAACCAGGGCAAATTATCACCCGGGTAAACGCATGCGGATTTTGACTGGAGCTTTGTGTGTGTAAAAGAAACGGATTAAACGATTTTTGTATCCATTTGACCTCATGATTATAGTCTCGGAAGAAGATAGGTACCTATGACCGATTTTCTTTATTATCTAGACGTTACAGAATTAAAGTTTTGGCATAGAAAATGTATTGGTCAGGTCCTTCTGTTTCTATTAAAGCGCTACCCCGACCCAAATCAGCGCCACCACCTAATTTATCTAATTATTCTGGTAAACGAAGGAATTTTCAAAAATTGGTTGTCCAGTTTGTGATACCTTTCATAAGCGTTTTTAATGCCTCTATAAAAAAAGTTCCTATTATTCAAAATTTAATAACTGCATGAGTTTGCGTGTGTTAACTTATAAATAAAACTTATCTGAGCGTCTGGTCGAAGCGACGCGTGATTCGAGAGCTGGTGAGTATCTGGCACAGCGCATCAGCATTGCCATACAGCGTGGCAATGCAGCCAGCGTCTTGGGGACGCGACGACTGGTATTGAAATGGGTCAGTTGCGATAACTGTAGATTGCTTGCAACAGTCTGCAGTTAGCTCAATTGTTTCAATCGTAAATACTAGTTCTAATTTGTTTCCATTATTTTCTGTAATTTTGTTTGTTAAGGTTGTTCCCTTAAAAAACTTAGTGTACCTAAATCCCTCAACCTCAACAGCCAGAATTAGTCTGATAAGCGCGTTATTGGCTTTCATCTGATTGGGGATAGTGCCCATAATCCCCACGCTGGGCATGCGGGTCGGGGATCACAGTTCGGTATAATTTATTTATTTATAAACATGTACATATATCCTAACAGTCACACCTAATGCAATAGAGTATCTTATGTTCTAGTCTTATTATAATAATACCCTGTCATTTGTTTGTATCCAAGATGGCGGATAAAAGGTTATCGGAGTAACCACATGGTGATTTCACTCAGACATTACTTAAAAAGGGGTTGGCGACATCCCCCCGAGCTCGCCTCACTGAGGCAACCAACAAAGTACAGGATTCTACAAAAACCCCGTTAAAATCCGCGTGTGTCAACCCTACCACCGCCCATTCCATTGCAGGATGAAAGAGAGTCTCTCCTCGCGCGGATACTCCCCCGAGCTGACCGCTTTCCTCTCGAGTCTCGTGTGCAGCGTGCTGTGTGTCGTTGTTGAGACCCCGTTAGATGTTGTCAATACAAGGCTTTATAACCAGGGTAATTCCACTAGTTCTTCCTCTTTTTATCTTTCTCTTATTCTTTCTCTGTCTCTTCTTTTCTTCTTTCTCTAGTTTTTCCTGGGTGTTCGATATTCCAGTCTACCGTCACAACTTCTTATTTTTTCTTTGAAAAACAATTTTGTCCCAAGTTGTAACTAGTTTTGGCCTTGGTTTCGGTTTATTAATCAGAGAGGCGAGTCTATTTGACGTTAGTGACGAAACATGATCGTGACTACTTTTAGCATGGGAGTTGCGTAGTTGACCGTACGATAGAGGCGCTGTACCAAATTGTATGGGAAGAGGAGACGTAACGTTCCCGTCTCGTTAGTTTCGTCAAACAGACTTGCCCTATTGTTTTTAGTTTTGACAACATTATGTCTCGCTTTGCTTCGCTTTATGCTTTGATAAAAGTACGTACCTACCTACCTAACCTATCTACCAAAATCGAACGGCATAAGGCGTTGCTTCTCCTCACACTAGCGCAGCCACCTATTTTATCTAATTATTAGATACGTCGCGACTAAGACGCGGAAACTTTTTAAGGGAAAAGTTTCGCGTTGTAGACGCTCCCGTCTCGCATCCCGCGTGTTTGACGCGCAGGTTTAGCCGATGCCTTAAGGCGAATAGTAGGGGTGATAGTGGCGCCACTACATATTTATTTTAGAAAGGAATTTCCAAAAATTACTTAAGCCAATTTTTGATACCTATTAAGTATAAGCTTTTTTTTTTAATAAATAATAAAATAAATAAATAAATAAATAATGCTGGACAATTCACACAGCATTATCTAGCCCCAAGGTAAGCAGAGCTTGTGTTACGGGTACTAGATAACTGATATACTTAATACAATACACTACATAGATATATATTTTTTATTATACATAGAAAACATCCAGAACGCCCTGGACAAATGTCTGCAGATCGTACAAACATTTGTCCCGAGGCGGGAATCGAACCCGCAACCTCCTGCGTCGCAGGCAGACCTTCGCCCGCTGCGCCACAGAGGTCGTCAAACTCTTAATGCCTCTTTATTTTGTATAGTTTAGACAGAGATACGAAGTTGCCCTTGGTGGCCATCTAACTCTATTTTCGAATCTCTGTCTAAACTATACAAAATAAAGAGGCATTAAAAAAAGCTTATTGGGTATCAGAAACTGGCTAACGTAATTTTTGGAAATTCCTTTCTTAAACGTAATAATTAGATAAAATAGGTGGCGGCGCTAGTGCGCTAGGCAGCGCTTTAATGCGTTTAATGTGTACCTAAAACAAGCAATCTTATAGATTTACCACGACGCCGCTCATCTGGCTAGCAGATCTGAGGGGCGAGTCTATTTGACGTTGGTAACGAGACGAGATCGTGACGTCTCCTTTTTCCATACAATTCGATACAGCAGCGCCTCTATCGTGTGGAGAGGGAACTACGCAAATCCATACAAATAGGAAATAGCGCGATCACGCCTCGTTAGTTTATTAGACTTACCCCCTGGTGGTGGATAGAGGTACGCACCCTTTTATTCAGTGCATGTTTTTGACGTGACAACGTCTTATAATTCGATAGAGCCGGCTGCACGCACGAAAAAACATGACGTCATGCGGCGTTACCTCGTCATGCGGCGTTACCTCGCTCTGAGGCGTTCCATGTAAGGCTTGAAGTGCAAGCGAGAGCGCTCGACATCCGTCTCTCTCCTACTTGAGTGAGCGATGCGTCTGCGTTGTCACGTTCAACTATCGTCAGTAAACCGACTTTACAGACAACCAATTTTTTTTTCTTTTTATCAAACATGCTTTTTCTCTGATACTTTAAGGGTCTGTTTCACAATGTCCGGATAAGTTCTGCATAAGTTCCAAATAAGCTATTTGTTACTTATCCGTTGGATAAACATCATTGTTACGTTTCACGACTACCGAATAGCGCTAACTGTCGTATAAAGTCGTCCATAACTCATTCACTTTTATCCTCCAAATAATTTATGTGTTAGTTAGTTAATCAATACTTTATCCGGACATTGTGAAACAGACCCTTATACCTACTTTTAAACTTTCATAATGAGAGTGCCTCCTTAATTATATTTTTCTTAATTTCTTTTATCTTCTAAAAAATCGAGCTGTGAAGGATTTCCGGAATCTGTTTTCCGGAAATCCCCCACGAGACTGCTCGATTTGATTTGGGGGATATCAGGAAAAAATCCTGAAATCTCCCACGTGGGGGACGGTCTCGGGGGATTTCCGGAATGATTCATATTTTCCTGCGGTACCCTGCCTTGGTTGATGTGCTTGATTTCTCATTTCATTTACATGTTATTCTTAGTTAAGCTTTTATTAATTATATTTAAGTCTGATTTTCACTTAAGCGCAGCGGAGATGTAGGTATGTTACTGTAAAATTGCCAACAGCGTGATGAAAATATGCTAACAGCCCTGTTAGCATTTTTTCGAAAGATCTAGAAACTAATATCCAGTAAAGACAATTGATGGTGCTGTCACATTAACGTCTCTTGACCTGTTTCGAGATTCTTTCTATCGTTTGTCACAACACACATCTCTCTCGCCATGGTGGAAACCATCACGTACCCAGTTTCTAAGAATCCCACCTTTCACAGGTTCGGCATCACAGGGCGCCCTACTCTACACAGGCGTCCTGGACTGCCTCTCCAAGATCTACAGAACGGAAGGTTTCCACGGACTCTACAAGGGCATAGGGCCGTTATACCTCAGAATAGCTCCTCACACCACGCTGTCTTTAGTCATATGGGACATGCTCAACAATATACTGTTACCTGACAATAAAAATAGCTAAAATTTAATATTTTATTTTTCTTTATAAAAATATAACCACTAAATAACACAGATCGAAAAGTTACACAAAAAATAATACGTTACGGACATAAGAAACCATTTTCTGAGATATAATATGAAACAGAGGCTCATCGACATTTTGCAGCAATCCATAGGTAATTCTGTAAAAATCCTACAATACAATAATCATTTCACACGCACCCTGATTGATAGTCCTGGTGGTGGATATTCTAGATTACAACTTTCTTCCCTTTCTTAGCTCCATTTTTGAGTGCATTTGGATTCCGCAATGCACTCGTAACAATCTGAGCTTTACTCCCGACATCACTGGTGATAACATTCTGCTCAGGTTCTTGTTCTTTATCCTTCTGGAAGAACGCGCTGGGTGGACTGAAGTGGATCTCCCAGTCAACGTCTAAAGAACTGCAGTCGGACCCCAAAGAAGCACAGGAACAGCTTTCTGTCTCCTCGGGTTCTTGCTCCGGGCAATTGCACTCAGGGTCATAGGGATCGAAGGGGTCTAGGCCTATTGCCTGCTTGTAGACTTTATAGCAGACATCCCGACATGCGTCTGGGTTGTAAGGGTCAGTCCACACCTCGTCCACGGCTTGGTTGATCAACCGTCTCTGTTTCCTCGCGCGAGCTCTGATCTTGTCTTCGTTGTCCGCGCCGGCAATTTTGAATACGAGAGGATTGCATACAGTGTTCTTGTCCGGAGAGTCGACTTTCATTTCGACCACGTATTCGCCATTTCTTTTACAGATTATGAGCGTAGGTTTGTCGTCGATGCGTCTTTTTGACTTTTTGGCTGGTTTTGCTAGCTTGGCTTCAGGGTGACTGCTCTTTGCTTGGTTGAGCATCTTGAGGAGGCGTTTGGAGATAGCTCCCGGCCTCCAGCCAGGCTGAAATGATAGCGATTAGAATTAATTAGGTACTGCTTTGGTATGAATTAACCTATAGATGATAAAAAACAAAAAATAAACAAATTAATACGACGATAAAACCAAAATGGAACTGGATAATGATAACAAAAATAAAATAAAACTTGCATTCCTTTGCTTACCGCTTACTATGCAAAGTCAGCAGGGACATCATGGTAAATACGTGTTGTTTCGTTATGTTCAACCTGCCCACAACGCGCCATATCACAAGCTCAGCTTAGCTTGGGGCATATTCTCTGGCTTGGGGCTAGGCACCGACCTCCATTATATTATACCTACTAACGGAGGTCAGGCGACGTCAGTGGGGCTGATGCTAGGTGAATTGTCGACATTATTGTTTGGTGCATAGCTATACAGAGTGATTTTATTGGACGGGGCAGAAAGTATAAGAAAAAAGGCTTAGGAGACTATCATACATATTTTTTAGAGATTTTCATCCCCATTCTTATATTTAAGACTTATAGTTTGCAAAATAATGGGCATTTGTCACGAAAACTTTTTAATGCCAATCGATCCTGTTTCTCATACTGATCAAAGACTTCTATTGGACCGAGGTTAGAGTACTAAAAAAGTCGCAGTTTTTTTTTACCAACGTATCTAACCTGGCTGATACAATCTATTCACAAGAAATAGTTTTCACTAAAAAAAATATCTTCAATTCCTAATAAAAGATTTTTTGCGATTTCCGACTTTTTTAGTATCTCTCCAAACTCGAAATGAGAATGTGGGCGGTCAAGTGTGTGTTTGGTGGGACCACGAAAAAGTTTTGTCCCACCAGTGGGACATCGCAGTGGGACTACGGTTCCGTCACCATTATTTTGTAGGTACTACCTCCTACAGCCAGCTTCAGATAGATATAAGCCTTCAGGGTATCCAAAAATACAGTTTACGCTTATAGATAGGTCTATTAAACAAAGCGTTTAGTTGAATAATTTATTTAACCTTACAATAACGTTACTAATTTTAACTTAGTTCAATACCAAAACTTGCACTTAATCAATTCTATAAATTCTTACATCAAAATTTATAACGAATTACCTGATAGAAATCTGAACGATCAAAACTTTAAACAGAAAACTGAAAATATGAATAATCTCAAAGTTAGTCTAGGCGAATTTTTTAGTGATAAAATATTGTAATTAGTTTTTAATGTTGCATGACATCTCTCTACCAATCAATACTCAATGTGCATACCGGAACCGGTCAAGCATGTTATTTCTCATATATTTTGTTACCATATTTTTTGGCAAATATCTTTGAAATTGACTTGCCTACATTGGACACAGGGCGCCTTAGCCTTATCAGGCCGTTTGAGTATCAACGTCTGGTATTTTTTTTCTATATTTCTCGTAAACCTGTTGATACTTGATCTGGGCGTTGATGAAAGAGCTGAAGCAGGGCGCCCTACATTGGACACAGGGCGCCTTAGCCTTATCAGCCCGTTTGAGTATCAACGTCTGGTATTTTTTTTTTATATTTCTCGTAAACCTGTTGATACTTGATCTGGGCGTTGATGAAAGAGCTGAAGCAGGGCGCGTGGAACGAGCTCAGACTGATGCCGTGATGGGCCAGGGTTTTCAACCTCTCTTTAGGCATATTACTCTTGTATTTCTTCATCCTGAAGTAAGTTTTGTTCCCGTCCTTATCCATAGCCACTACGCCCTTTGCAGATGGAACTGAATGATGGCATTTTATTTTATCCTTATACGAGTACATTTCGTCGATTGCTTTCCTACTTGGTCGTGGTGGTCTTCTACATTCCTTTAGTTTTTGTGTAGGCACAGTTGATCGCGCCGGGATCTTTATATCAGCGCCCGCGGCTATCATTTCTTGTAAAGTCGACAACAGAATCTGCTTGTCGTGGCCGTGACCTGTGATACCTAGCTTTGAAAGGGTATGTGGAGTAACGTCTCCGAAACAACTCCATGATGCTTCTGATTGATGTTCCTTCTTTTTGGTGCCTTTCCTGTCTTTATGCGCTTTCTTTTCTTTATGCTGTTTCTTTTCGCCTTCTGGTTTTTGATTCACGGGCGGAGTTGCGTTTTTTTGTTTAGCGTAACTTTTCCATATACCGTGGCTATCAACGTACCCGTCAACACCAACAACGTAAGTATTCATGTTCGCCAACTGAAATTTGCCCATTTCGCATGTGACACGTTCTGTGCCAACCATGAAATCCATCGGAGCCCATCTTCCGTCGGGAGCTATGAAACCGTCGGTGTTGATTTCTAACCACTTCTTATCGGGACCCCAGAATCCTCCAAGGTCGCTGCACTGAGTTCGTCCATCAAGGCCCTTGAAGTACCTCGGCACTGGATTGCCAGAATAATCGAGCAACTTCACTTTATAATCCAGGTATGTATACTGGGTTGAATTGTCGGCGTTGACAATTTTCTTTCCTCTGTACTTTGGATCAAACATGGCGGAAGGAGGTGTAAATTCTACGATCCATTCATCGTCGTCAGTATCGGAAGCCAAGGACCGCGAGTCTTCGGAACATGAACAGGAACGGTCCATGTTTGTGTCATCTGGTCCTGGTTCAGCTGGGAAACATGTGCAGTCTGGGTCTTCTGCATTAGGTAGTATTCCCAAAGCTTGTTGGTATGTTTTCACGCAAATATCCTTGCACATGTCTCTGAACGCGCTCTGGATAAATTCGCGCTGGTCTCTTTCAAGTCTTCGTTTCGCGCGTTCCTTCTTCTTCTTTCGCTCCGCGTTCTCTTCATCTGTCCTCCCTATCGTGTATGTAATCGGTGGTTTCTCTTCAAATGGCTGCTGGTTCAAACATCGTCGTTTCGGGAAGTTCTTCATCGTCTCCATTGTGATTTTAAACTCGCCGTCCTTTTTGTGCACCACCAATAGGGGACGTTTCGAAGGCTTCTTCTGCGTTTCCTTTTTACGCTTCTTGTGAGATGCAATATCTGGATTCTTTGCCAATCTGAGCAAATGTAGCACTTGTTTATTAACGGCGCCTGGTTTCCAAGCTGGGCGGAACTAAGAAAGAAAAAAAAGTAAAACAATTAAGTACCTATTTATAAAAAAATATTTAATTGTTCGGCATAAAATTTAGGTTCTATGGTCGAGCTTGCGTAAATTTTCCAGTTATCAATCTGGAAATTATGTCAACAAATCGATATGATCATAAATAAATTAAATTCTCATGCTATTTGATATTTGAGTCGATATAAAAATATAATTGTAAGCAATATTCATTGAATAACGGATTTCTAATCGACAAGTACATTTTCTAATTTGTGTTAAAAAATAATTAACAAGAAAGTTAGGAATTGCTTATCTTTTTGCAGATTAATAAAAAATCAAGCACAGATATATATTATACCCTGAGTCCTGGCACATTGTCGGCAGTCCACAGCCATCCCATTTTTTTGGGCACTGACCCCATAGTTCCGGTGCAAGGCATCGCACACTGACTGTGTCCAATTTGTGGAGCTGAAACACAAGAATGCACTGTAAATACATTTGCTTAATATTGTTACATTAAGGGATAAAAAAACGCGCCTAGAAAATAAAAACAAAAAATTAAATACGTACGTATACCTGCATAACCGTAGTTAAATTTAAATCTGTCATCTTTTTTAAAAGTGTCTTTATCGCATCCAGGCTTCTTCTTTTTAACCTCGACAGGAGCCTTAGCCTTCTTGTACTTGTGGAATATAGGACATGGAAAAGGTGCATCTCGGGGGGGTTTTTGAGGGAAGTCTTCACCGGCTTTCTCGTAACCGCCGCAAACTCCACAGTAAGTAGTTCTTTTCACGAAACCAAACGTACAAGAGCATTCGCAAAAGCATTTGTCTTCGCTCAACTTCATTTGTGCGTTTACACCTCCAGTGACCTCTTCGATAGTCTCAATGGCGCAGCAGTCTTTGTTTAGATTCGTGATATCTAAAAGAATGCGCTCGTCCGGTGGCACAGGCAAGGACGGATGCTTCGCGTCTGGACACCTTACGTCTTTGCATCTCGTGATATTAATATGTTCCGCAGCTTTGTTCAAAAGATCATCACAGCAGATGCTTTCGATACATGAACCAATATCGTTTTTCTGACTGGGGCATGAGCTCTCATCACAGACCCTTACATTGTATGGTGTATTTTGCATACAAACTACATCATTAGAAGTACGACCATCCTTTTCTACAGTGAAATATCCCACGCAATACGTTTTATCATGAAGCGGCCCTTGTGTTTCTCCAAATATATAATTCAAAATGTTATATTGGGCCTCTTTTAAGGATAAACACGACTTTGTCCTGTTTACTGGAGTCATCTGTTGATTTCTACTCAAATCTGTGTTGCTTCTGATCGTGTTTGCTAATTTTGAAATGCTACTTTTACAAAAACTGTTTCTATTTTCACCTATTATTGGATGTATAAGTTCATTATTGTCGTCAAGTTCATTGTTGGGCTTGTATTCTTTTATTACATCTATATTTACTGGTTTTTCAATTACTTCCTTACTATATCTTTTGTTGGCACTACTAGGTCTAGATGAAAGCTTTCCAGAGCCGTTACTAGTTTTAATCGTACCAGTGTTCAAGTCGATGGTTTTCTCTAGTTGACTGAACGATTGGTCTTTACTACTTGTAAAACTAGCGGTTTTAGAATTATTAGTTCTCGTGTCTACAAGATACCGATCTTCGGGTGACAATCGAACTGTACTAGTGTTGTCTGCAAGACGTGTGAGTTTAATGTTAAGTCTGATGGTAGCAAGGCGCTTGGAGGTGTAGTCGTCGTAGATATCGTAGCCACCACTGACGACGGCGGGCGCGGGGTTTCTCCCGTCGTTGACCTTGCGTAGGTACTCCAGGTACACTGGACTCCATGGGATCTGACTTGAGCCTAGTTTCTCGCGCATGTCTTCATCAGCCCACAGCGATAGTTCCATGGGTAAGTGATGCATGCTGGACACTAGACTAGGAATGTCGCTTGCCAACAGTATGGACTGTCCTGATTGTAACTTCCCTGAAAATGTTTCGGATGGCTGTTTTTCTAACGCTTCTTCTTTTTCTGATCTCTGAACATGTCTGACACCCACTTTTCTCTTCTTGAATTTCTTCGGTTTGTTTTGTATTTTATTTGGATCTTTCAAGTCGAGTGTGAAGACATGACCGTATTGGAGGCTTATGTGAAATTCCTTTTCTGTGTAACTCTTCAGTCCTTCCACCACGATCTCAAACAAGAACATATCTGGATCCGAAAAATACATTTTCGGTTAATATGATATATCATACCTACCTTAACGAAGTAGTTTATATTTTTTATCTATCATTTCATTATTATTTCCTTATTTGCCGAAAATTTTAATTTTCAGTACTTGGAATTTTGTGTTTGGCCAAAACTTAAATGTCAAATGGTTGATTTTGTTTTGGTGACTCGCTATCTTTTTATTTTGTTTTTTTTTTCACTTCTAGTCGGTCTAAAACTCACATAAAAGAGGGTTTTGTAACTTACGTTTATAAAGTTTTTGTTTGGTTCATGTTTGGTGATTGTAAACTTTGTGATTCATTGAGAGTTCCCGCAGACCACAGACTTTCAATAGTTTGATCAGATTGCCCTGTTAGCGCGCACACTGAGCCAACTTAACAGTCGGGATGGTAGGTAGTGAGCACGGAATAGTGAGTAGGGGAGACCGAGGAGGGTTATGACAATTTTTACTTAGAAGAGCATATCTCAATAAAGAAACGTACCACAATTATGAAATCTATGCCTAAATACACCCCAATCCTTTCTAAATTAAAAACAGCTATGAGAGCTAATGAAAGTTATAAAGTTTCTGAGAAAATCCAATAAAATTAAAACGACTCCCTTTGTCACAACTCTCCTAACACCGAGGTAAGTTGTGACAGGTACCAGGGTAAGTTGTGACAGCTGTATATCTAGACTATATTTGATAAATAAAAATACTTTTATATTAATTATAAACGAAAAACACCTTTTTTGCATAACAATACTTTAATTATCATTTTGTCATAATTGTTGGAACTACAAACATTAACTTAATGAGCAATAAATCTTTTCTAAGTAATTATGGCTTTATTACGAGATCAGACGTTATAAAATCAGTCAAAATTTTTAATGTAATCTGATAAACAATTATGACAGACGTATTGCAGCTCGCCCCCAGCGTAATCTTCGCGAGACTAGCCTTAACATTCCAAACACTGAACCCACTTCGCATTGGATCTGCTATACGCATAAGATTCAAGGCAACACAGGCAAAAACAATCATTATCAGCATCTTCTTCGACATCACCTGTACTTTTCTTGTTAGTCTTCTTCTTGCTGTTTGAGGTTTCTTATTTTCTTCGTTTAAAACATGGTTTTTCACATTTTTTAACTTTCTACTGGCTTCTATAGCAGCTATTACATCTTAAGTAGGCTTAAGACAGAATTTTATTGCCGAATAGGTACTCTTATGTCAAACTTAGGTTGAAGAATGGACTAAGTTAAACGAAAATACATAATAAACACAAAAAAAAACCACTAGAAATCACAGCAAAATGCGTGCAAATTACAAACAAACTTAAATAGGAGAGTTGTGACAGCGTGTCACAACTCTCCTAGGTGCCAAAAATTGCGACCTGGTCAGAATAATAATTCGTAATTTCAAAACAAGATGCAAACACAGCAAGACAATGCCACACTTTGAAACTTCGAAAGCCACACAATTTACAAAAAAATAACATAACTACAACTACTAAAATAACATAACTAAATATAATATGTCACGATATAGTTACAATCAAAATTTTGATAAAAAACTTACTTTTCAGTTTTTTATCCATGCAGATGTCGTACTTAAGCAACCGGTTGCCGTGTGCCTGAGGCACGTACTGCTTCAAGTAGCGCGTCTTTAAAGAAACAATTGTGCACCATTGCCAGCTTGCTAACGGTCATAAGTTCCAAGAAATCGTCCTTGTCACAACTCTCCTCTGTCACAACTCTCCTCGGTCTCCCCTATGATACTCACTCACTACCATCCCGACTGTATATGCCAGATAACAGTCGGCCGACTGCTCTCGATCGATTTGCTAGTTCCATTCAGGAACAAGTGGTTCACATACTTCCTCCCATAGTTTTTTCTTCTAGTTCAAACATCGATCAAAAATTTCCGGCCGGCGGCCCCCCTCGCATACTTGATCGATGAGTTCAAATCAGAAAACTCTTTTAAGATTTTTAGGGTTTCGAAGATCGATTTCGAAAACCTTATGGTCTCGCTTTGTCTGTCCTTTTTTCCTTCCTTAATAAATCAGCAACTACCGCAGCTATCAACTTGAAATTTAAAATAATAATACATTGCGAGCGCTTGTACAGAATTTAAGAAAAAAAATTAGCATTTTCCATACAAATTATGATGTCGAAATTTTAAAAGATACCTACAGGGTCGTGTGGGGTATCAAATGTAACGTATCAGTTCGTACATTTCAAAATAGTCTTTGAAATTTCTGTAAGTTTCATACTTTTTGAAATATTTTGAAAAAAGTCGAAATTTTACGCATAGGACTAATTGGACCTAATTTGAGCGCTTCACTTTCAAGAAGCTAGTGCCCAATCCTCCGAATTTTACTTACATCGTGACTTCCTCTATTAAAATTACACCGACACGTTTCAACAAACAGCGATGGATTAGAACTTGATATTGCCATCATTCATAACATACAGGGTTATTGGTAATTAGACCGGATCCTTTTAGGGGGTGATGGGGGAGGCCATTTGCAACTATTTTGACCCTATATCGTATTATGCAAAAGTTAACCATTTTTGAGATATTCGCAAATTCTTAATTTTTTGGGAAAACCCTGATTTACGTCTTCAAAATTAAATTAAAAAAAAAGTGATCATCCAATTCAAATTTTAGTGACTGATTTAGATAGCCTGAAGTGTAATTATTAATAATCACTAACACAATCGTATGAATCTGTACCCATATGGAAGCTAAAGGACATGTTTATAAAAACAAAGTTTATTTTTTTTGTAAAGTTCTTACAAAAACCCCATTTAAAAAAAAATACTCCAGTGAATTTGGTTGGCATGTTATTTAAAAAACATCTACACATCTTTAGCTATCCAAAGAGGTATAAATCAATGCACTTTGTAACACAATTGCAGAAAAATACGGGTAAATGTAATGACTTAGCTGGTGAATAAGTTTGGATACATTGCTTTACCAACATCTTGGACTTGGGCTTTGCTTGCGCGATTTTCACTTAGTTCTTTTTTTGAATTATTGTTCCGAAAACAGAATAGGCTGATATCATGGCGGAGTAAAAACTTTTTGTTGTTTGACCTGCAATGAAAATAACCGCCGAAATCTCCCGCTAAACGCATGACAAATGAAATTCTAATAGTTTTTCTTCTCGCATTTTTCGAACCGGTGAAGTAATAAAAGATTTAATTTATCAACAATTATGGCTGCAGTGCCACGCATCCTACCACCTCCTCGAAACTTTTCAAACGAAGAATATGCGGATATACTGTTTTGTTATGGTTATGCAAACGGTGTCTCTACACGTGCACGGGCAGAGTATCAGTCTCGGTTTCCTCAGTGCCGGTTACCTCATGAAAGTGTATTTGATAATACATATCGGCGACTTCGAGAGACTGGCAG
Organism: Eupithecia subfuscata; assembly: GCA_963564075.1. NCBI lineage: Eukaryota > Metazoa > Arthropoda > Insecta > Lepidoptera > Geometridae > Eupithecia > Eupithecia subfuscata. The sequence continues at coordinate 16,211,502 of OY751100.1, read as the reverse complement.
TGTTCAGAGACGACAAAGTGACGCCGGCCGACCGCATGTTCATCGAACGGAGGACGAAGAAGAAATCATTCGTCATTTTGAAGAGGATCCTACCATTTCAACTAACATGGTTGCTCAAAGACTCGGTGTAACCCAATGGAAAGTTTGGCATACGGTCCATGGAGCAGGTCTCTATCCGTACCATTTAACCCCTGTACAAGTATTAGAAGACGGAGATCCCGCTAACAGGATAACATTTTGCAGATTTATGCTAAATGCTGACATAGAGAACCCTAATTTTTCATTAATTTTTGGAATCACAAATTACCATAATATTCATTTTTGGTCTAGAAAAGCTGATCTTAATCCCAATAAAAAGAATGAGCAAGGGTCGCAAAGACGATTCTCACTTAATGTATGGATGGGAATAATTGATGATAATTTAATTGGTCCCTATTTCTTGCCTAATTATTTAAATGGTGACACATACGAAGAGTTTTTAAGAAACGAAGTTTTTGGCCTTCTTAGTGAGGTACCATTAGCAACACGCCAAGGTATGATTTACCAACATGATGGCTGCCCCGCTCACTACAGGACTAGTGTGCGTCAATGGTTCAATCAGCATTTTCCGAACCGATGGATTGGTAGAGGAGGTAGTATTCCATGGCCAGCAAGGAGTCCCGACCTTACCCCATGTGATTATTATGTTTGGGGTCATATGAAGAGCCTAGTCTATGACGATTTGACGTCACCTATCTCATCAGTGGATGAATTAAGACGCCGAATAATAAGAGCTGCCGAAAAAATGAAAATAAATTTGACAACAAGGGTTGTTAAAACTGAGTTACGCCATCGTATGCGGCTTTGCATACGGAATAGAGGTGGACATTTTGAAAACGAATTGTAAATTGTAAATTAATAATGTAAATTGTAAATTAAAATTTGTAAATTGTAAATTAATAATGTAAATTGTAAATTAAATAGTAAATTGTTTTGATAGTAATAAATTTTTTGTTTGTTTTACAAAATTCATAGTTTGATTTATTGGAAGTTACTACCTGCTTATGGTTTATCCTTTTTTCTGCAATTATGTTACAAAGTGCATTGATTTATACCTCTTTGGATAGCTAAAGATGTGTAGATGTTTTTTAAATAACATGCCGATCAAATTCACTGGAGTATTTTTTTGTTAAATGGGGTTTTTGTAAGGACTTTACAAAAAAAATAAACTTTGTTTTTATAAACATGTCCTTTAGCTTCCATATGGGTACAGATTCATACGATTGTGTTAGTGGTTATTAATAATTAGACTTCAGGCTATCTAAATCAGTCACTAAAATTTGAATTGGATGATCACTTTTTTTTAAATTTAATTTTGAAGACGTAAATCAGGGTTTTCCCAAAAAATTAAGAATTTGCGAATATCTCAAAAATGGTTAACTTTTGCATAATACGATATAGGGTCAAAATAGTTGCAAATGGCCTCCCCCATCACCCCCTAAAAGGATCCGGTCTAATTACCAATAACCCTGTATACGCATGACCAGCCGGCGCCAAAGCTCGCAGCAGACTGAGTGATCCGGCCTACTAAGTGTCTCGAACGTCATAGTGCGAAATCGGTAGAGCTGTCAACTAAAATCGGTATATTTGTATCTAAAATCGGTCTAAGACAATAAATACAACATAATTCAATATAATTCGTATACAAAAAATAAACTAACAATCTAATTTACCTATATCAACACAACACACTTAAATCCTGTCCTACGACTGACGTGCATGTGGGTGCAAAAAAAAATAATTGGTTGTCTGTAAAGTCGGTTTACTGACGATAGTTGAACGTGACAACGTCTTAAGAAAATACTGATGGAATGGTGGCATTTGATACTCGATCAAAACATGTAAATGTACTATAGTATAGCAGCTGTCCAAGCAGCCGCATCGCTCACTCAAGTAGGAGAGAGACGGATGTCGAGCGCTCTCGCTTGCACTTCAAGCCTTACATGGAACGCCTCAGAGCGAGGTAACGCCGCATGACGTCATAGCGAGGTAACGCCGCATGACGTCATGTTTTTTCGTGCGTGCAGCCGGCTCTATCGAGTTATAAGACGTTGTCACGTCAAAAGCACGCATTCGCCCGACCGACCCAAATCGGCATTTTGAGTTTGGACTGTTGAAATTATCGTCGATGCAACGTATATACACACACCCTTTTGCCTGACCCGAGCTTTTTAATTTGAAGTCAGATGGCAAATTTATGAACTGACGTTGGTATTTTGACGTCTATTCAAACGAAATAAACAAAATATTCTTTTCCAAACACGAACAACTACAAGAAAATAGACAATTTGACGAGGCGCACTCGGTATTATTGTGAATTTCTGGTGTTTTTTTCCCGTCCAGCGGCCCTAGGCGCAGTACAGGATAATTATTTTTTACGATTTTTAGGATCATACCATTATTCTTTGGCCATAGCCGCGGTCATCTTTGAATTAATTTCCAAGAATTCCAAGTCATAACAATAAGCGTCAAGAAAGAGTCGTTTTGCATGTAATAGACTAGTGATTCACTCAGAAGACAGCTTATTTAATTGTTTTGTTTTCATAAGATTGATATGAAAAATCGGTCATGCATGGTATTCTCTGAAATCGTAGAAAAATCGTTGCATTTCGGTAGGACAGAGCATATCGGTAGAAATCCCGAAAAATCGGTAGGTTCGAGACCACAACAATAAGCGTGCGTGGAAGAGCGCCATACTGATTTAGCCGTCAGCCGATAGTTCGCCGACAGTTCATTTTTGAAGCAATCTTGTAGCCCATCAAACTTTTTTATCGGCCGATACCTGATCATTATAATTTGCGTACTTGCATACACATCTTCGTACTGGTTAAGAAACCGACCAAACTATCGGCCAATATAAAGTCTGCGGTCTGCGGGACTCTTAGTGTTTTGAAAGAGAAATACATAAAATTACCAACATAAAACGCCTTCTAATATATTAAGCTACCTCCTCTCAAACTGTCGCCGCCACCTATTTTATCTTAAAGAGAGGAAATTTCGAAAAATTACGTTGGGCAACTGCCCGTCGCCTATCACATACTTGTGATACCTATTATAAACTGCTTTTCAATGCGAGTCTGTAATAGTTTTATTTTGTATAGTTTAGGCGGAGTTTAGTAGGTAGGTATACGACCGTTTAATAAGCTACGAAGTGCTACGAAAAAAAGTCGTAGCATGTCGTAGCACGTCGTAGCACCCATTTAACGAATCGTTCTAATAAACTACGAAAAAAAACAAACGACATTTTTTATTTATTTAGATTGTTCTGTGCTATCATTCTGGGCCAGGAAGAAATACTTTTTAGATTCCAGCTGCAACGCAAAAGCTCATTTCAGCTTGTGCCTCCAAAATAGTTAGGTAAGAACCTCTTTCTATGCGAATTGAGTGAGACTAAAAGCCAGTAAGCTAGCTTGCCCGCTAACTGGTGTAAACCACTATAGCTGCTGGGCTATAGGTATAGCTGCTGGGCTATAGCTATAGCTGCTCTGCTGGGCTATTCAGAGTCTGAATTCCAGACTCCGCTACCGAGTCATCGACACGGAATCTGACACACATTCGCGCGTAATTCAAATATTTTAGCGGTTTTTAATATTTTCTGCGTTCTGCAAGGAACTAAACTACCAGAAAAGTAGTTTTTCACGTATACCGTAGACCATTTTCTATGAACCCATGTTACAATAAAGCATTTGGTAGGTACCTAATATTTTGATTTTTATTAAAAAAGCTTATAGAAATGCTCCAAAAGCAGCCCTAAATCGAAATTTGTTAAATCATGGGTGTTTTATTATTTATGGAAAACTAATTTTCTGGTCATTTCATCCCTTGCAGAACGCAGAAATTAATATAAACCGTTGAAATATTTGAATTTCACGCGAATCTGTGTGAGATTCCGTGTCGATGACTCGGTCGTTGGCGGAGAGTCTAACAGGCCTGCAGGCTACGATGGGATACGTACAGACTACGACGTGCTACACGCTACAATTTCTACGCTGTGCCCAGTGCTACCTCGCTTGAGGAAACAAACACCGGAAATAACGCATCCTTCCCAGAACACTTACTTCCACTTGTAAACATGACCTTCACAAACAAAGAGGCCAAAATCACAACGATTTCAAAGAAATCAAATAATATCGCGAAAATTTTCGACTTCGACGGGACTTGAACTCGGGACGGGAACCCGCATCTTTCCCTCAGTACGGGAATGTGCTAACCAACTACACCATGATGTCAAGTGACGTAGGAGTCGAAAATCTTTGGGTCTTCGTCACAACGATTGGCAGGCGAATTGGTGATCGCAATGGAGGCGTTAAAAATACTTACACAGAAGAAACCTGCTTTCCTTCCTCTGGTAGAGTCTCTAGGTCGGCCGTTACGACATCCACGGGTTGATTTGATGGGTCAACGCAATAACTTAGTAAAGTATAAACAAATGATTCATCAACAACGCCTTCTTACCTTTTCGCACGGTTTCGTTGGGCAAACTGCTATTGGTTCGCACTTATCAGCTCGCTGGCATTCAAGCTCTGATCGGCAGTCTGCCTTAGGTAGGCATAAATTCATCTTGCTATGCAACTGGTTATCTCTGGCACTTGGCATAAAACCGACCATTATTTCTCCAGTACCCTTGGGAAGTCGGTCTTGGTTGTTGTGCCCTTTCTGCGGTCAAAAGTAAAGTACAGTAAAACATTTTATTTCCATGGTTACCACACCTGTAAATAATTACGTCTAAAACGCTACAGCTACCCGCTCGTCACTGTGGCCACGTACGCGCCCGTGTCGTCACACCACCCGCCTTAGGCGCTGGGTTCTCTGACCGTCCGCCGCACACGCCGCTCGCCCGTCGCGTGTCCGCGGCCGACAACGTACGTATACCTACTATATTCGGAAATGAATAGATAGAATAGAGATTTATTTAGCACCCACTTACACTGAACACGAATGCGTGCGGGTGTGTGGCGGCTTTTAATGGTCGGTGCTGGGTTCTCTAAATATTCGCCCACGGCGAGCAGTGCGAGCGGGCGAAAGTCACACGCCGCACGCGTTGGTCGGTATCATTTTGTAGAATAGCGACGGATACGGAGTTTTTCTATGGAAAACGACGAATTTGTTTATTAATTTTAAACGTGACCTTTGCCCGCTCGCACTACCCGCCGCGGGCAAATATTCAGATAACCCAGCGCCGCGCATTTCTGAACAAAGTCTTGGTACGTGTTCGGCCTCGGACACGGCGCGTGCGGCGGGCGGTCAGAGAACCCAGGGCCTTAGCCCCGCCACCGCGCATTCACTGTGAACGCACACTTACATTAATAAATAAATAAAATTCATTTTTTTCAGACAACACAAAAAATCAATTTAGGTCCATATTATGTTAGTCACACATTTTTCTTAATTCTATGTTAGTAGTAGTCATGAAAGTACAAGTTTAATCAAACACTGCAATCGCTTAAAGATGAAACTAGGTATTTCATCATTATTCGATTACAGTGCTTGAGAAACGGGCTATCCCATTTATTGCATAATGCATCCAGGATGGTGTTGGTACTCCCGTGCAGCCTGCATAGCAACGAGGCGAATTTCTTCCGCATGCATGCATGGAAGCCGTCCGTGCGCGCCTCCGCGAACATGCCGGATGCGCTGCAGAACCGCGGGAGCCCCAGCAGCATCCGAAATTAGAATTGCTGCTGCTGATACCAGATGTCGAAACCGTTCAACTTCGTGATTGGCTTTAGAAGCAGCTGAAGTGAAGCCACCATGGTGATGCGAGTCCTAAACGAAAAGAGCCTACCTACACAACAGACCTAAGAGCTACTTTTTCACCATTTGGTGTGGATTTAGCCAAAGAGATCGCTCTTTGGCTAAATCCACACCAACAGTCGGTTTCTCAAAGACTGTCTGACTGGCTGGTCGAGGTCCGGTCAATTTAGCCCGAAATTTAGGGGTAGGGTTAAATAAGTTCGCATAAAGCTGAAAATCGGTATGAACGTGACAGCATACCTAAATAAACAAAATGTGAAAATGTTGAATAACTTCCTTTTTTCGTAAAACTCTATGAACCCCTAGAGGAACACATCAACCAAATTTCAGCCTTCGAAACAGTCACATAAGACTGCTCATGCGACACGGGCCTATTAAAGCCAAGCCTACGTCATAGCGCTACGGTGATTCTCAAACTTTTTCGTTTGGGGAAATCCGAGATCTAGATCTAGGTTTTGAGTTTTCCATGAAATTTTTCAAACTTAATTTCCATAATTTAAGCAACGATAATGAGCTCTGCACATGGATAAATCAATATTTCCTTGAAATGAAAATCCAATCGCAGGAACATTCTTCAGCAACAGATTTTTTTTTTCGGGAATAAAAAGAACCTTATTTTATCGCTTTTCACACTTACAGTTACGGATAGAGTAACCGCCCATTTTATTTTAAAGATTTATCCGATCAACAATGCGAGTGACGCACCGGCGTCAATAAAAATTTGGTAGTCACCGGCAAATGAACGAAACCTCCCTTTTTTGTGGCAACTGGACAGTGACTTGGGAAGATCTCGGAATGTCAGGCCTTGTTTTTTAGATCATCTACCATATAAAAATAAGTCGGGTGTTCCTTCCTGACGCTATAACTCCAGAACGCACGAACCTATTTCCACGGTTTTGCATTCGTTGGAAAGGTCTCGGGCTCCGTGAGGTCTTGGTGAGGTTTAGAGCGGTACAAAGTTCGCCGAGTCAGCTAGTTAGGTATATTTATGATAAAATTTATTGCTTGGACTTGGCTAAAAATATTACAAACTTGGACTTGGACCTTGAATAATTTTTGTTTGTTTAATACGGTGTCGTGTCCTTAACGTTTAGATATCTACCAATCTTCAGCTTTATGCGAATTTATGTAAAGCTAGGTTCACATTGCTGTGTCGGGGTGTGTCGTGGCGCGCCAGAGCGCAATCGGTAGGTTGTGTTGGGGCACCCCAACACAACCTACTAATGTGAATCTAGTCATAGGTAATAAACGTAACCGATTGCGCTCTGGCGCGCCACGACACACCCCTACACAGCAATGTGAACCTAGCTTAAGCCTGGATGTCTATCTTGACCGGACTAATGATTTGACAAGCACTTGGCCCATTAAGAGTTGATTTTAAACAAAGATGATTTGACATGTCTAATAGTCATTGATACTACAAATGACACCCCTATCAGCAGTCGTGAGGGTGTCACGGGGTTTGAACACTTTGAACCTTGATCGGATCGATTAGATTGGGTTAGGTCGCTTTAATGACAAATCTCAGCAAAGAAAATATGTAGGTAGGTACTGAAAAATATGTACGTAAATGTCCAATGAAACCCTAAATTATTTGCGAAGGAAATTTTGTAGGTTTCACCGTAGGCACCCTTGAAACACAGACTAATTTTAGAAAAATCATATGCGTGTGGACTTAGAGCTCGCTGTCCTTGCAAATCGAATTGAAAAAATCACAGATTTAGTAAAAATATTGTAAAACGTGAAGCAAAGGTTCATCAATTTGCTTCGATGTAAGTAAAATTTAGAAGATTGGGCACTAGCTTCTCGAAAGTAGAACGCTCAAATTAGGTCCAAATAGGTCTAACCACCTCAGTCATAGTCGGACCGGGGCGGGCGGCGCGGCGCCGCCAGCGTACGTGTTTCGCGTGTATTGTTGTCTCCATTTATCTTCGGTCTAGGGACGTCTTTCTATCTTTGTTGTTCATTAGGTAGGTACCTAGGTAAATTGCAAAAGATTGGAAGTAACGTGTCTTTGCGTTTAGTTGTAACACAACACAGGCCATTTGTTGAGTTAGCACTGGGAGAACGTACCATATCTACAGAATTTTACTTATATCTATGTCAATTTGTAAAACTTAAATTAAAGCTCTAATCTAGGAACCCCTAGCCGGTATAACCATACATACCGGCTAGAGCTCTCAGTCCAGTCCACACGCTTGAAGAATCGGTAGGTAGGTTCTTATATCGTATACTTATCTCAGAAATATACTAAGTTACCTACGTCTATAGGTACTTTAATTTTTATTTAGGATTATGTAAAGAATGTTCAAAGGCCATTCAAAAGTTTTCAACTCGCTAGAAAACGCTGTTACAGAGTTACCATAGAGGTTCAACTAGGGCTCTCAGATCAGTACAAAAATGTACAAAACATACCTACCTGTTTGTTAATGCATCTACAGATTATTTGACTTTCATTACTTGTAGTTTTAGCACCTGTGTGCATTTGTAAAAAAGAAATACCTAATGATTTAAAATTGAAAAGTTTAGAAGATAGAGAGAATATAGGTTAATTTAGCTAAATTACAACTCTAAATAGGTAGCTCTAAATAATATAGCTCTCAGATAGAAAATTATCTAGGTTTATCTACTAATTATTATAAAGAGGAAAGATTTGATTGGTTGTTTATATTGACTATGCTCCGAAACTAGTGAACTGATTTGAAAAATTCTTTCACCGCTGAAGCTTACTTTTCAGGGAGTGACATAGGCTATATTTTATCCCGGAATTCCCACCGGAACGGGAACTACGCGGGTGAAACCGCAAGGCGATCGTCTAGTACCTATTCTCTATAACTTCTAAACTGTTAAATTGTAGGTAGATTATGTCATTATTTGTTTCTTACAAATGCACACAGGTACCTACTAAACTAAAAGTAATGAAAGTCAAATAATCTGTAAATGTATTAGGTGTGTTTTGAGGACGAGGAGAGCCCAGTTGAACCTCTATAACTCTGTAACAGCGTTTTCTAGCGAGTTAGAAATTTCTGAATGGCCTTTGAACAGTCTTTACAAAATCCTAAAATAATAAAACCGTCAAGTGCGAGTCGGACTCGCGCAATAAGGGTTCCGTAAGACCTTATTTTTTAAATTTGTAATAATCATGTTCACATTATGTTATTTATTATTTCAATTAATTTATTTATTTGCCTCATTGTTCGAATACTATATAATTTTCAATGTTTATTATTCTTTATGGATTTATTTTTTAAAATGTTTTACAATTTTTATAATAATTTTAATTTAGACTAGATAAATGATACTTTTTCACCCTATGTAACTAGTGTAATTGGTTTTTGAAAATCATGTTAGTTACTAAGCAAATAAACAAATTGTGTCTTACCAAATTATCATGATTCTAGGTCAATGGGAAGTAGGTAGGTTTTGGTCTATAGCAAGAATCAAAAGTAATTTTTTTTCGGTAAAAAACGACAAATTTACGGTTTTAGGTTTTTTTCTTTACCTAGGACTTAAGCTATAAGACCTTGCATTTTGCCAAATATTATGTGTTTTATGTCAACAGGAAGTACCTACCCTATAGGTTTTGGCCCATGGCGAGAATCAAAAGTATTTTTTTATGTGACTAAAATACAAATTTACTGTTTTCAGATTTTTTCCTTTACTTGTGCTTTAAGGCCTAGCTTCTTGCCAAATTTCATGATTCTAGGTCTACGGGAAGTACCCTATAGGTTTTGGTCCATGGCGAGCATTACAAGTAATTTTTTTAGTAAATTAATTACAAATTTATGGTTTTCAGATTTTTCCAATTACTTGTTCTACGAGACCTTACTGCTCGCTCACCAAATTTCATCATTCTAGGCCCTATAGGTTTCTTGTGACTCCCTTGGAAATTTCAAAAAATTCGGACATAATCGGCTGTAACTTTTGAGTGCGTTGACTTAGAAGTTTTATTTATATCGCGGCACCAAGAAGTTACGGACTTGAGTATTTGACGTTAATTTCAACTCCATAACGTCCACGCGTTCCTGAGAAAAGGGGGTTGACAGACGGACAGACAGACAGACGGACGTACGAACAACAAAGTGATCCTATAAGGGTTCCTTTTTTTGCTTTTGAAGTACGGAACCCTTTTTTGAGTTCGATTTGCAAGGATTTCATAAGAGAGCTCTCAGTCCACACGCACATAAAAAAATCTGTGTAAAAGCGTGCGAAGTTGCGGACAGAAGCTAACTATAATTTAACACCGCTGTGGTTCGTGTTTACATCCATGATAAAATAAAAAAAAAACGAAAATAAATAAATAAATGTAATGAATCTCAATGACATCAATGTTTCTTATTGGCACCCTACATATCATCGACCTGCTCTGGGGATTCGGAGCGAGCGGTGCCTCCGTTACTGAGTACAAGCATGTTGTGGAAGTAGTCTGTTGGTACCTTCTTCCGGGGAGTGTTGGAGGCGCGGGAGGGCCTCAGCAGCGGTGCCGCCTCTTGCAAATCGTCGTACTGTTGAAGACCCTGCATTATCTCTGTATACTTAGCCATTTTCTTCGGGTCTACTCTTAGCCTTGCATTTGGAGATAAAAAGCCCTTATTGTACTTCGTATGGTGGACCGAGAGGCTCATAACAAGAGGAGTCCTCGCTTTCGAGTCTGCCTCGTTGTGTTTGTTTTTTTTCACAGGTTTAGACGTTTGTTTTTTCTCTTTTGCTGAATTTGGCGGAGAAGTCTTGCCCTGGTCGCCTTTGCCTGCGACAGGGGTAGGAGAGCTCGACTGCTGTGGCTTAGCTTTCTTATTTTTATCCGTCGCATCACTCGACTTCGCGCACTTGGCCTTAAGTCTTTGGTTTTTGGGGTACCACACCCACTTGTTATCTTTGTCAATGTAACCATCGATCCCTATTATACTGATTTGACCATTGGCATCGACAAATTGACCCTCATCCGAACTATACAACATGCCATCTGGTCCGACGAAGTTTGAAGGCACCCACCGATTGTCTGGTCCTATGTAACCATCTTTGTTGATCTCTTGCCAAATATGATTCGCATTAAAGAAGCCCCCGAGATCACTGCACTCCTGCTTCCCGTCTGGACCTTTGAAGTATCTCGCGACTTGGTTTCCTTGTTTGTCTAATATTTTAACTTTGTAGTCTAGATATGAGTATTGGCTTTCATTTTCTACAAGAAGAGGTGGGTTTTTAGCTTTAGAGTCAAATAATGCTGCCGGAGGACAAAACTGTATTTCCCATTCATCTCCATCCGTATCACTACTGGAGATGGTATCTCCGTCGGAGCAGGAACAGGAATCTATCATCGGCGGGGACATATTTCCAGGCGGTTCCGTATAGCATGGGCATTCAGGGTCATTCGCGTTAGGTAAAGGGAGCAACCCTATCGCTTGATTGTAAGCCTTCAAGCAAATCTCCTGACATTTGTCTCGGAATGTTGATTGAAGCAGTTTACTTTTCCGTCTCGATTCTCTGCGTTCTCTTCTATCTCTCTGCCTCTGAAGTTTTTGCTTTTCTTCTTCAGTTTTACCGATAGTGTAAATGAGTGGCGGTTTTTCATCATATGGATACTGGCCCAGAAGCCTTTCCTTGGAGAATGTTTTGAATACTTCCATTTGCACGGTGAATTCTCCGTTTTCTTTCTTAACGGTGAGAAATGGTTTCCATTCGTATTTTTTCTTCCTCTGCATCAGAGCACGTTTTTTCTTTGCGATGTTATCGACACCCTCTCTGACTGCCCTATACCTTCTTACGAGTATTTTATTAGCGGCTCCAGGTTTCCACATTGGACGAGGCTGTGAAATTGAACGGTTTTAGTATAATCCAAACGGGAAAATGCTAAACCCAAGAAAGTTCGCGTGATCACCTTCATTCCAGGAATATCATCCGCGGTCCAGTTCCAGCCCATGTTTCTCGGGACCTGTGGGTAGGGGTACTTGGGCTCTGGCTTCTTCTCTACTGGGGCCCCGGCTGGAATACATCAGTTATCATCATCTTACTCACTACTTATATTATAACCTTACTGACCTATCTACCACCACCCAAATTCTACCTTCCTAATTATTGACCAGTCTAAAGCCCGTAATAAGAAAGCTTGTTCAGCCAAATATTTGAAAACTTCAATGTGATTCGCATTAATGTCGATCATGGTTTCAGTTTTTGTATGTTTTTTTTTTAATTAATTGGTACGTTGCGTACCAACCAACCTATATTGTAAAGAGTGTATAGCCGGCGACGCGCTCTACGCCAAGGTGCCACGGAAGACCGACGCTGCAGCTGTTCCCCGAGCTCCTGCAGCACACGCTGAGTGGTATTTTTGTCTCATATTGTTTTTTTCTGTTTATTTTTTATAATTGTATTTTCTTGTGTTTTGTTAACCAATAAAAAAAATCTGATCTTAATGGTATCATCGATGTTGAGTAACGCTTTTCTGTGGCATAAACGTCACTCAAGCATAGTTCTATCACTGAGCAAGCTTTCATAATACGGCCCTAATACAGCCTGTACATGTCTCTGCGCCTCTAGGGGAGCCTTGCGGCTCGGTTCAATGCCAATCATTGGCTGACTGGGCAGCAACCCAAATAGCTAATATAATGTGCGTTAAATCAGAACTCGCTAATTTTACTTAAATTTCTGCTGTTCAAACCTAATTCACCATGCCCAAGAAAAAGGGATTTTGATAATGTGTGTACCTGAAGCGAGAAACAAACTAACAAACTCCTAAGTAAACAAGGCTGCCTAAACCCAAAAAAAAAATGCAGGTACGCACGTTCTTCTTCAACATTAGCGGTAAATTTTCCTACTTGTTTCTTTTCCTTTGCTTGTGGTTGTGGCTTTAGTTTTTTTGGGGGCTTTCTTTCTGAAACCTTGCTCATTCTGGAAGATCGTTGACCACCGGTCAACGATTTTCGTTCAGAACGTTCTTGTTTCGACCCTCCAGTTTTTGTGCTTTTAGTGCTCACATCATCAGTTGGTTTATTTTCCTCAGGCCAGGGACTTTTTGTAACAATACGTGACCTATCATACATTTTATGATATACCGGGCAGGGCATGGGCTTAGCATATTCGGGCTCATTTTTCATATCATCTCCCAAGCATTCATAACCACCGCATACACCACAGTATGTGGTTTTTGCACCGAGTTTAAAAGTACATAAACAATCACAATAACATTCATCTTCTGTACTTTTCTTTTTCTTAGCCTTCTCTACTCCGTCGGCCAAAAAATCTTTAATTCTCTCTGCTACGTCGCATTCTTTTACGCAACATGGATTATAAATGTCAGAAAATTTCATGACTACATCGCTATCAGCTGGGCTAGGAGGGAATTTTGCATTTTCGCTGGGGCATATTAGAGTACATGTTGTGTCACAAACTGCGCTTTCTTTTTCCGGAGCTGGACCGCACGTGGTTTCAGAACACAGTAAGTTCTTTGCAGATAATTTTACACTCGGACAATCTGCAGAGCAATATCTTGAGCCGGTTGCATCGGTTGGAGTCGATGACGTTCCGGATGTATCACGTTCAAAATCGTGTTCAACTGTAAAATAATATACATCGTACACCTTCGGCTTGAACGGGCAACTCTCTCCGTCACAAAAATTACTTTCACTGTCGCTACTCTCGCAATCCTTGGTACAGGATGTGTCACAGGATGTCTTTTCTGCTAGAGCTTCTTGCAGCTTTTGATTGCAGGCGCATTGCGTAGATAGTCCTTCTAGAGTAGCTCCTTCCGTAAAGACGCCCTCGTGTCTTATGAACTCCTGGATTTTCTCTGCTAAAGTGCATTCTTTACTTCCGCATGGTCCAATAATACTGTTTATATCTATCTCTTTGGCGTCCTCTTCAACTAGGTTCTCAATATATTCCCTCATGTCTCTAGCTATTCTGCAATCTGGTCTGCCGCATGGACCTCTTATATTGGCTATGTCAAATACCGCTCCACGGGCACCAGGTACATTTTTACCAGCATTGATGCAAACCGGACAAGGGTCTGCCTGAGCTTCTTTTTTGAAGTTCTCGGCAAACTCGCCTTCGGGCCAGTCCATTTCTTTGCAATAGCAAAGTCGATCTATGTCTGTGGCTTTGATTCGTGGTCTTATTGTAGGACGTGGCGTTAACATCCTCATGTTATCATTGCACGATACTATGATTTTCCTGACATAGTCAGTTATGAATTCAATGTCGGGACAAGTTTGTGGAGCCTTATAAATAGATTCGGGCGGTTTGTCCGCATGTCCCAAGCAGCAGAATGTGCCATTTGCATCGTCAAAGAATGTAAGATTCGCGCCAGGTGCATTTTTATAATCAGCATAAACAACTCCTTGTGGCTTTGGTTTATCAACTACAAAGTTATTTTCTATTTTATTGCTATTTTCCACAAAATCTTCATCGGTAGTTTTCAAGGTGCAAATGTAGGATGTAGTCTTGGAATTTATTCCCGTGTACAAACACTTTTTTACATTTGGGTCCTCCGATAGCGTTCTAAATGAGGTTGTGCATTTATCTCCTAGATGAGTCAGCCTGACTTCTATTCCTAACTTGGCCATCATCTTAGCGTTTCCCTCTTCGAATATATTATAATTTTCATCTAACGCTATTGACTCTTTTGGATCGTTGCCATCACATATATTTTCTAAGTAAATCAGAAATATAGGGTCCCAAGGGATGGTGGCGGAGCCAATAAAAGTGAGGTTTTCTTCTTTACTCCACAATGACACCTCCAAAGGAAATTTCTTCATAGTTTGTAAGAGGAACTCTGCAGTACTAGAGAATAATACCGACTGGCCTGATTGTATAACGGGTTCAGGAGGAGGGACCTCTACTTTTCCTTTTTTTCCTTTTTTCCCTTTCTTCGGCTTAGGTTTTTTTTTCTTTTTCTTTCCCTTTTTTCCGGTTTCGGGTGGCAATGGTAATGGTTCAGGCATTGTTATGTGCAATTGCTTTGGATCTTTCAGTTCTAGAGAAAATATATCCGCGAAGTCGCTTTTTATCATCAGAAATCGACTCTCGACCATACTTTGAACATTTGATACGACCACCTCAAAAATGAACATGGTTTTTGCGACTGCCATTTTCTATTTTTATACAAAAATTTTTTGCTTATTTTATTGGCTTTCCAATTTTTATTTATTATTTACATAATTTTATTACCTAATCTTTACATTTTAAAAAAAAATCTATTCATAAGTTTTTTTTTGACGCTTGGACGCGTGATGACTTCATCCAAAGAGAATACGGCTTCATCTCCATCACCCATGAGATTATTGTTTAAAGGAGGTCAGTGATCTCGATAGTTGACCTCACAACTATCTTACCTCTATGGTTGACATAGGTCTACCATAGAGGTATTATAGTAGAGCTAAGATCAAGCAGCCTACAGCTACACGTAGTGTACGTTCCGTGGGATAGAGTTGAGGATAGAGTCCATAAAAAAGACACTGGTTTGATTTCTTCAAGAAATCACATCAGTGTCAAATTTTTTATGGGAGCAAGAAATTTTCTTGCCCATAAGATAATGACATTAGAAAAAAAGAGATGCGCACAATGAGGTTTTACCTCAGTTTATATTATATACTTAACATCATTGGATGAGCATATTTTTTCAGGATTACACAAATGTGGTTAGTTTCATTCATGTCATCTAAATTCAAACTAGAGTGCATTTACGGACTTATCGATAAAATTCTATTTGAGTAGGTACCTAGTAGGTACGTTGGGAACTTGTAAGTAACGCGACGTTTTTGACAGACTGTTATTTGTGCTGTTATTGTATAATATAACACAAGCTCTGCTTAGCTTGGGGCTAGATAATGCTGTGTGAATTGTCCAGCATTATTTATTTATTTATTGTAGGAATAGTAGGTACTTAATAGGTAGGTACCTATTATGTTGTGAGATTAGTTGTTTCATAAAAAATTAGTAGGTAGGTACCTAGGTACATTTCGATTATAGGATGAATTACCTACCTTGGTTTAGGTAGGTACTTTTTGGTTACTTTTATGACGATGACCAAAGTTTATTCAAAGATGGGAACTTACTAAATTTTTTATAACTACACAAAAACGATGCCGCTGATACTAAAGTCAGACGTAGGTATTTGATCATGAACACCAGCGGCAGCACTCAATAAAACTCTAAAATTTCTTGTGCTTAAGGCGAATAGTAGGGTGGATAGTGGCGCCACTACATAGGTATTTAATTTTATAATTACGTTACACGAAGGAATTTATTACAGATACACTTGTGATAGGTATCGTCTACGCGCGGTCCGATTTTTTGATAATTCCTTTGTATAACGTAATTATAAAATTATATATGTAGTGGCGCCACTATCCACCCTACTATTCGCCTTAACATACCTACACAAAATAAACATAGGTAGGTATGTATCTGACAAGCTGTCATAAAACCAATGCATAAAACTAATATAAAAGCCGTAGATTATCTACCTATGTATACTTATAATAAAACTGTAACAGGTCCAATTCTGTACATTGAAGATACCTATTTTGAAAATTTTTTTGGAGTGCGCTCTATTATTGATACCTACTGAAGCCAAAACTGTATTTTTTTTCATTCATGTCTGTCTGTCTGTTTCTTAAACGCGCATCACGACGAAACTACTGAACGTATTGAAATGAAACTCGGCATGATTTTAGGCATATTACGAGGAAGGACATGGGATACTTTTTATCCCGGAATTCAGTAAGGTTCCCCTGGGTGAGGGTATGAAAGTAAAATTCCTTCACCGCGCATCACGCCGAAACTGCTGAATGAGTTGGAATGAAACCTAGCACGATTTGAGTTCATATTACAAGAAAGGACATGGGAAATGTTTTTTCCCGGAATTCAGTACCTAAGGTTATCCTGGGAGAGCGGATGAAAGTAAAAGTCTTTAACCTCTTATCACGACGGAACTACTGAATGAATTCGAATGCAATTCGGCACGATTAGAGTTCATACAACGAGAAAAGATATTTTTTATCCCGGAATTCAGTAGGGTTCCCCTGGAAGAGGGGATGAAAGTACAATTCCTTCACCACGCATCACGCCGAAACTGATAAATGATTGGAATGAGACTTGGCACGATATGAGTTCATACTACAAGGAAGGGCATTGGATACATTTTATCCCGGAATTCAGTAAAGTTCCCCTGGGAGAGAGGATGAAAGTAAAATTCTCTAAGTGCGCATCTAGACGGAACTACTGAATGAATTCAAATGGAACTCTTCACGATACTACGGGGAAAGATACATTTTATACCAGAATTCATTAAGGTTCCCCGTGGAGAGGGGAAGAAAGTCAAATTCCTTGGCCGCGCATCACGCCGTACAGAATGAATTCAAATGAACAATACTATTTATCCCGGAATCAGTACGCTTCCCTTGGGAGAGTGGATGAAAGTAAAAATATGCTACTGAATGAATTCAAATGAAACTTGGCATGATTTGAGCTCATAATACGAGGAAGAACATGGGATACATTTCACCTGGGATTTCAGTAGGCACGGTTCCCTTAGGAGAGGGGATAAAAGTCAAAATGTGTACTTAGTTGTAATTAATTAACGCGTCGTCCGATTTCATGCATTCTTTTTTGTTAGAAACTGTGTTGCAAGATCGAATTTGACTAAATCAGTCCAAAGTCGAGTAGAAAATCGGTAGATCGATGAAATAATCTGTAGATTGATGAAAAAAATGAGTAGATAAAGGGTAGGTAAGTTCCAATCTATTTTTTTTCAAGACGCACCCATTAGTTAGGTTCCTACCTACTACCCAATGCCTATATCAGGCAAAGTAAAATGTACAAGTGGTCCATGCAATCTTTAATTTGGTGGTATAGCTGGTCAACTGTACCACCGAAGTTTTGTTGGAGTAAGTGGTCCAATTAAACTAACTGGACCACAGAAAAATATTTTTTACTGTGGTCCACAATCAAGTGTACTAACGAAAAAAAATTATGGTGGTTCAGTCAAATGGATCAAGAGCCCAATTCTGCAATACAAATTACTTCACTATGATAGTGGAATCGTCGCAGAATCATCACGTAGAATCCTAAGATTAATAAAACTCCAGGTAGTGCGTGCGAGATAAATTAATAGTTTCAAACTTGACACTTTGACGCGCGTCTCTCATTCATCATTATTTCTTTCATTTAAGGTGGAATACCAAAACGTGTCATTCTGTGACGATACCACTGTCATAGTGAAGCGATTAGTTTAGCAGAATAGGGCCCCAGCTGACCGGAGGAACTATGTATGAGTAAGAATAGTATTATAATATCTGTGGTAAGAAGTGAAACGAGTATGACACTTCTTAACACTGACACTGGCCGAGTCAAAGTCGTGTGGATAAGGAATGGGATTGTAGATGACAATATTCTATCCCCCGTGGATTTATAGCAGATTTATACACAGTTTAACTAGATAGGTACCCAAATACAGATACTTTTACCTATTAAGTGCAACAGGTCCAATTCTGCGCATCGAAGTTTTTTTGCACGGCGTTTTATAATATGAGAAAAACTGTGATTAAATGTGAACTTAATTAGTCGCAGGTATGGCAATCGCGAACGAAGTCGCGGGTACAGCTAGTTTTGAATACGTAGAGTAGTAATGAAGCTCTTCTGTTTTTAAAAAAATTATCCTAGTGTAAGAGTACCTAAGCGACGCGTGGTCCGAAGTGAGTGAGAACTAACCTTCTGGCACAGTGAAGCAGCATTGCCATACAACGGAGTCAACGGAGCAAAACAGCCAGCCAGCGTATCTTGGGGACGTTTCGAACTAATATTGATATGGACCAGTAGGGCTTCCTCAAGATTGTTAGCAACAGTCTACAGTTAGATAAAATGTTTTAAATAATAGGTAGTTCAAAATTGTTTAATATTCTTTGATTGTAATTCTCTTTGTTAAGAAAGACTTTTGAAACCCCAGGCATCGTTATCTAATCTGTGCCCCAGGGTACTTATAGTACCTAGCAGGTAACGTAAGTGTACATTTTTACAAAATCCTGTCCTAGCGTTTAGTAGGTAGGTACACAAAAAAAACTCATAACTCAAATTTCTTTATTTCCTTTCGACCTTACAGGACTATCAGATAAGTACTTACTCACCTATGTCAAAAAAAAATATTTTTCTTACGTGCCTAAGTACAAAAAGGTTCTCCAAATTCCTGAACAACGAAAATCCTGTGTAGGTAGCATTGGATTGGGCATCTTGAAGCCGTGTGTTGTGATGGCATCGAGCACATAGGTACCCAATTGGGTAGGTATGTGCTCGATGCGTTCGTTTTGTGTTATTCAATCAAAAACCTTGTTTGGAGAGCTTGGTGGCCACCAATAGGAACTAAACTCTTGAAACAAGTATCTGCCTAAATAATACAGTACAAAACTATTACAGATACATTTTTATGTATTTTTATAAAACTATGGACTTGTCCGAAATAAAGAATTATTATTATTATTAAAAAAAGCTTATGTTATGCTTATGATAGATATCGTCTACGTGCGGTCCGATTTTTTGATAATTCCTTTGTATAACGTAAATATAAAATAAAATATGTAGTGGGCTGGAGAGAATAAGAAAAAACACACGGGAATGCCCACTTCGCCCCAGCCCAGGCGCTAGGAGTTACATAAGCGCGATTTACACTTCAATAAGTACCTACAGTAGCGAGATAAGTAATTACACTAATTAGACAGTTATGTAATAAGTAGTAAGTAGCATCCAAACGGAGTTTAGTACAGTAGTCATAAGTTGCGGTTCCGAGAAGAAGATCGATTGTCTATGCGAACTATTGTTTTACTCGAATTCCTCATAAACAGATGTTTTTAATCTAGAAAATGGACGTTGAAGTGGTTGAATTGCTCAACACTAATTTACGTGCTATATTAAGGCGTATTTATACCTACCCCGATACTAGCGCCACCAGCGCGCTGAAAGTGGTTATGGAACGACTTCATGCGGCATGAGCGCTTAGAGAGGCTTAGAGCGTAAAACGGAACGCAGCCCAACTTTCTGTCATTCAAATCAGCTGATTTGATGTGTTTGTTTTGTGGTGGGTGGTGTTTGGTTGTGTTGTGCCTGCCGTAACCCGTAGGTATTTCGTAGGAAAAAGTATTACGAAATCAAAAATTATATTTAGTTTTTGGCTGTGTTCTCTAGCATTACGCCTTCTCAAAATGTTCTCACGAGATTATGTTACGAAACAGAGATGAGTTCGCGTTTTTTATTTAGGAGCTGGACAAATAAGGTCAATCTTCATTCTCTGGATTACCTAACGCATGTTTTCGAGCGGCATTTCAGTAGCTTCATGAATTAATAAAATTTGTGTTTCGTGCACATTTCGCGTGTGAGTCACATGTGGTTTGTTTACCTTAGCTTTTAACACTGCCGGAGTTCGTCAATGGTTGATAGTTTTATCTAGTCTAATTTATATAGACTTAGATACTAACGAATACTTAGATATTCTCCTCGCTAGTATTTTGATGAGATTAATAGCATTTGCTAATAATCTATTAAGTTGAGATTTATGAGTTGTACTTAATTGAGATATTATGTACCTCTTTTAATTTAACTGATTAAAATTCTTTCAGTACCTATCAGTGTTGGTTTTTTGTGACATTTTGATCAGTGTTAGTGTGTGTTAGAAGTAACTGCTTGCAGCTTAACATCAGTCTTAAGGTAGGTTAATTAATTTACCATTTTTTCTGTTAATGTTTGGCTTATTTTTTTAAGTTATACCTATGATCATGTGGCTCGGCATGGCATGCATTTGTTACATGAATTATGCTGCATGAAGAATTAGGGCGGTTACAATTTAGTAAATTGGTCAAGCCATCATGCTGATGGCTTGCTGAAGACAGGGCGTTATGGCGCTCATCAGGGGAGGCCTATGTCCAGCTGTGGACTAATATAGGCTGATGATGATGATGATGGCATGCTGCTTGATAATTCACAAAATTCGAGCTTGGTATTAATCCTTTAATTCAGTCAGATAGTACAGTGAAGAGGTCTAAATTCAAATTCAAAAATTTTATTGCGACCATTGTACAAAAGTTGTTAAAATTAGTCAGTCTCAAATATGGACCCGGCTAGGGCACAGCAAGATAAGTAGGTACTAGGTACTAAGTAATAATTACGCTCTATGAATAAAGTTTGGCTTTGTAAGCCAACTATAAAATCTTAAAGGTTTTTTGACAAAGTCAAGACAGTCTTCTGCGCTGCTGTGGAACTGTCTTTGTCAAAGGCAGATTTATTTTAGTTTATGCTTACTACAACTATGTTACACAGAAAAAACAGTCACTCATATCTTGCATGATGAAAAGAATAAAGGAAATGTCAATCAACTGCCAGCACATAGTTTACTACACATCATTCATATCAATAAATACAATAAAACAGTAATTCATGAGTGACAGCATGTAGGTGACGCATAGATAGATAGATATTTATCTATTGTTTTAAAGTTAATATAATTTAACATTAATAGGATCTTAAATCCTAACAAAAGTCTATGTAGATACAAGAGTTCTCTTAATAATACTTAATTATAATTTGTATCCGCATGTCATGCTGCATGATCGTGTAGGGAGCACATTACATACCTATTGCTATCTTAATCTCTAATTTTGTGTAAAATATCAGCATTTAAATCATATCAAGCTAGAAACCCAGATCATACTAATTAGCATGTTCATACTGAGTAAGAAAGAAGACTGTATAGGAACTAAGCTTCATCAATATTGTATACAATTTAAAACCTTACGTACATAATTCAATTGCATTGAATTATGTTTTTATTTAATCTTACAAAAGATAATAGTTAAGCCAAAAGCTTAAGCATAATTTCTAAAATCTCTCTCAAATCTAGTTATCTTGTTTTGCAAGAGACTGGTGACCGAGAGAGGTTTATAAAATCTATGGTACGGGTCCCCAGGGCCTTCCTCCGTAGGATAATTTGGGATACCTTCCTATATAAAAAGAGACTGTAACAACGAATTGTTCTAAAAATAACAATAAATTAGAACTAGCTAGTATAAAAAAAACCAGTAAATAAGTAAGTAAGATCCCACTTTTACATGTTATTATGAAAATATAAGTTTATCAGGTTTCCCAATTAACAAACTTATTCTATTTGTTTTAGCATGGACTTTCTTGTCGGGGCATTGGCCGGTGTTGGAGCAGGCCTATTCAGCAATCCGTTTGATGTTGTGAAAACTCGCATGCAACTCCAAGGGGAATTAAAAGCAAGCGGGCAACATGCTGTGCACTATAAGAACATACCTCATGCCATGTATACTATGGTAAAGCACGATGGGTTGGCTTCTCTGCAGAAGGGGTTGATGCCAGCTTTGTGGTTTCAGCTGATTGTAAATGGTATTAGGTGAGTGTGGTTTCTATTGTTTATGTGGTAAGGTAGTAACGCTGCACTTTTGAGTGCACAGTAACTTGTGTGTGTATATTGGTGCTTCCTCTAAAAAGAGGGCTACTTCTCCCCTTTATGAGAACTAAATTTTAATTGTTATTTTTTATTTATAGGTAAGTAATAATTTGTCTCATTAAATTGGTCTGATAAAAATATGGTTAAGATCTGATGAGGATCTTCATTGGTGGTTCGTTTTTTTTCCAACAAGGCTTGGAATGGAATAATTCAATCAAATAAATCGAAAGTAATCTCCCAAGAAAAGGTCGCATGGACAGTTTTTGAGATAATCGTTAAAAATAATATGAATATGGCATAGCCAGCTAAAAAAAGCTCTCATTTGGTAGATATTCGATGACTTCGTAGGTCACTTTTCAAACTAATAGATGGCGTGGATTTTTAACAGAGAAGCTACGTTGTGTCATGTCCAATAAGCACGATCTATACCACTTTTTTGACAGCCGTAAAAAAATTCTATTTAACCCCCGACGCAAAAAGAGGGGTGTTATAAGTTTGACGTGTCTGTCTGTGTATCTGTCTGTGGTATCGTAGCTCCCAAACGGATGAACCGATTTTCACTTAGTTTTTTTTTTGTGTCATAGATAATTTTATCCCGAGTGTTCTTAGCCATGTTCCATGAAAATCTATTCAGCCAATAATCGTCGGCGGATTTTTTAAAATTTTAATTTTCTCTTGTTAAGTCTAGTTGTTCGACCTATTTTTTTTACAATAAACGCGCCTTATTACTAAAATTTATCCCGCGACGTAAATCGAACTCGTAACCTTCTGCGTCCAGCGAAGCTTTGCACACATGACCCAGCATAATAGACGTCGTCTTAAAAAAATACGTCGAACAGAGCACCGCTGCTTTTCCTCCGTCAATAACAAAACAATTGTTCCAGACTTGGCATATACCAGAAAGCAGACAACCGTGGTTTCCTCCGAGACGACAAAGGCAGTACACTATTCCTGAACAGCCTACTTTTTGGCTGCATAGCCGGAACATGTGGGGCTTTCTTCGGCAGTCCCTTCCAGCTGGTAAAAACCCAGCTGATGTCATATTCGTCTAAGAAGATCGCTGTGGGGACCCAGCATGCGCACCGTGGGATGGTGTATGCTTTCACGAAAATATACAGTAGGCATGGGCTAGCGGGACTGTTTAGGGGCGCTCATGCTATGATGCTGAGGAATTCTATGGGATCCGCTGCGCAGATTTCCTCTTATGCTGTGTGAGTATTAAGCTAACATCACTTTTTATTACGGTTGATGCTTAAAGTCACAAAAGCGTAAACTTCTGTAAGCCTAAATCGAGCAGTGGGTAAAAGCCGAGAGCGGATTATGATGAAAGTACGAGTTGTTGACTCGGTGGCGACATTGGTAACGCATTCCCATACAGAGTGGACGGTTGCAGGTTCAAAACCCGGCTGAGTCTTTAATTTTCGAAATGTACAGGGTAATTGGTAATTAACTGCGTGAACTCGTTTGTGAAGACGCCATAATTCTTATATTTGGTATTGGGGCCCTCCATTCAATAGTCGTTCTTTAGAGAGGCTTTATTTGAAACTACACTTAAAATCGGCTCTGCCCTGAATTAACAGTGGATGTGGGAGTGAGAGATTAATTAATTACTATTATTGTTATTTTTAATTAATTTATATTGTTTTATGTTATTAGTAGAATTTTTAACTAAATAGTGACAATTTTCAATTAGTATTAATTAGTATCAGCTAGATGACTGTAACTCTACGTGTGGTTGTGTATAAATAAGTACCCTATCGCATTAGGTGTGCCTGTAATGATAGGTGTACAATATTTTTAATAAATAAATGTAAATGTAAAGATCGGTCTTTATTAATTCATTGGGTTCCGACTGGTTCCGGACATACGTGTATTATTAAATTCTTTAAGAGGTGTAGTCTAAATTTTTTTTAAGAATTGAGAAATAACCTCGCGTCTTCACGAACGTGTTCGTAATGATGGGCAGAAGCTGCAGTTCACGAAATGTCGGTGAATTACCAATAACCTTGTATAAATTCTTATAACTTTTCGACTGTTTGAGTAAACACTAAATAAAAATCTAGAAATAAGACATCGCCATCAGGATCTATGGCGCTCATTAGAAGTCCTAGGTATGTCCAGCTGGGATTGTGAAGATGAGTTCTAGAACCAGAATAACTTAAAGGCTACCTAATTTTTATGCTGAAAAACGCTTTCGATTTTGCGGACCGAAGCTAGAAGTAATTAACTAAATTATAAAGAGGGTAGTTTTATCTAGGAAGACATCTCCAAAACTGGTCAGCAGGGCTATTATAGGTTGGTACTACTTTTAATTTTACTTTTAAGTTTAATACCTCGCAGAACGCAGAAAATATTAAAAACCACTAAAATATTGAAATTTCACGCGAGAAGATTCCGATTGTCGATGACTCGGTAACGGAGTCTGAATAGCCCCCCTGAAGTAAAATTGTTTCATCATCATCAGCCTATATTAGTCCACTGCTGGACATAGGCCTCCCCTAATGAGCGCCATAGCGAGCCAATCTTGAGTGGAGACCACGGCTCGGCAAACGTAGTGTAGGACGCCCTCCGGCCAGGTGGGAGGACAATCTGCGAAAGACTGCAGGCAGATGCTGGATGCGGCAAGCTGAAGACAGCGCGCTAAAATTGTTTACTTATCAACAAATGTAAAACGCGACACCGTGGTCTAAAACTAGTTTCCAATATTTCTACCTATTCAATACCTCAACATCCTATATTGGTCCACTGCTGGACGCAGGCCTCCCCCTGAGAAGCGCCTTATTGGCTTTTATCTCATGGGGTGTAATGCCCATAATCCCCACGCTGAGCATGCGGGTTGGGGATCGCAGTTCGGTGGTAGAATTGTTCTGGGAGCACTGCTGCCCGCCCCCGGTGGAAATCCCTTAGTCGCCTCTTACGACACCCGCGGGAAGATTTGGAGTGGTGCAAATTCTAAGCCGGCACCACACAGCTACTCAACCTATTCAATAACGTGTGTCATATTCCAGTTGCAAAGACTGGATGGATGCCAACAACCTTTTCCAGCAATCAAAGTACCTCTCTGCGTTCGTAGCGAGCAACATTGGAGCGGTGTCCAAAACGGTGTTCCTCACGCCTATGGACGTTGTCATGACGAGGCTTTACAACCAAGGTAGTTACTTAAGTTTTTTTGAAATCACTATGCGATCAGAACGCAGTACAAAATGTCTACAATTCTTTGAGTTAAACTATTTATTATTATTTATTATCCCTTAATTACGTCTACCACCATAGCCACCCTGAGTAGCAGGTGCTGTAAGCTGGAGGCTGTTGATGTTGTTGAAGTCTAGCATCTTCAACATCTCCTTGGTGTCAGGGTCCAAATAAACTAATAATTTGCTCCGTCCTAACGCGTAAATTAACGCGTTAATTAGGGCGTTAGGCGACGGTGTCCTTCCCCTCTCTACGGACTTCGCATACCTAACCCTAGAACATGCCGTTTAATGTTTTCTAAGTTCACTTCCAACTGCGCTAGATGTTGGTCAAGTCTCAGAGTGCGTTGAACATAGCCAGGGTTAATTTTTTATGTAAAGAATAGTACCCTAATGTAGCCCGGGGATTCCCAGCCCTGCCGTTACCATGGCCGCTACCATGGCCAGGAATAGCGAGGCGGCCGAGAACTGGGCGCCATTTTATTTTGGCTTGTATCATCAATTGAAAACCCTAAACCCCCCGGTATGCGGGTTGGGGATCGCAGTTTGGTGATGTAATTGTTCTGCAAAGGGCACTGCCGCCCACCTACTGGTGTATGTCCCTCTTACGACACCCCCGGGAAGAGTTGGGGTGGTGAAAATTCTAAGCCACACGGCGATATCCCGTTCATCCCACTGCAAATGTTGGTCTGACGAGAATAGTCAAGTTTTACTTATTTATTTAAAGACCAACAGTTATAATATTATGTTTACAAATAGTCTCTTACGTTTAAACAGCCCTTACAGGTCTTTCAAAATATGGTAATAACGTAATTATGCTCCTACCAAATACATAACTCAAAGAAATAGAAATATAAAAGCTTAGTGCAACAACGATCCTGCGAACCGCAATACGTCACACAGCAACATATTATATTTGACTATAGTATAGTACACTCATTTTATAACATGTTATTTCAGGCCTACATGAGCTCTTTATTTCCAGAAACCGACGCCAGCGGCAAAGGAGTGATCTACTCCGGCATAGCCGATTGCGCTCGTAAGATCACCAAAGCAGAAGGGATTCTAGCCTTCTACAAAGGGATGGGCCCAACTTACCTCCGCCAGGCGCCTCATACGGTACTTCTGCTAGTATTCTGGGACATGCTCAAAGATGTACAGTCCAGAATAGAAGGGAAGGCGATGGCAGGACAGAGAAAGGAGAAATGACGAGCGTAGACGAGAAATAGGAGGATTTATTGGAAAATGCTGGTGATCATAATTATCGATCTTACCAAGTTTTTTCGTCGTCAAAGGCCTGTTGTGCCCCAGTCACTTAAGTATTCTAAGTTATAACAATTGTGCCTTAAATTTGTATTTTATTCAGTTAGCAATAATAATTAATTCGTTAGTGTAGAGGTGGAGTTGATTACTAGGTTGTACTAGGTAATCTAGAGAGAATTTTAA
Source organism: Eupithecia subfuscata (assembly GCA_963564075.1). NCBI lineage: Eukaryota > Metazoa > Arthropoda > Insecta > Lepidoptera > Geometridae > Eupithecia > Eupithecia subfuscata. Next base: position 16,184,625 of record OY751100.1, on the reverse strand, counting down.
TATGAAGCCGAATAATTCCGAACAATCTATGCTGCGATGTAAGTACCGACGCCGAATCGCCACGTAGGATACAAAAACCAAAACGTGTCTATGGTGGCGATTCTGTGACTATACCCGTGTCATTGTAAAGCAATTGATTTAGCTTCATAGGCCCCCTGGATCAAAGAAATAGTTATAACTTCCCTGTAAATAGCTAAATTACCTTTCAGTGGTATGTATGCTACATTAGCTCTGTTTGGGATATGCTATGTTTTGTATCTAGATATCGAGCGAAACCGCTAAGTGACAGCAGCTAGGATAGTCCTCACCAGTATACATGCGGAACATGTCTGCCCAAAACAAGGGAGTTTATACATTTTGTAGTAATTCATCTTCCTACAAAAGTATGGCAGAATTCTTAAGGATGCCATGTAAAACGTTGCAGTATTATTTTTTCTTTTATTTACGTTCAGTAGTTTTAATTTCAACTGTCAGGCTGAGTCATATTCTTGCATCAATAGTTATTTTCATTACAGAAGTAAGCGGGTTAACTTCGAACGTTCTTTGTGTTGGAAGAACACCAACGGTTCTATTCTAATAAGGTTCGTAGGTAACCCACTTACATCCGTAATTAATTCGATATTTTGTATGGTAAAATAGTACTACAATATTTTGTGTGGTAAAATAGTTATTTCATTTTGAATCTAAAACTACTTGACCAAGCCCATTCCGTGCAGCATAAAGTAGGAATGTATTTGAATAATACAATGAACAGTACCCGAGCAGTATTATTGAATATAATTTGCAATTATGTTATTATTTTGCATTTATATTGATTTATATTACGTTCTTAGTTCGCATTGAAAAACTTACATACATAATTATAATATGCATTATTCACATATTTTTTTATTGTAATAGACGCCTAATGTTAAATTTAGTAAGCAAATTTTGACTAACATAAAGCTTTTAAGTGACTAAGAATCTTTGTAAATTTTAATAGTAAAATTATCATTATTTTATTAGTAGTTATTAGTAAGTAAAGTACTTATTTACCAAAGAAAGTAACTATCAAAGAATAGAAACAAATTAGAACTAGTATTTACAATTGAAACAGTTGAGCTAACTGCAGACTGTTTCAAATAATCTAGAGGTAGCTCAACTGATCTTACCAAAGATCTTGCCGGCAAAGCCGTAGTACTTAAATATGTTAGTAGGTAGTGAATTGTGCAATTTTAGAATAAGCAATCAAATAGTAGAGTGTATGAGTAGGGACTAAACTATCCCCTTGTACAGGGTGCCCCACGATCATGGGACATGGAGGGCAAGTACCAGAAATATTCAAATTCAATAATATTGAATAAATATTGAAGATGGAGTTAAACTGAAAGGAAACATTCCTTTATTAAAACTGCATTCGCAGAATTTTGAAAAATTACTTGCTTTACCCGGTAATCGAACCTACTAAAATACAACCACAACTACTCAGTACGGGAATTCGCTGACCAATTGCTCTCGTGGAGCAATTGGTCAGCGAATTCCCGTAGTCAAGTGACGTAGGAGTCGAAAAACTTTGGGACATTCTTCGGACTCTAGCGCGGTTAGCTCGACCTAGTTGCCCTCCATGTCCCATGGCCGTGGGACACCCTGTATACGAGGTTTTTATACTTCCGAGCGTAGCGAGGGAGGACCACATGACCGAGTGAATCGCCTGTTTTATAAACACCCAACAATTGTCGCTTCCTTCGCTTTAAAATAAACAAAATAGTATTTCTTTGTTTAAGGAGCATCAAAAAATCGAGTCTATAAATAAGAGGACATAGTTTTTTTACCTACTGGCTGATGATATCAGACAAAAAGAAAAAAGACTACCTAGGCCTCTATATTAAATTCTAACTTTAGTTCCGTCCGACATACATTTTGAGCACGAGACACTTCTCGTGCTGTGAAAAATACTTATATTATTGTAAAGTAATTTACTTAAATAAAATCTTTGACAACAAAAAAAAATGTTTTATTTTATCTTCCTTCCCAAATAAAACTGCGATAACTAAGCCTTTGAAAGACAACATCTAATCTAATACATGAACCGCAGATAAATATTTTGCCGGTGCACCACTGACTGCAGTGGGTACCTAGTGCTCGATGTGGGTGAAGAAAGCCATGCTGTGCTCTACCATTTGCCACGGAAGTTGCATAAACGGCATCCCCATGATGGAGGACTACGACGACGACGGCAGAAGCCGGCACCGCACAGCTAGGTACTACTACTTCTGAGTAGTACCTAGCTGTGCGGTGCCGGCTTAGAATTTCCACCACCCCAACTCTTCCCGCGGGTGTAGTAAGAGGCGACTAAGGCATATCCACCGGGGGCGGGCAGCAGCGCCTCCTGCAGAACAATTCTACCACCGAACTGCGATCCCCAACCCGCATGCCCAGCGTGGGGATTATGGGCATTACCCCCATGAGATAAAAGCCAACAAGGCGCTTATCGGGGGGGGCGGCCTGCGTCCAGCAGTGGACCAATACAGGCTGTTGAGGTTGAGGAGTAGTAGCTTTCGTACCATCATCTAATCACCGATTCGACAGATTAGGAACTCGTACACAGGGTGCCACGGATATACTAAGCCGAAAAGGGGTGATTCTGGACATCGAGGGGGTCGACAACGTTTGTTCTATGAACTTTTGAATTTCGAACATTTATACAGTGCTCGATCGCTGCTCCCTCAGTTGGTGGATGTCTGGTCTGGTTTAACGTTTGACACCGACTGGAGGAAACGCTGGTCGCAATATTAACACATTGTTGAAAATCGACCGTTTTTCGGAGCTCATAACTAGACAACGATTGGGAAAAGGCAAAGAGTGTTTCGAACCAAAGTTGCAGAGAATTTGATCAGCTTTCATTTTTTTAGTACCTATTATAGTACCAAATAAAATTTCCTATGACGCATCGCTTACGAGATGTAGTTAAGCAAAAAAAAAAATTGCACTTTTTTGTTCTCCCCCCGTCCCCCCTTCCCCCTCAACCTCGACCTTTCCATCCACAATCTTTCTTTGACAAGACAATTATTGTAGTAACCTCGCTATGTTGTTATGATTTTTGTCTATCTTGCCATTTTCATGCGCATTGTGTTTATCTGCTTAAACGTAGGTAGGTATTTACTAGAAATCAGAAGTTTATGAAAACGATGTCCTTTGTCCACAGACCAATCAAAATGGTCGCGAAACTCAAACAAGATGGCGCCGGCCGTGACGTCACGGACCTCCTAATGGGAGGGGTATCAGCAATGTTCGCGACCATGTTCACAAACCCCATAGAAGTAGTGAAGACCAGGCTGCAGTTACAGGGAGAGTTGAAGAGTAGAGGGGAACATAAGGTGTTCTATAAGAATGTGCCGCATGGGTTGTATGTGATCGCTAGGACAGAGGGGTTCGTGGCATTGCAGAGTGGGCTGCCAGCTATGATGGGGTTTCAGTTCTTTTTGAACACTTTTAGGTGAGTTTTCGATGGTGAAAAATTACAAGATTGATCATTCGGTAAACCTATACATAACCATTTTTGCAAAATAGGAAGGAACACAGATTGTTATCCCACCTTCTTGCAGATGCTTACCTATTTCCTTTATTTCCTAGTTTTGCTTTAGTTTGATTATTTGTGACATATCTAAGAGTCCTGTAAGGTCTAAAGGAAATAAAGCACTTTGGTATTAATATTTGATAATTAGATAAGTATATTGAGTATAATTTACATTGCAATATTTGGCAGATACTTATCTGGCGCATTAAAGACGAGGCGTTATGGCGCTCATGAGGGGTGACATATGTCCAGCAGCGGTCAAGTTGGATGATGACGATCATGAGGGGTAACATATGTCCAGCAGCAGTCGACTTGGATGACCTGAATGATGGACCTATGGACCCCGTTATAACTTAAATAAATGTAAGTTAACAAATCGCAATGTTTATTTTTATAGGGTACCTACATTTCAGATTAGGAGTATACCGTATAACAGAACGTCGGGGCCTCACCACCGACGGCACCGGACGGACGTCCCTCGTCAAGGGCGCGGCTGCGGCCGGCCTGGGCGGCGCCCTAGGCTCCATCGCAGGGACGCCATTCTTCCTGGTCAAGACGAGGCTGCAGGCGCAGGCGGCGCGGGCCATAGCGGTCGGACATCAGCACAAGCATGGCGGGACTTTTAGTGCGCTGCGAGAGATATATGGGAAGGAGGGAGTGAAAGGTAAGTCTTATCGAGGCCTGTCCTACCCTATTGCTGAGTTATACCTATATTTTTAGCAAAGGGGAACACAGCACATAGCGAAAAAATAACAAAAAGCGACATTTGTTCCGTCGCGGAAACCAAGGCCGCTAGGAGGTACTATAATTATAAAGCCTGTTATTAATTTTGCACACCTTGACGAGGCAGTTTTGGAGTGTTATTTTTTAAAACTTATTTATAGTACCCTACATTCCTGCAAATAAATGTATAATAATTTAAGAGTGACGACTATCTCCAGGTCTGTTCCGCGGCGTGTACCCTCAGATCCCGCGCGGCGCGGCCGGCAGCTCGTCGCAGATCCTCAGCTTCACATTCGCGAAGGAGCGCCTCCGGGAGCGCGGCTGGTTCCTCCACAGTCCCCTCGCGCTGTCCTTCGTGGGAGCTAACCTAGGAGGGCTGGTTATGACGGTGTGTCTGAATCCATTTGACGTGGTGGCTACAAGGCTGTCGAATCAGCGTAAGTTATTAATTTTTTTTACGTCAATACCGGCTAGAAGTCTCCCTAAACCTTTCCACAAACACGCTTTTATGTACAGTAGCGGTCGGAAGTGGTGACCTAGATTTTAAAGACATTGTCTTGCAGCCATTCGTGGTGCTTACGACGTTTTTAAAATTTATTATTACTTAGTCCAAGGTTCAAACCCACAAAGTCATTTGCATTTAATACTCGTAATTCCCCTTTAACTTTTTTTACAGTATTCCCCCTCAAACAGTGAATAAAACGCAGTTTTAATTACTATTTTGGGGTTCGTATTTTTACACTAATACATTCGACCTCCACCTCAATGCTATTCAACCTCCTTGCACAAAAAATACTCGATACAAACTCATTGAGCAAAGAATACTCGACATACAAACTTCTTGTGCAAATAACTCCTCGAGATTTGATTGGTTCTTTTCTCGTAGTCATGATAAAGTTTATGCAACGCTTGAATATAACGGATAGATTTATATCGAGGGCCAAGAATCACTCGCGTCGCTCAGGACTCTAACACTTGAATCATGATTTATCATGAATCACTGTAGGGAGTGTAGGTCGTAATTCAGTCGTTAGGATCCTTCACTTGTCGTGATTCATCTATGGCCCTCGCTTTAAATGCGTCCTTTATTCACTAATTGCATAAGGTACTATTTTGTTTCCTGTTTGTACTTTTTTGTACCCTTGTCCAAAGAAATGTTTTTTCAACACACTTGCTCATAAAGTGGCTCTATGGTCACCGCAATTAGGCACTTAATGACACCCATAATCAAACTGTGACTTTTTCATTTTATTGGTTGAGTTGCTTTGTTCATAAAAAAGTTTTTATTAAAAAAAAGATTGTGTTCGTTAGAACCATCGATCAAGTATGCGGCCTCCCCCGTAGATACCTAGAACCTTACAAGAATGACACTCAAAAGTGTCCACGTTTTGTTTTGACGCAGACAGTTTGCGCAGAGCCTGTCAAGTTTTTTGCATGCGGAACAAGAGATTAGTGGAGTCGAATTTATTTTATTTTATTTTGTAAGTAGGTAGGAAGGTACCTAAAAATAATTTATACACTGTTTATTTTTATAAGGATTATAAAATCAACAGAATTCAGGTAAAGATAACGAATCATTTATTGATACAAAATATAAATTTGCGACGCAACAGTCAACAAACAAAAGAGTCATTTCGGACATACAATAATATAAATAAGTTAACAAAAGCTAGTGAAATAAACCTAAAATACAATTTCAGGCAGCTACTTTAAATTTAAAAGAACTAGTGTCTGCCTGCGGCTTCGTAAGAGATTTTCTATGGGCCAAAAAATAAACGTTATTTCAAGTCAACTAGGATCTTATAAAATACTTTTAAACTTACGCCATATGAACACATTATTTATTATTACCTACTATTTAATTTTGAACGTCGAAAACAATAGGTAAATAAACGCAATAAATACCCGTTTTATATTACTAGTACTACCTATAGTAATTCCTAAGTTCTGAAAATATGACGTTTCCAAATGTTTAATTCCTAGGTACTCTCATATAAGTTAAAGGTATTTTTTAATTAAATTCAGCGGGTCAGCTAGTTATTTTATATACCTCAACCAGTTATTTTAAATGTCTGTTCATGAAAAAAAAATTATCACTTACAATACAACTTACCACAAATAAATAAAAAAAAAATTAGAAACAGTAGCCGCTCCATTCATCAACTTAGAACAAAATAAATATTTTTACATAGGCAAACCCAACAACAATATTGAATGCTGATATCTCAAGTATATAAGGCTCAATTGGCTCATATCACAATACACAGGTAAAAATTACATTTAAACTTACTGAAAATAAGAAATTCCATCCTTTTTCTGTTGCTTGGTCGGTCGATTATTGCATTTTTTATACGAGCACTTGACCATGCTTTCGGTCCGAGAGCTAAAATGACACTAGTTGAAAAGGTATCCCAAAATGCCAAATGGGATACCTTTTGATACTGACGTTTTCAGGGCGCGCATTGTGCATCTAAGGGGGGCCGGCCGGAAATTTTTGATCGATGGTTAGAACAAATAAATTAATGTTCCTATTGCTTGCTCATTTCATGCAACTTCTTATTTAAATAGATAATTTTAACTCGTACGTGTTTAATAAATAAAACTTTCACTCAAATATAACTTTTGTTTTCAAGAAAACTTTAAATTCCCCATTTTGTACGTGGCAGAATAGGCGCAAAACCTATGCGCGGAAAATAAAAAAACCTCATCCCTTTCGTCTGTGGCCGATCGTAATGCTCACTCAGAAAACTGATTAATTTTTATCTACTAAATAAAATGAGTTTTTACTGTTATTTTATTCACAAGTGTGTTGAAAAACGTCGTATGATACACGTGTGTATTGATGATTACCGTCCTCGTCTTTCTTAAGACCCTCGCCTATGACTCGGGTCTCAATGGCGCCTCGGCGGTAATCACCAATGTTGAACACTAGTACCATAATGTACTATTTTCTATTCCCACAGCCGTCGATGCTCACAACCGCGGCACCCTCTACTCAGGAATGGCAGACTGCTTCCTCAAGATGATCAGGTCGGAAGGACCGGCTTCCCTCTACAAAGGAGTGGGTGCTAACTACCTGCGATTGGGGCCGCATACCGTGCTGCTGCTGGTATGTTGGGACCAGCTGAAGATACTAGAAGAATACTTGAGGAGGTGACATTGATGAGGTTAAATGTCTCACTTAATTATATCGACGCGGAATCAGCTTATGAGGTTAATAGTGAGCAAAACTAAAGTCGCCTATTATTTAAAATTGCGAAAAATATTAGGAAACCAATTATCAAAAACCAAATGTGTAAATAATAGCATCATTGCTGTGCTTTAGTGTTATGTAATGATTATGTAATAAATGTATTATATTTTTTTATCTGGCTGAGTCATTATTTTATTTTAATAAGCTAAATGGTCTTAGTACAATCATGAACGATAATTTGCAATAATATTTACAAACCTAGGAACTAACAAGGGTAGATAAGTAATGGCAAATAAAATGCGTTTTGTTTATTTATAATGATATTTATTAGTAACCTTATTTAATTTCAAAATGATTTTATCACGCAATATTTTTGATGTCATGTCATAAAATATTATCCACACAAATAAAATAATCATTGTACTTTGTAAAAATCAAAAACTTGTGATGAAAATAAGTTTTTTAAAAAATCATAATAATTAAGTACATTCTTTGAGCTATTTTTATAACAATAAAGGACAGGTATTTTCTAACTAGAATAAAAAAACTATATGTACCTCCTAAATAAATTCTAACAGAAATTTATAACAATAATTAATTATTTTGACATCCAATGGCAAAAAATTCAAAACCAAAAGTCTGCGTTGTTAGTTTTGTTCATTACGAATTTTTTTTGGCACTTTCAATAGTTTTCAACTACATCTAGACATTCCCTATTCTAATTCGTGATGTAAATAAGCTAACTTACAAAACTTACTGTAATAAAATTGTGATGAAGATTAGACTTTGCAAGAGCGCAGAAGAATGTGTATTGTGTAAAAAAAAACAACCAAAAGCACGGTGTCAAAATAACGTCACATTCACATGACTCTCCTAGCCGATTTACCCGCCACAACAGTCGCACGGAGACAAGCCTAGGCTTGCGCAGCAGATAATTAAATAAATACATAAAGGGCAGACCGGCACGACCGGTGAGAGGTCAGGCGCAGAACCAACGGCTTTGGCAGGCGCGGGAGTGTCATATGAGTAACACAAAATGTATGAGATTCTTCTGTTGGTTGTTTTTACACATCTTCACTCCTCTGCGCTTTGGTACTTTTTATAATATTTTTATCGTGCAGATTTATATTATAAATTTAAAGAGCCTAGCTCTTGTCGGTGTAATGATGCAATTTCCTCTAGTTTTCGCTCTAATGCAAGGTCTTTTACTTCTATAAACGACATGACAACTACTTTCCCCTTTTTTTTTTTTTTTTTTTTTACTTTTGGTGGCTTTCGTATCACTGCGGCCATGATTGGCCTATTGTGATAATCTCTATCATATAGCTAATTCTGGCTCTATCCCTTCGTCTTCCTTCTCTTTTCCTTCTATGATGTTACTTATGAAGTTGTCATGTCGTATAATGTATATGCACAGACCAAGCGAGGCAAGCGCAAGCGAAGGCTAACGAACGCAAAAGAACCAGTGTGGACGTCATTGCGAGAGCAAGCGAGCCCAAACGAGGGCCTTCGTTCGCCTTCGGCCGTGCTCCGGCGGCTGTCGCTACATCAAAGAAAATGAAACAAACGCACTGATCGTCGAATCTCACTCGTTTGCGCTCGCTCGGTCTGTACCCACCATAATACGTCCAATCATTCTCTCCTCTATTTTCAATGGTGTTCATAAAATTTTCTCCTCAACTTTTTTCAGCAACACCTTAGTAACCTCCGTCCAGCTAAACCTTGCCACCCTCCTCCAGCACCACATTTCATAAGTTTCAATCCTCGTGCAGATTATTTAAACAAATTTTTTAATTAACCTATTTTTAATGGCAATAAGACACCACCTTTATATATTGAGGTTATCCAACATTAAAATCTATGCAGATTATTTGAACCAATTTTAGAATTAATTATCCTATCACATTGTTACGTTGACACAGTCTTTGTATGAATAAGTACATATTTGTGCTAGTTTTTTAAACAATAGAGATAATCTTACCTAATGGACTTTTCATAGAAATATATGTCATTTGATTGATAAAATTGGTGTTTCAATTATGTGCTATGCAACATTCAGTCAATAAAATTTACAATAAAAGTTTTTGTATAGTAATGCGAAACCCGAAATTCCTTTGTGGTATAGGAATCAAAAAAACTCAAACATGTCTTAAAATGAAAATAAATAACACAAGAAAGTAAAATAAAAAAAAATACCGCCTATCCGTCAAACACGAACAGTTCTAGAATTTGTATTCACTTTAAGAGCAGGTAAAAAAACTGCCTTTATGCAGGATAATCATTTTAAAAAATGATTAATCCTGCTTTCGGTTTTCGCAATAACAAAAACTCGCATTGTATTCAGTAGGCACACATAATAATTACATACAGTGTCATACGGCTCCCGGGGCAGCGTTAGTGTTGACTAGTGGCCGGGACTTGAACCCGCGACGGCAGAGGGCGGCGACCTGCGCCGGCGTCTTGCCTCGCGTCTCGGGGAAGTATATTCTGTAACAACATTTAAGGGTCAGATTATGGTTTCGTTTCGATTGTAGCAAAAACTGTTCTCTTATTAAATTAAATTAAAATTCATTCATTTCATAACTACCCATCCTAGTTCCCCACCTTGTAGTTGCCAATCCGGTTGATTTGGTACTGACATCAGGAAAACATTAACTGCTTTGGAACTCTTATTTTTAACTCGCTTCTGCCCGCGGCTTCGCACGCGTATTCCCAGTATAATAAGACCCGAGTTCACCAACAGATGGTTAAATTTTAAACAGTTGTTTTGACGTTTTTGACACAAGTTTTCATACATTAAAAGTCAATTTAACCGCCTTATTGTCCGATTATCTATTGGTGAACACAGACCTAAGTAGCCTATTATCTAAGTTAGGTTTTGTTCTAAGCGAACGCCAAATTTCATCTTGATCTGTTCAGTAGTTTTGGAGATCCTAGGTAATAAACATTCAGATTTATCAAACTTTCGGCTAAGTTGCTTGGTCTAGCTATAGATTCCCAGAATTAAATCACTTACTTTTGAAAGACAAACAGTACTGCGGTGATAGCAGAGAACACTAGGAACGAGTACAATCCTATGGTCTCCCGCATGGTAGGGAAGGACATCCCGACCAGGAAGTTGCCGCCCCAGTTGGCCAGGGAGCCCCACGCCATGCCGGCGGGCCGGGGGCCCACTTCGAACAGCTCTGTGGAAGATACAAACAGTTAGTGAAACTAGCACCTGCAAGTCAACTCACGAGCATTATAGAAGAAGGCGAAAGGCGAGAAGGCGTAGGTAATAATAAATAATGCTGGACAATTCACACAGCATTATCTAGCCCCAAGGTAAGCAGAGCTTGTGTTATGGATACTAGATAACTGATATACATAATAATATACGAGTACATAGATCGATATTTTTTATTATACATAGAAAATGACCAGAACACCCTGAACAAATATCTGCAGATCGTACAAATATTTGTCCCGAGGCGGGAATCGAACCCGCAACCTCCTGCGTTGCAGGCGGACCTTCGCCCACCGCGCCACAGAGGTCGTCATGTAGGTACTTTAAGGTTGAGGATTTTCGGGTTAGGTCAAAAAATTGTGATGTGTTATAATTTTTTTATTTAAACTATTCGTTATTAATTTACTTCTTGTATTCATTATTATTTTACTCTGTAATGAATTTTAGTTATTTTTTTATATTAGGTACATTAACTCTGACAAAAGTAATAATTATTTCAGTATGTTAATTTTTTATATAATTTATTAATAAGTACCAATTTTAATTAGTTTTGAGTTTTAAATGATTTTACCTATAAAATGACTATCTGACTATATCGAAAATGACAATGTCGTGCTCTACGACTCTTTATTAATTTGTTAAAAAGGGTTTATCAACAAAGCAGAATGGGAATCTGTAAAATAGATATAGTGATACTAGCTTCGGGCCGCGGCTTCACACGAGCTTTTCCGTAATAAACAGATAAACATTTTATTTATAATTTGTCAAATTATACGTCACAATTGTTTAAACATAATCTAATAATAAAATTGATTTAAATTTTTTAAAAAATTAACTAGCTAATTGATCATAATTTACCGTCATAGGTATAAAACGTCTTCTCTGCGAGCCATTTTTTTAGGTAAAAATAAAAATAAGCCCAAGTCAGTCCCGGGGATACCGGGCAAATTTCATTAACATCCGTTCAGCCGTGAAGAGGTGACAGACAGACAGACAGAATTACTTTCGTTTTTTTAATATTCGTATGGATAATCTTGAATACAAGCCGTGATTGTCATGTGACGAGATCTAGGTTTTGTGTTCAGATTCCAATTGCATTAAAAATGGATACTAATAAAAACTGTCTTAATTGATACGTAAGTCAATGTCTAGAGTAGAACTGACCTGAAGCGACGAAATACGGGATAGGTCCGAGTCCGAACCCGTAAGCGAGGACGTACGCGAAGACAGCCAGCATACAAACATACGGCATCCACGATACTGCGTCCTGGAAGATAAATTAATGTTGATCATTATCAGCCTATATTAGTCCACTGCTGGACATAGGCCTCCCCTAATGAGCGCCATATTCATTTGAAAGTTAATGCCCATAATCCCCACACTGGGCAAGCGGGTTGGGGATCGCAGTTCGTGGTGGAGTTGGTTATGCAAAGGGCGCTGCTGCCCCGGTGTATGTTGCTTTAGAGCTCCGACACGTTTATATTCCGAACGGGAGGGCTGACAAAACACACGATATTTTTTGTCGGATCCGACACAAAATCGTTGTCGGACAAGTGTGAATAGCTTCATATAAAATGTTCTGCCGCTACGACAGACGATAAAAATCGTCTCGACAGACGACATAGTGGGAACGAGCTCTAAGAGCTCTTACGACACCCGCGGCAAGAGTTAGGGTGGTACAAATTCTAGGCCGGCATCATACGGCAAAATAAATGTTGATCACTTGAAATTACAGAATTAACAATTTTATTAGTAAATGTCAGTTTACGGACATGAAGAATACATTAAACCGTAGATACCTATGATTTTTTTGCACAAAATTGTGTCTTGGTTCATCACCTTATTTAAAAAGTAAATAAGTTTTAAAAAGGCATCATAGCATAAGTTTTAAATAAGTCGTCATAATATAAGTTTTAAATAGGTCGTCATAACATAAGTTTTAAATAGGTCGTCATAACATAAGTTTTAAATAGGTCGTCATAACATAAGTTTTAAATAGGTCGTCATAACATAAGTTTTAAATAGGTCGTCATAACATAAGTTTTAAATAGGTCGTCATAACATAAGTTTTAAATAAGTCGTCATAACACAAGCTCTGCATATGGCACATCATGCTGTGATAAATGTCCAGCATCATTTTATTTTGTTACCCAAGTTATTGCTTAGCTAAGATAGTATTATTATATCTGTGGCTAATGTCTCTTCCAAGTTATTCCCTTCCCTTTTCGTTTGCATTGTGAATGACATTTTCAGGGTTTATTCTTTATGAAAGCCAGTAGTTTTTAAGATTTAGAAGCATAGAAAGCTAATGTTAATATTAGAATTGAAAAAAAGGGACTATAATATTCTTATTTGTATTTTTATAAACTTTAGACTCTAATTGTTATAGGGGTACAAAAGGCCTACTATTGAGCTTGTCTATATATATAAAAATGAAACCCGTTTTCCTTGGTCACGGCATCACGCGTGAATGGCTGGACCGATTTCGCTAATTCTTTTTTTGTTGTGTTTGTTATTGTCAGGAGAAGGTTCTTATGAAAGAAAAAATAAATAAAGTTGGAAACATCAATTTCCACGGGGGCGAAGCCGCGGGGCGCAGCTAGTTTAAAATAAAAATACAGGGTGGCAGACCTATTAGCTTGGCTGCAATTGCAAAGTTCAGCTACCGATGATTCACCCCTCTTGTTACACCGTGTATATTTCTTTTAACGCTTTTTTTTACAAACATAGACAGAGCTAGAACATTTTGTTTTTCCTTCTATCCAACCCAAACATAAAACATTCTCACCATAAAATGCATAGCGACCGCCAACGCGGCCAACATGACCGCTGCCGCGGCTGTCGACCCCAGCAGTAACGGCCGGCGTCCAACTCTCGGCAGCAGTTTCAACATAACCAGCGCAGTGCACACGTTAATGAACCCGCACCCGATGGTCGCGTACTGTGAGCTCTGCTCCGACAGGCCGGCTTGCTTGAAGATGGTTTGGGAGTAGTAGAACACCTGAAAGAGTATTTTAATTTGATAAGAAAAATATCGCGTAATGGGAGTTTCACCCGAGATTCCTTGATTACTCGCTCCAACAATGTCTATGTCACTGAGGAATAGTAGCAATAGAAGAGGACCCAAAATAGAGCCTTGTAGCATATTTCGGCGTTACAAACTAACGCGGCGAAGACGCTAATCCGTTAGGGACTACCATTCTTTATTTACGAAGCAAACTACCTGTATAGATTCCCTCAGTAAATCCGCTGATAATAGCTTTCTGAGAAAAAAACATGGTCTATCTGTTCTGTCGAAAGCACGACTTAAATCAGTGTAATCGTTAGTGGTGTAACTCACAGCATTGATTCCGCTGGTCTGCTGCCCGGCCTGCATGGAACAGGCCAGCAGCAGCGGCAGTAGCAGCTGCTTGCTGGTGACTACACGCGCCATGCTCCAAGTTTGCTCCAAAGCCGCTTCCTGGCCAGCTACCTCCTCGCGGAGTAATTCCACGTCCATGGACAGAAGGGAGGCGGAGACTCCGCGGAGACGGCTTAATTCTGAAAAGAAATGGAGGGGGTATATCACTACTTTGCTAAGAGACAGAGGATAATCTGACAGAAAGCTGAAGCAGACCATAAAAAATTATTCTTGATGATGCTATGTGTAATTAAGACTAAATCATAATCGTGGAAATCTGTAGTTTTATTCAGGAAGGATTGCTTGTCGTGATTGTAATTGTTATTGCTATCACTGTTTCGTGAAAATGAGCATTTCTCTATGTATTCACAGCAGTCGCGAACAGCAATCACGACTGCATTCCTTCCTGAATAAGCCTACCGGAAATAACAAATAAACACTAACCTTTCAACGCAGTCTCTTCGTTTCTCTTAACTACGAATAAATACTTAGGGCTCTCCGGCAGTAAAAAAAGCACGGGCAAGCTAATAATGACTAGGATAGCGTAGACGGACAAAAGGTATGGCCAGTCCTGGGGCCTGCCTGAAAAGATAAATTACCATTAATGTAGTCATACTGCGGTTGACTTATTCTTTATGTCATAATAATGTAAGTTGAAAAGTACTATATTTAATATATAACTTAGTATTCACTTGAATACATACATACCAATACTGGGGGACTTATTCTTTATGTCATAATACCTCAACCTAAACCTCAACAGCCTGTGTTGGTCCACTGCTGGACGCCGGCCTCCTGATAAGCGCCTTATTGGCTTTTATCTCATAATGCCCATAATCCCCACGCTGGGCATGCGGGTTGGGGATCGCTGTTCTAATGTCATAATAATGTAAGTAAAAAACTACTATATTTAATACCCAACTTATTCACTTAGTTAAGACCTTTGTGAGAGACAAATAAACGATTTATTTATTTACAATAGGTATGTACATTACATAGATTATATTAAAATATCTCCATCCAACGTATGCACCAATGCACCCACTGCTGGACATAGGCCTCCTGTTCGACACACGATTGTTTTCTGTCCCCTGCATGTCCAAAAATCAAAGTGCTTTATTTCCTTTAGACCTTACATTTAGGACTCTTGGACATGTCACAAAATTCGTAAAAACCTATTATTGATTTCCTAAATAAAGCAATGCAGCCAGCGTCTTGGGGACGCTTCCGACTGGTATTGATATGGATCAGTTGAGCTAGCTGTAGATTGTGTGCAACAGTCTGCAGTTAGCTCAATTGTTTCAATTGTAAATACTAGTTCTAATTCTATTATATTATTTGATTGTAATTTTCTTTGTGAAAAAAGTATTTTACCACAGGAAATAAAGTGATCACCTTGATTTTTTCTTCATTTCAATCTTCAGTATTCAGTATTTTTATTGCGAAACAAAAATATTACGTAGTTTTGTAAGTATTAATGTACCCTGTCAGGTAGGGAATGGCAATATATCTTAGTCTAGGATTTCTTTCTAAGGTAAGGGCTTCTTTTTAAGGTAAAGTAAAGAAGTGAACCAGAAACCTATACCTTGTTAGGTTGCAAGTTTTCGAGTTGGAGCAAAACTCGTACCAAGCTAATTTACCAAGAGAGAACAAGTTATCACAGCGAATCATTCACAAAAGACACAATACAAGTGATATTGGAGAATTCACGTTGTTTCTAACAACAGGAAACAAGGTGGCTCTGTCGGTGTGATTGTTACCGTTTCACGACGAAACGGATAACAATTCTAATGAAATTTCAGAATCCAATAAATGACAACTCCCCTGCGACACTGCCTACCTGTATCTTATGCGTGTTTACAATTTATCTTCAATGCTATTTTGGACCCTAGTGTCTCAGTAGACCGAATTTAGGATACTAACCCGAAAACATAATATTTTTGTCATTAAACATGATCAATTAAGGCGCTACCCCGACCCAAATCAGCGCCACCACCTATTTTACCTTATTATTCCGTTAAGGCGAGGATTCCCGAGATGCGATGATTGCGAGTAAGTGAGCAAGACGGTGCGCAGGCAACCGAGCACGATTTTGTAGGTATTTAGGTGTTTTGAAAAATATTTGTATGGCATATAAAAATGTTTTCTAGTGATGCACTGCGTAATAACGTTTGCAATGTTTTGTTATACATTTTGTGTCATTTTATTCATTTTCCTATTCACACTGATCATTCAAAGTTTAATTTAGAGGTAACTTTGTAATTTTTTTCTATCGGGTGAAATATCACCAATCGTGTTTTTGTCTAGTGATGCACTAGAAAATATCCTCAACTATAATATGTATGAATTTCAAAACTATAGGCCTTATAGTTATTGAGGTACGGACATTTAAAAATCCCGAAATCCGGGAATCCTCGCCTTAAACGAAGGAAATTCAAAAAACCGATTGGCCAGTTTGTGCTTCCTATCATAAGCTTTTTTTTAATGCTCTATAAATGTTTTTGTTTGTATAGTGTAGGAAGAGATGCGAAGTTGCTCATTTTTCCCACCATGGTGGCCAAAAAGAGCAACTTCGCATCTCTGCATAAAGTATACAAAACAAAACTTTTACAGGGGCATTAAAAAAAGTCTGGATATAAAGATAAAGATACATTTACTTGGCCAAAAAAAACAGGTAGGTACAAACAGGTTTGACACGGGATGGTTATTTATAAGTAGGTACATTTACATACACAGACAAAAAAAGCAAGCGATATCATCGCGATGATGACATAATGCAGTCGAGCATTAAGACTGTCGTCCGTGTAGGTTGTTTCTGTAAACTGTTACTTACCTAACAAGAAGTTGAGGCCCATAACCTGACCGATAAAGACCCCCACGTTGACCCCCATGGGGCAGCAGGTGCCCAGAGGCCCAGTTAGGGCCAAGGGCGCGAGTTCTGTCAGGTACATAGGTACTATACTTGTTGTAAGACCTGGAAAGAAAGCTTTTTTTAATTACTGTGTTTTTTGTCTTTTATTAAAGACTCTTTGTAACAATCGCTCCCTTAATTTGGGCAATAATACAGGATCGCTAGGACATGGCTAGGACAGACTTTGATAAGGATCGGTGCGCACCGATTTTGTTTCTGGTGCAGATAAAACTAGCTCAGTTTTTGTCGAATTTTATCGACACCTCAAATCGGTGTGTACCGATTCTTATCAAAGTCCGTGCTCGCGCTCCTGTATTATAATGAGTTTCGAAACGGACAGCATCATGTTTAAAGAATTGCATTTGAAATATGGATGTATAATAGGTTTTCATAGTAGGTAGTTTTTTTAAATATTGCTGTGGTTTTACCGTCAACGTCGTAACAAGATGAAAACCTATTTTATACACTCATATTTCAAATGCAATTCTTCAAACATATGCTGTCCGTTTCGAAACTCACATAATATCCGTTTTGTTTTGTGCAAAACGGTAATACTTTTTACTGCCCAAATTAAGGTGGCGTTTGTTACAAAAACCGTACAAGTAATTAGCAAAAATAAGAAATCGAATGTCCCAATAGCGTTATTGGACTATCACATCACGAGATATACGTTTATTATTTGAAATTATATTGGGATAATCTCCTTATCTTTCCAATCTGGTAGAGACTGGTCATTATTTAAAATCTTATGAAAATTAAGGAATAGAATTTTAGATGATAAAATAGAATAGGAAGATTGCTATAAATTATAATTTTATAAAACAAACAATCTGTAATCCTAAGGAACTCCATAGTGTATTATAATGTTTTAAAGCAAATTAGCTTATGGCAGATAGTACAGTAGTAATTTATGTAGTAATTTATAATATGACGATTTATAAAACGACGAATAGACGACCTCTGTGGCGCAGCGGGCGAAGGTTCGCCTGCGACGCAGGAGGTTGCGGGTTTGATTCCCGCCTCGGGACAAATGTTTGTACGATCTGCAGATATTTGTTCAGGGTGTTCTGGATGTTTTTATGTATAATAAAAAATATCTATGTATGTACTTTAAAGTATTGTGTACTTATATCAGTTTTCTAGTACCCATAACACAAGCTCTGCTTAGCTTGCTTAGCTGGGCTAGATAATGCTGTGTGAATTGTCCAGCATTATTTATTTATTTATATAGTTCACATTATAAATTACTACTGTACTGTAATGTGAACTACATTATAAATTACTACTGAACTATCGAACTGTACTAAGTATTCATGAAGAATTACCTCCAGAAAGGCCGACTAGAAGTCTTCCAATGATGAGCATTTCAACAGAATTGGCCTCACGACACAGCGCGAACAATAAGGCACCGGCAACGGACAACACATTGGTCACGATTGTAGCTTTCTTTCTGCCAAACAATTAAAAAACATTTAAAATTATGCTCGCCATGAAAATTTTAGTTCATATAAGAGTCTTGTCACACGTTTGCGATGCGAGGCGAATCGCCAGCGATTTCAAAGCTATGCACTCGCCTTCAAATAGCTTGCAAATCGCCAGTGTGATAGATGTTGCTCTAAGTATGTAGTAGCCCTACGATTTACAGGTTTATTTTAAGCAATGGTCAAATAAATTTTGCTGGAAATTTCTCAGCCTGGATCTGACCCTGACCACACGATCGAAGACCATAGCACGTCCAGCCATTGCAATATTGTACCAGGAGAGTAGAATTAGCAAGAGTTCTCACCTGCCAAGCCTGTCGGCGAGCACGGCACCTAATATAGAGACGGCACAACCCCCCACGATGAAGATGGTCACGATCGAGGACCATAGCACGTCCAGCCATTGCAATATTGTACCAGGAGAGTAGAATTAGCAAGAGTCCTCACCTGCCAAGCCTGTCTGCGAGCACGGCACCTAATATAGAGCCGGCACATGCCCCCATGACGAAGATAGACACGATCGAAGACCATAGCACGTCCAGCCATTGCAATATTGTACCAGGAGAGTAGAATTAGCAAGAGTTCTCACCTGCCAAGCCTGTCGGCGAGCACGGCACCTAATATAGAGACGGCACAACCCCCCATGATGAAGATGGTCACGATCGAGGGCCATAGCACGTCCAGCCATTGCAATATTGTACCAGGAGAGTAGAATTAGCAAGAGTCCTCACCTGCCAAGCCTGTCTGCGAGCACGGCACCTAATATAGAGCCGGCACATGCCCCCATGACGAAGATAGACACGATCGAAGACCATAGCACGTCCAGCCATTGCAATATTGTACCAGGAGAGTAGAATTAGCAAGAGTTCTCACCTGCCAAGCCTGTCTGCGAGCACGGCACCTAATATAGAGCCGGCACATCCCCCCCATTTCGAAGATAGACACGATCGAGGACTATAGCACGTCCAGCCATTGCAATATTGTACCAGGAGAGTAGAATTAGTAAGAGTTCTCACCTGCCAAGCCTGTCTGCGAGCACGGCACCTAATATAGAGCCGGCACATCCCCCCACGATGAAGATGGACACGATCGAGGACCATAGCACATCCAGCCATTGCTTGTTGAGAACTACGTTGTAGCGGCTTATTATCGACTCGTTGCAGAAGGTTTTTATCACCTGTAACAACAAAAAGTTTAGCTGATAGACAGCCTATAAACGGATCTTTAAAATAACTGCTTTGAATTCTTAAATGGATTTTCGAAAGTCTTTCGAAAGAATGACGGCCAAAGCGGCCAAAGGGTCCCCTTTGTTTTTTTCCCATTTATAGCCGGATTTCTAATGAGGTAGGTATTGTATATATTTGAAATTCAAACATCAATTTGAGAAACAGGTAATTGAATTCAACGACCCATAGTGACCGAATAAACGTCATTCAAAAAATCCGTAAAATAAGTAACTCGCCTCATAAGCTTATTACTATTATTTAATAGACAAGTCTTTTATTGTTTTGAAAAAACTTAAAACCTGCTTCGAATCCCTTAATTTTACACTGTTTTTAAGTTTCGAGGGACAAATACCTACTTATCCTTCGGGAATAAATTTATTGGACCACCTCGGGATCAATGATCTATACAAGAACGAAAGAATTGTTAAAATCGGAATTCCGCTGCCAGGAGTGCGAATATTAAACGTCATTTAAAAAAAATCACACTAATATTATAAATGAGAAAATTTGGATGGATGGATAGATGGATGGATGTTTGTTACGTCTTCACGCCAAAACTACTGAATAGATTGAGCTAAAATTTTGCATCGATGTAGCTCTAAGTGTGGAATCAAACATAGGCTACTTTTTATCCCATGAATCAGTTCCCATGGGATAGAAATTACCTTGGAACGTTTCCATGGAAACAACGCGTGCGAAGCCGCGGGCAGAAGCTAGTCATTTAATAAAATATGTAATTCGCCTCACAAGCTTGTTAAATTTTTTGAGGGAAGTATGCTACATCTTTTGAAGAAAATGATATGCGTTTTTCGTCGACTCTACATTCGCTCTAGATGCGAATGTAGAGACGCGCAGCAGAGTGTCAACAAATTAAATTATGAAATGGCAATAGCCTTTATTCACAAAGAAAATTATACTAATATTTACAATTGAAACAATTGGGCTAGCTGCAGACTGTTGCAAAGAGTCTACAGGTAGCTCAACAAATTAAATACTGTACCTCTGCAGGGGTATTAACAACTCCGATGTTATATCCGACGGGCAGCGAGGAACCAAGCGTGGTGACCACAGCGGCTAGCAGAAGGTAGAATGACCATCCGCCCTTGTACTCATTCGATCTCGTTAGCTGTTGGAGCTCGTTTGTTGTCTGGAAGATATTAAGAGATGTTAGACATTTAGGTGTGTTTATGTTTTATTGATAACTAGCCAGATTTAAATTATGTACATACTTATTATAATTCTAGTGAGAACATAATTATGTATGATGTGGTGAATAATTTGTTCCTTAAGTATATAAGGTTTTTTTCATGCTGGACAATTCACACAGCATTATCTAACCCCAAGCTAAGCAGAGCTTGTGTTATGGGTACTAGATAACTGATATACATAATACAATACACTACATAGATAGATATTTTTAACACCAAAACACCCTGAACAAATATCTGCAGATCGTACAAACATTTTTCCCGAGGCGGGAATCGAACCCGCAACCTCCTGCGTCGCAGGCGGACCTTCGCCCGCTGCGCCACAGAGGTCGTCAACGTTCCTACACTTGAATGTTGCAATTTGTAAGTACATAGCGATTGCTTACATATTTAAACATTAACATGAATATATTTAATTAAATGTTGGATGAAATTTAATTTGTTTACATTCAACTAGATTATCGCTACCTAACTACTATCGCAAAAAAATACTAACTAACAATAATATTGTAAATGCGAAAGTTTGGATGTGTAGATCTTGTGTAGATAAATGGATGGATGGTTGTTTGTGCCTGAGATTAAGCTGAAATTTGCATAGATGTAGTTCTAGGCCTGGAATAAAACATAAGCTACGTGTTATCCCATAAATCAGTTCACATGGGATAGAAATAACCTTTAAACGTTTCCAAATAAACAACGCGTTAGAAGCCGCAGGCAGAAACTAGTTTGAATATTAATTTGGTAGAAAACTTGATTTCAATTCTGTTATCCGATTGAGAGGTATTGAAAACTTTTTGTTACTTATACCTATCATTTCTTTTCAAACCTGCGACCTTACTCTCCGCTACCGAGTCATCGACACGGAATATGATACAGATTCGCGCGAAATTCAAATATTTTAGCTGTTTTAGAGTTTCGAGATAAAACTCTAAAATCGCTAAAATATTTGAATTTCGCGCGAATCTTAGGGCCGCATTTTCGGAAAAGAAGAAGAGAACATGTTCACTTTTTTGAAGAACATGCGCTGCTTGCATTTGATTTTACCATCAATCAAGTCCTGATTAAAAGATAATACTTAAATATAAATCAATGATGCAAAAACGTATTCCTTATTCATAATAATCTGTATAGTATACCTAAGGAGACAGTTTTGTAGCTTGGTTCAGAGATTTATATAAAAAGGTCATGCACTATGAAAGTACATAGAGCGGGCTTATTGCTAAAAGCTAATAATCTACCTGCCAACCGATTAACAACATTATATAAGAGAGTTAAGTGCTTATGCAGCCTAGTTTTAAGATACGTTTTTGAATTCCTTAAAACTAGGTAGGCATTCAGAACCTTCCACATTAACATCCTTTTGATAACATTGGCGCCTGTTTTTATTATTTTTCCTAAATAATGTAATTTCGAACGTTGGAATCAAGTCTTGGTGATCTAAATTAAGAGACAAACATGAGGTCAAACCATTTTTATTATTACCAGGTATGGAAAATGCAGACTTAAAATTATGTTAAATGCCGACACAGTAAGGCACACAATCAAATTCAAAACATAGATAAGGTAGGACCTTACATATTACTTATCTAACTTTTTAAGAATTTGTGAAAATCTTCAGTTCTAACAGACGAGTGTACTATTAGTGGGTAGGTGCCTATTTTTAATAAATTCAGTTGCTAAGTTTTTACTTTAATTAATAATATATGTGTTATCAATTTATAATCATGTAACATATGTGTACCATAAATACTGTTATATTACTGTTCTTTTGTTACTTTTCCTGTACTGTTTGTGTATGTACCTAATAAAAAGTCTATCTATCTAACAGTAGGTAGGTAGTAATTATTATGTCTTGAAGAAATTAATTTTAGAAACAAAACTTAATTAATAGACAATAATATTATGGTTGGAAAAAACTTAAAGCCTCCTTCGAATCCCTAAATTTTACACTGTTTTTTAAGTTTTGAGGGATTTAAACAAATCCTTCGGGTATACATTTTTTATTGGACCACCTCGGGATTATCTCTATACAAGAGCAAAAAAATTTTTAAAATCGGTCCATATTTGACGGAGACATCGACGAACATACATTACATACTTCTCTTTTTTTCGAAGTTGGTTAAAAGGAAGTGAAAATTTACAAAAACTATTAATCAATAAAATCCTTACTATCAAATCGTGTCCGCTCTAAGTTTTTCTTCAAAAACATTCAAAATCGTGCACAATATTTTATTACTTCTGTAGTTTATTTTATATCATATTTTTATGGTTTATACGAACACACGAGCGAAAACGATGTATCTGTCTCTGTCTGTCGCTTGAAATGCATTATTCTCTATTTCTAACAACTTCCTACGCAACAATTTTGGGAAGAAAAAGTGAAAATTCATAAAATGCCCAGACGGAAATCACAATCTAACATCTTACAAAGAATTACACTTACTCGGACATATAAATTAACAACGGTCTTCCAAACCATTTTAGTAATTTTCAGAACAATATTTTTTTAAAATTTCGATAAAGTCTATACAATACAACTGCACAATTCCAACTGACGAACAGGTGGAACAATAATTCTCATATCTCGCACACAATTGAAACATTACAGTTCTTTCAAATACACTAGACATTCCACAAAAATTTAATATTGATTTGAGGACAGTTAACTTGAGTAACATGGCATGCCATGCAAACGATATCAAATACCAACCAGATAAGTACCTACATTCACAAAGAAAATCACACTAGTATTTACAATTGAAACAACTGAGCTAACTGCAGACTGTTGCAAACAATCTATAGGTAGCTCAAGTGATCCATATCAATACCAGTCGGAAGCGTCCCTAATACTAATATTAAATACTAATATTTACAATTAAAATAATTGATAAATTAGATCAATTATTTTAATTATAAATATTATTAACTACCTACTTTTCCGTTAGTTTTATTCCTTGCAGAACGCAGAAGAAATTACAAAAACAAAAAATAAACTCGCGCCTAAACGAAACTATTTTGACCTTATGATTACGACATTTACGAAACTCACTAGAAGAACTTTAATTGCAGTTTTATTCTACGCACTTCCTAGTTTCTGCTAGTCAGTGTTCAAATTGCAACTCCCAAGAGCCCAGGAGTTATTTACCTACTTAAATTTAGTTTTAGTACACATTTACTGTTTAAATTTATCTCATTTTAAGTGAACTGTAATGTTTTTATGAGAAAATAAAGTTCTTTAAACCTAACTCGCCCCCGGGTCGCATAGTTGAAGCTTGACAGTGAACTAAGTTTGCAATAAAGTAGTATCTATTTATTTAAGCTAAATCTATACTATCGCGAGGAACACATAGTCAGTGACGCGATCAGAAGATCAGCTACGAACGGCAGCACGTTACAGGTAGTGAAGATCCACCAGAACCAGTCGCAGAGCCAGCCTCCGAGCACGAAGTACGTCAGAGCTACGCTGGCGGAGCCGTGACACGCGATCGCTGGTGAGGGTTGAGGAAACTTATTGTGTAATCTTTGATTACTCATGTTAGGTGTGTAACGCTAGGAACAATGCAGTGATAGATAAAGCAACCATTGGCTGGTTTTATAATTTACCGTAGAACGGTCCAACAACGGCACGTTTAACCGTAAGGGCGTGATTACTAAAATTATTAACAAATCATTTAATTATTTGTACCGCGACGGGAATAAATAAATAAAATAAATAAATAATACTGGAATCGAACAGTAACGTTAAAACAACACTCAAGGAACTCTCCTGCATTTATAATGTACGATACGTAATAGATTTTTTTATGCTTATTGTACAGTAATCACCATACACAAAAAAAAACAAAACAGAGCTGATATTTTTGGTTGTATTGTCACACTAGCTTCAGCCCGCGGCTTCGCACGAGTATTTTCGGTATAATAAGTAGCCTATTATTTAAGTTTGGCTTTGCTCTTAGCGTACGTCAAATTTCATCTTGATCTGTTCAGTAGTTTTAGAGATCCTAGGTAAAAATTTAGATTTCACAAACTTTCGGTTTTATAATATTAGTAAGTTATAGAAGTTGTGGTGAAACATTGATTTGTTTTGAATTGGGTTATGGTTTATTTTCATTTCAATTATGGTCTGACTAAATGCCATATCGAAATGGGACATGGGATGCAAGAATAAAATCACAAAATATTTTTTTATGGATTATAATAAAGGCTTCTGAGGGGCGAGTCTATTTGACGTTGGTAACGACACGTGATCGTGATGTCTCCATTTTGTATCGGGAATTGCGTACTTGACTGTCTGCACTATAGACGCACTCTGTACCAAATCACACTAATATTATAAATGCGGAAGTTTGGATGGATAGATGGATGGATGTATGTTTGTTACCTCTTCACGCCAAAATACTGAACGGATCAGGCTGAAATTTTGCATACAGGTAATTCTAATCCTGGAATCAAACATAGGATACTTTTTATCCCATAAATCAGTTCCTGTGGGATAAAAATCACCTTTAAACGTTTATAGAAACAACGCGTGCGAAGCCGCGGGCATAAGCTAGTTGTATATAAAAAGGAAACGTCACGATCACGTCTCGTAACTAACTTCAAATAGACTAAACCCCTTTGTAAAGGGTTGCGGTTTATATTAATTTTAACGGTTGGCTGGACAACAGAATAATAGGACGTTTTCCGAAACAATGTATTCCGTGCGATATTTCGAAATCGGTTTTGTTGAAAGCAAGCAGATTTTTATTTTATAGACCAAGAAAAACGATTTGTGAATATGTATTTAGTTTTTAAAATATGTTGAGATTAGTAAAACGACTCATCCCACAGCAGTCCAAATAGAGGCATTAAAATATATTACAGACCTCAGAAACCGAGTTACAAAGCACATCTCAACAGTCAAAACTACACTTTGAAATGGGTTTAAAAGAGAAGAAAATATATTTGAAACACGCACACACGGAGACAAAGCAAGGAGTAAAACAATACAAAAAAAAATTGAGAGATGTCAAGGGACACCCGGATGGAACGAAGTTCCTTTCGATTAATCTCGCGTCATCTTCAGTGAGGCCGCAGAAAACTGATTATATCCCGCTCACTCCAATGACACGTTGCGAATCGAAACACACGATTGTTCGAATCGAAGCGCACCTCGGCTCAGCTCGGCTGCGGTCGTCGCTTCTGTTCTCCTCAGTTCTCTTCGTCAAAAAGTGTCGTTACAACTTTTCGTATGAATTTTTTCCGTCTAGCCCCCTTTCACAACGCGCGATAAGGAACTTCTTTCCAATAAAAAATTACAAGAATCAAAATTAAACCTCAAAAACCCATGTAGAGTCCTAGGGATAAATTGGTCAAAAGGATACAGATAAGACAGAGATTTGACGAGAACATGGTTATCCCGAGGAGGAACGTCGTCAGCTGAACCAGAATGAGGGCTACTGACGCCGCCAAGCCTGCAAGCAACCTGCAAACATGCACATGCGTTTATTGACGATGACAGACGAGGATAACTTCCACGGGACAGGTGACTAAGACAGTCGTAACCCGTAAAGGAGTAGTGAAAGGCCCTTGCAAACAAATTGCAATTTGTTCTCGGACTAAATATACTTTAAAGACACTAAAAAAGGTACGAGATGTGGGCTTCTAAAGCTCTATTATTATTTATATGGGATGGCTAGTCATGAATCTGACGTCCTCTTGCATAAGGATATTTAACTGGCTAAAATATGATTAATGAGTTATCAAATCATACAAATTTAACTAAGATTTGCTAAGTAACTATAATACTTCATTGGATTTGCAATGAGTGTTACTTTAGCGACTATATACAGGGTTATTGGTAATTCACTGACACTGCGTAAACTGCATGTTCTGCCCATCATCACGAACACGTTAGTGAAGACGCCAGGACTTAGTTCTTATTTTTGTTTGTAAATCGTCTCCCTTACAATATAATGTCCGAAACCCAAATAATTACTAAATACCGATATCCCACTCCTATGTAAATCTACATCATCATCATTTTCTTATTTACATCCACGAAAGATGATTTAAGTGGCATCAGCCTGACAGGGAGTCAGCCGAACACACACACCCTGTGATAATTCAGGGCAGAGCCGTTTTTTTAGGTTTACTTTCAAAGAAAACCCAAGATTTTTGAATGAAGGGGGGTACAAACTAATATCATTCCCTTTCCACCAATTTTAAGAATTGAGACCTGGCGTCTTCACGTTCATGACGGTGGGCAGAACCTGCAGTTTACATAGTGTCAGTCAATTACCAATAACCCTGCATATTTCATTGAAGAATGACATTAAAAAATCCTTGTGTAAGCGGGGCAGACAGACAGACTGCTTAAAGTAAAGTTCCCGTGGCAGAAATTGGCCTGAAATATTTATGATAGCAAATCAAATATACATTAAAAAGCCATTTTCAACTGAAAAAAATAACAAGCGAAGTAATGCAACCATTCCAAGCCAGTGATTTTAAATTAACCAATAGGCAATTTAAGCGATAACATACCAAAAATATTGTGCTTTCCTATTTGCATGTCTCGGTTAGCAGCATCCGAGGTTCACTTCAACAATCACCAACAAAACCGAACGACAGAAGCGGAACGTGAATTAAATCAAGGGCGATAATGATAACGCTTGGTTATATCAGAGGTTATTAAATGCTGGTCCAGCTACACAATGCCTAATATCCCAAATCGAATATAAACTATATATACAGTCCTGTTAAGTTTGGAAAGCATTTGAAGCATTTCTTACTGGAAAAGTATTACTACTCTATTGACGATTATTATAACGATAAAAATCAAACACATCTAGCCCAAACAATAAAAGATACATAAACTATTTCTATTTCTAGTTCAAATCAATGTTAGATATTTTGAATTATTTTTATTTTTACCTAGGTGTGTATTTAATTTATGTTCTGATTTATTTTTTCTATGTTAATGTACCAATTTATTTTTGTGGTGACATCGCATTTATTTTATGTTTTTGTATTTTGATTTACGTGATTATTTTATATACTTTTTAACTGTAAATATTCCTACACAAATGTATTTGTTTGCGAATTAATAAATACCATAACATAACAATCCTAAACAAAATCGGCTAGGACACATCATTTATGGACATACATCAAGTATCATACATCAATGGTAAAGTATAGGCACCCGTGCACCCCGGTGGATAATGGTGGGTCTGCTGCCGCAACTATCGTTTTCGTATAGGCGTTACAAGTGCATCTACGTAAGTGCCGAAAAACGAACACTACATAAACCACCCTTCGTGGATGGAAAGG
The DNA here is from genome assembly GCA_963564075.1 of Eupithecia subfuscata. Classification (NCBI taxonomy): domain Eukaryota; kingdom Metazoa; phylum Arthropoda; class Insecta; order Lepidoptera; family Geometridae; genus Eupithecia; species Eupithecia subfuscata. The sequence goes on along the minus strand of OY751100.1, from coordinate 16,156,390 downwards.
CCATTGATGAAAAGTAATGTTCATTTGGCGGCCCTCACGAAGATGGTCTCTAAGGACTAAGTATTATGGCTGGTTTACATAATGCGAGGTGCTGATCTGACAGTAGGCAGCTGCTCGCATTGTGCACCTACTCGCATGTCTATAGCTAGGCTCGCCCTTGGGAGCATTCGAATAGCTGCCTAGTCTAATGAGAGTTGGTGGACTGCCTCGTTGGTCTAGCGGTCAGCTTGTTCAACCGCTGATTATGAGGTCTTGGGTTCAAATCCCGGGTCGGGCCAGTAGTTGTTATTGGGGTTTTTCTAGCAAGAAAATTTCACAGTAGCAGCCTATAGAGTCAGGAAGTTGGCGGTGTTACATCCCCGTGCCTCGGAAAGCACATTAAGCAATTGGTCCTGCGCTTGACCTCGCCCCGGTCATGTCAGTCTGCCGTCCCATCGGATTATGAGAGTAAGGGAATAGAGAGTGCACCTGTGTTTGCACACACACTTGGGCACTTTAATATATCCTGCGCATCTGGCTAGTCTCCGATGAGACTGGCCGCCGTGGTCGAAATTCGGCTAGGAGGACATTATTATCATTAATGAGAGTTGTAGCGATGTGGAGTCAACGTGCTTTGATTAAAAAAAACTGTAATACGGTCTCGAATGAAGTTCATTTCCTTTGCGATGCTTTTCTCATATCTCTATTTCTGTAGACTGCTGCGGCCCTGAGGCCACCACGGCACTAAGCATAATACTGATATTGAATTGACAAAGCTTAGGGGAAGGAGTTGTTGCTTAGTATGATGAAGCGTGGTTTCGAAAATTATCTACACTTCTGTAATTGGGTACCTAGCACATCGATCAAGGAATTCACCCCCCTCAAGGATCCAGCATTATCTTTATTTTGTCTGTTTTATTAATGGATAATATGTTTATGACTCCTATAAAGGACTCACTCTTTCAAATATTATCAAGTATAATATAAACAGAGGTTAAATTAATTATAACCTGTAAGTACTCGTAGATGCAAATATTTGATAAAACAAAGATTTACAAGTAGCAGTGTAAATAATTTAGTGCTGTCTACATATAATAAATTTAGCTGTCAGATAAAAATCTTTGTAACTATGGAAGAAAAAAGTGCCATTAAGTTCAAAGAAAACTACATAAAGACTCCGTTCCACAGTCCACTGGACAGAAAGGACCGGGACAACTGAGCTTTCAATATCCATTGTAGATGAACAAAGTGGCGCGGCGGGTTTGTTACCCGCCTTAGGACAAATCTTTGTACGATCTGCAAATATTATCCGAGTCTAATTATGTATTGTATTATTAAAGCACAATTTTTTAAATAGTCTCCTAGAGGCGAAAGTTTATGAAGATTGTTTATGAAGTTTATGAAGATTGATATTTGACCTGTAATAAAGCAAAAACCACTGAACGAATCGAGCTGAAATTTTGCATACATGAGGCCCTGGACCAGGAATAACAGATTAGGCTACGCGTGTGAAGGGAACCGAAGCTAGTACAGCTATAACACAAGCTCTGCTTGCTTTGGGGCTTAGTCAGTCAACGAAGGATTGTGGATGGAAAGGCCGAATGCAGAAAGTTTGACTATTGAACTATGTTTGGACTAGTTAGGAGACCAACATAATAAAAGTCCCCCACCCCTGTGAGGTGAGCCCTAAGGGGGGCACAAGGAAGGTCCAGTTTTTGAGTTTTCTGCTTACATCTCGTAAGCAATGCGTCATAGGATTTTTTCTTGTACCTACTACATAATTAAAACTGGACCGAGGCTGCGGGTGATCGATCACTAATTCACGCATTAGGTAAGTTGGTAAGGTACGTACTATGTTTATGTACTTGTGTTTATGTTTAATGCACGATTAAATTCTCTACAAATTTGCTTCTATACACTTTTTACCTATTCGTTGTCCAAAGTTCCGAAGCTAAACTTTCTGCTTCCGACTTTTTCACCCAACCTCTTTGAGCACTCATTAGCTGGACTAGGTAGATTCAATGCTTTACTTACACCGAACCACTCACTCCTACACCCACACAGCTCATAGATAATCAGCTGTTTACACAACAAACATCATTACCCTACAAGCACAAGGCCGACCTGTGCTAAGATGTAGTCTGTAATTTACATCCGTTTTTGAACTATTGATCTCTGATCTGAGTAGACTATAAAACGCTAAAGCAGACGACGTAGAGTAATTATTCTAAAACCTTATTCATTTCATGAACTGCAGTGTTTCAAAATTCTACGCTCCTGAGTCAAGTAGATACTTTTTCATATAAATTTCTTTACCAGATCAAGTTTCGTCTATAAATAGGAAAATCTTGAATAAACCAGCTTACCTATTTCGAAACGAAAAATATTACACAACTATCTCCTAATAACTAACTCACTTATCGCCTTCTCCGATCCATTCACTTTCCTTCATCTGATCCCATTCCAAGAATGGTGCAAACAATATATTTCGGCAAAAAAATCACCCTAAGACAAAAGTTTCATTCATTCAAGGCATTCGATGGCGATTACATTCATATTATGGTATATCTTTTATACAAAGTGTTAGTGAACAACAGCTAACCGAATCGATTAAATGACTAAATATAAGCGTAACGAATTAGTAGCGAGTTGTTAAGGTCGCAAAATCAATACAATTGAACAATTTTATAAACAAAAAAACAAAATATAAGAAATAACCTCGCTGCATCCACATGCCACAAGACAACTTTAAACTTATCAAGCATTACTAAATCATGCTTACTCAATCTACCAAAATTTTATTTTTAAACGCTATATTATTAAAAAACCAGACCTTTGTTTCACCATGTTCCCGTTTCGTCGTCATTTTGAATCATCCGTCGAAGGATATGCGCCGGCGCACGTTCCTAAGCACAACCGTTTACGAAAGAGGCAAGTACGGACTGGCGGCAACTAAATAAAGTTATTCTGTTACGCTGATAACCTCGAACTATGAATTACGCATGTTAAGTTAAGAATTTTAATGTTAATAAAATCTTATTTATTGATCAATTCATTGTTTAGTTAAGACTTGTAGAGTTAGGGGTTTGGCTACAAATGAGATAAGTACGTTAAGTTTTATGAAAGTCGTATGAGCTAGATAACCTAAACTAGTTTTGATGAAGCGCGTGAGCTTGTGCTACTTGGTCTTGTCCTTATAAAACTATGCTTAGTCATGAATCTATGCTCGAGTAACGCTTTTGCCATAGAAAATCGTTACTCAAGGATAGATTGAGCAAGCTTTTATAATACGGGCTAAATGTTTTTGCTTTGATTGAATTGTACCAAATGCGTAAAGGCTGAATACTTGGTAGGACGTATACATACTTTGTATAATTTCTAAAAAGTCGGGCATATACAGCATTTTATCGTTGGTATTAGCATGTATTAGTGAGGTTCATTCAAGTGTTTCCTTAAACGTTCCGTTTATTTAGTTAAGCTCAATCGGATAATCAGAATCATTCGGAAGAAGATAGAGAATTTCTGTTTAAGTTCCGTTTGTTTAGTTTAGCTCAATCGAATAATCAGAATCATTCGGAAGATGACTGAGGATTTCTGTTTAAGTTCCGTTTGTTTAGTTTAGCTCAATCGGATAATCAGAATCATTCGGAAGAAGACAGAGAATTTCTGTTTACGTTCCATTTGTTTAGTTTAACTCAATCGGATAATCAGAATCATTCGGAAGAAGACTGAGGATTTCTGTTTAAGTTCCGTTTGTTTAGTTTAGCTCAATCGGATAATCAGAATCATTCGGAAGAAGACAGAGGATTTCTGTTTGCGTTCCGTTTGTTTATTTTAGCTCAATCGGATAATCAGAATCATTCGGAAGACAGAGAATTTCTATTTACGTTCCGTTTGTTTAGTTTAGCTCAATCGGATAATCAGAATCATTCGGAAGAAGACAGAGAACTTATGTTTACGTTCCTTTCGTTTAGTTTAGCTCAATCGGATAATCAGAATCATTCGGAAGAAGACACAGGATTTCTGTTTACGTTCCGTTTGTTTAGTTTAACTCAATCGGATAATCAGAATCATTCGGAAGAAGACAGAGAATTTCTGTTTACGTTCCGTTTATTTAGTTTAGCTCAATCGGATAATCAGAATCATTCGGAAGAAGACAGAGAATTTCTGTTTACGTTCCGTTTATTTAGTTTAGCTCAATCGGATAATCAGAATCATTAGGAAGAAGACACAGGATTTCTGTTGACGTTCCGTTTATTTAGTTTAGCTCAATCGGATAATCAGAATCATTCGGAAGAAGACAGAGTATTTCTGTTTGCGTTTCGTTTGTTTAGTTTAGCTCAATCGGATAATCAGAATCATTCGGGAAAAGACAGAGGATTTCTGTTTACGTTCCATTTGTTTAGTTTAACTCAATCGGATAATCAGAATCATTCGGAAGAAGACAGAGGATTTCTGTTTGCGTTCCGTTTGTTTAGTTTAGCTCAATCGGATAATCAAAATCACTAGTAATACGTAATACTCAGGCACAATAATAGCTTTACAAGGTACTATGTCACCATACCTTCTAATCTTATCTCTCACAAAAATAATTTGCAAAATTTTGTTATGGTTAGGTAAGTTTGTAATTTGAATACTGAATAGGTAGGGTAGGGTTAAAATAAACAGCAATTCCTCTTCCTTCAACAGTCTACCTCAGTTAGGGCATACTATAGGGCATAAAGGTAAAAAAATGTGATGATAGTGTGAATATAGAGCTACCCTCGGCAACTGTAGAGCTTTTGTACTGAAGTCCCTACGTCGCTTCTTTTCTTTAATAAAATAACGGTATTTTATTATAGAAAAGAAGCGACGTAGAAACCTATAGCATATGTTACTTGTTATTTTTCGAGTTAGAGCAAGACTTGTCCCAAGCTTTTTTTATCCTCTACCTATCGCCTATATTAATTTTAATCCTAAAATCGGTGCTTTAGAATTCATATATTAAAACACTAACCTACTTGACTAACGACGCGTTACCAAGTATTATGAATTCAACAAACTGACACTTGTTTGATACTAAACCAAAGTTCCAAAGATAAACCATTAATAGATCGATTGTTCGGGAAATGACACAAATACATGATTCATGAATGATCTATTGTTCCGGGGCATATGTGCTTATTCATAACGTTCTTATAGCGCCCTGAGCTACTCCGTAGTTGATTTCGCAACAATATACAGATATATAAATAATACAAAATACGTTAAAAAATTCTTAAGTATATAACTACTACCAAGTACCTACTGCCATAAAGCCTAAGATAATAGAAAATGGTTACTATATTTTTTATTTTTTATTTTTAGTGGGTAGGTAGACCGGACAGGACAAGGAGCTATATACCCAGCAGTGAGTGATACCAGGCTAGAATGATGATGTCATCATAATCATGATGAAAGAACAAAATGGTAAATCAGAAGACGCTATTGATGATGATGAAATTGGTAAAGAGAGTCACAATTCCAGTTCCTATGGATATACAAAAATTAGAGAGCCTACGCATTTGCACCTATTGGAGTAGAGACCCTAGGTCCGTGGGGTACCGAGGCTCTCCGGGTTTTAAAAAATTATCTATGCGTCTGGTCGAAGCGAAACGTGACTCGAGAGCTGGTTAGTATCTGGCCACATCTGGCGCAGCGCATCAGCATTGCCATACAGCAGGGCGATGCAGCCAGCATCTTGGGGACGCTTCCGACTAGTATTGATATGGATCAGGCGAGCTACCTGTAGATTGTTTGCAACAGTCTGCAGTTTCTGTTTTTGATAATAATTTTAAAGTAATTATTAAAATTAGAGATGTGTACTCACTTCGCTGGAAGTAGTCGAAGAGGTTGTTGAACCCATATATTTGGCTCGGACGAACTTCAGCACTGAAACCACTGGATTTTACGAAGTTGTTTTGGTATAAGAAAATTCTTTGCTCACTCGCGATTTTGGAGTTATCCAAACAGACACTTTTTAACTTGAAAAGCTTCGGGAAATCTAAAAATGAGCTGAAATTATAGATATGCACTTAAAATAACAATAAATAAAAAAAATTGCACATAAGTGGTAAAATTCAAACATTGCTGAAACACTGTATCGTGTGTATGTATCTAGCTAGATCTCGATAATTATTTGTTTTATTTTTGTAGGATTACGTATTCATAATACGAGTAGGTAAAAAACTTATATACCTCTAATAGGTCAAAATGCAGTAAAACTATGCCATAAATTCATCAAACAAAAAACGTCTCAATGAATAACTCAATAATGATTATGAACGTTTTTATAACCACGCACGTGTTTGATTATTTACACACAACTCTTTGACTGTATTTTCCGTATTATTGTAAAACAGAACTTAGATATTAATTTCTTACTCCGCCGTAAGGTGTTTCAGAATTTCAGCTTCGGAGCTAACAAATGCCGCGACGTAGTAAGTGAATAGACGACTTTAACGCGACAGTAGCGGGTAAACCGCCGCGGGTCTTGAAATATTCTTCAATAATTACAATAATCACAAGTTTTAAGGCTTCTGGGTATAGTTCAGTTGGGTAAGACGAGCAAACTCGCCTGACCACCCGATATGAACTGACCGATTGCCATCAGATACTCTATCACGTTACGTCGTGTTATGTAAACTTCGTTCATACCATGCTTTTGTAATTTAAACTGGTTAGAACCGGGTGTTGAGGCAGGTCGGGGAAATTAGGGGTGGTAGATGAGAAAGGAAATTAAGGTACCTACCACAACGTATTCAACAAGTAGAGAGATAAAGACAAAATTAAAAATTTTAAAAACCCGCTGTTTATTGACTGAACAGATTTTCATGAAACATGGCTAAGAACACTCGGGATAAAATTATCTACAACACAAAAAATCTAAACGAAAATCGGTTCATCCGTTTGGGAGCTACGATACCACAAACAGATACACAGATACACGGACAGACATGTTAAACTTATAACACCCTCTCTTTTTGCGTCGGGGGTTAAAAAAACAGAGCTACCGTGCAGGGCTTTTATTATATTATATATTCTGCTAAACCAATCGCTTCACTACGACAGTGGTGTAGTCGCGGAATCGCCCGAAAGTCACCTTTTTGTATTACATTATACGCGTAAAATCTACGTGACGTAACGAATCTGCGACGACATGACACCATTTCATAGATCATGAAGCGACCTGGGGGAATCCCAGGTTAAATTAGTAGTTAAGGCGAATAGTAGGGTGGATAGTGGCGCCACTACATATTAAATTTATAATTAAGTTATAAAAAGGAATTATCAAAAAATCGGACCGCGCGTAGACGATATCTATCATAAGCTTTTTTTAAATGTATCTTTAATAGTTTTGTACTGTATTATTTAGGCAGATACTTGTTTCAAGAGTTTAGTTCCTATTGGTGGCCACCAAGCTCTCCAAACAAGGTTTTTGATTGAATAACACAAAACAAAACTATTACAGATACATTTAATAAAAGCTTATGATAGATCGTCTACGCGCGATCCGATTTCTTGATAATTCCTTTGTATAACGTAATTATAAAATTAAATATGTAGTGGCGCCACTATCCACCCTACTATTCGCCTTAAATACTACTCTACGATGAAATCGAGTAGATGCGTTTTGTATGTATGTATAAATTTATCTATAGGTACACCTCAGACTACATCTTCTTTCACAAAATCATACAAACGTTGCATATTTCGCAATTTATCTGAGTACGTTAAGTATACAAGGGGACAAGTTGTGTATTGTTTAATAATTTGTAGGTGAAACCAAGGTAAAAACTATAAATAAGAGGAAATTATGCATGCATATCTAACCCACAGTACATAATCAATTTGATTTATTATTTGTTGTACAGATTTAAGCCAGAAAGTCACATTCAATAGGCAGTGTTTTCTAATGTTTGAATAACGATAAATGCTGTGATAATAGAAACAGCAAATATTGAGCGAAGATTAATCCTTTATACGTAATACGCGTAATACTATGCTCAAACATAGCTTTTAAAAGTGGTTTTGGTTTGGTCCTTCAAAAAGGAAATAGGACTAAAAAGGGAGCTTGAGTTATACGATGAGAAAGTCTTCTGTCGCTTACTTCGCTTTAGGAATAAATGACGATGGATTTGTTTCTCACTTAAAAGTCCCAAGGGCTTAAAGATCAGCCATACCACCCCCCCCCCCCCCCAATTTTGCCACAGGTAGTGGATTATGTAGTGAAACGTAAGTTGTCTATAAAAATAGTCAAATTTAAAATTATGGACAGTACTTTTCTGAACTAAACCAGTGGTGCCTGAGATGACCCATGGCAAACAAAGATCCATAGTAAATTTATAATATTCGTTTTAGTGGCCATAGATATAATTAATAATTTTATTAATACTAGTACAGATTTACAGATATGCCAAAACCATATATTTTCAAGATGCGTCAAGTTAGAGGTACCACCATTCTGGGCCTCTGGATTTGGCTGAGACTATAGGAACAGACTAATAAATTAAGCTGGACGATTCACTTCACATCATCTAGCCCCAAGCTAAGCTGAGCTTGTATTATGGGTACTAGATAACTGATATACCTAATACATTATCCTATCCTAATATACGGGAATCGAACCCGCAACCTCCTGCGTCACAGCCGGACCTTCGCCTGCTGCGCCATTGAGGTCGTCAATGGTGATGTAGATGATTGATATCCGCAGGCCTATAAAGTCAATAGTATTCTTATTCTATTGTTTGTTATTGTTATATTTAGTTTTATTGTAATGTTTAAGATATATTCGTGTAAATTCAGATTTCGCCAAAACTAAACTAAATTGGCAGGACTAAAAGTGATGCCATCCTTTTTATTTTGATTGTTATGAAGGGGATGGCAACATTTTTAGTCCTGTCAAATTAGTTTAGTTTAGTTTTGGGGACATCTGAATTGACACCAGTACCTAGATACCTACAATCCTATTTTGTTCCTAAATGTTTGATGTTATTGTTTAAATTTTAGAGTTTTATATTTAATCTTCTATTAAAAAGTGTACATTCAAATCGTGAAATTTAAAATAAATAAATAAATAAAAATTATTAAAATTTAAATTCATAATTTGACATTGGTAAGTATTTAAGTTTGATAAAAATAATTTTTTTATGAAATTATAGTATAAATGCATGCTTCTTAATAAAATAACTAATAAAAAAATAACTTAGATTATGGCAATGCAGCCAGCGTCTTGGGGACACTTCCGACTGATATGGATCAGTTGAGCTACCTGTGGACTGTTTGCAACAGTCTGCAGTTATCTCAATTGTTTCAATTGTAAATACTAGTATAATTTTCTTTGTGAATAAAGGCTATTGCCATTTAATAAAAAAAAAGTAAAAAACTTAGACTGTTAGTTCCAATGTTCTTAAATATGTATGTATATTGAAATGTTTGTACGCCCAAGTTGCAGAATCCAGAGATCTAAAATATGTCTCATGAACTGACTATAACATTACCTGATTCACAAACAATAAATTAATTATGAATTGTATGTAATTTAAATTTATAGTAAGTATAGTATAATAGTTTCATTGTAATTTTATTCTAGAGTTGTAGTATGCTCCTATTTTGTATGTTGTTTCCTATTTTGTAATGTGTGTTTGTTATTAATTATTCATATTTAGAAAATGATCAAGTTTATGTTTCTTGAGGCAGCCCTATGCCCGATACGTATGCACACATGCTCTCCCGAAGTACTAGCTGCTGCCTGAATCAATACACATATAGCGAACTGACTTTAACCAGTTCTGCCTGCACTAACATACAACTTTCCCACCTGGTTTAATGTTACTGATTCACTTTTGATTGATGGATTATCTTATTAGAGGCCTGATTGGTGATTTGTATATTTTTTTTGGTCATCTCGCTAAAGCGTGATTAAGTAGGTAAATTTATTCTAATTAATAGGTATAATAAGGTATATATACAATAGGCAACTACAAACTACTTAGGGTGGTTTTCACCAAAAGATAATTGGACAATACAAAAGCTTTGTCAGTTAACATATTATGAAATGTTTAATAAATAATTAAATAATGCTGGACAATCCACACAGTAATCAAGTAAGTAATTTAATGAATGAAAACCTGTGTCAAAAACATCAATTAAAATGTAATTAAGCTCATTAATTAGAAGAATAAAAACTTGTATGAGAGATTCTGAAATATATACCTACTTTCTTGTAGAGCACCTGTACATTTAGGAGAGCATGCATCTTTGTCTTTGCTATGGAGATATGTGCAGGGGCCACAGAAATCAATCGGCGCGGGAAAAATCTAAATATAGGCGCTCAATGCCAATACATACTTCCTCATTTTATCTACATACCAATAGCAAGTTTAAGGTTTTATGTATAATTAGTATCAAATACATACGTAGCTACGTTATAATATAACACCATCTGAAATAAAGAGGTAGGTACTTACCATAATTATGATTTCAGGGGTCTGCATGACTTAAACCAACGAAAATCTTATGGTAGAAAGTTGCACAACGAGTTTTAACCAAAGTGAAATGGAGATGCATAACCAAGACATGCATTCAAGGAAGCAGTTATACGAGGTGAAAGGAATAAAATTAGGGTCATTTTCACTCACCGGTTGTGATAAATCAGGAGATATTGGTCGTGGAACTGGCTCGGTAAGCAGCTTCGAACGGTTTGATGGCTCTCCCATAGTAATGTGACTACCACGCAGAGGTGGCTGAGCAGAGTCAGGAAACGAGCCGGTATAAGAGTTCCGGCACCTCTCATACCTTTATTTTCACCAAGGATTGCGTAGAAAATTATTTTATTGAATAAACCACAGCTGCCCAGCAACTGAGCAACAGCGTGAGCGAATATCGTTCGATTTTTGTTTGTATCTTTTTTTTAATGTATTGACATTGATTCATTATACATTGACATTACAAACGACAACATTCATTTCTGACAGATGAATGACAGAAATGATGACGTCTTCGAACGAATTCACCGGTTTCTTGGTTTGGCGGCGGCATCTAATGTCACTGTCATTTTTTCTAAATAATAGCATCCGATCATCTGAGTGCAACGCTTTGTTATTTTTGCTAATTTCTTACATTATTTATCTGCAAAATACATTACAGATGAAGCTGTTCAAACCCGATTGGGTCAATCATGATGGTGCGGGTCCTAGAAATCATATTACGCACCCCATTTATCGAGAAATAACTTAGAAAGTTTGAGACTAAAGTTGCGCCTATTTTGCAGATAAACCTATATTTTCCGTGGACATTCACCCCACGGGGAAGCGATTTGCCACTGGAGGGCAAGGCGGAGACTCCGGTCGGGTGGTGGTCTGGAACCTAAACTCAGTTTTATGCCAAACTGTTGAAATGGACGAAAAGGTTCCGAAGATGCTCTGCCAAATGGACAATCACTTGGGTAAGCCATTCCACAAACTGAATAAATTCCTAAAGTACACAAAAAATATTAGACAAATATTTTTTAGTGTGGCGTGGCCTACAGTTCAAGTAAAAAATGAATTTTTTTACTTATTAAAAATGCATTATACATTTGACAATTTCAGCTTGTGTGAACTGTGTTCGATGGAGCAACGGCGGCAAGTACCTAGCTTCAGGCGGAGACGATAGACTGGTCATGGTGTGGGGCCTGAGTGTGGCCGTGGGAGGGCTCGGAAAAAGCAAAGCTGAGACCTGGAGGTGTTTGGCTACATTACGAGGGCATGCAGGCAAGTCAATGGTTTTTGAACATTAAACAATCTCTTGTTAGAATAGACTCATTAATTATAGAGAAAAATCAGAAAGCATAACTGACACTTTCAATATTCTATAGGGGTATCCTTTTTTGTTTTTTCTCTAATAGATGTATCATCTCATCATGCCCATGATCTCAACTGAAGAAAACTTAAACATCTTATCATAGGAAAGCATTCTTTGCAATCAATATAAATTTTTTAACACAATTGTAAATTGTTGCTGAATAAATTAATATAAATTAAGTAAATGTATTTCCACTAATATTTTCAACATTATTTTCGAGTTTCTCATTTATTCAACCTCCCTTACAGGAGATGTCCTAGACCTGGCATGGTCCCCATTAGACAAATGGCTAGCCAGCTGCAGCGTAGACAACACTATCATCATCTGGAATGCGGAGAAGTTCCCAGAAATGGTTTATGTTCTGAATGGTCACACGGGACTTGTGAAAGGTGTTGCTTGGGACCCAGTAAGTGTGAAACATTTGAGGGTAAAAATTAGAATAAATAAAAATTTGTTGGGACTTATCACTCAGCAGACTCTGCTTAGTGCCATCATCATCAGCAAACATACATCTCCTGAACATGCCTTCCCCAAACGCTCCCTGGTTTTTTGCCATAATTACCAAGCTTGGCATCTTGGAGCTGTATCAAGTTACATACAGTATCACTATTTTTGGATAAATTCCTCAATAATTGGGGAATTAATTTACTAGGAAATATTAACATATTTCTACAATAAGCCCTAGTTCCCACTTGTCGGGTGTACGACAGAAAATGGGCTGCTCTAGTGGCAAAACATTTTATATGAAGCTGGTCACATTAATCCGACACTGTTTTATATAAAATGTTATGTCCGATTTTCTGTTGGGTCCAACACCCCACAAGTGAGAACAGGCTGTTGTCTGAAGCATTTTAAAACACCTAAACAACATGAAAGATAAGAACTAAACTAATAATAATCATGAACTAGTTTCTGCCCAAGGCTATGCATGTGTTGTTTCTAAGGAAACATTTAATAATTTTCCAGGAATCACATTCCTATTATTTCAAGCTGTGATAATATTCACAATTTTTTTAAATTTTATGTTATAGATTTTGATATTATTATAATAATTTCAGGTAGGGAAGTACCTTGCGTCACAGTCAGATGACAAGTCAATGAGAATATGGAAGACAGCTGATTGGGGATCTGAGACAGTCATCACAGAGCCGTTTGAGGAGTGTGGAGGTAGGGAAAACTTAGTTTAGAATTACAGAAAATCATAATTTAGTTTGCGGCTATAGAACATGTGTATTTTCCTATAGGACCATTCGGTTGACTTTGCAAAATGTTGAAATCCCAACATGATAATTTGCCAGAATGTTGAATTTTTTTGTTTCGCAAAATGTTGAATTCTTAGAATGTTGTAATCCCAAAATGTATAATTTCCTAGAATGTTGTATGTGTGGCTGTGGCGAAAAAGCTGACAATGGCGCTTAAAGATGCGAGTTCGCTTTGGCGGCCACAGCCAATCCGCGTTCCGTGTGCGTGTGGCTCGCGCGCGGGTTGTGCGCTCGCAGCCATCACCGCCACATGCAGCTCCACTTGAAAATTTGTCCGTCCGCGCCGTCCGCACTGCCGTGTGCGCCGTCCCCGCCGCCCGAGGTGGGCTTATTATCCTGTTCAGCTCAAATGATGTTTTGTTTGCTAAAGGTTTTCTAGCTTCAACGACCATGTTAGAGCTGTAGACTCGTCTCCTTATCTTCATGAGTTTGTTAATCTCCTTTACATCTTGCTTGTCGGCAGGTAAAGACAGGTCAGAAGATAACTGTCTATAGAGAGATTTCAATTTTAGCTGGTTTGTAGATAAATCTTTGAACATCTTGTTCTCGTTATTGTGAAGTTGTTGAATAGTTTCAGATTTTGATTGACCCAGACATTGCTTGATATTGGGTTTCATTGGAATAGCAACTTCGTACTTGCCTGTTGCTAAGAGCTTTGTATCAGATTTTTTGTGGTTCTGGTACTGGCTCATTTGTGTGAGTTTATCAGCTTGCTCACTCCTTTCTTCTAGTTCCCGATGTCGTGATAGTTCATTTGTGTTCTGGACCACGACGCGACAGTTGAATGTCTTGACGCTTCCTGACAGTATCCAGCCCAGCCTTGTTTGTTGAGCGATGGGAGCCATGTGCGGGCCCTTGAGTAGACCGCTCATGAGTATCTCTGAGTAAACGCTGGCATCCAGAAGTAAATCGATAGGTTTGGAGACATTATACTCAGGGTTGGCGAGTTGAATATGTTGCAGGTGTGGCCATGACTGTCTGTTGAAGGACACACTGGGTAGCTGAATTAAGACGTGCCTAATAACTAAAGCTTGTGTAGTAAAATCATAGTCTTCGTAGATCGATTGACATTCAAGGGTGATGACTGCCTTGCCTTGTTTGAATCCATTTCCAATGCCAGAGACAGATGCGTGATACCGCTGTCGGGGCAAGCCTAACATCTGTGCAGCGTTTTCGGATATTAAGGAAATCTGGGAGCCTTGGTCCAGGAGAGCTGTTAAGGTGATGTATTCACCGTCCGCGGCCTTGACCTTGATAGATACGGTCGTAAGTAAAATCTCCTCATCATCAGTAGCGACGTGATTAACGCTGTGTTGTTTGTTATGTTGTTGTGGTGGTGGCGTTTGAGATTTCGCAATACGAGCCGTAGGTACGGACGATGACCCGGCCTCGATTGTTTCATTCGATAAATTGTCAGTAAGGTCGATATTTGCGTATGCCTCATGTAAAATCGTATGATGATGCTTATAGCAAACTCTGCATGTTTTCTTCGATGTACAAGTGCTGTCATTGTGCGAGTATAAGCAATTTTGGCAAATATGCCATTTTAATACGGTCATTAGCTTCTCGTCCGGTGTTAATTTTATAAAATTGGTACATTTATATAAATAGTGGTTGTTGTTACACATAGGACAACTGATTGAGCATGCCGCGCTAGCTTGATGTTCCTTGTATGCATATTTACCATAACGATATCCACCCTGCTGCTGAGAGTTAGGCTTGTTGACCTTCTGTTGATTGGCCTTACCAGGTGACGAATCTCTCTCCTTTTTAGTATGTATAGGCTCCAACGCTGTGAATTTCCCCTCCAAGAAGTTCATTAGTTCCGATAGTGTCGGTAGATCACGTGGCGACTTACGTGCTTCCTTGTAATCTCCGTATGTTTCGGGGTCTAACTTCTTTGAGATGAGGTGAACTAACAGCGGGTCCCAGGTACTTGTATCGATACCCAGGTTCTGTATGGCGTAGAGGCACTCTCTTGAAGTATCGAAAAGACGTCTGATTTCGTGTGCTGTCTGTTTGTTAGCTGCTGGCTGATTTAAAAATATCTCTACCTGTTTAGTAAAGAGCAACTGCGGGTTGTTGTATCTGTGAGTGAGTAGTTCCCACGCAGTGTCGTAGTTGTCTGCAGAGATATGTAGATGCTGAATAAGTCGCTCAGCATCCCCACGAACTCTTCCCTTTAGATGTTGCATCTTCTGGGACTTCGTAAGTAAGTTGTTGTTATGTATACTTTCCACGTAGAGGTCGTAGAAAGTAGGCCATTGTGTGTACTTGCCAGTAAATGTTGGTATCTCGATTTGAGGCGTCGATTGTTGAAGATGCGATGTTGAAGCCAGCTTGTAGTTTAATGTCCGCTTGATCTTCTTGTATGCATCCTCGTACGAATCAAACTCATCATCATATCGAGGATCGGATCCTTGTAGAACGTTGTCAATTCGCAAGTGCAGAGAGTCGATTGCATTCCAGCGTTGCTGTAGTGTACGCAGCTCATCTTCGATCTCCCATCTGTCTCGTATCTCGTCAACTTGAAGTCTGTTTACCTGACGGTTAAACGCGCGGAAGTTGGTCCTCTGTAGTGACAGCAACTCACTTGCCTGCCCCAGCGAAGAAGTAGTTTGCTCAATGGGCGGTGGCGGGGCCGTCGAGATGGGCCTAGGTGATCGAGTAGGCGCTTCCTCGGCTGATGTCCCCGGCCTTGGTAAGGGAGATAGAGGTGGTAGAGTATCACCCGCACTCGCAGCCGCAGGGGTGAAAGACCATATCTTAGTACGGACGGATTCGTAGTAGGTTTTCATTTGCTCGAATTGATTTTCAACGAAGTAAGGATCGCTGTCATTTGTAAAAGAAGACGGCTTGTTGTTGTTAGATTGAAATTCTTCCCACAGCTTGCCGAGGGTATCCAGACGTTCATCCAGGTACCTGCGGGTCTTCCTACTCGCAGAATCCTTGTTAAAGTTTCGTTCTAACTTCTTGATAGCTTCAACAATGTCGTGTTGGCGCTGAAGTAAATTCTCCATGTTGTAGTTGTAGTAAGTAGTAGTAGTAGGAGATGTAGGTAGGTACCTAGGTAAGATGTTCAGTACTTACCTGTTACTAAGTACCTGTTGGTACTCAGTGTCCTCGTGAAATTAGCACAACCTTATGCGCCTTCTCAATGACTGGTGGAACCCGCTGGTGGGAAGCCAGTCAACCGATTCGCAGTCGCACGTAATTCACTAAAACACTAGAGCACGTTTCCCTGTTTGGTATCAAACGTCGATGATACTTCACAGATTAAGTAGTAGACAGTATCCCGGTTGTAAACCGTGTCTCCCGAACGTCGACAGGAGGCGGCCACGGTACTGGTAAAAAGTTAGGCTCGAAGGACCAAAAACTGTAGGGGTTCCTACAGTTATAAGTTAAGTTATTAGTTAAATAGTAGAGGGAAGGATAAAGTACGAATCAAACCCCCGAGTGCTAGTTCGACACTGATTTAATATTCGTAAGTAATTGCACAATAATACGTAGGTAAGCAAATTGGTGCAAAAACATGTGTTTGAGTTGGTGAATCTGCTTAGCTAAACATGACCTAATTCATTGACTCTACCTATCGTGCGGTACTCCGTACACGTAGCATTGGGCTTGGAAGAATGCTTCACATGCTCAAGTGGAGACCCTTTTTATTCTATTTACACCTGTTTCTTTATTTAGTTTTCAATGTAGATTTTTATTTAAGATTTAGTACCTGTGTAAGTGTCTACAATGTACCTGCTTCTGGTATGGGTAAAAATAAATATTTTTCACTCTCGCTTTATCCCTACAGCTTATTCCTGTATCTGTCCCCAGGTACCACCCACGTTCTGCGCTGCTCCTGGTCCCCGGACGGGCAGTACGTGCTATCGGCGCACGCGATGAACGGCGGCGGCCCCACCGCGCAGGTTGTGGAGCGGGACGGGTGGCGCTGCGACAAGGATTTTGTTGGCCATAGGAAGGCTATCACTTGCTCGGTGAGTACCTTTAGACGTCCACTGGACATAAACTACCCAAAGGTCCGTCTGACATAGGAAAGCTATCACTTTCTCACTGAGTGTCTACATACAGCAGGCCTTTCTACTAGCTTCATAAGTTCATCCATGCACCTTATGCTGTGGAGTTTGCACACACTGCTCTATCTGGTACATGATTGCCAATAGAGAGCCTCACGCTTCTCGAGTGGCCTTAGGAATTTTCACAGGCTTAATTCATGGAGTAATCTCAAATGGTTTAGGATTTCTGGTGCTGTCACTCCATGCGTTCGAGGGTTACGTAGGCTGCTGATTCTATACAGAGTGGCCTGTCTGTTACTCCAATGATGAACATGTTTAATGGGCAGTAAGTGTTTCAAAAGCACACGATAACGGCACGTTCCGCGTGACTTTTTAAGTCGGAACTCTTTAAGTTCTTATTCAATAGTATTTATGTCCGTATTTGTATTCCCCAGAGGTTCAACAACAACATATTCGTAAAGGAAGGCAAGAAGTGTTGCTGCGCGGCGGTGGGGTCCCGCGACCGCGCGCTCAGCATCTGGTTGACGTCTCTGAAGCGGCCGCTGGTGGTGGTGCACGACCTCTTCAACGACAGCGTGCTGGATATCAGCTGGAGTTCAGATGGTAAGTGCCATCTTCAACTAACACCAACCAACAACAGTGGAGGAAGGCTTCTGGCTGATGTCGTTGAAGCGGCCGCTGGTGGTGGTACACGACCTCTTCAACGACAGCGTGCTGGATATCAGCTGGAGTTCAGACGGTAAGTGCCATCTTCAACTAACACCAACCAACAACAGTGGAGGAAGGCTTCTGGCTGATGTCGTTGAAGCGGCCGCTGGTGGTGGTACACGACCTCTTCAACGACAGGGTGCTGGATATCAGCTGGAGTTCAGATAGTGCGTTTCTGAAGAAAGAAATCAATTAATAAATAATGCTAGATTCACTTCACATCATCTAGCCCCAAGCTAAGCAGAGCTTATGTTATGGATACTAGATAACTGATATACTTTTATATTATGCTGCATAGACCTTTTATTATACAAAGAAAACATCCGGAACAAACATTTGCAGATCGTACAACAAAACAAGATTTATTATTTACACTATTTTTGTGTGACAATTTGCCAAACATACCGGCCTATTTAAAACAGAGTCTGTCGTGACATTCCTTTTATTTCATGAATGAAGAGAAGGTCTCACATATTTTTATTTCGCAGGTTTGAATCTCCTCGCGTGCAGCTCGGATGGCTCGGTGGCGTGTATGCAGTTCTCCAATAAAGAAATTGGCATGCCACTTTCGATGGACGAGAAGGTGAAATTTTTAACAACATGTTTAAAATAGATATTTATTTATTTATAAGCTATCAGATCGACGGCGTTGTGCCCTAACCAAATCACACTAATATTTTAAATGCGAAAGTTTGGATGAATGTTTGTTACACGCCAAAACTACTGAACGGATCGGCCTGAAATTTTAGTGTATTTTTTTTTAGTTACTGATTTTTTTTTCACTAAAACAGTGAATAAAAATCACTTTCAATCACTATTTTGGTGTTAAAATTTAGAACACACCAATATATTCGATCTCCATCTCAATCCTATACAACCTCCTTGCGCAAAAAATACTCTATACAAACTCCTTGTGCAAAAAATACTTGACTTACAAACTCCTTGTGGAAATAACTCCTCGAGATTTGATTGGTTCTCTTTCTCGTAGTCATGATCATTTAAGTATCGTATGCAACTCTTGAATAAAACGGATTTATATCGAGGGCCATGAATGACTGTGGTCACTCAGGATTGGAACACTTGAATCACTCCCTAAGGTCGGGATTCAGTCGTTAGAATCCTTCACTTGTCGTGATTCATCTAGCCCTCGCTTTTAATCCGTCCTTTATTCACTAATTGCATAATGTACTATTTTAATCGACTTATTTCAACCCACACTGCTAGCAAAACCTTCGCATAATTCTCTCCATCTCATTATGCCATGATTTCCCTTGCCAGAATGCATTCTACGAGAAGATATACGGCAAGTGCCTAGCGAACGAGTCCGGGGGCGATCTCTCGTCCAACCTGCTGGTGGAATGTCCCGAGATCCTGCTCGCTCGGGAGAAGCAGGAGGCCAAGAAGGAGGCCAGGAAAGAGGAAACCACGCCGAAGAATGATAAAACACAGGTAGTTTTTCACTTATATTTTTATTTTGCGAGTCTAGATCTCGATTTCAAGGTTGTCGAAAGAAAGAAAATATTTTTTTTATAATTCAGAACACAATAAGTACAACCCTTCTAATCTTGTAAGGCCTGATCAGTCCCATTTACCGTCGCCATTTTCCGCGACTTTTCCGTGTGTGGGAAGAGTTACGCCTATTTATGCTCAGTTGTCAGGGGGTCATAATAGATACAAAAAACAGATATAAGAAGAATACAAATAAGATACTTACTACAAAAACAAACAGTCAAAATGTAACCAAGGCTCCAAATACGTGCCTACCGGGAATTATGCCGCTTGAAGCGGTTTTAGCGTCGCTGATTTTCAGAAAGCTGAAGCTTGAAGCAGCGCTGAACTGCGATGTGCTTGGCAGCTGAAAATTTTATCTGAGGATAAATATGCCCGCAAAAAAGTCCGTGTAGGCTTTGTTAGTCTACACTTATCTCAGATTATCATGTCAATCAGTCATTATTACACTCGATCTCCCGACACCTTTATACTAAATGTGCTCGCTTAAAATAAATAAATAAATAAAAATAAAAAAGCCTGTATTCTTGAAATATTACAAGTACAAAATACTTGAAAACTCTGACCTATGGAGTACTTATTTTAAGCTTTCTTAAAAATGTTATTTTTTAAGTTTTAGCACTTAGGTAGGTATAAAATCCTTTTCTCAAGAAACCCTCTGGTCGAAAGTGAAGGTGTGCTCGCTTATAATTACCTAATATAGATAGACAGATAAAAAAATTATTTGGCACATACAATTAACAAAGGTGATATACAATTTAAACACAAGTACAATAGGTTAAATTTATCAAACGAGCACTTTAAAAAGTAAGTATTTAGAATATATATTAGGTAAGTTTGTGTGTGCTGCAGCACGACAAATAGGCGATGATGGCTCAGTGAATTTTTTTGCTTAAAAGCAAAACACTGATTTTCAGCCAAAACTTAATCGAGAGCGAACAGAACGAGTACAAAGTTTGTACTCGTACAAACGTTACGTACGTACATTATACGTACGCTAGTACAAACGTACGTTTGTACTAGCACACATTGTCCGTTTGTACTACAAACGGACAATGTGTGCTATTAATTGTACTGTCGCTTTTTAAAAGCTATACTTATGAGATAGGCCTGTCGTTTCCCGCCACAATATTCAAATTATACAAGTATTTGTATTGACTATCTGTCAAAATTGGCCTACAGCCAATGACAAGCTTCGTCCAATTAGGAATTGGCCAATCAGGTGTCTTCCCGCCACGCCAGAGAGGCGCGCGAGCGAGCCTGTGGCGCCACCATTTTGATTCTCCATTGGCGTTTAGTTTCCCGCCGAGTACGGACGTGCTACCAATACGTAGCACGCTTTTGAAGAAATATCTATTTCAGATATATTTGAAGGTGCATTAATTCACAAAGAATTTATTATCAAAGTGCACAAATGTAAAGGTTTGGTGAAAAATGCGTAAGTAACCTTTTTCTTCAATCTTAAACCTTATAAAGTTTAATTTGCGAAATTAATTTCGTAAAAATATTCCTTGGACTCCTCAGTCCATTTCATTTCTATTATTTCGTAGACTGACGACACGTGCGTGTCGCATTGTTATAACGAAAGCTAACGCTTTTACTACCTCGCTCGAGGTGGTACCGCGTAAATTATTTATGTTTGTGTGACTTTTTATTTCGAATTTAATAACACGTGCTCGCAAACACGTGGTAATTTTCATTATTTTAAAGACGTAAGCTGAGGCTTGTCCAACCTAGCACGTGGTATTTCCGCTATTATTAGCGGCAGTTCTTTTTATTTTAAAACGATATTTTAACGGTTTTACCGTTCGTTTTGTTAATTTTATTTTCCGGTCTTTTGTTGGTTTTTGTTCCTGTATGCTGAAATACTGTTTTTTCTAGCAAAGATGTAAATAAATTCCGACCACTGAAATCCTGGGATCGACGACGGGCCGTGAACAGCCGGAGAAAGAGCTCGACATGGATTGGTCATGGGAATAAAATCGTGAGTACTCTTAAAATATAGTAATTGGGCATTGTGGGCCACGAACGCCTACGTAGGGCGTTTGATTGGTGCCCCTGCTCATACATTATAAGTAATTGGCAAATAATACGTGGACTGCGCTCAACGTCTGCTAGATTTGCTTTTCATGACGCAACTCAAAAGCTTGGGTGTCCATGTAGTTCTAGCTTTCAGAATCGAATGTCCTATGTCAGCTAAAGGAAGATTCCTTATATAATATTGAAACCAAGCTGAATGTAACAATATTTCTGAATCATTTGATACGACAACACACAGTAACAACTATCAACTACAATTTGTTTGTTTCTAGAATATGTTTTGTTACTGCCTTTAAAAATTATATTGCTGTACTAGTATAGTCACAAATAATTTGCGTGATTGGGTTGTCTTATCCATTCACTGCCCATTTGCTGCACTGTCCGAGCAGCTCTTTTGCAAGGGCACTGAAGGGGTTAACCTAGGATGGCAAAATTAACTTTCTTTTTTTCAGAACTTTTACATATTTTGTTGTCTAGTGTTTGTGGTTATCGAACAGATTCAAGTTCACGCTCGAGAACATACGATTGAAGGATGAATAAGGAATAAAATCATATTAATAGTGTATAAGCAACACACCCGATGTATCTTCTTGCAAGTAATAAAAAAACCCTCGCAGGGTTTGTTTTAGCACCCTCGCAGGGCTGCAATAGCACATATTGTCAAGAGCATCTTCTTGCAAGTATACATATCAAAATAACCCTCGCAGGGTTTCTTTGCGCACCCTCGCAGGGCTGCAATAGCACATATTGTCATGGGCATCTTCTTGCAAGTATACATATCAAAATAACCCTCGCAGGGTTTATTTGCGCACCCTCGCAGGGCTGCGATGACACACAAAATTCGATATTGTCATGGGCATCTTCTTGCAAGTATACATATCAAAATAACCCTCGCAGGGTTTATTTGCGCACCCTCGCAGGGCTGCGATGACACACAAAATGCGGCCGCACCGAATATGTTTCAGCTATTATAATTATCATGGACGTGATGTGATGATCATATTTCTCAAACAACAAGTCGAAAGGTAGCAATAACGTAAGTATGTGATCACATGACCTTCAGAAAGGCCTGACTGGTTACTATTGGATAAAAGAAGTCGTCGTAGTGCACCTCCTCGCGTATCTATTGACAAGAACTTCCAGGAAGGCCAACTTCTATCCATAATGATTCGGATATCCACATCATGCAAACTGTATTGAATGGAAGTCATCGTGGTGCACATCCACCAGTGATGAAAAAAATTCTAGGGTATCGCGTACCTAATAGGTAATAGGTACTACCTTTTGACAAGAACTTCCAAGAAGGCTAACTAATATCCATAATGATTCGGGCATTGCATACCCATCTATATAAACTTCCGGGAAGCTCAGTTAGTATTTATTTTGAGACAATTCTTGTGCTTGGTGCACTACCGCTTTATGACGATTTTCTTATCAAGGTATCGGACACCTATTGATGTTTAATTATAAATATTATTTATCATCTGTAACATTGGGCTATGTATGTTTCCTTGTTTGACATAAACTTTTAGAAAAAGCCGTTTAGCTGTATGATTATTATAATCTTCTGGTATACCGCACTTGTGATAAAATCATCCTTGGATATCGTACCTTTTTGTGAGAACCTCTTCTTATCCAACTCAGGTTGATAAGTTTGATGGATTGATGATTCATTGATTAACTGACTTACATTCAACATTGTTAATTAACCAGTTACTTAAACTTACTACCATCCGCGTAGTTTTTATGATATGTAACCTGTATATAAGTGATGAGTAGGAGAGGATTTAAGAACATTTCTATGGGTTCATGTTATCGCAGAAATGAGTGAAACAGATTGACCTTCCGTCTACCTACCTACAAAATTTTGTTGCCTACCAGACTTGTCGCATTAAAAAGACTGATTCGCTAAAATTATCTACCTTCAATGTTATTTTTGTCATCCCGAGATGAAAATCTGTTGGGCACCATCAACATTTTTAAGGCCACGATAAGTAATCATAGAAATTCAAACAAAAGATGAATGCTGGTTTGTCTACATTAAATATGAGTAATATTAGAAACTTCCTTATCCCTTTTTCCAACACGAACTGGAATGATGCGTGGGATACTTTTTTGTATAATCAGGCTAGCTTCTACCAAAAATACAGAATTTTTTGCCTAAATCTCAACATGCTGTACGGCTGTTACTCCTAGCTGGGTTTTTGGTCGCGTATACAGCCTCCACAAAGGGCCCGTCATTGTGCCTCAGTGTCACGACAGTGTCTATCCGTGGATATGCCCTCGCAAATGCATAGATCCAGCCTTAACCCCGACCTTGGCCGTTTTAGGTGTACATTTTGTCTGACAAGTAAATATGACTACTCGATGATATTGCTGTCAGTGCGGCACTGGCCTGGAGGCTTACAATCTATAAGTGTCTGGCGTATGCTAAACAGTTACAAGGTATATCTGGTTTAAAATTAAACTCCGGCCATGTCCGGAGTTATGATTGTGAGAACGGCAGGGGTGTGTATGATAATAACCCTTCCGTGTTTATTAACGACTAACTACCCTCTTCAAACTTTTTATCATCGATACGTACGATCGTATGGTAATAATCCTTCCGTGTTTATTTACGAATAACTACCCTCTTCAAACATTTTTATCATCGGTGGAATTTCTGAGTTATCTGCTTTGTATGATAATAAGTTGTTGAGTGGTTTCTCAACTGTATTAGATACATGTTAACTACCTATTTTATTTCTATAATTTTTTATAACTGGGAGAGTTTAACCTCTTAAAACATCAGTACCTACTTACTGCTTCTGTCCTTGACGCGCGGACCTGTTTTTATTTTCTATAGTGTTACACTATAGAAGACTTCTATTTCCAAAATTTTTGTGGTGGAGCAAACGATCATTGTCAGCTTCTGAGCTGTAGTTGCGCTATGTAAACTATGATCCTGAACGAGAAAAAAATTGCAATCATCGCTTCGAAAGCGGTATGCAGTCAGTAATTTGACATAATAAGAGATGTTTTAACACAACTATTAGTTAAGCGTTAAATCGTTCCTGTTTATTATTTCATTAGCATTATCGAGGAACAGTCACGACTGCATCTTGAACCAAAACCATTTTGGATGAAAGTACATTGGCAATGAGTGACATATCTATCTACAAGTGGAGTACATTGTAACAAATAATGTATTGCTGGTTTTTAAACTAAGATATCTAGTGCCTGGTAGTCACAAATGAGACATAATTTTATAGATGTCTCGATAATTTTCTCTCTTTCAAGGAATGACATGCTTGTGTAAATGTATATATATACTAAATATATATTCGGAATGAAGTCTAGATGAGATACAATGGTACCCATGGCACGTTTCTAAGAGCAAAACATACAAGGTTGGTTTTCTCAATAGAGGTAGCTGTATTTTTATTGATATCGGATCAAGTGATCCGTAAGCTTTCCTACAGTTGGAAATTATATGCAAGTCTGTTATTTTAACACTTGTAACGTTGTATTCCAAACAATGTGGGGGGGAAAAGTTAATCATTTACTGAAACCCATTATAAGAACTTGCCATAACTGGACATCTTAGAAGAGCATAGCTTCACTATAGTTAAAAGGGTTCAGTGCGTTATTATACGTACTGCAATAATTTGAAGAGTGCTTTTAACTACCTACCTACATGATTTAAATTATTTAGAACGACCATACAGCCTGATGGGTGAGGTTTTTATTATGGCCAGCGTAGCAATAAGTCCAATATTTTTATTTTGGATCTGAAATTTTATTTTCACAGTTGTAGTAATGATTTCGTAACGCAAGGATGTTATAAATTACAAAATTAACCGTTTCTAAAAGAAATTGAGCCGTGGCCGCTGAGGTCTTATTTTACGGATACCAATATATTGTATTGTGTATTAAGTTTATAAGTCATCTAGTACTCGTTTCTGCTAATCTTGGGGCTAATGATGCTGTGTATTTGTCTAGTATAATTTATTTATTATACTAGCATCGGTTGAACCTTCTATCATGGCATGGCAGTAGCAAAGAGCCAAAATCAAATTTTCCAATAAATTTAATGAAATTTCATTGTTATTATTTAGGTATAATATGCCAACCTTTAAATGTGGCTATTTTTAATACTTGTGCTCTAAGCACAAGTGCATTAGCTATGTATTTCGTTTGAATGTCACAATGACTAATTTGCATTCAATTCAAAACTGTGTGGCTTACGAATCTTACGATTATAACATTTCTTATAGTAAGTTCACATTGGCGTTGGAGTGTCTTCACCACCACCAGGCGATAACAAACACGTCTCATAAGTATAGCTTTTAAAAAGCGACAGTACAATTAATAAAAGCGTTTTACATAAAATAAAACGCATATTAATTTACTTACCTTTTTAAAAGCTATAACTTTTAATTCTGCCTGGTGATATTCGACGCAATGGAGAATCAAAATGGTGGCGCCACAGGCTCGCTCGCGCGCCTCTCTGGCGTGGCGGGAAGACACCTGATTGGCCAATTCCTAATTGGACGAAGCTTGTCATTGGCTGTAGGCCAATTTTGACAGATAGTCAATACAAATACTTGTATAATTTGAATATTGTGGCGGGAAACGACAGGCCTATCTCATAAGTATAGCTTTTAAAAAGGTAAGTAAATTAATATGCGTTTTATTTTATGTAAAACGCTTTTATTAATTAATGCTGAAAATTATTGTGGATGTGTAGCAATAGCAAAAATTATTGTGTGTGTATATACACTTGCGAGCTTTAAACTGGAATCGCTTCAAGGGTTGTTCAAGACTAATTTTTACAATTTCTTTGCAGAAAACATAACTGAACTATGAGTTAAGTTATGTTTTCCCTTACGCAGGATCTAATCATCTAAAGGGGTGTCATGGTTTATCAGTTTTTGGTGATTACTATTTTGTATTTCCAGTCCAAACCGATGCTAACATCACCATCGCCCGGAACTCCCCTGCGACCGGTGGACCGGCAGATCGAGACGCGCACTTCCGACGGCAAGCGACGCATCACGCCCGTCTTCATCCCGCTCACGCAGGCGGATGCCAAGTGAGTGCGTTAGCATATCGAACAATCTCGATGAAGTCATCTTTCAAACACGACCTCTGTGGCGCAGCGGCCGAAGGTCTGCCTGCGACGCAGGAGGTTCGGGATCGATTCCCGCCTCAGGACAAATGTTTGTACGATCTGCAGACATTTGTCCAGGGCGTTCTGGATGTTTTATGTATAATAAAAAAAAATCTATCTATGTAGTGTATTGTATTAAGTATATCAGTTATCTATTACCCATAACACAAGCTCTGCTTATCTTGGGGCTAGATAATGCTGTGTGAATTGTCCAGCATTATTTATTTATTTATCTTGCAAACAAAAATAACGGATTGGCTGTATCAGTAACATAAACATAAAAAAACAGCGGTACTACAAAAACCAACGTAAACACTGGTCTGACAAGCGTTTAGCTAAACAGTGTCTAAACAGTTAAACATGGGTTTAACAAGTTCTCTCTCGTTTAAACTATGTCTAAGCCGTGTCTAACTGTAAACCGTCGTAAAATGCAGTTTTGTGGTAACGCTTTTGTTAAACACGCGCTCAACAGATGTCTAAATTTATTGCAGTACCGCTGAAAAAGTCCTTATTGGGATCATATTGATGCAAATAACAAAGATAGTAACGCAGCCATAGTGGAGAATGTGAAACGTCTCGTGCGCGCTAGAGAGCAGCACGCAGCGTGGCTCGCTTCGTCTCGCTTTTTGAGGGTGTGTAGCACGCTTCGCTCGCCACTACTTGGTAACCACGAATCGTGGCTCGCTGCGCTCCCCGCACTCATTGGTCGCTTGCCTGATGCACGTGATTGGTGTGCAACTGCATACCGCGCCATACATAGACACACAGACATTTTATTTTTATCGCACAAAAGCCTTAACCAAATCCGTTATCCTCAGTGAATCTCTCGGCTCTGTGCCAGGCGGTACAGAGAACTGCTTCAGCACATCGTCTCAGAGCAAGTCCAGGATCCGAGTGGAGATACGCGACGACATCGTCATCCATCCCAACGTGAGCAACCACGCCACCTCGCTCAACACTAGCAACCCTAAGGTCACTGAGAAGTAAGTAATGCATCATTGAACCTAAGCTTAGGAATACGAAAATGGACTTGAAGCCTTTGGTCGCACTAAACATAAACAGTCCAAGACTTTTCGTGAAGAAAATTGGGGTTATATCGGCCAGATACTTTTGCTAAGAAGCTCTAAAGCTCAATTCACATCGGCAGCGACGCGGTGTATTCTAAGCAGCTGACATTAAGGCGCTCGAAAAGATCGCGTCGCGTCTTTTAGAGCTTTTTAAGTAATACTAGTTTTAAATGTATGTAGATAAAGTTGAAAATTATTTGACACTGACAGTGCTCGTCGCGCCTCTACCGGCCGCTGCCATCCCGGTGCGAATTGAACCGCCCTTTACAATATATATTTTACCACGAATAGCCTACGGACCCCTAAGATGAACCAAGCAGTACCCCAGTTTACTATTTTCTTTCTCTTCCAGTGGGCTAGACAACCGCCTGCGCAAACGTACCGGCTCAGCCCTCCCCGGTCCGCGCGCGGACGAAATGCACCCCAAGCGCAGCTGTGGCTCCCCCGCCCCCCAGTCGGCGCACACAGCCAGCCACGGGCCGGCCCTACCCGCGCCCACGCTGGGCCAGGCCGGCCCTGTCGTGAGGACGGCGGGCTCGTTGAGACTGCAGGTAGGTACAGCCAGGGGAGGTGCATTGTGGGCAGCTGCAGATGTAGTGACACAGTTTAGCAAACACGTTTCGGTAATTCAGAATTTTCAATAGCTAAGCTGAGGACGGTCAATCACTCCTCAACCCTCGGCCTCGATCATACATATCATACAATTTACGATAATCTATAATCCTAATTAGGATTATAGATTTTCGTAAATGAATAGACTCAGTATCGTGCAAAAACTCTTTTATTTCAACCAACCCACAATAGCTTAGAGAAGAGACATCAAAAATACAAAACAGCTGTAGATCGGCCACGCCTCAGCTTTGTTTTATCAACCATGTTCAAATGTTTCCTTCACGCTAAATCGGCTTTACAGCGGAAACGCGCGCACAATCTCTTTCATTCTTCAATACCTTACTTTGACACACATTACCTTTTCCACAGGTGGTGAACAAAGCCTTCAACACACACTACGGCCCTCTCTCCCGCCTGCAGCTAATCCCCAACAACTCTGTGTCCAACGAGCCGGTCTGGGAGACCTACCTCGGGTCGGCGGTCACGTGCGTGGGATGCGATGCGCGCTGGGCCTGCGTGGCCTGTAGGGACGGCTCGCTGCACGTGTGGAGGCTGCGCCGCCACCACGCCACACGCGCGCTGCCGCCCATCGGTCAGTCAACACCATCAGATACCACTACTGGGCATAAGCCTCCCCTAATGAGCGCCATAGCGCAAATCTACAGCTGCATTCATCCAGCATCTGCCTGCAGTAATTTGCAGATCGTCGTCCCAACTGGTCATCGGTAGTGGCGATAGAAACATACATACGCATACGGGCATAGAGATCGTATCCGTATGGAGAGGCTCCGTCATCTAAAGCCACACACAGATAAAGCATCGAAAAGACTCGGCTCTGCAGCATATGCAGTCAAAAACCCGTCTTCTTACAGACTTTGATACTTCTAGTCCAGTTCACTACAGTTACTTCCACAGCATTGTGTCTTATGGTATACCGCCGTGGGGGAACCAGAGCAAAATCCCTGCATAATAAATTCGAAGCAGCGGCTCTTCAAGCTGATCTCATAAAATGACCATTATCTTTTCAGCTTTAATGTCACAAGCGGCCAAATTAACTCTCTGCGGAGACACGCTAGCGTGTGTGACGACGTCGGCAGAGCTGGCGATGTGGGACCTCGCCTCAGCGGCTTGCATCATACGGCCGCTGTGCTTCCGAGCCTTGTTGTCTCATGGAGGTAGGTAAACAATTATCAAACAAGGTTAGGCTGTATCAGGACTGTGAGAGAGTGCGATGGCTCACTCTCTCTTTATTTCGGTCGCAGGGATATAGTAAAATCAATCGTTTCACCAAATTCCGGGTAATGAAGTCATCATTTCCCTAAAACCACCTAATAAATTGGACCTGGCTTAACAGGATAAAATATATTTATATTATTCCACATTTAGAACTAAATCTCTGCAGTTTGATCTTTCACCCATAGTACCATAAATACAGTAGGATATTTTTGCTAACACACTAAATACTTTTATCTTTTACAGTGCTCAGAACGTAATTTTAGATAGCTATACACTCGGCCGATTTTTCTATTTGTTATATTCAGATTATAATACATACTCATGTTTTCAGTGACCGTAACAAACTGTTCTCTGCTAGAAGACGGGAACCCGATGATCACGCTCAGTAACGGGAAAGCGTACATTTACAGTAAAAAGCTGTGCGCTTGGTGAGATATTGCTTTTTCTACTACGATGAATTAAAATTATACACGAACTAGTTTTTTATATGTGCGCGAGCTGCAAGTAGCTCGCGGCGGTTGTGTTTATTGTTTGTTTTTAATTGTATTCCCCTTTTCGTAACCTACGTCTTTAATTCAATCGAAATTGATAACCAAGAGTGGAGACTGCGATATAAAAATGTCAGCCATCTTGGATTTTCAAATGGACACTTATTTCGTAATATACACTGTCGAGTTAGTCGAAAACGATATCCATATCAAATTCTTGGAGGGGGAGATGGTTCAGAGGGGGCTGGGCGTGGGGGACAGTATGTACATATGTATAACTGTATAACAAAACAACAACACGACCAAAGGCGAAGTTCGCTTATGTATTAAATTAAACAGCTGACTTAAGCAAAATGTTAGCCTAAAAAATGTCTCCGATCCATATTGGAGGGAAAAAAGGCGGAACAAACAATAAAAAAACAAGCTCTGCTTAACTTAGATTAGGGCTAGATTCTAGTCTAGATGATGCACCATTTTTGATTTATTTACTAGACCTCAAAATATAACGTTTTTGTTATTATAGTGCGTAAGCCTCGCACTCTGGATAATTTCTAAGAAATCAAAATCAAAATCTTTGCGAGTCGCAAAGATTTTCGACTCCCACGTCACTTGACTTCGTGGTGTAGTTGGTTATCACATCCCCGTACTGAGGGGAGGACGCGGGTTCAAGTCCCGTCGAAGTCGAAAATTTTTGCGATGTTATTTGATTTCTTATACCTCAAAATGTTGAACAAAATCAGCTAAAACTTCTGTCTTATGCATATTGGAACCTTCCACTTCTAAGAATGACATCGGATGTGAGGGTAATCCACCCTATACAACAAGTGATTATGTGATTCTCTTCACAAATGCTCACATATGTAATGTATTATTCCAGGGTGGTATGGTCGGACGCGAGCGACACGGTCCGCGCGTGCGCAGGCAGCGGGGCGCGCGCGCCGCGCTCCTCCAGGACGCATCACAAGCATCCGCGCAACTCACTCGCACACGGCAACCCTAACGCTGCCAGGTAACAATATTGCCATCTTCAAGTCCGCCCATAGGACATTTGTCGTGTGGTGCTTAGAATTTGCATCACCTTTTAAATTTTCTGTAGGTCTCATACTTTTTGAAATACTTTGAAAATAGTCGAAAAATTTACCGCTACCCCCTATCAACGAAGCATGCAGAGAGATCCATCTGAAATGTAGGTAGCTTCTAGTTTTAGGTATTCATTAAATTTCGAAGTCTCTAAACGGTACCTTTAGTACATACCTACTTGTTCACAAACGTTCGAAACCCTCGGCGCGCGAGTTACACTCGCACTTGACGGGTCTTGTTTAAAAGTAGAATATTATATATGTAGCATACCTTAGAATAGATGCTAGATTTTAAGTCTTCTTTGTTAACATAAACATTGTCATCTGTAACGTTTGTTATAAAAGAGCGAGATCCTCTAACACAAGTTTTTTATACTTAAATGAGGGTCTCAATTAAGGAATCACTAATTGTAAGCCAGTTACAGAAATAAATTTTATTATTATTATTATTACCCCAACTCTTCCCCCGGGTGATGTAAAAGGCGACTAAGGGATATCCACCGGGGGCGGGCAGCAACGCCTCCTGCGGAACAATTCTACCACCAAACTGCTGGCTGGGGATCGCTCAGCCCTCATGCCCAGGGTGGGTATTATGGGCATCACCCCCCATGAGATAAAAGCCAATAAGGCGCTTAACAGAGGGGAGAACTGCGACTGCGACCAGCTGTGGACAAATATAGGCTGTTGTAGGTTGGCGCTGATAGGACATAATAGTGAATGTGCTTTAGACTAGGCTATTTGAAAAGCCCAGTCGGTTCTTTTTGTAATTTGACTTATTTTGACATAAAACAAAGCGAATTCTGTGTCATCAGTAAAAATTATACTTACCTAAAACCGGCCACTCACCGGGAGGATTTGCCGAAATCATTATTGTCACAAGCAATAATTTATTTTACTCACTGATGGAATGCTCTAATCGGGGGGTCCTATTTTTCTCCAACACGAAAATTCGTGTTTCGTTTGGTACACCAATTACTACAATTACTTACAATTACCATATTAGCACAAAAAAACTAAACAAAACGATCGATTGCGTATTTTCGAGAATTAAAATTGTTACGAACACGAGAATGCCCTCGGTGTATGACCTTTAATGAGTACCTAAAGTACTTTAAAAATGATAACAAAGTGTTAAGCCGTTGGTCCTGCGCTTGACCTCTTCCCAGTCGTGTCGGTCTGCCGTCACATCGGATTATGAGAGTGAGGTAATATAGAGTGCACCTGTGTTTGCGCACACACTTGTGCACTATAATAAGTCCTGCGCATCTGCCTAGTCTCCGATGAGACTGGCCGCCGTGGTTGAAACTCGGCTAGGAGGACATCATCAACATCATAAAAGTGTATCATTAGGATATTTTCTTAGTTTTTTTTGTGTAAAGTAAATCTATTTATCTTAAGTAAATCTAGATCTTTTATAATTCCCAGCTACACAGCCGGGGCGGCGCGCAGTTGGCTAGAAGCTCAAGTGGCATCGTGCCTTCATCTAAAACTCTCTAAAGACTACAAACATTGGATCACGTCTTTGTTCGAGCATCTAGTCAATCAAGGTAACCCTTATTCATATTCTAACAATTTTCAAAGTTACGCAATCGTGGTCTACTCTGTGTAGAGTAGACTCCTACATCTAATACTATTAAATGTTATGGAGTCGACTCTACACAGAGTAGACTCCATTAGATATAGTACGACTACATCTAATACTACTTAATGTAATGGAGTCTACTTTACACAGAGTAGACTCCGTTAAATTTAGTACGACTACATCTAATAGTACTTAATGTAATGGAGTCTACTTTACAAAGAGTAGACTCCATTCGATTTAGTACGATTACATCTAATACTACTAAATGTAATGGAGTCTACTTTACACAGAGTAGACTCCATTAGATTTAGTACGCCTACGTCTAATACTATTAAATGTAATGGAGTCTACTCTACACAGAGTAGACTCCATTGGATTTAGTACGACTACATCTAATACTACGTCTTAATGTAATGGGGTCTACTTTACACAGAGTAGACTCCATTAAATTTAGTATGACTACATCTAATACTACTAAATGTAATGGAGTCTACTTTACACAGAGTAAACTCCATCAAATTTAGTACGACTACATCTAATACAACTAAATGTAATAATTGAGATTTAGTACGACGTCACTCAGTTTTAGACTTATCAAGCACATAATATCATGAATCAGTTTATTAAGAGTCCGGCGAACCTCGATCGCAACTTCAATTCGAGGCGCGTGCAAAAATCGCCCCGAATATCGCTATCTCTGTTTAGTTGATGCAGGCGCGCGCGGGACGCGGTAGGTGTACTACATACGTGAACACAACCACAACCATCCATAGTGCCGTGCTTGTGCGTGTGCGTGAGTAGGTATACACCTCTGCTACCGAAAGCGGCAGGTAGGTTAGATACTAGACTACTAAATTTGCCTACCTATTTCTTTAGGCATACTATTTGCGTTTCATACCTACATAGGTACCTTGGTACTTACATTTTGGGAAGTGCAAGTGTAAGTATTTTAAAAAAATCTAAGTGAATGTTTAGTTTGATACCTAACGCGTTTTTTTCTTCAAGTTTCTCTACAAGGCCTACCTACGTATATCTCAAGAAATACTTAGGTACCTAGGTACCTATGTAGAACCCAAATATAGGTAATATCATTGGTACCTAGAACCTAACTAAACTGATCGATCAGGAAATACGTACCTATATAGTATGTAAGCACCTACGTATACTCCAGCCAAATTCGGTGTGACATTTTTGTAAACTAACCGAATTTGGATGGAGTGTAGGTAGGTTCGTCATACGGTTCTGCTTCTGCAATACCTAGGATATACCTAAATTTAGGATTAAATAAACGAGTAGGTATAGTGAATTTCTGACAAGAAAATAAAAGGCAAGGATAGGTATAAACGTAAGATTTTGACTTGACACATTTATTTACTTATCAAAAAAACAAATCAATTTACGATTTTGGTAAAGCCTTGTGGGGTAACCATTATCGGCTAAACACTACGAAATTTGTTATGGTACCTACCTAGCTAGTAAAAAATATACCTAGGTAGTGTGAAAGATACTTATAAAACCAAAGTTTGGATGGATTGATGGATTGGTGTTGATTAGGTACTTCTTTACGCGAAAACTTCTAAACATCTATATCCAAACTTTTAAAATATCTACCTACATCCAAACTCAAAATATGAGTGTGATAAAATATACACAGGATGCCACGGAAAGGGTTTATTAAACTGAAAAGGGATAATTCTGGAATCCGAGAGATTCAACTTGTGAATAACG
The DNA here is from genome assembly GCA_963564075.1 of Eupithecia subfuscata. Classification (NCBI taxonomy): domain Eukaryota; kingdom Metazoa; phylum Arthropoda; class Insecta; order Lepidoptera; family Geometridae; genus Eupithecia; species Eupithecia subfuscata. The sequence continues at coordinate 16,122,058 of OY751100.1, read as the reverse complement.
ATTTTTAAAATTTCGAATATTTATAATTTATTTGTAGGTACGTTTTGTATAAATAAGAATACACGTAAAAAACGATGAAAAAACGTCTAATTTTTTCCTGTTTACTTCCGTTACATTGATTATGGTTACCAACTGCAGCAATAAAAATAATCGCGGCTCGCTCCGCTCGCCGATATTACTGTTATTTGTGCTCTGTATTTTGATTAGCACAGAGGCAACGTTCCCAATTTTATTGGTCTGGCTGGTCCGCTATTGTCAGTTTGTATCAATCCAACCACCACAATAAAAAGCACAAAATATAACAAATAATCTGCGAGGTCACTTTGTCAACCAGTACAAAAAATTAGTAGACAACAAAATTTTCGCGTTTTGGTCTGGTCGCTGATAACATTTGTTCCTTCTGACTATGATCCAAAGCTCAAAACCCGGCCCGCTTTAGGTTACTTTGCCAAATTTTCTAAAAAGTTGTTTTTGTTAAAACCAAAAATTGTCGCAGTTCGCTCAACTTGCCGGCAACTTTACACTGTCTGTCTCTGGTCATGGGCCAGGCGCGGTCGCAGCCCAAGACTTTGGGGGGGGGGGGGGGGGTCGCACTTGGTGCGGGCCGTAGCACCAAATGTACTTGTGGGCGGTTGCAGACAACACTGATAACCACTAAACTTTATCGGCGAGCGGAGCGAGCCGCGGAAAATTTATACTCAACTCCCAACAATAGTAGGTATAAGTTATAGCGAGCGAAGCGAGCCTCGAAATCGAAATTTTTGAGATGTTTTCTGAAGTTTGGGCAAAAGTAAGCAAGAGTAGATCCACTTGCTTACTCTCGCCCGCATCATGTATTTTGTTGTTGATAGGTATCTATAAAAAAATAAATGATAGCAAGCGTAGCAAGCCCCGAAAATCTTAGAGACTTGCGGTAGTAGATATGAAGCTATGAATATAAATAGGGGCGAGCGGAGCAAGGGCATCAACAAAAAATTGGAAATACAAAAAAGACATGGAAAAAAATGTAACGGCGAGCGGAACGAGCCGCCGAAATTTTTGTTACTTTTTCGGTTAACTACCCGAGCAAAATGATGTTAAACAAGTGTCAAGCACTGGACCAAATACAGAGAAGGACAAAATAGTATCGGCGAGCGGAGCGAGCCGTAAAATGCAGTGTTTTGCATATTGGCCGCAAACATGGCATCCCTTTCACCAACTCCCAACCCAACAATAGGAAGTATAAGTAATGGCGAGCGAAACGAGCCTCAAAATTGTTGGAGATTTTTTCTGATGTTTGGGGAAAAGTAAGCCAGAGCCTATGACAAAATAAAGTGAGCGAAACCTGCCCCGAAAATTTTAAAAAGTTTGCGGTGGTAGATATAAAGCTATGAATATAAATCGGGGCGAGCGGAGCAAAGGAGATTAACAAAAAATTAGAAATACAAAAAAGACATTGAAAAAGATGTAGCAGCGAGCGGAGCGAGCCTTCGAAATTTTTGTTCCCTTTTTCGGGTTGTCACAAACTGGTTCATAAAATAAATAACAGCGAGCTCTGAATGAGCCGCAGCCTTTTTTGAAATTGGTGAGGTAGCGTCCATACAAGACAAGGAAGCTTAATTATGAGCTTGAAAAAACTTTGAGAAACTTTAAAATTGTTCCTCACACTATCACACTCATATTATAAATGCGAAAGTTTGTATGGATAGATGGATGGATGGATGTTTGTTACGTCTTCACACCAAAACTACTGAACAGATTGAGCTAAAATTTTGCATCGGTGTAGCTATAAGCCTGGAATCAAACATAGGCTACTATTTATCCCATAAATCAGTTCCCATGGGATAGAAATTACCTTTGAACGTTTCCATAGAAAGAAGCGTGCGAAGCCGCGGGCAGAAGCTAGTAGCTCATAATTTAGCTTCATGCTTCTAGCATAAGGGTCTTGCATGGACGCTACCTCACCAATTTCAAAAAAGGCTGCAGCTCATTCAGAGCTCGCTCCACTCGCTGTTATATATTTTCTGAACCAGTTTGTGACAAACCGAAAAAGGGAAAAAAAATTCGGCTCGCTCCGCTCGCCGCTACATCTTTTTCGATGTCTTTTTTGTATTTCTAATTTTTTGTTAATCTCCTTTGCTCCGCTCTTCCCGATTTATATTCATAGCTTTATATCTACCACCGCAAACTTTTTAAAATTTTATGGGCAGGTTTCACTCACTTTATTTTGTCATAGGCTCTGGCTTACTTTTCCCCAAACATCAGAAAAAATCTCCAACATTTTTGAGGCTCGTTTCGCTCGCCATTACTTATACTTCCTATTGTTGGGTTGGGAGTTGGGGGAAGGGATGTCATGTTTGCGGCCAATATGCAAAACACTGCATTTTGCGGCTCGCTCCGCTCGCCGATAGTATTTTGTCCTTCTCTGTATTTGGTCCAGTGTGTTTAACATCATTTTGCTCGGGTAGTTACCCGAAAAAGTAACAAAAATTTCGGCGGCTCGCTCCGCTCGCCGCTACATTTTTTTTCCATGTCTTTTTTTGTATTTTCAATTTTTTGTTGATGCCCTTGCTCCGCTTCGTTTATTTATATTCATAGCTTTATATCTACTACCACAAGTCTCTAAGATTTTCGGGGCTTGCTACGCTCGCTATCATTTATTTTTTATAGATACCTATCAACAACAAAATAAATTATGCGGGCGAGAGTAAGCAAGTAGACCTACTCTTGCTTACTTTTGCCCAAACTTCAGAAAACATCTCAAATATTTCGAGGCTCGCTTCGCTCGCTATAACTTATACCTACTATTGTTGGGAGTTGAGTATAAATTTTCCGCGGCTCGCTCCGCTCGCCGATAAAGTTAAGTGCTTTTCAGTGGGGTCTGCAACCGCCTACAAGTACATTTGGTGCTACGGCCCGCACCAAGTGTGACCCCCCCCCCCAAAGTCTTGGGCTGCGACCGCGCCTGGATACCTACCTAGTACTTACTTCCTTACTTCACATACATTGTAGGTACCTATCTTATGATAGGTACATATATCTAAACATGTTAGGTACCTACCTACCTAGGTAGGTAAGTATTAGGTAGGTATGTAGGTATTTACTTTAAAATAAGAAAACAACTAGCTTATAATAAAATAATTTAGGTAGGTAGGTAGGTAAGTAAGTACCTACCTACTTACTGTGAGATACCTAAATCCCAACGTTCCGAGTCCATAATATCATTAACCAAACCGTAAGTGAAAAATATCAAAGTCCGTAAACAAAGCCAAAGCACGCCAAAGTCTTAGTAGGTAGGTACCTCTAGGTATGTAATGTACCTAAGGAGGTAGGTTATTGTTTCCAAACAACAAGGCAAATCTCAATCCAAGTCAGTGGCACAGGTCTATAGAATAGTGAACAAACAAATACCTACGCACGCACAGCACCGTAACTTGTCAGACACACTGATTTAGAAAATAGTATACTTACTAAATAATAATACCTAGCCTCTCCTACCATACAAGAACCTATCTATGTTCTCCTACCCCTACGACGACCTCCGAAAGTCCCCGAGCGGTGGCGGCGGCGCCCCGTGTAAATACACGTTGCAATAGTGTGTCTGTCCGAGCGATCACGATCACACAACCGAAGTGTCCCGTCCCCCGGCCCTGCACCCCGCCCCGTGCGTGCGCGATAGCAATATTGCCGTTTAGAATTTGGTATGAATTTCGCTGTGTTCTGTAATACCAAAAATGATGACTGAAAACTTTTTGTATTCTTCACAAAGTATTGTTATTCTGTAACTAGACAATATTAGCTATGTTCCTTAACAAATAACACATAAGATATTGTTGTTTTTAATACGAAACAAATAGGAAGAAAACTGGCCAATTTTGTCTTAAAAATTGCAAAATGCGATTGGCTTTCATTTAATTTTCGGTAAGTATTTTGAAAAAAAAAACTATCCAGGAACCTAGATAAATACTATTTGAATACAAATAATAGCAGACGATGGTGAAAATATGCTCAAATTACAAATCATTTTGGTACTACGTTTGTATGGGAAATTTATCCTCCGCCGGACCCTTAAGGGTTCAATAGTTACATGTGAGGGGGATAATTCTCGCGTACTCGCTCTTTGTAAAATGATGTTCTTCTTACAGGAACTGAAGATCAAATCCGATCAATACTAGACGACATGCTGGGACCAAGCCATTGTACTTCCACACCCAAGAAATGGCAGAATACGATACTAGTAAGTATTTTATAGATTTTTAGCAATTAGTTAAAACTTTCATAAAAGTCATAGATAGCATAGAGGATAGACAAAGGTATGTAGGTAGGTATATATACGTCAAAATTAATAGAATTTCCTGAAACCTCCATTTCATTTTATATGAACATAATTTTGAAAATAAGACCGACAAAAATGCCTCAAAACAATGGCATTTTTTTAAGAGCCACTGCAGGACAAAGGCCCTTTTTTTACTTAAACACCCTCTTTCTTCTGCTATATATTCGGCGCGCATTCATTTATTTCTCATAGGCACATTATGCATATTGCACTAAAGGAAGTCATAAAAATTTATTAAAATTATAGGTAGGTGTACATAGTATCAACTCGTGTAATGTTGTTCCAAAAATTGTGATCTGAAAGATAACCCTTTATGTCATAGTAATCTCTCCGTCTGTAAAACTTACCATTTTAAATTCTAAACTATATCTTTCTCCCTCCCAGGGTATAAGAAAACACGATCTCTTAGAAGAGATGCTCTCCCTCCTCGTCAGACAGCTGAGGTGGCAGCGGCTGTACTCGGAATACAAGGACCAACTGAACGACGTCAAGGCGGCTGGCACCACCGTCGTGAACGGATATTGACGGCGGACCTTGTGTAGTTGTAATAAAGTCTATATTAGTCTCACACGTAATTCAACTGAGATGGCAGCGGTTATACTCGGAATACAAGGACCATTTGTACTGACGCTGACACTCCGCAATGGTTTGATATAACTAGGGCGTGGCAAACAGTTTGGATGTCTCCTACGACGTCGACACGCCGAGATCAGCGTGTGAAAGAGGTGGTCTCTTCTAACAATGCATGTAAAGCATGTGAGCTGCAAACGCCCTCAATAAAGGAGTTTGTGGTAAATTTGGCGCGCAAAATGTACGATCGAGCGGACAATTCCCACCACGCTCACTTCAACGGACTCGCTCCCCGCACGCAAGACCGCCAGATGCAAAACCCTCCTGGCGACCACTTTCCCAGGAACTGCTGGAACCCCCCAATGACGCTCTCACTCAAGAAGACCATCGCAGACAGTCGGTTACCTAACAGCTTTTGAGAGGCCTGCAGGTCAAAGCGATAACACAAGACTCGAGTGACATCTCGCTCGACGTTGAAGCCAGAAGAAAGAACTTAAGTTCGATTCTTATCCGCATTTCACTTAATCGAAATGTTGAAGACCACTAATGATGAATACATGTATCGTGACGCGGTGTGCGGCGGCGTGACGCTGTAAGCGGCCGATGGCGTTTATAGGAGACCACAGCCTTACTGCGGGTTTCGCGAACGCAGATCGAACTAAGTACTGGTCAAACTTCTTGTGAGCTATTGGGTCGATTTTGAACAAAGCTTCGTGGATCATTGATCTCAATCAATCAATATCAATCGCTTAATATGCATTTCTATGGTCAATCGCTTCTCAAATCATTGGTCAACTAATCAGCGTTAGTTAGTTAAACCGGCTGTTAAAGTCTAGATTGGCTGGGAAACTGCAGGTGGTTACAATCGTTGAACCTTGTGTTGGTTTTGGTTTTAAATGTAAAATAATACTGGAAAATTTTTACAATTTCAGTGAACGTTGATTTTGAAACTTGAGTGCGCGTCTTAAATATCTTAAATTGTATTTTGTAGTTAGAAAAAAATTATGAACTGATTAGTGATTTGAATTCAAAACCTAGTGATTTGTGTGTTGTGAAAATTGTGAAAATGTCAACAATATTTTCCCTAAAATATAATTCGTTTGAATGTAAGTGGGTTAACAGTTAACCCCCCACAGTTACTGTGAGCCTTGTTTGTGTACATTTATAATAAATACGATAGTTTTTATAGTAAATTTTAAAAACTATCGTATTATATATTATTATAATATAATGTATCGTATATAATCATTCGTCATAATCACACTAATATTAAAAATGCGAAAGTTTGGATGGATGGAAGGATGTTTGTTACGTCTTCACGCCAAAACTACAGAACAGATTGAGCTGAAATTTTGCATGGGATTTTGCTGTGGAAAAGTTCAAAGGTACTTTCTATCCCATGGGAACTGATTTATGGGATAAAAAGTAGCCTATGTTTGATTCCAGGATTATAATTATCTGTATACAAAATTTCAGCCCGATCCGTTCAGTAGTTTTGGCGTGAAGAGGTAACAAACATCCATCCATCCAAACTTTCGCATTTATAATATTCGTGTGATATTCAGACTCTCACAAACTAGTTATATTGCAGTATATTAAGATTTCCGCCTTATAAGTATTAGAAATAAATAAATATACAATGTTTTTACTTGTAAATGTGTGGTTAATAAATAAGCAGAGACTAGTTAAGATGATGTAAAAAATATCGGCAGCGATGTAGGTCTTTGCACAAGTAAATTGAACTTTATTTCCATAGGCATAAAGAATCTCAAAGCTTCTTAGCAGAGGATATAACATTTATCGTTTTGAACTAGTTTCTGCTGAAAATAATGGGATAGATAGTCACTTAGAATAGTAATTTTTAAATGCCAAATGTGGTTCATTTGTCGATGATTTCTTATGATTAATAATATTTAGACAATGTCGCATTTTACTAATATGTACATTGTATATTGTTGATGTGACGTGTTTCATATCATTTCTGTTGTGAACCTACAAAACTGCCAATAATAGTAGTTGTTCTAGAAATTAAAAGAAAAATACGGTCATATTCTTAGGTGAGGAATGAATAGATAGCAACAGGTGAGAGTAAAGGTTCTCGCAGATCAAAGGCGCCCCGGTACAGCATAGCACAAACATGTGCATTTATATATAGGTTTTTACTGTTACGTCATTTAGATCAATTTCATATTATCGACATCAGATGAAAAATCGCTCGCGGGCCACTCGTTTAAAGCTTGTGGGTAGCCATTTTGTCTCTATAAAATGTATCTAAAGATAATTCCCCATAATCTTAATGGTCTGGTAACGTAAAATACTGTTTTTCCTCTTTCTGTCTTTTTTTAATGACATAAGTCAGAGAGAGAAATAACACTGCTTAACAGCTGTTTTAAGTTATCGGACCATTATAAAAAAGGGGGAATGATTTTAAGCCCATATTTGAATACATATTTTGTGTTTGTGCCGTGTGGTTGCGGTATAAGATTAATGTGCGCCGATCTTTATATTACAGGGGTCTAAAAAGAAGTTAAAAATCGATTTGTCTCTCGCAAAATTTATGCATTTATTAAAATTACGTCTAGTCAAATTGGTTTCTATTGACTGATTTAAGTATTCGAGAAAATTTAGACATCATGTAACAAGGAATTAACTTCAAGATGGAAGTTTTAGAGTACCTGTAGACTAAGTAATCAATCAATGAATTGTATGATTTATTTTAAGGAGTTATTTTTATCTTTGTGTGATTATTTGATTTGTTATTGTACTCAAATCCGTCTGAAGCTAGAACCACACTTGTGGTGTTTAGTGGCATGGCGTGTCAGAAGCATATCGGTCTGAAACTTTTAGTATGGTTAGAAATGAACACATCACGGTGTTTTTATTTATATATTTCTAAAAGTACAGTATTGTGGTGTGTTGTGTCATTGTAATAATGTGTCTCTACTATACTAAACCTGAAACCGATCCTTTATACTTTTTACGCGCTTCTGACGGGCCACACCACACCACTAGTGTGGTTCTAGCTTTACGTAAGTAGCCACACTGCTCAGCGACTACAGAGTTTAATAGAAGTTGAAAATATTCTATGTATCCATAGAAAATAGCCGAGGTAACTTCCGCTTAGCTTGGAAACATGTGTTCAGCCGGGTTCCATCGCGAAAGGGTGATGAGTGGGAATTAGAGATGAGTGAGAAAGCTATCTGCTTCCGCTAGACTATTTGTTGGTGGAAATACAAGTTACTATGCAGTTTACTCTTGCGAGTTAAGCGGAGTCCTGAATGGGTCCGCTCCGCTCGCGTTGGAAGCCCGGCTTAAGGACCGACTTCCGCCAAACAGAGATGTATGAAAATTACCGTAGGTCTGATCCAGTACCATAGATCTAAGTTGAATTCGGTAGATTTGGTACGTTCTCCAGCGCTAAGTCAACAAATGGCCTGTGTTGTGTTACAACTAAACTCGACACTTAACTTCGAACCTTATTTGTATTAAAATAAATAAATAATAAATAAATAATGCTGGACAATTCACACAGCATTATCTAGCCCCAAGCTAAGCAGAGCTTGTGTTATGGGTACTAGATAACTGATATACTTAATACAATACACTACATAGATAGATATTTTTTTATTATACATAGAAAACATCCAGAACGCCCTGGACAAATGTCTGCAGATCGTGCAAACATTTGTCCCGAGGCGGGAATCGAACCCGCAACCTCCTGCGTCGCAGGCAGACCTTCGCCCGCTGCGCCACAGAGGTCGTCAAAATTGTAAGAACACCAACCTTTCATCCCTTAACAAGGGACATCGTCAGGAAAGTACGGGTTAACCCGACTTAATGAATTCGTCAAACTACGATAGTTTTTATTTTATTATCGTCGTAATCTCTGTTTTGGTGGTATCGGGCGTTATTATTTCTAATGTTTGCAGTTTTACTCCTAGTGCCAATTTATCTGGATATAATTGCACTTTTAATGCCTTTGATTTTAGATACTTGGATTGTAATAAAAACATTAAAGAATATATATTTTTTATTTTTGAGACCTTATCTTTGCCTTAATTCAGTTAGTTACTCTTAAAATCTCTCGCACTTTACTTAAAAAAAACCTTAAAAAAAATTAGAGAGAACAAAACATTTCAATGACTTTATTTATTTTGACTTGTCTAATTTGAATGAACGAGCGATCCACTTTATTTTACTAGAAATATTGAAATATCTGACGTGAACAAGAGTTTTGCGAGGTCTAATTTATTCATTAAAGGAAATTGAATCGAAACTTAATTTTGAGCGATTGACAAAATCACCAATAAAATATTTGGTTCCGTTTATGCTACCTAGTACATTATTGTAATGTATTTGTATGTATATTTTTCTATGTATTGATCGCATATATCTATACTATCTATACTAATATTATAAAGAGGAAAGATTTGATTTTTTGTTTGTTTGTTTGTTTGGTTGTATTGAATAGGCTCCGAAACTACTGGACCGATTAGAAAAATTCTTTCACTGTTAGGAAGCTTACTTTTCAGGGAGTGACATAGGCTATATTTTATCCCGGAATTCCCACGGGAACGGGAACTACGCGGGTGAAACCGCAAGGCGATCGTCTAGTGTTATATATAGCTAAGATTGATATGACGGCCTTGTGTCCTATATCTTTTGATGGTGTGTCAATTCCAGTTAGTAAATCCGTCAAAAACCTGGGTTTGATTCTTGACAATGAATTGTCCCGACGTCCGCAATTGGCTGAACTTAGCCGAAAAATGTTCGCATCGGCTGGCTCACTGCGGCGACTGCGAAATTTCCTCCCGACTTCCACTAAGGTGACACTTGCCCAGTCCTTTTTGCTCCCCATTCTCGATTACGCCGACGCTTGTTATCCGGACCTCAATGAAGACCAATTAAACAAGCTTCAGCGCCTCCAAAATTTCAGCATCAGGTTCATATTTGGCCTTCGCAAATATGACCACGTTTCCGAATATCGCGTTAAACTCAAGTGGTTGCCCATCCGACTTCGCAGGATTACTCACATACTATCTCTCTTGTACAGTATCTTGTTCTATCCTCCCAGCCCTTCCTATCTCAAGGAGCGCTTTGAATTCCTTTCTAACTCTCACTCTCTCTTTCTGCGTTCCTCTGAAACACTCATCTTAAAAGTCCCTGCCCACACTACCACTTTCTACGACAAATCTTTCACTGTACAAGCTACCCGTCTATGGAATGCTCTCCCTGGACATCAGACGTGCCATATCACTCCCTCTCTTTAAAAAACTGCTTCATCAGCATTAACTGTCCTTGCAAAGTTAGACAACTTTATTTTTATGTTTATGTAGGTAAGTCTATTATATTGTTTGTAGGCTATATGTAGGTATTATAGTATGTAGTGTAAGTATTATTATTATTTTTTCGCGTGCCATAGTCTATTTTGTTCTTACATGTCCAGTCCATCCCAAGGTTGCCTGGAAGAGATCGCTCATAGCGATAAGGCCGCCTTTGTACTTCGTCTACTCTTAGCATTTATTTCTGTATTGTTATCTGTCTTTGTGTGGTACAATAAAGTATTATCTATCTATCTATGTTTTTTGATGATACAGCACTAAACGAGATGCACAAAGTGACGTCTATGTAGGGATAGCAAAAAAAAGGAAAGGTGACTAGCGATCAAAGCAACCTAATATTTTTTCAACTTCTGGTAGAACTACGGACACAAAAAAATTATTTAGAACACATCCGTCAGATTCCACTTTCGTCAGAAGTAGTTTTTTGTATAATTTCAGTTCAGTTTCGTCATGAATGACGGATGTGGATAACTTCTAATGACCCTTTCGTCAGATTTCGCTTCCGTCATAAATCTTCAGTTCCTAGTCTATATATTGGGAATAATATATTGGGAACCGGTATTAATGATAGTCATGAGTCATGACCATAAAACAAAATTTAAAAAATATACTTTAATAAAAAGTAAATAGTTTGTTTTGACGTAACAACGTCTTATAATTCGATAGAGCCGGCTGACCACACGAAAAAACATGACGTCATGCGGCGTTACCTCGCTCTGAGGCGTTCCATGCAATAAGGCTTGAAGTGTAAGCGAGAGCGCTCGACATCCGTCTCTCTCCTACTTGAGTGAGCGATGCGTCTGAGTTGTCATTGTCACATTCAACTATCGTCAGTAAACCGACTTTACAGACAACCAATTTTTTATTAAAATTTCTAAGTAACCATTAGACAGAATAACAGTGGGACGTCTGCTCTTAATTTTAAGTAGGCGTTAGGATTAGAATTTGATAAGGTAGGTAGGTACTAGGTACTTACTGGTAAAATCCTAGCGCCTACATAAAATTAATAGCTGGGGACGGGCCGTATTATAGTTTTTTATCTAGTACTTAGACATCATAAATATGAAACAAGCGACTCAATCGTTTCAGACAGATCAGAACTGAAAATTTCTGGGCCAAACATGATTTTATAATATTTTTTTTTTTTTATATATTGAATGATATTTCAATAGTAATCAAAATCTGTAGTCTACGCGGACGAAATCGTGGGCATAGTCTGTAGTCTGTAATCGTATACATGCGGTTTGAACTTCTACGAGATGTAAATTCTGACCTATACGGAATAAAAAGTGATCTGACGAAAGCGGAATCTGACGGACGAGGAATCACGAGAATTGCTGTTTCGTCACCAGTTTCAAAATTCTGACCTATACGGAAAAAAAAAGTGATCTGACGAAAGTGGAATCTGACGGATGTGTTCTAAATCAAAAAAATTGTCCTTGGTCCTACCAGGACTTCGCGGTAGGAGCACGTGCAACAAACGTAGATCATAATAGGTTAACGAGGAAGCACACTTAAATAGAAACAAAATTTTATTTATCACAATAATTTATTTTTACAAATGAATAAAATCAAGTTTTCACAAGGATTCTTGTAGAGTTAATGAAAATTTCACATTAAAGAAAGACTTTAGTGAAAGTAAAATAATTGCCCTGAGGCGTTGACAATTCCACTACAGTTACAAATTAGTAAGTGGATTTTTCCGGGGTGTGGGTTCTAGAAGCCTTCTCGAAAATCTGCTTTATGTTTATAACAACAAGGTACATATCTCTTTCAAGTAATTTCAGTGGCAAAACCAACGTATTTATAAAATTACAGCATAATGAGTGAGGCACTCGTTTGCGTATGCGCCGATCGGAGCAGAATCCATCGCAGTCGACACCATAGAGCGAACACACACCCCGAAAACCACGAAATTTGAGCTTAACAACCAAATGTACCTCTAAGTTTTACGTCTATCTACAACTCGAAGCGAACAATTAAACTTTTAAATACCAAATCGGTAACAACTTTACAAATATACTTTTGGTCCCATCCGAAACGCAGGCAGCACTATTACCGACCTACTCAATATATCCTCACTCGATGTGATCGACTCGATAACACTTCGCGGCGGAGCGTGGCGCCCTCTGCCGCGATTATATCAATATTATTTACAACTCCACCTACCGGGTAAACTTTGAACACATTTTACAGAATACGTTTGGGTATAATTATGCATTTTGTACCATCGTTGTAGGGACGCAAGTAGCGCCCATGCGCGTAATCGGGCCCCTACCACATTAAAAATATACAACTTGCAATAACTAACTTATATCTAGATATTTACATCACAAACCGGCACATTGCAGCGGTGGAAAACGTGGTAATAACTGTCGCTGACCAGGCCAAGGTGGATACGTCCGATCATTTTCTTGCCAAGCGAGACAAAATACGGGTACAACTTCAAAAGAATATATAGCGATGCGAATCGGCTACGGAAAAACTTGCGACCGTATCTTGCCATTCTTTTCTGTTGGTTCATATTCAACAAAAACAAAATTCATATTGAATCGTCGCTAACGCCACCTACCCGCATCGCAAACAATAACTATCCACCTCGGCCCGTAACGCACGAAACACAACACTGAACGCTTCAGCTAGATGGCGCGCGAAGCACTTAGCACTCAATCCATACCGTGGAACACACGGGCGTTACCGGCGCGTATAAAACGCGCAGCAGAGGTATCGCTAGCAGAGGACTGCGCGGTCCGGCGGAGCCCTAGTGCTTCGCAAACGGAGGCAGGTGGCGGAGGCATCGCACTCTAGCGCGCAGCCGCAGTCCCCGTGGTGCGGGTGCAGCTTGGCGGGCTTCTCGTAGTCCGGTTGGAACTTCTTGCAGAGTGCCAGCACGGAGGGGGGGTGCGGGTGCGATTTGCGGGAGACCTGTAACGTGGCGAAGATCTGGGTCAGGTTAGTTTGCTCGATTAGCACACTGACTAGGTAATAACGAAGATAAAACCGCTACCCTATAGTCTAAACGCAGATTTACTAACTAAGCAGTTCTTAGATCGAATAGAAACGCTTAACGATGGCTTTTACCCAATATCATTGCGTTCTGCGTGCAGATAAGGCGGTGATTTCATTCCTCTAAAGGAAGACTTCAAAAAGTTTCTTTTGCCTGCATGATGTCTTGGTAAGTTTATGGTTAAAACCCAAATAAAAACGCGAATCTTGAAACGAGCGTAATTTTTCGGAAAGAAAGCGCATGCATATCGCGAGGACAGTTTTTTTATTGTCAATAGAACTTGGTTTGACCAAAATCTCACCAGGCGAAAAGTGAAGATGTGGCTGACGGTATTTTACGAAGAGACCCAGGTTGTAATTGGCCGGAAAAACAGAAGCAGGCAGCGAGTTCCATGATAAAGGTGGAGGAAAACCGCAGTTATTTGAACTCTTAATTTCATTTAAATATCGACACAGAATCGGCTGTACCCGATTAGAAAAAGCTTTGTATCTAAAATCGTACCTTTCCAAACGCATTCTCAAGCCAAACCCATGCGGTTACTTGACACAATTACCTATAATAGTTAGTGTTAGTACAAGTAGTCCGCCCCGCGTCTCACCTTGGGCGTGGAGGGGGCGTCCGGGAATGGGGGGGAGATGTCGCGCGCGTGCGCATGTTTCAGCGGCTTGTCGCGCTCGTCCTCGTCGGCCTTGTTGGTCGGCGTCGACGGTCGGGAGTCGGGGGTTTCTGGAATAGACGAGTAGGTAGGTACTATTAGTAACTGGAAAGTTTTCGAAAGTATTGATGCTTTTCTAAAATAAACGACAGTGATGTCAATTCAGAAGAACTAACCTAAACTAATAGGACAGCACTAAAAATTATGTCATCTTTTTTCGATCGTTATGAAAGGGCAACATTTTTGGTCCTGTCAAATTCGTTTAGTTTATTTTTAGCATCACTATCCGTCCACTGGTTGTAGGTACATGATCTTCACAGATATTCAAACTTGTATGCCTTTGTCGTATGCGTATGCATTGTTGATCTGATTACATAGACAATATTTTGGAGGATGGTTGCCCAGTCTAGATCTATTTCCAATTTTTGGGTAATGATGCTAATTGTGTTAGGCAACGAAATATTAATAAAGTTGAGCAGAGCTTCCACTAACGTCTTTAGGTCTGCTTTCGTTATCATCCTGCATTATTATTGTGTATAGCTTGTACGAAAATGTGCATTCAAATATTGGCTTTAGCTCGTAACATTTAGATACATTTTATAATGACGGTATCAGACGACAGACAGCTCGCGGGCCACTCGTTTGAAGCTTGTGGGAAGGTATTTTGTCACTGTAAATTGTATCTAAATTGTAGTTTAAGCCCCTATTTGTGCTGGTCGGTAGCGGTACTTATTGAATTAATGAACGCAGAGCTTAAATCATTCTTACCACCATTCTCTTCATGATTCCCATTAGTCCCGTTGAATCCATTCACTCCATTATGCCCGTTGTGTCCGTTCGTTCCGTTCAGTCCGCCGTTCAGTCCGTTCGTTCCGTCGTCGCTGTCACTGTCATCTGACGCCTGTGACTCTGCGTCCAGCGCTACGCCGACGATGGCGCGCGGCATGTCGGCCTCGTCTTTCAACCAGGGGTGCTCCAGGCACTCTTCCACTGTAAGACGGGCCCTGGGGAAATGGAAAGAGTTAACAATTGCACATCAATCATGGGACAAGGGAAAGGAAGTTAGCACTTATTAATAATTATTATTGTTTAAATCTACATTTTCATATGGCATCATCTAGCCTACTGTCTTCGTCATGTTGAGATCAGATCACCGACTACAGAATAGAGGCGACCTTGCGCTTGTCACGAGCCAAACCCTGGACGACAGTTCTACTGTCTCCCCGGAACGGGTAGGTAGGTATATTTATGATTTGGCAAAATCAAAATTAACGCGTTGACTGCCAAGCTTCAGCGATGCGATTCGACCTAAAGCGGCGCATCGCTATGCACACGTTGCCAGACAACCTCGTGTGGTTCATGGGACTCAATGTGTTAATCGCGTTTAAAACTGAATAAAACTAAAAGCTGTTCCAAAATCCATAACTTCAAGACCCATTTCGTACGTAAAAACAATACTCACTTGGGATCAATGAGCAGCGTCTCCCTAATGAACAGCTTCGCGCGCGCGGACACCCCCCGGAACAGGTCCTTGGGGAAGGAGAGCTGGCACTGCGCGATGTTCAGATAGGTCTCCTGCTTGGTGTCGCCGGCGAAGGGCGAGTAGCCGCTGAGAAGGACGTAGGCGAGCACGCCGACGGACCAGATGTCGGCGGCTACGGACAGCGGCTCGTACGAGAGGATCTCTGGGGCTGGAAGGAGAAATGTGGTTTAGATATTGCAGGAATTGATAGTGCCATCTAGGTTCGCTAAGCAAAGAGCGAAGCAAAAGCTTTGCTTAGTAAAGCTACATGGTACCTATGCCGAATCATGTCAGAAAGGCTTGAGTTCAGTTTGACGATATCGAAACGCCATCGTGACGTCTCATTTTTGTATGGGATTGACGTAGTGGAACTACGTCAATCCCTCCGCAATCCGCAATGTCTGAACGATAAAAGCGCTCCTGTACCAAAAAGTCATGATCACGGCTCGATACTATCTAATTCAAATTCAAATTCTGAGTGGGGGAACTGGGATCTGTACATCTCGCATGGGAGTGTATTGTGCATTATCCCACTGCCTAACCAGGCCCTAACCAGCCCAGCTCCTCGAAGTACCGGAGCAGGACTTTTGGCGATTGACAGCTTCGTTTCAGCTTTTCTGTAGGCGTGGACGTCGATACTATCGTTAAACAGAACTCTTAGAGCTACCAAGGTAGCACGAAGCAGACATGTCTAGAAAATATCAAAGTGTTAAAATAGTGATTCTCGACCTGCATCTACCTAGGTATATGTATTCGCACATCTGAGTTCTGGACCGCTCTGGTCGAAAACGACCTACATTCTAAAATCAAGACAAACATCTACAAAAGGCAAGACCACACCATTATTCAAAAAGGATTATTCAAATTAAAGTTTATTATTTGTTAATTAAGATTGAGCTGAATGTCTTCTGTCTTCCCATAAAGGCCACCCGCGTCTCTGTTTACACTTCCTAAATAGGTCAGTACCAAGTATTTTCCTGTTTTATAAAAATCATCGATTTATTAATCCATTTACGAAGCTGACATTACCTTCTTTGGCTACTAATTAGAAGAATTACTATCGAGTTATTTTGTTCAAAAATTCCAGCGTTATTATCAACGTAATAAAACAGCTTTGTTTCCATTTTCTTTTATCTTTAATAGTCATTGGTTTGGTCGTCGATAACTACGTCGTAAAGGAAACTAAATTAAAATTGCGATAAGGACCTAGTTCTTGCTTGATTGATAATTTATTTGATACATTGATACCTACGAATAAATAATGCTGGTCAATCCACACAGCATATTGCCCCAAAGTAAGCATAGGTACACTTTTAATGTAGGTACAGTTTCTTTTCAGAGAACGTAAACGCTCATTGAAATGGATACAGGCTCTTAAAAACGAAATCGATTTTTCTGTTTCGTTTTCGTGCAAACGCTAATCTTATGCAAGCGACATAAGTGTTGGTTTTACACGACAACGCAAACGAAACTTCGATTTTCCTTTTCCGAGTATGCCCCTAGGTTTGAGTAAAACATTTATAACGCGCAAATCATGTTACGGCTCCTATTCGCCCATGACGCCTCGTAGCAAACACAGAAAGAACACACGCATTCGCGTCGTAACTCTCTTAAAAAGCTCGCCTCCTACAACGCGTTGTGCAATAAAAAAACAAACTCAGTTAACTCACCGACATAATCCCTAGTGCCCAGTATCTCCCGCACATGCGCGCCGGGCTGGATGGCGCGGCTGATGCCGAAGTCACAGATCAGCAGCTCCTCGCCTCCAGCAGACAGCAGCAGGTTCTGTGGCTTCAGGTCTAGGTGTGCGATCCGCCGCGCGTGTAGGTGGGCCAGACCTGCGAAAGAAATAGAATAATAGATAAGCTAATAAATAATAATAGATAGAATAATAGATAAGTCTTCCTTACTACTTATACTTGTCTTCCAACTCGCGACAACTATTGTCGCGAGTTGGAAGACAAGTAGAAGTTAGATAAAAAACGTGTTGGACGAACTGCTAACAAATCGTTCATTTTGTGTCAGAACAAGAGGTAAAGAGGTTGTAGGAAGGGTCCTATTTGCTCACTACTGTTTAGAAGTAAAAGTCGATTCAATTTTAACTGTGTTTTTATTGAGGAATCATGCGTATAAATATTACAAATTAAGGTAATTCCTTAGGTCATCTAACGAAGAGCGAGAAATGATAATTTGACCAATCCTGAGGCTCGATGCGCAGGCGCCGACTTTCCAGGCCGGTGAGTTGAGACAGCGCTAGTTGTGTGCGAGCGGGACAACAAACATAAATATATCGCGCGCACTTCCGCGGGCCCGCCAGTGTTGGCGGCGCGCTCGCGTGCCGCGGTCGCCTTCTCGTTTGAGCATGACGTAGGTATCCTAGGTACACTACATCACCCCCCTTCAAGAGAATCGTACGGTACGATGAACGACTCTGCCATATCGTGTCACGTAGGGCTGTTGAGGTGGGGTTGCTGCTGTCGCTGCTGGCGCTGTCGTGGTGGCCGTGTCCTGCTCCTCGCTGGTTCTGTCGTATATGTAGGCCGGCTTCAGACGATCCATTGATACGACTGTTGTTCGTGTAGGAAGTTGTATTTTGTAGCATTTTTCTTGTCTTGCGATAACTTTGTATGGTCCCTCGTATGGTGGCGTTAGTGGCTTCTTAACGTAGTCCACGCGCAGAAAAACGTGAGTGCAGGTTTCCAAGTCTTTGTGGATGAATGTTCGTTGTTGTGCTTGCTTCTGTCCGCTGGGTGATAATGTTGCCATCGTCTCCGTTATTTTCTTGACAAATTCTTGGTCGTTTTCTTTTGATTTTGTAGGAACGAAGAAATCTCCAGGTAGCCTTAGCGTTGATCCATATGTGAGCAGGGCCGGACTCAGGTCGGTATTTTTGTGCAGTGAAGCGCGTAGTCCTAGTAGAACGGTGTGTAGTTCGCGCGTCCATGTTGTGGTTGCTCCGCGTGCCATGAGTGCTGCTTTTAGCGTCCGGTGCCAGCGTTCTATTTGTCCATTGGATTGAGGGTGATAGCTCGTTGTACGTAGGCGTGTCACTCCCATCCTTTTCATTAGGGCTTGAAATAATATTGACTCGAACTGTCGTCCTTGATCCGTAGTGATGCGCAGTGGACATCCGAATCTGCATATCCAGTGTTCGTAGACTGCTCTGGCTATAGTCTCTGCGGTGATGTTTTGAACTGGAACTGCTTCTGGCCATTTGGTGCGTCGATCCATCATTGTAACGATGTACTGGCATTCTTCTGACGGTAGCAGGGGACCGACGATGTCTACATGTATGTGGTCGAATCTTCCAGCCTCTTCAAACTGTCCCAGTGGTGTGATTGTGTGACGTGCGATTTTACTCTTCTGACATTTCAAGCAATTCTTGGTCCATTGTGCGATTTCCGTGTTCATCCGTGGCCAAAAGTATCGTGATGTCATCTGTTTTCTTGTGCTTCTAATCCCAGGATGGCATAGTTCGTGAAGTGCTTTGAATGCTGCTTCTCGATATGAAGTAGGTAGGTATGGTCTTGATCGTCCTGTGGTCATCTCGCATGTTATAGGTAGGGTAACGCCTGGTAGAGTTTTCATAGCAAACTTCAAATGACGTTTGTTTTTTAGTTTCTTCAGTTCTTCGTCTTCTTGTTGATCCCTCGCCAATTGATTATAGTTGATTGTTGAAGTGCAGGTTATTTCTTCTACTCTTGATAGTGCATCGGCTACTATGTTGTCTTCTCCCTTGAGGTACTTGATTTCGGTGCAAAACTGACTTATGAATTGTAGCTGTCTTTCTCTTCTTGGAGTGTCGCTGTTGCTCGGAGCTTTCTTCAAGGCGTACGTAAGTGGTCTGTGGTCGGTAAATACCACCACGTCGAGTCCTTCGATGTAGCGTCGGAAATGTTTCACAGCAGTGTATATCGCTAGGAGTTCGCGATCATACACGCTGTATTTTTGCTGCGCTTCGCTGAGGGTCTTCGAGTAGAACGCTATTGGCTTCCAAGTGTTTTCATGCTTCTGTTGGAGAACGGCACCCATGCATTTGTCCGAGGCGTCTGTCATGATGTATAACGGTGCTCCAGGAACGGGATATGTCAATGTGGCCGCTTCTTTGATGCTGTGGCGACATTGTTTATATGCTTCTTCTGCTTCTGGTGTCCATATGATTGGTGTTTTGTCCTTCTTCTTCGTGTTGTGTAGATATTTGTTGAGTTCTCGTTGAAGCTCTGCTTGTTTAGGTAGAGTATCTCGGTAGAAGTTTAACATTCCCAGAAATCTTCTTAGTTCTTCAATGGTTTTTGGTTTTGGAAATGTAGCTATAGCTTCAGTTTTGTCTTCTGGCGGTTGTATTCCTTCTTTTGATATTTTGTAGCCGAGGAAGTTGAGAGTCCTTTTTCCAAATTCGCATTTGTCCGTGTTTATGCTCAAACCATATTCTGTGAGGCGCTTGAATACTTCATGTAGATGTTGCTTGTGTTTTTGTTCGTCCGGTGAGAATATCAGGAGGTCGTCGACGTAGGTGAATGTGAACTCATCCAGGCCACGTAGTACACGATGCATGAAGCGTTGGAATGTCTGTGCACTGTTTCGAAGGCCAAAGGTCATTGACCTAAATTCCCATAGGCCAAAGGGTGTGGTTATGGCACTTTTCTGGATGTCTTCTTTGCTGTTCATCGGTATCCAATAGTAGAGTAGGCTTTCTTGATGTCGATTTTTGAAAATATTTTCTTCCCATGTAGTCTGAATGTGAAGTCTTGTATTCTTGGTATTGGGTAGCGGTCGGGGATTGTCATAGCGTTGAGGCGTCGATAATCCCCACAGACTCGTAGTTGTCCATTCTTCTTCCTGACGATGTGCATAGGATTGGCCCAAGGGCTGCTAGACGGTTGACAGATACCCATCTCTGCCAAGCGCTCGAATTCTTTCTTCGCTTCGATGTATTTGTCCGGTGGTAGAGGTCGTGGTCGGACGTGTATCGGAGGTCCGGTGGTCTCTAAGTGATGCGTGACGTCATGCGGCGGCGGCTTCCTCATTGACATAGGTTTTTGAATGTCCGGGTATTGCTTTAAAATGTCGACGTAGGGATGTTTCTCGTTGATGATGTGGATGGATGAATCGTTGGAGTACATAGAGAGTGTCTTGATAGATAGCTTGGTCAGCCCGTCGATCAATCTTCCTCCTCGTAGGTCCACTAGTATGTTGTGATGACGTAGAAAGTCCGCTCCAATAATAGATCTTTTTACATCGGCGATGACGAAGGTCCATGTGTAGTTCCGGCGTAGGCCCAAGTTCAACTGAAGTGTCTTCTCTCCGTAGGTATGTATGCAACTTCCGTTTGCTGCGTAGAGTTTGAATTCTGTAGGCGTAGGTTTCTTCATTCTTACTGCGATGACTGATATTTCGGCGCCTGTATCGATGAGAAAGCGTTCACCACTTTGCCTATCAGTGACGCTTAGGCGGTTCATTTTATATGTGTCGACACCGATGCCCGCCGAACTCGATGCCTCTTCTAGTTTTCCGACGGTGTTTGCAGTTTCTTCCATGCACAAGGGGATTCGCATCTTCTTGCTTCCTTTCTAAAACGGTAGTGGTAGCGGCATAACCAATCTGGGTCCGTCGGCTTTCTCCCGCTTCTATTGGTTGATTTTGAACGAGAGCGGCCGCGCCATCTGTTAGGTTGACGAAAGTTCCTTCTTCCCCGTAACTCGGCGATTTCCATTGTAAGCTTCTCAATTTGTTTTGATATTAGCTCTATATGTGGATCGTTGCTGGTACTTTGTGCTGCTGACGATGATGCTGCTAGCGATGCTGATACGGCGGCGATCTGGGGTTCCATGTGTTCTGTCATCTTGTCTGCCATCGAAGCTAATGTGTTCAGTGATGATTCTTCGTTTACTGACAAAACTGCTCGAACAGCCTGTGGTAGTTGGTTGAGCCACAGAACTTTTAGGGCGTCGTCTTTCACCATTGTGCCTCCTAGGTCTCTCCATCCTTCGCAGTAACTGGCTAGGTTTTTGATCTCCCAATTCTTGGCCACTCAGAAGTTTCTGTAACTGTTTTGCTTCAGACTCTTGATAAACGGATAACAGTCTATTCTTCAGCGCTTGGTATTTTCCGGTAGCTGGCGGGTTCATGAGGATATCGCCAATTTGTTGTACGTCGTTTTGTTGAAGAACGCTTAACACGTAGCGGAATTTGTTGTCGTCTCCTAGTTTTGACGGTTCGATGAGGGCTTCAAACTGCGCAAACCATAGTCTTGGGTATTCTCTCCAAAAAGGCAGGATTCTGGACTGGATTGATACCGGAGAGATGTCCGCTCCCAACTCTGGAGTGCTTTCCGTCGGGGTCACCATTGTAGGAAGGGTCCTATTTGCTCACTACTGTTTAGAAGTAAAAGTCGATTCAATTTTAACTGTGTTTTTATTGAGGAATCATGCGTATAAATATTACAAATTAAGGTAATTCCTTAGGTCATCTAACGAAGAGCGAGAAATGATAATTTGACCAATCCTGAGGCTCGATGCGCAGGCGCCGACTTTCCAGGCCGGTGAGTTGAGACAGCGCTAGTTGTGTGCGAGCGGGACAACAAACATAAATATATCGCGCGCACTTCCGCGGGCCCGCCAGTGTTGGCGGCGCGCTCGCGTGCCGCGGTCGCCTTCTCGTTTGAGCATGACGTAGGTATCCTAGGTACACTACAAGGTAAAGAAAACCACTAATTAATGAACAAGAGAAAATTCGTTCAGCCATTTGGGCTACCGACAGCTGCCACATAATATCCAAATACACAACAATTTCTAGTTCATCAATTCGGCATAAATTTATAATACGATATTTATAGGTAAAGACATTACAAAATTGTCCATCACTCAACAAGTGTTATGGCAGAGTAGATAGTAGTAGGCTATAGTGCTGGTCTTTCGCGGTGACCATAGTGAAATGGTTGAAAGTTTGAAAAACCTAGCCTAGCACCCCGACACGAGCGACAGCCCAGACCGATGCCTAGTCTTGTGTCGGAGAAGCCAAGATCGACTTTAGATGGCCGAACCACAAGAGTAACAAAGTGAGCACACTGACCTTCCAGAACATGTCTCAGGGCACGTCGGGCTGCGCCCTCGGACAGGCGCTCCTCCTCATCCAGGAGACGCTGGAGCTCGCCGCCAGCGCACAGCTCCAGTACTATGGCCACTTCGGAACGGGTCTCGTATACCTGGAAACGTAGGGGGATAGTTAGAGCTGGGGTTTGTTTAGGAGAAGAAGTGAAAAAGTGGTAGATACTGCTAAAAATCTGAATCTAAGAGGTTTATAGGATGCTACCGCTGGACAAAAGTCTACCTTCGCTTTACCTATTGATCTAAATACCATCTCTATGGCGATGTTACACCAGTAGGCCAAGCACGAGGATTGTTCTCTAGGGTAGAATAGACAATAATGACATCGCATCGTCCATTACGTACATTATTGAAGTTGAAGGAATGAATTTCTAATAATTTACGCATTCGATGACAAAGCGACAGTCATTTTTCTCTTTTCTACCCTAGACAATAATCCCCGTGCTTGCCCTACAGTCTTGGCAATCGTTACGGGGTTTGGTATTTATTAAGTCAACAGTTTCAAATTTTTCGTTCTTTCTTCTTTATTCATCAAGAAAGAATGACCTTAAATAGGCTTCAAGACATTCTTTAAAATGTTGTTTTCTAAAACATATTGGTTACCTACGTTGTTTATCCAAGTAGCCAGCAAGTAACAAATGCCTAACTACTTGCAACGAACTAATTAAGCCTCTTCCAAGATAAAGTATGCTGAAGTCCGCACCAAACATCCTCAGGAAGCAAACCGAGTAAGTAGCCTCTAAGTGATTTAAGATAAATAGCCTCAATCAGTTCAGAGCTGGTCCCGATTCGTCAGTACTGCCCAGCTCACTGGTTTGACTGATGGTGCTATTACCGACCGCTCAGCGGCTATATTTCTTATGAACCATGATCGAATACTATTGCATTTCCTCCTAGTTGCTCTTTAACTTGAGTTTGATTAGTTTGCTAGATTCCTTCGTAACTGTACCTACCCTTGTGTACTTTTTGCCATTATCATCATCATTTTTCTATTCCTCGTGGTTTAGCTTCGAAATTTGACTCGTTTTGTTTTTATTCCGAAGGAGCTTGAGCGTATACAAACTATTTTAAGCTGGGCAGTGGCCCAGCATAAAATTTTAGGAATTTAAAACATAGCGTCATCACGAACGTGGTGATGGGCAGAACCTGCTGTACACGCAGTAAATTACCAGTAACCCTGTAAACGCTCAAGCCTTCGGAATATAATTTCCTATAGGTACGCGCACCTAAATTACGATAAAATGAGCTCAAAATCTATTTATGCGATTAATATCGCGACACGCTATAACGACTCCGGCAACGACTAGCTTACAACCGCCAGACAGAATCTGCTGCTGCCTTTAACTCAACTCAACAGCCTGTATTGGACGCAGGCCTCCCCTTATAAGCGCCTTATTGGCTTTTATCACATGGGGGGTAATGCCCATAATCTCCACGCTGGGCAAGCGGGTTGGGGATCGCAGTTCGGTGGTAGAATTGTTCTGCAGGGGCGCTGCTGCCCGCCCCCGGTGGATATCCCTTAGTCGCCTCTTACGACACCCGCGGGAAGAGTTAGGGTGGTGCAAATTCGAAGCCGGCACCACACAGCGAGCTGCCTTACAGATGTTTATTTACGGAATGATGAAAAGCATCCTCACCTCATGCAGTTTAACAACCCTGCTGCTCTCGGAACACATGTCCAGTACTGCCACCTCATGCAGGATTTCCCGCGTGGTGTCTGCAGCGCGGCGCCGCTTACGGATGAACTTGGCTGCGTACTCCTCACCCGTCACCAGGTGGCGGAGCTTGCGGACTGACGCGAATTTACCCCTGGAAAGAAGAAAGGGAGAATGAGTTGATGAATAAGGAGTTTACAATACAACCTCTGCTTAGGGCTAGGTGATGCTGTGTTAATCGTCCAGCATTTTTTATTTATTATGTTCAAACAATATGGAAGCACTCCGCTGGATTTTTATAATCAGATAATGTAGTATTTGGTAAGACAAATGTGCTGGTGTTTTGACGGATTTTGGACGTCGGCGGCGGCGGCGGCGGTAGAAATTATTGGCAAAGTTAGCAAAATTTCCATTGAAAGATGTCTAAAATCCTTACAGGAAACTGCAAGGAAATGGGAATATGTGTCAAGTTACCGTTAAATGCCAAATCAAAGTTCAGAGCTCCATAAAGCCAAGAATCCATAAAGCCATTTTGATTTACTGTCATACAGTTGAAACAATTCCTTAAATAATGTAAAATACTACCTAATAGGTACATCACGAAGTCTTTGAAGTCTACATTATCCAGGGATTAAATCAAAGCTGCGCTAACAGGATCCCGGATTAGGTCAATGAGACGCACGTATTGTTTTGGATTAGCGGACCGTATCCTGTCGCTGACAGGTAAATCCATGGTCAATCCTCGACCCCATTGTGTCACTAACGAATCCTACTAAGTAAGAGTATTTTACTGCTCCCGATTTACACTGATTTTAATAGATATTAGAGCTTCACGCAGATTAGTTCTGGTATAAAAGCACTGCAAAAGTTTCGATGTTTACTGCTCTTTCAAGCCTCTACGGTACAGATTAGTCGGTGAAACGTTAACACAAATACGATTTTTAGCCAGGAATAACACATACCTACTTAATAATAGACTTTCTACTCCCCAAATTAGTTACCTTAGTTAGAGCTAGAGGACAAGAAAAACGTTTCATTTATTACGTCAAATAATGTGATGGTATGGTACATACAATATGTCAAGGAATATAAAAAAATTTGAACTAGTATTTACCATTGGAACAGTTCAGCTAACTGCAGACTGTTTCAATAATCTAGAGGTAGCTCAACTAATCCATATCAATACCAGTCGGAAGCGTCCCCAGCGTTGCCCCACTTTATATATCGAGAACTTAAAATTTTCGTTTCAAAGTTTAAATCCTTCTGCATCGTGGTCAAAGCCACGGGAAGAATCTAGTTATGTCTAAAATAAAACGTAAGTTAACTGCTACCGTGAAGCGAGACAATCTTTTTGCAATAATAACACAAGCGGAGAGTGTAAAAGGTGTGTAAAGGCAAGTGGGCATGACTGGAGGTGTGCGCGGTGGCAGTGGCGCAGACATAAATCGCGGCTTTCGAGGCGCACGCGCAATTATCACCGGAGAATAGGCTAAGGGGAGGTGTACATTGGAGATTAAGAGGTCATAACCACTGTTCTGTATTTTAAACTTAGGGATCTTGAAATTTTGTTGAGCGACATCATATCAGGCATAGATATGCTTGATGATTATTATGCCATAGAAGTGTTACTCGAACATGGATGATGAATGGGCAAGCTTTCGCAACACGGGCCTAAGAGAGATAGCTTGTTTTTTTGCCGGTATACGATTTTTGAACTTGTATCTATTTATTTCACGTTTGCACTGCTCTTGTCAAATAAAATGTCTCTATCTTAACTTTATGGAGTTTTCATTGTTGTAGCTATAGGAATCTAGAAAGAAGATATGATACGTTATTGCACACAAAAGACAAAAATTACACAAGAAAACACACTAACATTACAAAGTGGCGGTCTTGTCGCTGAGAAAGAAGAACGAAATACTTATCTGAAGTCAGAAGCGACCAACAAACTTAAGAAATTACGGTTTCAAAAATTCATCAGAGGTTCAACGACGATATATCAAAAACTTTAAGAGTCTATACTCGATATATCAAAAACTTAGAGACGCTGGTATCTTATCCCTTCCAATCAGATGATTTTAAGAACTTTCTGCAACTAGGCGCTTATCCATCAGTATTATAGGGAACACTTCTTAAGCAGCCCATCTACCACCAGCCTTATTACGGCGCCGGCGCCAGAAGCCAGGATTCATTCGAGATATAAATAACTGGTAGCCATTGGAAATCGATTTCAGATGAGTTAGACGATGTAACGTGTCGGAATGAGACTATTTGAGATTATTATTATATGGAACATTGATGAAATTGCACGATTACCGGAGATTACCTGGCTTGGAACTAAGTAAGTGAGAAACTGCAAGCGTTGGTGTTCAATGCTGTATCAGATTCTTGATGCTTATCAAGTTATTCGAACCTTAGCTACAGTTTTAATACGTTAGACATTTTTTATCATGCTGATATAACACAATGGTTTCCTAACAAAATTGTGCTGCCAGAGTGGTTGTAGCGAACGAAACCATTGCCAGATCGTAATTGATTGTAATTGCAAACGAAAGGGAATGTAAATTATCCAAAAATATGACCAATCATCTTCTGGTCCTTATCCTATACTAAACATGTATTTTTCTTCCACAAACCCTTGCCACCACACACATGTAAGCTATGATAATAAAAAGTAAAAGTGCCTCAACCAAATCAATTGCATAATTCAGGATAACCTCCGCATTTCAGCCGGTTTCTTATCCTCATTGTACAGGTCACAGCCTCGCCCGGTTATCGAGCCACTCAGCCGGGTCAGGCCATTAGGGCGGGGCCCGCCCTACAAACCACCCGCCCTCCACGTGTTCTCTGTGACCCGCTGCGACATTGACCTTCGCACCTGTTTGTTCCATATTGTGTCATGCAACTAGTGCATAATTTTACGAGAACAGTTTTGCTTTCCGATGTACTAGTTATATGTAGTTATATTATAAGTAGATAAATAGGTAAGTACATATTGCTTATGAATTGTGATTCTTTTATTTTATTACTGTTCTAAAATGCAATCCCCTAGAGTAAAAGATAATGATGGATGACACAAAGTAAAGTTATACATCAAAAGATAAGCTGGATCGAACGAAACATTAATCGTTCACCATTAAAATGGTATTTATATTAACTGCTGAAGCGGTTACGAATCTCTGAATTTCTTTCGAAAGAAACCGAAATTTGAGCTCAATAAGCCCGCCATTATCAAATTAATTCAATTTAACCTTTTTACCATCTCGCATCTGCCGCTTAAAGCCGCCATACGGTATGCGAGCAAAAGATCTCGAGTCTCTAACCGAAATTCGGCGAAAAACTTCGCACCTGTCTCGAAAAAGGCACCTGCAGGATATCAAACAGGTTTTTTTCTGAAAAATTTAATTGTTTTCACAACACCTCAGACGGAATTTTTAGTTACCAGGATCCTGAGGACCTGATTTTAAAGCAGTTTTTACAATCAATAGAATCGATGCAAATTAGCATCACGTCACCTGTTCGCCATTCTATTGGTCGAAAAATATCATCTCTGAAACAATTGGTAAGCGAGAAAAAAGTGACGAATAACATATAAAAATACTTCACAATCACAATCTCTGTAATCATGATTGTAATGGATTGTTATCTTGAATTGGTAACATCGCGATAATCATGCAACATCCGACGGTTTTATTGATAACCGCAACTTAATGTGTCATCTCAAAGCGGGGGCTTCTGAGTTATGTGCAATTTGCAAGCCCTTCTATCAGGTTCGTATTCAGGCCTACAATCTCTGCTGGACAGAAATTATTTCGCAAACGAGATACGAAAATCCTCAAACTTTAATGTCAATTATTAATTTATAAAGCTTAAAGCTAAAGCTAAAATAAAAGCCCGTAAGGAGCGGCAAGCAGTTTTGTTTAATCTTTGCCATAAGTAGGTACTAACACCGTCTATTTGAAGCTTGTGGGAAGCCATTTTGTCACTGTAAAATGTATCTAAAGATAACGAGTTAAACAGTTGAATGCAAATTTTAGCACTGCGTGGTAGCGGCGACGGCGTCGGATCAATGTGCGCAGAGCTTTAGGGTTTTTACTACATCCTTTTTATATCGATTATCCAAAAACGCCTTAACGAAATCAGGTCAACCAGTGGTTTTTTCTACCTGTTAACTCTGACCCTGTCTACGTTGAAGACTAAAAGACAAAAAAAGCAAACATTCATGAGATGAATATGCGAGCTGCGTGATAAAACATAAATTTTTCCGAATGAACACCTATCAGTGAGGCTGAGAATGAATCATAAATTCACAATGATATGACTGAATGAACATGATAAAAACTGATGCGTACTGTCTGGCAGACAGTACAAACGAGATGTGTAGGCAATGTAGAATATCGCATCTTTGCGTATATTTCATCCAGTTTTTAGGAACACACGTGATATTTGATATCCTGAAAATGAGACAATGTCTTTATTTACACCGTTTTTTGATTTTAGCGGGACAGATAGGGTAATCCCTCGGGAATAAAATATCAAGACGGAGAAATCGGTAAATATGCATTTAAAACAACATCCATAGCTACAGCTACAGCCGAACTTAGAACCTCCTCCTTTTTCGAAGACTAAATAGGTTATGTTACGCAACGTTTTCTTGTGGAATAGTACTAAGAAGGTCCTGCATAGCCACGCCCCATATTTTCAAATGGCAACCTTTGACTTACCCTTCACTCTCCTAGCCTTAAACCGCCACGTTCACTTTCTGCGGATGTCGCACGTAATGCATGCTCAGGAGTCGATTTGTACACTCGCTTTCTGCATAATAAAGCGATTTGCCGGCTCTGGCGACGGTTGGGCAATCCGTCTTACTGCCGGGGCCTCACGTGGTTTACTCATCAGACGTTGTGGGGGCAAGCTAGCTGTTTGATTTACCCGAAGTGTTTAGCTTTTGTTGGGTCTTCGATCCACGTGTAACCTATTATATCTGTCTGCTACAAATAAACGATTTTGTATAAGAGACCACGTTGAGACAAGACACATTTAGTTACACATCCGTAGATAGATCTATCAAGAAATAGGCATATAGACGGTTCTTGCCAGGGAAAGCTTGTCTTCGACGTTCTTTGTTTAGACGCATACCCGACCCAAATCAGCGCCCTATTTTATCTTATTACTAGCTGCGCCCCGCGGCTTCGCCCCCGTGGAAATTTATGTTTCCAACTTTCTTAATTTTTTCTTTCATAAGAACCTTCTCCTGACAATAACAAACACAACAAAGAAAGAATTAGCGAAATCGGTCCAGGCGTTGTTGAGTTATGCGCTTACCAACACATTTTGCGATTCATTTTTGTTCTTTGTTTAGACGCATACCCGACCCAAATCAGCGCCCTATTTTATCTTATTACTAGCTGCGCCCCGCGGCTTCGCCCCCGTGGAAATTTATGTTTCCAACTTTCTTAATTTTTTCTTTCATAAGAACCTTCTCCTGACAATAACAAACACAACAAAGAAAGAATTAGCGAAATCGGTCCAGGCGTTGTTGAGTTATGCGCTTACCAACACATTTTGCGATTCATTTTTATATTATAGATTATGTTAAACGAAGGAATGTTCAAAAATCGATTTTGCAGTTTGTGATACCTATCATAAGCTTATTTTTAATGCCTCTGTAAAAGTTTTATTTTATAAAGTGTAGGCAGAGATGCAAAGTTTTGTTGAGCGAAGAAAAGAGCAACTTTGTTAGCGCCTTAAGGGGGCTTCTTCTGGTTAAAGTAAAACAGTATAAAATAGCTGTTATAGCATGTTATTAAAAAATAACGTCACCAAAATTTATTCGAGATTTTTTTGGTTGCTAATGACATCTCTCAGCTTTTGCGGAAACCGAGAAAAACTGTAAAATCTACACTTGCGAGTTTTAAACTGGAATCGCTTCAAGGGTTGTTCAAGACTAATTTTTACAATTTCTTTGCTGTGAACTATGAGTTAAGTTATGTTTTCCCTTACGCAGGATTTATTGGCGACGATAAATTTTGATTTAATGCACGATAATGTCCGCTGCCACACCGCAGCAGTGACTAGACAGTACCGACAGACGTCGTCCATGTCGGCATTCCCACACTAGACTGGCCAGCCCCTATTCCTGACTTGAACCCAATCTGGCATATGTGGGACGAGCTAAAACAGCGGATACGAGGGAGAAATCCAGCTCATCCAGCTCCGGCGCCGATAGAAGCCGATAGATGCAACTATTGCAATAATTCCCAAAATTTAGGTAGCCAATTTAATTAATTTTAAATCTTCTTCACTTGAAAGGTAACAAAATTACCTTTCAAATGATATACCACAATCTATAGTTCATTCTACATAAATTGTAAAAAAATTGTTTTGATCAACTCGCGATGAAAGCGATTCCATTTTAAAGCTCGCAAGTGTAGCTATCCACAAGTATCCTCATGTAGCTGCGCCAAGATAGGCAGATAGGCACTCTGGCTTAGCTCTACCTGTCAAGATATTTTTACTCGTTACGGCAATTAATCGCTGGCAAGGTCGCGGATAGTTCTATTAATAGACGGTGTGACGCATTGACGACCAAATCTGTCGCGATTGGTTACTGTCGAGGTGGTCTATCTCCTTGTTTGTGAGCTAAACGCCGGCGCTCTGGCGGTCACTTGCCGGCCCTTATTTACGGCGTTTCAATCAAATCAATCAATGAGTCATTTAGAGCAAATTCTAGCAGAAGACAAAGACTTTATTTCTCAATAAAAAAGAATAGGTAACATTCAAAAGAAAAACTGAATAAGCAATCGGAACGGACCGAAATGGAAACAAGATATTTCACTCAGGGATATTAAACAGAAGAAAATTAACCTATCAATGATTAGTATTGACAAAAAGCTAATAAGTTAAGGTCGCCCATTTAATCTTTTTCACTAACATAGCCAGTATAGTAACCAATTAATGAGTCTAGGTACAGATCAACGAGTGCTGCGATAAAGTTCCTGCGCAAAAAGCAGTGCAAATGCCAGTCGGCGACCCCTTGGGCGGAAGTCATCAAGTTTTACGACCCGGGGCCCTCTGTTCGATTTATAGAAAGGTTTACAGCGTATGCAAATGACGGGGTCAACAATACTCACTCCTTTGATACGATCCAAGCAGAACTAGCGGGGTGCTATTTTATGGAGGAGATATTTTATGATTAAGGGTTAAATCAGACAAGAAATCAAGTTCATGGTTAGAATCATCACACCGGAGACAATCAGTTCCTGGCAACTATGAACGCTTTAGGACTAAACAGTAAGTGGCGATCACAATAGGCCTACCAGGGCCGCAGTGATACGAAAGCCACATAAAGCTAATTTAGTAAAGTCATCAAAATGTATCAGACGCTGTCCAAAAACCATTAGCAGACAGATCCTTAGCGATTATAAAAAGAATCGCGACAAAAAACAAACAAGATCATCAGACCATGCATCGTAATCAAAATTCAGAATTGGACATTATGTCCCATTCAATCCACCCCAGGACACGCAAATTACGTAGGGGACATTTTCGGGACTTGATTTTCATTGTTTGGGGAACAATGAGTCAAATTATACGCTTTTTAATCCTGTTATTGAATTTCACGAGTCATTTTAGGAGTCAAAATGTTCTAATCAAAAGGTTTCGATGAGGGGTCAGAGATGGGGCCCCAATGGGACCGTTTCTAGCTTACCCCAAAACAAACATTCTTTGTGATAAAAATTGGTTAGAAAATAACATTAGAGATTTTATCGCATGCTTTATCAAAGACAAACACTGTAATAAAGGAGTATATTGCTCAATATCTGTCTACGATTGTTCTTTACGCAACGCAGTAAAAGAATAGCAAACAGTTTTATCTTATCTTAGAAGTAGCCTAAGATAACTGGATGGTAAACCTACAATCTTTACCAGTTAAATCGTGTAACTTATTTACCTACTCAAGGCTGAATAGTTTCAGAAATAATGCTGGATTAACCGACTGTCAAAACGACGATAGGTTTTTGTTTCTCTTCCGTTTCATGCACGAAAAAGCGCAGCGAAGCGATTTCCATTTTGAATTTTTGACACATTCCGTGCATGTATTCGTAAAATTCTGTCATTTAACGCGCAATTTCATTCTTGCATAGCGAAGCCGCCGGTACAAACGAAATGAACCACAGCTTAGTCATTCAGAAAACTGCAATTATGCAAATCAAAGCTATTAAACAATTAACTATCCTTTGAAAGAATCTTGTATCACACCGAGAGGTTTAAACGGCAATTAATATTGTAGGATAACATCTTTGAGATGTAGTGTGAACGTGGAAGACAGATAAAATTGTAAATTGAACTCTTCATGGTTATTTGTATCATCATGGGGCCTATTTTATGAGTTGGATGTTTTTCAAAGACCCTTCACAACTCTTTCAGCGTAACCAGCACCACTTCGATTTAAATTACAGCAGCTTCGTACAACATTGGGTGTGCCTAGTCAGTTTTGTTTCAAACTAACTAGGCACATGTTGGTTGTTTGCGAAATAAACTGCGGGTGAAGTAGTAGTCATTTTGAGACTTCTACACAAAACGATACGAGTACCTATGCTCGTATCGTATGATAAGTAGACCATTTGATAAATTAAGACTTCGACGAATTCGATCAAAGACACTGCGCCAGCCGCAGTAAGTTTGGTAGTTGTCCGGCCGTAAGTTTGGTAGCTGTCCGTTACCTATCATGAAACACTGAAGGTAAAGAAAACTAGCCACTATCACGACCTGCGGAGCCTCTCCTAACCACCCACGCACAAACAGTACGTCGTTACTTAGCAATGTAATTGCAAACTAACGACGTAACATCCACATTAGTTTAGCCACAAGTCCGCAACATGATCCCGAACAAAATGTAAATTTTACGAGGCGGTGTCTGAGACTCGTGCTAGTGCTGGTAATTAAAATTCCGGTCTAGGGTTGAACTTGACTCGCAATGAAAGAAAAACGTCGCCAATAACCAATAACCATATTGGCGACTTTTTTCTTTTGTTGTGACGTTAAGTGGTATACCTACCTATCCCTAATCTATAACAGCGATACATCGCAGGGTAAAAGACTCTAGTCTAGGGTATGCTCTATACCCTAGACTTAACCTAAAATTCACTCTGTTGCCGTGTCTTTTTACACGCAATTTACATTACTTGTTGATTTGAGATCTTCCCTTCAATAAATATTGCTTACACTTATACCTGAAACTTGACGCCAAGCAAGTGAGTTTTACTTATTTGTGTCGTGGTTTGTTTATAAACATTCTACATCGAACTCGATGCCAAATTTGGCTAGTATATAGGTATCTACGTACATACGCACAATGCAATGCTTCGCGTCCGTCAACCTGAGGTATAGCTGTAAGGTGCCTATTCATTGTGTCTACTTCTCTGCGGTCCACAGTCCTAGTCAATGAAACCGGCTCTAGCGTCAGGCGAAGGCATTTAAATCTAGTTGTCAGCTTTTAGATCACTTTTTAATTCCGTAATTCTGGCTTCAACACCGTTTTACCTTTTCTACAGGTGGAAAGAAGGAATTCTGTTGGGGACTCTTATCAAACAAACTGAAAATTTGTTTTATAAATGTATATACGAACAGCCCTACCTAAAAGAGGGGGAGCAAGGGCAGGGGAGGGCTCGAGTCGAACACCTGCAGCGCGTGCGCACCTGACGCACCCATCGGCACGTTTTACTATGGAAATTGGGGATATGGCGGCACGAACACGAATTTAAATGAGTTTGAACTCGAATTTGAATATAAAAATGCTGGATTTGAATGGGAAAAGATATTAAAATCCAAGAAACATTAAACTCGTGACGTTCTGTGTTAATAAAACAAACACGTATAGTTACGTACCAACTCGTGAAACAAAGAACAGAAAAAAACCCACCAAACTACAAACTGTTTTCGAAATTAAAGTCACAATAAATTCTTTAGAAGTGTTTGCCTGTTAGAAACATACATTATCAGGTCAGGACTTAATTTAAGTTTGTTTTTAAATGTGTGGTATATGTATGTGATGGTTGTGAACATTTTATGTATAAAATAAAGCAGAAACTAGTAATAAATAACCCTAAGCCCAGGCTGCAAGTAAGTGCATAACAACAAGCATCGGCATTGGCAAAAACCAGCGCGGGCGCACTCGGAAGCACCAGAGATGCCCACGCGCATGTCTTTGATCCACCGCCAGTTCAAGTTTAATGAAACCTGTTCTAACGATGCCAAGTGCAGCTTTGTTTCCGTGTGTTATAGTTAGTGATGCAAATTAGCTTTGGGGTTATTCGTTGGAATTAGTTTTATTTTATAGTTGGCTAGAAAAGTTCTGCTAAGCTTGGGGCTAGATGATGATAAGATAAAATATTTTTTATTGGTTGACAAGATACAAGAAAATACAAAACAATGTGACCAAAAGGCTGCCCCTCAGCGTGTGCTGCATGAGCTCGGCGAGCAGCGCTGGTCTTCCGTGGCACCTTAGTGTAAAGCGTGTCACGGCTATGGACACATTTTTACACTATGGGTTGAAGCTGTGTGGATTGTCCAACATTATTTATTTTATTTAAAACATTTTTTGATGACCTATCCAGTTTGACCTACCGGGGCCGGGGAGTCGACGGATGGAGGCGGATCAGGGCCGCTATTTCTGGTCTAGGTTGAGGAAAGCCTCTGTCAGCAGTGAATGTATACGGGCTGATGATGATGATGAAGCTTTGGCGCCCGGTACCATGCTGGATGCGGCAAGCTACAGGGAGAGCAGACAGGTCCACATCTGGACATAGGCCTAGGTATATGCATAGGCCCCTAATGAGCGCCATAGCGCCCTATCTTCAGCTTGCCGCATCCAGCATGGTACCGGGTATAGTTGTTCAATCTCACGAAGTCCGTTTTGCTATGTAAGTATGTCATAGTGAATGCATGTACACATTGTTTTAGTGTGCGTAAGCTCAGAAGCAATCAGTCTCGCCCGAGACGCGGTCCGGGTCACTAGTGCTCATTGTATTCACGTCAGATTTTGGTAGCGAGTACCGTCAGCATGTCAACTAATCGCAAAGTTATTCGTAGTGAGGTAAGTTAACGGACTTCGTGAGATAGAACAACTCTACCAGAGCTTCATCATCATCATCAGCCCGGATAAGTCCACTGCTGAACATAGGCCTCACCAAACGACGCCACAAATAGCGGTTCTGAGCCGCTTCCATCCATCGACCAAAGCTTATTAAGATGAATAGATCACAGTAACTCATATTCGGAATTGTTAATATGATAATTCAAAGTTTGGAAGAGCAAACAATGAAGTCGTGATATGATTGTCCCACGGCCGCGTGCTCGCGAAAGTTAAAGATGGGCCTATGGAACTCTGTGCACGATCAAGCTGGTTGGACTGGCTTGACCAAAAATATAGCTGCTTTAGCTTGAAACTACATAGTGCAAGAAATGAGATAGATTCAGAAGAAGTTCGTCCTTTATGACAGGTGTTAAAATGTCATGCTTTCAAACGATCCTGAACAAATCACATCACACTTCACACTAATATTATAAATGCGAAAGTTTGGATGGATGGATGGATGTTTGCTACCTCTTCACGCAAAAACTACTGAACGGATCTGGCTGAAACTTTGCACACAGGTAATTCTAATCCTGGAATCAAACATAGGCTATTTTTATCCCATACATCGGTTCCCATGGGATAGAAATCACCTTTAAACGTTTGTATGGAAACAACGCGTGCGAAGCCGCGGGCATAAACTAGTCTCTATATAAAAAAAAAATATGATATTATGAGACCTATATGATGGAACTGATTAAATGAGATTGTTAGGAAAGCCTTAAAATTTTCAAGCTAGCTAAACCATAACGCAGTACCGACTGTTAGGTAGGGCCAATTTTGTCTCCGGCGTTTTATCAAGCTGATTAAATGGGCTTGCCTTGACTGTCAGTCTTGGCTTGATGCTCAAGCTTGACCGTCTGCACATAGATGCACAGTCGTGCCGGCACTTTCGCCAGATAACCTTCGAGGGTGATCTGATTCAACTGACCTCACGACGCTACCAGGACCACTTTCTACACCATTCCGTTGCTGGTCTGGTAAGTAACTGCTCCAAAGAACTAAGAGGACTTGAAATTGTGGAGTCAACATTATTAAATTTTTTTTTTTTTAATTTGTTCATTACAATTACAATAACAATATATCTTATTATTTGTACCATATAATGATTAGCTGCGCCCCGCAGCTTCGCCCGCGTTGAAATCATAAAATTTTTAGATATAATTATTTCACAACCCCTAGGTTTTGGAAAAATAATGAAATGCTTGATTCATGGTTTACTTTATAGTTTATTTATACCTATTACCTGGTTTTGAGTGAATCGAACCAAGGAATAATTATTTTCCATAACAATCCCACCCTTTTTAACCCCCACAAAGGTTAATTTTGAAATTTAGATTAGCCTATTATATAAAGTAGCCTGTATTATTCTCTGTAATTCAAGTAAGTAGGTACTTCGGTAGATACTATTTTTTATTTTACATGTATTGTTCTTTGTCGTATCACCTGTCAATAAATATCTCTCCATCTGTACCTATGTAATTCCTGATTTAGAAGATCTCTGCAAAATTTCAGCTCGAACCGTTCAGTGGTAAGTTCAGCTTCGTCAACATCTCATCACTGCGCAAACTGTCGCCTGTATGATCTTGGGAGAGTTTGTTCTAGTTTTATCTTATATTTTATACGAAAACCCAGTAGTTCAAGAGATTAGGAACAGTATTTATTTGAAGCTCTGTGCAGGGTGGGCTACCAACACATGCTGAGCCGAAAGCTACACATGCTGAGGTAAGGGATCCTTCCTTTTTACCCATATGATAGAAAAAAGATTTCTTAATTGCACACTTATCGATATAAACAATACAATAAAACAGCTTAAAAAATAAGTGACAGGTGGCGGTCTTATCGCTCAAGAGCGATTTTTACCAGACGAAGAAAGTAAATTGTTCCTTGTCTGTAAGTTTGTTTAGTGTTTTATTTGTAAAAATAAATTGATTCTATTCTATTCAACAGAGCGTTGCATCTACAAAGTACAAGGAACTAAAAAACTAACTTCTATGAATATTTCTAATGGATTCTACTCTGAGATAAGCCAACACCGCTGCACATCAAAGGAGAGGATAAATCATCCTTATCTGTGGACTCTGGTGCAGAGGAACAACAGGCGTCTGTTGGTATTGTGAGTCAGGGATGTCTTGGGGTAGGTAAGTATATATGTCGTGGCCATATCCTAGAATTGATCACTTCATGATGTGACCGACCATTTCAAGAAATGGTAGAATTTCATGACATGGCCAGCTAAAACTGACTAAACGTTTAATGATATTTCCATCAACGTTTGGCCATATCATTTATGTAGGGATTCCATGACATCAAAAGGTTTACCTAAGGCTATTGCGCTCATTGCGGGAGATCTATGTCCAGCAGTGGACTAATATAGGCTGATGATGATGATGAAAAGGTTTAATGAAAAATTCGAATTAGGAAGGAACTTTATATTTAAAAATTGCATAATGCAGTTGGCTTTCAGTTCAGACATATACATAACTTGATTATTGAATAGAGTGGGTGCCTTCTACCAATACCAATTTTAACCTGGCGTCTTCACAAACGCGTGTGATGATGGGCAGAACCTGGAGTTCACGTAGTGTCAGTGAATTACCAATAACACTGTGAAGGGACAACCGATGTGGCGCGGCGGGCGGAGGTCCGCCTGCGGCGCAGGAGGTTGCGGGTTCGATTCCCGCCGTGGGACAAATGTTTGTACGATCTAGAAATATTTGTTCCGGGTGTTCTGGTCGTTTCTATGTATAATAAAAAAAAAATATCTATGTAATGTATTATATTATGTATATCAGTCATCTAGTACCCATAACACAAGCTCTGTTTAGCTTGGGGCTAGATGATGCTGTGTGGATTGTCCAGCATTATTTATTTATTTATAGGTAGGTACGTAGTTTGTTTACAGACATTCTACATCAAGGTAGCCAAACTCGATGTAGTGAATTTTAGTTTTGGTAGATACCTAAGTATGGGCAGCATTTGTCACAAACAGTCTGCTTGAGTTGGGCTAGTGTATTGGTTGGTACCAACTTATGTTGATTGTAAGTAGTGTGAGATAGGCGTTGTGCGAAACAAGTCTTTATTTAGATTTGTTATGAGTAAAAAACAAATTAAGTAAGTACAAATAGGAATTCGGACTCAGACAACATCGGCGCCAGGAACGCCGAAGCATGTAGTTGCTTAGCTTAGCTTAGCAGGCACTTAAATAAATCCTAGATCTTATTGTCGGTGTAAACGTGTTGTGGCTTCATCGAGACAAGTATCGTATTCCTTTTAAGGAAGAATAAAGTCTCGTGTTAATTCAGTCTCGCCTGAAGCAGGGACTGATTTGGTTACCCGTTGAAGGGGTTTTCGATAAGGTTTTTTGAAGAGGTTGTTTTAAAACCCTATCCTTAGGGGTTACACTTTTAATGAATAACCCGCTCTTAGGGGTAACCCCTTCAAAACCCAGTCGAATGGGTTTCCCTTTGAAAGGGTTTCGAGTACTCGATAGTTTTGATGACCCGGTCGTTTGGGATTACCTTTTCAAACACTGTAACACGGTAACTCTTTGCATTTTAGAATATTGCAATTATAATCTCTATTTGATTTGCGTAAGGTTGAAAATAAGGTTTTTAACTCAACTAATCCAAAAGGATGTATAAGTTGAGCTGCCTCTAGATTGTGTGCTCAACTTATCTATAAATGGATTACTTGAGCTGCCTCTAGATTGTTTGCTCAACTTATCCATAAATGAATTAGTTGAGCTGCCTCTACATTGTTCAGTTGAGCTGCCTTTAGATTGTTTGCTCAACTTATCTATAAATGGATTAGTTGAGCTGCCTCTAGATTGTTTAGTTGAGCTGCCTCTAGATTGTTTAGTTGAGCTGCCTCTAGATTGTTTGCTCAACTTATCTATAAATGGATTAGTTGAGCTGCCTCTAGATTGTTTAGTTGAGCTGCCTCTAGATTGTTTGCTCAACTTATCTATAAATGGATTAGTTGAGCTGCCTCTAGATTGTTTAGTTGAGCTGCCTCTAGATTGTTTGTTCAACTTATCTATAAATGGCTTAGTTGAGCTGCCTCTAGATTGTTTGCTCAACCTATCTATAAATGGATTAGTTGAGCTGCCTCTAGATTGTTTGCTCAACTTATCTATAAATGGATTAGTTGAGCTGCCTCTAGATTGTTTAGTTGAGCTGCCTCTAGATTGTTTGCTCAACCTATCTATAAATGGATTAGTTGAGCTGCCTCTAGATTGTTTGCTCAACTTATCTATAAATGGATTAGTTGAGCTGCCTCTAGATTGTTTAGTTGAGCTGCCTCTAGATTGTTTGCTCAACCTATCTATAAATGGATTAGTTGAGCTGCCTCTAGATTGTTCAGTTGAGCTGCCTTTAGATTGTTTGCTCAACTTATCTATAAATGGATTAGTTGAGCTGCCTCTAGATTGTTTGCTCAACTTATCTATAAATGGATTAGTTGAGCTGCCTCTAGATTGTTTAGTTGAGCTGCCTCTAGATTGTTTGCTCAACTTATCTATAAATGGATTAGTTGAGCTGCCTCTAGATTGTTTAGTTGAGCTGCCTCTAGATTGT
Organism: Eupithecia subfuscata; assembly: GCA_963564075.1. Lineage (NCBI taxonomy): Eukaryota > Metazoa > Arthropoda > Insecta > Lepidoptera > Geometridae > Eupithecia > Eupithecia subfuscata. The sequence continues at coordinate 16,082,172 of OY751100.1, read as the reverse complement.
TTATTTGAGCTGCCTCTAGATTGTTTGCTCAACTTATCTATAAATGGATTAGTTGAGCTGCCTCTAGATTGTTTGCTAAACTTATCTATAAATGGATTAGTTGAGCTGCCTCTAGATTGTTTAGTTGAGCTGCCTCTAGATTGTTTGCTCAACTAATCAATAAGGATGGATAAGTTAAGCTGCCTATAGATTGTTCACACTGAAAACCAGAACACTTGTATACAGACTGAGTGATCGCGCGATCGAAACTAATTGTTCAACATCTAGTATTTATTTTCAAAAAGTGCAATTGAAATGGAAACCATAGTGTTACACCAAAAAACCCATAAAAAGAGGTAACCCCTTCAATCGGATAGCGCCACGAAAGGGTAAAACTATCGTTGCTAAAGCCCAATGAAAGGGTTACCCTTTCACTAGGGTTTTGTACAGGGTAACCCGAATAAGGGGTAACCCATTCGTAATGCGCAGACGATGATAGTGTTACCCATTCGAAGGGGTTAACCCAAACTCGGGGTTGTACGGTCCCTGGCCTGAAGCCAGACATTTGCAAGTTACATCGCCCTCTCGATTCGCTAAAACAACACCAAGTTCATTGACCTTGCATGACTGGACGCCTATTTGCGTATGACCCTGCCCCGTCTATCTATTCCCGTGACCTGCCTCAACGGTCAATGCCAGCCATCATACCTAGGATTTTACGATAATCGCCCGCGAAAATACCATTGGCAAAATTTCAAGATTTACTCCCGTCTGTAGTAAGTCTAAGACAAAAGCACTGCGATCACGTGAATCACCATGCACTATACGGCTAAAAATAAAGGAATCGCGTCGATAATGACTCCCGCTGCGGTTTTTTTACAGCCCATTCTAAACTTTATAGCTAGGCGTAAGGTTCCATTTCCGTTTGATGGGGCAGCGTCCGTACAGATTTTAAAATTAGAACGACGGAAACGCATAGACGTGGGGTTTCGTCGCATTTTTTTCTCGGCCTTCACGTGAATGGCAACGCGGCGCGTGCATTCTTCCAGACTTTCCCGCCCGCTGACTGACATTCAAGCGGCGTTGCGTTGCGCCACAATTTGTTGAATAAAGTTCGTCGAACTGCGGAATAAACATGGGCTAATAAGGAGAGTGAAAGGCGTCCTGGGAGCGTGGCAGTGGCACGTGGCGGAAGGAATGCGCCCGCCGGGAGCGCCATTAGAACTGTCCCAGCTCGCAGTTGAGCGCTATTGACAATTATTCAATCGACGGAAGACGGTGGTGGTCGGCCCGCCCGACTGGTTGGTTTGTTTATATTCCTTCATTTACTCGTGTTAGGCTTGCAGTTGCTGTTGGTTGCCTTTAAACCCCTAAGCACCCCTAAGGTTCTTGAGAAATCCTTTCAATTTATGTCTCCCTCATCGATGTAAGTAAAATTCGGGAGATTAGGTCCAAGCTTGAGACTGGAACGCCACCCTCCTCAGTCATATTCGAACCGGCAGCGCCGCCAGCGTTCGTGTTTCGCGCGCGTATTGTTGTATCTGTCGCACTTCGGTCTGTGTACGTCTTTCCATCGTTGTAATTCACTAGTAGGTAGGTGGGTAGGTACGGTACCTAGGTATATTTCAAAAGATTGGAAATATCGTGTCTTTGCATTTAGTTGTTTGTAAGACAACTCAGGCCATTTGTTGAATTCTGTTAAATTCTGGCTAATGTAACTAAGGAAGAGCGAAACTTTCTAGTACAAGTATTCTATAGGTACTTAAAACGAGGTTTCAAAATATTGTTTAAGATAATTATGAACTTTGTATTTGTTGAGCTAGCGGCTGGAAGAACGTACCATACCTACAGAATTGTACTTAAGTATATCTATGCTCTTTCTGTCTCTCTGATTTTCAGAGGGCCAAGAACATTGGGCAATGAATGCGAGTCGTCCTTGCTACGCCCCATGCCCTACGGCCCGAATGGGGCCGTGACAGAAATTTCTACATGTCAAATTAAAGTAGACACCTTCCAGTTCAATCTATAAGTTCAATCACTGACTATAAGATTTATAAGTTTTGAATGTCAATATTATCGGAATGCCAAGGATTGCCATTTTGGGATTCAATGTTATTTGCAATAACATTAATTATTGACGTTACGAATTTTACATGACCTGTTAAAAAATATTATTTAATTTTAAAGGCAAAGCAGCAGATGCAGTTTGAAATGTCAAGTCGAGATTATATCGACGAATTTTAAATTTCATTTGTTATTGGGTTGGTAAGGTATACCTACCAAACCCACTTCTAAAAGTAGAGATATCCTAATCACATCTACATAACTCTTGAAAAACATATTTCCTTATTCGATAAAAAAACTACAATTCTTTAAACGGTCATCCCATAAATTTTAATTCCCCAAAATCGTTTATGGTGTAACAAATTGAACTGTCAAAGCCAAACTATCATTATTCATAGTTTTTGCGATGTGATTTTAAAATGGAGCATTTCCAAATGAATATTTATGAGATAATGGACCAATTAGAGTCCATAGGCGATTTTTTTGCACTGAATCATACATTGTGGTGTTTCGACCGAGACCCGTGACGCCTCCACGCTCAATGGCTTGCATAGGGTTGCCATTCTCTTGTTAATAAATTCCATTATCATCACAGACATGCGTTTTCTTCAGCAAAACATAAAATACCTAACATTCTTTAACTTCGTCTTCGAGGTACCGCTGGTCGACGAAGTTGAGAAAGATCTGAGCGTGAAGTTCGTGCCGTCCACTGGACTGAAACAGCAAGGGACCGGTACAACTGGCGGTCCCTAGTGTCGGAGGCCACGATCCACTTCGGGTCACTGCGCCACGCCAGTAGTAGTAGTAGTAACATTCTTTATTTTTCTAAGTTTGATTCAGCTCGATCCACTTCCACACATCCCCCCCCCCCTGACAAAATGATCTATGACAGATAAAATTATCTATGACACAAAAAAAACTAAACGAAAATCGGTTCATCCGTTTGGGAGCTACGATACCACAGACAGACACGTTAAACCTATACACCCCTCTCTCGGGGGTTAAAAACGTAGGCAACTTGTTTCATAATGTGGAAGTGTTACCTATGTTATAATTTTACATGAGTTATATAAAATGTAGGTAAGGTACCTTAATCTGGACGCAACTTATTAAACTAAAATTTAAATTAAATGTGGGCATGTCAAAAATGTCTATAAGCTTTCTTAGCTCATTCTTTCCTAACCGAACTTATTAGAAAGGTGTTACATATTGCACTTTTCAACCATGTTTCGTCACAGGTAACCCTAAATCATTGTAAAATGAGTCACACACATACATACAGTTTTGTTTAGCCAAAAAAGTAAAAAAGGATCAACCTACATATAATAGGTAGGCAGTTGATGTTATATAGGATTGTTGTGGACTTTGTATGAACAGGTTTTGTTTCCATGCAAACGGTTTGAATGACTCAATTTATATGTTATACTTGACAGGACGTAGGTGTAAAATTATAGTTGTTTATAAATACGAAACTGCATTTTAAACTCTCATAGAAAATTATATTAAATTCTTCGAATTTTAAATTTCAAACCTACGCGTTGAGCCCGTTATCCTTCTTGTTCCGGTGTTACCAGCTTATTTTCATAATTACCTGAAACAAATAAAGTTCTTATAAATACACTTACGAATTTGGCAAAAAAACTTTTTCCATAAACGGTTGCTAAAGCATGCATGGTGAAGTTTTTTACATCAGGAGTCTCTTATATCAAACAACGGCAACATCCTTATCGTATCTACAAGCAAGCTCTAATAAAAATTGTCTAGATTCTCACATGACCTTTCCGTACCAAGCGGCAAGCAGTAGCAATTCATGAATGAAGGTTATTATAGGTTCGCTACTATAAATAGGTACTAGGCACACAGTACACGTGGACTAGAATCCATCAATGAACCACTCAGCAATCGATCGATTAGAGGCGCCGCATCGCCGCCGGTCCGTACAGTACCTATCTACCAGTACCTCAATAGTCATTCATGGCCATGGTAATCGCAAGTAGCCAACACGTGTGCCAATTACAAAGTTGCTGCTTGCTGGCTTGCTAGATTGCTACATTTGTAGCGGAATAGTCTTCGCAATGGCTGAAAGGAAATAATCAAATAGTAATTTTAATAATTTCGAAATTGATAGGAATTAGACTAAAATCCATGTTGTCTCTGTATTCATTGGTCAGATGAAATTAAATATATCAGTCTTGTTGTTGTGTAGTTGACCTAGAACTATTATGTCCTAAGCAATTAATTTGTTAAAAATATAAAAGGCTCAATAGAATAACCAGTTCCATACGAGTCTCAATCTCAACTGTCACGAATTGGTAATTTTAATTGTCTTTTAGAGACGTCATTCCCTTTTCGTAATCCATATCTCTGACTGTACTTTTCCACACTTTTAGTTCACTGGCTCTTTTATAAATTTGTGGGTTGAAACGACAATCTCAAAAACAGCCGGTAAGAAACGACACAAGTATTATTACTTTTAGCTTGTGGTGCGAACAATTTGGTGCGAAACACCGCTACACCACCTAGATCTAACCAAAATTTGCCAAAGCAGGCAACACCGGTCAGGACACGTGAACCGCTACGGCTAGGAAGACGCCCGCAGACATGCAAATGTCCCGGTAATTAAACTGGTCAAGTGCAGAGCTGTATTGCTTCCGCTGTCGATCACGAGATAGGTTTGTTTACTACAATTTTTCCTACCCCAACCAGTTTAAAACATAATCAGATCATTGCACATAATTGGTTTGACATGGCAACCTTGAAGACATTTAACTTACTACAAATAACCTTTCAAATTAATAAAAAAACCTTTTAACTTCATTTCAATGTTTTGGTGTGTGTATTGGGAAAAAACCTATGGCAGTTTTAACATAGGTAAGTTTAAGAATACATGCCACGATATTTATGGTGTTGCCATAACAAAAAAACAAACAGCTTAGACCAATTAACCAAGCTGTAAAAGGCAACAGCAAGAGCAATCATTCACGCATTAAGAGTTCAATAACTCTAACACTAGGCCTCATTATCTCACCGATCCTTTATACAATCAGTGAGCAACGACAAGTAACTTTATCTAAGTGGGCAAAGACGCCCAGCTCTATCAAAATCAGTTAATTATTTCTCGCTCACGTTCCGCGTGGGTTGGACCCCCGGTCAGTACACTGCATGCGCCTACACATAGCCGAAACTGGCACTGGACAATGCTTAGAGAAAAATGGTGAAGGTAATAAAACCGATCTATGATCATAAAAACTATTAAAAAGATTAATGCAAAAGTATGTAATTCTCTAGAGATGATTCATAATCATAATATAAGATAGATGCAAACCAGCCTTTATGACCATTGTATCAATTGTATCCAACATTTTATGATATAAAATTATTGTATAAAATGAATTATACAGTACCTAATCGTTTAGTTATTGCTTACAAAACAACAACAAAGATACAATCCTCCTGATAACTAACAGGGTATCAAAATAATTACTGATTTTGTAGGTTACGAATCTCTATGAATTCAGGGATAAGGGTTAAATTACACGCATGTAACTCCATAACAGCGCCTAAATTCCATGCCGAAATGTATTCTACGATCATATTTCATCACGATGTAGTATTTACTCAGAGATCCGGTGACGAAACTTTACGAGCGATGTTAACACGAAATTGTAGCTTTAAACACGTAATTATGAATGTGTAATTGATTTAGTTATCGTTAAGGTCAGTTTGTATCACACTAATATTATAAATGCGTATGTTTGGTTGGATGTATGGATGGATGTTTGATTTCTTTACGCCAAAACTACTGAACGGATCGGGCATACAGGTAGTTCTAGACAAGGAATAAAACTTAGGCTACTTTTTATCCCACAAATCAGTTACCATGGGATAGATAATAACCTTAAAACGTTTCCATAGAAACAACGCGTGCGAAGGCGCAGGCAGAAACTAGTGTTAAATAATTGCTTGTAGCCAAAATATACATTTATTTAATTGCCATAATAGTGGGTAATGTCAACCAAAGGTGACCAAATGTTGTGGATAAACATTTAAATGGCAGGCAACCCATGGGTTTTATCAACTATGTTGTATTGACCAAATACTGTTGATTGGTTCAATATTCAAAGCTTATAATTCATTTTGAATTATTCAGCCACATGAGTTTCTTTACCTTTTGCGCAACTAAATAATATTCCACAATTCCACAACTAGTGGTTTCTTTTTCACATAGGACAAAAAAAATATTGAAGGGAAAAGCAAGTAACCCTTTTATATTGAGAATTTTAGGTCTCAAGTGGAAATAGGCGGGCCACATACGGAGAGTTAAAGACAACCGCTGGAGTCAAACTATAACAAACTGATCTCTACTGTATTGTGTATTAGGATAATAAAGCTGTTTTTATTTTATTTATTATTTTTTTAATAATTTACAGTTTAAAATTTTACTTGTCTAAGAGCTTATTCTGTAATCCTAATAAAATAAAAAATTATGTTTCCTGATTTCAACATGGCAACCCTATATTTGACAGTTCAGTGGTGGTCAAACTAGAGCTGTCATAACCGCCAATTGATGTCCAACTCTGAACCCGCCACGTCGCGCCTATGTAACTCTAAATTGATCTTATTGACACCACATTACTGTAATAAGCTGCTCTATAGTAACAACTGACTATTACTTAGTTATTATTATACTACGACTATGTTTATGTGGCAATTGTTTTAGACTCTTGCCGTATACGGAATTTCGCCATTTCTGACACGGTATAATAGAGATATAATTAAATCGATATCATTACTTAAAATTATCCAAAATGAATAAGCCAAGATGGCAACATTTCCGAGAGACGAGAAGACTCTCATTATTTCGCCTTGACACGCCATTTCACAAACGTAATTGAGCCTAAAATCACATGTAATTAAGACTGTAATCTGTTTGTAGTACAAATTGCAGTGCAATCGAGTTGCATTGGTACGCATTGTTCTGCTTCCGTGCTATGCACAGTTTTTCTCATGACCTGAGATGCTCTACTTATGTCATGTCGAAGCCAGGGACTCATCTAGAACCTTATTTTTAGGTCATTTTTAGGTTTTCGCAGCCACGCACGAGACACGCCAATAACGCACCCACACCTAGAGCTCTTGTACTACTTAATGGTTTTTTACAGGAGTTCCAACATGTCGACATATTCAACGATAGTCTAAGTCATATTTATTTATGCCTTAGATCTTATCTTACTTTTAAATGAAATATGTTATTTTCTATTAATTTTTGCCTATCTTAATGTTTCCATTATTCTACTTGCTAATTAATTGGTTTTATTGTTATGTATAAATTAAAGATAATTTCGGTGTAGGTACTGTATTCTTAATTAATTATAGTTCTAATATATGTATTTAGCGTAGTTAGTGCTTTGGTTAAAAACTGTAAGCTAACTGCTGTTTTTAAATAAATAAATAAATAAATAGATGGGTCCCTGGCTTCGACATGACAGAAGTAGAGCATCTCAGGTCATGAGAACGAGCTGTTCGGAAACATGACAGACATTATTGCGTAGGTATTTCTAAATCATCAATGACATTAGTTTAAATTAGAGTGAGGAAAGAAATTTATGATAAATTTTTAAAGTGTATAAAAAGTATCAAGGCTATAGTAGCTCGGCCATAGATAAGAAGAAAATAAAATAACCAACCAATAAACTGGTATAATTAAAAAATAGGCAAAGAGAAAAGAAAATAAGCAACCAATCAGCAAGTCCCTTTAAAAAGCTCAAATCTTTTAGCTCATCTAATTTCAGTCAGCGCGGAAAATACCCGCAACTTCGCATGCGTTGCACTCGATAATATTAGCCTTTTAGTTATTCTAGGTCTCTTCTCGAGCTGTTTCAGTTCTGTTTTGCACCTTAACGAGCATCCCCCTGACTACCTCCCTGCCTCATCTCGATCGTCAGATTAGGCGATACCGTGGGCTCTATTGTTCCAGCTCTGATCTCTGCAATGATACCAATCCACTTGATGACCCGGATCACGATGGAATCGACTAATGGATTGCCATTATTGTCTTTGGGATATTCAATTATTAGTAATCACAGTAATCTCCTGGGATCGAGCTGGTAGGCTGAGAAATCTATACCTATAATAAACCAAAAATTACATATTTTGTAACTCTCCGCCAATATTGCCACCAGAGAGTTATCTGGTTCATAAGGAATATTGGCATTTCTGGATATGTTTATAGGTCTGGATAGAGTAAAGTATAGGCAAGTTTTTATTCAGAAAAACTTATATGAAAGGACAGAAGCTAGAGAGACATTTTAAATAAGATAATGCTTATGCTTACCTTCGTCAAAGACAAAGATATCATATCTTACATTATGGAAACTTACAACTAACAGAACATTATGATAGTCTACTATCTTCTACTATATTGTATTCCGGAGGTGCAGGTGCAACCGCTAGATTAAGCGTTAATTAAATCAGTGTTACCAGCTTGGTACTCAACCTATTTCTATAATTTCAAAAGCCCACAAATGCCATAGCCTGTGCTATAAAGCTAAATGCCAGCATCTCACGTGAATGAGTCAGTGACATTCCTGACGCATTTAATTTGCCGTTCATATCTAATGAGTTCTTACTCAGACATAGGTGTGTCGCACTGGACTCCATTTAACGGTATTTTATTAGCAAGAGACTTGACGTGAAAGTAAACGTAACGCAAAAGCGCTTATGAGAATGAAAATATTTTATTTGTAACTCAAATTAAACATGATTTAAATTTGTGTCACAAAACGAATCGCCTTGCTAACCTCTGGTTTATTCAGCGTAAATTATAGCTTCTGCCCGCGGCTTCGCACGCGCTTTACCGGGATAAAAAGTAGCCCTTGTCCGTCCCTGGGATACCGTCTACATCCCTGCCAAATTTCATTGAGATTCGTTGAGCCGTTTAGGCCTGAAAAGGTAACAGACCGCCAGACTGAGTTACATGCGAATCTATACTATTAGTATTGATTAGGTTTTTTTTCTATGTACCAATTGCCTGTCGAGGCAGAGTAGCCCTCGCGGCTATTCACATGTTATTTACTTAGTCAGAGCGAGGAAACTATGAATTGTCAGCACACAGGTTTTAGGTTAGAGTACCTATTATGTAGGTACTTAATGGTAAATTTAATTTTAAATAAGAAAAGCTACTTAATTAGATATTTGAAGTGTAGGGTTGGGTCGCCTAAGATCGGACGTAATGCGTCCGATCGGCCAAAAATTTTAGACGCATAGGTACTCTACTAAACCACTAAACCACTTTTTCGATAAAAATATTTTTATTCATTTACCTTCCTGACAAATTTTATCTGGATCCGTTAAGGCGTGAAAAGGTAACACACAGACAGAGTATTTCAAATTTATAATTTTAGAATGGATATAGCATCACAAAGTATTTTCGTTTGACGAATGCGCGTGTAACTTTGTCTACAACATAGTTGCAGAAGCCACGCGTAGGCCGAATGAATGGGCAGTGATGTTGTGAATGGTGCTCTTTATATCGCTCTGTGAATGGCCATTAGGTACTAGGTACCTAGGTACACAATTTATGTGGACCCAGGGTGAAGTTCACTCATTCATTCAAGTCGGGTATCATATCTTTAAAAAGAAATACTACACTACAGTCTATACCTACTGGTCCACTGATGGACGCAGGCTTATTAGTCGATAAGGCTCTTATCAGGGATCGTGGGCATTACTCCCCACGAAGAAATTCATGTGGGGAATGCCCATGATGCCCACGCTGGGCATACGGATTGGGGGTCGCAGTTCAGTGGTATAATTGTTCTCCGGAAGGCGCTGCTGCTCGCCTCCCGGTGGATATCCATTAGTCGCCTCTTACAACACCCGGGGGAAGAGTTGTGTTGATGCAATTTCAAAGCCCACACGGTTTAAGCGGCGGAAAGAAATGCTATAGTAGTTAAATTAGTGTAGGATATTTTTGCAGTTCTTAGAAGCTTACAAGGGATAAATAAGGAAAGGTATGTAAACGGGCAGAAAAAGCTGGCATAAAACAAAGGAAAGGAAACACCGTTTAAAAGTGAAAGGACAAATTAATCTGAAGTGCAAAACAAACAGAGACGACAAAGGGTTATTAATATTTTTAAAAGCTTTTTCGAATTATATTTGGCAAGTCTTCCATGTGTTGGGAAATAAAGTAAACTTACCTAAGTATCACATACTTGTTATTTCTTTAAGATTGCGAATATTTTTGTTTCTTCGTTACAGAGAAGGCGGAACCAACTAGATTATTTCTGGCCCACTGCAGCCTAAAACCGGAAGGAAAAGAAGAAACGCAAGACAGGATCTTCGGAAGTGGGATGATATGGGCTGAATTAGCAACATAAAAGCTCAAGTGGCTCCCTATTCGACTTCGCCGGGACATGCATGTACTTTCTCTTCTCTATTCTATTCTCTTTAACCCATATTCTCCAGCGTACCTCAAAAATAGATTTGAGTTTCTTCATTCTTCTAACTCCCTCAATCTTAGGTCATCAGATAACTTACTTCTCAAGTTTCCCACCCATTCCCAATCCTTTTATGGCAATTCTTTTAGTTAGTCTTTGGAATAAACTGCCTGTCGCTATCAAACGTGCTCCTTCCATTAACTCATTCAAATCCCAACTCAAGTCCCATTTCCTATCTTCAGCTATTTAAGCTGTGCTTCCTTTCTTTCTGATTCGCCTTCACCTGTCACTTTTGATGTCAATGTAGCTTGATAATTGGTATATTATGTATGTATAATGTTTCTATTTGTATTGTAATTGCCTATGTATATATTCCTGTATTATGTTTTTTGTATATGCACTACCAACAATTTATGTATTATATCTACTGTTAGTGATAAGGTTGCCTGGAAGAAATTGCTTTAAGCAATAAGGCCGCCCATTGTACGTTTTTATTTTATTTAGATATAAGTTATTTTATGTATTGTAAACAATAAAGTGTTCAATCAATCAATCAATCAATCATAAATAAATATTTTAAGCTATTTACATTAGCTGTGTGGTGCTAAGAATTTACACCAACCCAATTCTTCCCGCGGGTGTCGTAAGAGGCGACTAAGGGATATCAACCGGGACCTAACAGCAGCGCCCCCTGCAGAACAATTCTACCACCGAACTGCGATCCCCAACCCGCATGCCCGGCGTGTGGATTTTAGTTATTACCCCCTGTTGAGGTGAGCTGAGGATTTACATCAAGCTTAGATGGCGTAGAACAATAATGGTCAAGGTAGATATCGTGTAATAGCGTCGTTTAGCGAAACGTTCGGACTGTAGTTACATTAGATAGGTAGGTACCTAATCTGAGCTATTCTAAAATGTCCATAAACCTCTGGTATTAGCAACGGGGTATCCATTTGGCCAGTAACAGCCGCTTTGCGTCAATTGTAGCCAATCCACTCCGTTAGGGACCCGCTTCTCACGGCAACAATGCAAGCACGCATATTCACAATGTGCCGTGTAAAGGAACGTTGACACTTAGTTTGAATCACTCATGGTTGCGCAGGAGACGATTTACAGTTTCGTGTGCTTCTGAGCTACTTAGTAGCCAATCACCATAAGCTACCGTAGGCGACGTTTCTGGTTGCTTCGTTCCTTCCCGATCGCAGAAAATATTAAAAACTGCTAAAGTATTTAAATTTCGCGTGAATCTGTGACAGATTCCGTGTCGCTGACTCGGTGGCGACGAGTCTGAATATCCCTGCTGATCCAGAACTACATTTATTTATTTATTATTTTATTTATTTTTTATTATTTTATTTTATTTATTTATTTTATTTATTTATTATGCAAAATTGTATCCCATGCTGTTCAGTACCTACTTTCGGAGTTGACACAGACACATCCTATTTAAGATCATAAAAGTCTAAAAAGAAATTTATTGATAACTTAATAGAATTAGACAACTGAAGACTGAAAAATTAGGTAAGGACAAATTAAAAGTTTATGCATAGGTATTTTGCACGAGCATCTCGAACGTATAAATACTCAAAGCTGCTCAAGTGGCTATCTGTCAAGAATGCACAATCCGAGAGGTCGTGTTTGCACAGCTAATCGATTTAAAACGGTCAATGGTCGGTTGATTGAACGCAAACAACGAATGCTGTTGAACCAGGAAATGATGCAAAAAGTGCGCTCAAAATAATGATAACCGAGAGCTAATGGCATTTTTAAACTTGCCTGAACTTACTGAAGACTGTAGAACTTCTTTATTAGATGTCATACTCATATCTTGATTCATATCACATGTCACAATTGAGTTTGTTTTTAGATAACTCTTTGAAGCCTTGTTAGCCCACATTGTCCCACTGTAGGGAAAAAGCCTCTATCCCTAACATCTTCTCTGTCCCTTGATGTTCTAGGCCAGCCTAATAGAAAATAATTTGAATACGCCATTAAAATGCTCAAATAAGAAAGTTCCTAGAATACCACTGATAGGTATCATAATTGGTAACTGAATGGTGAGTTGATTGGTGTCGTAATGTGAATGTGACCTTCAAAACCTAATGAAGATAGAAAGTTCTACTTCCTAATTCATTGAACTCTCACTATGCCCTTATTAGGCGCGGCGTGACATTGCCCCCGGCTGTCAACTGTCACTGTCAAGTTGAAGGCTTGCGGCATCGGTCGACGCTCCATTCAGCCACGCGTAACCGTCCTCTTACGAAATATTGTCAAAATTGATTTATAACGTTCACAACCCGGTGGTTTGATCTAAAGCGATTGATCGATTTCGAAATATCTAAAATTGATTCATATATGATTTGATGGAGCGGTGATGACACCGTAATGACGAAATAAGTGAAGGAAGTGTGGGCCAAGAGCGTTTGATATAAGCGTTTCTGAATGCCCAGGCGTCATTAAACCAATAAAAATATATTGCAAAACATGTTCATTGAAAGATAATGACTACAATTTCGTTTCATCAAACAAATTAAGTTTTAAAAGCCGATGACTGGGCATTTCGCGTGATTCTGATTGATAGCTCCCATCAGCATCTGGCGCCAGGTGACCCTCGAGATTGGTCGCAAGGCTGTCTGTCAGATGATGACAGAGCTCATTATCAATTTAAAAAGATTTAAGTTGTTTGTCCTGTCAATGTCAACTTCAAGAAAGGGTAATGGCGGGCGCTTCTTTTACACTTATTTTTAAATATTATGTCCCTAAGTAGCGCCTATTAATATCATCAAGTTTAAACATGGCTAGCTCATTAATATTAACTTCATGAAGTCTAACATCTTCATTGAGTTTGATCTAGTTATCTCATTCGCAAGAATAATCAACACATTCAAGAACGTTCACATAATAAATATTAATAATCCAACAAAAAACCTAAAGAGCAGTCTGTTGGCAATGCATAAACTAATTGATTCAATATGTAGAAGTAAATAAGAAGCGATTCACAGCGGCAGCGACATATTGAGAAAAGCTATGCGGTAATAACGATGACAGCTGTCAAGTGTCAGATTGACATGAGACGGATGCCGGGCGATTGTTGCCGAGCATGGCACTATAAGAATAAGATTAAAACCTACTTTAATTGCTTGTGTTTACACTTAGGGACTTAACAGCAATAAAATGTCTTGACAGAGACAGTAGTAGATAATATATTACGCATAAAGTAAACATTTTCTTGGTTGCTTTGCATTTGCTTTGTGCGTATTATAAGTACTCTAGTTGAGAATAGATACAATTGAGTTGTTTATAATAGTGTGGGTGGTTAATTTATGTATTTTTCAATGTTTCTGTAATTGTGTGGACCGCTATATCTAGTGTGCAATACAAATTGCAATAGATCAGCCGGCCACTAATGCATGTTGCAACAGATAGGTATTAGTATAATGTATTCTGAGTTGCAGTTTTCATTATGGAAAAATTCATCATCATCATCTTCCACAGCCGGATTTTACCCACTGCCGGGGTACAGGCCTCCCGAAATTTGTGCCATCCACCATGGAATATTTATAATGGCAATAAATTCCATTAAAAATATTCCATGGTGGAATAGTCCAGTAAATACGACAGGGTCTAGGTCTCATTGGCAGTACATGTTGCTATTTTTTGACAGTGACATCTCAATCTTGCGAAACAGTATAGGGCCATCTATCGAGAGCTTAAACAACTGTTTAGATTCTAAATAAAATCCTCAATAGAACCATTTCAAGCGGCCTTTATTAATGAGATGTCGACGCGGATCCTCACAATCTGGACATGCCGAACAGTATGGGACCGTCTATCGGAATGTGTAATGTAATGGCAAATTCAAAAAGAGTCCAATGAATACGACAGGGTCTACATTGGCAGTACATGTTGCTATTTTTTGACAGTGACATTTCAATCTTGCCAAACAGTGTGGGGCCATCTACCCAGAGCTAGAAAAACTGTTTAATTTCTAAAAAAAATCCTAAATACAACCATCTAGCAAGCGGCCTTTAGATGTCAACGCGGATCTTATGAAAACACTTGGGTTCTTATTATCCGAATACCAGCCCACACTGTATGTGGTCTAGACAAGGGATAACCATTTTTTCTGTGATCAATAGCAGTTTAATTGCCCAGTAATAGATACGTCTGCGTAGAACATTAATATTGCATGAGGTAGGCGCCGGCGCGACGATGCCTCTAGTAGGTACCTACGATACTGATAACCTGATAACCGCGGATTATGATGCGATGACTGACATACTGTTGTTAGAAATACTTATGATTAATGTATATTTCAAAGGATTAGCTCTAAATAAGGAAAACAATAGGCTCGAATTAGTAAATAGGCATTTCCAATCCACGCACGAAAGTGCTATATCAGTGCTATATAATATTCCAAAACTAATGCTATCTAAACCTAAAACATCTTTAAAATGTATTGGTAAGGAAGTTTTTTCAGGGATTAAGGTAAGTAATTTACAGATACCAAGAAGCATTGTTTTGTCAAGTGGTATGGATTTTACTACAGGCTTTTCAACAAGTGGTAATAATGTCTAAATAATTTTGTTTGGAAAATAAATAACCTCTTTATAGACGAAGAAAATTACAATCAACTACCTACCTAATAGAAATAAATTAGATTTAGTATTTACAATTGAGCTAACTGCAGACTGTTGCAAACAATCTACAGGTTCCTAGCTCAACTACTAACTCTACTTATTTGAATTTTCAATTTCGTCTTCCTTCATATTCACCCTTTGCAAAATCTCTCTTCATTTCAAACCCCTTAAGCACGCTGTCCACTTGAATCCATCAACGCATTAAGTTACATGCACACTATTACATTTGGATTATGAGTATTCGCGGTCGTGAACCAGAGCAAAGATTAAATTAAGGCATCCACCGACCTCGCCATATTGCACGCGAGCCGCTGGTTTCTTGGTTTGACGCCATGTTTATTAATTTGAGCGCATCTAATTCAGAACTCGATAACAGGTAGGTAACGATACCGAAGAACCTACATTGGTACCCATGGGATTGGGTGTTAGTCTTCCTATCATCACCGGATATACCTACGCAATGGGTGTAACTTATACCCATGTGCAAATTGTGCAACCTCCCTTTGAAATGTATGTAGGTACAGAGTACCGAGTACCTATCGCAGTCGAATTGTACTGTATCTAACTCTGGTTTGGGGTGTCCTTTTTATCACAAAGATAAACTACGTGCGCATTTTGCGTGCGTGTCTATTGGCTGTCGGCTTAATGTTCTGCCCAGAGTTCAGACTAGGTCGTTGACCCGGGCAAAAAAATATGAAATTTGATCCGTCTTGCGGTATTTTTGATAGGTATAACGAGCGTGTAACGAGCGTAAAGTTATTTGAATTCGGCGAGATGCGATACTGTTTAGATGCCGACTTTGAGGGAACCGCTGTTTCTTACAAAAGAGATTTGAATCAGCTTTGTGTTATTTTTTTGGGGTTTTGCAGATCAGTGGACAAATAAAGTAGAGTTTGTTAAATAAATGAATAATGCTGGACAATTCACACATCATCTAGCCACAAAGTAAATAGAGCTTGTGATATGGGTGCTAGATAACTGATATATGTACTTACTAATTATTAATAAAGAAAATTACGATCAAATAACAGAGTTAAATTAGAACTAGTAAAATTGAAACAATCGAGCTAACTGCAGACTGTTGCAAACAATCTACAGGTAGCTCAACTGATCCATATCAATAACAGTCGGAAGCGTAATTAATACATTACATAAGATAGATGTCTTTTTATTATACAATAGAAAACACCCAGAAAACTCTGAACAAATATCTGCAGATCGTAAAAACATTTGTCCCGAGGCGGGAATCGAACCCGCAACCTCCTGCGTCGCAGGCGGACCTTCCCCCGCCGCGCCACTGAGGTCGTCAATAACATTCAAAAATCAAAATCAAAATCAAAAACTCTTTATTTCCATAAATACAATAAATGTACACTTAGAAAAGGTCAAAATAAAAAACTAAACACTGACACGGAAATAAAGTGATATTTTTTGATTTCTGTCGCTTCGGTATGTAGACTAAAGTAAAGAAGCGACGAAGAAACCTTTAGCCTGTTAGTTGTTATTTTTCGAGTTGGAGCAAAACCCGTCCCAAGCTTTTTTGTCCTCTAGATAATCTGATATTTTATAGTAAGCCTTTTTGCACAGCAAGGTTTTGACAATTTGTTTGAATTTATTTACTGATAATTTTTGCAACTCACTAGGAGTTTTGTTGTAGAAGCGTATACATTGCCCTTTAAAAGATACATTTATTTTGTGTAGCCTAGTTGTGGGCACAGCGAGTTTATGTTTATTTCTGGTATTAAAAATATGTTTATCGCTATTTTTAGGGAACCGATTTATATTTTTATGAGTGTACAATAAGTTTTCATAGATATATTGACATGGTACTGTCATTATGTTTATTTCTTTGAATTTATCACGTAGAGATTCTCTAGGACCCATGTTATAGATAGCCCGAACAGCCCTCTTCTGCAGCACAAATACGGTGTTAATATCTGCAGCGTTCCCCCACAGCAGTATACCATAAGACATAATACTATGGAAGTAGCTGAAATAAACAAGTCTAGATGTATCCACGTCTGTAAGATGACGGATTTTTTTGACTGCATACGCTGCAGAACTGAGTCTCTTCGATAGCTTATCTATGTGTGGGCCCCATTGAAGTTTATTATCTAAGGTGATTCCTAAGAATACGGCACTTTCTACTATTTCTAAAGTTTCTCCTTTAACGTTTACATCAGCCTTCACTTGTTTAACATTAGGTAGAATAAATCTAATACATTTTGTTTTGGTTATTCATAGTTGTTTTGGTTTTGTTATTTCATTGTTTTGGTATTTCATATCATTAACTTTGTTAGAGTGGTAGCTAGGTACTATTGTGTATTTACCGAATATCTTATAGGGCTGCACACAAGCTAGAAGCTTTTATCTGAACATACCTGGAACAAACAACAGAAATAATAAAAATTTGGACATTGTGAATTACAAACATGATAAATAGTGTTGACTGCCCCCTCGATGATGTAGTGTCATAACTGGATATGCCCCAAGGGTACTATTAATTAAAACTGCAACTCGAAATATAATTGCTTTTCTGCTGTCCCCCCAGTCATGAAAAGATACAGCAACAAAAATACACTCATTTAATTTTAACAACAATGAGAAAAACAAGACACAATTTAACTTTTTCATAATATAATTGCTTTTCTGCTGTTCCACAGTCGTGAAAAGAAACAGCAACAAAAATTATACTCGTTTAATGTTAACAACAATGGGAAAAACAAGACACAATTTAACTGATCTTGGCAACAAGAGCAAGACACAATTTAAAAAGTAGTTAAGAGGTGCACATAATGTTGCAAAAAAACATCATAATCCGTCCGGGCTATAGAGCCAGCCGAAGGCTACCTTACTAATTTCAGTTCTGTTCTGATATAGTACCTATTCGGTGTAATCCCACTTCTGACACATTCGATATCGTACTCGGCATCAGCCGGGACATCAATAAAAACAGACTTACGGCAGGCGCCAACGTTTTATAATGGAAAACCAGCATTGATATGCGAACTGCGTAGTGCTAACGGGCGTTGGTTGGTTTTCGTCATGCTGAGTTTGTGATTTCAACCTAACATTCTCAACAGCATATATTGGTCCATTGCTGGACGCAGGCCTCCCCCTGATATGCGCCTTGTTGGCTTTTATCTCATGGGGGTAATGCCTACGCTGGGCATAGTGGGCATGCGGGTTGGTGGTCGCAGTTCGGTGGTAGAATTGTTCTGCAGTAGCGCTGCTGCCCGCCCCCGGTGGATATCCCTTAGTCGCCTCTTACGACACCCGCGGGAAGAGTTGGGGCGGTGCAAATTCTAAGCCGGCACCACACGGCTGACTGACATCAAAACCATTAAACTCCTAAAAAAAAGTAAGTACGATACGACCTTTGGTGCAGATGATGAAGACAAGACCTGCCACGAGACGCAAAGGTTCAAGGATCAATTCCCGCCACGGGACAAATACCTATATGATTTTCAAATATTAGTTCCGGGTCTACGGTTTTTTCTATGTTTTCCAAGGTATGTAGAGCAATTTACAAAAAAAATGCATTGAGGATGTCAACACAAGCTCCATGCATATTTTGGGACTAGATCATTGTGTGAAACATCCAGTATTAAAGCACTTACGCGATCGCAGTTGGGTAATGGTAAACTTGACCGCGTGTACAAGTTCAATGCGCGCGCGCCGATGACCGATTAGGACGCCGCGGTCGTGTCGATGACGAGGCCCACACTCACTGTTATGCAATCTGCTTGCTGCAGCTTTTGAATTTCGACGGTGTTGATCTTCAAGGAGTATTTTTCTTTGGTAAAGATGTTTTAGGCAAGAAGGGTTTTACGAAATTTGTCGAGGAATTAATGACATAAAATAACATAAAAATCATTCTTGGACACAGTTACAATAAAGAAATTTCACGTCGGCCCGTGTACGGGATTAAAGCTATCATTATGAATATTATTAAATCAATACATAAGAATGTGTAAATAAAGTCGAACTTAGTTTTGCAGTGCCCTTCCCTGGAAGGGCACTGCAAAACCACCCTGCAAATGCACCCTGGTGCATGTACCTTGCTAGTGACCACTTAACTAACCATTCACTTAGACCTAAAAATGAATGTACTTACATGCTAGCAAAAATTAAAAAATTAAAAAATCCTAGAACAAACGTTGACCCTTTCGGCTTAGAACACCCTTTTCGCAGCACCTTGTATATGCAGCATAATAATTATTATGTAAGGTAGGTTCGGCTTGTTTGGGTAATTCAGAGCTATTCCGTTTAACGGAATGGAGTACTTCGTGTAGAACCCTTTCATAAAATACTGCTTCTAAAAAACTGAAGGCGCGTGCGGCGCTCCCAGTTTTTGTCTCCCACGCATAGGATCTTTTTATTATGTTACCTTGTAATAGCCTGTGCCATAGAAGTTAAACTATAGAAGGTACATATTTGATTAGTGAAATCTATGGGCTTTACATTTTTCAAAATATTTAATGCTATAGTTCAAGCAAAACAAATCTGAATATAGAAAAGTAGTATGTCATTCTGATCGTCTATGATTTTGTCATACTTACAGAAGTTGTTTGCAAAATAAGAGCAAGGTCTTGCTTTACTAATCATTATTCTTATGAAATAACTCATCGTTTCTTATGAAATAGCTTATGAAATACTTAACTCATAAAAAAACCTTTGGATTTTAACTAAAATGTCGTTTTATTCAGTTCTACGTCTTTAATTCTTTGGACACTGTGACGAGGCAAAAGGTTCCTTTGTTTCATCCATGTTTTTTTGTTTTTCGTACGAGTAGCTCGTAATTTGAAAGTCTGGTTATTTTTTGTTCGTCTGTCTGTCTCGGCAGAACAATTAATACAACAGACGGGTGCAGATGAGTTGGGAGGATTTAAAAGTTCATTTGTCAATATTTAGTTTACATTTGAGTTAGATCCTTTTGTTTGAAACTAAAATAAGCACATAAATTACTTACAGAGAAATCGATAGATTTTTTTAATTCCTTCGCGTTGTAAAATAGGCTGAAAGCTTTTAAAAACAGGGTTCTAAGAAATTTTACTTTCTACTTAAAGCTTATTTTTCAAATGGTGCGTCTTAGGGTTGATTTCTGGGTCACCTTTTGTACAAGCTTTATATAACCGACATTACATCTAATAACATTATTTTCAATTATGTGTCGTCTCCAGCATTATATTCAAGGCTTCTTGGGATCAACTATAAAAAACTGTGCATTCATGGCAAGCTACAAACACGGTATTCAGGTTTGAAACGTCGTTAAATTGACACGTAATTAAGCATACTTGCTGACAGCTCTGTAAAGTTGCTAGAGCCATAAATCTAAATTAACCCTTAATACAACAGTATAGAGCTTAAAAGCCATTAAAAATGAATAAAGAAACAGCAATCAACAAAGCTGCTATGCAATATAACGTTGACAAAGAAATGCAATGTGCAATAAATTTGGTGACTGTATGCATACAGTCATGCTACAAGGACGATTACGAGACAAAGCACATAATCGCTATAACTTACATAATTACTTGCAATCTCTTAGTTTAGCATAGGAATTGTTTTTAAAATATACCTGGATATAATGTTTCATAGAATGTATTAAATTAAGCGTTCGAGTATGTTAAGTTTAACGATGTATAAAGCGGTTATAATGAAAGTAGTAAAGATTTACATACCTAGTGATTTTTATAGAGCAAGGAACGAAATATCATATTATGCAGTACGTGTCTCAGTTCCGGAGATTTGTTTTCATCAAGAATATCAGCGATTTTAAGCATCACTATTGTAAATATTGTTGAATGCAAAGTTTACTTTTAATTTCACAAAGATAGATAAATGATTTATTCGACACTGCAGCACATAATACAAAACGATCACAATAATTAAGTCACATCTTAACACAGAGAAACTTATTAGTTTCATGATGGTACAAAACTTGAGAACAATAAATAATAATAGTAAATAATTTAAGAAGTACGTAGGTTTGTAGAAATTGTGTGTGTGCTGCAGCCTGTCAAAAAGGTAATAGCTCAGCGAAGAGCTTTGCTCGAAGAGCAAAACACTGATTTTCAGTACCTATTACCCTTAGAGGCAAAAAAAACTGCATAAACATAGTGCACTCATCGTCATGGTAATTTGCAACCGTAGAACGACTAGTTAGCTAACAGATTGTAACAATGTTGACCGGACTAAAGGAGTGTCTGACTGTAGGTAAGGTATTGTTGGTAATTGAGTGGATTGCGTCTGGATGTGCCTGTGGAAACCATGTTTTGTCCTGTACTTCAATGTCTGGTCTGTAGCTATAAATGTGAATTGTAAAAGCAAACGAATTCATAATGTAGTAGGAGATTCCGGAGATGAAGATGATGTAGGAAAGCGCGGATGAGGAATTTAAAGTGCATAGACATATCTTCAGTTTATGAAGCTATAAAATATTACTAGCCACGTGGACTTGTTTATGTACAATCAACGAGAAGATGGTGAACAGGGCCCCTTCGAAAAGTTTAGATGGACGAGACAAGACGATATACGTTTCGTTATTTTAAAATTGTAAATGTTTAGTAATTTCTGGCGTTGCATGTACCTATATGCATATAATGACTTTAAGTAGATATGTGAAAGTCGCAAGCCCAAAAAAGGAATAATCCCAAAAGGTGTTGTAAACACCAAAATCGAATAAACGTCTTCATTGACCCAGCACGTTAATGTACCAATTGACCCATACAAATTGACACGTTTCCGAAAGACCATTAAAATTCCCACGTGCGCAGAACCCGGTAAAAATGGACAGAAACCATGAAGTGAGACTCCACAATAGCTCACAAATCAATGCACGGACGCATCGTGCCTAAAGTGTCCAATTTGGAGAATGAAAACGTTCACGAATCTGAAATTTACGAGAATACCTCTCTTAAAAGGCAACGGGACTCTGACAATGTTTTCACACAATTTTAACGAGAAAAAGTACAGTTACTAAGAGAAGTTAAAAAAACGCATAAAGGACTGCATTGTATTGCATCCACTGTGAAAACAATGAAAATGATAAAGTTAACGAGCAAGACCACACCAAATAGATACTCGGTTATATTATGTGACAAAGATCAGTCTACTGAAAATAAAATGGAAACGTTAAACGTTATTTCTATCTCATAGAAACAAATTCATGGGATAAAAAGTAACCGTATGTTTTCTCTCTTTTATTCCAGCTTTAGGGCTACGCCTATGCAAAATTTGAGCACGTACGTTTCAGCGTGAATAAGTAACAAATCCATCAATCCATCCATCCAAACTATCGCCTTTATAATTATTATGTATTTGTGCGACAGTGTGATGTGATAATTGTTTGTTACAAGTTTAGTTCTTGACTGTATCTCATGATGACACATTTCGTGTTTACTTATCAAGTTATCACATAACTTCGCTGGAGCCAACAAATCAATGCATTTTAATGAAAAACGATAATCAAATACAACTTAACTAGTTATTGAGTATTAATGTTGTTGTAAGGTCACAAGAAAATATTAATTTCACTATTAAGATCTCTGAGGCGATAACGAAACGTAATTTCCGCCGATTTATTGTAGAATATGATTTGATTGAAAGTTTATTGCTTACTATGGAATGTATGAGTAAATTTAATTAATTTTACGATTATCAGGAAATGTTATTTGCATTGTAAAGGGGAATTATTTATTGTTAATAGGATTTTAATAAATGTGCTTATGTACTCACGTCATGGGTACGAATGTATGGATGGTTGTTTACGATACGACATAAGGAAAACAGGACATATACTTACCTAGATTTATTTTCTGGGTTGCACTGTGTGCAACTGATGAACTGAGTGAAACATTATAATATATACCCTTTACTTTGTTTTTGAAGCTCTAGAAATTGTGTGAATGTTGCCAGGAAACGGAACAAAAACATAGTTCTTTGACTAAAAGCCAAGCCTCCTTTATGTTGCCATCTGGTGTTGCCAGTGGTTAAGCTTCGCAACACTTCAGACACCTTCACAATCCTTACAAAAGCCTGGGGTGGGGGTGTATTCTCGATGAATTTTACACAAGCGTAGATCTAGTTTCTATCCACGTATCGCAAGATAATCGGATTAAAACAATATCTATAATATAAAAATGAATCGCAAAATGTGTTGGTAAGCGCATAACTCAACAACGCCTGGACCGATTTCGCTAATTATTTCTTTGTTGTGTTTGTTATTGTCAGGAGAAGGTTCTTATGAAAGAAAAAATTAAGAAAGTTGGAAACATAAATTTCCACGGGGGCGAAGCCGCGGGGCGCAGCTAGTGACAGATAAATGTATGGAACAACGAATATGCAGCTTGAAATTAATTGTTAATTCGATAAATCGTCGATATATCGTCGAACAGTCGCTAAGAGAGATAAAAAAAAAGTAAGAGATCCGTCGATTATTACAATCCGGTCAGCAAGTAGCATAAAATTCGTACTTATACCCATGTTTATTACATACACTATAGAGCCAATTATCATGGAGCGTAAAAAGTACGAGTGAATTTCATAATCCCATGCGTTGCATTGGAAGACATCTTTATTATAGTCTTCCCTAAATTAACACTATCATGGCCCAAGACGCAGTTGCCTGTCTAGTCCACAGTGTCGCGGCGGCACGGGGCGGCGCATTTACTTTGACTGCCCCGCCGAGGCTGGGCAGTGAATGCGCTAGAAAAGATCTTAACTGCTATCGGGTAGGGTGTTCATGTAGAAATCCATTCGACATTCAATATTAGCGTTCGACTTTTTAGCACCTGACGTAGTTTTTACCGAGAATTGCCGCCATACCAATTCCCCTGTTCTTACTCAAAACAGACAAAGGAAACCTCAGATGGTTGAAAGGGCAGAGTGCTACAAAGAGGTCTAGAGCTCTCCTAGGGCTCAGTCAACTCGTTATCACTCTTCAGAGTAAAACATACACCGTAGATGATTTTGTTGTGAAGGAATATGCGTAAAATATGTGAAATTTATTACAGTAAAAAATGTCGTCAATTGACGTACTTACGTCAATTATATTTTGAAGTCAAAATTTGAAGTGACGATACAAAGATAACAAAAAAACATTTATTACAGCATAAACGAATAGAAATACACTAAACTCTAAAATAAGGACATAAACACTATTACTAGTAGTTCTACGAACATTAGACCTTGCGAGCACTAACTTTTTTTCATCAATTAATTAATTTATAAGTTTTTAGGGTTTCCTACCTAGCGCGATTTAAGTATTGACTTTGTGAGATAATTAAATATGACAAATATGTAGTATGTTTTATGCAAATAGCGCTATTAATGATGTAACCAGGATATATTATATCAGAAAGGAATGTCCGAAGCAAAACTAGTTGAGTCGCCCGAGGCCGCTTGATAACCAATCAATATACCTGAGCAATTGTAAGGGGAAAGTCAATAGATATTAATGGACGATCTGAAACATACTGATACATGGATAGGTAAGGCTAGCCGACAAAAAGTGATATACAATAAAAAACTAACAATCAACATCAAATAAAATATTTTTCAAAAACACAGATACGACGCGACGTTTTCTCAAGGTTGACCTATTTTAACGATTATGTCGATGCTCAATCCAATTTCTTGGTTAATGGCTCTGTTTCCGATGCTCAACCATTTGTAATTTGTCGATGACTGTTTAAAATGGAAACTACACTTGCGAGCTTTAAATGGAATCGCTTCATCGCGCGAGTTGATCAAAACCATTTTTTTACAATTTATGTACAATGAACTATAGATTGTGTTATATCATTTGAAAGGTAATTTTGTTACCTTTCAAGTGATATCAAGAAGATTTAAAATTAATTAAATTGGCTACCTAAATTTTGGGAATTATTGCAATAGGTCGAAGTTGCATTTGAACAACCCTTGAAGCGATTCCAGTTTAAAGCTCGCAAGTGTAATTCGAACTGATTGAGCCGTACCCTTCATTTCAGATAAAACCCAATAATTTAAAGAACGTATCATCAGAGAGCAATTACAATTTTGAAATTAAAACCAGAAAACTCATAATCATAAAAGATCGATTGCAAACGTATAATTTCAAAATTAAAGGCTCTTAACAGCTGTCTTTTGCAAATCGCTCAAAACCACACGTACGATGCCATAACTTTTGCGAAATGTCATAATTTTAAAAGTAAAACATTGCGATTGCGAAACGTCATTTGGTCGAACAATAAAATCTGTCACGCTGTTGCAGTCACTGTCAGAGTTAAGCTCTCGTAATCTCAAAATGATTAATGTAAGAGTTATTCATCTCGTGTTAACAAGAGATGTTTAATTAAACAAAGTTTATTCATAGATGTATGTATTTAGCATTAATGAGAAGCTTCGGAGAATTCCACGTCGAGAATTATAATGAGAGCTTTGAAATCGTGTTTATTTTGAACTTTTGTTCGTTTGATTTCTTTGCGTTTCTGCGTTTGATCATCCACACTCACAGTTCCGCGTTGAGTTAGGAAAACAGGACACTTAATAATACTACTTCATTCGGGGCGTAACTGAAACTTTTCTGGTATACTTTTCCTTAAAGAACAAATTTTCAGCGAACTCAATCATAAAAAGTGAAGATCTAAAATTCGGATATAGACGGAAGGTTATCTCAGGATCTATTGGCCCGATTTTGAAAATTATTTCACTATTATACACTACTGTGTATGTATAAGTATAGTATAGAGAATATATCATTGATATATAAAGAGATTTAGGCTTATTATTCTGGTACCGCGTCATCGAAGCGGCGTGGAGAGATTAGTAAATAAAATCCATAAAAATAATTCAAAACATTGCCAACGGAAAGATATGCGAAACGAATCAAATTTATTCGAGTAATCCATCAGCGAAAACATTATGCACATATTTAAAACCGTAATGCGACTGCTGTTATACAACTCTGACTTATGATATGAAGTAAGTACATAAATATAATTAAAATAAAAGTTAAGGTTGTATTCGCGACCTTTCGTCCGTCGACTTTTGACTGCTGATGCGTTAAACAACTGTCAGTGTCACTGACTTATAGTGACATGTCATTGATAGAATATGTTTTGAATGTTTTGCTGTTATTGTTTTGAATGTTTTTAATTGTTATTTTAAACATTCAAAAGGTTGATTGGATACCGATTTCTTCTTACTTTGCCTAAGGTTAAATACAATTATTGTCTATAATACTTAGGTATTTCAAATACCTGCAATAATAATTATTTTCATCATCATCATTATCAATTCAGTTATAATAATACCTTTACAACATCGAAAACAGCCACAAAATATTGTACCTACTTAGAAAGAGAGGAGGAGTCTAGGAGAGGCACGCACGAACGAGATAAAAAATACGTAATAACATGAAGGTAGAAACGCGTAGGTGCCTGCAATTGGACGGCGCTTTTCTCAGATGACGCATGCGCCGTGCAACGAGCTGTCAAATCTGACAGTTGGCAATAACGCAGCGACAGACGAGAATCGCGATTGTAGAGAATAAAATCACAAGCTCCATTATGTTTCTTGATATGGTTTTAATGATGCAATTAGTGTGCAGGATATTTTGTACTTATTTTTGTACGTGAGATTATGTATTTCATTAAGTGTTTTTTTAGCTATTATGTAGATTTCATTTTTTGAGTGATTATTTGTTATTGTAGGTACATGTTCACTTTAAGCTGTACTCACTCCAATTACTAGTGCAAATTATATTCTGAAACCGGAACTATCAATAGTCCAATATTCTTTCATTTTGTTCGTTTCGAAAAAACCCTACCAATGTAAGCTAATTAGGTACCAGATATCGAAATCGTCAAAAATTATGACGAAGATGTCAAAAATCTTAATTGGCAAAGTTTGCGTCACGTATGACGAAACTTATCTATCGAATATATATATAATATATCTTATTATAATATATCTTATTATTATATATATAATATATCTTATTAATATATAATATATCTTACTTACCTATCGAATTTACGAAGATTTCTAGCAGGCAAGCAACCAATCAGTCCAATTAGCGACTACACGATCCTTAATAATCTCGATTGCCCATTAGGAAACCTAACAAGCAATTAATCGAGATATCGCATCGATAAATCGATTAAACTTGCAAATTCGAACAAACATATATTAGGTAAATATTGAATATCCGTTCTCCATATCAGAAGCTACCTACCTATTAATCGATTTTAATTTTAAAACCAGACCGAGCGGTAAATGTTGAATATGAATTAACATCGAATAGTCATTCAAATCGACTTTATTGGAACCTCATCGCGACGGTAACCAGGTTAATGCAGTCCAGAATAAAACTAGTTTCCAATAAAAATATATTCAAAAATAGGAGAATCGAGCCATGTTGTTCGAGTGCTAGTATTTTATACTTGACTTTTATATATGGTGAAATAATGAATGAAAATGTAGGTATATAAGTAGGTATTCAAAATGTTTATTGTGTAAGTATTTGTATCAGACACTGATATATCTAAAAAAATACCTATCATTAGAAATAGGAATTGTATATTTATGGAAATATACAATAACCTAGCTCAACATTTATTATTTCTTGTAAGATATTTGCAAATATTTTAGCATTTAAACGATCACTAACCAATCTATTGTAATATTATGTTTAAATTAATAAGTTAAAATTCGGATATATCAATGAATATTAAACTATTGAAAGGTGTTCGTGCCACTTTCGACAAGTTCTAATTTTGTTTCTATGCTTTACTTAAATAAAATATTTTTTAACAAGGTGGTTGGTGACTCTCGAAAAAAAATCGGGTTTTTCTATTTTCTAGGTTCTACAAGGCAGATAGCTTATAAGAAATTTTGCGCACATTTTAAGCCATCTAGAAAATAGTTAGTGTCGCTCAACACTTTAATAAAATTAGCGATAATTTAAAATATTAAACTAGTCCATTTTATTTTTTCACCTAGCAGTTTCGCAAACCAAACAAAAAATATAAATCTATCATTTCTTGGTTCATGGTTAGTAAGTTTCTCTTTCTGAACGACAAGTAATATTAAAAATGGTCAAGAGCAGGAATTTATTTTACCAGCTTATTAAATCTATTCTGTGCTATGGATTTTAAAAAAATATCCTGAGGGACCGAAATTCAAATCTCCTTTTTGCGTCATGTAAGAAAATTATTTTTTCTTATTTTTCCTCATCACATTTGCCACCTTAGTGCTATTTATTACTCATGGTAGAAAAATGCAGCTGATAACATCTCCCATACATACCGAACACATTTGCAATGTTCAGTAAACACAGGTGTTTCGATGCGATGATATCGTGGAATAATGTTTACTATGTCTTTCAACACTACGTATATTATGTATGGCAAGCGGATAAGTGATCACAGCAGTGTTGGAAATACACAGGACTGTCCTAGCTCTGGTAGCGTATCACTCACCAGTGTTATAATGGTAACTTACCCCATAAGCTTTTTTATGTAAAAAGACCAGCAGTTTTAGAAAAATAAACAGTGCATAGGTGATAATGAGGAAACAAATGTACATCGTTATAAATCACTGGCACTTTCTTCCACCTTGAATTCTTACATGGTTTGGAATTCGCTGCTGGCGTCTGTTTTTCCAAGCAATTACATACAACCTAGATCTCTCATATCGTCCTATCGTGTCCTTGCCCTTCGATTATTACTGAGGGTCGCCAAAATTCAAAATTGTAAGTGATTTGATTCCTTTAGGATTTTCAAATTACAATGTAAAACTAGGAAATAATGTAGTCACTTTAAATTTTTGTTAATTTTAAACATTGGTGTTTCGTGGTTCCGCTGAAGCATTTTCACGGCTTCAACGAAGTTCATAAAAAAAAACGTGTCGAAATACGTTTTTTAATAAATATACAAAAAAAAACATTTTCGACAAAAGCCGTAACAGTAAATTTTATTGGAGAAACTAACCTATATCCACCCAATCAGAAATGACTTATGACCAAAATTGCTGCCTTCCAAAAAATGCTCAGGAATATTTATCGGTCAAGATACAGTCGCCGACAGTTACATATTAAAAGAAACAGACTCTCCACTTTAGGTCAGAAAGAACAATGTCGATTACTTCGAAGTCCTTCCCAGAAAGAAACCCTACATCTAGCTAGAATGTGCACACCGAAATGACAGCGACCAGCAGCGACGACGAGACGACGACGCGGCGAGCACTTTCAGTGAGAAATTATTTGAGACCAGTTGCTGGGTACTGACCGGCGTCGCGGGGTGTAACGTGTTAAGCTTTGGTCTGGTGATCATGACGCACAACGCTGCGGTATGCGCCGCAACGCAGCGTCACGACGCAGCATTTACCGTCCCTGCGGAGAGGTGGTCAGTTGATTTTGCCGCAGCTACCAATCCATATTGTCAACCCGTGACGCACACCCGCACACCGCAGCGTTGAAACGAGAACGCCGCGCTGTGCGGGAGTACACCTCCCCACTTCACCGCGTTTGCCCCTCGCCGCTGACGCATACTGCGACGGAACAAGAGAACATTCTCGACGTTTTTCATATGATTGAGTGTCCAGCATCGCATACCGCATACCGCAGCGTTGTGCGTCATGATCACCAGACCAAAGCTTTACACAGCGAGCGTTCGTGCAGTCAGTACGGGGAAAGAAGACGCTCGCAACGAGACGGATTTTAGCACACGGCGTACCGTATCATGTTGGCTGTGAATGGTACATTACGCCCCATATCCTCAACCTCAACAGCCTGTATTGGTCGACGCAGGCCTTCCCCTGATAAGCGCCTTGTTGGCTTTTATCTCATGGGGTTAATGCCCATAATCCCCACGCTGGGCATGCGGGTTGGGGATCGCAGTTCGGTGGTAGAATTCTTCTGCAGGCGACGCTGCTGCCCGTCCCCGGTGAATATCCCTTAGTCGTCTCTTACGACACCCGGGGGAAGATTTGGGGTGGTGCAAATTCTACATCGGCTCCACACAGCTGCTAGCTGCAGCAACACCCCGTAACACCGGTCAGTAACCAGCTTAAGGGGTGCAATGTGATTTGAACACCTGCCCGATGGTCAGACCGATTGACCTGACGTGAGATGGTCACACAATATCCTCGGGTTGGTCGAAAGAATGTGGATGAGGCTCACACAGGACTGATTAAGCTGGTGTTTAAAAGTGGTAGTGGTTCGTACATGTTATTTTATATGACATGGTAGAAACAGTTGACATGTTACTTTTGGCGACTGTATTGCAATGAACCGAATTAAAGAGTGCCCCTAACTGTACCTTATGATGGAGTGCCCTGTTGTGACACAGAGAATGTACAACAGGGTAATTAGGTACACAGATCGCAAGATATAACTTTCTTGCAATTATCTTGGAACAATTATGATATGCATTATTCATAACTGAATTCGGGGCAGGATGTCAGACGAAATTGCCTTTACGGTGAAAAGGTAAAAGCTGAAAAGGAAATAATAATAAACAAACTTCTTTGTTATTGGCAAGTTGCGTCCGATATGCCATTTTCATTTTAAAGCATTTTACGATTATGACTGGACAGGGCGCAAGACAGAAGGCCAGCTCTTTGCCCAGCTGTGGACTAGTGATTGAAGAAGATGATGACTGATAGGGCCCAATTCTAGCATTTCGTTATCACTCTGTTTTGTTTTTAAAAACGCAGTAACGTAGTGACGCAGACATTTAAACTGCACCCTGAATTTTAATCATTACGATCAATCGATAATAACTTGATATGACAGGAGTTATCGAAGTTACGCCAATAAGCAAAGCCGAAAAAAAAACAAAGGACAACAAAAACAAAGAAAAACAAACGTCTGGTCTCCTATTCTTAGCCATAACCTTGGATCCCGAACCAATTTAAATCATTTCAACCGAGCAACAGAGGTCACCTCTGCCTCGATCTTCAGAGTAAACTTATAATTACTTTTGAAAATAAAAAGCTTGGACAATGCATCGTCAGAGGGTCGGCATTAGTGTCTATTGTTCGAAGCCGCTATTATTATAGCATGAGACTCGTTTCAGGATGTAAGCCGGTTTTCAGCGCTGCCTCGCCTCACCTCAACACCATCCACTGCAACATTCATCCACTGCTGGACGCAGGCCTCCCCCTGATAAGCACCTTATTGACTTAAAAGCCAATAAGGTGACCCATAATAAATCTCATGAAGGTAATGCCCATAATCCCCACGCTGGGCATGCGGGTTGGGGATTTCATCGCTGATAAAGTACAAGAAAGCACAGGATACCATATTTTCCATATGTACTCCTTTCATTTGTGCCGCCTGGCAAGAATGAAATGAGGACAATATCTAGCAGTGGGTGACTTAGGACTGAGTGGACGAAAAGAACAACAAACGTAATTTTATTTGAATAGTTAGCAAATGGCAACAAAGGAAATTTTATATGATTTTGGCATGGCAACGTAACGTGGCGTGATTTAGAGAGGCATGATTTTGCATCATTAATATTAATAAGAAGATGATTCAACAAGAAAAACCTTATTTCGTATTTGATAATAATTTTTAGTATTTGATTTATCAAAAAGCTTTTATTTTGCTATAATTTGATAAGTATAAATGTGTAACCATACATAAAAAAGAAACTGAAATAAACCAAGCAAATGAGCACCGGCTAGCGGTGTAAGCGCGGCCTATTGTTCGGTGCGCGTGCGCCGAAGGATACAGGTGCCTTGGGTCAAGGATGATTCGCCGATGAACACTTAGATTAAGCACAATGAAAGGGAATAAGGCTGTAAACGATCGGAACAAACGAGAAAAAACGAAGGGCATTTATTTTGAACTCGAATCAATGGATGCAACTAGTGCAGGACTGTGGTGGTCTGGTGGCCTGGTGGCGAAAATCGAAGTCTCTGATTCGTTTTCGTGCAAAACCTACTCTTACGTCACTGACATAATGATTGTATTTACACGAAAACGAATCATAAACTTCGGTTTAGTTTTTACTAGTAGGCGCCCTGAATGCCCAGCAAAATTCGGATAAGGAATTGATGATGAACCAATGACTACGACTTTAGTCTTGGAAACCCGTGTTAAAATGTTTCCAAAACGATAAGTACCTAATGGAAATATTACCGGCGATACACCATAAATTACTATCCCATGGTACTAGGCTGGACTGGATGTTATAAGTCAAACACTAGATTTTATTAGAATCTAAAGTACAAAAAGATTTACCTCGAAGATATATATATGTATCTTAGAAGAAATACAACATCCATGAAATGAGATAAACGAACGGAACACGACGAAAGAACCAAAGTACAAACTAAAAAGTAAAAAAATCCTTACCCCACAAAAAGCACACTTTATTGACGCCTCACCTAACTCGTAACATTCGTTCGTGTGTGGCACTTACCTGTAAAAAAGAAAGAAAAAACCTTTATGGTCTATTTATCAAGGACAAATTGGTTGTATATTCAACCGGTTAAATTAAACATGGCGTTTTTAATATTGGGCGTATAATTTTTATGGAAGCAATCGAACCAAATCCTGTACTTATGTCATAATATCGAAATAATCCGGGAAGACCGATTCAAAAATTTAATTTATGAAGACTTACATTGTCTGGTATAAAAAAATAAATAACAGCGTGTGAGCTGGCTGGGATATTATATTATGAATAAGCTTGTTGAGTATAAACATTCTCTGTTAGAAACATTTGCTGAATAAACTGCGGATTTTCTCACGCTTGAGTGTTGTTGACTGAGATTATGGTATTTTATGTCATTGGATATTTAAACACATAAATAATCAAACAGATCTAAACCAACTTCACGGCTATCAATACTTCTGGGGGACCGTCCGGACCAGCTAGTTAGACCATCCCACCTTATTTATAGTTAGCAGGGGTTGCACACATGTCTTCAAACAGGGATATTACTTCGCAGTACAAGACCACACTCAAAGCGAAGTATAAACAGGTGATACAAAGAAACGGGCCCCTGCTGCGTGTGGTCTTGACTTTGAAGGGCTCTGGCTGGGGGCGGATGACACGAGGGTAAATATTTTGCTAGGTGCTCTTTGATCTCGATCTATAGACTAAAACTTGTCGATATATCGAGAAACGAAGAGAGAAACAAAGACCGCAAGCCAACTTTGATGAAATGAGAATCAGGACCTTTCGCGAGTGAGATGTAAATAGCGATTATGATTTTCGCCAGGTGATTAATGATAAAACACACAGGAGTTGATCACTAATCTGCGAAATGATCGAACGTGAACAGCTAAACGCACCATATCCACAAATATTTAATCCATGCCCACATTATACTACTACACTAAACACACCTATTACAGGGCTCTAAGTGGTCAACACAAGACATTATTCGCCAGGCTGCAATTACTCCGTAAACGTACCGCGACGAAACGCCTCGTCAGCAAGTCCAGTAATCACCATTAAACGCCTATACCAGCATTAGACCACAACGCGGAACTTGCTGAGGCCTTCAGCAAAGTACGCCTCGCCAAAATAGTCCTTAATTACGGAAAACTACCGTATTTGGATTTGGGTGATAACTCCCACGTTTTTCTCCGGTTTGTTTTTGCGAGATCTTAAGGATTTATTGTTTTATGGCGAATTAAAAAGTCTAGTTCATGCTACAAAGTGATTTGTCAAATGGTGTTTTGCAAGGCTTGTATTTACTCGTATATCCCCTCTTTTAGTTGCTGCATGTATTACGTATTGGTATGGTGATTCAAAGTTTTAGAGTGATTTGTCTAATGGTGTTTTGCAAGGCTTGTATTTATATCCACTCTTTTAATTGCTGCATGTATTATGTATTGGTATGGTGATTCAAGTTTCAGAAGCGCAAATAGCTATGCAGACGATAAAAGTTCATGAACACCTATCGCATAAACCACTGGTTACGAAAATTATGGGTACTACTCTCACATCCCACCCAACCAGTAGCATTTACTATCAAGTTAATAAAGCTACAGTTAATAAACTTTACGGTGACTATAAAATAGGAAGTGGCAGTCATATACCAAAAGCTCTTAATAGTAAACCTGTTAGTCCTTTGCTTATCCTCCGAAGCGTTACTAATGAGGCGCAAGGAGCGAAGTACCGGCAAGGCCGTACTTTATTACCCGGAAAGGTACAGTTTTTGCCGTGTTCAAAGATATGGAACGATTTATGGAAGGCACTTTGGAAGTGTTGGAACGGGTTCGTTACTTTGCTGATGATGTCGTAAATGTTAAGAAGAAACCTTACCTACAATTTTTTATTTTATGACGTGAATGCAAAAGGACAGAAATGATGATGATGATAATGCAGTAGTACATATAAGTACATATTTCTATAATAACGAACCAGGAGGTGACATCATTGAACTGACATTGTCTTCTCTTAAAAGAATAACAGCCACAATAGCTTGTTCTCAAATATTTACATTTCGACCAGGACCCCTAACTTAAGGGATAATATTGTAGATAATAACAACACAACTATGTCTAATCAACGAACAAAAACTAATGACAAACACTACGAACCATCAATCCAATTCCCATAAGCACAAGAAATTCCCACAAGACTATTAACCAACAAACACACCGCTAGATTTGTATCGCAAATCTGAAGGGAGCGGCGACCCAAGGCCAAAAGCTGGTCACGAATAGAAAGAGCAGCTTGCTTCGCCATAGGGTATTGTAGAAATAATCATAGTTGTTACGCACAAGTTTCACTTTACGTTTAGGAACCTTATTGAAGCAATAACTAATCTCACGTGCCAAGCGTGGTGATTCAAAGAAGGTACGAGATAGAGAGTATACGAGAAGGTAGAAGACATAGTATTTAAGTTATGTTCTTATAGATTGTCTATACTATGTCTAATGCTGAACGCAAAAATAGGCTATCGTCAATAGTAAGTATAATCAAGATATGCTCCGTTCATAAAAGATACTGGAATTCTATCAATTGGGCTTATTCCACACTAACCTGCAAGATCAAGTTCTTTTCTTAAGTTTATTTTCAAAATGTTATGTGAGTGACACAAGTCATTTTAATTGTGTTCTGATTTTAAGTGCCTGAACATGATTCTGTAAGCCAAACGGCGCCCCAGCACCTATATCCAAGGTCTGTCGTGACCAGACCGCAGTATACGGCCTAAAGGTCACGGGTCAATTTGAAAATCGAATGCGTTTTGACAGTTTGACGTATAGTAGACCATAGATAATGAGGTTTGCCGAGATCGGTGGTACAGATTTCAAATTGCGAAGGGTCATTCAGTCGTGCCTATATGCCAGATTATAGAATAGAGATTGAGCGAGTTCCAATTCCAAATTCCCGATAGGGGTTTTAGGTTGACCCAAATGGATCCTTTGCTTTTCAGAGTAAGTACCTACTCTACGCAAATTGTAAAACTTTCCCAATATTGCGCTTCATTTTATGCAGAAAAACATCAACATCGCAAACTAATATTTTCCCAGCCAAATGAATTCTCAACAATTTTCCACGCAATGGAAATGAACTCGTCAAAACTCGGAAACGGCGAACCAACTGCTGCGAGTCGAATCGATTCGCGTCGCTTCAGAGTTCCAATCGATTAAAGATCGATTACATCATAACGTAATCACGTGTTTTGGGTGCATAAACTTTACGTAATAAGGCCCTTTGAACTTATAGAGCAGCTTTCTAAGGGAAATGTGCCGGGTATCACAATGGTGAAACTTGAAATAATGCTGTATTCTTGGCGAGATACAATCTTTCGTTTAGTACTTGTCTAGACTGGGGGCATTATAGTGTCGTTGGCTTCAGAGTTTGCCAGTAATGACTTCTTATTTGTCAGGCTCTTGGTTTACTTTGGCAACTCTTGATATGTCGTTGAAAGACTTAAAGGTATACCAACCTACTCATTCACGGAGCAGACGTGACCTGAGCCGCCTTTGCTCAAACGGAGGGCACACAGCTCTATATCGTAAAAACTTTTGTGGAATAGCTCCAAAAATATTCAATAAACTACCAGCTGCTCTACGGGAGTTAAGCCTTATTATGTTTAAGAAAAAATTATTTAAGATATTGACATTAAAATGCTACTATCATATCAATGAATTTTTCACGGACTCTAACATTAAAATTTTATAAGTTTGACATAAAATTGTAATATGACATTTGTAATTGAAATTGACTTAAATAATTGAAATTTGCTAATTGCTCTGCTTTTTGTTATTTCTATGGACCAATGTTATCTGTAATACCTACTTACTAAACGTTTGAATGTTTTGATATTATTTTCATTAATTTTCCCATCTGCATGCCGATTTGTTGCTCTTATTGTATAATTTTGCTCACCAAAGCTGTCTAGCTGGTAAGTCATCGCAAGGGACATTTTAAAATAAGCATACCAACTTGTAACCCGTTGTCTGCAAATAAATGATTTGATTTGATTTGATTTGAAACATCCAACAACACAAAATTACTTTACAATGCTGCTAATTTCAAAGCTTTGAAGCTTTCCCCCGGTTTTGTGATCAACAACAAACACATTTTTGCTTTCCGTGTTAAGATGGAGTTGTTTTGTTAACATCGACTCTAGCTTTACATGTATACGAATGGTTACTCTTCTGTTGTATTAAATTACTGACCTATTTTACTATTTGAATACATTATGAATGTACCTAATTACCAACTGTGGGCTAACTATGAACCTTGTTTGCGTTGGAAGACCACGAATGTTTCATCCCTTAACGTGAGACTTTTACTAACCTAGGTACTTGTAAACTAAAGTAGAACCTAATTTATATAGGAATTTATTTCAAAAATCTAAATCAACAACTCTTTATTTCCATAAATACAATAAATGTACACTTAGAAAAGGTCAAAATGTAAAACTAAACACTGACACGGAAATAAAGTGATATTTTTTTATTTCTGTCGCTTCGGTATGTAGACTAAAGTAAAGAAGCGACGAAGAAACCTTTAGCCTGTTAGTTGTTATTTTTCGAGTTGGAGCAAAACCCGTCCCAAGCTTTTTTATCCTCTAGATAATCTGATATTTTATAGTAAGCCTTTTTGCACAGCAAGGTTTTAACAATTTGTTTGAATTTATTTATTGATAATTTTTGCAACTCACTAGGAGTTTTGTTGTAGAAGCGTATACATTGCCCTTTAAAAGATATTTTAATTTTGTGTAGCCTAGTTGTGGGCACAGCGAGCGAATTTCAAGTTGTACCAGTAGGTAAGATACCTACCATACAAAATACATAATTTCCAGTGAAAGAAAATAGCAACAAAGAAATAAGTGCAACACTGCAGTTATTAGTTCCTCCGGAAATAGGGGACGTCGACAAAAGGCAAAAATACATTCAAACAAGGCGTTCTTAATGAGGTTACCGCCATTACTTAGAACCTTGTTTGAACAGCTTACATATGGCAAAGGAAAGATCGAAGGGAGAGAGTGATACCATTACAAACTCACTGGGTGACTCTGTCAAGGCAACGTGACCAGCTTGGCTTTACAAAATGGCGTGATTTCACGAAATGTCCAGTTCAGGCATGATTATGTGATGTCCAAGTAAGGGCAAACCGTTTAACGATGTGCTTTGAGCGAGAATCAATGTGAGTATTAGTTAGATGTTTCGGGAAACAGTGTTGTTTTGTGAATGTACCACCACCTCTAGAATCTCCATATTTTTAGGGTTCCGTACTTCAAAAGGAAAAAAACCCTTATAGAATCACTTTGTTGTCCGTCTGTCTGTCTGTCAACCTTTTTCCCAGAAACGAGTGGTGCTATCGAGTTGAAATTAACATTAAATACTCAAGTTGGATTTATTAAGTGGCGCAGCGGGCGAAGGTCCGCCTGCGACGCAGGAGGTTGCGGGTTCGATTCCCGCCTCGTGACAAATATTTGTACGATCTGCAGATATTTGTTCAGGGGTTCTGGATGTTTTTCTATGTATAATAAAAAATATCTATCTATGTAGTGTAAGTCAACGCAATCTAAAGTTACAGCTGCCCGAATATTTTAAAATTTCCAAGGGTATCAATGATAAGCACACAAAACTTCCCGTTTACCTAGAATCATAAAATTTGGCAAGAAGCAAGGTCTTATAGCATAAGTAAAGGGAAAATCCGAAAACAGTGAATTTGTAGTTCATGCACAAAAAAAAAAAAATTGTTTCTCGCCTTGGACCAAAACCTGTAGGATACTTCCCGTTGACCTAGACTCATAAAATGAAAAAGCAAGGTCTCATAATACGGAACCCTCTCGGTGCGCGAGTCCGACTCGCACTTAACGTTTTATTTTTCTAGAACATCGATACGTTCCAACACTTCCAACAATGCAGTCTCTTTTCGAAAGTGAATTGGCGCATTCCAGTGCACCCCATGTTCGTTGTCCACTCATTAGTCCTACCTATTACACTAGTGTCACGCTATCGCAAGCACAATCACAGTTTTTTGCCGCTCGTATTTCGCGGTAGATAACATAATCTCACGGCGACCACCGACAGGTGGTTTAATTAAATTTATCGTCAGACCCTACCCAGGTATAGCAGAAGAGATTATAGGTTAATAGCGAAGACTTGCTTGAAATTGCGCAGATCTTGCGTATCCGATATTGAAGCTTATTTCCAACGAATCGCAGTTCAAATCCATTTGTCGAGATTGGAGGCTTTGCGTCAGCATCAGCAGAACTGTATTAAGTCTTTAGGTGGTGAATATAAGGCTCGTTTTGGATTGAGCGTCGATAAGAGGTGACAAAAGCGGAGCGATTATTATCGCGAACGGCGAATGGAAGCAAAACAATGAGCGAGTAACTGCGGTAGGTGGATATCGATATCGATAAAGCTACCGCACTCGCCGCATGCACTACTTTGTAAACAAACTTTAGGAATTTAATAAAGCTATCGTATTTTCTTATGATAAATAAATAAATAATGGTGGATAATTCACATAGCATCATCTAGCCTCAAGATAAGTTATTGGATAACTGATATACTTAATACATTACACTAGATAGATATTTTTGATTATATATTGAAAACACCTAGAACTCACTGAAAAAATATCTGCAGATCGTACAAACATTTGTCCCGAGGCGGGAATCGAACCCGCAACCTCCCTTGTCGCAGGCAGAATTTCACCACTGGTCCTCTTAAACCTTTCTACGATAACTTACGAACAGATTCCAGCGGTATTTTAATGATATCAATTTGTCGATGACGCTACACGTAAGTATCTTGAATATCATTATTTTTTCATGAATATTACATGTGAGTTAAAATAAAATTACATTTAATTTAAATGGTTTCGACGTCGAAGAATTTTATAATGTTGATGGTTGCATTCTGGTATATGGCCAGCGATAAGATGCATATTACTCATTTCTAAAGGCGAAAGTTTGTTAAGATGATTGAGTCAAAACAACTTCTCGCACTCCTGAACGCATAGGGTTGAAACTTAGCATAGGTATAGTTCTATCCTAGAACCGCAATGACATTAAAATGTTCATTATTCCCGCCTCGGGACAAATGTTTGTACGATCTGCAGATATTTGTTCAGGGGTTCTGGATGTTTTTCTATGTATAATAAAAAAAAATCTATCTATGTAGTGTATTGTATTATGTATATCAGTTATCTAGTACCCATAACACAAGCTCTGCTTAGCTTGGGGCTAGAAAATGCTGTGTGAATTGTCCAGCATTATTATTTTTTTTATTTTTTTTT
Organism: Eupithecia subfuscata; assembly: GCA_963564075.1. Classification (NCBI taxonomy): domain Eukaryota; kingdom Metazoa; phylum Arthropoda; class Insecta; order Lepidoptera; family Geometridae; genus Eupithecia; species Eupithecia subfuscata. The sequence goes on along the minus strand of OY751100.1, from coordinate 16,042,326 downwards.
ATTTTTTTTTATTATCCTAATACACAATACAGTAGAGAAAAATGCTACTAACTAAAACTACCGACTTATCCTACCAATATTACAAAGCCGAAAGTTTGTGAAATCTGAGGTTACCTAGTTACCTAGGCTCTGCAAAACTACTGAACAGATCATGATGAAATTTGGCGTACGTTTAGAACAAAGCCTTGTTTAGATATTAACCGAAAATACGCGTGCGAAGCCGCGAGCAGAAGCTAGTAACTAAATAAAATTAACTTTGAATAGCTTGTATTGCAATACGTATATAGTCTACTTTTAATCTGGGAAACAAGCGTACAAAGCCGCAGGCAAAACCTATTGTTTATTAACTCGCCCATAACCATCGCGTTTCCAAGAGGAAGCGAGCGAAGTCATTAGCGATCATTAAGCCTACAATTACAAGCAAGGTCGCAGTAACAAGTAGACCAGCTTCTTCACAGCATCATATGACCCATAAATTGCCCCAGCTTTTTATCATTAGCTATGGCAAGGCCGTGTGATGCATTTCTTTCTTTTTCGAGGTCACTAACGTACTCTTTACGTCCATAGAAGAGGCCAGACAGAAGAGAGGTTGTAGGAGTCACCTACACAACAATCGTCTTAATTTTCTGAGATGCTAATACACAACTTTCAAGCATCAAGTCCTAGTCTGTTACTTCTAATTTATTTACAAGTGGACTTACAGTTACAAACAAAACGTCCAGGAGTGAGGTATACTTACATAAGAATAAAAAATAGGCATTAAGTAACTCAAGTCAAGTCAAGAGTAGGTAATTAGATCATCTATACAAACGCTTTACAGCTGCAAATTATAATGCCATAAAATAAATGTGTAGAGGCGGCATTAAATTTGATTGTCGAAGAAAAACTACTAGCTATTTACAGAACCGAAGGAGTTGAATACATAATATATTACATTTAGATCGAAAATGGTCTAGATTTTAGACCATCGAGTCTTATGGTCGATTTCCATCAAAACGGAGATAGAAAATGTGTGAATAGTCAAAAAAGCGTCACAGTCATGACCTGTGCACGAAATATTTTTGAAATCCTATTGGTAGAGATATATATTACACAGTATTACCCACTTCATTTTCCTTTGCTCAGCCCTGAAGTGCACTGTGACTTAGTTAAAAATAAATCAGAGTCAGTAAAAACCATTAACGAAGACTGGAATCCGAAGGACCAGGAACTTTGTATGCTTTAGCATTCGTAACCATTAACAGACTTGTTCCCTTGTATTTGCAAAATAGCGCCATCAACAAGCAATTAACCAGTACAAGCAGTTAACCGCTTCCGAGGAACTATTAAACGAAAGGCAGGAAAAAAAAGCCAAGAGGGTGAGTTGCTGTCACAGATGTGCTATGGAGCTAAGCTATGGGGAGAGTGTTTAATCTAACCAATAGGATCGCTTGATTTTTCTAGCTAAGGGGTGAAAACGGGAACCTATTACTAAGCCTCCGATGTTTGTCCGTCCGTCACTCAGCGGGCTGGATCTCATGAACCGTAGTAGGTAGACAGTAGAAATTTTCATAGAATTTGAAAACTCCTACTGTCTCTTGCCGCTATGACAAATAAGCCATGCCAAGTTGAGTGCCTCTCACCGCAACGTCGGGCCCGTCAGTTGGTTAGGTTACTTATATATGGGTGACCGACCGCGTCATGTCGGCGTTTACTTTTTTCCATAAAAAAAAAAACGTTTTTAAGGGTTTCTATTGCGAAAGTTTTGTGCAATGCTATGGAACCCTCCGTGTGCGAGACGACTCGCACTTGCCAGTGTTATTAATTTCGCCGCTAAGCTACGAGCTTAGCGGCGAAGCTAAGCTACCAAAGCTAAGCTACTAACTTAGCTTTGGTAGAACCGAATCCGACGCGTTTCGTTTGTTACTTAGCGAGGTGCAAGTGAATCCGACGCGTTTCGTTTGTTACTTAGCGAGGTGCAAGTGGCGGTGGAAGACAATCCTTAGCGAGTGCCAGGACGAGCTAAAAATACTACGACCGGATTAGTTGTTACAATGTAACACAATAGATATATTATTATTATGGATCGATGAAGGCGATTTATATGGCTGCAAGAACTATGGGCTGCTTGTTTTGTCTTCAGTATTTTAAGCAGACGACTATGTTAAACTGTCATGGAACGCTAACACATTAAGCATGTATATACTAGCCAAACTCAATATTTGTAAATTAAGCCGCCCATAACCTAAAATTCACGTCGTCTTTTTATACGCAATTTACGTTACTTTTCGACTTGAGATCCTTCCTTCAATAATATTGCTTACAATTAAGAAACTCCCATTATCTGCCGGTCCCTTAGCCCTTCGGTTGTTAAATCATCTCGGATCTTGAGAATGGTTTGAGTATAGGTAATATCTACTTGAATTAGTGAACTACGTACACTATGGCCTACTTGATCCCTTCCTTTTGTCTTCAACTTCTTTCTACTAAAACTTAATTTAATGGCATGTGGCTCCAATGCCAATGTATTCAAAAATGTAGGTGCATAATTTCTTTAACCCACTTCAAAAATGGGATTCGGATGCAGCGACTCGTATAATAACACGAGTCGCTGCTTCCGAATAGTAAGAAACAAACTTCGAAGAAAGAACAAGAAGGTTGCGGGTTCGATTTCCGCCTCGGGACAAATGTTTGTACGATCTGCAGACATTTGTCCAGGGCGCGCGTTCTGGATGTTTTCTCTGTATAATAAAAAATATTTATGTATGTAGTGTATTTTATTAGGTATATCAGTTATCAAGTACCCATAACACAAGCTCTGCTTAGCTTGGGGCTAGATAATGCTGTGTGAATTGTCCAGCATTATTTATTTATTGTTCTATGCTAATTGAAGGTTAAACAAACTTACCTTAAGTGAAGTTTGACCATAATTACACGAGTCGCTGCATCCGAATAGTATGAAACGCTTCATCCGAATAGTATGAAACGCTTCATCCGAATAGTATGAAACAAAGTCCCCGTGCAATGTAAACTAACATCCAAAAGCGGGTAGATTACGAAACCCTGTGACATTTCCAAACTCACATTTCCGGCGACTCGTGACTGTGGCACGACAAGTCGTGTCGCGGCGTGGCATTCTCTAAGTATTTTTCGCGTTTGCGAAATGAATCGTGATCGGTAACAATTGTCGTTTCCAGGCGATCCAATCGAAATAGGTTGCCGGCGCCTGCGCTTGCGCAAGTTGCTAGCTATACTCGGTACTCGAATCCTAGATATTTTTTATAAACAAAGGGGTAAGAAATATTGGTGGGAAATGTGTCCTGGTTTCATCGGAGCAAATCGCATAAGTTTAATTTTTTTGGTTATGACAGCTTTCATTCGTCCGTTTTTGGAATCAAATTTGCACCCCTTTCCTGCTTGTGCGTTGTGGAATTTTCAAAGTTTGTGGTTTCTATTGTTGTCAGTTTTTGTTATATTTTCATACAAATATCTTTGTTTACAAAAAATATCTTGATTTCTATAACCGAGTATAAATGGTAGGCATGGTAGCTAAAGGTTGTGGTGACAGGGGTGAAGTTATTGGCCTGCAGTTCGATTGTTAGCGAAGTAGGCCGACCGCGGCAACTTGCTGCTTTGTTTTTGTTTACATTCTGCTGTGTTTTGTTTTTGCACTGAGTAACAAGATGTTTAGCGATCAGGTCTGCTAACAATTCAGTACGGTTTTCGAGAAAAGTCTTTAACATTGTCAATAGGATAGCTTTAATTAATGGTGTATAGCTAGTTTTTATAAGAGTACCTAAGTACCCGTGCCTCGGAAAGCACGTTAAGCCGTTGGTCCTGCGCTTGACCGCTCTCCAATCGTGTCGGTCTGCCGTCCCATCGGATTATGAGAGTGAGGGAATAGAGAGTGCACCTGTGTTTGCGCACACACTTGTGCACTATAATATGTCCTGCGCATCTGGCTAGTCTCCGCTAAGACTGGCCGCCGTGGTAGAAATTCGGCTTGGAGGACATTATTATTATTTAAAAAGCACCTTTAAGTAACAATTAAGTACTACCATGTTATAATTATAACTATCACCGGATACCTGTAAACGGCCTGGAAATTTCTGTATTACCCATTTAAGTAGTGTGCTAATGGTTTCCCAAAAACAAATAAATAGAAAAACCTCGTAACTAAATTTTTTTTGAATGAATGATACCTAATTTTAGCATTTTTTTAAACAGCTTTATAAACCTCTCCAATAGAGATAAAAATCAAACAGGCTACGTAACAGTTAACTTCATACACCTTAAAGAATTACCCATTTACAAGCACAAACAAAAACACAAAAGCACCAACGAAATTGGTCGAAGGAAACCTATAATTAAATGAAGATTTCTTCGGCTCTCGTTTTGATGATCTGGCATTTAAACGGTAATTGAGTTAAACGTGCGTTTAAATGCTTAAACTGCCGGTGGAAGGATATTCAACAATTAGGTGGTTAAAGGTCGGGTTACATTTATCGCGCGCCCATCGTGTCCATTGTGTTTCAGTTCTGAATAGTATGTGTACATCTGAATAGTACGTACCCGCATAGCGAAAGGTGACCTAATATCCTTTGAGAAATTTTTAAATTTGGTTTTGTTGAATCATTATTGCGACCTCGCCATTTTCGGTAAAATTTCAATGTATTTATTCAATAAGAACGGAAATTTTATACCACTTACGTTAACTAATTAAAAAATAACTTAATCAAATACACAATTTCCCAAATTTTTCCAAATACGTAGGTACCTCACATGATTTTCTTTGTTTCTCCCTGAATAAATGTTAGGTTATGCTTTTCTGATTTATACTCGTATATGTCTGTGGGTAGAATTAAGAAGCGCAAATAGTGTCAATAAACAATTTTAGCGGCATCCATAAAGCATCTAAGCTACCATTAACATAATGAGTCCTCTCCAACAGAAATTAAACAATAAAGCTCTAGAGGTAGTAAAATGCAGCTCGACCAGCGCCTTGCAGGTCAAACGCACTAAGAGATAAAATGTTTCGCTTCCGCATATTTGGAGAATACGCTCTTTTGGAGAACTAGGCCTCAACTCTAGAAGACGACGGCAAAATGTGCCAAATCAACTTTAAACTTGGACGAATATTCAAGGTTTGGGGACGGTCATAGATACAACACGAGGCACTCAAACCGGCTAAGAGCGCTTCCACGACGACTAGCGAAGACTTCGAGGTTGCTGCAGGTAATGGGGACGGCTGTCTACAATCGTATTCCGACTCCAATCACCAGCTCACAATCCATAACATCCTTTAAGTTTAGGTTGAAAAAGTGGCTGATAGTTCAATCGATATATGACATTCATGAATTTATGACCTCTAATTATTCAATTTTATGTTATTTTTAATGTATTTTGAAGATTCCACTGTAGATGTACCATAACATTATGTAATTCATATTTTGTAACCTGTAACATAATTGTTATAAATAAATGAACTATGAACAAAACAGTTCGATTCGTGGATATCCTCGAAAATTCTGTTACTGTACTCCTCGAAGTTACTGTCTTTTATTCGTTCCAAATGCTCAATCTGGCTCACAGCTCTTCATCGGATCGCAAAACGCAGTAGGCAAGAGTAATGTGATAATTCGAACCATTTCCTGCTGCTTAATGATAGTGATACACAGAATAAAGCAGTTAAGCCACCATAAAGCACTGCGGGCAGTAATGAGGCCCGCTGATTGCAGAGTCTTTAGCACCGGTGGCCATTAAGAGAAGGCATAAAGACGGGGAAAAAGCTTGTACTTGGACACTTCGGTATCGGCAGTTTTAATATTGGAGTAAGGAGGGTAGACTCATTTAATCGTCTACGGCAGATTATGATATTATTGAATGATTGGAAGAATCAGTAAAGGTCGAACAAGGCGACTTGAATCATACTCATCGTGGTCAAGAGGCATATTTCCCTATCCTAAGTGATCCTACCTACACTCTTATCTCTTGAAGAGACCCAGGTTGTTTAAATCTACCTAAATAATCTAATAGTGTTAGATCTATGCGCAGGACACGTGCCCAAAAGCCCTGGCAGGACATATTATAGTGTTCAAGCGTGTGCGCAAACTCAGAGGCATTCTCTATTCCCTCACTCTCAAAGTACACCATGTCAAATTAATTAATCTATGAATCTCAACAAGGGACAGGCAGCCTCTATTCCCCCACTCTCATAGTACACCGTGTCAAATGAATTAATCTATGAATCTCAACAAAGGATATGCAGCTAACTAGACGAACTGTTCACTAACAATAAACAAATGAAAACCTTCACTTTTCACACACCTCCATCAATCCACCATCATGAGTGATGTAAAAAGAGACAACGCAATCCCTTACTTTTGAACGTTCAACAGTGGATATTAACGCACGGATGACGAGGATGATCATACAGAATCTAATAGAAACTAACATTCAGTAAGTGGATCAACCAACAGTGATTGATTAATGAGCCATTTGCGTACTTTGAAACAATAAAATATCCAACAGATCATATCTCTCTAATTTCGCACGAAAGGTTGCATATGATCCAATAAAGATTAGAGCCCTATAAAATGTCAACTGCATTGCACAACGTCAGGGACAGCCGAGGTTAATGCACGTTGGCAATATGCCATGCCGTGCTTCAAGAGGTGTGTAGTGTACCTCTTGAACCACCAGATTGTGTGAATGATATCATGGGAATTACATACAGAATCAAATGACTGACAGGGGTGGTTGATGATTTAATTGGACATTTTCACATATCATTTTTACCCAAAGCAGAGAATAATCATATAATAATACAAACAGATAATAGATATTCTTTGCCTCCCACCTAGCGGAGCTTCCTCACCCCGCCGGCCACTAGACGAGTTTAATTGCGGTCGCAGGTGGCATGGGTAATGATTTTGACAGACGACGCCGATAGTGTTCGAGTTTGTTTGATGATGGACATACGTAGTTTCTATTGTTTTGAGGTTTGATTTCACCTTTTAGAGGAAAATAAAAAAAAATGTCTGAGTTATTTCGCAACTGTGTCACTCGCACAAAATGTTCATGAAGTGACCCTAGACGTCACACAAACAGTTACACGTGAGCAACACAGTTGCGCTTGTATGTGCCAAGACGCGACTTTTGCATGGAGAAACGGTCGAGTGTCCGGGGTGTGCCCAAAGTAACCAGAGCGAAGTAACCATCTCTGTCAGATGGTTGATATGCCATGGTTACTCCAACTGGACAACGGAACTGAACAAGTGGACACTCACGGTAGGGCTGGTCCACCAGTTCAAAGTCGCTTAGCGAGCTATGGAAAGAGCTATGCTCGGAGTTTCTCTCGACCAAAGTTATCGACATAGCTCAAAGAATTAGCAAGCTGAAGTGGCAGTGGGCCGGCCATATATCGCGAAGAACCGACAACCGCTGGAGTAAACGTGTTCTTCAGTGGAGACCACGACTCGGCAAACGTAGTGTACAACGCCCTCCGGACAGGTGGGATGACGATTTGCGAAAGACTGCAGGCAGATGCTGGATGCGGCAAGCTGAAGATAGGGCGCTATGGCGCTCATTAGGGGAGGCCTATGTCCAGCAGTGGACTAATATAGACTGATGATGATGATGATGACTTCAACTACAGTGCTAGAATAGGAATAAGCAGAGTTAATTAGCTACCAGGAGTGAAGGTAGTAAAGGTGCCATGTGATAAAGCATTTGTCTTACGCTGTTCATTTGTACGACGTCCGATATGCAAGTAGTCACATTGCGTTATGTATTCCGATATTTACCTGAAAAAAAGAAATAAACAACGTTAGGAGATACTTTTAAAAGCTTGAAACTAGGAACTTCAATCCATACTAATATAATCAATTCGAAAGTAACTCTGTCTGTCTGTTACCTTTCCACGCTTAAACGGTTGAACGGATCTTAATGAATCTTAATGACATTTGTCAGGGAGGTAAATGGTATCCCGGGACACTTGAAAAGTGTATGCGAAGCCGCGGGCAGTAGCTAGTATTATATAACGAAATATATGTGAATTGACCAGCATTATTTATTTATTTATTTATATATATAGTGGTTATTGGATACAAAACTATAAATATATAGCAAGAACTCATACTCATTTGACAACCGATGTGGCGGAGCAGGCGAAGGTCCTGCGACGCAGGAGGTTGCGGGTTCGATTCCCACCTAGGGGCAAATGTTTGTACGATCTGCAGATATTTGTTAAAAAAATATCTATCTATGTAGTGTATTGTATTATGTATATCAGTTATCTACCCATAACACAAGCTCTGCTTAGCTTGGGGCTAGAAAACGCTGTGTGAATTGTCCAGCATTATTTATTTATTGGTATGTACAATCAGGTCTAGTTATTCCCACGTACAAAACGTATATGGCACAAAAATGTATTTGATGTATGTATGACCGTGTATGGACGGACTGTTCCGAGGGTCTTGCGCGTGAGTCACACACGGCATGTTTGCTGCTACCCTGATGTTGCATGTTGCCAATGGGATGAATTCTTCTTAACAGACCTGATGAGCTTTTATGAAGTATCTTCTCAAATTCTATAGATTATTATTTACTAGTTTATACCCGCGGCTTCGCACGCGGTATTTCTATAAACGTTTAAAGGTGATTTTTATCCCATGGGAACTGATTTATGGGTTAAAAAGTATCCTATGTTTGATTCCAGTATTCGAATTACCTGTATTTCAGCTCGATCCGTTCAGTAGTTTTGGCGTGAAGAGGTAACAAACATATATCCATCCATCTATCCATCCATCCAAACTTTTGCATTTATAATATTAGCTGTGATATTAGTGTGATATCGTGTGTGATAGCTGTGTGGTGCCGGCTTAGAATTTGCACCACCCCAACTCTTCCCGCGGGTGTCGTAAGAGGCGACTAAGGGATATCCACCAGGGGCGGGCAGCAGCGCCCCCTGCAGAACATTCTACCACCGATCTGCGATCCCCAACCCGCATGCCCAGCGTGGGGATTATGGGCATTACCCCCATGAGATAAAAGCCAATAAGGCGTTTATCAGGGGGAGGCCTGCGTCCAGCAGTGGACCAACACAGGCTGTTGAGGTTGAGGAGGTTGAGGTATCGTGTGTGAGAGTCAAGTGCAATAATTAAACTTTTGAGTACATTCCGTACAAATGCAATAACATGATCGCTTTGACTTATAATATAAGCTCTCACTGTGTCCAACTCCGATGATCTTCAGAATTTTGCTATGACTTTGAAAACGAAAGATATTCCTATAGCAAAAGCTCTTTTCAACCGACAAAAAACGGAGGAGGTTCTCAAGTCGACGCGTATATATTTTTTTTATGCGCATAACTTTTTACAGAGTAGTCCGATTTCTATAACTCTTTTTATATTGGAAAGGGTATACCCCGAAGGTGGTCCCATATAAATTTGAAAACAAAATAAATAAATAAATAAATAATGTTGGACAATTCACACAGCATTATCTAGCCCCAAGCTAACAGAGCTTGTGTTATGTTATGGGTACTAGATAACTGATATACTCAATACAATACACATAGATAGATATTTTTTATTATACATAGAAAGCATCCAGAACGCCCTGGACAAATGTCTGCAGATCGTACAAACATTTGTCCCGAGGCGGGAATCGAACCCGCAACCTCCTGCGTCGCAGGCAGACCTTCGCCCGCTGCGCCACAGAGGTCGTCTAATTTAAATCCTAAGCGTAGGAAAATAGGGGATGATTGATTGTTCACTCACTGATTGTAATGTTTGACCACACATAACTTTTTACAGAGTAGTCCGATTTTAATAATTCTTTTTTTATTGGATAGGGTATACCACAATGTATCATCAAACTAAATTAGACTCGAATTTTAACTAGATGTCGCCACTAGAAGAATTTGAAGTCAGTTTATCTTTATTTAAAACACGCCAAATTAATGATTTCGATGACTCGTTTTGTGACTAATGTCCAGCCCTTACCACCCCTCGAGAGGGTAGATCACAATCTGCGAAATGACACCATCAGCACCCTATAATTTTGATTGCCACATCAACGGTCACATAAAATCATGTCTTGAATTATTTCCGCCAAGATTGAGGGGATGATAAAGCTCAAACGGCAAAGGGGTTCTAATGCTACGGGATGATTGAGACATAACACACAATACAAATAACACTACAACAATTCGTATAGTGGTTTTAAAGTAAATAAAAATATTCTTATTCTCTCATTGTCATTATGAAACACGTCAGTGAATATTCTGAGGAATAAGAGAGGTTGGGATTTTGGGAGCAAAGCAAGCCCTTCTATTTAAACAAGGCGACAGTAATCAGAGCCAAAGAAATCATTCTCTTGGGTATAACAACTTACATATTTACGAGTAATTCGGTTTGTTTCTGATACCACAAAGATCAGCGCGAACGCAATTTAGCAAATTACACCACAAAGTTAAATTGTGGCAAGACAATGATTTCCGATTCGTTGCTCAACCGAAACGACCTTTAATCGTTTCACATTTCATTCAGCGAATTCATTCTGGTGTATGGTTGGAAATTCCTTCCAGATCAGAGAGATTTAGATAGGGGGCGGGGCGCAGCGGCGCAACGGGGCTACACGATTTAACGCCATCATATTCGCATTGCGTGGAAAGACTTGCAGTGGTTTGTGGACTTCATGGCAAGATATTTAATCAATGAGAACCTTTTAGGTTTTTTCCATTGACGGCTAAAGAGTATTGCAATGGCGCCCTTGTTATTACAGGACGCCATACTTTTTCCATCAGAAAGACTAGTTACTCGATTCAACCACTCCGGAACCGTAGTCCCACTGCGATGTCCCACTGGTGGGACAAAACTTTTTCGTGGTCCCACCAAACACACATTTGACCGTTTTGTTACAATGTGGTATGTAATTGTATGTTATAAAATAATAAGTAAACGAGATTAAATAGTAATAATGAAAAGGCAATAGAATTAGAATTCATTCCATCATTTATTTTACCGCAAAGTTTCTAAATAATGGCCAACTGAAATTTCGCCGTGAAGTAACTGCATTTGCAGTTCTATAATTTCGTGGTCTTTTTCTCAGGTTTATTCGTTTTCAAGTAGCTAAAGAGAGGAAGAGAAAGCATTCAACGCAAAAGAGCGCTCCGCAACGGGTTGTTGTCTAAATAACTAGAAGTTGGATCGTCAGCATCCACCGTGTATTAAGCTCTTCGTTTTTACGCGTGGGAATGCATGAATGGCTCGTTTAAACTCAATTAGTTGGTAATTATGCTTGTTTTGCCTCCTAGCAATCGTAAAGGAAGCTTCTTACAAGAGTTTTCCAGAAGTCCTGACTATTACAGATGGTGATCAAATCAGTGTTACGTTCTTACAATGTTGGTAGTAAATTCACGTCTTTTCGCAAATTCTTGAGGTCATTTGCAAGCTTGATGCACGTCTGTAGGTACACGCAAATCTATTACCAATCCCAAAATTTATTGGAACGAAGTTCCTTATCGCGCGTTGCGAAAGGGGGCTAGACGGGAAAAATTAAAACCAAAAGTTGTAACGACACTTTTTGCTAAATTAAGACCAAAAGTTGTAACGACACTTTTTGCTAAATTAAGACCAAAAGTTGTAACGACACTTTTTGCTATAGTTGTAAGCCGTGCGGCGGAAATATTATTATATCTTAAAGAAAATAAAATTTTATTACAATTCCTTCACTAATTAGTAGAAAGGAACTTCGTTCCATCCGGGTGTTTGACACCTCTCAAGTTTTTTTAAAATGAAATTTAGGATTTTCAGAACGACGACCTGAGACAACTTAAGCAGATTTCGGGATGATAGGTCAAAAGCTATTGTGAAGTGAAACTTTTGGTACCTACCTACAAAAGTTTAGTCATTTCTTTCTGCTTTACATCTATACACAGAGCCGAACATATAATCTCCTCCGTTTTTTGCAGTCGGTTAAAAAAAGGAGATGAACTGTGAAGGAAGATGAAATTGTATTCATTACAGTGTACCATGGACCATGACACTGGTACAAATGAACACAAGTTCATCTTTCTACCAACAACATAACAGAAGCCTACGCCCAACGGTAAACTAGTGATTCACCGCGACCTTGCCCGCAGGTTCCGCGCATCACTTCACATCATTGTTTTATGTACAATCAGTCATTAGATGTTAATTTGCGGTATTCTTAGCTGTTGATTTGTCTATTGTTCATCAAAGAGATCAAAATGAGTGTCTGGTATGTTTATTCAATTCGAATGATAGGTTTTTTCTTTCGATCGCAGTTCGAAGAATCTTCGCTAGATCAGTCAACCTACAATGATTCTCGCTAATATGCAAATTGTAAGTAATTAATTATGCAAACTGTACGCACAGAACAGACAGCTTTAGAAAATATTCCAATAGGTAAAAAATTTACAAGCTTTTAATTGAATATGTAACCTTATTTGTACGCCACCGTAAACACTTGGCCGGTTTATCTGCGTCCATGCAAATATTGCCTGAAATCGCTTTTGATAGCGATAAGGTCGTCCATTACCTTACTATTTGTATAAAGAGAGTGCACCAGTGTTTGCGCATACACGAGTGCACTATAAATGTTCTGCGCTGGCTAGTCTTCGTTGAGACTGGCCGCCGTGGCCGAAATTCGGCCAGGATGTGTTTTTTTCTTTTGAAGATGTCATTTTGATATCCAACAAAAAAAGCGACAGTATCTTATGAGTGTTAAACCTAGAAATGAGTAAAAAGAGGATGACAATCTACATAGGATTCTAGCATTTAAGTATATAAAAAAATATAAGAATATATAAACTCTACTAAAACTACCTTTACAATACCACCAAAAACCCCTCAAATCTGTCGCGAACCAGTGTCTAGACATATTCCCCTAAAAGCCTACAGCAGCAGGCAAACTCACACTCACCCCAAGTATGCACCCCTTTAATCACCCAGACAGACTGATGAGTTTTTATTGCGGGCAACCCCAGGGGTTAACGACATGTCGATGTTTCGCGTCGATTTCCCTAATGCATCCAATATTGACACCGGGAAATGACAGGAACAACATGGCAGAGTATAGATAGCCTTGTAGCGTTGGAAAATTCAAGAAGATTTGTAAAAATTTAAAGGCAAACCACTTGATAGATGGGGTCTGTGTGAGAGATCCAAACATAACACAATACAGATCGATAATAGTATAGTAAATTAATTATGAATGTAAGCGGGTTAACTACGAACCTTGTTTGTGTTGGAAGAACACCAACGTTAATATTAATATAGCGAATATTGCTAAAAAAAAGATTAGTATGACAGCAATTTGTCTAGACAAGAATCAGGTAAGTAATTTTTGCCCGGCATTCTTAAAAAGCCCATGACTAGCTGGAATCAGTTAAAAGATGGCTGTTGGCGTGTTTCGCCTCTACGATTCGAGGTATTTCAACTCATTTGCATCCAAATTTTCCCACTGTTCTCATATCTTACTAAATCTGAACTCCGTACTACCGCTACACCGCTGTTTTCGTCAGAAGATGTACCGTCTTATCCAAAAAGGCATATCGCCGCTGGCGCCTTTCTGAATATCTAACTGTACCTTGTCTTGACATAAAGTAGTAATGCAACAGTAATAATTTAATGTTTTTTACAAATATAAAAACGGACATCGTATTCTTTTAAATTTAGACTGTGTCTTATGTTTTGCGAGACACATAGTAATCCTTTTATTTTTTTATGGTACCACCCCGGTAGCTCTCTCCATGTAAAACCAAAAGAATCCATTATGAAGGTTAACTACGAACCTTGTGTTCGAAGAACACCAATCCTTCATCCCTTAACAAGGGATTTCTTCAGGGTGAGTGTAGTTCGAGACGCGCTTATATTCATTATGAATTCGGCAAACTACGATTGTTTTTATAGCTCTTTATTCATCAAAATCGCACCACAACACAATTGACGGAATAATCAGTGAACATGCATAAAAACATACATAAAGGTAAACCATACAACCTCCTCTTTATTCAAAGTCTGTTAGAAAAGCATATCACCGTCGCTGGCGCCTTTCTGAATATCTAACTGTACCTTATCTCGACATAAAATAGTAAAGCGGCAATAAAAATTCAATTCACCAAGTCATTTTATTTGAGAACGGTGTCGTTGCGTAAACAGACCCTGGCGCCGCTTTTGTAACTCATAATGTGGTGCATTGGTTTGTCTTGCATTTGCATAGTTGGCTAGTTCAACATACTTTGTCTCTGGATGTGCGTGACTGTATTTATGGTTTCTTCCTCCCCCACTGTTGTCTAGACATGTAAAGAGGCTACGAGTTCGGTGGTTTTGTAATGGAATTCTTGCATCAAGCAAGAGTCTTTAATTCTCAAGATAAAGATATATCTCTTTTTGATGGTGCATTTTAGCTATATCTATAATATAAAAGAAAGTCGTGTTAGTTACACTATTTATAACTCAAGAACGGCTTTACCGATATGGCTGAAAATTGGTGAGGAGGTAGCTTAGAGCCAGGAGACGGACATAGGATACTATTTATTCCGTTCGATAGCATTCAAGTGTGACTTGACATAACCTCAAAAATAGAATAGGATAGAAATAACATCAAAACTTTTCCATAGAAACAACGCGTGCGAAGCCGCGGGCAGAAGCTAGTAATCTATATATCTTAACTGTTTGTCGTCCATGTTTCTTCAGTAACCAATACATTTGGAGAACGTCTATAAGAACGTATAGTCAATCTAATTTAAAATCCGGATGAGCCCAAACACAATTTATATTCATTGCAAGCGTGCTACTATTGCATCAATTCTTAGGATCTCTGACATTTAGTTGCAAAATATAATAAAAATAAAAACATAGCACCTGAGTCATACAGCCCTGACGGATGGAATCCAATGATACTGTTTTAACTAATAAAGAAATACGAGTCGTAGATAATATCTATAAAGGTCACAGGCATCCATATACAGATTACGGAACGAATTGAACCAATTTCAAGGAAAGTTAAAGAAACATTTATTGTACACTTTGCTTCACAATAATCACAAAAGTAATGACCGCTAGAACTCTTCGGTGGTCAAAATTGGGCGGAGTAAACATAGAAATCTGGGTCGCTCTCTTGACATCGTCAACCCATCTTGGGTTGACGATGTCATCATACCGCAGGGTGACGAAGTAGGAGGGCGAACTTGGATATGAGAAGCACGGACAGGGCTCGGAGAAGCGAAAGGAGTGAATACCGTCGAAGAGAGTTTTAATTCAGCACTCGTGATTGGTCATGTCATAGGGGCAAAATTAGGTGCGTTAGGTTATATCTTCATACTTTTGTTTTGTTTATTCTGTAAATGCTTATAGTCAAATAAATGTTTTTCTATTCTATACCAACCCACAGATGAAGACAACGATCTAATCATAGTCAACCTGTCATATTTCCCCAGCTATATTGACTGGCCATTGGGATTCACTAACACCAATTTTGTTAGCTCCCACACCAGATTATGATGTCACTGGTGTTAGCAACAAGATTGAAATTTAATCTCAAAGTCACGTTTGTAATATTTCACCAGAGACCAATTTATCACTCGATTCATTTGTTTTTTGTACGTCTGTTTGTCTTTGTGTGGCTGTACGTGTTGTCTGGCCGAAGTTATTGCTCCATCGCAGAATTAGGTTTCTTCGACAGTTCTTTAATATTGACAAATTCAACGAATAAACTTTAAGGCTTCTCTAACTTTCACCATCTTGTATTCATTAGTTACGTGCAAAGTTCTAGATGCTCTAACTAGAGTTTGGCCAAGACTCTTGACTGCTCTACGTACACCAATTTGGGCAGTCCGATGTCTGTCAGTTTCATAGATTTTTTAGTTCTATGAAAAAATGTACCGTACCTGTGTCAAGTCAGATATTTGATAAGTAGCTTCATTAGTTCATGTACAATTGAATAGGTAGTTTAGGAACTAAGCGGGAAATCTCTTTTAATAGATCTTAAGATATTTATAGTCGCTTGTAAGTTTAAAGCCCTGTCCTACGTGGCCATTCATAAATTATTTTCTAGTATAGCTAACGGCGTCTATGTATAGATACCTCGTAGGGTTACAGTGGAATCTTTGTCTATGTTGATAGAGTTTAAAATCACCTGTGTTATTCGATAGATATATACAATACAATATGTAGTCAACGGATACAGAACAGAACCTCCATAAATAAAGGTTACACTACACTCTACCGGTATGCAGAACTTCAGCTCAATATTTTAGCGATGGAAGGAGATAAATCTTAAACAAGGAGCTTAGGATTGTAGGAAGACATTAATTAAGGTGTACTCTGTTTTTTGCAGCTTTAGTGCGTTAAGCAGCGTTGCTTGATGGCGGCTGCTGGGCTTCGATTCTGGGTTCTTGCCCATTTCTCTCTTCTACGTGCTCGTCACAGCACGTATTTTTCCTAAATACAATTTGCGGACGTAGAGGTCTCTTTCACACAATTCCTGCAAAATGCTTTCGATATATGTAATTACAAAAGATAAGACACACGATGAGCCAAGTTTTAATTATAGAAAAATAGGGTTTAATTCTGACTTTAAATTACGCCATTGATTTTTAGTCTGATGATGGACGAACTGCAATGTCAGAAATTCGAAATAATTGTTGTTGCGATATTTCGCGAGCGTTGATATTTCACTTTTACACCTGACATTGCTCATGTAGTAAATGAACAAGCAACAGACGAAAGCAAGTCTCACACAGTCGAGGCCTCGAGCTGTCGTCGTCTTGTCAGTTTTTTGTGGTAATAAATAGTATTTTGCATGAAGTTCGGGCCAATGATGTATGTGCTAGGAAGGATATCGCGATTTATGGGACGGTGAGCGAGAAATAATGACATTCGCACATTCCAGACACTGGCGGAATACCTTTGGGGCTTGCTAATATTAACGTCTTGTAAACAATACTGAGAAATGGTTAGTAACTGTCTGTTCGATTCTTCACGTATGATTCCCAACTCTTCTGTGCCTTTAAGGGAATTTCTTTCATTTACTATCCCGTTTCTAATTATTTCCCAAGTCTTCCTAGATGCCGTTATACTATTAATGTCGTATACTCTACAGGTCATCAGACAGGCAGCGTAGGCTTTTCTATAGAGCTTTCATTAGCCAGGAACATAACCTTAGAACCAGTCAAAAGATGAACAAAACACGCTCGCGGTTCAGAAATTATAGATCCTACAAGCTCCGTCTAATAGGCTCTCGTTAAGAACCTTGCCATTGTTCACCACCGCTTCCGACAGAGGGCCCACGCAGAATTAAACAACCATCGGTCCGCATTAGAATTAGCATTGTCGCGAGATTCAATTAAAGGCAGGCTATAAACAACACGAAGGCAATACAATAATTGCGCAATTGATTTATGAGCTTTGTCGATGAGATAACGTGGAATAGTTATAAGTATGTTTTACGCACGTGGAGTTATTATGCCACTTCTATTAAAGGGATTAATGGTCGTACTTAATGATACTGTCGTTTAAGACATTGGAGATGGATGTCGAATTGTCAACATGTAAAATTATTCATTATGAATGTAAGCGGGTTAACTACGAACCTATTTTGTGTTGGAAGAACACCAACGTTTCATTCATAATGAATTCGTCAAACTACGGAGGTTTTTATAGTAAAATGTAAAATTATGTTTTAATCACTCTTCTAATGGAAGGAAAAGAGGAGCAAAAAGAAGAAAAAGGAGAAGGAAGACGAGAAAGGGGAAGACCAAGAATTAGCAATAATTATGTGTCAGATCAATGAGAAAGTCGCTGTCTGTCATATCGTATAAAGAAGTAAAAGACATGGCATTGGAAAGAGAAAAGTGGAGGAAATTGCATCTTTACACCGACAAGAGCTAGGCTCTTTAATTTATAATATCTAATGGAAAAGTGAAAGATTAGATGTCCTTGGGATTCGAAGTAACTATAACAATAGCGAAGGATAACAAGAGCGGATTTTCGACAGCCTTCAAAGATAATTTCACAAACGTATTGCCACGCCAACGTTCCATTAGAATGATCGCACCGAAAAACTACACACATAGGGATTCTCGTAAATATGTAGTACTCGACCTTCAGAATATTCAAGGTATTTCTACTAGAGCAAAATGATCTACGGCCCTCAAAGACCACCTATCTAAACAACTGTGGGGAAACAAGCATAAATTTATGTATGTAGGTAAGGTAAAGTAACAGAGGTGTGGGTGAAACGACGCTTCCGACATACTTGCGAACGGCAACGTTTGCACGAGATCGGGAACGCATTATGACAAAGACCGTTATACCAACTTCGAAACACTTAACTTTAATATCTAGATTATTAATATTGAGAGAGGTAATAGTAGTTTCAATATGAGTTGGTTTGTTTGGTAAGGAGTAGTTCCGAAGCTCGGAACTGAACTAATGATTCGATACTATAATGTCCTAGTTACATTAAAAGGTAGTAAGCCGCACCTAGATCAGTCTAGGAACAGTCTCAGGCAGGACTGAGATGGCAAAACAAACTTGATTCGTTTATGAAAAGGTGGAAGGCCTTGCGGGGTATTACAATAATGGCTGAAAGTACTACAATAGTACTAAAACGTAACGCTAAATTATACTAGCGTGCAGTCTATGTCTTAAAAGCGTATTAACAAAGCCACAGACAACAGCAAATGAGAAATATATATTTAAACCGTTATTCAGTTCTCGGATCGTTTATGTTTAAACAAAGGATGACCCGAATAAGGCTTTGAGGCGCCCGCGCAATCCTAAACAAACTCCCGATGAAACAGAACTCGTATAAACAAGGGGCGTGAAGCAAACAAATCGGCGAGTTTAACATTGTTATGCTAAAATAAACATTATCACAACGGGGAGGCGAACACGCCTTTTGATCCCCAAGTTACATCAAATACATTACTTTTAGGTGTTTATTAAGTAATGAATACGATATATCCCTACACACAAGTACATAGTCTATATATATAAAAATAAAACCCGTTTTCCTTGGTCACGGCATCACGCGTGAACGGCTGGACCGATTTCGCTAATTCTTTCTTTGTTGTGTTTGTTATTGTCAGGAGAAGGTTCTTATGAAAGAAAAAATTAAGAAAGTTGGAAACATAAATTTCCACGGGGGCGAAGCCGCGGGGCGCAGCTAGTCTGCAATAGTATTTGAGCATATCGAACAAATTGCTCAAATTAAACTTGTGGGTTGACTAGGCGACGCACGTAGTGGCTACATAGTTGTACCACGGACGCCAAAACTATTTTGATGCACCATCGGCACTAGCAAGAAAATAGAAGTGTAATATTTTGTATATTTGGAAGGATGGACACAGATATAAACAGTGAGGTCATAAAATAAAAAACAGCACCACGTTGGTCGCCAACTAAACGTAACCATCGCATAGCTTTCACATCTCACCCCAAACGATCGAAAGATTATCCATCTTCGCTAGACAAGGGGACTATAGCAAACAATAGCAATCGCCAGCCAGAATAACGACAAAATAAACAGTACCACGTTGGGCGCCAGTATTAATAACTGTAAATACTTCCAGCGTGAGGATTATAGCATTACGAGGTGGTCACGTGCGCTGTCACCCTCGCTATTTACGGTCAATTCTTTTTCTGTTTACATTTCACGTTTCAATAGTCACACCGCCCTTATTATTGCAAATCCCTTTAGCATTATTGGAAAGGCACGTGCTTGCGGCGATAAATATAAATTTACTTCTGTATTTCGCATTTATTTTGAAACTAATGACTTTGAAGTTGAAAGTATTGGCTGCGATTGTAAGAGTTGTGAAACAAATCGGGTGTGAATTGGCAAATTCTATTGTGATAATTTAATGCGCTTAATTCAACGGAAAGCAATATAAATAGGTTACCCGAGTCGTGAAATGTGAATGCCATTGTGGATATTGTGACACAAGAGACTGAGAAATTAACCGTTATAATGATTTAACCCACTTCTTCCGGAATGGGACTTTAGCATCCATATTTTACCTCCATTTATGTCATATACCGACTTCTGACAGTAAAACATGTTGAAAACAAGCACGAAGAATATAAACTAAGTAAGTAAAATTCGGAAGTTTGGGTACTAGCTTTTGGAAAGTGGAACAATAAAATTAGGCTCAATCAGGTTCACCCACCTCAGTCATACTTAGATCGGCGCCGCCGGCGTTCGTGTTTCGCGTGCTTATTGTTGTCTTGTAGGTACGTCTTTCCATCTTAGTTGTTCATTAGGTAGGTATATTGCAAAAGATTAGTAATAGCGTGTCTTTGTGTTTAGTTGTAACTTGTAACACAACACAGGCAATTTGTTGAGTTAGAGCTAGGAGAACGTACCATTTCTAAAGAATTTTACTTTTGTCTATGAGTACATATTTCTTTATGCAGAATAGAAAACTGGTCTTACCTCCTACGAAAGAATGGAAATAATCGTAATCTTAAATTACCAAGAATTAAGAAGTGGTAAGAATTAAAGTACCAACTGGTATAAGTATTAAGGCTCATTTTATACGATACGTCCATGATACGCCTATATTTAAAATCCAACAGTAACTCATTATTACTTGATGATAATGACATATAATCGGAAATTAACATTTACAAGCGTTCAATTCTTGATTAATTTTCAGATCGCTCAATCAGAAAGAAAATGGCGGTAGCCATATCTGGCACGTAGAACAGTTAATTTGTGTGTGCGTGTGCGCACGTGTGCGTCGCATTATCGATGCAGGGACTACGGCGAGACTGTGTCACTGGAACTATGTATTGTATTGCTAAACTTATTGAACATATATAACTATATAAATAATATATTCAACTTCAGGAAAAATTTAGTTTGAGAAGTCTCAAGATGTTAAATTTTGTTAAGTACCCATTCTTTGAATCCTTACTTATTGTATTTTCATAAGATGCAACTCCATACCAATGAAATAAAAATTAGCTTATCTATACTTAATATTATAAAGAGGAAAGATTTGATTGTTTGTTTGCTTGTTTGTTTGTTTGTATTGAATAGACTCCAAAACTACTGGACCGATTTGAAAAATTATTTTACCATTAGAAACCCACATTATTCCTGATGAACATAGGCTACTTTTTACCGCGGGAAAATGCTTCATTCCTACGGGAAAACGGGTAATAGGACAACGGGTAGTAAGAATGCAGCTATTTTCTATAAACTGATGCTGGTTTTGATTTGAGCGAAATTCCTTTTGATTGGATATAAAAACGTATTCTAGAACTTTCATAAAACATTAGCCAAACCCATCTCCTACTCATTTAAGGGTTCAAAATAGCTTCCACGTGGAAAACTCAAGTGTCCAGAGTGAGACAACTCCCAAGTCATTACTATTTCATCTACAACTACAGCTCGAATGCAGCACTAATGGAACACGTGCGCTGATATCGAGTATCACCGGCCCCACAGACCATATGAGACTCTACCACTAGCTATTATGGACCATAATGGGGTGGCAGGGAATGCGGCAGCTGGTGCTATTATGATAAAGCTTGCAACCTTCAGTGATATAGTAAAGTTTGAATAGTACTGCAAGTCTGTCTATTCTAAGTGTTATCTGTATTGTAATGTGGGGTTGTAGAGGAATACTTGTGGAATTCCGTTATGTTGGTAACTTGCTGGTATGAGTACGTTATTCTTTTTACCCTGACGATAATTGAATTGAGAATACGTTTTAAATTTTGGACATGGAGGTTTCTAGGAGCTACACATACTGGTTGTCTGATTATTTTACTATCTTCATTCAAAAAGAAAATAACAATCAACTAATAGAAATAAATACTACTTAACTCCTATTTTTGTGGTACTAATTTTTGTTCTCGCGAAACAAGCCTAGCTTAGTGCGGGGACCATAGGTAAGTAACAATGCTCTCACTTAGAACCGCATATCTGTATTAATAAGGTATCTCATATCTGTAACATAAAGTCATCTGTTATCGTTATGGTAAATAAATTATTTTGTTTTTTTTTTGTTTCTGTGATCTGCAAAAGGCTTTCATCGAAAACTCTTGTTATTATAACGGGATAATTATCATGATTGGTTGTTTTGAGTTTACCCACCTATATTTCGGCCTAGTTACAAGCGCCATGATCACGGAATAACCGAAGTCTCTAGCAAGCGAACTTTTGACAAGACAATAAACACTCGCTGTGTTTAGTGTCTTGTCAAAAGTTTTAATTGAAATACTGTTTCAACAATACTATGCGAACGGTTCATAAGTAACATAGCATTTTTGTATGCGGCAGCAATAAAGAAAACGTATATGGCGATTATGAGCTTAAACAGCTTAAAATCATTTTCAATTTCTCGGTAAATGTTAAAGGACAGAACTTCAGTTTTTACTTTAAGATTAAGACTGACGCGATGTTAATGTACCGTTGATACATGTTGATATGACGCCAATTACGCCAAGTTTTTGTTTAATAAAATCCGGTAGGA
The DNA here is from genome assembly GCA_963564075.1 of Eupithecia subfuscata. Taxonomy (NCBI): domain Eukaryota; kingdom Metazoa; phylum Arthropoda; class Insecta; order Lepidoptera; family Geometridae; genus Eupithecia; species Eupithecia subfuscata. Next base: position 16,019,828 of record OY751100.1, on the reverse strand, counting down.
GAGAAATGCGAGGAATGTCTTGCAGTTCATTGCCATACTTTGTGGAGTTATTTGTCCTTTCTTTTGCAGGTTATTTTTGGATTCTTTTGGATTATGAGATATGGGTGTTTTTTTCGCAGGTTATTTTTGGCTTCCATTGGATTTTGAGATATAGCCATCTGCCGTTTCAAGGAGGATATCGGTGCTTTGCACAATGCGACTTAGGATGCGTTGAGAGTTTTTATAAATTTATAAGACATGTCAAATACCTATTAATTCTTTTTATATACAAAATAATTTGTTGTCGAACAGACTTTGTAATGTTACAAGTAAATAAAATACTTTATAATTTATAAGTTTTTACCTAGCTTTAAAAACTTTTTATAAATTTGCTACACCTCTGATTTATTTATCTATGAGTATAATGCAACAAACTAAATATGAAAGTTAAGGAACCTCAAGCACGGAACGGACGTAAAGCCGCTGTCATAAATGTGCTCTTATTTATCTCTAGCACTGCGTGCTTTACGACATGTTTTAAAAATGTAGGTAACGGATGTTTTCAGTCATCAAGACTGGAAAAAGGCGGTACAGTACAGTAACCAAAAACCGATCGTAATAAAATCTTACCAACTTATCGCATAGCGGTAAAAATTCAGATTGAAAAATCCGCAATCGGCTTCCAATCACCAAATGCAATTCAAAAATCCATCTCAAGCTCGAAATCCGATTCCGTCATTAGATCCAAATCGCATCACACTATCGATATTTCAAGAGGTTCCATTAGACGCGCTTCGAAACGTTACCTGGCTTACTTTTCCCGATGACGACGTAGAGCGGGGTGTAAACCGGAGCTAAGCCAGGCTCAAGTGAAGCTTAGTACAAAATACGCTAAGAAAACTTGTAGCTATATAGTTGATTTGATTAAGCTTACTAAAGCTAGCTATTGGCCGACGGAGCTAAAGATACCTCGCTCGGCGATAAAATAATTATACATAGGTTATTTACTATCTAATAAATAAGTACAATTATTTAACTAATTTATTGAGATAGCACAGAAATACATTTACAATTACACTAGTTATAGAGGAATTACAATGAAATACAAATTAAATTAAATTTATACCATTCAAATTGATAACACTTACAATACTTAACTAAAATTTCATACCAAAAGAATTAATTAATATCTACTTTACATAGTTGATATATTACTTACTAAATAAAAGTGATAAAAACAATAAATTTTTTATTGAAATTCAAAGTCGATATTAAAGAGACGCGTGACCCGAGAGCTGGTGAGTATCTGGCGCAGCGCATCAGCATTGCCATACAGCGTGGCAATGCAGCCAGCGTCTTGGGGACGCGACGACTGGTATTGATATGGATCAGTTGAGCTACCCGTAGATTGTTTGCAACAGTCTGCAGTTAGCTCAAGTGTTTCAATTGTAAATACTAGTTCTAATTTATTTCTATTATTTTATAGTAAGTATAGTAGTTTTCTTTGCCAATAAAGATATAAGTATATATTAAATTAAATAAAGATCAAATTTAGCAAATTATTTTTGTATTTTATTTTTTTATTTTAGGCCAGTACATTCATCGCCGTAATAAGTAACAGCCCATTGACAAAAGTATCCGACTGAACGAAACACCTTGTTTTCTTTCTTCTAATTCAATGTGTGTTTTTGTGTCTTTGGGTATGAATATTATTGTTATATTATTTTCATTGTAATTTTTGTTGCTCTATTTTCTAGAGTATAACGGTTTAGGATAAGACATAATGTACGTTCCTGTCGTGTTGTCTCTATTGTGAAATAAATCATTTGTAATTTGACGACCTCCGTGGCGCAGCGGGCGAAGGTCCGCCTGCGACGCAGGTTTCGGGTTCGATTCCCGCCTCGGACAAATATTTGTACGATCTGCAGATATTTGTTCAGTATATTCTGGATGTTTACTATGTATAATAAAAAATATCTATCTATGTAGTGTTTTGTTCATCAGTTATCTAGTACCCATAATACAAGCTCTGCTTAGCTTGGGACTAGATGATGTTGTGTGAATTGTCCAGCATTATTTATTTATTATTTATTTATTTAATTCTCGCCAACTCGAATACACAGATAGTTTCTAGCTGTAAGACTGCTCTAGACTTATTTTACTTTACTAAGGCACCAGTATTGCTAACCGAACGTTGGTGGTTGGTAACTTGGCTTCGCAGTCGGAAACCAGCCTAAATTATGAGTCGGCCTGCCTTTGCCCGCGATTCTGGGAAAACGAATTAAAATTCGTCGGACGAACGTGGCGGTCGTTCGGTCGTGGCGTCCTTCGAAAGCACAGTACAGTTAAAAGCCAGTAGGAGAACTACGTTTTTTGTCACTATAGCTTCTGCTAAAAGTCATGCACGTATAGTTAAGGCGGTACCCTACCTCGTTATTGTGTGAAGAGGATAGGCATAGGATTTCGCGTTCACAGGAGCGGGACAGAGCAAAGCGGCGTAAGCCCAAAAATCAAGTTTTTAGTAGTTATTTGCTCCCCACAAACATTAGAATAGTTAATTGAAAAAAAGGCAACATATAAAATGTTCTTTATACTTAGCTCAATTACTATGCTTAATCTCAAGATCGTATCATATGTGTTTATTGAGAAATTAGGGTTTTAGTAAAAAATTAGAGGTAACTTTGCGATTTTTTTCTATCGAGAAAATTTTATGGAATCGTGTTTTCGAAACATATGATCGATAGAATAAGTCCTGAACTTTACCATATATACATTTCAAAGTTAAATATTCAGTAGTTTGGAAGATATGGAGGTCCGACGGAGTTGAAGATAAGCAATTTGAGGGTAGGTACCCCCTTAAGGTGAATATTATTTTCTAGAATACTTCTAACTTGTCAAACTGTGCAAATTTATTGATTAGCGACTGAATAATTATAATTGAATGCGAGGCAAAAATATCATAACACGGGACCATTTCATATGCTGCAAGGATCTATACAACTTTTTAAACTTTCGCGATTTGTTAACATAGAGGCGATTGAGATCAAGAAACACTCGAATTTTAATTGTGAAGATGGTTTTCGTCTCTCTTCCTCGTGGAATCCTGTGATTAATATGTGTGTGCGTCGTGATCCAACTGTACTGCAATCGGACACGGTCTGTGTAGTGTGACGTAATGTGAACGTGGACATTCCTGATTCTGAAGACGAATTGAGGGTAGTCGAGGATACTGCCGTCAATTCTCGGCTGTAACTCCGAGTACATCTAGTCGCCACGTGACCACGATCGCTGTAACGCGGTAGAAACGTAGGGGAAATAATAACAAAAGGTACGCGAATGAACTATGCAAGGATCTAGTTTTGCACAACATTGGCGACGGACCACTGCTTGTTTTGAATCCTGCCGTAGCCCGTGAGTCACGATCACGGACGAGTGTCTTACTTTCGTCATCACAGTTCCAGTATCTCCAAAAATTTTAGAAGTCGCATAGATAAAGATTGGGATTTAAAATGACAGCGGGACAGTATGAAATAAGCCGTCATCTTCAATCACGATCTTTCTCTACACAATTTTTATCAAGAACTTCTTCATCGTCCCCAAAAATCCTATTACTCTGTCCCTAAAGATCGCCTCTCCACTGACTCCATGGCCAGCCGGATTTAAGAATATTCTTTTAAAAAATCCTACCTACCTATCAAGAGTTTCATCCCTGGAGCAGAGCTACTGCTTCCTCCACTCTGTGGAGCCGGCGGCCTTCGCCTGGCTATAAATAGCGCGCGCCCTTGGGCTGCGCCTGCGCCGAACAGGATTTATGAACGTTCCCGATCGCAGCCGAGCTGATTTCGGTTCCTTCGATATTTAAAATTAGATTTTATGTTTTTAACCGTTTTGGGTGTTGGTTTAGAATTAGAATGAATCGAGAAAAAGTTTAATATGCAATAAAATTTAAAAAAAAATCGAAAAACGATTTCTGCAGGTCTGCCGAGTCAAGGGGACTACTCGGAAAACAAAAAAGTTTCTGGTTCGTTTTAAGTCATAATATAAGTCACCTAAATAGCGTTTGCGCCAAAAGTAATCAGAAACTTCGGTTTTAGTTTTTACGAGTAAACCCCTGATCCCTAGTTTCCAAAAGCGTTTCCAATTCTAGAAATACATTGTTTAATAACAACTATGTAAATTTATTACGACAAAGAAGTTTTACATATAACATCGCACCCGCGCATATTCACCAGCACGAGATTTTCAAAAAATAATTCACTCTTGTGTAAGCGCATCACGTACGCTTTCCACGGAAGACGCAAATTCCAAATAGCAATCAGAAATAAATTCGTGTTCGTGGTGTGAACTTGCACTCATTCAACCACAAAGAGTGATGTAGAGAGCCGCCAGTTAGGCATTTTTGCGAATTACGATATGACTGTCTTATTGGTACATACGGTAAAATTTCGCCGATTCGAATATGCAAAAGTCGATTTCGAGAATTTTCGACATAATTCCGTCTTGTTCTAGGGGTGCGATGTGTCAATTCGCTTTTATTCAATGAACTTATTATAAATGCTTTGTCCATGGAAAGTTCCATATACAACAATAACAATACCATTATTTACCGTGTTATTAATGTAAATGATGTAACAAGGAAAACCTAGATGTACTACATCGTACCTAGAGGAAACAATCAGGTCAATGCCGTATTGGTTTCTAATCATAATGATATTATTATAGGTGAGGTTATTGTTGAAGAAACTTATTATAGACGACCTTAATATTGTAAAAAAACTCCTCTAGTGTAAGAACAGTCATTATTATTTGATGAGTTTGAGCAAGGAACAAAAGGTCTTGCCACCATTTTCAAGGAGTAACGCTAATATTCAAATCAAATCAAAAACTCTTTATTTCCATATATACGATAAATGTACATTTCTGTCACTTCGGTATGTAGACTAAAGTAAAGAAGCGGCGAAGAAACCTTTAGCCTGGTAGGTAGTTGTTATATTTCGAGTTGGAGCAAAACCCATCCCAAGCTTTTTTATACTCATTTTATATAGTAAGCCTTATTGCACAGTAAGGTTTTGACAATTTGTTTGAATTTATTTACTGATAATTTTTGCAACTCACTTGGAATTTTGTTGTAGAAGCGTATACATTGCCCTTTAAAAGATGCATTTATCTTGTGTAGCCTAGTTGTGGGCACAGCGAGTTTATTCTTATTTCTAGTGTTTATATTATGTATGTCGCAATTTTTAGGGAATTGATTGATATTTCTATGAGTGTACAACCAGTTTTCATAAATATATTGACATGGTACTGTCATTATGTTTATTTCTTTGAATTTATTTATTAGTTAAAAAGGTATATTATGTCATGCTGCTTGGCGCCAGAAATGATCATGATGGTGGACGGTGGTAGTATACCCCTAAACTAGCCCTCCCACAGAGCTCTACTTTACTACTTTTCTCATAAAAATCAGCCATATTAAAGCGATCTAGACATTTTTATCTTTTTATCCTTGAAAAGGACCAGTTTGCGCTCAATGAACACTATTTATGACTATTTTTGGATACACTGTGCATATGATATGATTGACTGCTATATTAAAGCAGGACAGGGTGTAATTTGCTAGTCGAAATCCTGCTTTATTAATAGCTCAGGAGGGTATAATTTGTCAGAAACACTGTTATTGGTGTTCAATAGGGTCCAGAAATTGCTATTGATTGTGCCAGGTCATTTGTACACTTCCAATTTTAGGGTACCATTTTCATACTATTCATAAAAGTTCAATTAACTAGTTATTTCATACTAAATTGTATCGAGTAAAGCTATCTGTAGATTAATGCCTACTTTTTACCATCCTTCCAAAAATCCCAACTTAAGTTTTTGTCTGTACTACTACTAATGAAAAAAAATTAGTTTAGTTGTCGTTGGTAAATCAAAAGTCAACCTATCAGAAAACGAACAAAGACATAAAGCTGCTGATCTCTGGTCTACGGACTGCTCTCTACTGTTATTATCCAGATGAGTGGGATCCTTAGCTAATCTTCAAAATTAGTTAAATAGCTAAGCTTATAAAGCATAGGTTCATCGAACAAAATCAACCACATTGTATATAGTGAACTACAAAGCCACGCAATCAACTGCGGAGTGTACGGAACCCATCTCATCTGACGTCCAGAAGTCCACAGCATTTTGACACATCTCAGTGCACATTTTGACATTTATCAACACCCAGTAATAAGCACAGGCAACACGCCTGCCTGTCTCCCGTATAATTTGCGCCCCCGGTTACTCTCTTGTACAATTATTGTACGCCATTATTCTAGCTAAGGCATGTAAATATGCTCTGAATATTGATGAGCGCCTTGGGAATGCGAAATCTTGCAAGGACTTGGAGGAAATTCTTCTACTCTATGAGGAAATTCATTAATTAAAAGGAAAAACAATGAGAGCGCATGCAAAATAACCTATAAGATGTTCATGCTAACGACGCAGTTCAGAATTATCCAGTTTTGTTTGTGAGACCGAAACAATCCTACAAATAAAAAGTTCAATCGATTGATTAACAGTTCGAACAAAAAGCACATAAGTAAGTTTACGAATACCGAACTCATCTCGTTTTATTTCATTGGTGGGGTGCATCAACGGTACTTCGTCGTTGCGTGCGCGCAGAATTATGCAACCGACGTCCTTGGTGCTCCGCGGGCCGGGGGGGCGAAGGCCGGCGGGGGGCGACGACCCCGGTAACCACCAACCCCGGGTTTTTATTGCGAACCTGGAACCTGTCCTGGCGAGTTATGCGTCGATAGTAGGTGCCGGGGAATAGTCGTTATCTATTTTTGTAATGTGGTAATAATGAGGCACGTTTTGTGGAATTGGAATCATTGAAAAGATTCTGTATCACGTTAAGTTAGTTTCTCAGAAAATTAAGTAGTAAAAGAAATATTGTTACGTGTTTACTACCAGCCAAAAGTATTTATGGCAACATTCTAAACCAAAAAGATACAATGGCAATTAATTGTTTAAAACTGACATCAACAGTAGCAATTTATTTTAATAGGAAAATAGGAGCGTAATCCCTTTCCTTTCCAAATGTTTGTAATTCCAAGAGCGCTTTTCATCACAACATTATTCTTTCTATGTTTAGACTTTACAGAAAGCGGACATTGAGAAACAATAGTAAGTACCAGAGTTGGCGCCACAATAAATAACCAGATACATTTGAAAATCGAATCCGTTGATACACTCCTATGGCAACACTGCTCGCCCATTCTTCCTGTTGACAGATTTATCTGTAAGGTTTTCAAGATTCGAACAGTGCAGAGAATTCCACACATTTTTGAACTTCGACTCTTCGGAATTTAAAATTCGTTGGGTTGGCCGTTAAACTGTTTTTGTTTACAAATGTTTTTCCGCCATTTCAGATGTATTTTGGAGGTTATAAAAACATGTTTTGTGTCAACTTTCGTGTTATTTACCGTTGAAAAATAAAGATATCGCTTTTTCTTGTAAAATCACTTACCCACGTCAAAATCCTTCAAAATTATTTCATATCCAATTACCAAAGACCCGTTTAGTCAATATTTGCAAAGCGTCACCTTCCATACTTTTAACTGTAAAAATAAACATTACTGTGGTTTTTCTGGCACCTCACCGAAAGTCGACGAAAACGTTGCACGTTTTGAGCAATTTAACGTGATTCACACACTAAACTTTTAGTACTTAGGTTCTTTTAAAATGAGCTCTGGTTTTTGTCAGGTTTTTTGCTCCAAGTTGACAGCATGCGGGCGTAACCTTGCATTGACCGAGACACTTTATTGCAAAATGGGTTTAAATACCTATATTATACAGACTTTTGAGCGCAATACCTGCGTACAAAAAATACAAAATAATTTATTCAGTACCTATATAAGGTACTACTCACTCAAAGAAAATTGCAATGAAATAATAGAAACATATTGGAACATATTTACTTACTTAATAAATAAGTTGCAAATTAATAAAATTGCAAAGTTGCAAGCAAGAGTTAAAAACTATGGAGCAGCCTCATCGTCCGCCTCCTTGGGACAACATAAGTAAAATATAAGATTAAACATATTTTTATATATATATAGAACTAGCTGTGCCCCGCGGCTTCGCTCGCGTGGAAATTTATGTTTCCCACTTTCTTAATTTTTTCTTTACTATAAAGCTCACGGAACTCGAGACCTTTCCAACGAATGCAAAACCGTAGAAATCGGTTCGTGCGTTCTGGAGTTATAGCGTCAGGAAGGAAAACCCGACTTATTTTTATATACTTAGTAGAAGATTAAGATAAAACTTTTAAATCCATCATGGTTACTAGATAACACTAAAGTCATTTATAGTGGGATATTAACCATAATTTCAGTTTTCCAATATTTCGGCACAGTTTCATGCGCCATTACCACGGAATAGCTGAAAGCTCAAAACTCAAATCATGGTAAATATACCGTTGTAAATAATAATAATAATGTTAGACAATTCACACAGCATTATCTAGCCCCGAGCTAAGCAGAGCTTGTGTTATGGGTACTAGATAACTGATATACATAATACAATACACTACATAGATAGATATTTTTTAATAAACATAGAAAACATCCAGAACGCCCTGGACAAATGGACTGCAGTTCGTACAAACATTTGTCCCGAGGCGGGAATCGAACCCGCAACCTCCTGCGTCGCAGAATTAAGATTCAGAACTGATTGAAAATATACTGATTGATGATTTCAGAACTGATTTATTCCTAAGAGAGTTACTCTATATCAGTTATCCCTTAACACAAGTTCCGTTTAGTTTGGGGCTAGATAATGTTGTATGGATTGTCCTGTATCTATTTATTTATTTTTCAACGTCAGTGTATTCGTAATCGTAAGGGTAACGAACTTTACGAAACTCTATGGTGTCAATTGGGCTAGGGCACAGAAATCTGAATAACAGTGCCTTGTTATTAAGATTTCTGTGGGCTAGGGCTTACTTCCCCATGCCTGTCACTTAGCTGTATTAAGCACATATTTCAATTTGCATCATATACCAAAGTACCGTTTAGCGTGTTCAAATTACGACCACGCTTCAACATTCCACTTTTTTGGAATACCGGTCCTCCAGTCACCTGCCCAAGAGTATGACGAATAATTGGCATACCACAGGCATTCTCTTGTTAATTAAAATAACATTTACCCTGTCAAGTTAGATGTGGGTCAAGGAAAGTGGTTATTAGAAGTCCTGGCGCGTGTCATGCCGACCTGGATATGTCAGTCGCCCTTCAGACGTGTCAGTCACTATGATATCTTCTGCGTCAAGTCCTGGCGCCTGATGACGTCACTCGGATATGGGCGGATAAGGTGACTCCTTTGTCTTTGGGCTAGTCGATGAAAGATGAATTGAGGTTTACGCTTTTAGATTGATAAATGATGTGACCAATGCCAGCAACAGTCCAATTCAAACATTCTGTCTGGCTTGATAATTCAGGATTTTTTTTACGTTATTGGCAGATTTAAACCAATACGTTCTTAGTTCTTAGAAGAACAGACTCTATTCTATACCTTACCTACCCTATTGTTGTTTTCCTGTGCTATTTGTGACATAATTAGATATTATGTACATATGCAGGTATCGGTGTGGGTGCTAAAAATATTTTTTTCCTCTTTTAATCATCATCATCATCAGCCTATATTAGTCCACTGCTGGACATAGGCCTCCCCTAATGAGCGCCATAGCGCCCTGTCTTCAGCTTGCCGCATCCAGCATCTGCCTGCAGTCTATCGCAGAAAGACTTCTTTTAATGTAGAACTCGATATCATATTACCTACCTCTGAATTGCTTTATGCCTAATGTTCTCGGTAATCTTTTTGGAGAGATTGAGAGAGAGATTTTTCCCTTGTAGGTACGTAGTTACAAAAAATATTGTTTTGTTTCGACGCAAAAAAGTATGCGCAACAGTTGTCCAGCGTTTAGGCTCGTATTGTGTCAGACCAGACAGACACTAGATAGCCTCGAACAGCAATTTCTAGCATGACTTACATGCATAATATTAGTGTTTATAATCATACATTTTCTGTTTCGCACGAGGCCACGTCTTTATCGTCCATTCTCAAGCATTATTGCTATACTTAGGTGCGAAATATTGTGAGGTCTAATTTCTTTGTAATTACAATGTTTGGAATTCAGTTCAAACGACTTGACTCACTGCCATTATAAGACACGACTGTGAATTCAAAAACAATAAGTACCCCTTTAATTATCTATCACTTAACGCATTCAGTGCCCAGCCTTAATCCTCTCCGCTACACGGAGCAGGAGATGGAAAAACAGGGGCAGTAGGGGCAGGTACTTTAACCGTTGAAGCTACATGAACTAGTTTTAGGAAACTACCCATCCTATAAAAAAAATATCATCCCATTCACAGATTTTCGAAAAAAATTACAGACTACGAAAAAATGGACGTTTTTCACAAAAACTTTTAAGATGCCAATCGATCCTGATTTCAATACTGATCAAAAAGTTCATTGGGACCAACTAATGTAGGTACTAGAAAAGTCAGAAAACGCAAAAAACTTTTCCCAAACATTTTATACGGAGTTCAAATCAATTTATTTTTTAACTTAATCAATTTTTTTGTAACCGTAGGTTGGATGGCAACAATACTTGGTTGAATAGAAAATTTGAGTTTCGAACCAATTTTTCCTTATTTTCAAAACTTACTTTTTCATTGATATTTCAAACTCTGACTGTGTTTGGTTTTGTGTGACTTTTACGAATAAATACTTTTAGATATGATTACCCGAGACAAAATGAGCTTAATTTGGAACGTTTAGACTTGCTAGAAGCTTATTACATCAACAATACCCTTACTGTCCCGTCCAAAAATTCCACCTTGCATATCTCCTCCTGCTTAACTGGCATAGGCGAAAGGAGAACATTTGAGTTTCGAACCAATTTTTCCTTTTTTTCAAAACTTACTTTTTCATTCATATTTCAAACTCTGACTGTGTTGTTTTGTGTGACTTTTACGAATAAATACTTTTAGATATGATTACCCGAGACAAATGAGCTTAATTTGGAACGTTTAGACTTGCTAGAAGCTTATTAAATAAATAAATAAATAATGCTGGACAATTCACACAGCATTATCTAGCCCCAAGCTAAGCAGAGCTTGTGTTATGGGTACTAGATAACTGATATACTTAATACAATACACTACATAGATAGATATTACATCAACAATACCCTTACTGTCCCGTCCAAAAATTCCACCCTGCATATCTCCTCCTGCATAACTGGCATAGGCGAAAGGCAATGAAAGTGTCAGTATACCTATCACATTTACCGCCCAGCTTCGGCGGCCCGGTACTCGAAGCAGGTGGGCATGTGCGTGCGTAGGCAATGAAAGTGTTAATACCTTAAGCACAGTATTGTTGCCAGCTCACAAAAGTCTTATGAGTTGAATAAAAACTTTCTCCCAGACCTCTATGCTAAAACCTTTCATAGAAAGCTAAAAGCCTCCCTAAGCCCTTCCAAGTTCAAAGTGAGCGTATCAAAACGCTTTGTTTGAGGTAAATCCACCTTTTGATAGCTGTCACTACTGAGCTGCCATCTATCATAAGGGTTATAGATCTTTCGTGCCATAAAACAAGAAGTTGAACTTACGCACCGAGCCTTGTATTGCGCCTTCTCGGAAATCTATGCGATGCTTACCTGAAAGAAAGCAAATCAAATGGTTAGACACACGTCGAATTTTCTTGTATTTAGAAGTTTAGTTTTTTACATCGATAAGCTGATCATAATTTTGAACAAAGCGAAATTCAAAGCAACAAACCCATAAATCGCACGCCTCTGTTACGCCCTATTTAAAAACATGGATGCTAAAGGCCGGATTCGAAGCAGCTCTAGACCAGACCATAGATCGTGGTCTAACATATTTTATTGGTCTGTAAATCAGTCGGTGGGGTTTATGTAAGATTTGTTGTGCCTTTATTAGCGGCCGCCTGTAACTCCTGTCGATTCCTATCTTTGTTCGAGCCGCTAAATGAGGTGCAGCCACAATAGGGTTGCTAGGATTAAAATTTAAATAACAAACAAGCAATATAGAGCCTAGCCCAATTCGATGTGAAAGTGTGTAAACAAACCGCCCCTAATTTACCTAAAGTTCACTTTGTTGTCGTGTTTTATTAATTTTACGCATTTACTTCCTTTTCGATTTTATAAATATAGCTAACTATCTCTAATATCTCTCTCTAACCTATCTCAATATTTGAAACTTGACGCCATGCCTGTGAATTTTAGTATTTTTTTTGTTGTGGGTTGTTACAAAGATTTCACATCAGTTTTGGGCTGGCTGGAGTATAAATTTGTAATTCACAAAAGGGTTAGTTTTTTACCTTTTATCAAAACGTTCGTAGGTATTGCCTGCGATACTAGTGAAGTTATACTTGCAGTAATCTAGTAAAACAATTCAATCGACTGTGTAAATAAATTATATATCCAACAATTCACGTATTGTATGAAATTGTCTGTAAGTATTCTTACTTAGACATAACATTGTACAGTATTGTCTAGCTACGGTATTCGTTCATGGTGGGTTGCTGTTTTAGTTTGGGCCTATAAAACTGCTAATTATATTCTAGCTGACCCGGCGAACTTCTGGCCGCTAATATAAGAGAACTATATTTATATTTTCTCACCTTTAAATCTTCCTTGGACTTCTACTAATATTTCAAAAATAAAATTAGCCAGATCGGTCCAGCCGTTCTGGAGATTTTGTGAGACTAAGAAACGTCAATTCATTTTTAATTAGACTATCTTCTGCCCGCGGCTGCGCACGCGTTGATTCTATCAAAGCATTTAAAGGTTACTTCTATCCCATTGGAACTGTTTAGTGGGATAAAAAGTAGCCTTTTGATTCCAGGCTTAAAGCTACATCTATGCAAAATTTCAACAAGATCGGTTCAGTCGTTTTGGCTCGAAGAGGTAACATCCATCCATCCATCCATCTAAACATCCAAACCTTCGCATTTATAATATTAGTGTGATTAGATTTAAGGTAAATTCCTTAAATGGCGGTTCAGGAAGCAATATAAACTCCATTTAAGGAAATATTTGTCCCAATATTTTAATAATGCGAGCATTCCTCGCCCAGGAATCTTTCCATCTCTTCCCGTTAGGTAAAAATAAGTTTACGATTACGAGCGAAGGGAACGTGCATAATCTGTGGAATCTCGGATGAAAACTTTTACTTTTTATAGCCAAGTCATAATTCTGTAATATTCGATTGGGGAATAAAGGGGAACTGTTTTAGGCCGACTTTATGTCCGAGACATTATGAAGCGAAAGGAATCTGTCCAACGTCGCGCCATCTTATCAAATAATATACCTAATGGGATAGAATTGATTTGTTATGCAAAACAAAGCAATATACATAACTCATTAAGGATGTAAGCGGGTTAACTATGAACCTCTTTTGTGTTGGAAGAACACCGGGATGGTTGGTCTTCTTCCAACACAAAAAAAGGTTCGTAGTTAACCCGCTTACATCAGTAATTAGTTCGTCAAACTACGATAGTTTTTATAGTAGAGTTTTTATAGTAAAATACAGAGAATCATTTGATTGTAACTTTGATAAGTATTATAATTTGATACACTAAAAATGGACGTCGAATACTTACCTTTGTTACTTATTTCCTCGGAAATGTAATAATTTTATGGGACCATCTCGGAATCATTTTCTAGAAAATAGTGAAAGAATTCTCAAAATAGGTCACGGAGAAATTGACGAAAATACAAAAAAAAAACATACCTACAGCCGAACATAGAACCTCCTCCTGTTTCCGAAGTCGGTTAAGAACAGTAAGGAAGACAATTAATATGATTGAGGCACATAGTCCCTGCAGTATTGCAAATACTGACTGCTACAGGTCTTTGTTTTTATAGTGCTCACACACTAAGGCACTAAGATCCTAAAGCTTTGGGATATTATTTAAATTCATAAAGACTGAATTAGGTAGGTCAACTAGTACCTATTTAAAATGCCGAGAATAAACATGGGAACTAACACAGCATCCAATCCAGATCATTTGCGTACTACAGAGGATGAAGATCCGCCTGAGAAGCAGAAAGTTGCGGGTTCGATTTATTCCGGTGTCACAAATGAAACCCAATCAATACTGCATAGTTTCATGCCGTGAATGAGTAACCTTGTAAATTGTAGGTAATTCAGAAACAAAGAAAGTAATAGACATGTCAAACAAAAAAATTTATTAAACTAGGAAAGGAAACAATACACTTCAATTCCAACCTCATTATGTCAATTGATTATACCATCGACTTTCATGCACCATATTACGCGTATCGGCGCACGCGCATAGCATAATAGCATTATCGTAATAAACGCACGCATTGTCCCCGTGCCTTACTGACTGTTCGGTAATCTGTGGAACTGGTTCAATAACTGGCTCCTTATTCGCACGTAACGCGGAGAGTTTAGTTTTCAGGTTTCCAAGTCACTGATGGACAGTATAACTTCATTAAGCATACATAAGCTACGTTAGTCAATCTCTGAACGCGTCGAAGCCCTCAAGTTTTGTATAGAAAGCGAGAAAGAAAAGCGTAGGTAAACTTATACAAACCCGCTTATAATCTGTAAAGGAAAACATTCATCATATCAACTTATTTAATTAAACCCAAGAGGTAACGGAATGAGGACCAAAAGGGCCACTGTTTCTTCGTCGCTTCTTTACTTTAGTCTACCAAAGCGACAGAAATAAAAAATATCACTTTATTTCCGTGTCAGTGTTTAGTTTTATATTTTGACCTTAAAGTGTACATTTATTGTATTTATGGAAATAAAGAGTTTTTGATTTTGATTGACTCTTACGGCTGTGTTCACCGATAGGTAACCGAACAATTAGGCTGCTTCGTCGGTTAACGTTGACGTTTAACGTATGAAAACTTGTGTCAAAAAAACTGTTTAAAATTTAACCATCTGTTGGTGATCTAGGGTCTCAGTACTTCACATTAGTTTACTTTACCGATGAAGTGCATTTAACATTGCAGAGCGCGTTATTGGTTTAAAATCGTAGCAAATACGAGCTCTGCTCTAATCTCTTTGTTTGTCATACTCTTAGCTATACTATGGTTTATCCGGTTCAGTGCATTATAATGAAAACGGGTCGCAGATAAATGATAATAATGACAATTATTGGCCTATGATTATGCACTGATTTATCTCTTGCATCTTGCACTGTTAAGGTAATTATAGCGATAAATGGAAATAATTGAAGGAATCAATCGTTAATTCTACAGGAGCTTGCAAGTTGTAGTGGTGAGAATTATGGGGTATTCACCCAGCTTGGTTTAGAATCTATATTTTTTGTAACAATAGAATGACTTAATATCCAGGATAGGCTTAGGTATCTCAGGTCATATTAAATTACTTACGACCTTGTTTTGGATTACCTTTTGATGATTTCATTCACATGAAGTTACGAATCAAATACATAAATACATAGAATATATGAAATACATTCAAAACAGGAAATATATGAGGATACCTTGCTATGCTATTACAGAAGGTATAATGACGCCATCAGAATTACAATAAATAGGCAACATCACATAATTCCTTGACATATCAAAAAGACAGAAACATGACATATTGACAGGGAACATCTAGAGATTATTTGACTTGATCACAAGGACAAAAAAATGGTTTCAGACTGACTTGGTAATTTAACATCAAAATGTAGTCACTAGTCAGTGTCCAATAACTAGCTATGGAAGACAAGATGACAATCATGGGACCAAGAAGACGAAAGACGAAGAACACTTAAGGCTCGTTTCCGCCAAGGTGGAAGCGTAGATGGGTAAAACAACCAACAGAATGAAGTCAAATCACAAACCTGACCGTCACGATATGCTATCAAGATTCTATAGGTAGCCTTCGCATATGGTCTTTGGAGCCGAAGCAAGATGTATAATTATGAAACATATAAAACAAACTCAGCTGCATCTATTGTCATGATAGCGCGAATGAGCGCGTGCGCACGCATAGACGCTTCCGGTATACTTGACCCGATTGTGTTCAACATTAACGATAGTACGCCGTGGAAACAATAGCTTTGTATTGTTCTGATATCTTGGGAAATACAGTAGTTAGACCCAAAAGTATGGGTTATGGTTAAACTGTTGCAGTGGGCAGTTGGGCTAGCCACTGCTTCTGAGTCTTCCTTCTGACATTAAAACATGCCCAAATTCAGAAACTAGCATGTTAAAAAAATACTTATTAGAACATCGGATTAGTGTCAGGTCAGCCTGGGGTAGCATAGCAATAGGTAGTGGACCAATTGTTAGTCCATATACGGAAAAGTCTTCTAAGACTAGACACAGACATACGATAGTAAATAGTGGTGAAAATGATTAAGTGATGCGTGATCATTGATCAAATATGTGTAATGATTGGTGTGTTATAGAAAACTAAGAAGCTGTAACTTACTGTTTTGTTTTCAACTGGTGACCTTGAAGCAAGACAGAAACCTACCTGTAGACAAACGAATTTTAAACTGTGCAACATTTTCAAGCAAGTCTCACACTGTTTAATAAGCAGTTTGAAGCACAAAAGTGCAGGCATAACGAACACGTTTCACACGGGAAAGACAATCAAATAATATCGTAAATACGGAGAACAGCCAGGTATTTGTTTGATAAATTGGCGGGTGTCGTTGCGGCTGACACGATTGCGCAATGTGCGTGCGCTACAAACGCGACGGTAACACTTTAGTATGGGGTTCAGGGTAAAATTAACTGTACTGTGCTGGATTAGAGTGTCAAATTCGTTGAGATTATTAAACGAGATGTCATCCATCTCGTTTAATAATCTCAACGAATTTGAGAAGGGAAGAGAAATCGCAATGTCTGATTACGCCAAGAAGGATAAGAGTATGGAAATACATATTAGCTAGCACTAGTGAAGGCAGATGTATTCAAATTCAAGACCGTAGCCATTGTGAAAATTCGAGGATCCTTGCTACTAAAGATGCTATTGAAGTATTGAATGTAAAATTAGGCGTGACAAAGACCTTGAGTGACTCCAGCGCATTCTGAATGCTTCGCGAAATTCAATCACGCTGATAATTTCGTACCCGACCTCACGTACTACGTTTCGGGTACAGTACGGTGTTTTGTCGGCTTTGATTGCTTTATTTCACTGAAATTCTTTGTATACCATGCACATACTTATGTGACATGTGGAACGTGTTTTCCTTCGAATTAAATATTCCTGTTAAGAATTTCTTCTATTTTAAAATCACTTTGTGTTGCAATTGCAACTCAGTATATCGCATTTGCAAATTATCGAACAACGGATGCATAGGTTAGGTTCTCTCCCCTTTATATGGAGCCAAACCAATAATCTGAAACTTTAGTATAACAATATTTTATGTAATACTAGCACTTCACACCTCGATCGAATTATCTAGTGACAGAAATGTGCATTGATATATCAATTGTCTCTTGATTGTGCAAATTCAGGAGACAAATGATACTCTGACCAGGTCACTGTCGCTGATGAAACACCTCTTCTCTGCCAGCGTTGTTGCATTCTCTGGCACTACGTTTGACTTCATTCAGAGCTGCTTTGACCTACTACGATTAATCATTGACTGTTGCACTCTACCCTTTGTCTTCGTATTATTTCGCAACTTTGAAACTAAACGATTCGTTTTCGTGCAAAACCTACACTTAAGTCACTTGTGCGAAAACGAATCAGAAACATCGATTTTCGTTTTTAAGAGTATGGGCTCAGACTATAACATCTTCAGCATCTTATGCATCGTATATATGTAAATTGTCAATGAATTGGACATGAAGCTCTAAATTATCTACGAGTAGTCTTGTTACTTGCCTCTACGACATTCAATATTTTTTACTGCGAATTTAGACACGCGTATAAATCAATCTATTTTTTTCTATAACAAGCCATCTCGTTCTAACAAACGTTAGATACTTACAAAAAATAGCAGGCAAACAACACTAAGTATATTAAATTACTACAAGATGTACATGTCTAACATGACGCAATCCCTTTCATCTTCTTCCTTATCACCACAACATACCCCGATGCGTGTTAACGCAATATAGACTAGACTATAAACAAAATCCCGTACAGTATGTAAGGCTAGGGAACAAGTTGATAAATCTAGTCTGTGGTTGCACATGCATCATTGCATGGCTTGTGTGTGGTCGGCAGTCAGGCCACTACCTTATAAGGTCAATGTACTAAAAAATTGAAGCAGACAGTTGGATTCATATTTTCCTACTTAGTCTTTATAAGGATTTTTACGGTTCGCCGATTTGCGGCGGCGGTTTTCGAAGTTATTGTATTACATAGTGGATTTATACTGTTGATAGTTGGAATATCAGATTAAGGCGGCTTAGTTTTAAATTCAGGACGGATGTAAGACGCTGGAGGTAGACGCTTTTGAACGATAATGGTTCTGACCGGCTTGTAATGTACAAAATTTAGAACACTGCCGTTTTAAGCATCGTCAAACATAATTGACGTTTAATACCAATAAATACTATTAGAGTAGGATAAAGAGAGATGTCACAACTATAAATCTTCCGAGAAATGGTGACACAACATCTATTTAAATATAAATATGGCGAGTAACGGCATCTTTGCATGCACCTGGGTCCTCAGGCGGATACGAGCACGTTGCGCTGGTTGATACTAACTTGCTGCTGTTCTGTGGAGATCAGCTGTCA
This sequence comes from Eupithecia subfuscata, assembly GCA_963564075.1. Classification (NCBI taxonomy): domain Eukaryota; kingdom Metazoa; phylum Arthropoda; class Insecta; order Lepidoptera; family Geometridae; genus Eupithecia; species Eupithecia subfuscata. The sequence continues at coordinate 16,001,077 of OY751100.1, read as the reverse complement.
TCTATGGCCTAATTCGCTTTGATATTGAACTTCTAAGTCGTACGGGCTACTCCTGTCACTCAGAAGTTGATATTTAATAAATGTGGGAACGTGATTGGTGCAACATTGGAGGAAGTCTTTAAATTGCGTTCAAATCAAAGGCCATAACCGTACATAACACTATGTGTTAGTCTATCATTGAATTAAATACATACTAGTATATTTAATTAAACAACAAGATTTGGATAATTTGGCCATTAAAAGTAAAGTTTATTAATCTTAAACAGCAAATTACAGTCAGTAATTAATAATTTGCGAAGATGCCTTTTGTTTGGTATAATGACACTTGAGCTAGTGTCATTAGATAGAATTTTACTCGGCATCTTTATCTATTCTCTACTAAACTACATTGGCATAGTTTTAAATTCTTGTATTATTAATTTATGATATTGTATTAAAAAACTATCTTGGTCGATGCTAGGCTTATTTTTACTTATTTACGAGATTTTCTCACGCTCGCCTCCCAACGATATCCAGTACCAATAAATATTCACATTGTCAAACAGAGCCCAAAGCCTCACATTGTAATAAGCAGTTTGATAAATGACAGTGGAATAGCTGTATTACCAACTTTTACAGCTCAGGACAGTATAATATAAATAATTACAACCGCTTATGAGATTATAGATGCCAATAAACTTACAGTTAACATACAAAATGGAATTGATGATTCTGATAATCCATTTCACTGGAATTTATTTATAATTTTCAAGTTCTATTACAGCGTTTAATCGTGACGAGTTGAAGGGAAAGGAGGCCTATGGCCTCTGGTTGTGGGACGTGGCTGATTAATTATAATTACTTCTACTGCATAATTTTATGATTACAAACTTACGCGAGTTTATAGTAAGACCATAAGTTCTATATCTCTTAAAACTGGTTTAATTTAGCTCTCACTCTTAACTTTCATAGGTAAATAGTTGCGGGGTCCAAATGATCCTTCTCAAAGTACATTACTCTGAAATATTCCTTCCTCGTTCAACTCTGCGCATTATGCAACTCTTGCGCAGGAGAAGCGGCAATTTTCAAACGATTGCCTGGAACTAGAATTTATTCCGTGGCTTCAAAAGTGGAAAGTGGATGCCGGATGTCAGGTATTAACTTTTGCAGTGCGCACGCGCATAAATCTTGCATCTGCGACAGTGGCGCCCCCTTGTCGCTATGCAGTACCATTGTAATTAACAAAGGTAAGCGATGTCTTTATTTCCATGTCGTCGGGCCTTGCCTATGTGTGCGGATTTATGAACTGCACATATTCGCAATCATAAGGAACTGTATGCTCTCTGAATAAGGACCTACATCGTGTCTTAGTCTTTGTAACAATTGCAGACTACCCACCTTTTGTTTTCCCAGCACTCGCCGTAAAAGATCTCAAACCATCAATATCCATTCAATTTCGCACAATCCTAATAAAATCTAACAATGTACCATTTCCCAGAAAAGGGGTTTTAAGACAAATCGTGCCTCGCTCAGGCCAAATTGCACGGCTTATGGCCAGCCACAGATAACGCAGCACTCAGTATGGCCACTACCCACTGCCCGCGGCCGGTTCAAAGGGTCCCCGATTGGCACACGATACCGACGAACGAGGTAGAGAAAACTCTATCACATTAGCTTTAAAGTTCAATTTTAGAGACACAGAATATGAATTGGTCCATATCACGCAGCGTCAAAGAGCAAAGGTAGACGAAAAAGGGAATAATTGTAAATTTACTGTGCTTTCGTTTGGCGCTCTTTCACAATGGGGATCAGACAGAGCTGATTTTAAGTAGAACTTTCATATCGATGACCAAAATACCAGTGTATACCTCCATAACGTTGACTGACGCCCTCCAACCTCCTATACGATAAACTATTATAGAGGTAGACTCGGTACGGATTATGATAAAGAGAAACGAATGAATGAACTTGTTGAAAGAAAAAAAAGTATACTTCTTCATTCATGTCCTTCAACAACATAATGAACAGAGAAGATACTGTTATAGAAGCTTAAACATTTACACGAGGACTATTAATGATTTATTATCTTTTTATATCAGTTTGTAGTGTAAATTGAAACATTCAACTTGTCCAGAAACCTGTTAAGGTCTAATAATAAATCACTTTGACTTTTGAATCAATATCGTATCGCTCTTTATGACGGACCCTAAGAACAATAGAAGCAGGATAAAGTAAAGGCTGAAACCGCGGAAGGGTTTCAATTGAAACTGCACTAGTTTGTTTCGCCTTTTGCAGCAATCGCAGCTTTTATGGGCAGGCGCAGGCTCGTGTGAGCTCGCGGTCAGGTTACCATTTCACATGGGAAAATAGAATTGTGATTTACCGAGTTGCGTAAAGTTGCAATTATGGTGTGCGAAATGTCGAGGAAAGATTTTGGTTTGGAACGATTTTCCAAAAGCGGGAATAATTCGTTACTAAGACGGGTAGACATTAGTTCGATTTTGAGGAAAGAAACAGGTTCAATAATTGAAAGTGGAACTGTAAAAAGATTGGTCCTAAAAATAATAAATTAAACACAGAAGGAGATCCATTGAAACATTGATGGATTCCTATCACAAGGTTCACTGCACAAGGTAAAATGATCAGACAGAACTCAATAAAAATACAACAGCACTGTACAATAAACAAATACCAGCTCAAAGACAACCAACCATAATATAGATAACATTGACGTATAATGATAATCATTACGATAAAAACCGGAAGGAGGAAAACAGTTAGTGAAAGGTGTTGACAGCTGAATCAAGAACGAAAACTACAGTATTAAAATCTCGATCGTTAGTGACACAGAAACTAGAGTCTGAGTCGTTTTTAGATTATCTGTCATTGTCATTCCGGCTAGGAAGCGAGTGAGTCAGTTCAGAGTCTTTTGGCTTTGTGGATATTTCATAAAGATGTCGATTTGTCTATGACAAAACCGAAAATAGATAATGATGTAAAATTGATTGACAATTATTATTATATGTTTTCACCAATAGAATATGTACAAAGAAAAGAGAGGTCGATCGATCTACTCAGTAAAATTATTGGCATCATTGCCCATACCTGGGAGTTGGTTCTCCGATGAACCTGGCCACATCTGATGAATCTGATACGCCTGTGCAAAACGAGGGTAGGCAAGGTTACAAGCCCGTCCTTGATACCAAACATTGCCAGACAAGATTCTGTCACATATTCAGCTAGTTTCTCTTCTTAAGTGGATTAGATTCCATCCCGCAGCTCTACCGCTGTAAAAACGCATCAAAAACGCCGAGAACCAACAATTAGCGCCTACGGTTCCGAGAGCTAAGGAATAAAAACCCGTGGTTATGGTTAAGTCTGAGTACTGCCGTGAGCGAAGAGTTCCGTAGGTGCACGTTTAAATTGATAATGGAAATATAAATTTATTCATGAATACGAGGATACTCGAAGAAAATACTGCATGTTTCAAAATGTCAATAGGATCCAAACTTATTTCTTAAACCGTAAGTTCTTGCTATTGAAGGCAAGAGTGTCTTCAGATCCATTGTCATTATTTCTTAATACCAGGTGAGGTTGCGGTTTATTTGAGTATTTTTTTACTTTAAAAAGCTTTTCAGACAGACTAAATAGTAAGAACATAGAGTTGTACTTGATTTCAAACTTAAATAAATATTATATTTACAAGTCGGTCTTTCATTGCATTTTGAATTTTTATATTATATATCTCTAAAGAATTACATCTCATAATCGTTGTGCTCAACAATACGGAACTCTATATACCAGCATTGCAGGAATGACGGACGCGCATCGTCCATGACCCGGTCACGTGACGGAACCGTCTACATTTATCACACTCACTTGAGGGGCTGCTTCTTTTCTAGTTTGTCTTTGGATTCCAATCGTTGTCTACGGATTCATGTCTTAGATTGAACTCTATTTTGTCTTTGAATCTTTGTCTCCCGGAATCACAGAATAATAATATTAGGAATAACTGACTCCAGTCCCTGGGTAGTCTGAGGCGCGAGTCTATTTGACGTTAGTAACGGGACGTGATCATGGCGTCTCCTTTTAGTATGGGCTTTGCGTAGTTCCCTACCCGCACGATAGAGGCGCTGTACCAAATTGTATGGAAAAGGAGTCGTCACGATCTCCTCTCGTTACTAACGTCAAAAAGACTCACCCCTCTGCTCAGATATTTTTGACCAGCATGTGGAGACTCTCTCACATGATTGTCTGGTTATTCTTGGTCTTTTTTCATTCTAATTCTCGAATCTTTTGAAGATGTCCAGCCAACAGAAATAAGGGGTAACAACAGCTTTGTCTTCTTTTTCCCTCAGTTCAGTATCAGCTGTCAAACCTCCATTCATAAAAACCTCGTTTCAAATTCTCACCAGGCAAATCTATTGTGCCAAACTTTTTGCTACCAAGACGTCTATATTGACAGTTCCGACAGGAACATGGCCGAATAATAATGTAATGATGGCGGCAAAAAGTACAATAGAACAAAATTGAAACTAACAAAGAGGTTTGTACGTCCAGCGATTCAAAGATGAAGGTCGACATATTGTTGGAAATCAGCTGCTGCACCCAAGTTGCTATGCTAACAGGCCTTCTTGTTCCATGGGACATGACGTCAGAGAGAATGAGGCTACTTTTCCCTTTTTAACTTTCATAATTATGATTAGTGAGTTGTCAAACCATACAATTACGTCAAAGTTAATCAATTTATTGTAATTTTAGATTTATTATTATTATTTTTTTGTTAAATTATTTCTTTTTCACCTGTTACTTATTTTTACTGTGATTTTAACTGAACTGATGTTGTTTCTATAGAATTTTAAATATATTTTCTCTGTTTGTATCTATTAATTTAAATTGAAGGCGGCTCATGTTGTGTCACCTAGTTATTTAAGTTTTTATATTATAATTTTAAAAAATCTATACTACTTAGCAAGTAGGTGTCTTAAACACGCTCCTAGACGTAACGCATTGGAGAACTCTGTAATGTTAGGTCTGGTTTAATAAACGAATTGAATTGAATTGAAAATCAAAATTAGACATTTAAAAATCGTTGTGCAAGCGGGGCTAAGAGTACTATTATAAACCAGCGTTCTTTTTAGAGGTCTTGCTAAGATTTCGTCTAGGCCTTGCTTTTCAAATGTCTCGTAAAGCTTTAGTTAGATGATACAATAGGTGCATCTAAATTATGCAGTATTCCAAAGAGGCCAAGGAGGAGTTTCGAACGCACAGCTATAAAATTAAGCGTGCCGAATACCTGCCATTCAATAGTTACGGTTCCAATTGATATGATCCGGATGACCCAAATCTAGATATCATTCACAAATAAGACGTCAAGGCTTAAATTAAAGTCATACCTACGTCTATTTAAAACATTGAGACAGATCGACCATACAATTCTAGCACACTCGGCATTGACAAACAATTTAAAAGAAAAACAAACAAAATACTAAGTGACAACTGTGTTATCGCTAAAGGGCGATCTGTACAGATCAGCTTTATCTTAATATCTGAACATAAATATGAATTTAAAAATCGAAAAATAACGAATATCGAAACAAAATATCAAGCACGAAATTTGACCGGCCTTGTATTCGACATTTCTTATCCTACAATCAAGTGGGTTTAATAGTAATTCGAGATCAGTATAAAGTTACTTCCGAGTTTTAAAAACTATAAAATTATGTAAAAACTGACAGCCGGATCAATAAAATATCATACTCATTTCTTATGCCTTGAGAAGTTGAGAGCTTTAACTGATTGACTTCCATTTTGAGGTTGTTTTATTCTGCATTAATTATATTATTTAAATGTTTTATAAAATTTTCCGTTCATTATCAATATGCGCGGTTTTAGCCAGAGGCATTTTCAGGTGTTGACAAGGCGTAATGGGGGTTGTCAACCAGTTTTTTTCTCAAATCAAAATTGATAAGGTTCAGCAACTTTTGCCATTGAGCGTACCTTCTTCTGAGGTGAATGTAAGGTCATATCAAGCAGCACAAAATGACATAATTTATTAGCGTACCATACCCCCAGGCTTAGCCATTACCACAGATAAAAAAAAACAATTTCCATTGTCAGCTAATACGATAATGTCAAAATACTCAAGATTGTAATCTGTGGCTACCTTCATTTGACTTTGACATTTGTAATTAGCAATAATGAATGTTTATTGTCTCTTTGTTCGCCTATTTAGTGTTCGGTTAGCCTTGACCTGTCGTATTGTCAGGTCTTTGTCGCTGCTTATCAGTTTCAAATATGAACGAGCTCTGAAATTATGAGTTTTGATTGAACAAATTATCTCCTTTATTATTTTTGAACAGTTCGTACAAATTTTACTATAAAAATGACAGTAAGTACGTACTAACTAAATCTGTTAAGTCCAAACAGTATCCTTGAGGTGCTTCACCTTTAATACAATGTTGTATTTTTTCCGGCTCACTTCGCTCGCGATCAGTTAAAACGTTAATGGATCCTGAACAATCCGAAGCTTTTGAATTCTCCTGGCTCGTGATCACGATTATTTTATTGTGTTTTGAGTAATTCTGGCCAAAGACCATATCCCGCCAACGCACAACCCGTGCAAACTGACATTACCTAACCTACAAACGTGGATCAGATTTCGTGGGACGATATTGCACACTTATTCGGATATTTTGGTTTAATTGACGTCGGAATCCACTGTTTTTACAAATGCAGTTGTTGTTTTGTATTAGTAGAGCACGATGTTTTGTAATGAGTAACTCTGTAGATTAACTAAATATGAAATAATCGTGTCGCTGATTGACAATATTATTGACAATCAAGTTACAGACACCAAAAATGAATAAGTGAATTATTGAGTGAACGAGTGGCATGTGTTGCTTGTTGTTCCAGCAACACAAAGAACATCTACAAGAATATCTACACTACACTACACAAACACTGGAAAGGATTTTGATTTGAAAAATCACTGATGGAATGGTTGAGTTTCCTATGACCATGACACTTGTGACCTGTCAACACGTCGTTCAAATCTTCGCAAGCAAACGCTAACTATTTCCGGATCCAAGACCTTCGTAGAAGCTTCTTTTTCTTCGAATTAGTGAGGGCATGATATTTTAGTGAATAAATAATGCTGGACTACACACAGCATCATCTAGCTCCAAGCTAAACAGAACTGAAATGAAGAATGATCCTGGTCTGTTATCTAGTTGAGGAATTACGAATTGGCATCAAAGTTCGGCAGAATAGGTTCAGAATCCTTTTCTTTGACTTCTAGAGGTCAGTCCTCAGTCAGTATCTCTTTGTGGGAAACCCTTGTCCTACAGTGAATTTCTTGGGGCTAATGGACATCAGAAGATTTGATAGTAGGTACCTATTTAAATTTCCATATAGAGTCTGATAAAATATGCTGTGTTCTCCAAATTCATACCTACAGGAAATTATATTATTTTGTATATACCTACTATTTTGTAATGCTCAGGTGGAATCTAAAATGTCTAGAAAACTAAAAATATATGAGTGAATAGAGGGTGCGCACACAGTTGTGCACTATAATATATCCTGATCACATGGCTCATCTCCATTAGAATAGAATAGAATAGAATTATTTAATCAGGTAAAAAACAACATTACATTTCGGTTAGAAGTGCCTTAAAGCCTATGTTAGGTTTAACTAGACACAGAGTTCTCACCTGGTTCAATAGGAGGTATTAATAGGTATATTATTCGAAATACTTTGGTTATGTACAATCTTTCAAGCTAAGTACCTATTTTTAGAGCAATTACAATAAGAAACTAAGACAATCCGATGACAATCATTGAGACTGGCTACTGCACACCGTCTAGAAAGACATCATCCAAAATGGCGCATATAACAGTACAGCCATCATCAGGGTTCAGAGCTGTGATTCCTGGCCAGCACACAAGTTTATCGCAACGTCTGCGTTGGCGCAGCCTCTTTCGGTCACCGTCTCGTTGCACAACGAGGCGCGGTGCTCACGAGCTGTTTACATTGTAATTAAGCTGTCGGGTGCCGCCGCCTACAGCCCGGACGTTTCAATTAGTCGATCCTGACCTTTATTACTGATCATAGTAAGGTTTTGGTAAGTTTTTCTTGCGTTTGTTAATACCAGAAGAACGATGTGACTCCTACGTCTGAATTAAAGCAGTTACGATGCATGAATTCACTTGCCTTGCGTCCATTATCTTCATTTATTCGGTAAACCCAAGCTACTAATGAACTTAATATAAGTACTTACGAAACATTTACCTTGATTTAAGAATTTTTCTGTTTCGCGATATATTGGTGCATGCGCCAGGCTCAATTATTAGGTAAGTTTTATTGCTGGTGTTTAGTTTCCCAATCGAAAAGCTTAAAACTAAGACTTCTCATTGGCTGTATTGCTTGTGTTGACAACTAAGTATCATAGTTTCAAAAATATACCTAAAGGTTAGGACGAGCCCTATCATAAAGAGGTCCACCAGAGCCAAGTCTCAGAAATGCCGAGGTGACAAGGTGATATCACTATTATCTGTGATAAAGATAACCGAGTATAATCCGGGGGCGCTAGCTCAGATCCGTGTCGCAAGTGTGCTCGTTGCGATATCAACGTGATAAGGCAGAGACCTGTGCAAATGTTGCACAAGGCTAAAGTGGAGCACAGAACATCATCATTCTGTAAAGCCATTGTTTGGGGGAATTAATGTTATCGAGTATTAGCGTCTGCCGGCGGCGGCTTCGCTATTGTGGTATCTTAAAAAGGAGCAAGAAGGTGAGTCAGTAACTGCACAGAAGAGGTGATGTGGTGACCAAAATGCTGACAACTCAAATTGACCAAACACTTCGGGTTCCTGAGCTGAGATCGCAATGAGTGAAACACGTGTGAGTGTGTGGTAGCATGTCTCTTCCAAAGATACAATGTCCTAGCCAAATTTCATTAAGGATGATTCCGTTTCTCGTGAACTAGTATCAAAATAATTCAAAATAATAAATCAACAGAATAACATTCGTGTTATAACAAGAGTCAAATAAACACAGCTAAATTTAACAGAGTACCTACCTAGTTAGATGCGTTGTTTCAGACTTTGCTCGCGAGTCGCGACTACACGACGCCATGCGCTTGCGCAAGCAAACTCTTGTATCTCTAGATTTACGGATGGGGAAATGGGCAGGGTGTGTTTAGCACGATATTAGTCTGCTGGGCCACGATTAAGCACAATAGGCCATAATCTCTGTGCATAATCAGTTGCAAGATTTGGATTCTGATGCTGGTATCTTTGAATGAAGTCAGGAAATCACAAAGATCATTCCGATTATTCCGCCTTCTTTAGGATAGATTGAAACTATCGCATGTTTATATATTTTACTAGCTTCAGACCGTGGCTTCACACGCGTATTTTCGGTATAATAAGTAGCCTATTGTTTAAGTTAGGCTACGTTCTAAGTGTACTTATGCCAAATTTCATATTGATCTGTTCAGTAGTTTTGGGTACTTAACAAAAATTCAGATTTCACAAGCTTTCGGCTTTATAATATTAGTAGGATAGCTTGGACAGCGTATAAACTGTCTAGATTTGGCTTAAATGAACTAAAAGTTGTAAACGTTTGTTCAATTTGTTGGTTGTATGGAATAATCGAAGACGAAATCAATATCAAAACAATAGAACAGAGAAAAAAACTTAATCTAAGGAGAGATCTAGAATTAGCAACAAAAGAAGGAAAACATATTTTAGACAGCATTCAAAACTGAAACTGAGAAATATTTCAAGGAACCCCAAGGACATAAGAAATAAAGTTAGTACAATCTCGGAAGCAACCGATCCGTGGGAAAGACAGCAAGTATGCAGCTATTATACGACGAGACAATACCGCGGCAAGATGCGCGCGTTTCTCAAAACTGCAACACAAACAACTCGTTACAAAAAATAATGCTCCACGACAAAGAGGTGAGGTAATAAAATCGTCTTGATACTGAGAAGGTAAGGTGATTTATGGAAAGTGGTAAAAAACCAGTAAAATTAAAAGGCGATCAAGACAAAAGCAGCCGTCAAATTTGGCAGTTTTGGTTGTTGAACTATCAATGCTCATCATCATCAGTCGAGGTAGAGTTAGCCCTCGCGTCTTGAACTATCAATGCTCATCATCATCTGTCGAGGTAATTAGCCCTCGCGTCTTATCACAAGTTTTTACTTCGCAAGAGCGAGGAGACGATGCATTGTCAGAACCAGGTTTTCGGTTAGAGTATTATGTACTTACTGGTAATTTTAAATAATATAGAACCTAATTAGATAGTACCATGTAAACCATCAACCTTTTTCGGAAATAGATAATTTTATTAGGTATTGTTTTTATTGTTATTATTACGTGTCGATAAATTGCAATAAATTAGATAAACAATGGTTGATTGCCCGTTTCACTCAAATCTAAAGCCCATAATGAATAAAATTAGTGATGTAATTTATTGCAATTTGATGAAAACTATATGACAAGTGTATTATCCATCCACGGATCCATTGATTTAGCGTAATAAGCCCGCAGAACTCGTTTGCTTCATCGGTTACCGCTTTTTCAGTCTGTTCGGCCGACCCATCTCTCTTTAACTTGCTTATCCTTGGTGCTTACAATCATCGTTCGCATACATTGACGGATTCATTGTTTTAGCGTAAATTACGGCAAACGAGTTTGCCTTATCGGTCATCATTTCTTCAGTCTGTTCGGCCTAATCACTACCTTTTCAGCTTGCATATCCCTTGTGATTACAATCATCATCCACACAGGTACATTGAGTTACTTTTGTACAATGTTCACATACAATAGTTTTAAGACAAATTCAGTTTCATAGAGCATCCAAACAATAATCACACTTAGGCATGTACTTACTACACTCACGTCTGTTTACACAGCTGCTAGTTGTCTCATCAAGACATTCCTCCGCTAGGAACAATAGTTGAGGATACCACGAGCCGATGTGTCCTACCTACCTAACGATTACTTAGAAACTGAACCAAAACAATACATCTCGTATATATGTACATACATTATACATGCTGCGGATATGAACACATAACAAGCAGAATAACAGAGAAATTGTGTGAATATAATATAATTGTTTTTCATTTGTCCTCCTGAATGGAAAGCGGTGATGCGGCCTACTCGGAGCATCTTGCGAAGAAATATGTTGGTCTACTTTCAAGGAAACCAAAAATTATAGAAAACAGGAAAACAGACAGAGTCTGTGTTTAATTTAGATTTGACAACAAGGATAGAGATGGAATGTTAGAAGAGACCTTATGTTCTTTGGGCAAGCAAGAAGTACAAATATACAAAATGTTTATTTCAAAAACATGTGTAACAATGACGTTGGAGCACTGTCTCCTGTGGTAGCTACAATATAGCTGTGTTACAGTACAGGAGAACGATGAAGATAACGAACGAGAAAGATGGTGTGTCACACAAGCAGCTCTTCGTAATCAGGTTAGAAAAGTCATTCATTATAATAATAGTACGAGCTGTATTTTTCGTCTAAAGATGTGGTGTCCTTTACATTTCACGTGAGTCATTGTGATTGTGTGTGACACACCAATTTGCATCAGTCTTGAACGTCTCGCGTGTTTTCTGTTAGACCTAGCGGCGACCGGAATGCTATTATTTACTTTGAACACTGAAGCTGTTTGAGAGGTGTGACGAAATAAGGCCACACTACTGCAAACGGCATAGCTACAGCTAGACAAACAATCGTGTCTGTTGGAATTGCTAAGTGAATGGTAGCAGAGAATCGACAAAAGGCAAAATGTTTTCTCTTACTTTGCTATGGATCATTCTAGGTTTAAAGTATAGAAACAGCATTTTATTAGTTTCGTAGCATTCTACTAATTTGTAAGGCTACGAAATAACAAGACAAAATATTTAGAATGCCACGATTGTTAAGCTGACGTTATAACGCAGGCTTAGATAAAACATTCTTTAATCTTTTATCTCAAGACAAAATCTATGTCGTATAAAATTTTTAATATCACAATTTGATAAAGGCAGTACGTATAATTTATCATTCACACAGTGGCATTTGAAAATGTGACCGGCAAGTCACAGTCGATCACTAACCTCGAGTGAGTCACACGGAATCGAATAGCCAAAACCGTTGAGGTATCGAATTCGAATAAAACGACTACAAACCGCTTCACATCTGTATTCAAAACAAGTTAGACCGCCAGCAAATTAGTATTTGCGATGAACAAAACGTTATTGCCAATAAACCAATGGCAAAGCTCGTGACACACAAAGCAGGAGGTATTATCATTAGAAATGTCGCAGAGAATTGCTGAAATGGAGTTGAAATTGCCATGTGAAGGTCTATAGATGCAAATTCGAATCTTATAAGTAACGTATAACAAGAAAACCCGCCGTGAGCTGAGACTGTGACACACATACGGTCAAGAGTAAATGACTTCTCCACATTACAAATAACGTTCTAATAAATATGATATAAAAAGTCATTTACGGTCACAAATTAGCTATTATTAAAGCTAATGACCACATAAATCTGACGTCCTACTGAGGTTGATTTGACGCGTGCCAGAATATAAATAAGAATTTGAGGCGCCATCGGTATTAAATTACTATTTCTGAAATATACTTAACATATTTGATTTCCTAACTATCATAGTAAAAGAATGGAATAAATCAAGGTTGTCTTTTCGGTTCTCTTCTTTAAGTAAATTCACGTAGAAATCGTGTTACAATCCTTGTATATCTAGATTGCCAGTTTGCCACATTTAGCGCATTTCCTTATTGAGTTGAAATAGAGCAGACCAGATCTAAGTTCTATTCATTTCGAGATTATATCGATCGGTCTGAGAAATGGCCTCGGTTACTGCTTATGACAACTATAAAACGTTGTTTATTAACAATTGCGAGCTGTGAAATGATGAATATGTCGATGAGTATCGGATGATGGTTTGTTTATGGAATCTGCTGGGGGCGTTTATTGCGTGAAATTGAGAACGGACTTGTAGCAGCTGGCTGTGAAATAGCCAGGAAATTTTACGGAGAACTCAAGTCCATGTTTTGAGAGCAGTTAAATTGAATGGACATTACTAAGCTGGGAACATTCCAGTGTTGGTCTTAAACAGATGCAGTTGCAAAAGTACTTGATCAATGCAAATTTAACACCTACTCGCGTATCCAAAAAGGCACTGGTAAACAACAGATTCAGAACAGATTTACTAATTTCACGAAATGTTTGTGAATTGTGATTATATAAAACTGGTCAGGCACAAACAGTCGGCATTGAAAAGCTAGATAACAAACGCCAAAGATAAAAAATATGTTTATTTTTATAAGACTAAACATGAAACACAAAAACATTAACTAGATGTATAAATGAATCTACGACAAGTTGATTTCCTACGTATTGTTTATTTGTGCAATGTCTATAGTCAATACAATTTCGTACATTGCACATGCACAATTTAATTTATACACTTAACAATTTATCTGCTGGTGGTACAAGAATTCTACATCTTGCTTCTCGAATTCCGCACAATTCCCATGCTAAACAGCTTTGTACAACTCCTAACCTCTAACAAGCAAACATTTCGGCGCGCCTGCGCTCTTGACACAGTGACACGCCGATAGATGCTGAATCCATGTCAGTAGGCCTTATTTACATTTTACGACACCGTGTAAGCAACAGTGGCTACTGGAGACGCATTTTGGGCAACTTTGTAACGGTGGGTGAGGAATGTTAGTTATTGTGATATGGCAATGGTATTCTGTAAGATTCCGTTCGTTCGGTGCCAGCTTTTGCGAGTAATTTAGCGATACTAGGCTTTATACAGTTGAACTTGAGGATCAAAACCCCTTCTTATTACCTCAAAAATCGCCACTATTGTAACAAACGGAACTAGAACTTCTAGTATGTACTACCTACTCTACTTAATTCAATAACAAACTTTCACTTTACAGCCGAACCCATTAATATCAAACAACCATTAACAAAAACAACCATCAACCATTAGAACCGGCAGAATGTCCTGCCGTCTGAAGCCCACACAATTGACAGATGACATTGAATCGCCTAATTACTTGGACATGCGCAAAAGGGACGATGCCACAGATTAAAAAGTAAGCTGGAGTCATTCAAATGTCAGCGTTAATAGATCCAAATCCAAGCCAGGCTACTTGAAGAAGGAAGACATGGCACTAGAAAATGTACAGAAACTCAACAAATTTACTGAACACCAACGAAACTTTGCGTGCGGTTGGAATTTTCATCTACCGATGTGATTTTTTCCAAAACGAACGAATTTGAACGTACGCCCGACTGTATTCAATTCAGTGTAGGTTAAAAAAGGATTCAGATAACATTGATTGCGCCCTATTACATGCCCTGCGATGAAAAATCATACTACCTTTCAAGTGCACAGATATGAAAAATTCCCATAATGAAGACTTATAACCACTTAGCACTTAAATTGCAGTCAATACAATAAGGTAGTACGTCATATAATAAGATAAGACAAGTGAATCATCTTAAGTGCAATGTAAATTGCAAAAGGGAAAATAACATTTGTAAATCAACCCATAATTAATAAATAAAACATTCAAACGGTTCTTATAGGTTCACTTATGTTCGAAGAACTTACTCCCAGACTATTTAGTACCAAAGAAACAGAATGCTGTCTTGCTGAACAATTCACATCATTAAATCCATTACGCAATTCCGTCAAACAATATTCGCGAGATGCCCATGCCCACATCAAATCAAGATTTCAACTCCCTATCTCTCGTTCTTCATCACTGTAATTATGTTAATATCCTTTGTGCGCTCGCTGCGCCGGCGCCGATGCGCAGGATACGGCTCATTAGCGCAATTAGACGCTGATCCATAGTGATGATGCCAACGCATGTGCGCTACGGGCCGCGCATCACTTTGATACTCATGGGAGAAATTGACGCGCACATTATTGAAAGGGGCAGACATGCTCATCATAACCATCATCAACAACCACTGAGTGAGCCTCATCGAGGGTTCCATGAAGGTTTTGCTATACAAGGTTGCATTTTCAGATTATCTGGAGGGTAAAAAACCTTAGAACTGGTTTTGCCCACACTCGAAAAATAACAACTAACAGGCTAAAGGTTTCTTCGCCTCTTCTTTACTTTAGTCTACATAACGAAGGGACAGAAATCAAAAATATCACTTTATTTCCGTGTCAGTGTATAATTTTATAATTTGACCTTTTCTAAGTGTACATGTATTGTATTTATGCAAGTTTTTCATTTGATTTGATTTTTGACAGCCTTCAAGTTTTAAGAGAACCACAGAAATACCAAGTGATGAAACGTCCCAAAGAAAACAGTCGGAAATCCGCCGCCGCTGTCAACCGAAAATGCAAGAATAAAAGTCACATTTTTGGGAGCTGGTAGTCAAATAGGTAAGTAAGTACCTACTCGTAAGTCAAACAAATACCTGGGTGTGTTCTTATAGGATAGGAATCTTCGGAATGAGAAAGGAAGATCAAGAACAAATTGAGAACTGAGAAAGTGTCACATCTGAGAGAGAGCAAGTGCAAATCATGTACGAGTATACATAAAACCATACGTGCCCAAAGCATAAAATCCGCACAAACAAATTAACCTTGCCGACCGACCTATTTCGCTATCTATTACAAATTGGCCGGTTTGACTGCTGGGTTTATAGGCAATAAATCGCGTTATCAGGGAAGTGGAATGGAGCGCTATTCGTCAGCTGGGCAGCCACTTAGCGGAATTGGGGCGGTTTGATGCGCGCGCGCAATGCTCGGCACGATATGCCTTTCACCTTGGACGCTGCTGGGTCGACTGGGAGCGAGTGGCGGAAGAGTCCTTTATTAATAACGAAGTATGTACAGTCCTTAAATAAAAAATCATTCATCATTATCAAAAGGAAGAAACCAAATACCAACTAAATTTTAAGAAGATGATGTACTCTGATGTAGAAAGCAATGATCAAACTAATTACTAAGAAGGTTATGAACTCTGATGTACCCAATCCTGTGACGTAGGCATTCTTTTCAAGAAGATAGACCAACTATTTGGAAATCAAATAAATCTAGGCTAAGTGATGTAAGTACGTCTTTTTGGACTAACTCATGCGAGCTGCAAGAAAAACCAAAGGTTGATAGAGCAAAAGTAAAGTCTACAACAGAAGCTAGCAACCACTTAGCTAGTGATAAAATATATTGGATCACAATAGGAATGTAGAGAAATAGGTCTGATAAACAAAACTATTAAGAAACACTCGCAGCGGCCGACGATAGGGTATTCAATAAATCAGAGAGGTCACGTACGAGATCCATTACTAGTATTACTACGCATATGTAAGCAAATGAATACATATTAACATGCATATGTATGAACGGAATATACGGCAGGGTTGTCTATTGCCAGTTATAAATATAAATAGAAGAATATTGAAAAGAGATTGGAAGAATGATGAGCCAATAAGATAATACGTCATGGAGACTTTTCCAGTAATTTGCAAATGTAAAGACCATCTTAGTAGATCATCTTAGCTTATAATTTCTCGGGAGCACCAATCTACACTTTGTCTTTTACATGCATTTCAATTTCACACACACACACCCTCGCACACACACCCTCGCACACACACACACACACACACACACACACACACACACACACACACACACACACACACACACTAACACAAACACTTACACTCATACCTATTTTCTCACCATGAATGACACTGGCTTTAGATTAATTAGTATAGACTAAGCTTAGATTTTAAATATTAACAATAGTAGGTAGTTCTTCTTTGTAAGTCTTCGTTTCTGGTACTCTAGAAGTCTAGAGTCTAGAAAATAGTACTGGTTTGTGAGGAGGGCGTTGTCATTCTGCGACACAGTGTTACACTTCTGCAGATGACATCGTTTCTCAAAACTATTTCTGTTTCCCTTGTTTCTATGCCAATAAACGATTTTTTACTTTTTGTTTACTTTTTAATTTAATTGGATTCCTCGATCGTGATGGATGGCACAAACTTCGGGAGGCCTACAACCAACACTGGGTAAAATCTGACTGCGTACGAGTGAATGTTAGGGTTAAACATTCACTCGTCAAATAATATTTAAAAACATCCACTTCGAAGGAACTTCAACTCGCGACCTTCCCTCAGTGCGGGAATGCGCTAACCAATTGCGTCTCGAGGTCAAGTGACGTAGGAGTCGAAAAACTTTGGGACTTCCTCCGGACTCTAGCGCCGCCGTCCCCTCGAAGGCTAATTTTTTGCTTCCTTAGAAATTACCCCAAGTGTGAGGGCTTACGCACTGTAATAACAAAAACCTATAGAGAAGGTCTAAATTCAAATCTTTTTTATAATCCCCTTCCAACAAATCCATAGCTGAGGTTACTAACACTATCTATAAAGCAAGCTGATCAAAGGCGTGCGTGCGTGCAGCGATCACGAGTGCCATTGCTGTAATAAAATAATTAATAGCCGCTGCAGTGCGAGGGTCACTGACAGCATCCCAGCCTTCCTGTGGCGTCTTTAGCTTGCAATCGTGAATGTCAGAAGGGTTCCTGTATCCTGGAATGGAGCACATTTTGATATGTATCCTGATGGAGTTAAACTGAAGAAAGTGCGTAATGTAGAGCTTTAGGCAACTTTTCGGAGCCAGCTTTGTTGATCAATCTCCCTCCTTTCGCTCTATCCTTGGCTTCGAATTTATTACGCTCTAACGTATTTATTAATCTAAATTTTACAATTTATACACCTCTGTCTATTTATTTTGTGAAGTAATGTTTGCCTACCATCAAAAACCTAGCATTTCTAAAAGCACTTTTATCTGGTCAGTCTCGCTCGTGCGAAGCCGTGGGCAGAAGCCGGTAGAATTGCTCGAACCTCGTTACGAACCAGTAACTGCATCACAAATCATTCTAATCTGTGCATTTGACCTAAAACCACGAGAGAGTGTAACAGTGGCGCCACCCAAAAACCATAGATTGTAGAGTAGTTGGACCAGAAGTTTCACTATGAAAGCTAAAGTTCACTAACTGGCCCTACAGAAACATTAGACCGACAAAAAGTTCAGACGACCGTTTACTGTAGTCGTTTAATTCTCAGTGAAATAAAGTTCAATTTTCCCATTCACGAAACCACTCTGACAAAAGGCCAGTCAAAATCATAAATCTCTCTCGTTCTACTTGCGAAAGCCTCCGAACATCTCGTTATTATCCATTCAAATTGCTTTAAACAATGGGAAACAATGTTAGGGGGTCGCTGCTAACACAACGCGATGCAAATGGTCAGTACCGGTAACCTAGGCATTGTTTTGGGAGATATTCGTAAATCCAAAATGGCCGAGCAACGGGCCGTTGATTCTCCACGGCCATATTCCAATTTCAAATTTAACAACCTTGAAAACCTTACGTCCAAATATCATGCGAACTATGAATTTGAGAAACAAGAAAAGGAATGAGAGCTAAAAGATACCAAACGACGAAGCTTTGCAAATTGTCCTTTAATAAAAAGCACCGACCGCAACCATTAGCAAGCATTACAAATAGCGAAAAAGATGTGGAGCATATAAATAGCATGATTGGTGCTTCTATCAGGACCTGATTACTTATAAATGGCCAACGTCAGTCACGCATATCGAGTCTTAAAGAGGCCGATAAACGGTTATGGAATATTCGTGCATCGGTAGAGCTGGAACCTCGGGCAGGGCTGGAACCAGGGAGAAATCGGGATAGGAAGTATTTTTCTGTAAACTTAAATGTTGGCTTCGCAAAAGTTTATCAGAAACAAAGACTGTGCAAAGCAAGTGCGATCAGGAATTGTTCGTTCCTGAAAACATTGATGGCATTTTATTTCAAAGTTACAAAGTTATTAAAGATGTAGCATATGAAGCAAAAGTCGGTAAATTGTTGAATACTGGCTTCAACCCTGGTCCCAGCCTGTCTTGGTGGTCGTCTAATGTAATGCAAGCGGGCTCGAGGCGCTCCCGACTTGAAATATCACGGAATATTGCGCCAACCCAGATGAATATAAAGTTCACTGAATAGTAATGCTCATTGTAATGCCACCTGACTCTATTATTGCAAAGCAAACCTGAATCAACAAACCTCACGGCCTTTAATGATTCAGAAGTACTCTATCTTACCAAAATTAGCAAAAAACAACGCTACGACCTCCAATGGCGGAGATTTTTATCACGACCTCCAAGTCCGACGTGACATCCGCAGAAGTTGGCAACGCGGAGTCACCCACGACTGAGACGTGTCTCGTTAGGCGTTTATCGCACAGGACCATACTTGGGCGAAGGAGGATCGTAAACAATTTAATGGCCGAGGACCTCGAATGAGGGCAAATTAAACGTATTTGACCAAAAACGCAAAAGCGACTTCTGGAATCATACTTGTTTCGGTAATTTCTTCTGGAAAGCTTACGCATTGTGACTTAATCTCGAAGAATGTGCGCCTACGCACCCGTTGAAGGCTAACAGTCAAAACCTTTTAGATTTGCGGTTTTACAGCTCATTTTATATTTTATTGCGTTGTAAAACGAATCAGCCTGAGCTTGATTTATTGCCTCGAGACAAATCAAATAATTGCCTATCTACTGCCGAACTTGGCTCGGCTCTAGAGCGCCTTTTCATTATTGTTAAAGCGGCTACGTTAGATGAAATCTCTGTTTATATAGTTGGAGCAGTTGCCATTACTCAAGCTCTAAGTGCGTCATTATTTCTAACGGGTGAGAGTGCACGAATGTCGGAAGTCTGTTATGAACATGTTAGGGTCCAAGATTGATAGCGATCTACGGAAGCCGGCACGGGAGCCGACTCTCACCTCCATTGTGAGGACGTTCCGGTGGCTGCCCCGGCTGCAAATAAGAACTGCAACAATCGTAACAATACCCCGAATGTGTTCCGCAGGAGCTCACCAGGAAGCGTTCCGCTCTGCATTACCATCTGTGCGGTAAGAGGAGAGAGTTGACGGTGTCTAGTTACCAGTGTCGGCTTGCAGATCGGCGCGGATGTAACGAGTGCACCCGCCGGCGGTGCTGCAGCCATCCGCCACCGACTGCGCTGACGGCTAATAACTTAGGAAACGCTGTAATCGCGGCGGCCTACTTTCGGAGCCCTGCGGTGGGACCGCTACGTCTCATTTCGCGGTTCTCCAGGAGGCTGCTTTTCGCGCGAGATTAATGGCAACTTGTATAATGATGGAAACTGGTTATTTGCGTATCGAGTGCACGACCCTACCGGACGGTATCCGACTAAAGCTCAGCTATTCTCGACAATGTTGTTCTTTAGCGGAAAGATAACGCAATTGAGATTGACATTTACAGGTCTTAAGGCAGCGTGAAGCTCTCTGCGTGCAATGTTGGTACAAGTACAAGAGAGTGGTACAATGCCTGCAATAAACCTTGCTGGAACTAAACGGTTCCTGTCGCTTTGACGGATTGCTCATAAAACTGCTGCGGACGGGACGAGAGCGATAGCTTTGTCCCCATGCCTGCGGTAGATTTATTATGGTAGACACGATGGATTTTACCTATAGTCAAATAAATCTTCGAAGCTGTCGTGCCACATCGGTAATATTAGGCTTCAGAGACGGACGACGTTCGATATTTCACAGAACAATGGCGTATAAGCAACCGCAAAGGCGTGAAGCCTAAGCCACGGCATGTCATGACGAGATTTCTAGCAACAATGTTAAATGAGAGGGTCTAAATATAGCGAGGAATGTATATGATGGAAGAAAGCACGATTCGCGCTCACGAATGAATCTAACTGAAGCACGTAAGCTGTTACTGGTAATACACAAAACACGAGAACACAGCTGTCATAACAATATTAATTGAGGGTTTCCCCACATCTGCTTCTAGTGTTGCAACACTTGCAACACGATTGCAGAATTCTATCGTATTAAGGTTGAGCTCATCGATTGAGGACATCACTTCGCGGTTGTTCGTGAAAGGGCCTTTAAACAACGCAAGAGGTACTGCGTCACGGTTTGACACATATTTTCATTAATCATCGGACATCTTAACCGTTCAGGTTCAGAAAAAGCCCTGGTTATACAACCGGATACGTAAAAATGCCATAATTTTGGTTTGCACGCGTGTGTAACAGTATTCTAGTGATTTAGAGTAGGACTGGACTAAACTAGTTGTCAATAATCATATGCTTCCACTCACACAGACAGACAAAGCCCGATATTAAACTACAGCCAACTATACTGTTCCACGGATGGACGCAGGCCTCCCCCTGTACTATTGCGTGTCTGTTGAAATGTAATTCAAATATGAAATAGCAATGATCAAAGACACCCACCCCGATGGACCTCATAATTTTTCTGGATTCTAAACAAATCAACTTTGTTTTATAGAAAAAAGTCGAAAATGAATGTAAGCTAGTGTGTGCACTAAAAGTAGAATGAAAACTGTCATAGGTGGGTATCTAATCATAACATAAAGTTGGGCATGGGTATCGCAGTC
Organism: Eupithecia subfuscata; assembly: GCA_963564075.1. Taxonomy (NCBI): domain Eukaryota; kingdom Metazoa; phylum Arthropoda; class Insecta; order Lepidoptera; family Geometridae; genus Eupithecia; species Eupithecia subfuscata. The sequence continues at coordinate 15,979,568 of OY751100.1, read as the reverse complement.
GTGACGTCACGCGTGCTAAGCAGAATGAGTGATTCACGCGTGGCGGTCGGGGTGCGCGGGCGCATACTAATGCGGCACGAAGCCCCCGGCATGCCTAACGAGCGCCATGTCTCACTGACACCTATACCCGTCACTACCATGTGGGTGGAGGCGATTTACTATTTCAAATGGGCTATTTACCCGGAACAATATCGGAAACGGAAAAGAGAGGAAGAGAGGTCTTAGTGGGAGACCACATAAGCGCTATGTAGACAAAGCAACTATTGCAGCAACAGGCAACTCACAACTAGCTTTTTACATAAAACTTCTTCTTAAACTGGGCCTTAAAGGCAAGGCGAAGGTTTAGAAAGATATTAAAAAATAAAATGGATGGATAATGGATAAAATTTGGGAGATTGGTCAAATTAGGTCCACCCATCTCTGTCATAGCCGGATCACCCAACCGCGCCGCCGGCGTTCGTGTTTCGCGTGCGGATTGTTGTCTCGGTCGCACTTCAGTCTAGCTAGACCGTACGTCTTTCCAACTTCTTTGTTCATTAAGTAGAAAAGTATATTGCAAAATATTGGAAAAAGAGTGTCTTTGCGTTTAGATGTAACACAACGCAGGGCATTTGTTCAGTTCGACCAGACGCTCAGATATAATTAATATATTAATAAGTTGCCAGTTTCTTCAATTAAAGTTGCTCTGTCTGTACAGCGCCTTAAGGGAACTAGGTACTTGGATAGAAAAGGTGCTCTTCATTATTGTTTACGAAAAGGTTATGGAAAGGTTTGTGTCGCGGCAAGCCTGTTGTTCCAATATTATTGTAGTTGCTCTCGTACTGTACACCGATAGGCGATAAGCTGATACTGATACGACGCAGCCTCGCAGGGCGTCTATAGTTGCGGCTAGCACAAATGACACACAAAGGGTTTGGAAATTTTGGCCCTAAGTTAGGTACCTATATGTATTTGGATAGAAAACAAATAAAAAATGTCAGATGATAATCTACTATATAAAAATAAGTCGGGTTTTCCTTCCTGACGCTATAACTCCAGAACGCACGAACCGATTTCCACGGTTTTGCATTCGTTGGAAAGGTCTCGGGCTCCGTGAGGTTTATAGCAAAGAAAAAATTAAGAAAGTGGGAAACATAAATTTCCACGCGAGCGAAGCCGCGGGGCGCAGCTAGTTTGTTATATAGTTATTGACGACCTCTGTGGCGCAGCGGGCGAAGGTCTGCCTGCGACGCAAGAGGTTGCGGGTTCGATTCCCGCTGCGGGACAAATGTTTGTACGATCTACAGACATTTGTCCAGGGCGTTCTGGATGTTTTCTATGTATAATAAAAAATATCTATCTATGTAGTGTAGTATTAAGTATATCAGTTATCTAGTACCCATAACACAAGCTCTGCTTACTTTGGGGCTAGATAATGCTGTGTGTGAATTGTCCAGCATTATTTATTTTATTTTTTTATTATGTGAATATCTCAGAAACCTGACGCTTTAGGACATAATGTTTTTGAAATTTTTAACCCCCGACGCAAAAAGAGAGGGGTGTTATATATAAGTTTAACGTGTCTGTCTGTGTATTTGTGTATCTGCCTGTGGTATTGGAGCTCCCAAACGGATGAACCGATTTTCGTTTATTTTTTTTGTGTCAGAAATTTTTATCCCGAGTGTTCTTAGCCATGTTTCATGAAAATCTGTTCAGCCAATAAACGTCGGCGTGTTTTTAAAATTTAAAATTTTGTCTTGTTTACTTGTATAACGCCCGAATACTCAAACGCAATTTACGTTTGAGCACGTCTCACTCGAGTCGTGATTTTAGACAGTTTTCAATGAGATTTTCATTCAAGGCCAGAAACGGCCACCACTTGAAGCGTGCCCAAATCTGATTTCCGTTTGAGTATTCGGCGGTTAGTGTCCTTATGCTATCTATATAGTTTACAAACATTTCACATAGAGTTTGGCTAGTGTATGTACCTATAGGAGTCTACAAATGAGATATACATATATGGACCATGAATTGTGATGTCTCGAGTGTTATCTACTAGTGGTTTTAGTGTCAACTATGATTGGTTGAAATACTACCATAAGGGTGCCCTGTCTTCTTAAAAGTGTATAATTTAAGAAAAATCCAAATATATGTTTAAGTAAGTTACCTACTCGTTTTGCATTGCGTTTTGCAACACTTGAACTGACTACCTGCGCTAGTGACTTTAGTCAGTTAGGCATTCTGAGGGGTGAAGAAGTGAATCTAGTTGAGGTTAGTAACGAGACATCTCTGAAGGATAGAATTCGCAACGAATACATCCGACAGAGAACCAAAGTTATCGACATAGCTCAAAGAATTAGCAAGCTGAAGTGGCAGTGGGCCGGCCATATCTCGCGAAGAACCGACAACCGCGCTGGGGTAAACGTGTTCTTGAGTGGAGACCACGACTCGGCAAACGTAGTGTAGGACGCCCTCCGGACAGGTGGGATGACGATCTGCGAAAGACTGCAGGCAGATGCTGGATGCGGCAAGCTGAAGACAGGGCGCTATGGCGCTCATTAGGGGAGGAGATGATGATGATGATAAACGAGACATGATCGTGACCACCTTTTTGTATAAATTTCACTGTGTGCAGCGATTTTGAAAATAAAACAAAGTGGTGGCCGACGTTTGAAGATGTTAGTATGAAGCCCCCTTCATACTAACATCGTCAAACCCTCGGATACTATATAAAGAGAATCGTGCTGAGCTAAAATAGAGAAGAATATTATAATGTAGATACAGGCAAATTTTGGTTCTCGATCAACCTGCATGGTTAATGGGCTAAATTGATATTTTATGTAAAGTTAGATTACGTCAGTACATATTACCTTAAGGTTGGCGCTCACATATCCAACATCGCTACCGCACAACAGAAATGAGCATTCACTTCCTCTCTCTCGGTTCCAGCCTATATTGCCTAGCAATGCCGTTCGACCGCCATATCCGTTGTTTCACCATCTTACCTGAAACGAATGAAACAGTGCGTGAGAAACGTTGCCAAGCGAATTAACATGATCCTATCTGCATGGTACACGTACCGATGCCATCTTTAACGGTTCAGCTTATCTAAAACAACATCGTTATTACTTAACACTTTGAGCGTAATAGTGGGTTTATTTATTTGAATGAGGTAAGCTTAGTCATGCGGTAATAGAGAAGACAGTAATGGACACCTATTTGGAGTATAATTGAGGCTGTCAAAACCTTGTTTTCGGCCAATTCAAGAGGTTTTTAAGACTTACCATACACAAGACAAACTCGATTGGAATGTTTGTAAACAAACCACCCATACTTAATCTAAAATTCACTCTTGTCGCGTCTTTTTATACGCAACTAATATTACTTGTTCAAATCATATCTGAAAGTCGACGCAAAGCAAATGTTTAGGTTTTGTTTACAAGCATTTCACATAGATTTTGGCTAGTGTATGTACCTACAAGAGTCTACAAATGAGATATTTATGGACCATGAATTGTGATGTCTCGAGTGTTACCTACTAGTGTCAACCATGATTGGTTGAAATACTGCCCCAAGGGTGCCCTGTCTTCAGCGTAGTTTCAAAAGTGTTGACCAACATAATTTAAGAAAAATCTACATTTTCAGTGGGATCTACTCGGAAAACAAAAATCGAAGTTCCTCATAGAAAGATAGAAAATAAATTTATTTAAAACTTTATTCACAAAGAAAATTATACTATTATTTACAATTGGAACAATTGAGCTAACTGCCGACTGTTGCAAACAGTCTACAGATAGCTCAACTGATCCATATCAACACCAGTCGGAAGCGTCCCCAAGACGCTGGCTGCATTGCCACGCTGTATGGCAATGCTGATACGCTGTGCCATATATTCACCAGCTCTCGGATCACGCGTCGCTTCGACCAGACGCTCAGATAGTTTTTTTGATAATATAGTATAAATAGTTTTTATAACTACAATATATATATACTAAGACAGATTAATGATTGAAATTATTAATTAGGAAACGCCTCAGCATGAATGCTGCGCGTGCACCGAGATCTCGTTTTCGTGCAAATAAATAAATAAAATAAAAATTGTTTTCAGACCCACAAAATCCATAGGTAAGTAAAAGGTAAGTACACGTTTAAATACACAATTACAAATTTAAAATTTAAATAAATAAATAATATGTAACATCAAAACCTATTGATATTAAGCTCTTATACATATTATCACCTTAATAAGAAAGCATTTGCACGAAATGAATCAGAAACATCGATTTTCATTTACACCATTACGAAGCCAGATACTTCTGTGAAATTTGTGCAAATTCTCGAAAAAGCTCTAGACCACACCAGGAAAAGTTAGCAACGCAACTGGCGCCTCAGGCGAACTAATTTCCCAGAAGCCTATACAACTAATTTGACAGACAAGTGCCAGTCACTTGCGCAACTCCCGCGCAGCTGCAATAGTCTATGACATTTACATGCCTTCTGTAATTGAATTTGAAACGAATGGAATCGGTGGTAGCAAAACAAGAGCATTGTGCAATGTTCCAAGGTGCTACAGATCATGATGGCGGCAGTAGAGTCAGATGAAGATAACTTTGCAGAGCTCTTCGAATGTCTATGCTGAAGCCTCTCTCGTGGAGACCAAACCAATACAAGAGGTTTTCTTTGAAAAATTTAATAGATACAATACATCTCTTTATTCATCACCACAAAATGAAACAAAAAACATAGATATAAACATGAAACGCAAAAGTATATGTGGCTTATCGGTTATCGCTTAAGTCGAGTCGGATCCGAAACATTTTCGAAAGTATCCGAAAACGTTCTCGTAGTTCGAAAACGTACGATTCATACGAAACTTCGTATTTAGTTTTTAGGGTTTCGTACCCGAAGGGTGCAAACGAAACCCTATCGATGTTAGAAGCTGCTGTCTGTCTGTCCGTCTGTCAGAGGGCTCTATCTGATGAACCGTAAGAGCTAGACAGTTGAAACTTTCACAGAATGTGTATTTCACTTGCTGCTATGACAGCAAATACAACATAAAATAAAATAATCCATTTCTTTCTTTCTTTCTAACAGTTCAACTTTAATACCAACATATACTAAAAATAAAATAAAGTGGAAAATTTAAGGGGGTCTCCAAACAGTTGGTGTTTGAGTTGAGTGAGTTTCGTTTGAGAAATAGGTTTGAACGATGGGACGAAACCCTCCGTGTGCGAGTATACTCGCACTTGGCCGGTTTATTTAGAACTGGTAGGTACCCGGGTTTTCCGAGAGGAAGTCGCTCACAACTTAAAACCTTTCGTAGATAACATTAAGTAATTTTTTTTATGTAATTAAATGTTATAGTACCGCATCGATGTAAGTAAAATTCGGGAGATTGGGCACGAGCTCCTCGAAAGTGGAACGCTCAAATTGTGTCCAATTAGGTCCACCCACCTCAGTCATAGTCGGACCGGCGGCGCCGCTGGTGTACGTGTTTCGCGTGTATTGTTATCTCGATCGCACTTCGGTCTAGGTAGGTACGTCTTTCCATCTTTGTTGTTCATTAGGTAGGTATATTGCAAAAGATTGGAAATAACGTGTCTGCGTTTAGTTGTAAAACAACACAGGCCATTTGTTGAGTTAGCACTGGGAGAACGTACCATATCTACTGTATTATATGTGTTTCGAAACGGACAGCATGGTTTGAAGAACTGCATTTGAAATATGGATGTATATATGTCTCTATGGTAGTTTTCTTGGGAATAATGCCTTAGTTCCTCCGTCAAAGTCATAGCAGCAAGTGTCCATGTCATTGTGACTGTCAATGTCAACTCATAGCGTTTGAAATTTTCAGCGGTGTATGCGGAAAATTTTGTGTTTTTATGGTGTTTTTGGTGAAAAAACGATGTTTATGGTGAAGTACAAGCATTTACTTTGTGCAAAATTCGTGCCCATCTCTCCGAGTTATAATCCCGACCACTGGCTATGAGGTAAGCGTGGAAAACTCAATCACGAGCCTGGCACAAAGTTCCCATCGGATGGTACCTAATACTTTGTTTATTCATGTCGCCGGCACCATCAGGCCGGCCGGTACACGCACGAGTGTGATCCTCTAGTACAGTTTGTCTTATCAAGTTATTGCGATAATAACCCAGGTTGAAGTACATAACCTATAGACGGAAGGTGCGGTGGAACCTTTTAGCACCCTATAAAGATCATGTTAAATCATTTTGCAATCTCTAATTGAGTGTTACAAACATACTTTTGATGAAAAGATGATGATTTAGTAACATGACTACTATTATAAACAGATTTATGTGCATGTAATAGGTATGAAATAATTGCTTGAAATAAAAACATCATTGACACCAAAGTTTGGCAGGGCAAGACATACAAATGCCTACATAAATAACATATCGAAATCTTCGTAGGCTACCTGGTAGTACCTACCTACCTGGTTTGGTAAATAAAAAGTTGACACATTAATGCTAAAAGCTGTCATACTAAACACTTGTAGGATTGTCAGAAAAATCCTGCAAAATGAACGACCTAGCATCTGAAGTGCACTTGCCTGAGGCCCATGTGCTTTGTTTTTTTACCGGTTTTTCACAGAGAAGATTAAACCTTAGCACAATAATAATAATCATAATAATAAGTCCCCAGGTTCAGTTTGTACTGTTAGGGGCAGAATCACCACTTTATTTTGAAGAATCAGAATTTTGCTACATATTTCATTGTTACTGGCAGACAGAGTACAGAGAATATATCAGAACAAGAGCTGATTTTTGACTAACTAATCTATATTGTATTGGAATTTAAATATAATATTATGAAAATGCCATAAGTAGGTATATAATTATAGCTTTCTTTTGCTTAAATTATTTAAAGAACAGTACCTACCTACCTTATAACTATTAAGTTAAAAGGTTCTGCAAATTGACCTTTCACATTACAGCTTGTAAATAAAGTTACCTGCAGGTATGTTTAACACTTACTCGGAGTAAGGTGCCAAACATAAAAATACTTTGTAGTCTCTCATAATATGTTACTTTCATTGCATTGAAACTGAATATTATGCTCTAGATCATTGTCATGGTGATCTCCGACATTTTGAAGTACCTATCTAAAACATGATTTACTTCCAAGATCTGTTGACACCAGTTGGAATGAACATCACATATTGAACCTAGTTTCACATTCCCAGAATCATAGGTTATTTCCACAGTTGTTTCCTATGGCTTTCATAGAACAACTTTATTTAATAGTAAGTACCTAAAATTAGTTCTATTATTGACCCCGTATTATTCTGAAAATCATTTAGACCCAAAGTTTGAAATAATCAAAATTAAATTCTCTGCAACAAACTAAAAATGATCAAGACCAATACAGATTACTATTATTAACCTAGGATGTCCAACAGCAGGGCAATGGCATTCCTTTCAATTAAAGATAAATTCCTACTGCTATTTTGTTTGAGTTAGTGCAACTCACTTCAGGTGAAGGTTAGTGCTCACCAACACACCATCAGAATCTGGTATATTAAATTTTTATTACAATATTCACAAGTCACAAGAGTCACAAGAGCTCAAAGTTTTTTCTTAGTTTTGTTAATTAAGTAGCAGAGGATCATTACATAATTATTTGGTTTACAATAAATACTTTGAAACCTCATAGATAACCAAACCTTCACAGTTGGTTTCACTCGGATGTGATCCACTTTTGACGAGATGCATCGGATGCACTCATTTGAACGAGAGGTTCCAGTCAGGTGGGCAATGACCCTATCAAATATCTGACACTCAAGCCAATATGTGGGACTATACCATTTCATACCGGTAAACGAAACTTATTATTTTAAGTATAAAATAAGGGAAACTTTATCCTATCGTCAGAAACAATGTAACTGGAACTAATAATGGTGATGTTCATGAGAGAGTTATGTTATAGTTTGGCCAACTAACAGTCAAATAATCAACATAATACCGGTATGGTACTTATTGCCCCTGGCCTCGGAGGCTATATCCTAAATTAGGGGCCATCGCATGCTTACTTGGGCTTGGCGATGATGTTATTGGAGCTGTCTTGACGACGATTCAGGACACTACTACGGCAGCATGCCTCTCGGGGAGGTATAGCGGCATGGCCGTCTGCCAGCCAAATAATCTAAACAGAGTATCGGAACGGTACTTATTGCCCCCGGCTGCGGAAGCTGTATCCGGAACATGGGGCGTGGCATTATAGACATCAAATGAAGGCTATTACAGTAAAATAGTACAATACTTCTCATTATTATATTTCTTCTCATATTAACCAAGTGTGCCTTTTGCTCCTACGGCTAATAAATTTATGAGTGTGAGTATTACCCCATTCATGGCCTGGACTCTGCGGTGTGACCCGCAGAGGTGGCGACTCTGGTGCCCCGTTGCTAAACCTGATAGGTTAAACTAGCAGATGGACACTAACAATGTTAACTCCAGTGCGGAGGAGATAAGGATGCAATTTTTCGTTAAGCCTTCAATGGCTCGAATGGTACTTAAATACCTCTGGCCTCGGGGACCGTATTTAAAAGAGGTTTCCTAGGTGACACTTCATCATCATCAGCCTATATTAGTCCACAGCTGGCTATAGGCCCCGCTGGCACATGGTCTTAAAAGCGATACCTCGCTATAACAACTTTTATAACACCTTCAGTCGAAGTGTGATCAGTCTTGTCTGAATATACACGTCGCCCTCGGAGACTGTATCCGGATAATGGGGCATACATACCAGGCGATTTACGCCCCAACAAAGTGACCGACATTTTGCCAATATATTCGAGCCTGAGAGGATAGCACACAATCTATGATAATGCTTCTGGCTTATACATTTTAAATCTTGTATTGAGGTTCTGTCTGAGCTCCTTTAATGTTCTCTCCCCAGTGAAGTCCCCCCTCAGATGGAGACACTGGAACTTTTGGTAAAAAAGTGTGGGGGGGGGAAGGGGGGTTAGACGGTACGGTGAAGTAGACAAGTGGTAAGACTAGGCACGTCACCCACTGTCCTGTATCAGATTGTCCATCATTATCACCAACCAAGGTACCATTACCCTTTACCGTCGGATATGACGTGGTTCTCCGCAATTAGATATATATCGTCTAGCGGGAACACCATGGAGTTATGGTGTCAGTGGATTCATAACCAAGTATTTTTCATGAAAACAATAACATACCCAAGCAGACACCTGTTTTGGTGTTTTCTGCAACTGGACCTGATTCAAGTACTTATGTTGTTCAGTTCAGAGAACTAAAAAGCTACCTATATGTAGATATCATTAACTACCATCTTTATATTACATAGAAATACCGATAATTACACAGCAAGGGTTATAGCGAAATAACCCCTTGTAAATAAGTTATCCATACCATAACATATTTTATTTTATATTTGTAATGTAATAATGTTAAAAGTCCTATTTGAACTAAATGCAATTAGTATGGACAGTTAATTAAAGATATACTTATGAAGTATGTTTATGTGAATCCCAGATCTCATAATAGCAAGATCAATTAAATTTATTGATTCTAAAAATGAGCACATTACCAAGCATGTGATCAACAAATAAATCCTGAATTAGATAAAATTAAAACTATCACATTCAAACTGAAAATATTCTACTAAGCAGAATTCCATTCATTGAAATATTAGACCTTGCATTTTAGAGCTTGCATTTTAAATCAGCAAGATTTTATGAATACCATAATCCTATTTAATAAATTGATGAATCTAAATGGTCCATAGTAAAGTTTCAAATAGAAACCAGAACTTTACTCATTTAAATAATGAAATACCTATATTACCTATACATACAATATTTTCATACTTAGATCACTGCCTTTTACCCAGTTTATGACAGTTTTAAACATTGTCCGGCCCCACGAAGCGATCTGCTGTACAGCGACAGAACTGCGGCGTCACCGGCTGCCACTATCCAGACCTAAGCCCCAACGAAGTGACCTGCATGACGGCGCACAATACAACTGCAGAACGGCGTCGCCGGCTGCCACTATCCACATCCAAGTGTACATAAATGTGCTTCAGGGGCACTTTGTGTGATGCTAAGTATCGTTGATTTCTGATCAATTAGATTTGATAAATACTCAATATTTTGTTTTACACAACTTTAAAGTCTTAGAAGTTATGTCCTAAGATCTTTGACTTTGTTATTTATGTATTACATGTTAGTACCTACTTAGTTACATGTCATACATTTTATTTTCACATAGCGTTTGTCCGTCTTTCACCAGCAGATAACAAACAGGTCTTCAAACCATGCTGTCCGCTTCGAAACACATATAATATTACCGTTTTGCACAAAAACAAAACGGATATTATGTGAGTGGAGAAACGGACAGCATCAGCAAGGTACTTGCTGGTGTTGATGACACTATGAGTTGACATTGACAGTCACAATGACATGGACACTTGCTGCTATGACTTTGACGGAGGAACTAAGGCATTATTCCCAAGAAAACTACCATAGAGACATATATACATCCATATTTCAAATGCAGTTCTTCAAACCATGCTGTCCGTTTCTCCACTCACATAATATCCGTTTTGTTTTTGTGCAAAACGGTAATATTTTACTTATATCTACATATGTAGTACCGTTTTATATTTTCATTGTAATTTTATTCTAGAGTTCTAGTATGGTATGTTCATATTTTTAACCCCCGACGCAAAAAGAGAGGGGTGTCATAAGTTTAACGTGTCTGTCTGTGTATCTGTCTGTGGTATCGTAGCTCCCAAACGGATGAACCGCTTTTCATTTAGTTTTTTTTGTGTCGTAGATATAATTTTATCCCGAGTGTTCTTAGCCATGTTTCATGAAAATCTGTTCGGCCAATAAACGCCGGCGGGTTTTAAAAATTTTTAATTGTCTTGTGTACTGTGTGTTGATTATTAATTATAGACTAAGTTGACCGAAAAATAAAAAGATTTATTTATTATTTTCGCCGTCTTATTAGATTACTAAGCAATATTTCACCTTTCATTTACGCAATATAAGCCTTTATGAATTGCCATTTAAAACACTATGTCGCAAAAACGAAATATTGTTCCAACATCACGCTCTACGCGATTAGATAAGCGAATGCTGATTCTAATTGAAAAATACCTTCGCCACTTTTAGCCGTGCAAATCAGTCAGTTCATTCATATTCATCAAGCTGTGCATAAACTGGACTTAAAAATACAAATTTCCTGTTAAAAACACTAAAAATGGGATTCATATAACCTACATTGTGAAAGGAAAATTAAGGTTTTAGGTATTTCAGTATTTTATTTATTGCATTCATTCCAGGTCTTAGTGATTGATTAGGTGAGTTTAAATTATGATCATCACAGTATGTAAGTTAGGTACACATTTAGGTAGGTACCTGATTGTTGAAACAATTGATCGTACAGTACTAAAACTCGGAGCCTTCTTTCCTTCAACACTTCCATTGCCACCGACGACGTCCATGTCCGTCATCGTGCTCCTCCTGCTGCAGCACGCCGCGCGTGTCGTACCGCAGAGGCGTGGCAGTGAATGGGTTGTACCAAACCATTTCAAGTAAAAGAGTCGTCCATAATCTATCCTTCTCATTCTGATGTCTTACTAATTTTATTAGGAATACTAGATACTGTTATGTTGCTTTGTCATGTATTGTTATTATTTTTGTAATAAATTTGTAATAATCATAAGTAATATCTGATATATTCATGCGATTTTGATGTCAACGCTATATTATATCCTAGTTCCGCGTGATCGAAGCCGCAGGCAGCAGCAAGTCAATTTATAATAGAACTTCAACAATACACATCACATTCTATAGAACTTAACACCCATGCCATCGACATACCGCGATAATGCCTTCTAACAGACGGACAGACCATAAGTGTGAAGACCATTATCCACGTGCAAGTGAATGGTACTAACGAATACTCTGTTGAGCGACATGTTACTTCACTTCCCTTTGTTGGCAGCGAAACTCGCGATGATAAATACTCCTTGGTTATAAAAGACCTTAAGTTAGAGATTGTGAGAGGATTATAAAAGTGAAAATAGATGACTCTGTCTCACTTTTGAAAAGAGACTATTCTCGATCTAAATTTCATCTTGCTAAATGCTTGGACATTTTCAAGCACATTTGAATAAAAACGAGCAAGTCGATCGAATTTACTTTCTTAAAACAGCAGACCGATCGGATTATGAGAGTAAAGAAATCAGCAATGCTCCTGTGTTTGCTTGCGCATACCCTTGCGCATGCGCACTATAAAATGTCATGCGCACAAGGCTCGTTTCCGTTGGGACTGGCCGCCGCGCCGCGCCGTAGCCAAAATTCGGCTAGAAGGACATCCTCGTCATCATAAAACTGCAGTGTACCCAAATTGAAGGGTGTACCTTAATATTGAAAGTGCTAGCATTATTAGCCAAATTATTTTAATAGGAGTTAAGAAAAGAAACGTCTTTTAAAAAGAACTAGACTTCTTCAGGCATCTCGGTTCTAAGCTGTCTCTTCACAGTTGCTTCGACTTTGCTGAGATTGGTTTCCTCTTCGACAATCCAGCGATAACAAACTGGGGCGGTCTACTGATAGGCTCTTACCTACTTCCTGATGAGTGAATTCAAAACTCAAACAAGAGTGGTGAGTGACTAAGGGTGGTGTTCTTCAAAACATGTAAGGACATTAGCAGTTTCGTCGGTTAACGTATGTATGAAAACTTCTGTCAAGAACGTCAGTTTTAATTAATTATTTTCGAAAATACATGAGTAAGTTGTTCAACGTCTCAGGAATGTTAAGCGAAGTGTCAACTGGCAAGTAGGTAAACTCCACAATTTCTTGCAGAAGTCAATTGACGACTGTTTCCACTGCAAAGGTCAAAACCACCGTATAGACGTGGGACTTGCAGCAAGTTCGACAAGTCACTAAAATCTGCACTTACACGTTGGAAGTCGCTTGTGTCAACTTCCGCAAATTTTATTGCCAGTGGACACTTCGCATTAGGGCATTCCTTCCCTGATCGCTTCTTCACTAAACCCGTACCAGGCATGTCCCGTGCAACAAAAAGACTTGCATAACCGCGGGAAAACATCGGATCACGACAATACACCGCCCAGACCATTATCCGACCGCCTAATGGATCGAGCGAACCAAGCGAGTAAGATCTCTGAGACCCATATTATAAAAGCTTGCTCAGTCCTCGATCTACACTCATACTCATATATTTTTTCGCCATAGGAGCAAAAGGCACACTTGGTTAAGTCAATTAACATTTCACATTATAATAAAGATAACTAATAAATAAATAAATAATGCTGGACAATTCACACAGCATTATCTATCCCCAAGCTAAGCAGAGCTTGTGTTATGGGTACTAGATAACTGATATACTTAATACAATACTCTACATAGATATATATTTTTTATTATACATAGTAAACATCCAGAACGCCCTGAACAAATGTCTGCAGATCGTACAAACATTTGTCCAGAGGCGGGAATCGAACCCGCAACCTCCTGCGTCGCAGGCAGACCTTCGCCCGCTGCGCCACAGAGGTCGTAAAAATAAGACAACATAAATAAACAAAGTAACACAAAACAAAGAAATTAATACCTATAGGCATCATCTGTGAATGGGTAATCTTGTAATGTCAATAATAAAGTTAAACAAGCAGAATAATTATAAAATTAATTACAAGAGCTGCTGTAAAGGGGCAATGTCAAACTTAAGATTCTAGATAAAAATATAAGAAAATACCACAGAAGGGGGATGTACCACGTTCCTAACAATAGAGTGTTAGGGACACAGCCTAACCTGTCGACTGATTCAGTTTCGAGATGCATGACTAGGAGATGACATGACCATGCTTGAGTAAAGATTTTCTATGGCAAAAGCGGTACTCAAGTATAGATTGTTGACTGGGCATAGTTTGTAATGCATGTAAGTAAACTAATTTACGTCTAGGGCATTTTGCGAGTTGCTTAAAGAATGTTCGTTAAGTAAATAGGACAAAAATTTACAGAGATCAAAGTCACTTTAGTTTCGGGAGGTAAGGTAGATCAAGGAAGATTTTTCGTGTCTCATGCATGAGAAACATCATAAAGGAAGGAAAAGTAGAAGAACGGAAGGATGAAGGAAAAGTGGAAGAAAGACGAAGAAGAGGAAGACCAAACTTAACTAGATGAGTCAGCTCAAGTAGAAAGCCGCTGTCATGTCGTATAAAGAGACAGACCGAGATTGGAAAAAGAAAAGTGGAGGAAATTGCATCGTTGCACCAAGAGCTAGGCTCTTTAATTTACAATAACCTATTCATAAAGCACAAAAAAAATGGTTGCCTGTAAAGTCGGTATACGGGCGAAAGTTTTACGTGACAACGACCGTAACGCAGTTTCTTGAAGTGAGCGGAGCGTAACGCAGTTTCTTGAAGTGTCACCCGGCAAACCAATTTATAAGACGTTGTCACGTCAAAATATAAGACGTATCATCTTGATTCCATACCTACTTATAAAAAGAATAAGAATAAAATACATTTATTTGTGCAATCAGACTTACAACCTTTCTACAGTTTTAAAACCAAATAAAAATAGTTATAAATGTAAGCCCGAAGGCACAAAATGGCTTCTGCCTCAGCATGGGTTGGTTGCTAGCAAGCTAGCAACCAACGCTGGTCTTCCGTCAGAGCCATTTTGCTGGCGTTACGGATAATCTTTTCACAAAAAAAAAACTAAATACAACGTTAAAAAAAAGTTTTTTGTAAACCAACAGATAAAAATGGAAATAAAATAGGTTAACTTACTACGAAGAACGAAAAATAAACTGTACAAACAAATATAAAAATGTACTCTACCTATTAATTCAAAACTAACATGCATATTATACTAAGCTATATCATAGACTATCAATTATAGTAAAACACACTTCATAAGCAAACCAGCTATATAACACTCATATCATGTCTCTGACCTTCCTGGTCTCTTTGATGATCGAACAGGAATTTCTTTAACATTTTTCTAAAACCATGTATATTTTGCAGGTTTCTTATCGGTGGCGGGATATTGTTCCAGCACTTGGAAGCTGCATAGCGGAAGCTACCTCTGAAGCAGGCAGAGCTGTGCCGCTGTGTCTCGAGCTGCTTCGAGCACTGGCGAGTGCCACAAGATCTGGAGCTAGATATCTTATCATTTTCGCTTTCAAAATAACCCAAACCCAAGAAACCGTAGAACATTCCGAGATCACCGTTCAACAGGAACGACTAATATCTTATATCGATAGCAAATATGCAATTAACTCCTCGGATCTTGCGTATAATTTAGTTAGACGAAGCGAAAGCGACGGAGACATAGATCAGTTTACAGTTTGTAGGGGTCATACTTTCTTAGCCTAGCTGGGCTTTCCTACCGATTTCTTGAGTATAACTGTGCAAAGGAGTTGAAAAATAACGATGATCTTATGTGCTTTTACATAGTACCAAGTTCTTGAACTATGTATATTTATCTTATATCAAGATTAAATTGCAAAAGTTACAATTAGATATATCAAAACCCTATCACTAGACACTACTTCTTTGTGAGTGTTCTAACTACATTTCTAAGTGTACATTTGTTGTATTTATGAAAATAAAGAGTTTTTGATTTGATTTATGAATAAAATAGTTGCTCAAAATGTGGTGCTCTTAAAATTAGTGCTCTAAATGGGAATACTTCATAATCTTTCAACAGAAGCGATTATTTTGAAATAAAATTAATTATGGCCATACAATGAGGGACGAAAGCAGATTTTTTGATATGGACCGAACTTCCTCGGGACGAATATGGCACAAATCGTTATTTCAAAAACCTTTGCAGCCTCTGTTTTTTTACACTTCAAATTGACGGAACAAGCAGAATGACCCCCCAACCTGATGGTATGAACAGTGGTGTTCATCGTTAGGTAATCCCCCGGACAAATTCCAAGTCTCGTAATTACATTACTTTTGGTTTTATTTATTTGTTGTTTTTTGGTTTTATATAAAACAGGGGGACTACTCGGAATAGGAAAATCGAAGTTTCTGAATCGTTCTCGTGTAAAACCAACTCTTATGTCGCTTGCATATGATTAGCGTTTGCACGAAAAACATCAATTTCTGTTTTACGAAAACGGGCCAGGTTGCAATCTTCATTTGGCCGAAAGATTCTCGTTTTAAAATATTTCTGTATTCATAGAAATTTACTTCAAACTTAACAGGGGGGTTACAGAACAACGAACGGCCCAGTACCATCGCCAGGATTGTTTTAGGAACCCAATAGACCTTGGGTTCAGATAATGCTGTGTAAATCGTCCACCATTAGGTATTTATTATTATTTATTCCGAGATCACCTTCAACAGGAATCACTAATAATCTTATATCGATAGCAAATATGCAAATAAGTCCTCATATCCTGCGTATAATTTAAACATTTTAGACGAATGAATATATAGATATCGATTCGATATTTGATATATTAGAAGCATACGAATGGTAGGTTTTCATTCTAACGAAGGAAGGAAAATCCAGCCCCATTTTTATTACTAAACTGTTGTTTCTGTAAACACATAGGGACGACGCGCGCCGTCAATGATTCTTTAATTGAAGTTCTTTTCTGCATAATAAAAACACTAGTTTCTGTCCGCGGCTTCGCTCGCGTTGTTTCTATGTATCTTTGTGTGTTACAGAGGTTATTTATTTCTATGCCATGGGAACCGATAAAAAGTTTTATCCTAGATCTATACGTACATCGTTCAGTAGTTTTGGCGTGAAGAAGTAACAAACATCTATCCATAAAAACCTTCGCATTTATAAAATTAGTGAGATACCCTTAGTGCCTTTTCACACATCCCGGTTGCCGGGTAGCCGGTGCGTTACCCGGCGACCAAATTCTAAATCAAAATCAAAAAGTATTATTTCCATAAATACAATAAATATACACTTAGAAAAGGTCAAATTATAAAACTAAACACTGACACGGAAATAAAGTGATATTTTTCATTTCTGTCGCTTCGGTATGTAGACTAAAGTAAAGAAGCGATGAAGAAACCTTTAGCCTGTTATTTGTTATTTTTCGAGTTGGAGCAAAACCCGTCCCAAGCTTTTTTATCCTCTAGACTAGAACGCCTGTACGTGTAGAAAGATAACGTACATGCCCACAGACTTCGCGGCCGGGTACCCGGCACCGGCTACCCGGCAACCGGGCCGTATGAAAAGGCACTAAGCGTTGTAAATTTCCGCATAATAGCATTAGCATTTGCCGTCAGGTTCTATCAGAGCCCAGTTCTGATACCGTCTGGGAAACTCTCACTGCCGTTCATTGAATACCAAGCAAGGTGGCAATTCTTGCAATTTATCGACAAACTATAAAACGTATGTTTGCCAACAAATACCTACCTAAGTTTGCTATTTTACTATTAAATATATCGCACTTACCCTGAAGACGGTAAACTGTAGGTTGTGTTGGAAGAACACCAACGGTTCATATCCTAACGAGGGGGAAAGGGATGGAACGTTGGTGTTCTTCCAACACAAACTACGTAGTTAACCTGCTTACATTTATAATGAACTATTGTATAATTGTCGAATGGTCACAAAAATGTAGGAGTCTGTAAATCCAGAGTGAACCAAAACAATATTCTCAAAAATCTTAAATCAAATTCAAGAAATCTCTCGTCTTGTCTTCGACAAACCATCCGTTCCTCGACGAGTGGTCTCAGGCACTCGTTCGTCCGTTCGAAGAATATCGAAGCGATTCAATGTCGGCACAGATAGTCGAAGTGTTCGACATAATTTTCGTCAATTAAGAATCGGATCCCAGCTTCTTATCTAGAGCGTAATAAATCTGGTTTCGATCGCGAACGATTGCGCCGGCGGCGCCTGATTAATGACCGAATGTTGTTAATTAATGCGCTGCGAGAGGAGTTATATGTCTGCAATGTACCGTAGAGCACCAAACCAGTGGCGGTGTACAGGTCGCTGTTGCGAGGAACAAAGACCAGGGTGTAGCATGGCTCTACTAAAGCCTCATCTGAAGCTAGCTGGACTAACATTATAAGCCGTCACAAAACCCCTCGTGTTTCAAAGTAGGCCTCCTTTCATTCGTCGTCGTTTCATCTATTTGTCATCAACCTAAATTAGGCTCGAATTTTAGATGTCGCTACAAGAAGAAGTTGAAATTACTTTGTGGTTTTTTAAATACGCCAAATTATCTTCAGTGATATGATAACCATGATAATAATAATGTCCTCCTAGCCGAACTTCGACCACGGCGGCCAGTCTCATCGGAGACTAGCCAGATGCGCAGGACATATTATAGAGCACAAGTGTGTGCGCAAACACAGGTGCACTCTCTATTCCCTCACTCTCATAATCCGATGGGACGGCAGACCGACACGACCAGGGAAAGGTCAAGCGCAGGATCAACGCCTTAACGTGCTTTCCGAAACACGAGGGTGTAACACCGCCAACTTCCTGACTCCAGGTTGCTACTGTGAATTTTTCTTGCGAGAAAAACCGCAATAACAACTATTGTGGCCCGACCCGAGATTTCAACCCAGGATCTCATAATCAGCGGTTGAACAAGCTGACCGCTAGACCAACGAAGCAGTAACCATGATAATCTACCGCGAAGTATCTAGCCTTCAAGATATGGACAAAATGGCGACGTCGACATCACTGTGCATGGGACAAGCTTTTTGGCAGATTGAACTTAGTTAACTTTAAGTGCCCACAAGCCTTCTATTCTGAATACAATGACTAAATTAGTTATAAGATCTGACATATTTTATAATTTTGTATTCTTGATAATAAACTATTTGATTTGACTTGATTTGCGTTAGCATGCGGCTTATATTTGAGGGTAATTTAGGGACCTTTTATTTTCTCAGCCATGTGTGGCGTTCATCGACAGGTAACCTAAGCGCTAGAGACACCTTTTTCCTCCAGATTCCGAAGCAACAGGTTCGAAGCTCTCTGAAAACCATTTGCATAGTTACTGGATATTAGACATGGTGACGCCGTCGACAGCCTAACGATCTGGCTATAAGGACATGCAACATGGTATTCCTGCTATTTAGCGCGTCGCTATTAAAAGTGATGAATTTTTATGATCTTCACACGGTTCGACAACTCGTTTGAGAGGTGGTGGTCGTTATAATTTGCATAGGGTTTGTGCCGATCGACCATCGAAAACGGTACTCAGATACGTCCAAAATGTGTGGAAAAGGGACCTTGGGTGGTGAACAGGCGCGTCCACTTTTCGATATATTTTGATTTTTGATAGTGACAATGTCATCGATCTTCAGTGCAAAGTGTCAACCCTAATGACGAAGTCTTGTAGGACTTTGTAATCGGTGCTTAGCGTCTATAACAAGTTTCAAACGCGATCAAAAGGGACCAGACTGGAGGTCATAAAGACGTTAAGTATGCAACTTTTGCATACCTTGTCGTAAATGTTGCGGGATAAAGGCATTAGCAATTTGCTTAGAATGCAGTGTGAGAACGTCAAGCGATACAAAGCCTTTTGAAAAGTGTTCATCATTTGTTGTTCAATCAGAGTAATTAATGACTTTAGGGTCCTGTCGAAACTATTTCTGCAGTTATGTTTCCATTGATATAGACAAGGGAGTTGAAACCTTCTTACCATAGATTTAAAGCTGACAAAGCTATACCTAATCCGCAAACGACAGAGAACCAAAGTTATCGACGTAGCCCAAAGAATTAGCAAACTGAAGTGCTATTGGGCCGGCCATGTCTTGCGAAGAACCGACAACCGATGGGGTAAACGTGTTCTTGAGTGGAGACCGCGACTAGGCAAACATGGTGTAGGACGCCCTCCAGCCAGGTTGGATGACGATCTGCGAAAGACTACAGGCAGATGCTGGAGGCGGCAAACTGAAGACAGGGTACTATGGCGCTCATTAGGGGAGGCCTATGTCCAGCTCCAGCAGTGGACTAATATAGGTTGATGATGATGAATCTGCTAAGGGCTCAACTTCCCTGCCGAGAGCTAGATAAGTTAGTTGTAAGCAAAGCGGGTGGTCGAGATAACGCCCCGTCAAAAGTCCCAGCATTCTATAGTACCATAGATAAGATAACCGAAACAGACACCCTAATTTATTACACCTTGCTTGCCCCAGTTTTGTGCTGCTTGTCCCTTTTGGACACTCGTACTATGATACCATAAAGACGGCCTTGACAGTTCGAGAACTAAAGGCAAAGGTGGTGAAAGAATTTTTGTTTTGGATGTTTGTTATCTCTTCACTTCACGCCATAACTACTCAACGGAGCAGTCTGAAATTTTGGATTGATGTAGTTCTAGACCTGGATTAACATATAGGCTTCCTTTTATGCCCAGAACATCACGTGTGAAGCCACGGGCAGAGGGGAGTTCTATATTAAGCCAAAGTTCTATTTGTTACAAAACTTTAGCTCTAGCTCTTAGTGTATGGTTATTAGAGTCGATGTTCTTTGAAACCATAATAATTGTCATTACAACAGCCTCATAAAAAGTTATCTGTTTGCACCAATTGCGTCTTAACAAAGCCGAAGCCTATTATGTCAAGGTGAACACTTGCAAAGTTTAGAGCACGCAGATTTCTGCAAAATGTTAAAATCATGTCGGGATGTTGAGATCTCTTATCACTGGTTCGTCTTGACGCAAGATCACGACTTCCGAATCATGAAATAACTCTAGTGTAGAGGTACTTTTAAGGATGTTGAGATTTCTAGTTATGTATTGTCTTATCATGAGTCCTACATTGGGCCAGTCTGATAGCTGGATTCGTCACAGCGATAAGCACAACATGATGTAAACGACCTCATCGTCCCAGCTCAGCCTTAGAACATCAACAACAGCTAATGGAATTCCTCTCACACTCGCCGCGTGCACCCGAGGAGCCGTTACAAACAATGAACCCTCAATTACACGCCGATTCGGTTGCGCAACTCGCAACAATAATCGAAAAACGGTACGGGCCGAATCCGAGCTGAGTAACGGGATTACTAAATCTCTGAAACGAGAGCACACATTTTGTCACATGCGTTATCCAATCCAACAGCGTAGGTGACGTTCTAATTGGCAAGTGAGGCGTTCGGTGCGGGTTTCGGGCCTCCGTCGGCGACTCGCCCACGGGCTGCCGAACTGGGTCACTGCCATCGCTGCCAGTTCGCGAATCGGGCATTATTGTAATCGCATTACGCTTCGATCGGACACGGCCGCGACACCAGCGGCGCCGAAAGTGACGGCCCGTCCGCCCGCCAGGGTCACTCGCCATTGTTCACTGAACTTGGCGACGCGGCTACCGTGACCCTCACCTGTGACATGCATTATTCTTCAGAGCTTACGCCAATTACAACATGCATTTAATTCACAAAACACCCAATGTCAATGTTTTCCTTCACATTTAAACCGTGTAGGATTTAATTGGTGTTCGCGTAGAACGTCGAAGCTTACGAAGTTGTAGTCGCCGGGGGCGATCTGGAGCCGATGTCGATGGGGCAATCGATGAGTAAATAACTTCATCGCTTGGCATAAAAGATTATTACTGGCGTAGTGGAGGAACGCTGTATCAGATAGTGCGTTCCCGGCGCGATCGGCGCAGCCAAGATCGGAGATACGGCACCATCGCGCACGCCGATGTTTGTGCTGCGCGATGGGAACGCCAAACATCAGAGAAACCAATCATAAATCCAGTCGGCCGAGCCGCGTATCCGCCGAGATAATCTCCCCGCTAATACCCGTAATTTTTATTGGTGTCTACGGATTAGGAAGTTATAAATAACGAATTGAATACAGAGATGCTCGCGCGTCACGCATCGCCTCAGGTAACTTGAGCTTAAAAAGGAAAAGGTAAACTCGAGAGGTTGTTTCGAAATTGAAATGCACACCTACTTCCCATTCCCAAGCTATTGTCGAAAACCTTAATAAAGCGTGAAGAATGGTGACGGGGTAATGGTGGTGTGGTGTTGCGCCGTGATTTGCGGCTGCGCGCTCGGCAATTACCGCGCCGCACGAGGCATATTTTTATTTAAAACGACATTAACAGCCCGGAACAGAACGCTCAAGGGCGCACTACAATAATATATCACGCGAAATTCCACAATTTGACTATGGTAAACACCTTAATCGGCAAGGAATAAGAGCCAGAATGCGAGACGGTCGAAGGCGACGTAACGCATTATGCGTGCGTTGAACTTAAAAGGTTGTGACAGGGGTATTACGGTAATTACATTAATTTGTTAACAGAAAAAACAGCCGTCGAGCCGTATGTTCGAGCGCAAAATTAAATAAGAGAGATGGGGAGCAGCGATGCCTGGAGCCGCGTTGCTAGAATGCGGGCTGTAGCTTGTAAGCCAATTAACTCGTCGAGCTCTACGAACATTCTCAATCTGTGGAAATGTGTGGCTAATATTTTAGTGGAAACGTCTTCATCGGCCGTTATGCGGAACGCGGAATGTCGGAGTATCATAGAATCTGGGGAACCAGCTCTTGGCTGTTGCCGGTTCACGCGAGGGCGTGCTCTGACGACAGGTCTGCTATCAGGGCCAGGGATCTTCCCGACCGAGAGCATTCCTGGACCACGCGGGTCGTTGACAGCACCCTAACGTTGACAACTTTATTATAACGCAGCGTGTTCATTAAGATGGTGAAACATGTGATCTTTCGTTTAAGATTTCTATTAAAACTGTCCTGAACTTACTTGATCTTTGCAAGACGAATTCTGAAGGAGTGATCGCTCGTGCGTGGAATGTGTACCTTTTTTAGCATACGACCAAATCATGTTGACACTTTTGCCCGTGGTGTATTTTGCTCAGTTACCAAAACACTAAGCAAATGATTCACAGACCTCTATCGGAAGGTCGCGCCTGATGCGTAAATCAAATCATAACGAGGAAATCACCGAGCTAGCTTTAATTGCTCATATCCTTAGAGGGAGATGAGTGGTCCAATCCAATTTTGTTTATTCCACGGATATTTGTCTAGTCTAGCCATTTTTGGTAAACGCCACTTACAATGATCGCAGTTTTCGCACGAGTATTTGCGATATTGTTTTGTTGTCTTGTCAGGTTTTTTACGAAACTACCTGCCTACCAAAGTAGTTTCAAGTATCTAGCAGTTCTTGGGTAGAGTCAAAACGCATAGATTCAGATTTTAGGCCTACTTGCTCATTCCTGAGCAAGATGTCACATCAACTTTTTGGCTGCGTTGTTTCTGTTTTTTTTTCTAAACTAACAATTAGTTCGTTCGATTTCTAGTTCTAAAGTATCAAAGGTAGCTTAAGGGCAATGATCCTGTCCCATCAAGAGTCAAGATCGCCATTAGGTCGCTCAGGGACCGTGGAGGCGTAGCAGAGCGGAACCTGAGAACTGATGCCTTGGCTGGCGTGAAGAAACATTGTAGCTGCATCATAATAACAGAAAGATTATCACTGAGGCGAGTAACAAACAGATAGGGAGAATTTTACAGGTGAACGAACAGGAAGAAATAATATGTGGTAGGAATCCTACCACATATTATTAGGATTAAAGCCGGGACAAAACTTGGTCTACTTTTGCCCTAAGATGATAATGGTTGGGTGTATCATCTATGGTTGTTGCACTGAGAAATATTTTACTGTGATATAATGGCTTCCCACAAGTTTCAAACGAGTGGCCCGCGAGCTGTTTGTCATCTGATGCCGTCAATATTAAATGCATCTAAATGTTACGAGTTAAAGCCCATAATATGAATGCAAATTTTTGAGCTGTGCGGTAGCGGTGCGGCTCTGTCTGATCTACGACAATCTATAAGCATTAGACATTAAAACTGGTAATTTAAACTGATATTTAAACGGATATTAGAATATGACACTTTTTACAGTGCATTATTTATCAGATATTGAAACTGTATAACTTCTCATAATTTCATAATATATCTGTGATTATTAATACCTAGCTAAATTAGTAGAACCTCCCTCAAACCTAGACATATTCATACGCCCCTAGGGTAAGATGCAGTGAATCTAACACCTTCTTAGCGATAAGACCTTACATTGTATAGCTGACATCTTTATGAATAAATAAACTTGAATTTCAGTTTAGAGGTGCTCATTTAGCAGCACTTCTTTAGGTGACTTCTTTAGGCGTATAGATATATCAACTAAATTCTTTAAACGTTCACTCACAGTCGCATGTCGCCATTGAATTATCTAAGGATCAAGTACTTAGTATAATATAACGTTTTTGTTATTATAGTGCGTAAGCCTCGCACTCTGGATAATTTCTAATTTCTAAGAAATTAAATAATATCGCAAAGATTTTCGACTCCCACGTCACTTGACTTCGTGGTGTGGTTGGTTATCACATTCCCGTACTGAGGGGAGGACGCGGGTTCAAGTCCCGTCGAAGTCGAAAATTTTTGCGATATTATTTGATTTCTTAGAAATTAGTATAATATATTTATTGAACTCCGTTCATGTTCGTTTTAGAATGCGACATAGTACACAAGAGATCAACAAAACAACCAAGCCCCCAAAAGGTTACCGAGTCAACCTCTGATATGCAATAATCAACCCTGTTGACATTACATCATCAGCTAGCTATGCGAAGTAATTGAAAGGGGTACCGCACATGAGAGTTATGCATTTATGCAGTGCAAAGAGTGGAACCATTAATTATATAGGTACTCGTACTTAGATCAATTAGGTCTCGTGTCTGTAATTGTCGGAATTTGCCACTGTTTGTATTTGCGTCGAGTTTTAGATGTGGGTCGGTGATTTTACTTGTGTTTTCGATCTGATATGATGTTAATCAAACAGTGTATTACTTTCAATTCTTCAGGTAATGGAGGGACTGGATGATACAAGGAAGACTGACGTCCTGTAAGGTCCTAGTGATAGTGCGTACACATACCTGTGTCTAGATGTGTTTCCTGTAACGCGGGACCAGGCGGGACTGCCAGGCAAGGACTGGACTGGAGGGACTGGGTGACTGACGGCCTATAAGGTCCTAGTGACAGTCAGTACACATACCTGGGCCTAGTTTGTTTCCTGTAAGGGTGCGCGTTCCTGTAGACATGGCCGTCCTGGGACACGAGCGTCCCCCGGGACGAGGCGGGAGAATAGAGACAAATTAGAACTAGTATCTACAGTTGCACCAACTGCAGACTTTTGAAAACAGTAGATTAGGCAGTGGTTATTTAAGAAGGTGCCCACTAGCGAGGTATGTATCTTCTTTACAACACCGGCGACACAAAGTGGATCTTAGCCTGTGTATAAAAGATTTTTCCAGGCATCTCGAACCTTCATCATCATCATTCTAAACGCTTCTACGCCCGGAACAAGCACAGCTGGGTATTGGCCTCCTTTCGCTTTTGTTAGACTACTTTGGTTTGAGCTTCTCGCGTCGCACCTGGCTAGAGCTTCTCGCATCGCATCTAAGTTGTAGTACCTGGCTTTTTTCGAATATCTTCTAGTACTCCTAAGCCTCAAACCCAGCAGTCAGTGCCAATGCGCTATGATTATGATGAGTCGACTGACACATTTCTTCAACAATAACGACACCAACACATGAACCTCGGAGTAGTGGCCGCAAAACAGGGTAGGGTCTTACTGCGAATACCACATTCATATTGCTACTTTGCTTATCACCAAGCCGACCATGGACTCTATTTTATGAACGAGATTCAATACATAGGCCCCTTTAGCATGCAACACACAGACACCAAGTCTGACACTTTGGGAAAACCCTGGAGCTTCCGTCTACGCACAAACTTAGGGTATTAATTACTTTGTCGCCATTAACATAGGCAAGGTACCAACCAAGGTAGAGCAGTAAACCCCAAGTGAAATTAGCCACAAATCATGCCGTCCGTCGTCCCTTTGTAATTACACTGAAATTAGAAAGACAGCGATATCCCACTTATATTTGGGCGAATGTTTGTGAAGATTTGAAATGTTTGAGCAAAGACGACTAATAAACGGATCGGGCTGAAAAATGGCAAGTTCGACGAGGTTACACTTATCTCGGAAAACGTGAACGAAGACGCGGACAGAAGCTAGTTAAAAGTAAAAGAAAGTGCAGTAAGGCAGTGCGTTAATAAGCAGGAATAATGCAAGGCAGACAGCCGCCGGAAGACATGCTTCCGCTCCCGACACCGCCTGCCGCCGGCAACGGGACTCGTGTCATGCTTGTTTTGTTGCTTTAATAAGGTAATATGATGCGGTGGATAAAATCAGAAGAGAGATTGTGATATGCAAAATTACAACTTCGAATAATGAATTTGGAGTTCAAATTCTGGACATTATGATACAGATTCATCTACCTCGATTTGTAAGTATGACATACTATAACTGCGAAAGTTTGGATGGATGGATGGTTGTTACCAATTCACGATAAACTACTAAACAGATCGGGCTGAAATTTTGCATGCCAACCTATTTGATGTGATGCTGTGTCAGGTTGGTCTAAACTTGGAACAACATACAGGTATACTTTTATCCCCGAAAAACACATGCGAAGTCGCGGGTAGAAGCTAGTTTGTTGATAAATACAATAGAACTAATAGATATTACTTTGTTTTAAAGAGTGCTAAGATAACAGTAATGTTCTGAAGATAATAATTATCGGATAAGTGCTACAAACACAAAGATAGGGAGGTTAATCAGGCACGTGTTTCAGCATGCGTAGCTAACATTACAAATCAATAACAGTCCATGTTAAGACCAGCTTTGAATTACTTACACATTTGTGCACAAAAGAACACGCTATTTTGTCCAGAAATCGGAATAAAGGGGAATTCTTAAAGGGTTTTCTGCACCAACTCTAATTTACAGTATTCCAAAAAAGTAAATAAATAAAATAAATAAATAATGCTGGACAATTCACACAGCATTATCTAGCCCCAAGCTAAGCAGAGCTTGTGTTATTGGTACTAGATAACTGATATACTAAATACAATACACTACATAGATAGATATTTTTATTATACATAGATAACATCCAGAACGCCCTGGACAAATGTCTGCAGATCGTACAAACATTTGTCCCGAGGCGGGAATCGAACTCGCTACCTCCTGCGTCGCAGGCAGACCTTCGCCCGCTGCGCCACAGAGCTCGTCAAAGTTCGAAATATGTTTGGAAATTTCGAAAAAATTATGATGTCAGAGATGACAGACTCAACGAAGACTAACCATGTGCGCAGGACAGATTATAGTGCACAAGTGTGTGCGCAAACACAGGTGCACTCTCTTAGAAAAAAATTGAAATGCTGAAAGAAGAAAAAGGCTTGGTGATCCGGATGTTCAATCTGATATCTTGAAGTCATCTTGACTCTTTAGTAGAATATCATTGAAGTAAACCGAGAAGGGTAAAGAGGGCGATTACCTCTAGACTCTTTATGACGAAACTAAGAACATTCCATCAACGAAATCCAGCATCATCAATAATCATCATGGAATCATGCCCTTACGTGGAACTCGATGATTCAATATTTGTTTACACCATACAGTCCAAATCAGTGCTATTTTTGGTATCGATCGATGTATCGTATCGAATGATTCATATGATTACGAATAATTCGTGAATTTATCATTCGATTGGAGGACATTGCCAGTAGCAAAATTCAAATTCTCCGAGAATGGCAACACCGTTGCAAAAAGTGCCTTATCCGAAGGTGTGGCCTAGTCTTGTAATTGTAAAGTTTAGAAATCGTATGTATGTGTTTTGTATGACTGATAGTCGATTATTTTTACAGCTAAGTCGTTTGGATAAGAATAAATTCTTACACATAAAAGTCTAGTCTTACAAAATAAAATGCTACGCAGGAATAAAGGTGGTATTCTAAAATAAGACGTATCGCCCACAAATAAAGCCAGTCTCGTTTGTACAAATGAATCGCGACACGAGACATGACGGTAATTGAACAGTAACCATCATAACACTGCAGCGAAAGCATTCGGCGCATGAAAAAGGAAAGTGCGGCAGGTGTAGGGCTCTTCCAGGCAGGGTTGCCACATTTGCCACGCACTAAATTTGGTAACGCATATACGTAGCTTGGTACACATTGCTGGGAAACTAGTCTGCAAGACGATATCATGATTGCCAGCCAAGACACGCAAGTTCATAAACCTTTTGTCAAGCTCTTTCTTAACCCTCAAGGCCTAACTACATTGTCATATGTCGTCGTTATTCAAAACTAGACGATCGCCTCGCGGTTTCACCCGCGTAGTTCCCGTTCCCGTGGGAATTCCAGGATAAAATATAGCCTATGTCACTCCCTGAAAAGAAAGCTTCCAAACGGTGAAAGAATTTTTCAAATCGGACCAGTAGTTTCGGAGCCTATTCAATACAAACAAACAGACAGTCAAATCTTTCCTCTTTATAATATTAGTATAAACATAATCAAAGCTACCGAGAGCAAGCGAAGCCTAACGGACCAATTTTGTAAACTGACCTAAATACACATTTTTATGTTAAATTAGTTTTATGTAAGTATTTGTATTATTGAGTACTTGTCCTGTTTATAAAATAAAGATATTTTATTCTTTATTCCTAACGAACGAACGCGAAAGAACTAGTGTAGACGTCACTGCGAAAGCAAGCGAGCTTAAACAAGGGCCTTCGTTCGCCTTTCGCTACATCAAAGAAAAATGGAACGAACGTACCGGTCGTCGAATCCCACTCGATTGCATTTGCTCGCTCCGGCTCGCTTGGTCTGTACTGGTTTTACTTGTAATGGTGGGTACCATTACAAGTAAAACCCTACAACTGCTTTTGTCGTATCATGGAACTGTTGCAAGACAAAACATGCCAATGGCTCAATTTCTTAGTAAGTCAATAAGAAATCAAATAACATCGCAAAAATTTTTCGACTTCGACGGGACTTGAACCCGCGTCCTCCCCTAGGGGAGGACGCGGGTTCAAGTCCCGTCGAAGTCGAAAAATTTTTGCGATGTTATTTGATTTCTTAGAAATTACCCTTAGTGTGGGGTTACGCACTATAATAACAAAAAAGTCAATAAGAGTTTAAGTAGGTACGCTTTAATCTCGATCGAGAATTAAAATAAATAATCTCAAATTTCTTTTAGACGGTCTGCAGAATCTATGGACCATTTTTTTCACACTGGCAGCCCTGAGCACCTCCGACCAATGGAATGCGACTATTATTAACCGGCGCCGGCGCATGCCCGACCTGTGCTGAGCACAGGGCGATATTTTCTAGGTATGCGACTTTGTAGCATAAACAAGCTCAGAACTTGAAATGAGTTCTAAGACTTCATTGTTCGAGAGTTAAGAACTCTTTAGAGCACCTTGGTTTCAAGGGCATGCTGAATAAGCTCTTTCGTACAAATAGAGAAAAGGTAACTATTTCATAAGAAATCCTAGAAATCTAGACGAGTCAGCAAGTTTAAGAAGACAATTTTCACTGCGAAGTTTGCTGTGAGCAAAGCAAATTTGCTGTGATAAGATTAATTGTTCTTTATACATTGAATGTTGATAAACTCAATTTTTGCACGGCTTGAAGAGGCAGAATGTTTAGGATAAACAACATTATATCTGCAAATAAAACGATTATGATTATGAGAATTCGGTATATATTGATAGGTCATTCGATGGGAGCCGTCTGGTGCTACATTGCATCAATTTTATTTAGTCTCATGATATTCAAAGGCCTTTCGGGGAGGCCTATGTTCAGCAGTGGACATAATGCAGGCTGACAATGATGATGCTATTCAAAGTTGACCAGACCAGTTTCAACTCCTGAATTCCAATCCTCTGAACGTCAAGAATTAATGTTTCCAAAATCGATAATAAATCATGTCAAAAACGTGACTCCAAGTCATGATCAATGATCCATTACGTTGCTCAGTTTTTACTTCAATAATACAGTATTATTTGCACACGCACATGATTAAGTCGTTAAGTCATCATTAAGTACGTTAAGTAGGCACTTTAGTACTTATTACCGTTCCAATGTTATCTTTAGGTGGGTAATTAAGGTCGCTAAGCTACCGAATGGTGACGGTAGCCAATCGTAAATCAAGGCTTTATATAATCTAGCTGCAGCCAGTGGCTTGGCTCACCATGTGGTACTTAAACGATACCTACGCTGAATTTAGCCTGAGTCATTAAAGGATGTAGGTAGCTATAGCTACCATCCAGTGAACCATCCAGGAAGCTTTATGAGAATCGGATCAGATGTTAAGAGGATCGGACCAGTACCTATTATAAGAGCCTAAGCATTACAAGCAAACTTTTAACTTCACAATACAGGTTTAACATAAAAGCACTGTGCTTATAATATCTCAATTTTAAGAAAACCTATTGCGAAGAGGAAATAAACAAATTATTAATTTAACGGAGTAGGTACTTTAGCTGTCTCACTTGTGGGCATAATTGGGTAATGTCAGTTGAAAATAGAGCTCAGAAGCACAGTCACAAGGCTTGGGCCTCACGAATCGCGAGACCGTTTTTACATGGTTTCTATGACTTTCTAGTACTTTCTGCTACGATGATTGAACCAGAATTCCACTTAGCTGATTCTTCCAGTTCCTCAGTTCTGTCCTCTCGTAGAATTGGTCTAACGTCAAACAATAGACGTTGGTAATCCGCATAGATAAATAGGCGCATTGCATGATAAATAAAGATGCTGTACAGGACCCTTGGGCGCATTCACTGCAAGTCGAAATGAGACGAGAATGTTAAACCATCTGCGACATATTTATTCCTATAAGTGACCAGAACTTAGTAGTACCCAGTACCTAGAAGAGCTTACGCATTACAAACAATCAAACTTACAAACATATACATAAACTCTTAAAGCAGCGATTACGCGTAAATCTCACCCTTTATGTAGTTATTCAGTTTTTCTAATATTGGTGAACATTCTGAATTGCAGAAAACCATTCCATTCAATATGGTTTATGCGCTTTTGATAGTTTTTAGGAAAGTAACAACCGAATGTAAGGATACCGTAATAAAACATCCCTTCTAGTTCCCCTTTTAGTTTGTAAAACCCATCCCTTATACAAATAATTCTGACGACAATGACCACGTATGAAAGAAGCACATAATTTATTCGGTTATTATTTTTCTGTATCCAATTTGCCATGTCTTTCAACTTTTCGTAACAGGTTTTTAAGCAGACAAACCTACACTAATGTAACTTTCTCACGTCGACGTTTAACCAGACACTCCTTCTCATAAATAAAACTCAGCTTTTTCTTTGCTGCTACTTTTCAAGTAAGTTATATTGGATTTAGTATTTCAGAGAGAGATTTTGACTGCTGTTTCTTTGTTTAATCTACAGAGCACGAAATAATATAATAATAAAATTTCCGGGAACTGGACACTGGCAGAAAAGCGGCAACCCAGAGTTGCCAATAACACAGAAAGACAAAGAAGAAGACTCGTCTTGTTTTAAACAAAAATCGAAACTCTAAATTAAAACCCAGTGGGTAGAATGCTGAATACATCAACTTCACTCAGAGCAAGTAAGTACCAATTAAGTAAATCAATCCCTCATAATATCTAATGCATTAATAGGGTTCGGTGAACGTAGATTGCGATGCAAGCGTGTCAGGGTGATCGAACTAGTTAATAATGCTAAGTACCCACGCTGAAGGTTGAGGTAAATTGTTGGGCTGTCTATAGCCAATTTTCTCGTGATTGATAGGCAATTTAGCTAACCTGATCCTGCATAGGTTCCTTGCATATGACTGAAGTCTTTGCCTACATCAGAGATGCGATAGATGTGAAAATCAAACGACAGTAAATTATCGTCCCCGAGTTATCGTGAAGAAAAATCTACATAAGGAAAACCTACTTATTTCTTCAAATATTAGTGGACAATTTGATTATAGATTGACATTGACAAGTCACTAGAATCGCTAGTGGACACTTTGATTAGACACCGTTTAATCGTAAAGAGAAATCTCCAAATTACTAGTGGACTTAGAGAAAATATGACTCAACTTAATAAGCATGCTTTATAATATTAAAAACTGTCTTGTGGAAATTCAACCTAAGTCCCAGACACTTAATATCACAAACGCATTCATTTCAGTGACGTCATAGGACAATGCAATAAAGCAGTTAGGTTATAGCCCAGATGACATAACGTTTAACAACCGGGTATTAGATCTAGTTAAAGATAGAAGAGAGTGGGTCAGCTCGCACACTTGTCTACTTTGTAGGCACTAACTTCTATCTGAAGGACCTAGATTTTACGCGTATTCTGAACTCTTTGGTATGCAACCTTAGAACTCAACCTACATTGATAACATTTAAAATCTCGTCGAACAAATCAATTTGCGAAGTAGTGGAAACATTCTAATCACGCAAGCCGCAAATAAAGAAGAAGGATTCGATTGACAGTGACAAGCGACTTTTCGAGTTTATTCTTACATTACAATAGTCATGCATCATTACAATAGTCATTGTGCAGGAGCACCCAGAACCGGGTGTAACTGATTTATGTGTAAAAGTTATGTAAAAGAGTTAACAATCTAGAGGTACAGTAGATACCTATACATTATAGTACTCCTATTGCCGTTGGTCTTTAGGACTTCTAACTATCCGATATAATTTCGGAATTACATCATGATTGGCAGCATGAAACATAGGTATTAATTATACATAAGTTCTTAGACGTATGAGTCAGTTTTGAATTTGAAGTTTTCAGAGATTCTTAGATTGTTCTTTAGTTAGAACTTTCATAGAACAAACGTGATTTGACAGGCATTTAACAAAAAAAGATGTTCCGGCCTCAAACCAAACCACGCTTAACATAACACTTTACGGTCTATCAGCTGTATTACAGTCATAAAGTGCTTGTAACACGGAGTACTGTCAACGCGTACGGCCGTTACAATCGTACGTGGTATCAGGGTTGCTACTGGGTGGGGTCTTGCTAGTTTATATTGCCACTAAAACATTATGGGGGCATAAAACATACATTTCAAGGATATTGCTATGGAGTGGATATTTAGCAGTAAAATAGTAACATGGGAAAAACTTAAGTGTCTAGCTTATTCCTAGAGCGGAATGAAATGATTTACATATTCTCTGTGCATCCGTTCCATTAATCCGGATTCGCTGAGTCAGCGATGTAAATCAACTATAGATGGAGTCAGGTAACAGCCATTGGCACTTCCCAGACTGCTCGCTTTTTCAGCCAGATCCGGAATAATCCGGATGTATCGAGAAACCCTGGCAACCCTGGCAAATCTGCCAGAAGACGTTAAAGCAGTTTCCTTGTTGTTGAGCACTGCGAATTGTCGCCGACAATCGCCTTAACGGGCAATACGCCAGATTTATGCTCATAAAAGACGTAATATTAGAGACGTGTGGACAACATGCCAGGACCAGGACAAGTTTTATTGTGATCTTTCATAATCCTGGCAAAGGGCTCATAACTTTTCCCGACTTGGGTGATCTACCTACTATACATTTTTGACTATAAAACATGGTATTTTTTTAGCTATTACATATAATTTATATTTTGCGTGTCCAAATGTCCTGATCGGGATAACTAACTTTGAAATTTGGTTATTTTGAATGTTATGAGACTTTTATTGAAAGTTTAGGCGGGACAGATTTGGCTAACAAGAATAAAAGTCTCTTTAGGCCTTCTAATACTCACCAGATCCATTCATATATCAACATCACCCGAGTCGTCAAGCCATCACGTCGGATTCCTTGATTTTTGAAGATGATAGTGTACATCTAGATATCATCAAAACAGAACTGTCAACTGTCGAACCACACCTTAAGTCAACTAGCTATATCCATATGTTTAGCGCTCGCTAACAGGCTGTAACTGATACCCTAGGAACAATACAGAGTGATCCTAGGAACCCGTCTAAGTATATCATCGCCTCACCTTGCCTAATTCTTGTTACACGACTGCTTAGCTACGGAGTGGCATTCCGATGGTTCGTTCCGTAAACATCGACTACGTAAACACTTCTATGGATATCAGAATAAAGGGCTGTTGTACACACAGAACAGGGAAATTGCTAGATTCGTAAACTGTAGGTTAGAAGGCTTATACAGTTTACGAACTCTTTTAAGCAAACAGTAAATGCTAGCGACATAAGAGTTGGTTTTGCACGAAAACGAATCAACCTTTTCCGAGTAGGCTCCCAGGTTTTAAGTTTTTTTAACCGGATTCGCAAAAAGGAGGTACATTGTTCTCCTGTATGTGTTTTTAGGGTTCCGTGCCCAAAGGATGCCAATCAAAAACATCAGATTATTTTTAATGTAAGTAAGTACTTATCTCATTCTCAAGCACTGAAGTCTGCTTTTCTCTCTCTCTAAACATTTCTACAATGAACGTAACACCAACTTTTAAATTCGTCTAAAGGTAGGCAGTACTTATTCGATTTTGCTACTATATCTAATCTTCGCGTGGTCTGGTTGGGCTAGTTAACATTTTCAACTCGTACTGAACAATACCTACTTTGGGATTATGTGAACATTCGTCTGAAACACTTTCGTGCGCTCACGCAATGATGGTTTTTGACGGAAGGGCACAATTTAGTCTAGTGTTGTTACCACACGCTTTCCGCTTAGAGATCACGACATTATGAGAGACGATTATCTTGTTGAGTTGGTAATTTTCTTCACCTAGGGTCTTCCTTACAAAGTCAGTTATTTCGTGGATACCTTTTACGTTCGTAGATTTTTTTCTATTTTTTATTTTCACTATAATATGCTACTTCCTACTTCTGTTATCTGTCTATCTTGTATGCCTCGTTGGTCTAGCGGTCAGCTTGTTCAACCGCTGATTATGAGGTCCTGGGTTCGAATCCCGGGTCGGGGTAATAGTTGTTATTGGGTTTTTTTTATCAAGGAACATCCACAGTAACAGCTCGGAGTCAGGAAGTTGGCGGAATAACACCCCCGTGCCTCGAAAAGCACGTTAGGCCGTTGGTCCTTCGCCTAAACTCTCCCCGGTAGTGTCGATCTGTCGTCCCATCGGATTATGAGAGTGATGGGAATAGAGAGTGCGCCTGTATTTTCGCACATACTTGTGCACTATAATAAGTCCTGCGCAACTGGCTAGTCTCCGATGAGACTGGCCGCCGTGGTCGAAATTCGGCTAGGACATTATTATTATCTATCTACTACTGTCCTGGGTAATCCTTACCTACCAGCTATTCAAGTAAGCTTGTACTATATCTGTTTATAGTTTGTGCTGTTCTGGTAAAGCTAAAGAAATGTAA
Organism: Eupithecia subfuscata; assembly: GCA_963564075.1. Classification (NCBI taxonomy): domain Eukaryota; kingdom Metazoa; phylum Arthropoda; class Insecta; order Lepidoptera; family Geometridae; genus Eupithecia; species Eupithecia subfuscata. The sequence continues at coordinate 15,944,351 of OY751100.1, read as the reverse complement.
TCTTTATCAGGATTGAGAATAGGTTTGCTTTTATGTCGTGGTCGCTTCCTCTAGCCTAATGTATGCTTTTCTGTGCAAGTACATACTTCGTTTCTTCACAAATCATTACTAAACCTTTTCTATCTGTCCAATTTCTGAAGATTCAAGATTTTCGAAATCTACAAAGAAAAACACAAACGCACCAAGTAACGTGAATTATAGTAAACATAGTAAATGGTCAGTACGAACCGGCGAACACAAATTACGTAAAGTCCAAGCATGGGAAAAGTATAAGTGGTATTGTCCGAATGAACTCGGAAAAAGTGTAACTAATCTGCTCTATTCAAAAGTAGTTCGCGGAACTAAGTTGAACTGAATGTTGTTTTTGTACGAGAAGATTTCTGTTTTTGTTGCACCATCGCATTCGGCAAAGGAGAGAAAGGAGTCTCACCTTTGACCGAAGATGACTTACTGGTTAGCACCTGCTTTATAACAACGAAATGTTGTGGCGATCTTCTTCTCTTCTTTCATCGGGGGCCTGTGTCTAGCAGTATATCATCCATCACCATTCAGTCGAAATACGTCTATATTTCGACTGGATGGTGTTGCTGATGATGAAACTATGAGCGGTAATTTATTAATTAAGTAAATTTGAGAGATGCTCTTGAACTTTTTTCAAACAATGAGTGCTTATTTATTAATTATGTAAATTTGAGAGATGCACTTGAACTTTTTATATACATAACATATTAGGTATATACATAAGTATAGTGCATTTTACACCAAGGCGAGAAAGTGATCAATTCCTGCCGAGTGTACGACACACTCGGTAGGAATTGATCTGCTTTTATTTAATTAATTCTGCTTTTTAATTTCCTCGAAGGTGTAGTATAAGCACTATTTATCACTCGGCAGAAAGTGCGATTCTACCTCGTGTGTTTTAAGGCCCAAAATGACACACTCGGTAGGAATTGATCACTTTCTCGCCTTGGTGTAAAATGCACTATTATGTGTCTCACTTGTGGGCATAATTGGGTAACGTCAGTTGAAAATAGGGCTTGAAAGACAGACACAAGGATAGGGCCTCTGACTACACGAATCGCGAGACCGTTTCTACATGATTTCTACGACTTTTAGGTCTTTCAGCTACCGTGATTGAACAAGAACTCCACTTCCCTCATTATCGGGTTCCTTCTGTCATCTAGTAGAATTGGTCTAACGTCAAACAATAGACATTGGTAATCCGCATAGATAATAGGCGCATTGCAAGATAAATAAAGAGGCTATACGGAACCCTTGGGCGCAATCACTGCGAGTGGAAATGATATGAGAATGTTAAACCATTTGCGACGTAAGTACATAACATCAATAGTTCATTGGCAGTGGCTTGCACTTTGAGTAGAGCAAGTAGAGGAGCTACGAGGCTACTACTACTGCTAGGTCCTACTCGATGGTCAGAGAATATTGTAAGGGCAGTAGGGAGTCAGTGAATAACACTGGCAGAAGGCCTCCAGGGGTGGTTTGACAAAGAAAGGCCTGTACTCTGCAGTGGGTGGTACCAGCTGATGATATTTCGCATAGTTATGGTGGCTCAAGCGTTACCAACAGTCATTTATCTCAAACTTATGAATAAACTGATGAAATGCAGTTTCTAAATGTTATTGATAGGGCCATTAAAATTCCCAGATACTTACTTTCAACATGGTTTTGGTTACGTGGCGTTTTATAACTGGTCGCAGAATTATGAAAACAACAGATGTGTTAATATTTACTATGGTGATGTCAGAGATAAGGGAATAGTTAGTAAGGCCCGGGTCAGATATTACGACACGCGGTCGATTCGATTTCTTTATCGAAAGTCGTGATCTTGAACCTGCCGCAGCTTATCCAAACAGCTGGGTCACTTTAACCACTTGTGTCTATTCTATGCGTTTATTTTGTAAGCTTAAAGAAATAAACGTTACTGATTTCTGATGAGCAGGTACAAGTTCTTTTATAAGAAATGTTACTGATATTTCTCATTTATGGAAAAGATAAAAGTAGGATGTAGGTACCTAACTGATTTACAAATGTATCAATTTCGGGCAAGGAATTACAACGAATTCGAACAAAGTAATATAGCACCCCTACAAGACAGCGCTAAGTCAAAATATCACTTTTTCAGTATCGACGAATTTTGGTACACGCGGTAAGATTTTGACGATTCAATTATGCAAATAGACGATTTTGAGATTTTTCCACATAATTCCGTCGTGTTCTAGGGGTGCGGATATAGTAATTTCGAAATTCTGTTTACGAGTAGGTCAGTTTGTCTTTCAACCAAAAAACATAGATTAGGCAACAATTTAAAGTACCTATAGGGCTTTGACAGACCTAGCTGTACCAATACTCCACTTGGGCAACGTGGGTTCCAAAATAATCAAATTGATTCGTCAAGCCCACAAGTTACCACAACAGCGCTTAGGTACTGGCAACTTTCCCGCCCGACCGGAAGCTGGCCATAAACTCCCGATGAAAGGTGAATGTCAAGTTTGGCTGTCAGCTGTCACTTTGACAGCTGTGGCGAATGCGCGGTGAAATTCGGCGGGATCTCGAAACTCGTTTTGAACGTTTATGAAGCTTGCTATAATGTTAATACTACAAAGTAGAAACCTACTAATCTTTTGTATGGTAAGGGTTAGATTTCGATCTTCGATAAGCCGATGTTACTAAAATGTAAATAAAATGTATACTTAGAGAGATGTGTATGTAAAAATAACAACAGTGTTACCAGGAAACAATCAACGCTGAGAAAAGCTTCAGTAATCTTTGCGTGTAATTCATTATTATTACATAATTTATGTAAACAATAATTATATTACCATTACTGACATAACATTGTAAGGACGTAAAATCGCATGTGTTTGTAAACGAGCTTTTAATGTCCATTGGATGGGTAATGGGTTCATTGGATGCGCGGGCGCATATTAGAAAACTGCGACCACTCGACCACTTTCACTGACACTGAGAACTATGAACCACGCAGATGACTGCAATTTGTCTAAGTACATGATATTTTTTGCTTTGAAAAGCACAAAATGGCCTCTGAAATTACACCATGATTAGAGTAACATAATATCGATGCCTGTTCTAACACTTGCATGGCCCAAGCAAGACACACACATCCCAAACCCATGGCGGCAGGGGTCGAGGGGGACATTATATGGGGTAATTTTTTTTTAATTATCATTGTTCTGTTATCAAATCAGTTCAAACACCATTCTCAAGTGATACATTACTTTAATGATAATCTGTTTATCGTAGGACATTGCCTGTTACCCTATTTTTGCCGTGTTTTACAAAATAAATTCTCCTTTTCTCTCAATCCATTCAAAATATCCTTCTATCTACTGCATTCTTTCCAACTTCTTGCTTTTAGTCGCCCTGTCTCTATCAGTGACAGTGACATTTTGGATCGTTTCGCGTATTATTTGCATGGAAATATTTATACATTTTCTATACAAGAATGAGAGGTACCTAGTGATGCTAATAGTTTTGTCTGTCTATACATATAATTGGTTGATGGTGTGTGTGAATTAAAGTGATTCTATAAATCGGAAAAGCTTTGAACTCTGGAAATAAATTCCCAACAGACTACCCACCACACCACCTATTGAATACCTATAGTTTCAAGATTTTTCACTAATTTTAAATTAATATTCCAGTGCTTATGAAATGAGCTGATTATGATGTGTATGATGCTAATGCATGTTAATATTGCCAACTACCTGAAGTACCTACTTACAAGGGAAATCTTTTCCATACGCGTAAAAGTTTCATCTTTCGTGTGCCAAGGTATAAATCTAAGAAGGTAGGTCTAGTGTTCACTTGGTATGGTACTTTGATTTTATCTGTGTGTAAGTACAAGTCAAGTAGGACAAGTAGGCAGGTGGCGCCGGCGTTCACCACCAACGTTCAAGTCAAACCCACAACGAAATATCGTTCCAAATGTATTCGTTAATAAATTCCCATAAATTTGCTTGTTTTTGCACGCATAAATAAACAGTTTTACATAGAAAATACGGTGTGGGAATCGTTTAGGTAAACAGACTAAGTCGGCCATGTTGGAATGGGTACCGTATGGCGCGAATTCCGATAGGTTATAAAATTTTAAATGGGTTTAGGTTGATTACGTTCCATTTTTCGCAAGTCTTGGAATTTGCTATTGAGGGCACGTTCGTGGAATTCTTTGTTGTATAGGTCACGCAGTGTTAGTATGAAATTTGACCTATTAAACATAGGTCAAATTTCATTTTACCACACCTATTTTTACCTAGGTACTAGACTAAACACACACTTAGTATAAAAATACGTTAGTATTGTATTTATGGTAGGTTTCTTTCTGCCTACCCACTAAATGTAAACGTAAACAAGAAATTTATAATTGTCCTAATACATTGACAGATAGGCAAAACCAATTTACTTTACCCCATTTGAATAATGTTTATTCCAACGACTCAATCCATAAACAATAAATAATTGTAACTGCGTAGAAGCTGTCTGAGGAATACCTACCGATTCATTCAAAGATACCCCACACAAAGTTCGGCCAGAATAATATTTCCTAAGTCTATAGAACACCCTAAATGGATTATGCTTATCGTTTCAGATTATTCTTGTTGTATTGCAGGGAGAAGGCCTCCTTTCTTTTTTTTTCCTTCGTTGGATGCATTTTAAGCCAGTGTAAGCATAAAATAATAAATTTCGTGCCGCCATGTTTTCCGGGGTCGGCCATGAATTTGTTATTTGAGTAGGTATTTACTACTACTTACTTATGGGCCTGCCACACACTCGACGAGTGGCGTGGGAAGTAGCGAGGAAAGTAGGCAGAGACGTAGTGTGGCAACGTTACTCGTCATGCCACTCGTCATGCTCCTCGTCCTGCCCATCGCTCCCTATTTTGTCGGTTTTTGGACCGCGAGTCAAAGGACCGGCAATACGAGCGCGAGTGACTGTCCACATACTCGCGCGGCCGCAGTTCGTGCCGAGCGCTCACGCGAGACGCACGTCTATGTTTTCGTCATGTCGTCGCCGCGCAACGGAGAATGGTCGGAAGAAAAAACATTATAAGTTGAATTAAAATTTTTATTTAACTCCATCCAACTTTTCTTGTTTAAATTGAAAACATGCTTACTACAAAAAAAATATAATTATATTAGTTAAATTCTAAATTCTAAAAGAAAAATTGCGGTAACTGCTACATATCTAGATTCCTTACTTTAATATTATTATTCCTATCTAATATGAATATATTAGGTACTTCCTATCTAATATTAATATATTGCTTTGTAGCATAACATTGATATAATTAGCTATACTACAAATACACGCACTCGCTGCCACCACAGTTTCAACGTCCATTGTGTAGCAACGACGAATAGACAAGTGCGGCGCGTAGCGATTAATTGCGCGAGTAGAGCAGTGTGTGGACAGACAGGGCAACATCGCGGCAGCGATGCGGCAGCGCGAGGAGCATGACGAGGAGCATAGTGTGGCGGGCGCATTAGGTACACATACAAAGACATACCACTAAAATTTGCCGTGTTTTTTTCACAATTTGATTTACTTACATTTTTTTAGGTGACGTAACTATCAAATGTCACAATGACGTACATCAGGTGACATCATTCGCTTGGAAAACGCTAATTAATTACCTCAAAACACTTCGAGGCAAAAGCAACAAGGCGTTACTTCCGCGCCATTACAAAAACATCTTAATTTGCCAAACAATGAAACTTCAGGAAATAGCGCTAATTTGTGCAAGCGTTTAACTAGTTAGTTTATTTTTAAACGCTGTGTGGTCATCTGATAGTTTTACCGAAGAAACTATTATTTTATCCGTGTTCTAAGATTAACAAAGTGTGTCAAAAGCGTGTTGCAATTTGTACAATTGCTAATGAAAATATTCTTTGTCTTTGTACTTACCTGTTTATCCAGTTCATCAATGGCACATTTTGCTTTACCTACTCAACCCAGAAGTTTGAGAAAAACATTTACCTGAAACAAAAAAAAAAATGAGTAAAGTGGCACAAACGCAAACGGATCCCGCTTCTAAACGAACAGACGTATTCTAGGAACAAGAAAAGTTAATATTCAATTTGTTCGGTTATCCAATAAATTCTACTGGGAAAACGCTGAATGACTACGGTATTACCACACATTGGGTGAGATAGCTGGTTTAGTGCAATAATGTTATCTTTAGCTGTGTTTTGTTTTCTTTTGTTGGATTAAGCAAGTTAAAGTCCATAATATGGACTTTAACTTGCTTAATCCGTTTACTGTTTTTTGTCTATAGATATTATCTATACTATAGTCAAAAAACATGATGATTGAAGTGATGCCGATGAACGAGAGCAATTTCAAAGGAATTCCCTTTTCACAGTTTATTCTTTGACGATTCTCTATTCCTGCAAACAACATGCGAGTTTACTCCTTCAGGAGAAATTTCAGTACCTCTTTTGACTCTTTAGAACTAAAAAGCAAAATGACTACTCTACCTAGCAAATTTTGTCTATAAAATGATTTCACATGACTCTTTAAAGAGAGCAACTACACTTCAATGACCCAGCCGTCTTCTCTGCTTGGGCTAGCGATGCGATAAATCGATTCGAGGGATCGAGACGTGTCGCGCATCCGTAATCGAAATAATCGACGCATCGAATTGGGATACGTCATCGATTACCACTTACCTTCGAGCTCCTAGTGTTGGTAAAGTTCAAGCTATCGAATCGAACAATAATTTGAATTTGACTTTTATTGTCCATCAATATAAGGGTGATTCTCTGTAAGGATGTTTTTTGCTGTCTCAGGCATTTTTTTGTAAGAAAAATTGTTATTTTGTTACTAAAACAAATTGATTACGAAAGTAAAAAAACATTTCTATTTGGACCATTGAAAACTAAAATGAAATAAGTTTTGGTTTTTTTGCTATACATTCGTAAACCATCGAAATAACAGTCCCCTGGGCTGTCCCATTCCCAAAATTAAAACTTCAAGATTTAATTTTAAGTTATTCGTCCATAATATATAATTTGGTCCCTAATGTTTATAAACTTAATTATTTAACTAACAATCTTATTCAATAAAAAGTACCGAAAATTAATTTGTTTCATTAAATCCATTAAACCAAAGTTTGTCCCAGGCATTTTAAGAACAGTCCCCTGCCAGAAGTTCAAAGCCAAAAATAAAAAAATCCAGCATGTTATTTTACCTTTTGTAAGGTTTATAAGGACCTAACTAGCCTTGAGTTAATAACCATAGGGCTGTTAGCGCTTTATCGCCATTTTATTTAGTGCCAATGCACCGTTTGTGCTGGAAATATGTGTCTGGGCCACGAGAAACTCAGTCCTCTGGCAACTATTTTTATTCATAATTTATTTATAAAATTGGATCCATAAGTCTTAATATTATTCTAATTAATGTTAACATTCATTGAGAACTTGAAAAGTTGAATGCATTGAAATAGTTTGCTTGATTTTTCACAATTTGATAAAAAAAAACAGTCCCCTGGCAAACAGTCCCCCTGTCATGTTATAAGGCAAAATATACACAAATATCGAAAAAGCAAAAATTCAATCGGCCGTTCATTTATTATGATTAAGCTGATAGTTTTGTAGCCCATGTTAATTTTTTTTCTAATAAAATCAAAAATAATTTGTTCGGACAATTTTGTACAGATTTAAGACGTCTATAAAGAGAATCACCCATAATCGAATCTCTGTTGAATTTAGAACCTTTTGCCTATGTTATAAGACGCAATAACAAATACTACCTAGCACATTATAAAAAACCTCGACGAATTTATAATTTCTGTCGCCAATCAGAACTGCGATTTCGCACTTTCTCGCTAAATAATGTGTGGTGAAACTCTTTGTCAGGCAATTATGTTGGACGAAAATTTTGTCAGCGAAAAATATGAATAGGAAAATCCCCGGTTTTTCTATAACAACCTTACGAAATAAAATACCTAATGACTTGAAGGCCTTATCAAAATGACGCTTAATTTTTCCCATATCCATAACCTTCCTAGCCGAGATAAGATATGAGTTATTAGTTATTTCAACCTGTTTAGGGTTTCTTATCGGAAAAAAGCCTCACCATTAATGGTTATCAGCAATTACGATAAGGTACATAGGTCTTTACTACAGGGAGCGCTACTAGCTTCTAATTTCGCGGGTTCGTAAAGGTCAGTACTCACATACGGTATCACTCGATAGTTTTACTCGAAGTCGAGTAAAAATCAACGTGTGGACCGCAAAACTCACAGCTCGAAGGCTCGCACCGAGCCGGCTCGATGGAATTAAATGCAAGTAATTTCTTTCGTTCGAACCCACACGAAGCGAGCCGTCAATCTTGACTCGAACGTGTGTACGTGACTGCGAGTGGCGCGAGGCGAGCGTCAGTCTGGTATTGTTTATCGTGATGAAACACGTGTTTCTAAGATAAATGTTTAATAAATTAAATAAAAAAAAATCCTTTTAGGTACGTTTTTTCTTTTAATTTTCTTTGATTTTCTTATAAAGCACTGTGAGACTTGCTAAATACAGCCACCGTCTCCTTTGTTGCACAGACATCCTTTGGCTCGAACGGTTCGGTGAATACTGAACGGCGCGCCTCACTCGATAGATCAAAGCTCAATGTGTGGACGAAAGCCCATGCCATGGGTTTTACTCGACAGTTTAGCTCGATCGAGTAATACCGTATGTGAGTACTGACCTTAACAGTTGGTAATAAAGCATTTATTATTTGGATATATTCTGCCGATCGTGATTTGACCCATTTTTAGAGATGGATTAAATAAATAATAAATAATGCTGGACAATCCACACAGCATAATTTAGCCCCAAGCTAAGCAGAGCTTGTGTTATGGGTACTAGATAACTGTTATACATACTTAATATAATACATTACATAGATATATATTTTTTATTATACATAGAAACGACCAGAACACCCGGAACAAATATTTGTAGATCGTACAAACATTAGTCCCAAGGCGGGAATCGAACCCGCAACCTCCTGCGCCGCAGGCGGACCTTCGCCCGCCGCTCACCCGAGAAATATAAATATTTAAAAGATCCTAGTACTTAATTAACTCGCAAAGAAGTTGTATTGTTTAACTTTTATTTTTTGAGCCAACTTTGCTTGTAATTTTGTGACACAGAATAAACACTTTTTACTTTTTTTAAGTACTTTTATTGCGAGCGAAATTAAGACTCACGGGAAGACGGTAAGAATGAATTAAGCTGGAGAGACATTGATTTTGTAAAATGTAGGGTATTAAGCGTTCAAACATCCTAGCCCATGGAGCCTTCTGTCCCACATACAACAGGCACCTGGTAGAATTCTTTTTTTTTCGGCGTTAACGTTGTCGAAAAAAGCTTATCTCGAGTCACGTGATATTGCTCCGAAAGCCCGCAAGCCTCACAAGAGCTGTTTGTTTGTTAACTTGCTTTTCAAAGACAATCTGTGAAACGCGAGGAGAACAGTTTGAGTACACGGGGTTAAGTGTTAAAACATCCCGAACAAGGCAATAAAAACCCTTTGACCCACAAACGTATTCAATAAATCAGAATGCACGGATAGTTGAATGGCATAGCATCCACAATTGAGCTGACCCGCGCTCCAATCACGGCTAATCAACCGAACGAACCATTGAACTGGGCTACTTTACAAACTAGGGCGCATCTCTCAATGATGGGAGGTTCTTCTTGGAACCGGAGCATCAGTAGAGGGGGAAATATGCAAAACTAAGACTATTGACGACCTCTGTGGCGCAGAGGGCGAAGGTCGGCTTGCGACGCAGGAGGTTGCGGGTTCGATTCCCGCCTCGGGACAAATATTTGTACGATCTGCAGACATTTGTCCGGGGCGTTCTGGATGTTTTCTATGTATCATAAAAAATATCTATCTGTGTATGTGTAGTGTATTGTATTAAGTATATCAGTTATCTTTATCTAGTACCCATAACACAAGCTCTGCTTAGCTTGGGGCTAGATACTTAATGCTGTGTGAATTGTCCAGCATCATTTATTTTATTTTTATTTATTTTATTTCAATAAAATCACATTGGTCGGATAGGCGATTGGAGGGTTTGGTTCATATTTCTTCGGAAGTTAAACTTTAGCCCCCATTTCATAATAGTCTGTTTACTTGGACATTGTTATTTCTCACTCTGTCTTCTTCTATTGACATAAGTCAGAGTGAGAAATAACGTTGCTTAGCAACTTTTTTTATGTTAGTGGACCATTATTATGAATAAGGGGTTGAATGACCGTTTTCATGAAATACAAGTTGAGTTACGACGTAGGAAGTAGAGTCTGAACACTTCCCCAAATAACCATTTCATTTTTTACACCGTCCACCAACCATCTTAAGTAAGTATAAAATATGCTAGCCTACTATCAAATTACCCTTACAGCTTCAAAGTAGCGTTTGTAACAAGAAATTAACGGTTGCAACATCGACAACGTCGCACTAACGACAATAAATTATTCGTCCTTCATAACACACAATAGATCAATTATAAACATAGTTCTTAAGGTCTGCTATACATGGAAGCAACGTTAAAACCTAAGCGATTCGTCGTTTAAAGCAATCATCTGACAGCCAAAAGAAAAATATAGAACTAGATTGGAGCAGAATCGTCAAAAAGAGGGCTTCTCTTCAACGCTTCTTACCCTAACTTCCACCAGCCCACATACCGCGGGCACGAACCTCTTAGTTTCGTAACATCGTGCTCTGATCTAAGTGGGCCGATCCAGAATCGATTCGGCACAACTCGATTGCACAACGAGGTTAGTACCGTTCAAGGACTCCGTCAACTATTCAATCGATTCGAGTGTCACGGTATTCGATTAATAACAAATGATTTAATGGCGTTCGATTGTGGTGTCGACCGGCTACTCCGAAGTTCACGGCTCGTTCAATGGGCTTACAATACAATACGCTATCAAACAGTAGAATCAGTAATCTGCTCGAAGAGTTGGGCTGGCCCTAGCTAGGCAATGGGACAATGCATTTACACTCCCATGCAAGATGTCAGTGCAGAACGCAGCCACTTAGAATAAAATACTCACGTCAGGTACTCGCGGCAAGGGTTGGGATTTTCATTGCACTGTCGAGATTATTCTTACTATTGAAGAAGCAAATAATCAAAACAAAACTATTAACGAACGAGGCATACCTGAAGCACTAAAACAAATAAAATTGAACTATGCGGGAAACGAAAATCAAAGGAAGAAGCGACACTGCCTTTGCTACCTTACCAAAGTATTCTGATGCCTTTAAGCGTTACTACTGTTATAATTCTGTATTGTGTCGATGCAGTCGATTTCGTAACTTTAATGCGAGTGAATTGGATCGTGTGTAGAATATTCATCATAATTGTTGACAGCCGTTGCGTTTGAATAGAGCCCAGTGATTGATTGGACACGCGAATGGAAATAGACCATGTCTTGCAAGATGTTTTTATACCAACAGAAAGGATATAAATATTAAAGGCATGGTAAGGTTATCCATCACCACTGACAAAAGAATACATAGCAACGGAGACAGAGTTTTTACTCCAGTTCGCTTTCTTCATAAAGGGAATAACTATTTTATCTTTCATATAAAACTTTGTGCCGTAATAAAAACTTTGCGAGTAAATCATCGATGTTTTATTTCGTTTCTTTCCATCGACATTCCGCGTTGTCTCGTTCGCATCACTCAATGCAGATATCGATCGTAAATATCGATACGAAGGACGTCCAATCGAATACTTCGATGACGTTAATAAACACGATCGGTGTCCTTATCTGGACAACTTATCGGAGCAGCATTTCGACACTAAGATCCAATCTACTATCGAATTAATTGGGACATAGACTTTAATTATAGTCATAATCGAGTATTTCAATTTATAGACGCCTATCGTTGCGTTGCACAATGGCCAGCAATCGTGCGCAGGAGTCGATCGTGGCGGTCACGTGTCCTCGTGACCCTAGTGCCCTTGCACCAGCAAAAGCTAAGCTATCAGTTTTGTAATCTAAAAGATTACGACTGAAGTGTGTCAATGTTACAAATGTTTGTGACACTAATTAAGTAAGATTGACATTCCGAGATTGACCGTCTCGTCGGGTGAATTCCTCAGATAAAGCTTGCGACATAAGCATTAACAAATCAATAACATAACGTGGGTTATCAATCATGTTTAAACAGCATTCAAAACAACGCGTTTACGTCAAACTGGTAAAGTAAAAGATGAAGAAACTGGTACAGTTAGTAACACAATCAAAGCTAATGATCGTAAAAATAATATCTTCACGATAGTTAATATTATTAACGAAAGTCTGGCGCCAGTACTCAGTGAAAATCTATATACAAATGAAAGTGGACCTCTTAAAGCGGCTGGACGATGCAGTATCATTGATACTGTATCAATAAGCGCAGTGCTACCGACCTTATGACGCCAGTAAGTACTTCCATTGCACTCTGGATTTATTAGGGTTGTTGAGATGCTCAAGTGTATTTAAATGTTTATAGTATATCCTGTCAATGACCTTCGTAGAGTAAAATAACAGGTTAACCATATGCCATTTGATATGTGAACTGACTAGTAAACCAAAGAAGCGTTTTACTAGAAATCATACCATTAGGTGAAAAGGAATCATAACGAAGTCATATATCAACAAGTATTGCAGGTGTCTGTGTATAGACACATTATGAATGACATGAAGGTAATTTATATCCCATCCCGACCGATCATTGAATTCAGAATATCAACATCAACAACAGTATAAACATAATAATATTCCACAGACAACAGCACTGTTAGTATTGCATCGCGAATTGGCTCAACCCTGCGACGTCGAATTAGGTCATTCGTGCATACGATGCGCTGGCGCCGACGATGCGTGTACTGTTTACCTAAGCTGTTTCAATCCTACTGACTGCAGCATATTCTGTCACAGGATATGATCACGTGTGGTCTAAAGGCATATTAATTACTGATCAGCCGGGTGGGCGAATATTATTGATCAACCTGACTTTATATAGCATATCTAATTAGTATTAGTTAGGGCCGTAAATACATAGCGCCTCATTACTCAGTCAGAACCTTTACTAGGATTTCCTGTGGTAGTAATTTGTCGCACATACCAAGTCATGGGAAACTACTTCAAGTAGGTAAAACTAGAACAAGCCTTGCTTTACCTCAGCCAGTTGGTAAATAATGCAAAAGCCCGATTAGAGTAGTATTTATATATAACCTATAGGTAAACTTTGGAAGGAAAAGGAGCACTTCAGCTGTAAATAGAACACCTATAAAAGAAAGGACCCAGATCGCGACCCGGGAGAACACCTCTCACAACTTCCGCAATTAGTACATCCGACAACATCTGTTCAGTGTTGCTGTTGGGGTTAACGAGCGGCTGAAGACGGTTTTTGCCGTGAGTTTGCGCAAAAAGCCCACTGGAGCTTTGCCGGCTAAATTGGATGAGGTGAATGGTATCGAAAGCTGTAGTGTTTACCAAATAATCGACTCATAACAAGAAGTGCTAAAACTACAGTTGAAAGCAGCAATAATTAGTAATGATTTCCTAGGATATAATATATGTTTGGATAATATGGTGTCAAAAATGACACAAATGCAGAAGTCGGTCAGGGAATGATTTATTCAATCTTACGGTACAGTGTGTCCGACTGTTAAAGCGATAATTGCAAGCGAATTTCCCATGTAGTATCAGCTAGCTGCCAGCCAAATCGGGCCATAATCCCATCTCAGTGCAAGTGTCAATCTTTCTGATTGACGGACACCGTTCGTCCACTCGAACTGAGCCCTTAACGAGGTAAAGAACAGGGTCATACGTCTCGTAGACAAGTACGCGTGCTCCATGCTTTATTGGTATGGTATGTCAGTGGGTAAGTTCGAGAATTGTATAATTTTAAGCATTGTTAGAACCCTGTTGTACAAAAATCTTGTAAAGAAGGCCTTTTACTCCATAGATGATTACATCAATGTTGTTAAATGCTTGTCTAGATGTCGCTCAGTTTCGCACCGACAGTATGTAAGAAATTCAATGTTGTGCTAACGTTATATAAATATGTATTGACATGTATCTAAAATCGCATTATATTTAGATTTTGATAGGCAAAACAAACATGTATTAGAAACACGTGATAATTAAATGTCCTAATGGTTTCTTTTTTACTGATTTCACTGGACAAAAATTGAAGTGAAGAGAAAATCAATAACACCTTATTTCTTATTTGATAATAATTTGATTTTTTTATTTTGATATCACCAGGATCGCAGGACTTACGTGGGTAGATGCGGGAAGCGGCTGGCAAATCCGAAAGGAGGCCTATACCCAGCAGTGGGTGATACCAGGCTAGAATGATGATGATGATAGCAGTGAGTGCTCACGAACTGAGTAGATGGATTTATTTGATCATGTTATTGATTTTGTGTGTACTCCATCTCACTAAGCTAAGACAAGATCTTTCCACGCTTCTTGATTGTTGATTTTGTATACCTACGTCATACTTTAAATAATAATCAACGACTTAAATCGGTAATGGACTTTCTTAAATGCCACTGCCATTGGAATAAATCAAACAGTATCAAAAAACTGGGGCAGGATTCCCGTTGACCACGAATCAGGAAGCTCGAAGCAATCAGCAGCTGTCGTCGGCCAAATTCGGGTGTTACCGTTAATTCGCAGTGCCTGTCCAAAGAACTGTCCACCGAGGATTTATATCGACGTAACCAGGTCTTGCGGTATCGACGCACGTCTAGACTACTAGATGATGCGGAGTTGATTGGGCTTACGATGGATTTGCAGTCGTCATTTTGCGGATCTTAGTGCATTGACGTTCAGAAGCTGTAAACAACAGAGACTGGAGCCAAGTCTTTAATATATTCCAGCTTGTGACGGAGGATTCCATTAATTTGACCCCGAAAAAGGTTTACACAACTCAGGCGTTCTTGGCGTCGAAGTCGCTTTCACCATATTACCTCCAAAACGGAAACAAGTCAATTAACGTTGAAACAGAACTATCCCACAGTTTAGTCCACTTGCGCAAGCTACTAATTTAAGCAAATTATCACATAAGATACCATCGCCTTCATAGAAACCATCTAGCGAGACCATTATTTAACTACGAATTACAAAAAAGACAGTTACACCAATTTGTTAACATGCAAAATAACGGTAAGAGAGATATGACGATTTGTCAAGCTAGAAAGAACACTATTATGTGAACGTTGAATGAGACTGCAAAGATACCACGCACCACATAAGAAATAGAAGCGATATAGCATTGTATGCAACACAATACCACAAATTCGTAGAACAAGATAATGCTTTTATCGCTTCTTCAGCCAAACTATCGCTTCGCTCTCAGTGACCGCCACCCCATAACCACCAACTAACGGGCCATCATTGCATTTCACATTTCGTGAGCACAAACGATTCCGTGGGAACTGTCAACTGACTTCATACTTTACACTTCATACTAGGAGTATGCTCCGGAGTATCTCGCACCTTGAACTCTATGCAATTGGTGATAAAGCTGAAGAGAACAAGCACACCACCACCATGTTATGATTGCCTAGTACCGTGGGCGTTTATGGACACAAATACGTACAACAGGCTGATACAAAGATTCAAATGGACCTCTTGTCTATTTAGGCATGCAAACAGCTTTATTTGTTCAAGAATAAGTGATAATAAATAGAAATATCGGTCACTTTCGGTTTACTTTCGATATTTCGCCTCAGAAGCGTGGGAAGCGAGAACTAAGGAAGGCAGACATTGCAAATTAACATACAAAGACGAAATGTTATTTTGAAAGCATAAATATCTGAATTAACATGTTGAGATATTGCTTAAAGAGATAAGTTTACAACCAAGATTGAGATGTTAGTAAATCTTTGGTGTAGTTTAGATAACATTAAAGAAGTGTTGTATCTACGAATCGACAATAATTACCAGGGGCCTAAATATCCAGTCGTAATGAACATGACAGTCTAAATTACTCAATTAAACGACGATTGAGATTCATGAGATCAGATGATTATGATAAGAACAGTTGTATCTATGAGAGACTGATGCGCCCTGATAAGTTTAAAGCCATAATTGTCAACCTAATCCAGTTAAACTAAGTAGAGTAATTGCCTCAGAACCAGAACTCGGTAATTGTAGTATACAGAATTACAGACAAATAAATCCAGCGCGTCGGGAGAGCGAAAAAGGAACCCAATGCCCGTAGGGATTATAGCATTATCCCCAAATAAGAGCCAAGCCAATAAGGCGCTTATTACGGGAGGCCTAGGTCCAGCAGTGGACAACTATAGGCTGCTGTATTTGTTGGCTATTGTTGTACTTGCCCGAGTCTGACGTGTAAACAAAATAAAAATATGTGTCTCCCATTTAATTACCAGCAATTTCGTAAGTTTATCCAGGCAGGTAAGCTACTACCCAGATAAGTACAGCACAGCCAATATAAATGACATGTAAATTGCTCAAGCCAGCTCTCATGCGCCTTTTGGGAAGTTATTGATGCACACGTGTTATTATGTTAATTAATAATCAATTTTCCTTTCAAGAGAACTCAAAAGACTTACAATGTTGCAGATTTTTTATTACCATGTATTTTAAATTCTCATAGTAATTTAAGTGACTTTAAGTTAACTTTTCCGCGGTAATCTTAAATCTTTACTCGTGCTCACGTATAGTACTTTAAATTGACAGGATTATTATTCGTATATAACTTATCGTCGTGTCCGATGTGCTGTGAGAATAAAATGGCGCTGAACAAAAAACACAAAACTTACGAAACCGCAAATCACATTGCCTAATGATGAGAACAAAACTAAAGAAAATTTCTCAAGTGATGACGGTGGTCAATGTGGCAATAAAAACTGTAACAGCTACAGTTATTTCGTTAGTGGTTGAGTATTTGTATTCAAGAATGCTGGGTCGTAGTGCCAAGAAACATAATTTACTCTAACAATGCACAACCAAAATAGGCAAGCCACGCTTGTCAAGTGCAAATCGGCACCTGCCAACGACCTTTGATCTAACGGGCATCCCTCAACCATCGACCGTTACACCTTGACCTGTGCACTCGACAGAGACCAGGAAACACACAGCTCTGATGATATTGGCAATCGTTTATCCCGGCCGTTTTATCGCGACCTCTATTGATCCCAGAGTTCCTTGAGACTGTGAGGAGTCGGGCAGGTCTGATGACAATGGTGAGCGTTTATCCCAGCTCTTTGAATAAAGGTCGGGGTCACGGCTAGTTTGCGTCTGCGCCGGTAGGATAGGAAGTGTGTCGGATAACTGTTTGAGTAAACATCGGCATCGTCAAATTAACGAGGTTCGCCTGCCATCGGCTGGTGCTAGGATTACCGCCGGGGGCTTCACTGAAATATGCACTCAGTTTATTATAACGTATGCTTTAGAGCTTTACACGTTTTCATAAGGATTCTATAGCTATTACAGGAGATAAAAATATATTTTAGTAAGAAATAGTTTCAGTTCCTAGCGCTCTCGAAAATGTCATAGCAGAGTACATACATTGGTTTAGCAATTTTTTACATTTGGTTAGGGGTTAGGCATGGAGTCTCGAAAACCTTATTTGAACGTATGGGGCAAGGCAAGGGCCTTCTACTCTACCCAGGTTGTTACGGGGGCTAATACTAACATTGTCTGTCCTAGCTACATCCACGTGTGAGTCATGATTTCGATCAGCCTGATAACCCTGGTGTCATCTTCCAAGACATAGACAATTTCAGGTCGAGAGCAAGCTACAAACTTTGTGTAGCTCGCTGGTTATCCGAGTGAAAGACCTCTTTTGACAGCACGACGTCAAAAAAAGAAACCTCTTGGAAGGCATTGGAATTCTGATTTCGAATGAGAATTTCAACATACTAACTGATACTGCTGATAACTGAATAATACTGAATTTGATTAACGCATTCACTGCCCAGCCTCGGCGGGGAACCCGAAGAGGCGCGCCCCTGCTACACGGGGCTGGTAGAGATCATCTGCATCTTGGGCCATGAAAGTGTTAAGTAACATTCTTAAATGTGCTAAATTATGACACATCCACATTATAAAATATGTAAAATAACCATGTTTTATAACATCTTTTGTCTTTATTATTACATTTATCTGGAGTCTGGCTGAACGCACCTTTATACTTGGTTAGTAAGCAAGCAAGTATTTTACAATACAATGTTACGATTTAGATATTGTAAACATTTTCATAACATTACTATAAACATAATTTATCGAGAGCAAGGCACCAAAGTTTCCATATTTAGAATCAATTCCTTGAGTAATCTAAGTGTTCATTTATCAAATGTGAAATTGCCCAAGATTCTACACTCATGCAACTTTGATAGCATCCAGGAAATCTTGCAGCATCAAGCGTTCAGATCTGACGAAGAGAGATGGAGGGTGGAACAAAAGGAAACAATTGTGTTGCCATTAGAGGATCAATTAATAACGCCAGACACCCACCTGCCTTGCAGATGGAGCGAGAGATGCAAGTAGACAATATTATGATAAATGACAGGGGTACGACTGCACTTTATTTATTGCAAATCGACGCTCTACTCGCTCTTATGGCGAGTAAGTTTATAGAATAGATCAAGTTTATTCTTCTTTGTATATTTATAAAGATGCTTAACTTAATTTTATAGATAAATTGAATTTAAGGTTTTTTTTTGTTTTTATAGTGCTTACCAACACTTAGGTCATAAATATTTTTTGAGGTTGTAAATATTTGGGATATTAAGTATTTCAATTATTCTTTATTCACAAAGAAAATTACAATCAAATTCAGACTGTTGTAAACAATCTACAGGTAGCTAAACTGTATTTAAATTAATTAAATACATTGAATAAGGTTTTGGTTATTATTATTACATATTTGCGCGTAATCCCTCACACTCTGGGTAATTTCTAAGAAATTGAATAATATCCCAAAAAAGATCGACTTCGGCGTGACTACATTTCAAGTCTTTGATATCAACTCACAGACGTCAACAACACGGAGTTAAAAAATCTTGACGAATATAAAGTTAAAGGAACGTAAACTGCCAAATAAGATCTACTTACAGGTAGTTAATCTTATAACAGACGAATGCGAATTTGATGACGGAAGACAAAACGATCATCGCAATAAAATAAACACACTATAAATGGTGAAAAGCGATTGTGGCGATCACGGTTTTCTTTAACGCCACTAAGTGGCCCTTTAGATAAAAATTAAGTTACAAAGAGTCGAGACGCACGTACGGAGGTCACCCATTAATATTCCGTTAACGTCCAATAACTTAACGTTTTAACGAGTGAAATATCGAATGAAATTAATTAACGATACGAGCTTCCGTAGTTGAGATCGCGTTAAATAATTGAAATGTTCATTCGTAGTGGCAGAAGTTAAATTATACGTTTTTATAACACGGATACGTTAAGTCACTTTTATCATATTAAGCCTTGTGAGTTCTGTTTAAAAAGTGCTTAACATTTATTTAATCGTCATTTATTATCATTTCAAAGACGTAAAGGGAAGATAATGAAAACTTTATGGTTTAAATACATAAACCTCTTGAAAATGTTCTTTTTTCTTTGTCTTTCGCCCCATACTAAATATTTGTCATAGGTTTTATAAACATATTTTTTATAATCTACATAGTTAAGCATGTGTCATTGAAATCAAGTACCTAAGTGCCTACCTCATTAAAATTGTTCGACCTTCCTGATTTTCTCTAGTTCGTATAATTTTATTAGATTATTCAGTCACTAAAGTTTATATTTACTAATAAATCTTCTATGATAATAATCAAATAATATAACCAAATTACAACTAGTATTTACAATTGAGCTAACTGCAGACTGTTGCAAACAATCAACAGGTAGCTCAACTGATACATATCAATTTCTGTCGGAAGCTAATGTTTAATAAATTAAAATTACCTTATCCATAAGTCTGTCTGTTTCTTTACACGCCTAACAAGCTGAACGGATCTTAATGAAATTTGGCAAGGAGGTAGATAGTATCCCGGAGAAGGACATAGACTACTTTTTCTCCTGGAAAAAAGCGTGGGAAGCCGCAGGCAGAAGCTAGTTACAAATAGATTACAACGCAGGAGGTCTGACTAAGCCAAATATATTTGGAGAATGGCAAAAAATAGCTGTACTTATATTATATACATACTAGAACCTCCCACGTTGATCTTAAATTGGTGTTCAGCAATCTATGTAGGTAAGTACAGTTTGCGACAAAAATATCTAATAATATTTATCTACCTAAAGACGGATTAGGTTTTTTCGTACGACTTGCACCCCTCACCTCACCTCACGAGCCTATATTGGTCCACTGCTGGACGCAGGACGCAGATAAGGCGCTTATGGCATTTTATGTTTTTTTATCTCGTGTGGGTAGTGCCCATAATCCAAACGCTGGGCATGCGGGTTGGGGATCGCAGTTCGGGGTGGTGCAAATTCTAAGCTGGCACCACACAGCAATCAGAAGGGTCTTAACTTGCATGCCCATATAGGGCAATTTGCATTGAAACATTATTATTTTACTATAACATGTGATTATGCTATAAATATATTTTGACTTTACTTATGAACGGAACAAGTAGATGGCCCACCTTGCCGCAGTAGGTTTTAAGTGTTCCCGTGGTTCGGCGAAAATGGCGAGAGAGGGACATTACGTCCTTCTTAGGGCGTCGAGTCCCACATAATTCTGGTCCCCTCCAGACCAGTTTACTCGAAAACGAAATTTCCCGCCGAATAAAAAAAAAGATGGCCCACCTGACGATAAGTGGTTAAGTGGTACCTATTACTTAATGCAATGTCGCCTTCGACAAAACAATAGGTAAGGTACCACCTCACAATCGCAAAGCAAGGCACAAAAGTCGTGAATTCATGCGCTTTACAATGAATTCATTGGTTGCCACTGGTCAGTCACTTTTCACGTTGACTGTACATTCAGTACAACATTAAATAAAACATGCTTTTTATTATTTCGTACTGTTTGTGTTTACGGAAGTGATTTGGGTTGAGTGATTTCATTACCTACCAAACCAATGAAGTCCAGGCCCGACATTTCAGATCCTAGCATCTATAGTCCAGTCAATGAGTGTGCTCAAAAGAGGGGGTTGGGTGAAAAGTCGAAAGCATAGTCCAGACATTGATTGCTCAAAAGAGGGAGCTGGGTGGAAAAGTCGAAAGCAGAAAGTTTGACTTCGGAACTTTGTTTGGACTAGTTAGGATACAAACATACTAAAAATCCCCAAGCCTGTGAGCCGTAGGAGAGGGGGCACAAAGTTCCCGTTTTTTAGTTCTTTCTTACATTCTGTAAACGATGCGTCATAGGAAATTTTAGAACAGAATATAATTATTTATTCAGGTAAAAAACAACATTACTATCGGTTAGAAGTTCCTTAAAGCCTATGTTAGGTTTAACTAGACACAGAGTTCTCACCTGGTTCAATAAGAGGTAATTTTGTTGTACTACAAAATGATAGCTGATCAAATTCTCTGAAACTTTGGCTTTATACACTTTTTACCTATTCCCAATCTTGCCTAGATATGAGTCCCTCGTCTTTCAAATCGTGATCAGATGATGGTGAGGTAAGCCCTGGGCTCACCTCACTGGGGGACTGTTAGTATGTTTGTCTCCTACTAGTCCAAACAAAGCTCTTGGTCAAACTTTATGCTTTCGACTCTTCCACCCAATCCCCTGTCTTGATCACTCTTTGGCTGGAATATTAGCTTTATTAGACTATTAAGTGTTTCATTTTCTGATACAGCGTGGCAATGCAGCCAGCGTCTTGGGGACGCTTCCGACTGGTATTGATATGGATCATTTGAGCTACCTGTAAATTGTTTGCAACAATCTGCAGTTAGCTCAGTTGTTTCAATCAATTGTAAATACTAGTATAATTTTCTTTGTGAATAAAGGCTATTTTATATTTTCTAATTCAAAAGTAAGCAGTATGTTTGTAATATTTTGTCATTCAGTGTCATTCGATCATAATATTTCCGCCAGTCTTTGTTTTTTTTAAGAGAAGGAATCTCGACAAACTCATGCAAAGCAAGTAGGCAGAGCTAATTGTAAACAATTTGATGAACAAGCACTCTATTATTTGTTTACTTTACACAAACGGATTGCTTCCTTCCGAGTGGCCGTGATTCATTTGCAATATACACATAAAATGATACACATGCTAATGCTATTAAGTTTTAATTGAATGCTATTTAGTTTTAATTAAACACACATGAATAATTCAATAAAAAATTACCTACTTACTAGCCGACCCGGCGTTGTGCTGTCAAGAAATCAACAGTTTGTAAGAACCCGGAGTAAATATTCAACATTAACACTTTCAATGCCCGACACTTAAGGACGTCTGTGCGTCCCGCAGCTGCGGGGCTGAAGCCGCTGCCGCCGGCACCCCGGCAGCGGGGCTGGGAGCTTTTGTTAAAAAGCAAGCGTTTGAGCTCAGATTTGCAGCTGTCTTAGCTTGAAGATCAGGTCGATTTATGCAAATCTCACCAGAGTCTGTACAGGTGAAGAATTTATGAGTATTACTTAGTTGTATGTAAGCTGCTTATGTTTACTAGCTTCTGCCTGCGGCTTTGCACGCGCTTTTCCGGGATAAGTAGTATATAGTAGCCTATGCCTTGCCTAGGATACCCTCGTTTCCCTGCCAAATTTAATTAAGATGTAATCAGTCGTGGCGTGAAAAGGTAACATATAGAGTGCCCATGACCCCATACGGTAGTTGACCGCCCGTTGTGCCGCGGCGTAAGCAACGCTGACGCTGGGCACTGGCCAGTTTACGGTCATTTTGTTCTTAGAAAAGCACCCGGACTCAGTTAAGACACTGAAAGACTAAAACAGAAGATAGGCAACCCTCACTGAGCCCAATACCTCACTGGCAACGTTATAAGTAACACAGAACCAAACAATGCCGTGAATTCCGAAACCACCTGTGAAGAGGACTATCCTACATCCCATCAAAGCAATTTCTATTCAGGCTAAAAGACTTATACAGCAGATTGGCAGCCCTAGGCGCAATCCTTCACTAAGGCAACGTTTAAAGTCACACAAAACAAAACCATGCCGTGAATTCCGAAACCACCTGTGGAAAGGACTATCCCACACCTCGCCCGCCAAAAGACATTTCTATTCAGGCTGTATAGGAGGCACCGTACGGAATGCCTCCGCAAACTTGAACTTGGCACTGGTCCCAACTCTCAACTATAAGCTTAGTCCGTGGACTTATTGAGGTAATGTCAGAGGAAATGTAACCTTTTGTACACCGCTGGACGGAACTATGAAATACTTGTTGTTCTACTGATATCAGGTGAGGTTATGTATGTATCACAGCGTCTATTTTGGTGTAATTTAATTAAGTATCAAGGAAACAAGTTTTTAATCGAAAACTATAAAAAATCCCGAACGGTTCTCGCTTTTATACTTTTCCATTTATCAAAATCGCTATTATATATTGTTGATCAACAATATGGCTAAACACCATATTGTTGCCATCGCGATGAATGAAATTAATTAGGTCTAGGTCCAATACAATCGACGTTCTTTTTGCAATCGACCTACCCTTTCTACAAACGGGCTGATTCTACAATCCGGCGGCGACAGACACGCTTGAATAACATAACTCACGGCTCGCGGGTAATAAAACATTTATTTCGGTAGTTGATTGCACTTTTCATAACCATACCTTTCTCAATCATGACGATTTGACGATCCATTGTGGCGATGTGGCGAAGTAGGCAAGAGTCTGGCTGAGTTTTTAACAATGTACTTAAAACCAATGTCGCTAGCCCAAGCGGAGTCCCTCGTGTCTACATACAAGTTCATACTTAGTTAGAGCGAAGAGTAAATGTGTCACTACACATAGGTTTTACTACGAAGTAGCCGAAACTTACTTGTTATTTAAAACAGACAGAGTAGAGCAGTATGTACGTAGTTGCTCTATGACTCTTTTGCCTTTCTTATTTACTCTGTTTATATAAATTAGTACCCACTCATTAGTCTTAAGTAGCTTCTTAGTTTTAATATAGTAATATAAGATAGGTACTCCTACTTTGTAAAAACGACTTAAAATTAAATAAACTTTTTATTATTATTATATTAAGTATTTATTATGAGACGTAGAAGGTTCGATTTCGGAAAAAATGCTTGCAGAAAAGTAAATTTATTTCGTAAATAAAATAATAAGTATAAACTGTAGGTATTCCTTGCAAAAATATATATAAGTACGATAATTTTTCGTGCACTCTCGAGTTAAACCTAGCTACACTCATATCTCAGCACAAGTCTTAAGAGTAAGTTTACACTTACTTACATTAGTCAGAGGAGTTCGATTCTACTCTGACTAATGTGATTATGAGAAATGATTTCATCCCAAGATTACTAGCATTAAATATCCACCGGTTGAAAGCATTAACTATATCCATCAGACTTTATATTTCTGTTAATAAAATTGGTCTAGACTAGAGAATTAAATTCTTAAGTTTGCAATTTATATGTATGTTTTGTAGATAAATTTTCTAATTTAGATCTCTAATTATCTTTAGTTCATTTTATAATTAGCGCAGTACCTTTTGATTACCTCTTATTTCCTGTCGGCGTTTGTATAATATAATAAAAATATACTTAAGTATATAAAATTTAAATTTGTAAATTAACTTGATCTAGCTTAATGTTCGCCATCCGACGATGACCGTCTGCTCCCCTTGATTTATCGTCCTCTAGCTGCGTAGGCGCGCACCCACGGCTATTCACTTAACTAATAATCCGAACACGATAATTAATTTTTGCAATCTTAAAATGCTAATTCGTAACGAATTCCGACGCGCCAAATAAGTAAAGTACACAAAGGTGCGCGTAAAAAAGAAAATCATTTTCGTGTGAGCATTGTTCAGATATCAAAAGGTCGAGAGCGAATAAAACTGTAACGAGTAACAACGGGTTACTGACACAAACAACGTGGAAAAATGATCTCGGTCATATCCGGGTAACAATTGCAAAGGTTTACGGTGCATAATAAAAACGCACATTATACGTCGAGATGAACAACGCGGCCTTGAGACGAGAAAACACTTAAACAAAGAACGGGCACTATTGTCGCAAATAAGTATAATAAGTACGAGCGCGGTATTGTCTGTGAGCTATGTGTCATGGTGGGTACAGAGCAGACCAAGCGAGCGAGAGCGAACGAATGCAAACGAGTGGGATTCGACAATCATCGGTACGTTCGTTCCATTTCTTCTTTGATGTACCGACAGCCGCCGGAACACCGCCAGAGCACGGCCGAAGGCGAACGAAGGCCCTCGCTTCCACACTGGATCTTTCGCGTTTGTTCGTTAGTCGTCGCTCGCTTTGGCTCGCTTGCTCTGTACCCTGCATCACGGGAGTTCCGACACAGTTCATGCGCTGGCGCATTCCCCACTCGCAGCGCCCGCGCCGGCACACGGACACAAGCGCTAACGAGATATACCCACCAGTAGCAACGACCATAGCTAACTCGCAAATCGATGCATTTTGAAAGTAAAGTCAACTAAATTCCAGCGCAAGCAAACAGAACCAATTAGCGACAGAAAAACGAGCGGAGAAATCTGCTCCATTATCGGAGAACAAAAAGGCAGATGTTTGTTACAGTTACGGTAGCGCGGGGTCTCGCTCTTCGGCTTTTCGCGTAATGGCCGTGACCTCTCGGGAGATACCGACCACGGGCGCCTCGCTTTCTTCTGACCCGCTTTTCATAAACAATACTTCGGCAAGACTTTGCTGCTCGGTAGAAAGTGCTCGATGCGATAACGTGCGAGAGCCGCCGGTACCAACTCAGCAGAGACCCATAACATTGAATACGCAAAACATCGCAGAAACAACATTACTCCGGCTCGGATTCTCGATTGGTCACGGAAAAGCAGTATCCGATTGCGGTCCACCGTGTGAACTCTTCGAGATAAACAATGCTAAATGAGCACCGGCGTTTTCTAAACAAATTAAAATGCCGGTGGTTGCGTAATTATTAGAAATCAAACTACTAGTCGCAATATTCCATTGGAGCGGCTCTGGTCCGGCGAATTACCGCGAGGGTCGTAGTCGCAGGGGGAATGACGCGGCAGATGTTTCTTTGCCTTGCCTCGGGACTCGACATCTGGTTTTCCATGCGCATCGGATTCCGCAAATCAAATAACAATGAACCACAAACAGACGTGACAGCGAAGACAAACGAAAAGCTCCATGATTGGCGACAGTTAGGGAGGGATAGGTGACTTTTTACGTCGCGCAAGTGGATAACGAGCTGGCCATCAATAAAATGAGGATGCAGAGTAAGAGATCTGAGCCACAAAACAATGAAGGTCATAAATCACGGCTTCCTCCGCGTAACGGCTGCATCCTACGGGCAGAAGCTTCGCGGCGGCCAATCCGGCACTATCTCAATTGATGGTTTCCGGTGCACATTAGAGCCGTCTATCGCGCAGCTGTCGGCCGAGCGACACACTTCATTTGCCGCTGCGCGTGCGCACCGTAGAAAGTGCCGCTTTGTCATCGGCCACACTCGCCCAAAATCGAATACAGATGTGCGAAAGGGACGGCTTTGCGCACTAACACTCGAGATGAAGCGAGAGGTGGGAAAATAATCGCACATTTGGCGTGCAAACATCTGTCATCTACGCAACGTTGGTTTTATTATTTTAAATTCTTCGCAACACTTTCTTTAGTATCTTCAAAGATGTCTCTTACGAGCGAGGAGTCGATTTCGTTTTTCAGTACAGACTTAACAGCTCCAAAATCTGTATTCGAGCCAAAAGACAACCCCATTGAGTCACGAAGGAGTTTCTCAACCGTCATTTGGCATGTTTACAATGACGATCGTCATAAAGTCAGGTCAACTAACCATGCGAACGCAATAACATAAACGTACGTAATTTCCGGTGATTACTACGGGCTGAGGACTGAGTGAGGGAGCTGAGCTTACAGCGGGGCGGAAATAGACTAGTGATAACATGGTGATAACGAAGTTAAGACAGACACGAGACAGTGATCTAAGAAAATATGACAGAACCCTTAAATCGTTAGAAGCTGCATTCTCAATAGAAATAAGGACTTCGGCAGAATTGTGGCAAATATTCGCTAAAGCTACAAACAAAGAAGAAGAACCCAGTCAGTTCCATTACTATTTAAGAAGAACTGGTTCCATTCCCAATATTTCCAGACAAATATTCTCTCAGAAACCTTCTTTCGTTCCTAACACGAAGTAGCTGAACTGAAGTTGCTTTTAAAGGTAAGATGTTCAGAGCTATGTGCGAAATAAATACTTAATGCTTATTTGTCAAGATCGCTTATCGCATATCACAGGACTAGCAGCGCAGGCTCAGATCTGATGTTACATTGAAATGGAATAAATCAGGAGAATCTAGCATTTGATTACTTACTTCCACTCGCTGATTGGTATCTGATGGGCATTTCCATCGTGGTTATCGACAATTATATCACATCGGATAGGAGACGTTATAATTGACGATTAAAAGAAGCTGCAGTGATGCTGGTAAGTATTTAATTTTGAAATAAAATAAAAAGATTTATTCAGATTTCAAACAGACATTATCCATGAATTACACAAAAAAGTACACAAAATCAAGAGTTTCACAGCCATTCAACAGACTCCAAACCTTAGGAGTCTAATTCTAATTCTAATTCTAAGTGGGGGAACTGGGATCTGCACTGACATCTCGCTTAGGAGTGTATTGTGCATTGTCCCCCTGCCTAACCAGGCCCTAACCAGCCCAGCTCCTTGAAGTACCGGAGCAGGACTTTTGGCGATCGAGCAGGACTTTTGGCGATTGAAGCAGGACTTTTGGCGATTGAAGCAGGACTTTTAGAGGACTTAGGAGTCTAGTCTAAAGAGTTAGACCCCGGTTTAAAGACTGCATAATGGGCGAAGCCCATTATGCAGTCTTTAAAGTCCTAAGTAAACGACGGTACTCCACGATTTAATATCTTTGGTTAAATGAAAGAATACAATGTTTCAAGGAAACGCAACCTGTCAGCTCAATAAATATCGAGTGTCTCGTGAGTCCCGATATTATTCGAGTCGACTGATTTGCATCACGGTTTTTAAAAAGCAACAGAGTATGAATATAGCATTCTTTAATTCTGCCAAAGAAAAAAAATGCATTGACGGAACATAACTTTGCAATTAAAGTTCTTATAACACCTTTGTTATTATTAACATTCAACGATAGAGCACAGACTTATATTATAACCTTTTAAGGCTCCCAATTGATTTACACATTCGACACCATTAATTTCTTGTTAACAAACGTGGGCGTGCAGCTACGGAATTAATTTATACGTGTGGGAAGGGCGGTTACCGAAAACACTAGATCAAGTTACGGTCGTTAATCAAAGTTACAAGATAACTGGGAGATTTGGTGACAAAGACTGGATAAGAATGTAGAAGCGGGTGTTGAAAGGAACTACGAAAAGAAGGTAAAAAGAGCAAATATGAAGAAGTCTGTAGGTATGTTTACAACACAAAATGAAAATCTTAATAGATCCATCATGAATCTAGTCTAACGAGAATCATCCTAAGGTTTCTGGTTATGGAGATAAAAATCAATTTATTCGAAAAAACTAATAGCTGCTGATCAAATAAAACTGATAAAGTCATAAAGGGTACAATCAGCGCAAGATAGATGATTCATTTATCTCTTATTATAATGCTTTAACCTAAACTTTAGATGAGTTCATCGAATTCATTGATGCTATTTTCAACGGTCAGACCATTTAAAATTGCGAAGCCATTAGTCACGCAAAAAGGTTATAATTAAAATCGGAATATAACGATCCCCCAGGTTAATATTAATACAGGTCGATGAGTCAGCCAGGATAATCGCTCGGATCAGTCATGCGTTGCATCACTGAACCTATTCTGCCATTCGGTCTTGTTATGAGAATCGAACAGAAAACACTGTCAACATTTTTAGAACGTTGCCAATCACATGAATTGTTTTTGAATTGAATTTGAATTAATTAAGTAATCAGCAGAATCTAAAATGTCGAATTCATTTTTTAAGAATGACCTCCTAAATTGAATTCGCTGGCTCAACGACCCGAAGTAGGTCTTGGCCTCCAATTGAAATAAATGCATGACTTTCAATCGAAGCATCTATAAATAAACAACCCTGGAGTATGTACTATAGGGTAGAAATAGTAATGCTCGAACAAAGACATTAGATAAGGGCCATCAAGGAACAACAGGCAGAGAAAGGCTAAAATAAAGGCCATGGTTATGGCAGGTCCTATTATAAATGCATGGGCGTGCGCACATATTGTGGCTACGACAAAGGAAGTCTTTTTTAATGCTTGGTGCAATAACACAATAAACCCTTGCAAAATTTGCAAATTTTCTTCTCATAAAACAGATTGATCATTGAGACAAAAACAGTTTTTGTCTTCGGGGAATGTTTTTACATTTCCTTAATATTTACATTACAAGACGTGTCTTAAAAGCTTTTTTATAGCACCAAAACTTTACATTTTATGTTCGTATCACTATTGGGAGGTCGAAACCCGTACCGACTGTAAGTCGTTAATTTTACTGTCTTAAGAAATTCCGCATTATCTGAGGGTCTCTGGACTTTCAAATTCCGTGTTCATGACACCTACAAAGCACCTATCAAGCAAAAACAATTCTTTTTATATCAATACATTTCTGAAAAAGCCCTGTCTTTCCGGAGCACTTAAGAAGTTTATGGCAATAAGAAATGGGCACATTGAAATGCGTCATCATCATCATCAGCCTATATTCGTTCACAGCTGGACATAGGCCTCCCATAATGAGCGCCATAGCGCCCTGCCTTCAGCTTGCCGCATCTAGCATCTGCCTGCAGTCTTTCGCAGATCGTCATCCCACTTGGCTGGAAGGCGTCCTACACTACGTTTGCCGAGTCGTGGTTTCCACTCACACGTTTACCCCAGCGGTTGTCGGTTCTTCGCGAGATATGGCCGGCCCACTGCCACTTCAGCTTGCTAATTCTTTAAGCAATTTCGATAACTTTGGTTCTCTGTCGGATGTATTCGTTATGAATCCTACCTATACTTGAGAGAGACACCGAGCGTAGCCTCTTTCCGTAGCTCGCTGAGCGACTTTGAACTGGTGGACCAGCCTTATCGTGAGTGTCCACGTCGCTCCGTAGGGTAGGACGCACTGATGGAAAACTTTAGTTTTCAAGCATTGCGGGTGACGAGAAGACTCAACGTAGCTTTCCAAATGCTGATTGAAATGCTTAGTTGCTCAATATCCAGGTTTTCTCCTCGCGTCTCCAGCAACTTGGGCCACAGCCGCGTGCGCAGGGGCGGTGCTGGCCGCGCACGGATATGCAAATGCCTGACCACCCCGCAGCCTCAGCCGTATGCATTCATTAGTCATGGCTCCGTCGACACACCCTGCCATATTCTCTAGCAAATCTTAGGTCCTGAGGTATATAATTAACTGAATGGTTTCAAAACTGCAATGTATTTTCCTTGTCGTCGCCAGGTTTCCTCATCAAAAATCAAAACAAGCCGGAATGGGACTCGAAGTGGGTATTTTAATCCGTTTATATGAGTCCACTAACGCGATATAAAGTAATTCAGTGACTTATCGCATGGAACATAATTTCGTGTCGGTTGGCAGCAAGATATGTGTGGAGTAGTCGCGACCGCCGGCTCCAATTACCCGGGCCGCTGCGCACGCGCCTGCCCTTGGACTAGCTGCTTACTTCACAGCGCACACCAAAACAAACAGCGCGCACCGCGCGCACAAGGAAAGGAATTTCATTGCGAGCGAGATGCATTAATTTCATCTAATCCATACATATGGCGCGACGTATAGGGATGGATTTGGACAAATTCGCGAAGGGGCTCCGCGAGACATTCCTCGTCGGGATTGAGCCGTCGGAGGGCGCGCTAGATTTACAGGCACGATACGGAGCGCCCTTCCGCCGAGCTGATAAATAGCCTCTCTAATTATATTTACGCAGCGCCGGCGCAGCTGCCATAAATCCTCGCGGAGGAATGCTGGGATAACACCGTTTACGGCCGACGCGACTGCCTCGCTTGCTACCAGTCGCCGCTGACGTTTCTATTACTACACAATTAGTGAACGAGCGATAAAGTCTAATTTCATGAATGTAAGTGCATGATTGCGTCGTATTTTTCGATTTCTATGTTTAGTTCGGGCGGATGCGATCGTGTCGCGCGGGGTGCGCTGATGGGAACGCTCCGGAAGCTCACAATTAAAGACGAGACGTAAGCGCATGATGGACGAGTCACTGAACTCCGCCCAAGGTTAGGGAAGGGAGTGTAAACAGCATTCGAACTGCATCCATCAACGGCGCAAACAGTTGTCGGGCGCCGTCAATATTAGCCCACGTTAAGCCCTCGCTTATGACAGCTTTAACTGAGTTTCGCACTTATGTTTTCACATTGATAAATGACAATGATATCTCTAAACTTGTGTTTGCAACCTCTACGTGCGAAACCTCCGAATTAGCACTAAGAAACGACGGACCGCATTGCAAATAAGCACACCGAAATGTCTGTTGAATCATCGCATATTTTTGCCCAATTTAATTCAGGAAAGCCCCAACGGTGACAGCTATTTCGTGATTCACAAAATGTTTTGTAACTACAGATCACGCACCGACTTCTCATTTATTCTAGGCACAGCCACGCATTAAATGTTTGCTAGTGCCTTGAACGATGTTTTCACAACTGCAACTATAATCAATCGCATTCCGGACGAGGAGATCGTGGACGACGCGATAAAAACGAGATGTGTACAGATATCCAGAGACATTCCTTTATGATTGCGATCTAAAATTAGCGAGTGAAATACGGCTGATAAGCGTCGCAATCTCAGAAGCGTATACGCATCTCGCGCACTAAAAATATATCGTCGACGATAGACAGGACAACGCCATCGCTCCGATCATATCTGCAGATCGGTCTATCTAGGCATGCGATCTGGAACATACTCCGAGATCCTGTGCATGCGTATCCGAGCATTACCTTGCGACTCACAGCCCCGAGGCAACAAACAAACCGCAACTGTCACGTCAGCGTGGAGGCTGCAACCGGAGACGATAAGGTCGCTAAGAAGCGCATCAGAACCTTTTATTTATAACATTATCTAATAACGATTCTCACAACTCGCTGAACGCGTTCGATCTCGATTAACCGCTCGGCTGTCGAATCGCAATTAGGTGTCTCTACTAGATGTTAGGTATGTACGCCCATATCTAGAAGCCGAAGGTCGGGCAGACTTTCGCTGCGGCGTGAGTCGCGAGGCTGCATTATGCGAGCCCAACCCGAGCCTCGGAAAATCAAGTCGCCCACGAGCGCCGGCGCATACCCGATGCCGTCGCCGCCGCGCCGCAGCATTACCATACGATCGAGAGTCAGCACGGGAGCCGTGTTGACATTGGCCGCACCGTTACATGGGTTTTGTAACCATATCAAAAGCCCGCATTCCAGAGCTCGTTTTTCAATGCGAGGTTCGATTGTTCTCGAGACGAGGCGCCCACGCGCGGGCGAGGTGTCGCCGAGCTTGCACAATTCGCGAGCTGAGCGAGCATGGGCGGCTCCCGGCAGGTGAGCTCCTGGCTGCGGCCTTGCACGGAAGGGCACGACCGCCGGCCGCATTCCGCCCGCCCGTCGCCCGTGACGAATCGCATCAGCTGCAACTTGCACTCGGACACTGCATTTTTTAAGAACTAGCCGCGATGTTCTGACGCAAAAGGAGGGTGACTCGTGGGAACGGAAAGCGCAACGGAGCGATACACCATTAAGGAAAAAATAGTGTGTAGCGGCGAGGTAGTGCCTGGGTAGATGGAGTGCGGACGGAGCGACCTCGCTCGCCTGAGCTGCATAAGGATCGAGTTTCGTTCCGCAAACTCGAGATAACTGCAGTGCGTCGTCTAGCGCGGCTGCATACTTTCCGCCGGTCAAGAACACACATCTAGCCTTATTCTACTCCATTTTAGCCGTCTGCCTGCGTCCTATTTGTAAATACGAGGTTACGTTGTAGTAGAGTAATTAAAGTTTCCTGGGCGTTTTGCGAGTTAGTCACCGGCGGCGTGACGGCGGCGGGTTGCTACGACTAAAAACGGAGTTCTAATAATCGACACTCGATCTAAAATAGCCGCGTGACAAACGAAACCGAAAGTGATGCGTGATGCAACGGTCCCGAATTTAGCCGGTGCGGTCCAGCGGTGCATCGGCCGCTAGGCGCACGCTGCTGCCAAGCCGCTGCCATTTCGCACTAATGACATGAATAAGATATTAGCGCGGATGCCGCGCAGCCACCCGCGCCCGTCACCCGAAAGCGAACCAGGCGACGTGTGAGAGCCGAGCCTTCGGCTAGTCGAGGGCATGGGAGAACCGTTAAAGCCACAAGAAAAGATAATCCGCGTCTACCGTTAGCCGGGCGTCGGCGTCGGCGACATGCAAAACCGGTGATGAGTTGGAGTGCAGGCAGACGCGGGGGGCGCGGTGACACGGGCGCGGGTCGGAGGTCCGGCCGCATTCCTCGCCGCACGAAAGTGAAACCGCATCGGTCCGACTCAGCTGTAGAAAGTCCACGATTATATCTCGACGCCGGACGAGCAAAAACTGCTATCGCGAGTCGCCGGCTCCCGGGAAACGGGGCGCCCGCGGCGACGTTGCACGGAGAAATTGCCAGCAACGCTGCGGAGCGCTAAACGATTCCTTTCATTTACTCAAACGCCAGGGCCCGGTGGGTTTCACTTAGAGCCGAACCCAAGGCTATTGGTGCTGTTCGACTTTTGTATGGATCGCGCGATAAATCACGGCGGTTCTAATCGTCCGGATCGAGTGTTATGAACGCCTCGCGAGTACACAACTTGTACGGCCAGTCTCCATCGAGGCTTTTTACTGCAAACTGGTTTGAAAAGAAACGTTCTTTATTTTATAATTATTGAAATAATCTTGATATGAAATCTTACACAAATTACTGGTTATGCCTGTATGCAATGCAATACTATTAATAGTAGGTAGGTACCTGATATGTTACTGTGAATATCAGGCCAGCCCACACACAAATCAATCAAATTGCTAAACTCTAATTATATTGGCCGAAAGCAGACTCAGATGTAGGTACCCTGTAAGTTCTTCTCATTCTATCTAAGGGTTCCAGGGCTTATCTGGGATATTACCTGCGGAGCTAATACACTAGCCAAACTCTATGTAGAATACAAACAAACAGCCCATACCTACCTAAACTATAGTGAGTGACATTCATGAGGGCACTGAGGGGTATTTTTTGAATGGACCAAATACTAACGTTGGACGGTAATGTACCTAATGAGCGAGACTCCACAATATGATTCATTTGAGGTGATTAACCCCAAGCAGTTACAGGAAGCAGTTACAGAGACTAAAACAGCGGTAAACGTGTATTACCTCTATAATCATTAACCAAGGGGGTCAGGGGCCTGATATTATGTTATGATGAGGTCCTATTTCTATGAAGTATGAACGCACTTACGTGTAAAACTAGCCTAGACTTGTATATAGCAATGAACCCTCTGTTATAACTGAACTTATTAAAATTAACTTTGATAAATTAACTTTGATAAAGAAGTTGGAGAGGAATCAATAAAGGCCGCCGTACACTGTACTTAGCAGGTCACTTAAAACATTGAAATGATTCTGATATAAAGTCAAAACAACTCGTAGCTCGAAGAAACTTTGTATGCGGTAGACATTAGCTAGCTACTAGGTATAGTTAGGTATAAATATACTGGTTCTTGAAAAGGGTAAACGAGATCAGGTGTGCAGTTTCTGAGAGGTCTCGCACTGCATTTACGGGGAGTGCACGTAAACACATCCCGCTTTGCGGAAATGTAAAATAAAAACTGTCAACGGCTAAACCGCGGGGAAATGTTTCAAACGAGTCGGACCCGCTTGGAACCGGTTCTGAGCTGGCCTCGAGAGGGGAGAGTTGGAGAAAAATTGCTATTTTAAGTTTTTAAAGTTTTGCGCCGGTACTACATTTTTCGCGCTGCATCCCGATTCTGGAATAATAGGCATGCCGACATAGCCATTGCCCGCATAGCGAAAGTTTGTAAAAATAAACGAGCGGCGGCACACCTACGTACTTCGCAGGCATTTTTAAATCATTTGACTTGGAACAAAACTGGGTACTTACATAGTATGTAAGTAATGTATGCAGTTACTTAAATAAACAATAAAGTGCTATTCAATTTAACCTAAATATTATGTAAATTATTGCTTTACTTAAGTATGTTAGTACAAAAGAACATGGAAAGAATAGGTAAACGGAATAATTTGCTATTGTAAAAAGAAAAACATTTTGCAAACCAAGTACTTAGGTACCTACCTAATATTTGACCAATTCAATATTCTGTTGTTCACAGTGGTCTGGTAGAGATCTGTCAAGAGCAATAAGACCGCCAATTGTCACATTGTATATTTTGTAAATTTTTGTTTATTTGTTTGTAAATTATTTTGATAAGTGTGCAATAAAGTATTTTCTATCCATCGATTCTGTTTAGGTTTTGTATGACTATACTTATGTTAGAGCAAAAAACTATTTCAAACATTGTAGGTACTCCAACCTCAGTCAGGCATACTAGTTTACATGGTCAAACACCATCGGTACGTAATGGCCATAAGAAAACTTCCAAGCAAGATGAACCGTGTGTTGATGCCGACCATGTTTCATAAAATTTTCCATAGCGCAAGGCGAAGCAACAAGTGCTCAGATTCAGGAAGAATTTGTACTATGATCATATATTAGCATTATCACATTCTTTTCCAAGACAAAACCACTTATCAACGTTTATCAGCATGCTCATGTTCATCAGTCACCCTTATCTGAAGTGATAAAGCAGGTACTTTCTGCTAGCTCCAACCTTACTATAGGTATCTTATCTAATTTATTGTGGAATTCAATATAAATTGTAGACTTTGTAACACTATACCATGTATGTATGTCCATTGTTTGTGTAATAAAAATGAAATTGTAGCAAGTTATACTAACCATGTCATTCAACATGACTGTGAAACACTGACATTGAAATACACAGTAAATAACATGCCTGCACCAAAGTTTACAATATTAAAATAATTTAAAAGATGCAGTTGATGTTATCTAGAAGTTGTAAAACTGGTCTTCTGTTTTGACCCAATGCCTTCATTACCTATGTTTAAAAAAGTTACAAAATTACCATTGGCAGAATGTGGATTGGAGAGCCTAACCTTGAAATGCATAAAATTAAAAATAAAACGGGGTCACTCAACCTTTGACAAGCTTATCAGGGTCAATCGACTTTTGACAGTTGAAATGGTGTTGTGATAGATACACTGACCTTGCGAAGGGGGTCTGCTCGACATGGTAGACCGCGGAGATGGGCTCCGAGCGCATCAGGCTGCGCAGACGCTCCTCTGATAGCTCCAGCAAGCCATCACTCGCCGTCTTCACTTCCACCTTGCTCATTCCACTCAACACACTCATTTTGAACTTGAAAACGAGCGACGGATACAAACTTCCTGACTTCGAAAGTCGAGCACT
Source organism: Eupithecia subfuscata (assembly GCA_963564075.1). Lineage (NCBI taxonomy): Eukaryota > Metazoa > Arthropoda > Insecta > Lepidoptera > Geometridae > Eupithecia > Eupithecia subfuscata. The sequence continues at coordinate 15,907,681 of OY751100.1, read as the reverse complement.
GAACGATTCACGGTAGTTCTTACGATCAAAATTACACTTATTTAGAAACGCGGGGCATCAATAAGACCACATGAAACATTTTAATGCCACCACTTTTTCAAAAGGCGAGTGTTCTCCATGTCATTGCGAGAAAAGATAGCCGAACACAGAACGCTTCACTTGCTCCACAATTTATCAAAACATACTGTTTTCACTTCTTGTTGATTGAAATGCAAAGTAATATTTTGATGGCACTCGTTTCGAAAAAACTTGGAAATTGACAAGCGCGCGGACAGCTGCGAATCGACGAGTCGACCGCACTTCGTCGAACACGTTTCTGCCGTTGCGTAGCGACTCGCGGCCAACCCGAGCCCAACCGATACCAAGCCGATACCGTGCCATTCAAATTCCGCTTGCAGCGAATGTCGTTGTTCCTACGTCCTAAGTTCGAAAGTTGCATGGCAAGGTCACTCTGTAGATAACTTGAGGCGTAGTTTTGTTATAAAGGATAGATGTCGCTATTTTATCAAACAGCTCAAGAGGTGCACGAGCGAGCGCCCAACTTAAAAGTTTGCAACATATCTTGGGAGTTCTAAACGTGGTTCTAAACGTCAGTGATAGATGTCGTGGTGGTAAGTATTTCATTTCCTTAGTCGACGTATAGTAAATACCATGCAGGTATTAAAAGAAAATTACCTATATTACATACAGCTCTAGATTAAATTCTACAAAAAAGCAAAAGGCTTTCTATGCTCTCAATTTAATCTTTTGCTACGGGGATCGAGATGGCCATGTTTGTTTTGTCATTTGCACATACTAGCGACATCTATTGATGAAGCTTTGTAACAAGATATAAGTCCCGTGTGGCATCATAAGTAGATTTTAATATTAGCCATAGACCTATGGTATTATATTAGCTATGCTAAAATCTACAACACCAATAAGTTATTTTTTTTAGGTTCGTAGTTAACCCGCTTACATTCTAATGAATTCACCAAAAAGGTCGTCCATGATTTTAGCAAGTTGTGCAGGCGCGGTCGCAGCCCAAGACTTTGGGGGGGGTCACGCTAGGTGCGGGCCGTAGCCACAAATTCACTTGCAGACGGTTGCAAGCCCCAACCAGAATAGTGAAACTTTTTCGGCGAGCGGAGCGAGCCGCGAAAAATTTACCTTTTTGATAATGTTTCGTGGTGGCGGGCAAGTGATTTTGAAGACCGAAAACATGACATCCCTTCCCTCAACTCCCAACAATAGTAAGTGTAAGTTATAGCGAGCGAGGCGACCCTCGAAATTGTCGAGATTTTTTCTGATGTTTGAAGAAAAGTAAGCAAGAGTACTTGCTTGCTACTACTCTTGCTTACTCTCGCTCGCTATCATAATGATGGCGAGCGAAGCAAGCCCCGAAAATCTTACGAGACTTTGCGGTAGTAAATATAAAGCTACGAATATAAATAAGGGCGAACAGGGCAAGGGACATCAACAAAAAACAATTCGAAAAAGATGTAACGGCGAGCGGAGCGAGCCGCCGAAATTTTTGTTACTTTTTCGGATGGTTACCCGCCGATAGTATTTTCTAAAACCCAGAAAATACTATCGGCGAGCGGAGCGAGCCTCAAAAATATAATAGTTCCGTTATATTTTCTGCAGTATTTTGCATATTGACCGCAAACATGACATCGCCTCCCCCAACTCACAACAATAGTAAGTTTAAGTAACGGCGAGCGAAGCGAGCCTCAAAATTTTTTGAGGTTTTTTTTCTGATGTTTTGTTGACAAAATAAATGATAGTGAGCGAAGCAAACCCCGAAAATTTAAAAGTCTGTGGTGGTGGATATAAAGCTTTGAATATAAATAGGGGCGAGTGGAGCAAGGGAAATAAACTAAACTTACTTACTCACTTGTTGCGGAAACCAGTCCAGAAACAAGTAAGTAGGTAAACCAAAAGTAAGAATCCAAATAGAGGTAACGGCGAGCGGAGCGAGCCGCCGAAATTTTTGTTACTTTTCGGGTGGTCACAAACTGGTTCAAAAAATAAATAACAGCGATTGGAGCGAGCTCTGAAAATTTTGAAAGTTTCCAGCGGCTAAGAAATATGTTGAAAACCTAAAAAATATATATATCAGTGGAATGAGCCGCAGCCTTTTTTAAAATTGGTCAGGTTCATGCAAGACAAGGAAGCTAACTAATGAGCTATGAACAATTTTTAAGTTTGTCGAATAACAACCAAATATAAGGACAACAGACTAGACCCTATATGGAATCAACGGCGAGCGAAGCGAGCCGCGAATTTTTTTATGATCTGGCTGTGTGTGTGAGTTATTTGGTATTAGATATTTTGCAGTTGCACCCTAAAACGGAGGAGGAGTCCCGCACTAGAGCAAGCCAGAAGCTTATCGAAACAGCAGAATGCTATCAGAGGCTAGCAGAGCTTGCTATGACAATTTTTGGTTTTTGTTAGATATTACGCAATTTTTTAGAAAATTTGGCATAGTGACCTAATGCGGGGCGGGGGTCGAGCTTTGGAACATAGTTAGAAGGAACAAATGTTATCATATCAGAGAGCGGATAAAAACGCGAATTTTTTTTGCGCTAGTTGACAAAGTGACCTCGGAGATTATTAATTGAGTAACAATTTTGTGCTTTTTATTGTGGTGGTTGGATTGATACAAACTGACATTAACGGACCAGCCAGACCACTAAAAATAGGTAACGTTACCTCTGCGCTGATCAAAACACAGAGCTCAATACAATAGTAGGTAATATCGGCGAGCGGAGCGAGCCGCGATTTTTTTTTTGCTGCAGTTGGTAACCATATTCAATGTAACGGAAGTAAATAGGAAAAAAATAATCATCAACCTATGGGTTGCAATTTTTTAAGTACCTAAACTAAGATTTTGGGGGGGGTCATGACCCCCGTGACCCCCCCCCTGGGACCGCGCCTGAAGTTGTGTACATAAACACGAAATAAATTTATGTATATTTCGCTTGGAACATAGATCTCTCAAAAAATCGATGATAGCCTACGTTCCATAGGAAATAACGAATAAAACCAACTGCTACTCTACTAAAGACCATGCGGTATGTAACCTGCTTCATATTTGTTTAGGGAACGAATCAAAACTAGGTTTTTGTTACTGTTGGAGCAGTTTGATCAAAAGTAAGCTACCTATGTAAGTAAGCTGACATTAGCTAGAGGTTGCTATGATCTATAAAGATGAGCTGAGTAGAAGCTAAGGGTTGCTTCCAGCTTCGAGCTGACAAGGGTTGATCTCCGGAGAGAATAATACACCCAAACTTGTTGACTTCTTTTAAGAAAGTATTTAATCGGTGTTTGAGCTGAACTAAGTAAAACACATGATCACGTAGAAACGTGCTATTAACATTTTCCGCATTCTAATTTCTAAGAAATCAAATAATATCGCAAAAATGTTCGACTTCGACGGGACTTGAACCCACGTCCTCCCCTCAGTACGGGAATGTGATATGATAACCAACTACACCACGGAGTTAAGTGACGTGGGAGTCAAAAATCTTGAGTGCGAGGCTTACGCACTATAATAATAACAAAAACGTTAGATTTTCCGCATTCTTCCTAGGTAGCTAAATCTGTACGGCTCATACAGTTACGGTTATTGTTTTAGGATGTAACCGGACACCATAACACCCTCGGTAAACCTTACGTGTGCTTAATAAAACATAAAAAAATAGAAGGACAACAAAATAATACACCATCTATGTTGGGTGGAGAAAATATAAGTGACGTGACCAGCTCGAGTTATGCTTACAAAATAAACAAAATATTTTAAGGTTTATTGCGAGTTCTTAGCCCAGCATGCTGGGATGACTTCATTGAGGATCTTCACTCCAACTGAGATGTACTTGTGGAACTCAGGGATAGCGTGTAGGCGCTCTAGCCACGCTGTGGTGCGGGGGAACCTGCGGGAAACGCATCTGTTAATATTGATTTATTTAATTATAAAAAATATGCATCAGTCCATTGCATTTGTTATGCAGGCAGCAAGATGTGATAAGGAAGGGAGGCAAAGGTATGTGTAAACATGTTTTGCGCGTATATAGAAGAACTTGTATTTTAGAGGAATCAAGACTAGATGGCGCGACTAAATCTTGCTTATATTATATTAGTTTGATAAAGGTCATGATTCCTGGAGAATGTTCCCTTAAAAATATCAGATTTCGTTCTAGACTTCGATTGACATTATAAACATTTTATTTCGGAAAAACATGGGCCATAGATGGGTTACTATGCTACTTTTTATTTCCCCCAGTGTTTATGATAAGAAGTTTTACTCGACATCGCTGTCGTCAAAATACAAAACACTCATCATCATCCTAACAGTCCGTTGACATGACAACCACTGTTGGGTATAAGGCCTCCTCCTTATCAAGCCCCTCCCTCTGTTCCATAGCGAGCATCCTATGATTAGACTTTTATTGGAGCATATCATTCTGGCAATTTGCGAGCGATTTTAAATCGAAGCGAGCTTGCCGTGAGTTCGAAGCGAGCACCTCGACGAGACGACGCCGCGCCGCCGCGGGCACGCAGCGAGCTCGTCGCGAATATAATTTGACCTTTTATAAGTATAAATTAATTGTATTTATGGAAATAAAGAGATTTTCCCGTGCCGTCGACAGTGTTCAAAACGCGAATCACACGCTGCGAGCTCGTTGCTCAATGTGATAGATAAGGCTCTTTATGGTCTAAGAATGCTTCCCAATGGTACTTTTGATGTCGTACGACCATCGGGCCGGTGTGATACAAAATAATTATCGGTATAAATTAATAAAAAAGTGTGAAAACACATAGATAATATAAAGCTGTACCGTACTATTCACATCACACTAATATTATAAATGCGAAAAATTGGATGGATGGATGTTTGTTACCTCTTCACGCCAAAACTACTGAACGGATCGGGCTGAAATTGCACACGGGTAATTCTAATCCTGGAATCAAACACAGACTACTTTTTATCCCATAAATCAGTTCCCATGGGATATAAATCACCTTTAAACGTTTCCATAGCAAAAACGCATGCGAAGCCGCGGGCATAAACTAGTTAAGCCATAAATTGATTTTCACGTAGGATACTTTATATAATAAAATTCCGTACTTCTTCTTATCAACTTTAAGCACAGACTCAGTGGCCGCGACAGATGAGCCGAGACTGATGTCAGCGATGGTAAACTGGTCGATGGCCACAAAGTCCTTGTTCCCGAGGTAGGCCTCCACGATCCCGTAGCCGGCCTCGATGTCCCGGAGGTGGCGCTCTGTGGGACCCTTCATGCCTTCCAGCAAAGACGGCAGCTGAGGGAAAGATATTATAAACCTTTATTGGTTGGCTGGTAGAAAATGCCATGATATTAAGCTGTATTGTAAAAATGGGTGCTAGCTACACTTTAGTTAATATAATACTTCATTCATTGGTGCTATATTATGTAGTTAAATAAATAAAAACGTTTAAGAATGTAACAAGAAATGTGTTAAAACCGAAGAAACTATTAGAATAGGTGTGAAGGTTCCATAGATAAATTCAAACTCGAATCGTTTATTCGCTTAGAACATGGGTAGGGCATTAAATATACAGTTGGTCGTTATACAGGGTGGAATTTTGTAATGCTACCTGGAGGGAAAGTACTCTTAATACTGTAGATAGAAAATTTTACTCAAAGAAAACATTCCTTTAATTTTGAAAAGAAATAAAACTGCATTCAAAGATTTTCGAAAATTTGCTTGCCACACCCGTGAATCGAACCGACTAAAATCTGTAAAAATTACACCCTGTATCTTTATTGCATAGATCGTTAGGGTCAATTATAAGGATGAAATCTCTCTAACAAACTTAATAAATTAAATGAAAGGAAAACCATGAAATCTTAAATTATAAATTGAATGGTTCAAGTTAAGCACTTTAACTTAAAGATCCATCTGTTTACTTGTCAATTTATAATTTAAGATTTCATGGTTTTCCTTTCATTTAATTTATTAAGTTTTTTAGAGAGATTTCATCCTTATTATTGACCCTAACGATCTATGCAATAAAAGTACAGGGTGTAATTTTTACAGATTTTAGTCGGTTCGATTCCCGGGTGTGGCAAGCGAATTTTCGAAAATCTTTGAATGCAGTTTTCTTTCTTTTCAAAAATAAAGGAATGTTTTCTTTTAGTACAATTTTCTATCTACAGTATTAAGAGTACTTTCCCTCCAGGTGGCATTACAAAATTCCACCTTGTATAATAGTCAATAGAATTAAAATCTGTCTTTTAAAAATATAAAATATATTGTGGCCAAAATCTTAGCCTAGTCAAATAAAAATACTTTGTAGGCGACTCTAGGCGACAACGGCCGAACTACAAGGCTAACGTTTCAATAGAGGCGCTATCACCGATAAAACTGAAGTTAGTAAAAACCCTAACTAAGCGCTTCAATGAGTGACCGCTAGATGTTAAGAAAGATGCAAAAAGTGACCATTCCTAGATCGCGCAAACGCTGGATTCAGTTACAATTGACCATATAGGAGTTTCCGACATCAACTGTCGGTCGAAAGACCACTGGGCTCCGTGGGCCAGATGGGTCGGGCCCGGTTCCGAGGAGATCTCTCTCTGTACCTATTTGGGGGAATCCACCTTTACCCCCAAAACTTTGGTCCTATTGTAGCTTAGAAGCTACTCGAAGACCCGCATTGAAAATCCGCTAATTTTCAATGCGGGTGCGGATCTATAAACTAATTCTGAGCATCAGCGGGCGCTGATGCTCAGATGATTCGCAAAAAAATATCTATGAATGTAATGTATTAAGTATATCAGTCTAGTAGGTAGGTACCCATAATACAAACTCTGCTTACTTTGGGGCTAGAAGAGACGATCCAGTGTAGATTGTCCAGCATTATTTATTCATTAATTCGTGATGATGTGATGCCCTCCTAGCCGAAATTCGGCCAAGGCGGCCTGTCTCAACGAGGACTAGCCAGGTGCGCAGGACATTTTTATAGTGCACCAGTGTGCGCGCAAACCATAGAGCAGAATGGCGCAAACACAAGTGCACTCTCTATTCCCACTATTCATTCTTATAGTTATCTTTTAAGTACCTACCATAATAAAACATCTCGGGTTTTCAGTATTTGGCCTAAAACTACGTAAAACCTTGGATGGGCAAAATGAAATTAGAAAGATTAAGAACTTACAGCAACCACTTTGAACCTGATGAATATAACGGCAGCATCCAGGAAAAGGCTCTGGTCGACTAAGGCCTGCTTCTCAATGTCTTTAGGGTACAGGCTGCTGTGCTCTGGTTTCCCGTACTTGGCCAGGAGGTACTTCATCTGAGCGTGGCTGGAAGAGAGATAGGATGATGACGATAAAGTTTGATTGAACATTAGGGGAGGCTTATTATTAGTTGGTCAATAAAAATATGTAAATTAGGTCCAGCTGTGCGATTGATTACGCAAAACCCCCGTCCTATATTGACATTTGAAAGGCCTTTGAATGGGTAATTTTTGCGTAATTGCAGAACAGCTGTGAACTAATATAGGTTAATGATGATAATGATGAATGTACAAATTTGAATGAGAAACACATATGAGGGGTGTAGTATCATAACCCGCTAGGTATAATGCTTTTTGACCAATATCGTGTTAGTACCATCAATCAAAAGTTCTTAAAAATTGCTTTGAAATGGTTGGCTGCTTTTCTATCAAAACCCACTAAAACACAGAGAAATTCGCTGGTAAAGAACGATGTTAGGATCAAAAGCCACTATAATAGCGTAGGTCAAAATCAGGTTTCAAAATCCTCTATAACACAATCGACCAATCACAGCACCGGATTTGCGTCGCCTCATCGAGAAAATAGTATGGCGGTTGTGACTTTCTGTGTACAACAAGTGTTCGGATTTTTAATAAATTTAATGCAAAAACATGGAAGAATTAGCCTAGTTTGTGCAAAAATCAGATCCGAAGCATTTGAGGAAGAGGCCACGCGATCCGTCATCATGGAAACGTGAAGTGGAGCGCAAGAAATGGTGAGTGAAAATTGAACAAAAATCTCCTGGAAAGTTAGCAAGAAAAGTTTTATGCAAGATGTACCTAGTTAAGTTTTCAGCCAGTTATGTACGTAGAAACTCGTGTTTAATACATTTTGAATAAAAACTATAAAAATACTTCATATCTTTTTATTTTATGTATGTACGCAGGTAAATTATACATTTTAGGTAAATATCTTTGCTATGTTAACAGTAGGTACCTACCTATTTTTCTTCCTTCACGTGTCAATGACACAACAATTAAAATATATATTATTATTATTCAAAACATAGTAATCAAATAAGTACAATACACCTAGTAATAAAATATAATCCTACCTCCGACTACTATTTTAAAAATTATGTCGTATAACGCCATCCATCCACCATCTTATTGTTGGTTTTGGTTGGTTGCAAAACTCTATATTATAGAGCTTATTTATTATAAATGTTTAAATAAGCAATAGTAAATTAGATTTCAACGATATCAAGTGTATTTAAACATGTACCTACTACGGTGGAATAAATGAAATGAAATTAATTCTAGGTAGGTAATAATCAGGGATCGTACTCGTAAAAACGAAAATAGAAGTTTTTGATTCTGCGCAAACGCTATCTTATATAGGTGACATAAGAGTAGCTTTTGCTTGAAAACGAATCAGAAACATCGATTTTTGTTTTCCGAGTAGGGCCCCAGTGTTAATAATCAAACGTCCAGTGCGAGTCAGACTCGCGCACTAAGGGTTCCGTTTAATTGTAAGACCTTGTTTCTTGTCAAATATCATGATTCTAGGTCAACATGAAGTAGGTACCCACCCTGTATATTGTCGAGGGAGAGAATCATTTTTTTTTTTTGTTAAAATACTTTGCGGTGTTCAGATTTTTCTCGTTATTTGTGCTATATGACCTTGCTTCTTACCAAATTTTATGATTCTAGGTAAACTATAAGTAGACCCTTTAGGTTTTGGTCCTTAGCAAGAATTTAAAGTAGGTATTTATTTTTGGTGAACAAACGACAAATTTACGGTTTTAGGCTTTTTTCCTTTTCTTGTGCTATACCTTGCTTCTTGCCAAATTTTATGATTCTACGTCAGCGGGAAATACCCTATAGGTTTTGGTCCATGGCGAGAATCAAAAGTATTTTTTCTTGTGATGTGAATAAACAACAAATTTACTGTTCTCGGATTTTCCCTTTATTAGACCTTGCTGCTCACCAAGTTTCATGATTCTAGGTCTACGAGAAGTACCCTATAGGTTTTGTGCGCATGTGATTCCCTTGAAAAGTTCAAAATATTTGGACTTAAACGGCTGTACCTTTTGATTGCGTTGACTTAGAAGTTTTATTTATATCGCGGCTTCAAGAGGTTATGGACTTGATATGACGTTAATTTCCACTCTATACGTCCACGCGTTCCTGAGAAAAGAGGGTTGATAGACGGACGGACAGACAGACAGACAGATACACAGACGGACAACAAAGTGATGCTATAAGGGTTCCTTTTTTCCGTTTGAGGTCCGGAACCCTAAAAAAAGGCGAAATATAAAATTCAAAAGCTTCGTTATAGAAAAATCAACGCACCTGTCAGTGAGAATGAAATCTCCGTCTTTCAAAATAGGAACGGTTCCCAGAGGATTGATCTGGAACAAGAATGACATCAATATGTGTACCTATTGTATCTTATTATTATGTTAAACGAAGGAACTTTCAAAAATCGAACTTGCAGTTTGTGATACCTATTAACTAACTTATCTAAGGCATGTTAGTTTTTGGGCAATTTTTATTTAAATCTTTGTTTTATAATTTGTGTGTCGTGTTTGTTGCTCTAGCTAGAAACATAAACGTACCTGTATATTTACTTATACCTGTACCTATCAGAATAATTTATTTTCATTTAATTTCATTACTACCGTACGTCCTCGACCGTACCGACGATTGATGAACATCATCATTAATGGCCTGTACAACCACGAAGGATGGATTTATGTAGTGTTCGTTTTTCGGCACTTACGTAGATCTTGTAAGTCGGACTCGCGCACTAAGGTTCCATATAATTGTAAGCCCTTGTGTCTTGCCAAATATGATTCTTAATCAGCGGGAAGTAGGTACTCTGTAGGTTGGCGAGGAACAAAAATATTTTTTTTGTGCAATCAACAAATTTACGTTTTTCGGATTTTTATGATTCTAGGTCAACAGGAAGTACCCTATAGGTTTTGGTCCATGGCGAGAATCAAGATTTTTCTTTAGTGAATTAACTACAAATTTATATTTCGGATTTTCCCCTTTACTTGTGCTATAAGACCTTGCTTCTTGCCAAATTTCATGATTCTAGGTGAACAGGAAGTACCCTATAGGTTTTGTGTGCAGATGCGGCAAGCAGAAGACAGGGCGCTATGGCGCTCATTAGGGGAAGCCTATGTCCAGCAATGGACTAATATAGGCTGATGATGATGTTGTGGTAAGGGACAGGAACCTTTAGTGCGCGAGTGCAACTCGTACTTGGCAGGTTTATTCTGATTATTTCCCATCAAAAAACCAAGTTCTTACCGCCAGGATTTCCGGTGACTTGTGCTCCAAATTGGCGAAGTCAATATCGATGACGTTCAGCTTGAGTCCCAGGAGATCAGCCACGATCCGGACGGAGTTGGCGGGCGGGCTGGCTTCCAGCTTCCAGAGGGTTAGTTCAGGCATCTTGGCTCACTAGAATCAAATAGTGGGCAACATTGATAGGTAAAGGTAAGTAAATATCTGTAGAACGTTCTCCCAACGCTAACTCAACAAATGGCCTGTGTTGTGTTACAACTTAACGCAAAGACACGCTATTTCCAATCTTTTGCAATATACCTACATACCTAATGAACAACAAACATGGAAAGATGTAAGTAAAGTCACCTGCTCCTGTAAGGGCCAGATAAGGTTTTATCTCTCCGATAAGTGTGACGTTTTAGATTGTTTGACAGTTATAAGCGGTTAATTGTGGGGTGGAGACCCCACAGCCGCAATTATGAAGCGCGTCTTGTGTCGCGCGATTTTTTGTGATTTTGTAGCGCGATTCCTTCACACAGCTTACCTAAACCGAAATGTGACCGAGACGCACGCGAAACACGAACGCCGCCGGCCGCACCGGTCCGACCATGACATGTGGGTGGACCTAATTTGAGCTTTCACTCCCAATCTCCCGAATTTCACTTAGCTACATCGATGTTCCACTTCCATCTCAAAAAGCCACTCGGCAATCTTGTATATTAGGTATACCTACCTATTGAGAGTGCCTAACCAATTATTATACTACCAACAGCCTAATTAAAAAACAAAAATAGGCCTCCCCTATTATTTTCGTCTAATCTACTATCCAAAAAAAAATCAATGGGCTAGGGATACTTATTGTATGTTTTTTCGAGCCGGACACGTATTTTTGAGCCCTGTGAGAATTACCCTTATTATACTACCAACAGCCTATTCCCAGCAATGGGAACTCAACGGCTGGTGATTACAAGTGCCTGTCAATGTCAACATCAAATCATTTATAGTAGGTATAGGTAGGTAGGTACCTATTTCCCACAGTTTACGTTACGGGCCGATGGTGGTCTGGTCAGTCATCTTTAAAACTGGAGGGAGGTTAGGTCCAAACCCACCACGCTTGAGTGACAGAGAGCAAAAAAAAATCTTTATACAACGTTTCAATTTTTAATTAAAAATTTTAGTTCAAGTACCTACCTATAATAAAATAAGGTTATTTATTTATTAAGGCTCAAAACTGAATATAATCGGATAAAAACATGCGAGCTAAGAAAAATACAATACACATAGATCTAGACGATAATTAAAGGCTTGTAAACAGAGATTTATATCGTCTTGTAATGTAATTTTAGAGGTCAAGCAAGAGTCGTAAGATTATTCTTTGCTTCTATTAATAGACTATGATAATTATAATATACAAAATATTATTATGCATACCAAAGTATAGTATCACACAAATATTATAAATGCGAAAGTTTGGATGTATGGGCATCTAATCTGTGGTATGGGTGTTTGTTACCTCTTCTCGCCAAAACTACTGAACGGATCGTGTCCGTCAAGTTAGCAGCCCCGCCATGGAATTTGATGGTTTCAACTATGCCAATAAATGTGTCCTGAAATAGTGACCCCGATGCCCTAAGTAATATAAATAGTGCCCCAGTACTTTAGGAGATAGTTAGGTCTTTCAATGTGGCTGCTGTCTTGACGTCAAGCTGGTTTCGACGAATCTATAGCGAGATATGAACTATGCCAATTAACTGTGCCTTACGGTATCTACCTAGTTCTCCTGAAAAGCTCAGAAATAGACCTCCTGAGGTTTAAGAGATATTTGGCTCTGACTGAACATCTACATACATTTTAAAGTACAGACGAGTACAAAAGTGAATTGTTCCTCGAACGTCGATTCCCCCTAAGTCGATTCCTATAACGTAGATTTTTGTAAAGGCGACCACGCTTGAATGCCCTTCACGACGATCTCCTTTTTGTGAAACGGTGTACAGTCCGCTGTGGCGTAGAGAAAATGAATAAAAACTTTGGGCTGATAAAATCCATTACTACCTACAATTTTTAAATTTTAAATGGAATAAATAATATCTCGTGGTAGACTTTCAGGTCGATCGAAGGTCTAGCGGTCTAGAATTAAACTATCTCAATCCTACCTACAAATATTATAAAGCCGAATGTTTGTGAAATGAGATTTTTTTGTTACCTTTGATCTCCAAAACTACTAAACAGATCAAGATGAAATTTAGCGTACATTTAGAACAAAGTCTACCTTAGATAATAGCCTACTATACCTATAATAAATTTAGCTAGTATTAATTAAAATTTAATAATATATATTTAATTTAATTAAATTAGAGCTAGTATTATTATAAAAGCAAAAGTAATTTCTATGTTTGTGTGTTTCTCACGCCTAAAAAGCTGAATAGATCCTAAAAAAATTGGCAGAGAGGTAGACGGTATCCGTGAACAGAAATAATTTTTCTTCCGGAAAAGAGCGTACGAAGTCGTGGGCAGGAGCTTTTATCGATAATAGGTATACCTATACAAGAAAAATAAATAAAATTTGTGTGTTCACAAACAAATTTACATAAGTACCTTCTCAAATATAACTCACCGGATTATAATATCGCTTCCAAACACGACTGAAGCCTGTCCGAGGAGATAATAATATGGACTGCTCTCTCGTGAAGTAACGGCAATCAACAGATAGTCTGTAAACTTGCTATTCACGGATAGATTAGGAGCTGAGTTTGTCTTTCCTATTTCATTCATTTTGTATTCACCTGTGTAACTTCCAACGGGTTTCCTTTCTGCTCTCTTTTTAGCGTAGCCTACGCTATTCGAAACTAAACCTACCTACGTAGCGTAGGTAGGTAACCATTGACGCATCGGTTTCGAATGAGCTTTCCATCTTTTCGTGGTATTTGTGAAAGATGGTGTGTAGCAGCCATGAAACTCACTCCATACATCATAATGTAATGCATTTTTTTTAATTTGCTTTTTAGGGCATTTCTTGTGAGCATTCTTCAAAATCAAAAATATATTAATTTATGTTCAATAGATGAACAAGCTAATTTGCATAACTGCAGCAATTTATATCAAACACAGTCAGTGTTGGATTCATCTCTATTCGATTGGCTCCGATGCCACAGTACGGGCTGTGGTATGGTTATAAATAAATTTAAGTACCCAAATAAAAACGGATAAATAAATCCACCGATCAATCTCGTCAACCTGAATAGTAATATTGCCGCTGTCTTCCGTACTATATTAGTGTGCTATCAGTTAGTACCTACAAAATTATGTTATGATTATGGAGATAACGCTTTTGTGTTATCATATCACTAAGTGATGTGCAGTTTACACATACGAATATTATCATTGTTATTTTGCATACGGGCTGAAAACATGAATGACAAGTTTTCGACTGTCATTGTCCTCCTGCAGGGCAAATGCTCTATGCTCCGGGCTGTACCTGAAAACCAGCGTAGCATTAGGCCTAGCCGAATGCTACACATGCTGAGTGAGGTGGTGACCCTTTTTAATGAAATGAAATTTGTTTATTTCTCTTAAACCACATATAGCCAAACATTGAAAATTAAAAGCTTAATACTAAAAAACGATACAAAGATATTATCAGTGAAAAATGAAGTAACAATGTTGCTTAAATATAAATACATGCATGAGTAACAATTTTATTGTGGCAGAGAAATGGCCCATAGCTCAGCTTAATGCTCCAGCATGTCGCCATGCTGCAGCGCTGGTATTCTGCTAAGGGCTGCATTTAGGTCACGGACACCTTGACACCCAATAAGAAAAAAAAAATTATAAAATAATTTAACCAAACACAATACATATCTATTTTAAACTCAGGTTTAATGTCATATTAATTAGATTAAAAAGGAAGGATACCACTAAATTACTTGCTATAATGATATTGAGCCGTTTCAAAGACACCTTTTACCCTACTACCTCTCTGCCTTTTACAATTTTTCTTATACATTTAGTTTTAATTTTAGTTATAGCACCTACCTAGTCTGTCCTTTGTATTTATATGGGTAAAAGTGTAGGTAAATTAAATATTTTTCTTCCTTTCTTTCTTTAAATGCCATTGTTAACGCTTTCACTGCCAATGCCGGCGGCGGCGGCGGCGGTGCGACCGCAGGGCCGCGCCACGGCGGCGCTGGAGGAACACATCTGCGTCTTGGGCCATGAAATCGTTAGTAACAAATCATCATCAAGTCAGCCAGTCTATCACATATGTACGATAAATAATACTTTATTGTACATATTAAAAAAGCAGATAAACAAGAAGTAAGAAGTTATCAATCCACATTTTTTACCAATATTGATAAATATATTTAATTTAGGATAAGTAGATTCTTTTTATCTTTAGTAAAGCTCAAAGTACCTACTATACTATACCTACCGAGATAAAACATGATGTATTAAAATAATATAATTATACGCATAATTTATTCAATTTATTTTTATAAACAAAATTCAAAAAGTTTTAACCTTCCCATTTACATTAAGTAGGTTTTAAAACATTAGCGGCAAAACCTAGATTCAAATTGAATTACTTACTTACTTGGATTTGTATCCCTATCTAATTATAATATCTGTGCCTAATACCTATACATACAGAATATCAGTCAATTGAGCTAAGCTGTGCACTATTTACCGCAAAAATAGAAAAACAAATGGGCAATACTTTTAAACACATATTTGTCTGTTGCATAAACTAAACACTGAGTTGGAAACCTGTATTCACAAAGAAAATTACAATCAAATATTAGAAATTTTACTACAAAACTTTCGCAGTTTGTCGAACGTTGGTGTTCTTCCAACACAAACTAGGTTCATAGTTAACCCGCTGACATTCATAACAAATAATAGAAATAAATTAGAACTAGTATTTACAATTGAAACAATCACTGAGTTTGAACCTTACCTACAAAGGCATAAAAACCAGGCCCAACCGGTTATTTTTACAAATCGTACCATTCCAGTTTGGTAGAAACCGGCCCAGATACAGAACTCTACAAAAATATAGAGCGCTCGGCAGCCCGAGGCTTTGCGCTCCTGCGCAAAGCCTCGGGCTGCCCGTGCGCAACAAAGATCTCCATCGAGATCATAATCTCCATTCATTGCCCACTTCATAAAGACGGGAAGCAGTCTATATAAAACGGCCTCAGATCATTACAATCCCGTGATCTCCACAATACCCGATTATCCCATCGACAATCCTCCCATGAGTTCTCTCCTCCGTAGACCGAGACACGTTCTGGTGACCCCGTTGACCCAATCACCGCCGCTAACCCGGAGGTGACGGCGACCAGGACCTATTCGCTTCCACACACCACACAGCCGACCAAAAACCGACCCCGCCGAATGCCAGGGACTAAGAATTCCTCGCTTTGTACATGTACGAATGCACCTATGGGCGAAAGCACCTAGGCGACACCTCCATTTCTTCTTATAGCATCTGGCAACAGCCCAAGCCGAGGCGCGCACCTAAGTGGTGGCCTTTGTACGTGTTGCCCCAATCTTTTACCGGCGAGGCGACCCCTGAACCCCTGCGCCCGCTAAAAGTCCGGTAACGCTGTACTGTCAATCTGCGGTCAACAGCATTATAGTCCTTTCGAAAAAAACACTTATAAATAATTAATAATAAATGATGCCCGAAAATTTACACCATAGCATAATCTAGCCCCAAGCTAAGCAGAGCTTGTGTTATGGGTACTACCCGTACCAGTACCCAGTATACCTAAATATATTTAACGATACATATATATACACCCAGAACACCCGGAACAAATATCATCATATAGTAAAAACATTTGTCCCGAAGCGGGAAGCCAACCCGCAACCTACTGCGTTGCAGGTGGACCTTCGCCCGCTGCGTCATAGAAGTCGTAACTTACCAAAAATTATACATTAATATAATAAATGCGAAAGTTTGGGTTTGGATGTATAGATGTTAGGATGGATGTTTGTTACCTTTTAACGCAAAAACTACTGAACGTATCGGGCTGAAATGTTGCAGATTTAGGCTTGGAATAAAACATAGGTAGGTAGAGATAAACCATAGTAAAAATGCACGTCAAAATGCACGCCCCCTCCAAACGGTAAATGTCATACAATCGGCGTTTTAGAATGATTTATCTCTATTACTTTTTATCCATCGATCAAAAATTTCCGGCCGGGAGGCCGCATACTTGATCGATGTTTTTATCCCATAAATCAAATAACCATAAAACGTTTCCATAAAAACAACGCGTGCGAAGCCGCGGGCACAAACTAGTTTGAATATAAAAATAACAAATAAGAGATATCTTCATTGTGCCTTTGCCAATTTATTTCTCTTCCAAAACGCGTTCAAAAGCTTGCCAAAGTAGACGGCGCCCTCTTTATTGATCGTTTTGAAGAAACTCTCCTCTTCAAGTCTGGCCACCCAGTCGGTGCATTTGGGAAACCTGGGGGGAAACACAGATTTGTAAAATGGCAAAAGGACCTAAGCCCAGTAGTGGGACAGTAATGGCTAGTCAATTTAGTTTTTAATATACTTTTTTCATAGAGAAAATTACAATCAAATAATAGAAATAAATTAGAACTAGTATTTACAATTGAAACAATTGAGCTAACTGCAGACTGCAAACAATCTACAGGTAGCTCAACTGATTTATTTTTGATGAAATTGTTCAAAATCAAAAATCAAAAACTCTTTATTTCCATAAATACAATAAATGTAGAAAAGAAGAACAAGAAATATAATAATACACTTAGAAAAGGTCAAAATAAAAAACTAAACACTGACACGGAAATAAAGTGATATTTTTTGATTTCTGTCGCGTCGGTATGTAGACTAAAGTAAAGAAGCGACGAAGAAACCTTTAGCCTGTTAGTTGTTATTTTTCGAGTTGGAGCAAAACCCGTCCCAAGCTTTTTTGTCCTCTAGATAATCTGATATTTTATAGTAAGCCTTTTTGCACAGCAAGGTTTTGACAATTTGTTTGAATTTATTTACTGATAATTTTTGCAACTCACTAGGAGTTTTGTTGTAGAAGCGTATACATTGCCCTTTAAAAGATACATTTATTTTGTGTAGCCTAGTTGTGGGCACAGCGAGTTTATGTTTATTTTTGGTATTAAAAATATGTTTATCGCTATTTTTAGGGAACCGATTTATATTTTTATGAGTGTACAATAAGTTTTCATAGATATATTGACATGGTACTGTCATTATGTTTATTTCTTTGAATTTATCACGTAGAGATTCTCTAGGACCCATGTTATAGATAGCCCGAACAGCCCTCTTCTGCAGCACAAATACGGTGTTAATATCTGCAGCGTTCCCCCACAGCAGTATACCATAAGACATAATACTATGGAAGTAGCTGAAATAAACAAGTCTAGATGTATCCACGTCTGTAAGATGACGGATTTTTTTGACTGCATACGCTGCAGAACTGAGTCTCTTCGATAGCTTATCTATGTGTGGGCCCCATTGAAGTTTATTATCTAAGGTGATTCCTAAGAATACGGCACTTTCTACTATTTCTAAAGTTTCTCCTTTAACGTTTACATCAGCCTTCACTTGTTTAACATTAGGTAGAATAAATCTAATACATTTTGTTTTGGTTTCGTTTAGCAAAAGATTATTGACACTAAACCAATGAACTACTTTTGAGATGTGTTGTTTGTTTTACTCAATTATTATTGATTTTTTTGGTTTTATGGAACAAAATACATTTCTGTGGTCTTAAATGGATATTGTAGATTATTGGTAGATAAAAACTCTCATTCTTATAACTATTTTGATAAATTTTCAGAAGCACTACATTAGATTCTGATGAATATGATCACTAAATTCAAAACTCATTTTGTTGAAGCGTGATTAATGTGATTAGTTTTGATTTCACTACCTATTATAAAACACTTTTGGTTTTAACATGGAGTTCCCGGCCAACGGATAAAATATGATTATGCCGTTGCAATCGCGCGCGACGCATTACAGAATTAAATTTGCCATTTCGTATGCTGCTGTGCTTATTTAATACATTCACTGCCCAGGGTCAGCGGTGCGACGAGGGGCGCACCGCCGTGACGAAATGCTGCAGATGGATAGGGCGTCTTAGCCCATGCAAGTGTTAAATTAGTTTTTGATTCTTAGCAGTACTTTGATAGATTCAAGCGGGTGTGGTCTTGTTTGACAGGTACTACAGCTGGGAGAACAAAGCGAGCCGCGCTGAGAAACGACATGACATCGCTCTCGATTATTCCAGTACAGTCGGTACTAGTATCACAGCTGGGAGAACAAAGCGAGCCGCGCTGAGAAACGACATGACATCGCTCTCAATTATCCCAGTAGTACAGTCGGCACTAGTATCACAGCTGGGAGAACAAAGCGAGCCGCGCTGAGAAACGACATGACATCGCTCTCGATTATCCCAGTAGTACAGTAGGTATTAGTATCACAGCTGGGAGAACAAAGCGAGCCGCGCTGAGAAACGACATGACATCGCTCTCGATTATCCCAGTAGTACAGTCGGTACTAGTATCACAGCTGGGAGAACAAAGCGAGCCGCGCTGAGAAACGACATGACATAGCTCTCGATTATCCCAGTAGTACAGCGGTACTAGTATCACAGCTGGGAGAACAAAGCGAGCCGCGCTGAGCAACGATATACCGCACCCTTGCACCGCCATGGCTGGGCAGTGAATGCGCTAAGGTTTTGATAGAAACTTTAACAAGGTCAACATGATAATATCTTACTTGTCTTTGTCCACTCCGTGCATGTACTGTATAGCAGTGACGGTGGAGCCGGCGGCGAGGTCGGCGAGCGTCAGTCTGTCGGCGGCCAGGTAGGCGCGGGAGGAGAGGTAGGCCTCCAGGATGCCGTACGAGGACTCTATGTCCGCCTTGTGCCGGGCGGTCGGTTCTGTCAGGTTGCCCATTAGGGTTCCTCCCTGAAAATATGAACTCTTTCCTAGTACCTAGTTGTCTATTTTTTTTCGACACCCTATTTCGTCTCGATGCTGGGCATTGAGGTCCTCAGTTGTTCAGAATTAATAAAATATTTGATTGTTTTGAAATAACTAAAGACTTCAAATTCCTTAGTATTTACACTGTTTTTACGTAATCGGGACAAATACCAATCCCTCAGGAATAACATATAAGGGACCATCTCAAGATCATTCTCTATAAAATAGTAAAAGAATGATCCAAATCGGTCGATTACTCCGTCTATAGGCTACTTGACTCGTACAAAATTTGGCGCAATAAATAAATATTTTCTGTAGTATTATAGATTGTAAGATATTGCATATTTTCAATTTTTTTTTTTTTTTTTGAACTCTGAAAACGCTGTCGGCCATGTTGTGATGTCATAGGACTTCAAGCAAATTTCATGTCGGATCCTCTAAGAGTGAAATTCGCTATTAGTCTGTCTATATTTTTACAATGATTAACGTTTGCTAATGTTCTTAAATTGTTCGTTTCCATGAAAACGTTCTCTGTTCCATGGGAACTAATTTATGGGATAAAAAGTCTGCTTGATTCTAGGATTAAAATTAACGCTATGCAAATTTCAGCCCGATCCGTTAAGTAGTTTTGGCGTGAAGAGGTAACAAACATCCATCCATATAAACATCCAAAGTTTCTAGTGTGTTTTTGAATGCTTATGATTGTGCCGTAAGAAAGCGGTGCTGGACTTATGTACTAAGTCCTTTACTCGCCATCGGTTATCGGTTCTGCGAGCTTTATGGCTTCCAAACTGCCACTGGCATACAGCTGATAGGAATCAACATTAATAATAATACTGTCCTCCTAGCCGAATTTCGACCACGGCAGTCTTATCGGAGACTTGCGCAGGACATTAATATAGCGCACAAGTGCATGCGCAAACACAGGTGCACTCTCTATTCCCTCACTCAGGAATCAACATTAGGTACACAAGAACAAAATTACAAATTTTAAAAACCCCTCGACGGATTTTCAAGAAACATGGCTAAGAACACTCGGGATAAAATTATCTATGACACAAAAAAAAACTAAACGAAAATCGGTTCATCCGTTTGGGAGCTACGATACCACAGACAGAAACACAGATACACAGACAGACACGTTAAACTTATAACACCTCTCTCTTTTTGCGGCGGGGGTTAAAAAGGTACAAGTACACTTACCGCACAGTTGAGCAACGCCCTGAAGAACACTCCAGCGTTGAAGTACATGCACTGGTCTACGACGGCTCTGGCCTGTAGCTCGCTCGGGTACAGCCTCTCTTTGTGAGCTTCTCCATACTTGGATAGCAGGTATATCATTATCGCATGACTGGAACAGAGAAAAAAAATCATAAAGGTAGACGAAGCAGTGTTTTTTGACTAGGGTATAAAAGGCAAACATTACATCGAATCGTCATCGTACGCGTAACATATTAGAAATTCCTTTTAACTTCAATAATTTACGGAATACGAAATTTTTGCGATAGTATTTGATTTCTTAGAATTTACGGAATGTATGCGATTTTCTCTATTCTATAAAAATTTTAGATAGGCACTTTCCGTAGTGAGACCGCGGCGCGCCGTGTTGTTGCCAAGTGAAATGAGAATCGCTCATTTGGAATCAGTGTAAATGTGTTTTTGTGGTGAGTTTTTGACGTGACAACGTCTTATAATTCGATAGAGCCGGCTGCACGCACGAAAAAACATGACTCATGGGCGTTACCTCGCTCTGAGGCGTTACCTCGCTCTGAAGCGTTACCTCGCTCTGAGGCGTTACCTCGCTCTGAGGCGTTCCATGTAGCACAATCGGCCTTTGCGTACGGCAGCGTTCGACATCGATGCGTCTGCGTGGACAGCTGCTATACTATAGTACATTTACATGTTTTGATCGAGTATCAAATGCTACCATTCCATCAGTATTTTCTTAAGACGTTGTCACGTTCAACTATCGTCAGTAAACCGACTTTACAGACAACCAATTTTTTTCACAGAAGCTCGTTCAATATGATTGCACAATAATAATGGTTACAATAACAGTTAGGTTTATTGGAAAAAAACACTATTCTATCTTAACTACTCATTAGTGTGCGTGTCAGCATTTTTTCAACGCACACATTTAACGACAATGCCACAGTTTTTGATGTCAGGGCGTGTCTAACGATTTAAATCTTTGATTCTATCCATGACAAAAACTAGCCATGCTAGTCATAAAAGCGGGTCGATTCTTTTCTTTTCATGCCTAGTGACTTTCTTGTCTGTTGGCGCTATTTTGCTATTTTATGACCTAAGGGTAGGGTTGCCATCCCTCCGGGTTTCCCCGGATTTGTCCTAGTTTAGAGGGCGTCCGGGGAGCGTCTGGGCGGGGTTTTATTTGTAGTCCGGGATTAAATATTTCAAGTTTTGGGCCACCACCGCCACCGGGTTGTATAATGTGATGCATATTAGTATAAGTTTTGATTCGTAGCCGGATGAAGGCCCTATTTGGCTGAAACAGTATTTGGTGGACCCTGGTCAGCGTCCATTTAGTAATAATTACACTTTTATTCAGAAAACGAGTCTCTGGTATTTGAGCTCACCTTTCAGATAAAACAAAATCGCCATCTTCAATCACCGGCACTGTTTGCATTGGATTCAGCTGAAATAAAAAATAATGACACATTAATTCAGAGCAAATAAAAACTACTACGTTAAGCTAGAACCCGGCAGATGTGTTTAATCATTAAGTAAGAATGAGGAACTTTACACGTTCCCTGTACACCCACCGGTGGTGCATTTTGAGGTTCTTGTACGTGCGTGCATGACTCACAAATATATAATAATATACATATACTAGCTGCGCCCCGCGGCTACGCTCGCGTGGAAATTTAAAATTATCACTTATATTGGTATGAATTGGTATGAAAAATAGATGTTGGCCGATTCTCAGACCTACTGAATATGCTCACAAAATTTCATGAGAATCGGTCAAGCCGTTTCGGAGGAGTACGGGAACGAGCATTGTGACACGAGAATTTTATAAGTATATAAGATAATCACACTAATATTATAAATTAGACACAGTTTTTAAAACTTCTGCAGATGGCATCGTTTTCCATTTATAACCATGTCCATTGTTTTGGTTCCTAAATAAACGATTTTTATTAAAAAAAAAAAAAAAAAAAAAAAAATGCGAAAGTTTGGATGGATAGATGTATGGATGTTTGTTACCTCTTCACGAAAAAACTACTGAACGGATCAGGCTGAAATTTTGCATACAGGTAAGTCTAACCCTGGAATCAAACATAGGCTACTTTTTATCCTACAAACCAGTTCCCATGGGATAGAAATAACCTTTAATCGTTTTCATAGAAACAACGCGTGCGAAGCCACGGGCATAAACTAGTAGTACATAAGCCTGAGCTCTTACTAATTTAAGGGGTTGTAAATATGTACACACGTGAGCTTATCCACTTGTCAAGAAAACCAGGAGAGCTTTTCATTTAGGGTAGCCACAATTTGCGTTTGCACGAAGTCCATAATCCGACTCCATAATCTCTTGGCTTCTCAGGTAACATGTAGGTATAAGATTACGTACTTATAACTTTTGAAACTTTAATAGTATGGAACCTTATCTACTTGTATGCCTGGTTAATATCCCAATATATGTAGGTGTCATTAACACTTTCATGGCCCAAGACGCAGACGAGCCTCTCGACCCTCGTGTTTCGGCGCGGCGGCGCGCCCCTGCGGGTCGCACCGCCGAGACTGGGCAGTGAATGCGATACACTAAGGAGCGATGTATTGCTTAGTTACCTTTTTAAACTCCGGCGTCTTATGCTCCATCTTAACGAGATTGACCTCTTTAATCTGCAGCTTGAGATCCAGGATATCGGCGAGCATCTGGACCGAGCGCGCGGCCGGGCTGCCCATGGCTCGGTGAAGGATTATGCGGGACATGCTGGCTGGAAGATTAACCTTCTCATGTAGTAAGTCCCTTTTCATGTAGTAAGTCCCTTTTCATGTAGTACCCAAGTCGCACTCTCTTCCTAGCTAGTTAGCGAACGTACCCAGACCCACCCATACTATGCGACATCCATTTTTTATTTTTTTTACAAAAACAAGTCTTGCCACTTGTGAGTTTTAAGGGCGCTTTACGCTGCGTGCCCTATTTGAATATACTTAGCTCGAAAAAGCGGGACTAGACGAGTAGACTATAGCTAGAGGATATTGACTACGTGACGAAAACCTAAGCCCCCCTCTCTTTCCTGTGACCAGCGTGGTATTTTGAAGATCTATCTTATATGGTGGTGATCGCGTCATCTTCGGAAGCCGACACTTCCATATCCATACCATTCCATACCCATGGTATATTTAAGTTGGTGATACTTTATTTCTATCTACAATAGTAATTTAAATTTTCATAGTGGAATACTCACATATGAACCACCTAAATGACAATGATGCAATCGCAGAAGAAATACACGGTGTATCATAATATATGTACTATGCCGAAGGGGGGGGGAGATAATTAAAAATTCCTATTTTAAGTTTTAATTTCCTAGTGCCTAAATAAAGTAACAACCCTATCCGGGTAACCCCGGGGGGGGGGGGGGGAAATTCCCCCCTTTCGGATAGTACCTACACATGTTTTGATACACGTTGTATAACGTAATTTTTTAGTCCGTGTTATTGTTTACGTGTTAATTACCCCACGGGGTGTTCGTGTTTACCCAACTAATGGCGGGTAAAGCCGAACACTAAGGGTTTTGATTTTTTTTCATATTCTAACAATTTGTTAAAAATATTAATTTTGTTTAGTGAATTCGTTAGACAGATAAGTAAACTTTATAATTAACCAATAAATAAAACTCTGTGATCAAATTCCTCTGTTTTATTGAAGTTTTTTCTTAGGAGTTCGTATTTCCCCCACTAACCACCTAACTAAAACGAGAAAAAGTTTTGGCGTGAAGAGGTAACAATCATCCATTCTAGATCTAAACATCCAAACTTCGCATTTATAATATTATTGTGATTGTGTTCTTTCATTAAGACAAAGAAAATAAATGAGTGGACGGAATTTATTAGATGATGTTGTGCCAATTTACTTCGTTTATAATAGGTCCCTAGATGGGGTGCCTATACACATAATGCCCGCTATATTATGAATGTGGGTTAAAATATCATAACACTAACCTAGTGATAGCAGTCGAGTAAACAGGAAGTAACTGTATTACGTCATAGAAACACGAATTTCAGGGTCAACAACACACATTTGAGCCAACAGAATTTTATAAAAACTAAATAATGCACTAAGTACTATACTTACGGCAGTTTGGCTAACGATATTTTCACACTGAAGACCAAGTCTTAGTTACAGCAGTAAAGATGTTATAATACTATGGTTATAGTTATCTGAGCCAAACAACGATAAGGTTATAAATTTTTACAAGATAAAGCAACCTACAATCACAGAATCGGTGGTCGGGGCAACGGTCGCTGGCCTTGAGGTGCGTGCGCGCACCCGGCGCGGTTACGAAACGGATGCGCGGTGGCGCGAAAACCAAATGGATTATTTTGGAACATTCCTAACTATTATTTTGTTGTTTAAATTATTATGAGCTGCATTATGAATTAAATTAGTATAAGAATTTTAGAATTTTTTGGACCTTGTTATATTATGCTTGGAAGGTACAATAATAGTGATATATCTATTTCATACTGTTCCATAAAAAATCAATTAATTTATTTGATTCATTGAAACGTTTAACAATAACTAATGTAGTTGGTTAATTTATATAATAATGGTATCATATTAGTTGCTCATCAAATAAGTCAAATATACAAAATCGATGTAACTTGCAGAGTACTTTAAATAATAATAATAACTTTATTGCGCAAAAAACAAGCATAATCAAATCAGTCATCACAGTAGAGATACATACAATTTGAAAATACTTATATGTATTTAAGTTTTGCTGTGTATTATCTACACTAAGTGAGAGACTTGTGCTGTAGATGCCACTTGATGGTACAAACGAAAAAGTTTATGCTTGGAACTTGGAAGGTCCAATTGAAGTAGGTCGTTGCTGGAATTTTTATGATACTGTATATAGAGCAACAGATGATGAACTGTTGATTGACTGAGTTCTCAGTACACAACACTTTTATGTATTTTAAGCTCCCACCACTTTAAAAAAACTGTTGAGTCTCTTATAAACTTTGTTTATTCCGAAATGTGCTAAATATATTGTAATTTTACTTACTGCAAAACTTAGTCACTAGTTAAACATTAAGTTTCATAAAAAAGAAGGAACTCGGCAACAATTTTAAGTATTTTCTGCACTTCGTCTTCAGATAATCTCTCTTCACTCTCTTGGACAATCTGAAATGAAAGGACTTGATTTACCAAAAAAATCAAGGACCACTAATTTTACCTTGAAAAATTGGTACAGGACATCCCTTCATAGCATTGAATGGCGAAACCAGTTTTCCTCAGACATTGTTGCCGCAGTGATTCACCTATTGGATGCAAAGGCAAGTCTGCACGAGTTGTTCCAATTTAAGTTATTAATCAGCTTGATTGACTATCATGCTGTTGATGAGTGTAGATTTATAATCAAAGCAGTTTTAAAGAAGAAAGGTCCTTTTGTTGAAATTAAAAAAAAAAATTATAGTTCACACACAACACAACACCATGCATTGTCTTCACCTTGTTTTTCACTTTTAAAAAAAAACTGAGGTACATTAAGGTACCTATTTAAAACATATTGTATGTCTATTATAGATAAGCTGTTGAAAGTATACACAATTTTATACCTAAGATCTTTTTTGTACAACAGTCACACTTTCACACTAATATTTTAAATGTGAAAGTTTGGATGGATGGATGTTTGTTACCTCTTCACGCCAAAACTACTGAACGGATCGGGCTGAAATTTTGTATACAGATAATTATAATCCTGGAATCAAACATAGGCTACTTTTTATCCCATAAATCAGTTCCCATGGGATAGAAATCACCTTTTATCGTTTCCATAGAAACAACGCGTGCGAAGCCGCGGGCGGCAGCTAGTTAGCAATAAATATATTTCTGATTCTGATTTCGCCAACCTTCCATCAGCTGATCCTTATAAGGACCGGTAAAATCAGTTTTTCTTAGAACTTTATTTACCAATTGTATTTCCAGTTCCGTTCTAGGAGGTGTATTGACCATCATCAGTTTCTCAGTCTTGGTCAATTTGAACTGTTTCATAGCTTCTAGAAATTTCTGGATTCCTTCAGCAGTTTGGTGTTTGCATTCTGTTTCTTGGAGGAAGTGCACAGTCTAAAATAATAAATACTGTCTTATTCTCTTGTATTATTTAAGTACTTTATTTTAAACAGAAACATGTATTTTTATTTCCTTCAAAATAAAAGGATATAATTTATGAAGCTGCATTAATATGTAGGCTATCAATATCAGCTTATTTCTAAAATCATTATTTCTTATTTGACAATAATTTTTGGTAAACAAATTGAGTTGTCCAAGTGCTATGCAATTTCGTAATCCAAAAGAAATAATGTTATTAAATCCGACACTTTTGTACTTTTCAGATCACTTTTCTACGGACTTACAACAACCACTTTCCTAGCATCAATAAGCGCACCTTGGTATGACAAGGTACTAAGGTGTATACCTAATCATGTGACTATCAGCGCAGCGGGCGAAGGTCCACCTGCGACACAGGAGGTTGCGGGTTCGATTCCCGCCTCGGGACAAATGTTTGTACGATCTGCAGATATTTGTTCAGGGGTTCTGGATGTTTTTCTATGTATAATAAAAAATATCTATCTATGTAGTGTATTGTATTATGTATATCAGTTATCTAGTACCCATAACACAAGCGCTGCTTAGCTTGGGGCTAGATAACGTGTGAATTGTCCAGCATTATTTATTATTATTATCATCCCAGATTTTGTAAGGGAAAGCCATTTCATTTGAAACAAAGGTTTTATAATTCATAGGAAAGCCTCAGTTATTGACGTCCAGATGGTTCACTTTGCATTTTAATATTTTTTTTGTTAGCCAAGGGATACTGTGTTAACAGACCTCATATGTGACTGTGGCTAAAGAGCCTTCCCGCTTGTGTTTCTTCTGTGAGCTGTCCTTCAGCTCCTGGAGAAGCTGCATGACTTCGAAGTTGCAGAGGAAAGCAGCCTTCGCATTTATGCTGAAAGAACATTTTCTCAAAATTTATGCATTTTTTCAAATAATTATAGGATAGGGTTGGAGTGGGTGGAGTTTACGGGATGCAGGCAATTAAATTACAAGGCAAAAAAGACTTTTCAACAACTTTTTTAAAATGCATAATTAACATAAATTTGATTTGAGGGGGGGGGGGTTGTTATCAAAAACCAACGTTTTCCCAAAAAAGGTCAGTGGCCTTGAGGTCAAAGGTCATTGACCTTGGCTTCAAATCTCAGTAATTAACTTTCTGTCATGGACCCTAGCAAATCCAACGTTTTCCCAAAAAAAAAGGTCAGCGAACTTAAGGTCAAAGGTCAATGACCTTGACCATGAAAAAAAGTTTAATTTTCCTTGCGTCCCGTAAATTCCACAGCGACCTAGGATAGGCTACAGCTTCGCAAGCGTTATGCTGAGATGAGGCTTTTTTATAGCAGCTATAAAAATAAGATCTGAAAATAATCGTTTTATAATAGGTAATTGTAATTATTATGAAACTTAAATAAAAATTTATTCACAAAGAAAATTATACTAGTATTTACAATTGAAACAATTGAGCTAACTGCCGACTGTTGCAAACAGTCTACAGATAGCTCATTAATAAAATAATAAATAATACTTACGTTTCCATTTACACTTCGAATCCTGCAAAATTGCCTACAATGTTTTGAATCAGAGGCAAAACAAAACTAACATAAACAAGTACTTAATTATGAAACGAACCAAGGTATCTATGCACAGCAGTATTTATTTAGAGGATATACACCAAAATCTGATCAGGTACAAGTTGTACAGTACCTAAGTACGTACGAACAGTTGTCAGCCTATGTCGTATCGTCTTTATTCAAAGCGTTCTGAATGCTCTAAGTCTTTACTTGATTTTAAACCAGGTATTCATGTAAATGAAGCAACACCAACAAAATTATTTCATTGTACACACGAAATCGTTTAAATAAAGGTATGTGTGATCGATTGATTGTATTGTACGTACATGCATGAGTGAGATGTAATGTAAATAAATAAATATTTATTTCGACGTACGTTCATTTATCTTTTTGTCATTGTTTGCATTGGAGTTTTATAGGAAAATAGTTAGCATTTGTCGAATCTATGAATTGAATTGATGGAGTGGACCGCGGAATTATTGGAGTAGACCTGTGAGTGGACCTAAACCCAGATGACGAGTTTCACTGAATTATTTTATCCTTTAGTGTACTGTTACACATTTGTTTCGAATTTTTTTACGCAAAAGAAAATGGAAAAACATTCATTTCGGGAATATTAGGTCTGTCTGTAAAATATCTGAACTGAACGCACGCAACCAAACCAACAAAAGAAGTCTGGCACCAGTGTTGCCGTTCAACTAAATTAGAAGTCCCTAGCCAGTATTAGAAATTCCTCTAGATATGGAAAAAATCGTTCCATAAAAATCCGCTAGAAGTCGCTAACCTACCTCATCTATTGTGACCTCAGTAACGCTCAAACCGAAATGCTCTAGGGTAGTTGTGGTTCTATTCCTCCGTAGTTGTTTGTTCTATTCCTACTCTTTGACGACCTCTGTGGCGCAGCGGGCGAAGGTCCGCATGCGACGAAGGATGGGTAAGTACTTGATAACGATATCCTTAAAAGGGACATTATACTACCTACATAGATAAACATCTATGTTTTTTCTAAGGGTTTTCTATATGTATTTTTATTACACATAAATAACACACGGAACAAATATCTTCAGATCGTACAAACATTTGTCCCAAGGAATTCGATATGTGTAATAAATAAAACGTCAAGTGCGAGTCGGACTCGCGCACTAAGGGTTCCGTTTAATTGTAAGACCTTGTTTCTTGCCAAATTTTATGATTCTACGTCAACGGGAAGTTTTTTGTCCAATTTATTCACTAAAAAATTACTTTTAATGCTAGAAAGTAATTTTTTTAGTGAATAAATTACAAATGTATATTTTTCAGATTTTTCCCTTTACTTGTGCTATAAGACTTTGCTGCTCACCAAATTTCATGATTCTAGGTCTACGGGAAGTACCCTATAGGTTATGTGCATGTGATTCCCTTGGAAATTTCAAAATATCCGGACTTAAACGGCTGTAACTTTTGAGTGCGTTGACTTAGAAGTTTAATTTATATCGCGGCTTCAAGAGGTTACGGACTTGAGTATTTGACGGTAATTTTAACTCGATACGTCCACGCGTTTCTGAGGAAAGAGGGTTGACAGACGGACAGACAGACAGACAGACAGACAGACAGACGGACAACAAAGTGATCCAATAAGGGTTCCTGTTTTCGTTTTGAGGTACGGAACCCTAAAAATATAATTATCTATGTAGTATAATGTACCTATTAAGTATATCAGTCATCTAGTACCCATAACACAAGCTCTGCTTAGCTTCGGGCTAGATGATGCTGTGATCCATGTGTGATGGATGTCCAACCTTATTTATTGCTAGATGGTGATGTACCCCAATCTACTTTTTCTATCAATAGAATATACGTCTAGAAATTGTAAAAAAACGTTATTGACCTTTCTATTTCGTAAATAGGGAGCCACACCGACCAAATGCAAGACAATTATTCACACATTTTTGTTGTAATCAACAATTGGGTCATCAGCAGCTGGTGATCAGATCCCGATTGAACTAAAAAAGCGCCCGCTCGTCACTCTCAGTTTCTGTTCGTACCTAATGAAAAAGGCAAAATTAAAAAGGAAATACAGGGTGCCAATATAAACTACCGACGATAAACTTTGTTCTACCTAAAAAATTTTTAATTTCGAATAGAAACTGACGATAAAATGAATGAACTCCTTCGAAACTGTCCAATACCTACGTACGTAATTATCGGTTTCACTCATTCTTGATACCAGTGAGCGAGATAAACAGAACAAACCTTACGCAGAATGCTCATAATTTGGGAAATCCCGAGTGCCCTGCTTCTTTAAATATATAATATTAATATAATTAATTCGATTCATTATGTTTATCAATTCAGTATCTTTAGTTTTGAAATAAAGACGGTTGCCCTTCTAGCGTCATATTGACCCGCCTAAAAGTCGTTAGAAGTCGCCAAAAACTTTTTTCTCGCTAAATTTAGAATTTTGCCCGCTAAACACCCACAAAATCCCCTACTTCTAGCGACAAAGTCGCTAAATAGTTCTAGCGACAAAGTCGCTAGAACGGCAACACTGTCTGGCACCACGGCATGGCACCTGCAAAAGATGTCAACTACCTATTTGTCAATCATACAAAATTTTGAAAAACGGGTTTCGTCTATGGATTTCGTATTGTTCCGGAAAGCTGCCGGAACAAAGAGAAACTTTTGATGATGGATGACCTACAGAAATTTCACGTTAAAAGATAAATAATTTTGAAGAGTATTTTGTATGAGAAGCTAAAATTAACTGTCGGTCAACCACGGCGCGGCGGGCGGCGAATTTGTTTAACCAGAGTCTTACATAAGCATACGTCTTACATAAGCATACGTCTACATAAGCATACGTACTTGAAGCGGAAGTAAAGAGCCTGCGTTACCAACTAGAAGTCGTGACCTACTAGAAGAGATAACGTTATGTATTTTTCATATTATTACAAGATTTTTATACAATGTTTTTTCTACGAAAACATTTCCATAACAAATTTAGACGTCTTTATGTGCTTTCAGAAATTCAAGAGGTCACTAAGCGCACTATCTCGGTAGACAGTTTTTCTTGCGGGGTTACACCATTGAAATCACCGTTGGACGCATACTATAATCACTTTATCAACTTACCTTTCCCCGATAATAAAGCGTTTGCAACCTACGTATGGATCGATGGTACTGGCATAAAATTGCGCTCTAAAGACCGCGTTTTAGAAAAGATTCCTTGTGACCTCTCAATGATACCCAAATGGTCTTTTGATGGGAGCTCGACTGGGCAAGCCGAAACAGCCAATTCAGATACTCAGCTTGTACCTATTGCCATCTACAGAGATCCATTTCGTAAAGGACCTCACGTGATAGTCCTATGTGAAACTTACTACGGTGATGGCAAACCAGTAAAAACGAATTATAGAGCGCACTGTGCTAAAGTTTTAAGTGATATTTCAGATCAAAACCCGTGGTTTGGTATAGAGCAGGAGTATACAATGTTTGATACAGATGTATGGCCTCTTGGATGGCCAAAAACTAGAGGTCTTCCATCAGCAAAACCAGAATTTGCATATTGTGGCATGGGTGAACATGTTTCTGGAAGAGAAATAGTCGAATGTCATGCCAGGGCATGTTTATACTCGGGAATGGACTTTGGTGGAACCAATGCTGAAGTTATGAAAGGGTCTTGGGAGTTTCAGGTTGGAACCACTCATGGAATCAAAGCCGCTGATGATTTATGGATGGGAAGATATTTAATCCAACGTATTGCAGAACATTTTGGAGTCATCATAAGTTATCATCCTAAACCAATGGGTAAATATCAGCCTGGAATAGGATGTCATCATAACTTTAGTGTTGATATGATGCGCAATGAGGGAGGTATCGAAGAAATTGAAAAGGTGTGTAATATTCTATGTGAATCTCATAAACATTGCATGGAAAACTACGGACTAGGCCAAGGTCAAGATAACAAAGAAAGATTGACGGGAAAATTTGAAACTGCAGCTTTTGAGAAATGCCGATGGGCAGTTGCAGACAGAGGAGCCTCCATCCGACTTCAAAGATCCGTTAGTGTTGAAAAGAAGGGATTTCTTGAAGACCGAAGACCAGCAGGAAATTGTGATCCCTACAGAGTTTGTGCAATTCTAGCCGCAACATGTTTAAAGAAATAATGTTCTGGCAAATCAAAATTACCTATGCTAAACATAAGTTATTAAGTTGCACTCACAGAACTCTTGTATCCGTCTCATTAATAGATCGATCACCTTACTTACGTCGTCGTGTAGACAAAGAATGGGATCGAAGATGACAGCGACAACATCAGATATCAGTGGAACGATAATTCTTTTAACAAAATCAAAGAAGCCTGAGTAACTCCTTACCATCATCATCATATCAGCCCACAAAGGCCACTGCTGGATATAGGCTCTCCCATTCGACGAAACAAATACCTAATGGTCTTATACCGCCTCCGTTCATCGACAGCCTAGGACCGCTACTCCTTTTAACACCCAAAAAAAGAAGAGGAAAGGGAGTCAAAATCGTTTCAGGTGTTTCGGAGATTAGAAGGTACCAGACATACAAACAAATAAACATTTAAAGTTTTTCGACAAAATTTATGATATTTTTTTAATTTGCATTGCCATCAGCATATTAACTAATTACAATATAATTAAAAATAGAGACAGAAATCTAATAATAGGAATTCGCCAATAGAATTAAAATAAACTACATAAGTGTGAACACATTTTTTTTTTCAACAATTGCGTACTTATTGAAGCAATAAAATTATAATAATTAAAATTAAGAAAAAAATAATAAAAATTATTATATATAAGAAGCCTTGTAAAATTTTTCTTTGCCATTTATTTAGTAAAAAGCTGGCAACTGAAACCGGAAATTCCGTACGTTTATTGTCCGTTTCGTAAAGCCGGTTTCAATCGAATCTCTAGATCCGTACCATAGACAAGAAAATATTAAAACGTCAAATTATCCGCCATATTTGTTCTCTCTTCTCTATTCTATCCGTCATATGGCGCAAGGTGCGTTTGCTATTGTCCGCCATATTCAATGAAATAATGAAATAAGACAAAATGTCGCCTTACTAAAGTGCGTGAAAATAATCCAAAAACATCCTGTATTTGTGTGATTAAATCATCAAAAGGATCACAATGGAGAATTCCTACGGTGTGGGGGTTGTAAACCGATACGCTCTTTTCTTGGATGATGAGTCCGATCCTCTGGATGCGATAAAGGCGTCCGAGCAGGCGAAAGAGCTGAAAAAGAAGACCAAAGATGCCGAAAAGGAAAACAAAGGCAAACCCGAAGCCAAGCCTAAAGGCCCCACCGCTCCAGCGAGGAAAGGAATCAAGGAGACTCAAAATGTGAAGTCCCAAGACATCAAGAGCAGCGGCGAACAACAGAAGGCCAAAGGTCCCGCACGACCGCCGGCCGACCGGAACAACGGTGAACGTCCACCTCCGCGCCGCCCGCGCGAGGACCGGCCGCAGAACGGAGCCGTCGAAAACAAGGACGGAGCCCCGCGGCCTCCGAGGCGCGACTTCGCCGAGCGAGGCGAGCGCCGGCCCAACTTCGAGCGCCGCAACTTCGACAACCCCGAAGGAGGCGAGCGTCGCGGCCCCAGGCCCCCGCGCGAGCCCCGCGGAGACCGCGACGGTGGTCCGCGCGGACCCCGGCCGCCCTACGACAACCGCGGCAAACGCGAGTTTGACCGGAGATCCGGCTCCGACAAGACCGGCGTGAAACCCGTCGACAAGCGCGAGGGCGGAGGCCCGCACAACTGGGGCACCATCAAGGACGACATCGATGAACTGAACAAGACCGGGTCGGAGGGCGAAGCGGCGGAGGTCGCGCCCGTAGTGGAGGGTGCTGGCGCCGGTGATGGCGCGGCCGCGGAGCCGCCCACGGCGCCTGCAGAGGACGAGGTGCGCGAGCTGACCCTGGACGAGTACAAGGCGCTGCGCTCGGCCGCGCGCACACAGCCGCAGTACAACCTGCGCAAGGCCGGCGAGGGCGAGGACCTGACGCAATGGAAGAAGCTGGTGCCGCTCGAGAAGAAGAAGGAACCGAGCACGGGCGAGGAGGGGGAGGAGTCTGAGGACGAGTACGACCTGGCGGACTACCCGCAGCGCGTGGGCCGCCAGAAGCGCGTACTCGGCATCGAGTTCACGTTCAACGACATGTCGCGCCGTGGGGCGCCAGGCGGGCGTGGACGCGGGGGCCGTGGACGCGGTCGCGGCGGCCGCGGGCCTCCCCGGGACGAGCCGCCACCGCAGGAGGAGCGCCCGCAGCCGAGGCAGAGCGCTCCCCCGAAGGTGGACGATAGCAAGGATTTCCCCTCTCTTGGATAGACGCAGTGAGCCATTGCTCTTCTCCCTTTTGAAAAGTATGATAGAGTTACAGATAAATATTGTATGTACCGTTATTTTTGAAGTAAATATACAAAATATTTACACGAGTGTGTATTATATTGCATTGGAATATGTAGATTATGACGATACGCGAAAGCCACTTATTGGCTAAATAAATTATAGAATTCGGTCTCTAGGAATTGTGCTCATTCAATACGCGGGACGTAAAGGGGGAGGACAAACATTCATAAATTTTACTTGACTTCACTTGCTACATTGCGTATGAATCTATGATAATAACGGTAGCTTCTATCATTGTAATCACTGCTTATGATTTAACTTGAAGAGTTATTCGTATTAAGGATTTTAACTTACGGACTGTGACACGCTATAATGAATTAACTCCGTCACAATTTAGTGTAGAACTCGAAAAAATAACCCTCGTTGCATTTTATATCACAAATTTGTGTTGAGGAATGCGGGAAATGTAAATAGTTATATGTTAAAAGATAAGGTCTTAAAAATAACAAGGTTGATTTTTGTTGTTACAAAACTTGAAAAATAAACATTTTGTATGTGTGACATTTTTCTTAATTAATTGGCTTTCAGTTTAAACATACTTCCTTCCCATTCCATGACTTCCTCCCCCATATTATCTCTGCGCTGAGACAAAATACCTCTTTCGGTAGTAGTACAATAGGTCTAGGCTGTAGGTTTATTAGGTACCTATATTAGACAAGGCACTTACATATCCAAAATCTCAAATCTTTGTTTATTATTTTACAGTGAAAATGTCTTCAATCCATACTAATAAAATAAAGCTAAAGTAATTCTGTCTGTTCTCATTCCACGCTTAAACGGTATAATTTGGCAGGTAGGTAGGATGATATCCTGGGGACAGACATTGGTTACTTGAATACTGTGAATCCACAGGCAGAAGTTATTTATAATAACTTGATTCAAAACACTATTGCCATTTATAAATCTTTCTAGCTAGAACCAAAGGTAACCTTACACCAGACCAGCTATGACCTTACAAAGTATCCAGCTTGTGATAACTCTGCTTGTGGTTTGCCACTAACAGGATGCAGAGCAAATGAAACAAATATCTGTAAGTAATTTTGTATATTGACATTTTATCACTTCCACACAAAACAATTCACTTAAAATTTACAGACAAAACAATACACTGAAATATATTCAACATAATAGATATGAATTACAAAATAATTATCTTACACAGTGTAGGAGAGAGTACAAGCACAATAAATAACTTAGGTACTTAGTTTATTTACATTACATAATGAAAATATATTCTTTTGGAATTTTACAATGAAGGTAGATATAAATATACACCTAGTTAAATAAATGTATTGATAGGATACAATAATTTAAAGGAACTTGATAAATTACTGAAGCAAATCACAAGTACATAATACATACATAATTAAGTGATTGATTACATTAAATTCATTGGTAGATTTCTATATTTAGGTAAGGCAGGCTGAAGCTATCTGTAGTTATACTTTATACTTATAATGTGTAACTCACGAGGCAACACTTGTTCATAATTTACTTTAGCTGACTAGTGCTTCTGAAATGTAAGTAATAATTTACTTTCCATACAATTTTGTACAGCAAAAATTATGGAAGATTAAAAACGATTTAGATTATTTACAGTACAGCTAAAAGAACTGCCAACTTGCAAGAACAAAATCCAGAATGTCTACTAAGAGGCCATTCCATGCAGACAGTAGGAAGGGTTAAATTAATTACAAAATAAATAAGTGACGTAAAAGCGTATAAATCTAAACACAGGAAATACATCCCGATTCACAGCCACAACATATGTTCACTTACGATAAAAGCGATAATAAAATACAAACCTTGGAGGACAAGTGGCTAATTAAGTTTAACAATAAATATCTATGCACATCTAGGTACCTATTATACTCGAATAACACTATCTTTGTTCGTCGCTAGCACTACTCTATCAATTGACTATAATTTACATCGACAACGAGATATAGGTAATTAGTCATTATTTACAGCCGCTAATGCGTGGGTCGTCGAACCGCGCGATAATACTTTATCGCAGCCGATCGTTCGCCAGGGTCACTGCGCGAATGTTGAAAGTGGTGCATAAAGATTACTTAACAACATTCGGTTTCGTTAACCTCGATACCTGCCTACCACAATACTTCAAGTTAACTTTAACTGATCACTAAAATCTGATCATTGGTTCGTTCAATAGGCACGATCGTCGAGCGTTATGTCTCAAAGCGGTTTTCGCCTTATTCTATGCCAAAAGTGTTGGTTTCTTCGACGGCTAGCAGTAGCTTTTCGTGGAGTAGCTGCGGCGTGGGGTAGGGGGGTAGGTCGAGCCGGTTGAAGCAAGTGTGGGCTCGTGGCAGTGACTCGATGCGGCCCCACCGTTCTATGCAGAATCGCCGGGGGCCGGTGGAGCCTCGCAGCGCTGAGAATCCTTCGTAGGGGATAGATGAAGTGCCCGTTACGAACTGGACAAGCCGTAGTCTTTGTTCGTTTGTAAATCTGTAAAGATAAACGAAAATTTAGATTAATGTTAAGGTAGGAATATGGTGTAAGGAAATTTTAGAACATATGCTATCAAGCGTGTGCTTGATTGTGCTTGATAGTGCAACTTATCATATTGAGGTATCTTATCGATCGATTGCCTTTACTGGGCAACGTTTGCATGAATTGTATCTATAATAAGTACTTAGATATTTCTTTCACATCCATGCGTTTTGTAACCGTCATGCTAGTTGCTTAATTTCCGGTCAAAGACATTTTAACTATTTTTAACCACATGTCTTTGTTTCCGGTCCCGTTTAGATGAACCCTTTTTTGGAAATTTTAATTCGACTAATTCATCTGAAAGCACTAAAAATGCAGCCGTCTTTTCCTTTACCATTGAAAATAATTACAGCGTGCGGCAGTTTTAATGCTGTATAATTAATATTATTTTGTACAAACAGGATCGACGGCAATAACGTTTCTCAACACGAAAACTACGATTGCGTGTAGTATTGCGCGGTGGTGTGGTGGGTACGTGCTAATCACTGGTTCATTCTGGGCACGTTTTTCCTGACTTGCGTTAATTGGATTGATATGAGTCACGTTAGGTAATCTAGGTATTCTTATAAGCATGATCTTCTGTACAAATAAACACGTACAAGTACCGCCTACAATTTAAGATGGTTTGTTTCGCAAGTAGAGGGGAATTCAGATACCAATTCTGGTTTTAATATTTTCGTTTTTCATTTAGGTAATACAGGTGAATTTTCTTGGACGGCGCAGTAAGAGGAGGTACCTACG
This sequence comes from Eupithecia subfuscata, assembly GCA_963564075.1. NCBI lineage: Eukaryota > Metazoa > Arthropoda > Insecta > Lepidoptera > Geometridae > Eupithecia > Eupithecia subfuscata. The sequence goes on along the minus strand of OY751100.1, from coordinate 15,869,581 downwards.
TTAACCGGAGTAGCTATAGGAGACTATATTTTTTGAGAAATTTTCATTCTTATTCTTAGATTTAGGCCACGTAAAAGGTGGCGGGACGATCTAGTAGCTTTTGACCCGGAGTGGTGGGAGTCTGCAAAAGACCGAGAAGTTTGGAAGGGTGCGGGGGAGGCCTTTGCCAAGCAGTGGGACGAAATAGGCTGAACACAAAAAAAAAATTCTTAGATTTAAAAAAATGGGCATTTTACACGAAAACTTTTGTCATTACGATGCTCAAAAAAACGTTTGTTAACAGTTCAATGGCCTCATCGCAGTCCTCGTGCAGCTCAGTGGAGCGCCCCTGCGGGTCGCACCGCCGAGGCTGGCCAGTGAATGCGATTTAATATACTAAACTAAACTAAGAGCGAAATTGCTTTGGAGTGGTCGCGTTTGATAGCTCACCCGTCATATCAATGCCATCATAGTGTGGTGAGCGAAACGCCGCGCCGTTTAACGACATACCAAACTATTGTCTTAAAAGGAGTGGCACCCTGTGTGCTATACCTAGGTAAACTTTAAAATGCTGGCGTCATCCCATTTTATTTTTCGTATACTGGAGGCCTCGCTGTGTGGTGCCGGCTTAGAATTTACACCACCCCAACTCTTCCCACGGGTGTCGTAAGAGGCGACTAAGGGATATCCACCGGGGGCGGGCAGCAGCGCCCCTGCAGAACAATTCTACCACCGAACTGCGATCCCCAACCCGCATGCCCAGCGTGGGGATTATGGGCATTACCCCCCATGTGATAAAAGCCAATAGACGCTTATCAGGGGGAGGCCTGCGTTCAGTAGTGGACCAATACAGGCTGTTGAGGTTGAGGAGGCTTGGATTTGTGACGTCAGCGTGGATAATTGTATGAAAAAACAAAAAAAAAACACGCCAGATTTTAAATATTTATCAATAACAGGTTTAACGTATTTTTATTGTGTATTTAATTTTAATTTTTATCATGTATGACTGGAACATGGACACTCGAACTTATTTTTGTATAATAATTTATTGTTGTCTATACTAATATTATAAAGAGGAAAGATTTGATGTTTGTTTGTATTGAAAAGGCTCCGAAATTACTGGACCGATTTGAAAAATTCTTTCACCGTTAGGTTACTTTTCAGGGAGTGACATAGGCTATATTTTATCCCGGAATTCCCACGGGAACGGGAAACCGCGGGTGAAACCGCGAGGCGATTGTCTAGTCTGAAATAAACGAATTGAATTGAAGTATAACGTGCTCCACTTCGACGATGTCCCTCTGATAGAGTATGCCGGATGTATGTCGTGCTGTGTGGTTAGAAACGAATAAATGGTATTGTACTAACCGGTCGATAGCCTGCCAGAACCACAGGATCACGGGGTGCGAGTCGTGGTACCCGCCGCGGTACTCCGTGTTGTTCCTCCAGTCGCTCACGTCCAGCTCGGGCGCGCCCGCTATCACCAGCTCCAGCTCGCGCGCGTCGAAAGCACCCACCAGGCGGGGGTCTACCACCTGGAAGATGAGGGCACTTGTTACATTTACAAATTAATAGAATTATTTTACTAACTGTCGTAGTTTGAGGAATTTCTTTTGAATTTGAGCGGGGTGATAGAATAACTTGATGAGGTAAAGCAGAATTAAACTAGCCTGCCGAAACACGCGAAACAGTGTCTTGTAGTAAGTTAACATAACTTGGAAAAGTTAAGTTAACTTACGTCAGCCAAGTGCGGAGAGAAACAGGCGTTTTCTTGAAACTTTGAAGTTTTTCGTTTTGGTATGAAGGGAGTTTATAGTCAGTTTGTAAATAACTTTGAAATAAGCCCAAATCTAATGAATTTTTGTTGTACGCTAATATGTAAATAACCTGCAAATTTAATAAATTACAACAATTCCAGCCAACCAGTGATAATTTGTATTACACGCAGGCTCCAGCCAGTATCACTGGATTGATAAAATGGAAACAGATCTGCGCGAACTGGACCGTACTAGCGCGAGACAGCTCAGAACTGAGGTGCCAGACAGGCGAGTCTATTTGACGTTAGTTACAAATATCAAATATCTGCGAGGAGGACAGAGGCAGTATACCAATTTGTATGGAAGAAGGAGACGTCACGATCACGTCTTGTTACACAAATACCTTCAATCCTCAGGAGTACCTAGGCTTAGATCCACTTTGGGTTGCTGAGATATAATAGGAGTATGTATAGTACTAACATAACTAAGTACGGCGGCTTAGAATTTGCACCACCGCAACTCTTCCCGCGGGTATCGTAAGAGGCGACTAAGGGATATCCACCGGGGGCGGGCAGCAGCGCCTCCTACAGAACAATTCTACCACCGAACTGCGATCCCCAACCCGCATGCCCAGCGCGGGGATTATGGGCATTACCCCCACGAGATAAGAGCCAACAAGGCGCTTATCACCTGCGTCCAGCAGTAGACCAATACAAGCTGGTGAGGTGAGGTGAGGTAGTACTAACCTCGTGGAACCCTCGCACCAGCCACTCCGTCTGCTCCGCGACCCCCCGCTCGACCCTCCAGCGGACCACCCTCTCCAGGTACTCCTTCTTGTTCTTGTCTGTGACGGGCAGGTCACGACCGCCCGGCCGCAGCTCTCGCTCCAGCACGCGCCCGTCCGCCAGCCGCTCGGATACCGCGAACGTTAGCTCCAGGGATGATACGCAGCGGGCTGCCTGGAAACGAAAAGGGTTTTTGATTTATAATACTAATTGGTTCGCTAAGAGTTGGGCTAATAACAGCCCAACTCTTCGTTGCCCTGCTACCAGCAGTGAGTAAAGTTATTAAGAGGATGATGATATTGATGATGATGATGATGAGATAAGAGTATTTTGAAATGGGAGATAAATTTGTAAACAGCGTCCAATAAAAATCGTATTATAAAAGTTTAGTTGAGATTTAAAAATTATTTAAGTAAATAATTATTTGTATTTATTCAAATAAAATATACTTAATAAAACCTATCGCAAACATTAACAAAACGCTCTGCCGATTTTAATCAGGAACCAATATCCGAATTTAACGATTCCTAAATCGTAGTTAAAAAAACCGGCAAACCTATCTATTACGATAATAAATAAACATTCTTACCACCACATTATCTATCTCACTGCCATACCTACTACTAATTTACGGCTTAACCTTAGGTCCTACGACAACACAATACTATACTACCGATGACTTTATTGGTAGGTCATTCTTTATCTACGCTACGCGCTTGAGTCACGTTTAGATCCCCACGTGGTTGATTGTAAAAATAACCATGTGCTCAAAACATTACCACATGGTCGGAACACATGGGTTTAGTAAGTTTGCGGCTGGTGGGACTAGATGGCGTTGTAGCATGTTGAAATGTTTTGCGGATAGATGGCGCTGGTATGTAGGTCATATCTAAAATTATGCTGGGTCGGATTCCGTTTGTAACGGATATCCATATTTGTTGGTTTCTTCGATGGGGGAATGTTAATTTTAGGACAAAGAAATTTGAAATACATAATGCTTACGAGTGTTGGTGTTATGAGCTCCCCAACATTAACGGAAATCGGTTCTGACGCAAGCTAAGTTTGATAAATTAATAATTTTAAGGAAAATTATCGCGAATTGAGCACTGATAGGGCGATTGTGCACTACAAGGAATTTTACTATCCGGCAGTCCGATTTTTTACGGTCCGATATGGCACGCCATATAATGTATATACTAGTTTGTGCACTATACATAATTTTACCGTCCGATATTTTACTTTTCCCCATTCCGGAACGGTTTTTTCCGGTCCGAAATGACAGCAATGAAAAACGTGTTTATGCTTGTGCACTACGTCCGTTTTCATGAGCGTGTAGTTGCGTACCTTTGCGTGCGTGGCGTGTAGTTTAACTGACGGAGAACTGAAAAGACGGAGCTAAACTGAGGCGTACCATCCAAGTAAAGACGGACAAGTGCACAAGCCAATCATCCGTTTTTTTCATGCCACTTCGGACCGTAAAAAATCGGATGTTCGGACAGAAAAATTCCTTGTAGTGCACAATCGCCCATACTCAGATATCAATTCGCGTTATCATTGTAACCGCCGCCGCAAACATCCGTTTATGTAAAAGTTCTGTTACAAACTTGTTAAAAACTTGCTGCGTGGAACCTACGAGTGTGGTAAGACTGCATTTTTAGAGCTGATGGCAAAGAAATCAAATAATATCCTAATGTTGCCTGGAAGAGATCGCTCTTAGCGATAAGGCCGCCCATTGTACATTACCTGTATTTGTTTTTGTTCTATGTGTTTTTTTAAATTTCTTGGTGTGCAATAAAGAATATTTGTATTGTATTGTAATATCCCCAAAACCAGATCGCCTGCTGGCAAAGAATCCACCGCGGAAGCAGCGAACTGTGCGTCCAAAGCGTCCACATCTTTCAACGCCACCGGCGGTAATCTCAACAATGCTCGGTAGAGGGCGCGAGTGAAGCACACTTCTAGTCTTCTAGAAAGGGAACTAATAGCAAAGAGTACACACCTGTAGCCATCGTAATGAAGCGCACAGCATCCACGTCTTACAACTTCCAACAGTTCCAATGCCTGTCAGTGGTCGGTAGAGAGCGCAAGTGAATCACACTTCTAGAGCCTTCTAGAATCTTCTAGAAACTGAGCTACAGCTAATATTACACACCTGTAGCCATCGTAATGAAGCAGCGAACTGTGCGTCCAAAGCGTCCACGTCTTCCAACGCCGGCGGTAGTCTCAGCAACGCTCGGTAGAGGGCGCGAGTGAACCAGGCTTCTAGAAGGTACCCGTGGACTAAAGCCAGGCCTAGCACGCGGCCTGAGAAGCGGAACCTGGGAACAAGAAATTTATGGTTAAAGTAAACTAGTTTATGCCCGCGGCTTCGCATCAGTTGTTTCTATGGTTAACGTTTAAAGGTGATTTCTATCCCATGGGAACTGATTTATGGGATAAAAAGTAGCCTATGTTTGATTCCAGGATTAGAATAACCTGAATGCAAAATTTCAGCTCGATCCGTTTAGTAGTTTTGGCGTGAAGAGGTAACTAACATCCATGAATCCATTCATACATCCATCTTAATCTCCATCCAAACTTAATTCTTAAACTAATTGCCTAGTATGTGTGTCTAGCGTAAGTACTTTGCCAATTTTCATAATTTTCAGGTACATATATATATAAAACGATCGTTCTCTTTGAATATAAATTTTGCTTATAATTAATGTATAAAAATTTCCCACTAAAACAATTAAATACCTCTCAACCGTTGAACCAAAACGTATAAATCAAAAACAGGCGCCGTGGTATAAAAACAAAACATTGTAACTCGAGGAACTCAAACAATTTCGGTGTTCCGTGACAGCGCACAAAAACTACACTTACAGCTGCGTTTTACTAAGTTTGTTGGTATGTAACCAAACACTCGGTAAATTGATACGGATTGGCGGGCAGTTGTCGAAAATTTCGGTTATTTTATTTATATGAGGTGTTTTTATTAGCTTTACTAGAGGGCGCTACGTAAATTGTCCCGCAAAAGTATTATAATTGATCTATTATGGTAAGCCATTTGCTAGCGTGTAAATATTATTATTTATACAATACTAGTTTGTGCCCGCGGCTTCGCACGCGTTGTTTTCTATGGAAACGTTTAAAGGTTATGTCTATCCCATGGGAACTGATTTATGGGATGAAAAGAAACCTACGTTTTATTCCAGGCCTAGAACTACCGGTATAAAAAAATTCAGCCCGATCCGTATAGTAGTTTTGGCGTGAAGAGGTATCAAACATTCATCCATACACCCAAACTTTCGCATTTATAATATTAGTGTGATTTGCACGATATTATATTGTGTATTTGTGGGTTCATAAACCACGCTAACACAATCTACGAAACATTGTCGTTTTGGAGTCTATATAATGTATATTCAAAGTTTCTTTTAGCAAAGATTCATAGCAAATGGCCATACAATATGCGCAAAACTTCTTATCTGAATCTGATATCTAAATTACTTGTAAAATATAGAAAAAAATATTTAACCGATTTTTTTTCGAGCAGGCGACTTTCGAAAAAAAAATCGGGTAAATAAATTTTATGATTGCCGATTATTTTTTTGTAATATATTGCCGTTTGTGGGTAAGTTTGCCATTACAAAGAATTACCAGCTATACTGTTATATCAAAATTGAACTTTAATTACTATATAAATTATTTGAGGATTAAATATTATGTAGGTTTTATATGTAGTGTAAGTATAGTTTTCTTTTTCCGAGTGCCACCGTCTATTTTGTTGTTAGATGTCCAGTTCATCCCAAGGTTGCCTGGAAGAGATCGCTCATCATAGCGATAAGGCTGCCTTTGTACTTCGTCTACTCTTGCATTTATTTCTGTATTGTTATCTGTCTTTGTGTGGTACAATAAAGAATTATCTATCTTTTTTTATCTATTTTCTTTCTTTTTTTTAGCACTCACCCTGATGAAGTCCCTCGTTAAGGAATGAAACGTTGGTGTTCTTCCAACACAAATTAGGTTCGTAGTTAACCCGCTTACATTCATAATTTATTATCTATCTATTAAAATAAGTGTTTTTAGCTCAGTTCAAGGACCAACACCCACCTACCTAATATCTAAGAGTTAATGGTTTTCTAATTGTGAATTCGAAGGTCGATCCACGAAAACTGTTTGATGGTCGTTTTGAAAGGTCGTCGCCTACCGATCGCCCTTGGCTATTATCATTTTTAACCCAAAATCTACATATAGTTTTGAAAACCATTAGGTAAAGTGGAGGTAAATACTCGATGAAGGTTAAGCTAAATGGACGACGAGCGTCGTCAGCGACGCGTGACCCGAGAGCTGGTGAGTATTTGGCACAGCGCATCAGCATTGCCATACAGCGGGGCAATGTAGCCAGCGTCTTGGGGACGACTGGTATTGATATGGATCAGTTGAGCTACCGTAGATTGTTTGCAACGGTCTACAGTTAGCTCAATTGTAAATACTAGTTCTAATTTGTTTATATTATTTGATTGTAATTTTCCTTGTTAATAAAGATACCTGCATGGTATATAAAGCTACCGTTTTGACCGAAACGAGCTTGTGTCTACATGGTATTTAAAGATATCGTCTTTACCGAAAAAAGCTAATGTTAACAAAAAGATTACAGATGGATATTTTAAGCACAATTAAAGTTTATCAGAAGTCCCGAAATTGATGACCAAGTATTACCCGAAATTTCTCTTCAACATAGTTACTAGTTGTTACGTTAAGCATCGATAAATTGACGAAGACATCAGCATACACACACATTGATAAAATAAATTGTGTATAGTACTCATAAATTACTTAATATTTATACCCAGATATATAAATTGAGCTCATGACTTCTTTCTTTTGACGTGACAACGTCTTATAAATTGGTTTGCCGGGTGACACTTCAAGAAACTGCGTTACGCGTTACGTTCCGCTCACATTATGCGCTCACAATGTTTTACCACTCAAAGTCGTTGTCACGTAAAACTTTCGCCCGTATACCGACTTTACAGGCAACCAATTTTTCTAACTCTTATTGTTTCGGATTTGACCATACACTCTCTTCTCAAAAAGCAACCTTTATTATAGGTAAGTAGTGTTTCTAATTTAAGGGCTATGAATTTATGTTTGGCTTTCCTTTCTTAATAAATGAATAAATAATCGTTGAGGAAGTTCAAATTCGACAACGCCAGAGCTCAAGATACACGCCGAAGTTCAAATCTCAAACAAATTTGATTTTTGATATAAATTTTTATCTTCGAGAAGAGATTTATTACATGAGAACAATAAGATAAAGCGTTAACTTAAGGTACTTAATCTTCATTAAATTTAAATCCGTTAATAAATAATGCAAATAATTAATATGATAATTTTATAAAACCCTTGGAAAATCATAAATTTTCTTGATTTAACAGCATTTGTTCTGTTTCCATTGTTTACTGTGCACTGAACTTAATTTAAATGTGATTATGTTCCTTTATGTATGGCCTATAGGAATTGTAATCAAGTTAATAGGTAAATACGAGTGGATTGCCGTAATTATGATAATAAACACATAATAACGGGCAGTTAGTAATGATTGCCGGTATGAAATGGGTTCGCTGTAGACCCGAAGCCGATAGGTACACTGTTAGCACTGTGACGAATTAATAACGCTGTTGATAACTTACTATTTGACGACCTCTGTGGCGCGGTAGGCGAAGGTCTGCCTGCGACGCAGGAGGTTGCGGGTTCGATTCCCGCCTCGGGACAAATATTTGTACGATTGCAGATATTTGTTCAGGGTTTTCTGGTCGTTTTCTATGTTTATTAAAATATCTATCTATGTACTCGTATATTATTATGTATATCAGTTATCCTAGTACCCATAACACAAGCTCTGCTTACCTTGGGGCTAGATAATGCTGTGTGAATTGTCCAGCATTATTTATTTATATTATTTATTACTATACTAATGCAAGAATTGTAGAGCTCTAAATGTACTAATGCAAGAATTGTAGAGCTCTAAATGTTTTAGAATACTTTACTATGGTGTCAATTTAGATTATTCGTTTTGGTTGCCTGGAAAAATCGCTTTAAACGATAAGGCCGCCAGTCTCATTGCTGTTCTCTTTATGTTTAACTATGTGAACTTTGTTTTATAGGGTGATGAATTAAAGTTCTATCTATCATCTATTTTTTAATAATAAATAGATCTCGCCAAAACTAAACTAAATTAATTTGACAGCACTAAAAATAGTGCCGTCCTTTTTTTTCTATCTATATGAAAGGGACATTTTAGTGCTGTTAAATTAATTTATTTTTGTCGACATCGCAATTTCCACCTATGAATTAGTATTTTTTGGTATACCCATTATAACAGTTATATTCCACCCAAATTCAATGAACAATGTTTGTAAATAAACAGCTCATACTTAATTTTTGCGTCATTTTATACGGAATTTAGATTGCTGGTCGATTTGTCCTTCAATAAATATTGCTAATAATTGAAACTCAATGCCTCAATGTCGATATTTTCCAAATCAACTATTTCTATAATATCAATCTATGTAATGTACTATTGTATTAAGATTATCAGTTATCTAGTACCCATGACGACCTCTGTGGCGCAGCGGGCGAAGGTCCGCCTGCGACGCAGGAGGTTGCGGGTTCGATTCTCACCTCGGGACAAATGTTTGTACGATCTGCAGACATTTGTCCAGGGCGTTTTGGATGTTTTCTATGTATAATAAAAAAAATATCTATCTATGTAGTGTATTGTATTAAGTATAACAGTTATCTAGTACCCATAACACAAGCTCTGCTTACCTTGGGGCTAGATAATGCTGTGTGAATTGTCCAGCATTATTTATATTATTTATTTATTCATAACACAAGCTCTGCTTAGCTCGGGGCTAGATGATGCTGTGTAGATTGTCCAGCATGTTTTTAACTTACTGGAGATTAACTTGCAGGATCATGTATGGATTTAAAAAAATATAAGAAATCAAATAAAATCCCAAAAAAATTTGACTTTGACGGGACTTAAACCCGCATCCTTCCCTCAGTACGGGAATGTGCTAACCATCTAATAACAGAAACCATATACAAGACAAAATTAAAATTTTAAAACACCCGCCGACGTTTATTGGCTGCACAGATTTTCATGAAACATGGCTAAGAACACTCGGGATAAAATTATACTGACACAAAAAAAAAACGAAAATCGGTTCATCCGTTTGGGAGCTACGATACACAGATACACAGACAGACACGTCGTCAAACTTATAACACCCTTCGTTTTGCGTCGGGGGTTAATAAAAATGATGAATCACTCACCACTCATGATGATTCTCCACAAAGGTCGACATCGGCGACACATGAACCGTGTAAGTATCATTGGCCGAGTACTCAAACAGTCCATAGTAGGGGTTGAAGAGCTCCCTCGAGAGAAGAAAGAAGAACTCTCTGCTTGGACCGCCATAGTCGAGGCCTTCCTCTCCGTCCCAGAGAACGCAGAGCTTGCCTTTCTGAAGTTCTTTCTTGCCGCAAGACATGATGCGACGGAAGGCGTCTTCTAGAAGGTGCTCGCGTCTGATGTGGAGCCTGAAAGGGAAAAAAGAGTTTGAGAATTCGATGAATTGGATAGTTCTTATTTATGTATTGCACAAAACTAAGTAACTATAGTATAAATATTTTTTATTAACTAAGAAAATTACAATCATAGGTATAAACAATAGATACAAATTAGAACTAGTATTTACAATTGAAACAGTTGAGCTAAACTGCAGACTGACGCAAACAATCTACGGGTAGCTCAACTGATACTTTATTATTTGATTGTTTAAAACATAGTAATTGTTAAACTGAAAACTAGAGAAGGAATGACGAAAGCTACACCAGACCTTGTTATTTATAATTTGAGAATTCATAATAAAATAACTTGGAATGTTAACAAATATATACCTACCTAGCTATTAAGGTACCTATTTAAAACTTATTGTATGTCTATTATAGATAAGCTGTTGAAACTGTACACTATTTTATACCTAAGATCTTTTTTGTACAACAGTTGACAATAAATATATTTCTAATTCTGATTCATTAATAAGAATTGTCTTCCAGCAAACCTTTCAAGGTTTGGTTTGGTGTAGTTTTGTTTGACACAGGTGTTGCCTGTGGATTCTCTTACATAGATACTAGGACTACATAGCCTAGCAGGGACAATGTTGCTTTGTATAGTTTTTATCATTGAAAGAATTTTAAGAACAGCCGTCGGATTCGATATCGGAAACTTTTTACGAGGAAAAACGTTTCCGATATCGCTTCCGGCGAATCAAAATACCCCTGCTGGACCAGTAGTTTCGGAAAATACTCATTAAAAAAAAATTAAAAAAAAGACTAGCCCTAAAATCCCATTTTAAGTGAATTTTTGTAATCTTATAAGAATAGTTTCTTAAACCATAAAAAAAATCTGAGTTTACTATGGATATGAATAAGCCGGGAAAAAAGGGTGCACTACCTACCAATTGACAAGGGCAGTGGAGTGATTATTATTTCGTATCTTATCTTTGGTCGTACACTGACCTACCGGTGCATTGCTTCGCGTAATTGTCTTGCTTGCTTGCGCAATATCCAGTGACGACTTGGTCAAAGGAACCATTCTTTAAGTAAATAATTAATGTTTTTATCAGGTGCGTAACCGCAGCTGATAAGGGTTGATAGCATTATTTATTGTTATTATAAAACGTCACCTAGTCTACTGACTTTAGCTTGCCAAGACCTTGGGCCCCTATTATTCACCTTGGCTTCGAAGGCCTCTTCTGCAGTGCTGGTAATCTAGTACTTTGACAATAAACAAAATAACACGTCTTGATTACTCACTTGAGCATGCCGGGATCCTATCCTAGCTTTTTGCTCTCTAGCTTCCTGTAGAAAGCCCCGAGCTTGTCTTCGAAGTCAATCCTCAGCGGCGCTGGTTGCCAGGTATTCCTAGCATCAACGATTAATAACCGAGATTCCTATAGAAAACTTTGCTTTAAAGCACCTGCTCTCCTCTGCAATGCTAGTTACCTGGTACTTTGATAACAATATGGACAAAACAACACGTCTCGTCTACTTACTTGAGCTTGCCAGGCGCCTGCCCATAGCCCTTGCTCGCCAGCCAGCCAGTATCCTATAGAAAGCCCTGACTTAGCTTTGAAGCTCCTCCTCTGCGGCGCTGGTTGCCTGGTACTCCAAGCAGCAACACTCAATTATCATCTAGCTAGTCTAAAGCAGGTATGTACTCACTTGAGCTTGCCTTGGTCCCTGCCCGTACCCCTTACTCTCGAGCTACCTATAGAAAAGTCTGAGCTTGACTTCGACGTCTTCTCTGCACCGCTGGTAGCCTGGTACTCCTTGCAGCAACACCCGACTCATCTAGTAAATAGTCTAAAGGTATGTACTCACTTGAGCTTGCCAGGTCCCTGCCCGTAGCCCTTGCTCTCCAGCTTCCTATAGAAAGCCCTGAGCTTGGCCTCGAAGTCCCTCCTCTGCGGCGCTGGTTGCCTGGTACTTCTGGCGGCGGCGGGCGACGCGGCGGGCGATGACACGGTGATACCACCGGCTGCGGCGCACCCTCCCGCTGGCACGTAACTCATTATCTCCTGCTCGAAGAGGCTGGAAGAGGAAGAGAAAGTGGTTTGAGTATACGTTGTTCAAGATGTGTTTTGAAAAGTCATATTTGGTAGGTAGTAGTATGAAACTAAACTAATTTGACAGTAATAAAAATAAAAAGGATGATTTTTGTTGTTTCTAAAATACGAATAAACGATTATAATATAATTTAGGTACCTATAGATGACAGGGATTTACCGAAGCGACTTATAAATTCTTCTTCCGATTATATAAAAATATCTATCTATGTAGTGTATTGTATTATGTATATTAGTTATCTAGTACCCATAACACAAGCTCTGCTTAGCTTGGGGCTAGATACTTAATGCTGTGTGAATTGTCCAGCATTATTTTTTTTTATTATAGCGTGAAACGGGCTAGCGGTAAATGATATTTCCAATACTGCTTTAGGGTTTTCCACCTTAGATATGAACTTCGAAAATATCGTTATCTTTCAAGCCGTTGCTCATAGCTGAGCTACTGACGACCTCACTCAAAAGGATGTTGTATTTGCACCTTCATTATCTAATCATCGGTTAATCTGACATTGACCGCAGGTAAACGCAGGAAGAGCTCAAGAATAGATTACAAAAAATATTGCATAGCATGAGGAAATCGTTTGAAAAATGTGTGAATCAATTTTAAGCCGTCTGCTGCCAAGGCGTAAAATTCCAACAGTTACTTTTGTATTACTGTCTTTTGATAAATAATTACCCACACAATTATTATATTTAAATGTTAATGGGAATCAAATCACTAATTACAGGGCGATTATAAGTTGACCGGTGTTCAATCACAGTGCTTTAATCTAATATTGCACGTATTAGATTCAGGCCGAACAATATCTCTCCAGATATTAATGTTAATGCAAGAGAATTACAGAAAATGTGCCACGTTATCGAGCTCGTGAACCAACACCGATAGTTGCTGTTGTAGACGCACATTACTTGCACGACTCGATAAAAACTGTTATTTGCTTTCATAATAATTATGATTATAAGAACACTCAGCATGCGCCTAACCTTATTGAAATAACTGTCCGAGAAATAGGGAGAGAAACACGTTCAGTGTGGAAATAGAAAGATACAACGGAAGAGACGCGGTGATCTCGAAATCCTTGCGAGAAAATAGACCAACGTGTTTGAAAGGAAGCACTACTAGGACAGAGTGATAAAAATAATACGCACAGTATTTCAAAACATCATGGACATCTTTAAACCAATAAAAGTAAAGAGTCATGTCAGTAGGAGTAAAAGATCAATATGACATCAAATTGTGACGCATCGCAGCAGGTGGCAAATAATGTGCAGGCATTGTTGTTTTCAGACTGTCCACCTACGGATAAAGTGGAACAGCGCAAGTATAATAAGTGGCACCACTTTTACATTTTGAAATGGTCATAATGTGTGAAAGTGGGCAGTTCTATAGTTACTAGAGCATGCAATAGTTTTTATGTACATATTTTGGGGTTAAACGAAATTTGTTTATGGCTTTTGTAAAAAAAAACGTTTATATCGTGATGATAGCATCAAATGACGTGGAACGCTTTGGGAACTAACGTCATCCTGCAGAAATGACACTGCAAATAAAAAGTGAATTTAAGGCTTGATGTGCTTTGATCTACTGAAAAAATGCAAGGTGGTATAGTACAAACGCCCTTTTTAAAGCAAAACGACAAATCTACGCGGGCAAAGCGTACCTTACCTACAGATGCAAAGTCCCTTACGAAAGCAGAGCTTAGAAGTCCCCCAAGTGCATTGAACCATGATGGATTATAACCGAAAAGAGCAGCAAGGCCGGCCCACATTAGACAGAGACAAAGCGCGGAGGCTCTAGGCACCTCTACCTCTAGGCTGTAATACCCGTAATCGATTTAGGAGAGCGGGAGATTTAGAACCGCTACGCCCATCGCTCGTGAGCAAGATCTGGTAATTAGTGTAATAATTTCATTTGGACCTGTGATGCGAGAGAGAATATTCTACATAGCTAAGCTATAAAAAAAATTCAAATGTTAAAATGTGTTGATCTCACATTTAGCTCGTGCTACATCCCATACATACGAGTATATTTAACTAAGTAATTTAACTTAGTTTTATCTAGTTTAAATAAGTGTTTCAGTTTTCCCTATCTTGCGTTAATTATTGGGTATATTGTGTAGTATTCATTAGGTAATGGGTAGTATTTACACGCAAATCCAAAAATTACTGATTACACAGCAAATATGTCGCGTTATGATCTAAGGTCAAGAAAAAATGGCCTAAATAGAATCCAGTGTTGTGCGTCTCTTTAGGTTTAGGTATCTTGATTTTTTTCTGTTATGTACTGAGCGAGTAGTTCGTACTCTTGATCATATGCGCATCAAGCTCTTATATTTCCACTCTGTGTAGAGTAGGCTGTGCTATGGAGGCGAAGACACGCCGCGTGCGCAGCGCCTCGAGATACAGCCAGCCGATATGTGTTTAGAACTACAGGTTGATTGTTTTTCCGTCGTCACGCCAAGCTGTAGACATAACAAGCTTTTCGGCGCAATTCGTGAAACAATAGCCACTGCTGCTACTCATTGAGATCACGTACGTTATCGGCACAGCCCTTTTACACAGAGACCTTCGACATCTGATTATCTATTATGATTCGCATTATTAGACGCGTGCTCAATATCTCAGGTGATTGTATTGTTGAATCGATTTGTCGTTAAATGAAGGCTAACGTAATTGAGGAAACATTAGGTGTCCTATCTATGCGTTCGCGCAAGGTCTCAGCGATCGATGACCTGAAATGACAGCAAGGGTTCGTGTTGAAAACGGGTGAATTCAAAATGTTCAAATATAGGATTGTCTGGGGGCGTGGCGATGGCTCAGGTTATCTCTGTGGTCATTACACAAGCATCCGGCGGCGTCCTGCGAGAGCCGAAACAGGCCCAAACTAGAGTTAATGAGTATCGGAGGCATTTCCCCGGAGGTCTGAGCGCACGCGTCGTGGTCCGCGCCCGGGGCTGCGCGCGCGCCGGTCACGCACCTCCCGCGACCAACAGGTGTGCCAGCCGTGCCCACAACGTACGCGCGCCCGCGCATCCACCTCTCCACTCAACAACACAGATTAGAGCCATAAAAGAAATATTATTTGTAGGATTTCGTTTTCATTCCCATTTGCTCGTAGATATGCCTGGTAAACGGTAGATTTTATCTTTTAAATGAAATTAGGATTGAGATGGACACAACAAATTTTCATCAATAGAATCAGAGATTCAAGCGAAATTAAACCTGACTCCACTGCTATAGAGCTTCGTTCGAAGTGCTACAGGACAAGTGACGTCTTGATTCCACGTCAAGGGATCAGGGATGACAGAGCAAAACTCGGTGGTTATTAAATTACCAGTTGCCGAGATGGTTTAGATAAGGTTTGTTTTGTTCTGAAGTAGCTGAGATAACGTGGAAGGTCTGACGTTAATGACCAGGTACACAGTAATGGTACTTTCACCGTTACAAATGTATCTAAGGCCCTTTGGACACTTCTGTATTTCATCACCGAATTGTCCACTGGCATTTCGGTAATGAGCTGTCATTCGCCAGCTAGAACCTTTTCAAATTCCAACTTTTATACTTCACCACAATCAAAAGTGTTATTAACAACAAAAAAACGATTACTTGCTACTATGAAGTATGAAAGTTGGAATTTGAAATGCTCATACAACACGTCGATATGCCTCAAGATGTTTCTGATTTCCAAATTTATGATCGAAGAATATGATAGGGATCGAAAATTGTGGATACATTAGACACCAAAGCACTCTAATTAGGGTTCCTCAGTTGGTTGTAATGACTGGTGATCATCGCCCGCCCGGGGCCGAGGAGGCACGGAATCCGCGGTGAAACCACCGGCTAAACCAACGAATGTAATAACGGCCTCTGAAGAACCTCCATAAAAAACTATAGACATGTATCAAATTTTATACCCAAGAACAGTTACTATCCCGAAACTGAGGAGGAAAATGGACAATGTGGACATAAATAATATCAGTCATAAAAACTATAATGTATTGACTATTTTCGTCATTCGATAAGGATTCGGGACGAAAAGTATCGAGTTACTTCAAAGAAACGTTCAATATTTACACGTAGATCCAATTGTTCGGTCACAATAGGGTTTGTTTCAAGTTTCAAATGACCAAAAGTAATTTAAGGAGTCGACATTGAAGCGACCTCAGTATTTTAGAAGTCTACGTGCCCAATATTTGCCGCAAATTACTTCCGCAAAGTGTAACAAATTAACTAATATTGTAATGCTTGTTGGTAAAATTAACTTGAAGTTTATACATTGATATATCATTTGGTAAATTGCAGTTCTATCAAATTAGGGCCAAGTTTTTGTGGCAGCTCGTTCTACGGTCCGCTAGGTATGTTTTTTCGTCTGAATTTTTGATTATAATGCAATCCCCAACTGAAAATTACCATTTTTACCTGACTACCAAAGGAGCGGTTATAGCTATTGTTTTTTGAATAAATTCATGGTTTGTGTTGTGACGACCTTTATTCAGTTTTTGTTTTCTGTATAATAAGGACGGTGTGAATCTAATTTATGACACGAATGAAACTGAAGTTATCAGTCAGGTAAACGTGACTAGCTAACCTGGGTCTTTTAGCATTTCCTGTGGAGTTTAATTTGCGCTTATCATACTTATGTTAATTTTCCTAATGTTGCCATGAATGTGTGCTATAATTTTCGAACATTTGTATTTGTAAACAAGTTTGAAAATACATAAAATATGAGAAAATTGTTTTACGTTCTCTGGTGTCACTAATTCCCTATTAGTGTATCCTTACAACAGGACAATGGACGTTCATTGTCATTCAACGATAATAAATGGAAGGAAGCCATAAAACTTCTCGCAAATTAGTATTTTTGCAATGCTACATTGTCAATGGGTATTGTTCAACAAAATTAGAAAACAGCAATGAACAAAATAGCGTTGCTGCGCAAAAATAATCATTAACATTCAATCCATCTCTTACAACATTATTAAGAAAAACGTAGCTTTAAAATCTTCATAGTTCTTTAATAATTCTAGAGCAGCGGCCATTACCAGTAATATATCTTTTTAAATTCGTTAATCAATCACAGAGACCTTTTTTTTTCTTTAAGAGGCTGGATTCTTGGAAATTTATAAATTGAAAACCTGCGCGAGTTAACGTGATATAATAATAGGGTGCAGGTACGAAACTAAATCTGCGTCAAATTGAGACGTTGCACAAATGCAAAGGAATTAAACCGAGCGCATGTTTGATGAGATCCCGAGAATCTACGATCATATTTCACAGGAAAAAATTCAGGGACTTAAAAAGCCGCGTAAATAACTGTTGTTTATTTTAAAGAAGGTAAACAAACCGAAGATGAGCTAGCTCTAGGATCTTTAAAACTGCATTAATCAGAATGAGAACTAAGCCAAGGTCTAGATCACCAAGTAGAAGACGAAATAACTACAATAGTCAGTATTACTAGGTTAGCACAAAGGCTTTATCAATTAGGATGCTACGAAGGACTTCCGGACCAGCATTATTATGCGTTCAATTTGCACACCACATGGCTGTCTATCAACGCCTATTGTAGTTGTTCTATATTGATGACCTTGTGATGGTAATAAATCTTCTTCAGCATGAGGTCACACTGAAAGCTTTGGAAATAATGTCGCTTTTGTTTCTGCACAAGGCTTATCTATGCAAATGACTTCAATACATTGAATGAGTGATGTTATATTGTCGTCTGCGTTTGAATTGAATACAATGATGTAAAAAATATGTCCAACATGTCCACATGCATGACGAATAGTACGACTTTAAACTTTAAATAGCTCAATAATTGACACCAGCGCACAATCCACATATCTTTTAGGACTAAGTTGAAGAAGTAGCTAACAAATCTTCATGATTTTACCGAATTTATGGTTTTTAAATGTACCCAAATAAATAGTTTTAGGTTAATAATTTTTCTTTTATAAGCCTGTTGTATTTTTTATGTATTTACTGATTTAATTATTTATCATTACGTTATGTTGTAATTTTAATTGAATACCTATGATGCAATCAGTAACTTAATCGTTTTGGATGAATAAACTATGATTGCTAAAAGTATAGTCGCAGAGCTAGAAGTTGTAAGTAAACTCTATGGTCTATAATTTCTAATTGATTACGCTATCAATTACGTTACTGCGCGTATATTACGCAATTCAATTCACAGACAATAAAGCTGTCCGGACAGCAAATGAAAGCGCTAATGAAAACGCCTGGACCCTAAGCCGTTAATATCCTGTCAATTAACCATAAAAACATCGACCATATGCCGTTTCTATAGAGTCGAAAAGGCTTTGTCGTTCCAGACCGGAAACGACACAATACATGGAGGCAAATGATGGGGGACTCAGGATATGGTGGCCCATGACCCCCCCATTTGCAATGCGGGGCACTTAATTATTCCAGCTTTAACTGTTGTGGACGTGGACACATGCTTAATAGTGTACTTTATGTTCGTGAAGTGAATAGAGTCGCTTGAGTTTACAACAAACATACAGTCAAAAACATGGCTATAGTATCAAGTGCCTTTAGATTATATCAAAACTACTGAGAAATAGAAACGTATCTAAAACATATTTGTAGAGCCCACTACAACCGAAGATAATATGAAGTAACACAATAAAACAAACAAACATATCCATAAACGAAATGAGTAATATTAATGACAGGAAGCATAGGACGATGACCGACTTGTGGAACTAAACTACCAATGACTTGGATAGGTGGGCTCTTGTTTATTATTGTAACACTGTTCTGATACAAGGAAATTACCACGTGGTGGTAGATTTGTAGAGTACGTATACGTAGGACGTATACATTGTCAAATGTCTGGTTTCTGGTTAATTTGGAATTATGGTACTTGTATAAAAGAATTGCAAAGACAATACATGTTTTTATCATACTTATATATCTTTTTAATGAATTACATAGTACTATTGTGTAAACAATAAAAACAAACGATAAATTTATAAACATAATATGTACATAAAAGAAGCTGATAATTGACATAATTTAACCTGTGGATCCTAAGAATGCAATATGATTAAGAGTCGATTACCGAAGTATCTTAAATAGTTTGTGAGGATAGCAAGTACAAAACGCAATTAAGTTTTAAAGATCTCTTCGTAAAAAGGTTAAAAAAACTAGGTCTCCATTGTTTAACAAACCTTCTGTTAATGTTGAATTTTAATTACTATAATTATTGTGATGGCTATCTGTTAGCACGCAAGTTTTAATAATATTTTATTCGACAGTCAATATAGTCGTTGGTAGAATACCGAAGTATCTGTGTAGTAATCACAGAATACAGAACCCCTTACGGTTTGGTAAATAGATAACATAAAAACGCATTTTTATTAATTCTAGCTATAATCATCTTGCATAAACATCTTTAATGCGAGTACTAACGAGCAATCCAGTATCAAACCTAAGAGTGACAATAAAGTCTAATGACTACTGATCGTTAACTGTAGCTTCAGGAACTGTTTAGAAAGCCCATCTTTAGCAAATTGTCCTGACACAATATTTTTTTGCATATCCAGAAAAAGTAATAGTAGTATTGTGTTACCACCTCACGGGAGTCCTTGGGTAGACGTGCTGGCTACACCAGTTAGACGCGTTGCTTGTCGCTCCTGTACAATGCCATTCCACGCCACTGCTCCCACTGTCTGGAACCTATTGTTCCTGCCTTGGATACAGCAAGGCGATATCGTTTACAATGTTTTTTAGCTTGGCCGGTACCAAATGATAAACTAGAGAAGAACTTGACTTAACCAACGGCGACCTCTGGAGTGGTAATTTATGTGCCAGGAATAAAATCTTATCAAAATGTTATTAAGAGTTTAATTTAGAAATTCCGACAAAATACTAACGAAAGACACCGAAACGAAAACAACATTAAAATGTTCCCATGCATATTCAGATTTAATTACAGTAATTAATTAGGCAGATGAAGATGAAAACGTCATTCACTTTCGTGCCCAGAAACAATGAAGGTGGTGTGGGCAAATTTGTATAAAAAGCCAACGAGCGTAAGAAATAAAGATTCTCTTCGCGTGCTTATTGCACGGTGTTTGCCCAAACGCACCGGCCGTATATGGTCCAGAGATTGCCCTATAAGCAATGTTAGACATTACACTGCTATTATTAGGGTTTAAATTCGCTGAACAGTGGAACTTAAAAACGTATCTCGCAACCAAAGTTCCCATATCGAGTAGATTACGACCGAAACCATTACAGTTTACGACGATTTGATTGGAAGGGCGAGACTAACGATATAGGATCACGGAATAGAACTATGTACGAAAGAACCAAGATACGCGTAAAAGATCCAAGATTTACGAGAGTCGTAAACTTTAAATCGTGTCATTGTTAATTTAATACCAATAGATGTAGATAACTCACGCATTAACGAAGTTTGTTTTAGGCGTCGGTAACTATGTAATGAATATTGATCGTAATCTCAGGGGTTTGATTGATTTTACGATTCTCTTAGTTTTTACGATTTTATAACAAGAAGGCCGACTGTTCCCGGTGATGCCCACAACCGTGCCATGACGCAAACTTTTATTCGAACTTAAACATGCTCCTCGTTAGAGCTTTGGAAGTGCTAAAGTTTCATAATTGTCTTTCAACAAGTCTTGAGCGTCCAAAGGTAGTATAGCCGAACTTATTATTTGTAAGCTTTAGAGAAAGCCTCTAAAAAGGTCGCTTCCAATCAAGAGGATCAAACCCCGCCATTATACCTGTCCAAAAAATCAAAACACGGAAGGATGATCAAAAAACATCTCGTCCTTTGACTAAACAGCTCGGCTTTATAAATGTTCACAATAAAGGACCCTTTGAGGACCGCCGACTACATCTAAAGTCTACTTTCTAAGATTAAACTATACTGGATAATTTGTTTTTGATGATGTTCTCCATTTGTTGCGATGTAGCTAAACGCTTTGATGATACGTTGCGTTATGAAACATGGTAATCATAAATTCGGACGGACTTTCGTGTAATCGCAATAACTGGGGCAACATTTATCACAAGATACTAAGCTTTTGATTTGTAAATATGCCTTGAGTTAAAAGTGGATGGTTTTTGTTACGAAACGTGCAAATACGGGCTTGGGACGAGTCCAATCTGGAGCAGCATTCGCTCAAAGGTCAGAGAGCGATCTCGCTTTTCACTATAGAGTATAACAGTGTTATCTAGGTGGATTATAAATAAATGCCTAGCCGAGAGGTGCCAAGGTCCAAGATCGTCGGATATAAAATGGAGCATTTCATATTTACGGAACTATGCCCTATTAATTTGAAAGATCTCGATAGGCGTTGGCCAATGTCTACCGTAATATGCACCCTGCGGATGCAGTATCATAGTACTACGGTCGGTATCTAGGTATAGTTATGCTAAGAGACTGTCTGATCGGAATCGTGAGTAGGACCGACAGTACCAAGTTATTACGATGAATGAGATTGTGGAACAGTTCGAGGCTTAGATTGGACAGAATTTCATAGAATTAAGGTACCGATTTGGGTCGTAGTTATTATCGTATGATAACTAAAGGGAAAAATGGGACTGGGCGGGGCATGTGAGCCGCATGCACCCAGAAAGGTGGGCTCGGATCGTCACACAGTGGGTGCCTTTCGTGCCTGAGGACGGGCGACGACGCCGAGGTAGGCCAAGGAGACGCTGGCGTGACGATTTCGACGCATTCCGGGTAGATTGGAGCCTGGCCAACGAACGCGATTCCTGGAAGAGTTTGGGGGAGACCTTTGCCCAGCAGTGGGACAAAATAGGTTAGCAAAAAAAAAAACTAAAGGGAAATAAGAAAAGAAGCGGTGGGTTACAATACAAATGTTCCGATATGTTTACCTATTTCTGTGGTTGTATTATTTGATAGATTATATCGATGGAATCCGCATTAGCTATGGTAAAACTATCTTGTGGGACAAGGTAGGAAAAAACAGAACAATTCGTCCGGCGACCGATGTGGCTCGGTGGGTGAAAGTCCGCCTGCGACGCAGGAGGTTGCGGGTTCGATTCTTGCCATGGGATAAACGTTTGTACGATTTATAAATATTTGTTCCGGGTGTTCTGGGTATTTTCTGTGTATAAAAATACTATCTAGGTATGTAATTTATCTATTAAGTATATCAGTCATCTAGTAACCATAGCACAAGCTCTGCTTAGCTTGCGGCTAGATGATGCTGTGTGGTTTGTCCAGCCAGCATTATTTTTTTAATTTCCGAAATAGCATATCCAATCAAACCCAAACCGCATTACAGTCACCTAACGACATTGGTGCTTCTTATCACAAGTGCCTTGCCTACAACTAAATTAGGATGGGCGAAAGTCAAACAAATGAGGTTTTAAATTGTGAGAAACACTAACAATGAGATAGAAAATGACAAAGTTACAATAAATGCGAAGACAGAAGCATATGTTGTAATTTTTGCATAAGCCATCATTCAGTGCGTGAGAGACGCGGAAACGAACGTAGAGATGAATGAACCGAGATATTTCTATAGACTAGCTGTAGCCGGCGGCGCCGAACTATCTATTACCGCGAACATAGAATTTCAAGTAACTGAGAAAGTTAACCTGTTTTGATAAGCATCTCTGTAGTACCTAGGTAAAAAATCCAACGTACAACAGTGTATTATATTTTATAGAGAAAATTGTTTGATGCGTGCTGGTGCGTGCGAATAGGAGCGCTTGCGCAAGCGAAGAAACGCCGTAACCGTAGAGACGAAAGTTAAGTTAAACTTGATACTGTTAATATTTTCTTATAAAGAGGCGGGTATAATTTCATGTTATGACTGTTGATGCGTTACACAGTAATAAAGTGTATAACTTTATAATTTTTCGATTGTCGAATTGTATTTGTGGGTTTGTTTTACCAAAATATTGAAAAAGAAAGCAAAAATTTTAAAAATTGGCATTTGAAAAGTTCCTTTTGGAATTAGATATCTCGGATATTTCGAAGGGAAGACTTACAGACTGAAGACGACGCCGAAAGTCTTAGATATGACTCCCATGGTCTTCTTCCAACCCCTGATGAACTGGCGGCGTCGCACACCCCTGGGCGGCGCCGCTCGCTCCTGCAGCTCCACGTACGAGTTAATCTTGAAGCCTTCACACCACCAGCAGAACATCCATCACTGGTCACTTCACTGGTAAGGCTGGCTGTCGCGTCTAACAAACTCCATACTCTTTCGCATGCATTAAGCCCCCGATCATTATCACGTATATCCCAGATAATTATTTAGAGTCTTATTTGATAGTGGATAAAGTTCACATGGCAGAGGGTGCGTGCGTAAAATCCGGGCGAGAGACACGTGCAGCCTTCTCCAACGCTCGCGGTAGACTGTCGTAGCGCTACGACTCGCTACGGGGATGATATCGGAACTTCGTAAGCTCGCCTTTGTCACTAGCGATCGCTTGTTATGTGAATTGAGCTTTACGCAGTTGAGTTTGAGTACTATTCCGTGGGAAGACTTTAAATTGCTTTTCTTGTATCCGGCAAATAAGAGCTTTAGTGAGCTATTTAGTTTTAAGATAACGTTTAAGTCGATTTTATCACCCTTAGAATTTAATTCTACAAAGTAGTGCCTATCTATAGTTTTGTACAGCGATTTGCGTGACTCACAAATTGCAACAAGTCCGCGATACATTTTGCTCGAGCGCATTTTCTTTTCACAATCACGGAAGACGCCTGAGGCAGGTGTCGGGTAGTACACGCGACAATTACAAGACAAATACTCCTTGTAACGCGTACCCTGGAGGGTAACCTCGCGTGATCACTCCTCAAGAGGTGATTATCTTGCACTTGTAATTTAATTTTGTACAGAATACAGAGAGATGGATTCCAGTAAAATTATTTTGTGCATTGTTGATGTCAGAGTGAGATCAGAACTGACTCATGTTATTTATTTATTTATGTCTCGGTGCAGAGGATGTGCGTGTTCAATAAAATTACAAAATATCAGCCGTATATAGAAATGAACATTTGGTAACATAAATTGTGGGGGCGATTTTCAATGTAAACTTGATGTAAGCCCATATCGTTTCATTAATAATACATTTATATGGGCTTTCATATATATTCAGGACAAGGTCTAGATGCGATTAATCGTCTGATGGTTTAACTTAACACAACAAAAATAAAATAAATAATACATTCTTAATATTATAAATTCGAAAGTAACTCTGTCTATCTGTCTGTTACCAGGCCAAAATGGCTGGTGAACATATCACAATAAAATTTGACAGGGAAGTAAATGGTATCCCGGACGGACCTAAGGTTCTTAAAAAGCGCGTGTGAAGTCGCGGGCAGCAGCTAGTCATAAAAAAACCCAATAATACATATTGTTGGAACCATGGAACCCGATTAAAACTAAAATTAAAACGACAACCAAAAATAGAAGTAGGATCTAGAATATATAAGTAGGTACTAAGAGAACAACACGTAATTAAATAATTTGCTCATTGTGCTACGGTAATTTATATTTTTTGCTTCCTCGTTTGATTGTCTTTACATGTCTACCTATATCAGAATGCAGTTGTATACCTACTAAATGATAGATGTTATTAGGTCATCACTAGTAAATACATTGAGTCACCAAGTAATCAACCAGAGTTTTATCATTTGCCACTGCGTCAACAAACCCTACTAAGCCTTTTTCCACTCGATTGACTACAACCTTATTAGATGAGTAACTGGCTGTCCTATACAATACGGCCTGTTTTCACAACTTGACCTATTGGAATACGGGACGTCGATGACGTCATTCGGTGTGACGTCATCTACGCTACATACAGTAGGCGCAGAAATGGAATGGGGGGGGGGGGGGACTAAGTATTCTCAACTTATTTTTGGACTCTGTGAGCACTATTCTAATACATAATTATGAAGGCAGAAATGAAAATGAAATTATACGTTTGTATTCACTGAAGACTGATAGAACTGAAGGGCAGTTATTAAACTCAACAATTGATTAGAAAGAGTATTTATTATGTAGAAGTAAGTATAGCGTGTAAGCCCGTGTAGGTCTATAAAATGTAAAGCAAATTAATATCTAGCGCTAGGCCATAGCTAATAGCAATAATAAAGATCGCAATATAGGTTTAATCAGAACCTACTGGTCTATTACAGTCCCAACGATCTGTTGCAGAGTAATTAGTTTATGCAACAGATTTCCTTGCTCTGATTAAAATGCCAGGCATAAAGCTAAGTGTTTTTACGTCCGGGTGCTAGCGTAAGGCAATGCCTAGACATATATCTATAATCAAGGTTTTGTAAGAGCTTTCATGAACCAAACAATAACAGTACTTACCACAGTCCATGGCACTGCGAGTTTTTGTTTAAAACATGCGTGTTGGATTATCTAATGTGCTATGATTTTTTTTAACAGAAATCGAAAAATGAGGAGGTCCTATGTTTGGCTGGATATATGTTTTTTTAATGTATGTTCATCGTATTCGTCAACTGTGCACTGATTTTGATGATTCTTTGGGTTGTGTATAGAGAATGATACGAGGAAATCCGCCCGGAATTATTTTTTTGTGGCAATAAAATAATGATTCCCGACGGATTTCTACATTATTTTGTCCGCAAAACTTTAAAAAACATCCGAAGTCGTTTTTTTTTTATTTTATTCGCGCGTTCCCCTAAATGATGATTATCAAGGAACAGAAGGTTCGTTAACGCTCGCTGCGCAGTTGTGTCCTACTTTTCGACCCCTTTTATATAAAGTAACGTTTTCGAAGCTGTTTTATTTACAACGCGCACGTGTGAGCTGCAATCGCGACCTATATCTCGAGTCTTCCTATACACCCGCATGGCGCGACTCTGCTCCGAGGTGTTTGTGGTGCATTTCGTCAGCTGAACTGAAAGTTTCATTATCCATACTAATATAATAAAAGTGAAAGTAACTCTGTTTGTCTGTTATCTTTTCACACTGAAACGGCTAAACGGATCTCAATGAAATTTGCAAGGAGGTAGATGGCAGGTATCCCGAAGAAGGACATAGCAGGGGTGGAAAGTGATTCCATGGCCAAAAATACTGATTTTACTGACAAAATCCCTTTAAATTACTGACCATTTACTGACCAATCTCTAGAATACTGACCGGTCGGTCAATTGGACATCAAAATACGAATGTTAGTTGCCATTTTCCCCCGTGTACAGTTAGTTAAGTGTCATGTTAATAATTTATGATGTGTGCTTTTGTTCTAAAGTGATCCAAAAAACAAGAAAGATTTAGAGAAAAAAATTCATAATTATACGTATGTTTATGGAACTACTACCTACCTAAAAAAAAAAGATATGTTATGAGATTTTTAAGGAACACCCACTCTAAAACAGCATTTTTTTCATCTCAATCTACAGAAACCACACCACTTTCGTGGGAACGTAGCCCCTGATCCACAAAATACTGACTTTACTGACCATTTAAAAAAAACTGACTTTTACCGACCTTAGCCAAACTGACTTTTACTGACTTTACTGACTATTTTCCACCCCTGACATAGGCTACTTTTTATCCCGGAAAAGCTCGCGTGAAGCCACAGTTTTAACAATATTCCGGAAATTAACAACTAAACTAAAGAGTGAGTAAAATAATAAGTAAAAATGGCAATTGAAAACTTCAACTAAACGTGACTGAAAAATAATACTAAACAAAGTTATAAGACGACTAAAATGGTTGAAATGTTATGTAAATGTATGGTTTTATGGCCTATTTTTGTTTATTATGTTAGGGATAAAAGGCAAAGAAAACGAATCTAAGAAGAGATACTTACTAAAAATTCTATCACTTGCGATTATTTTAAATTTAGTGGGACAGTTAAATAAAATATCTGAATTAACAAATTATTGAGGAACTTTCATGCAAGTTTACAGATTTTATATGATTTCACTACCACAAGCATAGCACAACACAAACAAAGTTTAATGTTTTTTATGCATTTTTTTAAATTGTTTTTATGATGACGTGTGTAGCCAATAAATTGATATTCTTTTTTTTGAAGTAGAGTGAAATGTAAATCGTTATTCCGTCAACCCTTTTATTGTACGCTTCCGACTGGTATTGATATGGATCAGTTGAGCTACCTGTAGATTGTTGGCAACAGTCGGCAGTTAGCTCAATTGTTTCAATTGTAAATACTAGTTCTAATTTGTTTCTATTATTTGATTGTAATTTTCTTTTTTGATAAAGTCTATTATTGGATATTTCAGCTGCTAAATTCCCATGGACATTAAAATAATATGAACTGTTTCACGACGACGGTTCGTGTTTAACTTCATTAAAGGGCACAGACAAATTACATAATGTATATTGCTTCAGTATCGTATCTCTGAAATTAAGGTTTAATATTACAATATTGATTAGTTCAATATGTTCCAAAAAAAAACTCCGCGTAACCAACTTTTTGATTTTCAAAAAGATAACAACACATCTAGCCGAATCCATTTATCAACATTAGACATAAACACGTTACATTTAGACACAAATGCCTCTTAACCGACACATTAGCCAGACAAATGATCGATTTACATAAATAGCCACATTTGTTCCATTCTTAGATAGAAGACGGTAAAGACACATCTCGTGGTCAACAATAACACCGCTCACCTTGAATGTTACCGTAACAGTTTGGTAGTTCAAATAAGTGACATAACTGAGTCATATGCGAGTCATGACTTGGTTTATATTAATTTACGCCTGTGATATGAACACAAAATACTATGTTTTATCTTTAGGTCCAAAAACAACTGTGTGTTCTTTCAAGACATAACCATACTAAATCGTGATTGTGAGTTGTGATGTGACACATGCCCATTATTGCATACCTATAAGTACAAGCCTAAGTCGCGCATTATGGTGTGCGTAGGTATAATTATGATGATGCCAAATCCTAGCCGACTTTAGGCCTTGGCGGCGGCTACTCTCAACGAAGACTTGCCAGGTGCGCAGGACCTTGGACCTTGGTGCGGAAGTTGGATCCGCGCCAGGCACAGGTAGTTCAAGGCACGGCTCCGCAGTTGGAATTTATGGAGTTTTGAACACCGTTGGCCAGCTTTTCGCTGATTGCACTGTTTCGTTAGATCGATTGGGAGTTGGCAGGCATTTTGGGTTAAAAGATCCCAACCTTGCTAGATGTAGCACCTAGTTAAACCTAAAGGGTTCGACCACTGGATAAGAGTCAGTTAAAATAAACGCAAAGTGACGAAAATAAAATACAGTAGTGCGACGATAAACACTATTGGCTGACCACAACATTCTCAGGCTACTTGTCTATTAAAATAAAGAAAACTAAGAATTCTGAATATTAAACCTATTTTTGAAGTTTTACGTGACAAAGAGGAATAAACTTCAACAATAACACCGCTCACCTTGAATGTTACCGTAACAGTTTGGTAGTTCAAATAAGTGACATAACTGAGTCATATGCGAGTCATGACTTGGTTTATATTAATTTACGCCTGTGATATGAACACAAAATACTATGTTTTATCTTTAGGTCCAAAAACAACTGTGTGTTCTTTCAAGACATAACCATACTAAATCGTGATTGTGAGTTGTGATGTGACACATGCCCATTATTGCATACCTATAAGTACAAGCCTAAGTCGCGCATTATGGTGTGCGTAGGTATAATTATGATGATGCCAAATCCTAGCCGACTTTAGGCCTTGGCGGCGGCTACTCTCAACGAAGACTTGCCAGGTGCGCAGGACCTATTATAGGTCACAAGTGTGCGCGGAAACACAGGCGCACTCTCAATTCCCTCACTCTCATCTTATGGGACGGGAAACCGACACGACCGGGGAGAGGTTAGCGCACGACCAACGGCTTAACGTGCGTCATATTATTATGTGTTATTGGGATTTTTCTAGCGTAGGTATATCTTGCTTGTGGCATGCGAAAGGCACAGGACGTTAAAGAAGTCCTATCTCGTATACCCAGCATTGGGCCATCCAAAAGCTGTGATAACGATGAAAATGATATCTCATGAAATGTAAATGTACATCTACCAAGATAGCTTCATGCATGAAGACACAAACATTCAATTTTCTACATAAATTATAGACAACATCAAAGATACAACATCATCTTCGCTCAAACGTTTGTTGTCAAATCGGATCATCGCACAAGCGTCTCCAGTCCATTGCTAACATCCTGCACGCAGCGGGTTGCTCATGTCATAGCAGGGTTGGCACTGCCCCTCGAAATAATGTCTCATAAACTTCACTAACGCTTATTCTAAGGACTGACCAACAAGATCTTTCAATTCATCTTTGAGGCGCTGTTGTTTTTCAATTTACTTAAGGACGTCGTAAACAGAACGCCGGTAAAAAGGTTTTGTTCTATACTGTAGTGAAAACCCTAAGGGCTGTCACATCGGATATAATAAATGGGTCGTCGCGCGACAGGAATGGAACGGGAACGCTTCTGTGCGCGTGCGCTATGTTCTGGTTCTTAATAAAACCATGTTGTTTTACGTCGGGTAAATCGCATCTAATTAGCTGAGCTGTGTGTAATGGGGTGTTTGCAAGAGATAATGATGAAAGAGCATTTATACCTTCTATGCTTTTATCGATGCCTAAGAAGGCTCTGAATCAGTACTTGTGTGTGTCGAATATTACCAAGATGCGATATAAATTATTTGACTTGACGCAGTCTTAAATAAGATGTTGGAAAATCAGGTATCCTAATATTACTAAGGCTGGGTGAAGTAATGCAGCTGCAACTTCGGCTATCACCTGCCATCTATAGTTCCGCGATATTATTTGTAGCAGACCATAAACTCACAGGTTCCGTAAACAGATCTCACAATTAGGGACAAGCTATTGTTCTAACTATGGTCAATAAACAGTATTCAGCCATAAACGGGCGCCGCTGGAGACTTTTACTTTCACTGGACAAAGGGTGGACTGGCTATTTATCACAATGTAACGTTACTCTGTTGTCATCTAATTGCACTGCAATTAGTCCAAAGGGTCTCTTAGTCACGGACGATGACCGTGGACAAGTCTTTGTTACCAGGCGCCCTTCCAACGAAATTGGATATACACCTACGGACCCAACAGATGCACACCAGCAACCTTTCCAAAATTATGTGATCGCAAGAGAATGCTGCACATTATTTCAGTGCATCGCACCCACGCAAGTTAAACTACGCAGGTACAGGGTAACTCTAGATAAAAGTGCTTGGAATAAACACAATCGCAGCGAGAAAGTTCAAAGAAAGGCGAATCAAAGAAGATCCCGGAACGGGCGGGTGCGTCTTTCTACCTGAGAGGCCGACCGCACTACCGTTAGCCGGGAAAAAACAACTGTTGCCACGCAAAGGGTGCATCGATGACCTGTACTAGAAATGCGTGAAATTACAGCAGATGGCCGTGTGCGTGACATGCGAGTCTGAAATATTAGAAAGCTCAGGTAATTAGAGGATGTGAGCTCTTCAACATAAAAGATCTTCTCGAGGGTTCTGCGCTTAATATAAGCCGATATGTGGAAGAGACGCTCAACTTAGACATTCAAGTTTATTTATCCAATGAATTTAATGCGAAGAAGCAATTTGTTGAAGAAAGAAATACCGATAAAAAACCTTACAAATCCATCCGCAGGGACTTACAAGATAAGCTGATGATATAGTGTGCACGCAAAACACGTCTGTGCACACAGGAAATCTAAACAAAAGTTGGATCCGCGCCAGGCACAGGTAGTTCAAGGCACGGCTCCGCAGTTGGAATTTATGGAGTTTTGAACACCGTTGGCCAGCTTTTCGCTGATTGCACTGTTTCGTTAGATCGATTGGGAGTTGGCAGGCATTTTGGGTTAAAAGATCCCAACCTTGCTAGATGTAGCACCTAGTTAAACCTAAAGGGTTCGACCACTGGATAAGAGTCAGTTAAAATAAACGCAAAGTGACGAAAATAAAATACAGTAGTGCGACGATAAACACTATTGGCTGACCACAACATTCTCAGGCTACTTGTCTATTAAAATAAAGAAAACTAAGAATTCTGAATATTAAACCTATTTTTGAAGTTTTACGTGACAAAGAGGAATAAACTTGCATGCTATGGTACCACTCGGGCTCACTCTCTATACGAAAGCGAAAGAATCATCGAATTCAGCGCATATTATATCAATACTCAATTTTCTATTTATTGCTTAGGTACATGTGTACAATTAGTAGGTCTTAAAATAAAATAACAAAAGTGCAACATGCACCCTGTAAAGCCACGGCAGAAATACTAAGTGGTAATAGACAATTATTCATTGACTTAATTTACCTATTAAATAAATAAGAAACATACAGGAGAGGAGAACCTTTTCCTTTTCTTTCTCGTCGATTGAAAAGAAATAAAATCTAACTCAACGCTGATTCGATCGTTGAATTGAATAAGATTATATTTTGCAAAAAAAGTATTCTTGTACACAAAAGCGTGTCAGAAAAACCGTCGCCAAATCGTGTCAGTTTACAGAAAAACATTCCGTTATTCAACAATGCAAGGATGCTGTATAATTACAGCATGTGGAGTACATCCTGACAATTGATCTACTTGTATTGTCGTTAACGCACCTGCATGGACAATATTACGGTTAGAAGGAATTTTGCCAACCGTGAGAAGAGTTCCAGAAAATAAGTTTTGTCAACGGGTTGCTATTGCTATGAAGAACACTCGTCGAAAGTCTCGAGCGCTCGTTCTCTCAACGAGAGGCACCATGTACTGCTGGCAGAACAGCAGTACACACTCGCCGAGGCACCTCTCGAGCGCTCGTTCTCTCAACGAGAGGCACCATGTACTGCTGGCATAACAGCAGTACACACTCGCCGAGGCACCTCTCGAGCGCTCGTTCTCTCAACGAGAGGCACCATGTACTGCTGGCATAACAGCAGTACACACTCGCCGAGGCACCCCGAGACAGGCCGAGTACGATTGTGCACATGCTACACACATCTCGTCTCGGGGTCCCTTGTAGGGTATCGTTGTCTTGGCCGCTTGTCGGTATTTTGGCCGGAGTCAAAACACCTCGTCGGCCCTCGTGAGACAAACGAGAGCAAAAACGTGTGTTCATGGTGCCTCTCGTTGAGAGAAGGAGCACCCGACACGTCACGAGACTTTGGACGAGGCTTTTCTTCGAGTGTTTACCATTAGGTCGGACGGTTGGTTATTTATGTACCTTTAGAATATAATCTCCAATATTTTCCGCGTTACATGACATTATTTTCTATTATCGTTGATACGGCGACTGCACTAGCCACGCAGATAAATAAAGTAAATACTCAAGACGTGTAGTAAGAACATTACAATCTGAATTATTGATAGAGAATGCTACAAAATGCTACTTACAAGGGCACTTCAGATATTTTGATATGGTGTCACGAAAAGCATGTTAGTTACAACAGCCTCTCAGACAATTATAGTTTAAACGTAACGGTAAACCATTGAGCATCCCGGCCACTCATTATGTTACATGTTACAACACAAAAGGACAGAACCTTATCTTGATAATGAGCAATCATTAACCTAGTCGTCAGTGGATGTTATCACGTCCATTGTTTGTCTTGATATGATAGTAATTAAACTGGAACTTTGAAGTCTGTCAGGGTCAAGAAATTGGATAGACCTTACATTATGGATGATGAGTTTCCTTCAAAACAAACGGAAATTCATGTCGTATATAGTCGAATTTACGAAAGCTCTATTTTCAGCACCTTATAACAGTTTTGGTATCAGATATGATATAATTTGATTGTTTTTAAACAACTAAAAGTTGATTGATTGTAATTGTCTATAAAAATCGACTTCAAATTCCCTATTACATATTTATACTGTTTTTTTTAAATTTGCGGGTTATACTAATACTAATATACTAATCCCCGGGGAATAAATATATATTTATGTATATGGGAACATCTCGGAATCATTATCTATGCAATAGCGGAAGAACGATTCAAATCGGCAATTGACGGAGTAATCGACGAAAATACATTAAATAAAACATACACTACACAGGCGAACATAGGACCTCCTTTTAAAGTTGGTTAAAAATATGAAAACAGCAAGAGAAAACGTTAAGCGTATCAAAAAGTTCGCTCAATCCCAGATAACGAACTATGCAGAAGTTTTATAAGTGTTTTCCACAATCAAGTTTAAAAGTTGATAGAGAAGTTTGCAAAGCGCTGGATGGCAAGAATAAAACTCCACAGTGAATAACAGAAAGAGAAAGCGCAAAGCGCTTCAAAAAAGTTTACGTTCAATCCCAGATAACAAACTATGCAGAAGTTTTATGAGCGTTTTCCACAATCAAGTTTAGAAGTTGATAGAGAAGTTTGCAAAGGGCTGGATGGCAAGATTAAAATACCCCGCAGCATTTAACTAGGCCAAGGTCTGCCCTGGCCTGCCTATTATGGTCTTTTGTTTAACGTTCACAGATACCAAACTAGCTGGGCTCGAGACGTGCGAAGTGCTTTGGTTCGTGAGTAATGGGAAAATATCAAGTAGCTCCCTTTACGAGGCTATTTATAGCTAAGGGTATAAAATCCATACTTTCATACTAATATTTATCTATACTATATATACTAATATTATAAAGAGGAAAGATTTGATTGTTTGTTTGTATTGAATAGGCTCCGAAACTACTGGACCGATTTGAAAAATTGTTTCAGCTATCATAAAAGCGAAAGTAATTCTGTCAGTTTAACCCCCGACGCAAAAAACTCTACACAGACAGATACGTCAAACTTATCCCCTCGTGTTATAAGTTTGACGTGTCTGTCTGTGTATCTGTCGATCTGTGTATCTGTCTGTGGTATCGTAGCTCCCAAACGGATGAACCGATTTTCGTTTAGTTTTTTTTGTGTCATAGATAATTTTATCCCGACTGTTCTTAGCCATGTTTCATGAAAATCTGTTCAGCCAATAAACGTCGGCGGGTTTTTTAAAGTTTTAATTATTCTTGTTGTATGTTACCTTTTCAAGCCTAAACGGCTGAGCGAATCTTGATGTTATTTGGCAGGCAGGTAGATGGTATACCGGGCACAAACATAGGCTAGTTTCTGTCTCGAAAAAGAGCGTGTGAAGTCGCGGGCAGGAACAAGTTTTGATATAATGTTAAGCATCGTTATAAACAGGATGTAGAGAAGCGATGAAATATTATTGGCAAAGCGTCAGTCTCTATACATCATGGTATGAGTAACACCTTAACGAGGCGTTTGATCTCGGCTTCAGTAAACAATATATCGAGAGTCTAAACGCCAATAACGAATACCAGAATATCAACAGTATTCCCGGAAATGTTACATAAATTGATACTTTACAAAGAAAATTACAATCAAATAGAAATAAATTAGAACTAGTATTTAAAATTGAAACAATTGAGCTAACTAGCATCCATAGCTAACATCCATATAAATACCAGTCGGAAGCGTCCCCAAGACGCTGGCTGCATTGCCCGCTGTTACATTAATTATGTGTGAACTACAATTTGAATTTGAAAAAACAATCAAATTTGTGGTGCGGCGGCAGTTATCACCGAAGATCTCAAGAGGCGCAAATATGCAGGTTTCGACAGGGCCTACACATTTGCTACCCTTGGAGTCGAAACCCTGTAGGGTACCGAGGCTCTTCGGGTTTCTAAGAAATTTTCTGAGCGTCTGGTCGAAGCGTGACCCGAGGGCTGGTGATTATCTGGCACAGCGCATCAGCATTGCCATACAGCGTGGCAATGCAGCCAGCGTCTTGGGGACGCGACGACTGGTATTGATATGGATCAGTTGAGCTACCTTTAGATTTTAAGAAATCAAATAATATCGCAAAAATTTATAATTAAAAAATTTTAAAATTTTGCGATATTATTTGATTTCTTAGAAATTACCATTAGTGTGGGGTTACGCACTATAATAACAAAAAAACTTTACCTTTAGATTGTTTGCAACAGTCTGCAGTTAGCTTAGTTGTTTCAATTGTAAATACTAGTGTAATTTTCTTTGTGAATAAATGCTTCTGCCATGAAAAAAGTAAAAGCTACTTCGAATACCTTAATTTTACACTGTTTTCAAGTTTTACGGGACAGTTACTAATCCCTCGGGAATAATTTTTTTATAAGACCACCTCGGGACATACATACAGCCGAAAATAGAACCTCCTCCTTTTTTCGACGTTCGTCAAATAGTACACCCGTAATGTTCATTAGTATCAGCACGACAAAAAATCATATATTCCATTCATAATAACCTTTATTCCATCCAGTCCTACCAGTAGTTCGATAGTCGAACTGTTTGGATGTTTTTTTTCCAAATTGTTATACTGACGGATCAAACTATTTGGAAACATGGATTTTATTCCAAATAGATTTACTAACTCCGAAGTACAGTCATCGATTTACAACGTGCAAAGATGTCGCATCAGCTGGCCAAAAGTGGAAAAACTAAATTGTGTCTGCTTTATTTTTTTTGGGCATATTTTCCACGAACTGCTTCAGAACAATAATAAACAACACAAACACTTTACGTAAATCATACAAAATTATTAAATTACCAAGGTTATATTTGTAATATTATAATAATATTTATAATAATATTAACCTAACTTGTGCTTCTTATACTATCAGTATTTAATTTAGAAACATTTGGGAGAAAGACACTACTGAAACAGTCTGCATTTCATTTGCATGCATGCATTTTCACAATGTTTAGAAGTTTTATCTCAAAATTTCTAAATAATGTCCTACAGGGATGTCGCCATTTAAAAGCATCATTTGGGTATTTTGTATATGCTGATCCCTCAGAATGCTCTCTCTTGTTCGGCTTTTAAATGGGGCCACTTCATTTTGAATTTGTGTTCGTAAAACACTATACAAAGCGGCATCATCTTTGAAAACTTTTAATATTTTCAATAAAGTGGCCTTTTTCCTTCTACATTCATTGTTAATTTTCACATGCCAACCTTCTATAAAGTTGTTAGTACGATGCAATTCACCGAATACACACCAGGAATCGATCAAATTATTATCTTTCATCCAAAACTTGTTCATGTATGAAACCAGTGAACACATTTTCTTGTCATTAACGTCAACAAATTCTTGTATGTAACTCCATCCCGACTCTATTTTATCCCTCGGAAGTAAAGGTAAAACTGCACACAATGCAATAATCCGCCGAGTGCTTTTATTCTTTACAAGCTGTAGATTTTTACACTTTCTCCAAATACTATTCCGA
This sequence comes from Eupithecia subfuscata, assembly GCA_963564075.1. NCBI lineage: Eukaryota > Metazoa > Arthropoda > Insecta > Lepidoptera > Geometridae > Eupithecia > Eupithecia subfuscata. The sequence goes on along the minus strand of OY751100.1, from coordinate 15,833,119 downwards.
AAATGATAGTAACAACCTTTAGTTTTGACTTTCGGAAATACTGTCAACATAGCATTATATGACGGTTGCTCAAAATCGCTAGTGAATTTTGTGGGTGACCAATCCGGAATTTGAGATTTAATCATTTCAAACAACGCCACATAAGCTTCATGTGTTTTTGCTGACATCAGAGCGTAGATCATGGGAATTATATTTGTATTCGCCGATGAACTACCGATATCACCATGCAAAGTGTAAATTTGCATAAAAGGTTCAGGACATGCTCGAAACGTTCCATCACCAAAAACATGTTTTATATTTTTCAAGAGTTGTCTGGTTTCATCTGTACAAAATACTAAAATACGAATATTTTCGCAGCAGTAATCTCCCAGTAGAAATGACTGATCCCGAGGAGGAACAATGACATCATCAACATTTTTGAAACATGTTTTTTGCATACCAACAGCATTGTTCCTTTTGTTGTATAAGGTGCTTTTGACGGAAGTAAAAGATGGAATTTTACATATTAAATCAACTCCGGAATCTTTAATATCTACTAAAGTTTGTTTGTAAATAGTTGGTATTGATTCCTCAGGATGTTTAGCAACCTTTTCTTTACATTGATGTATTTTTAAATCTATGTCATTTTTTGCAAAATTTGGATTACAGTTATTACTATGCATTTTCAGCTTCAGTATATTTTTGTCCTGGAAACCAAGAAATACCCAATTAAATACGGGTCGTCAAAATAGGTACCTTTTTTGAATAAATTTAGATTTACGACAATAGTTTTTTTCATCCATACATAGGCTACTAACTACTCCCTACTACTATAAATCTAGTAGCAAATATATTTTTTAAACATTAAAACATCAAAACATCTGTAAACCTTTCCCGCTTATTATAATATTAGTAAGATTTTACCTGCAGTAACTGTAACTGAACCAACGCATTTGTTAATTTTGCTTGAAGCACATTTCCAGATAGCTGAACTATTTTCATATGTTTTGTTTTTGTAATATTGGTGTCCTGCATATAGCAGCACCGTACCCCTTCCTCTCTTTAAAAACACAACACTTGATTCTTCTTTATTTTCTTCCATTTTCGCTCCACACGAATTACTTACTCACCTCAACACAAATCATTAATTTACATGACAAATAAAATGAGTGACAAGTATATTATAAGTATACTTCATAATTTGTTTTAAGTGATCCTTCAAAGAGGATATATCGAGAAAGGATTTATTATATCATAACAAAAAGGACAATTTCCTCTCAAGATACAAATGCATTTGAAGTACCATTTCTGACTGTACCATTATAATCATAGTAAATCTATTTGGAATAAAATCCATGTTTCCAAATAGTTCGATCCGTCAGTATAACAATTTGGAAAAAAAACATCCAAACAGTTCGACTATCGAACTACTGGTAGGACTGGATGGAATAAAGGCATAATAACTACTTCAATTTCCGTTCGTCCATAGCATAACAATATTTTGGCGTTCAAATTTTTCATACTATTTCTCAGTTAATTTATTCGTCTTTAAGCAAATAAATTGAGTTAAGAAGGTCGGTCACGCGTGAAAAAAAATCGGGTTTTCACTGTTTTCTAGGTTCTACAAGTAATTTGGATAACAGATAAGAAGTTTTGTTATTTGCCTGACTGTACTTTACCTTAATGGTGATAAGTAGCCATTTTTGGTCATCGTTTACAGGAGTTTGAAATTCGGGTATGGATTACAGCTGAAAAATTCGGTCACGGATTTTCGGGGATGGATTACAGTAACCCATATTTTAAGGCATTAAGAAAAATTTGAACACCAAGAAATTTTATAACAAAGTGCCTATGGAAATCGAAGTCGTTAATATGAATGGAACCTTAACATAATTCAGTAAGATGTACCTTAGAAGAGTGAGATCCAGTGATTTACCTGCAGAAGACCTCAATCAAACCGCCCTCTACCTCTGTCCATCAACAAGATAACGCAGTCATACCATACAATTCAGTCAGAGCTATTCAATAAGACCCCTACAAAGACTATTATTAGAATTCCGAGGATGCTGTAAATGCTGAAATGAAAACTTGCGGCACCTCTGACATTTGCGAAATGTCGCTCGGAGTTGGAGATAGATTATACTTCAGTTGGATGTAGGCTACCAACTTCGAAAGGTCACCCAATTTGAATTCCACCCCCGCGACGGAAACAATCACATCACACTAATATTATAAATGCGAAAGTTTGGATGGATGGATGGATGTTTGTTACCTCTTCACGCCAAAACTAGTGAACGGATCGGGCTGAAATTTCGCATACAGGTAATTCTAATCCTGGAATCAAGAATCATTCTTTTTATCTCATAAATCACTATGTTTGATTAGGTTAGAAATACATCAATGCAAAACTTTAGTTCGATCGCTTCAGTCATTATGGCGTGAAGAGGTATCAAACATCCAAACTTTTGCGTTTTCAATATTAGTGTGATTCGATTCGGTATTTCAGGGAATTACGATGTGACGTGGATATGCGAGCTGATATTAAAATTTGATTTGATATAGGTAAATGGAGCCTTTGGAGATTTCAGGGACCTAGCTGAGTTGTATTAGCCGAACCATGTTTTAAATTGTTTGAGAATATAAATGAAATGAGGTGTTGGTGTACAAATTGAATGAATCATGACATTTCAGTGTCGATTAGACCTTAAATGTTTATGTTACAAAGTAACAAATTCTTGCATGTAAGTACTACACATAAATCATCGATGGCATTGTATTCTTTAAAATACATTTGTATTGCTCCTGCTTTACATTTTTCTGACCCGAAACCTCACCTTTCTAGAAGCATAAAGTCACACAAGTCATTGATAAAGATCGAAGTCTATTTGACTTGATAATTTGCTCAAACGTATTCCTGAGAGATATTTCGGGACAATACTTACCCGATCGATGGAGGCGGCGGACTGCTATTTGTGGTGTTGTTTAGAGAAGTCTATGTTTAGCGGAGGACTTCTGTGGGCTGTTATGAATTGATGGTTACTTACCCAAGGCAGAGATTCCCCAGTCACTTTAGGATTGATGAAGATCGGGAAATGTAAATCTTACCTGTAACAATAAACAGAACATGAAGAATCCAGCCTCCTCAGAGATCATCAGGCAGGATGTTTGTTTGTTCGTGTGGAAGGGGGGACGGAAATAGCCGATAGGTACTCAGCGTCATGTGCGGTAAAGTGCGCGAAAATAGCGCCCAACGCGGCGCTTGCGCATCTCTTTGTGTTTACTTGTAGTTTTACTGTTTTGTTTGTTGTTTTAGTATGGTGGTTCATAATGTTTGCGGCGCATCGTATTATAATTTGTTGTGCTGTGTCCTAAATCTCATAGCACATTCTATACTTAGAAACATTATAATTGTGTTCAATGATAACGTTTTATTATAAATAAATAAAAATTATCTACAACCGAACAATATTGTTATCAGGCGTAATGTTTTCTGATCTAGAATCGATCTTTGAATTTATTGATATCTGAAAACGTTGCCAATTAAAATACACGCATAACTTTAATTGCCTCACCCAGATATTGTTCAATTTGCTTTATTTTAACTCTGTAATTATTATATTTTACTGGGTTATTAAAAACAGCGATCTGAATAGATTGCTATGCTACAGATTTAGCTAGTCACGAAAATATTAGTGTTAGTAAGATTACGTTTCAGCTACACGCGAGATCTGTGATTAATTGTGTATCGGAGCAAGGACTTTCAAATACATACAAAATGTGTACAAGATTCCTTTGTTCCGACTTAATACTGTTTGAATTTGAACTATTCTAATTGGGGTATGATATGGATCAGTTGAGGCTACCTGTAGATTGTTTGCAACAGTCTGTAGTTAGCTGAATTGTAGATACTAGTTCTAATTTGTTTCTATTATTTATTTGTAATCTTCTTTGTAAATAAAGATTATTTAGCTATGTTTACAAATCGCCACTGCTTCAAAAATTTTTAAATTATTGTGAAATTCAAAATTTTGATTATTTAGCTATGTTTACAAATCGCCACTGTTTCAAAAATTTTTAAATTATTTTGAAATTCAAATTATTACTCACGACAATCTCCTAATGACAAATTCACAAAACGATAATAACGGAGAACATAATAACGGAGAACACATATAGGCAGGTGAATCACTGAACGATTAAAGGAACCAATCGATTATGCCAAGCACCTCGTTTCTCTACAATGAAAATGACATCATTTTAAGTTACAGACTTCTTAAAAAAACTACGTAAGCCTTTTATGCCTTTGGTTAGATCAAAAGATCAGAGGATAGAAGATAAAAATATTAATGCTGCACATTCTCACAGCATCCTTTAATCCGGGGTCCAAAGTAGATGTTTTACAGGTGATATACCATCCCAAAGTAGGTAGAACTTGTGTTATCCACGTGTAAAAACCAGTAGAATTATGAATACGTGTCGAACCTTAATGTGCCACCATGCTCGGTTATTTTTACACATATCCGTTTATTTATTTATATATTTTACTAGCTGCGCCCCGCGGCTTCGCCCCCGTGGAAATTTTTGTTTCCTACTTTCTTAATTTTTTCTTTCGTAAGAACCTTCTCCTGACTATAACAAACACAACAAAGAAAGAATTAGCGAAATCGGTCCAGCCGTTCACGCGTGATGCCGTGACCAAGGAAAACGGGTTTCATTTTTATATATATAGATTGTTGTTGTTCTTTAGCTGAGTACTGACCAGTGTTAAAGGGAGTAATGTAACGTTTTTTGTTATTTTATTATAGTACGTAACCCCACACCCAGGGTAATTTCTAAGAAATCAAATAAAATCGTAATAATTTTCGATTTCGACCGAATTTTCGAGAGACCATAGGAAGTCCGAAAGATTATCGACTCTTACGTCACTTGACCTTGGTTGTCCTGGTTTCGTATAAGTCCCTATTTATTAGTTGCATTCATATAAGCAGGAAACATTCGATTTGTTGCGCATCGTTATTAAATAAGTAGTCCTTGTCGTAACAGTTTGCATCGTAAACTCATAACATAACCAACCATAGTTATGTTTATTTAACACGTAACTTCTGTTATTATTTCCCCTACGTTTCTATCGCGTTACAGTGATCGTGGTCGAGGGGGGACTTGAGGGCAGTATCCACAACTACCCACAATTCGCCTTCACAATCAGGAATGTCCATGCCATTATGTTGACAAATCGCGAAAGTTTAAAAGTTCATAAAAACCTGCCTTACTCAACCTTAAATCATTTGATCAATGGTTTTACCTTAGTTAAAGGTAATGTAATACTATAACTAATGCAAAGAAAATAATAAAAGTAATCGTCGCACGTAAAGAGAAGAGTCTGACCTACAGCTTAAACAACTGAACTAAATGAGGAAGAACATAGAGAATTCTTAGAAAGAAAGAGAATAGAATAAAGAACAGAGTAACTAAGTACACTTGACATTGACATTCAAAATGTTCACGTGATTACAAAAGCTAAGTCCCAGAAAAATACCGCATGGCTCGCGAACGGCCCGTGCGGGCTCGCTGCTGTCGCAGATTAGGTAATATTGCTTATTAGTAACATTATACTTACGCGATTTTACCAATTTTGCTATTGTATACAATTCGTGAGTCACGGCGGCGGAGAGGACAAGATTTTTTTATTCATTTTTATTTAAGGGACTTAGAGTCATTGCTGACTATGTCAGTCCCGTAATTTAAACTAGCTACTTAAAACTAAATAATATATAAAATTAACCTAAATAATTTAATTGCCACTTTTCTTACCAACAGTCAAATCCTCCTCAATATTGTAAATACTAGTTCTAATTTGTTTTTATTATCTGTTTGTAATTTTCTTTGTTAATAAAGGTAATATCTCAATAGTAATTAAGGAAACACGAAGAGAAGTAGGCATTGAATTGGGTTACCAGTCAAATCAATCTCAATGGGTACGATTGTATGCAAATACCCGCATAGCGTGAGCCAGCGCACTTTGCAATCAACTTGCGAAAGCCCAGAAGTACTTGATTTCATTCCAATCGGCCACCAAAATACTTATGGCAATTTAAGCAATCTTTGACAATATACTTCTATTACTCTTACTTAAGATAATGTATTAGTTTATACCAAAATTATGTGTCTTTTAGAGTCTAGAGAGTCTAGAAATCAACAACAATATAAAGCTTATAAAGTAAAAGTGACAGTATGTTACCCTGGCTGATGCTATTTGTGTTACAATTTGAAAATCCTAACATAAATTAGGGAAGCCTTCGAAGACATGATTGAAGCTGACAGAAAGAGTACAAGGTTACACACTGAATGTCCGAAACAATTTTGATATTTCTTAAGAACACATCGGAAAGCTGAGTAAAACAGATCACACCCAAGATTTAACTCGAAGCTTTAGGACGCATAAACAATACATCAATCAACGTCTCAAGAGCAAGGCCTTACAGAAAATTACCCTAACGCTTAGCATTCATTTACACTTTATAAGGTCTAATGGTATACCAACAACGGTTACGGTCAATAACAAAGAAAATATTAAAGTAAACAATGCTGGGAGCTGGAACTTAATTGGGTGATTACTAAATGAAGGTTGACCAATTATTTTCAGCGTCGGTAAATAATTTAACTTATTGATACTACATCTTATCTGCATAGCTCCATCAAAAATATTGAACATATTTTTAGTATGAACTCTTTGATAAATAAAACTATTATAAACTTGCTTCTGCCCGCGGCTTAGCACGCGTATTTTCGGTATAATAAGTAGCCTATTGTTTAAGCTCGGCTCGGTAGTTTTGGAGATCCTGGGTAACAAAAATTTCACATTTCACAAACTTTCGCATTTATAATATTAGTAGGATAGATGAATTTTCTAAGGAAAAGCGACTATTGCTTCGCCTTAGCCATTTAAAGCAAGGCTGGTTTTCTATACTAATCTCTACTAATATTATAAAGAGAAAAGATTTGATTGTTTGTTTGTATTTAATAGGCTCCGAAACTACTGGACGGATTTGAAAAATTCTTATACCATTTGAAGCCCACATTGTTCCTGATGAACATAGGCTACATTTTACCGCGGGAAAATGCTTCATTCCTACGGGAAAACGGGTAGTAAGAATGCAGCTAGTATTCTATAAGTAAGATATTATGCTCGGTATGAAGAGAAAGGATTCAGACATAAAACTTGACGAAATCGTATTATATCCATTGTATATAGGATGCAGGGATTCAAATTGACGAATACACGCTGGTAATTATAATTAGGAGCGTGTGCGAAACAATGGCATTGTGATTGTGACTAAATACAGTGATAAGCACCCTAAATGAAACTGTCTAGGTGAAATTACATTTGGCGACGCATACACTGGGAGCTTTGTTTATTTTTGGCGAAGGTAGCAAACATTCTTTCTCTGAGAAATTTACATTCCGGAGGCTACGACTGTGTAAGAGTTTCAAATCGGAACGTCCGATTTAAAACTCTTAGGGCGATTGTGCACTACAAGGAATTTTACGGTCCGAACTTCCGATTTTTTACGGTCCGAAGTGGCATGAAAAAAACGGATGATTGGCTTGTGCACTTGTCCGTCTTTACTCGGATGATACGCCTCAGTTTAGCTCCGTCTTTTCAGTCTCTTTTCAGTTCTCCGTCAGTTAAACTACACGCCACGCACGCGAAATTACATTACGTTCCGGAATGGGGAAAAGTAAAATATCGGACGGTAAAATTATGTATAGTGCACAAACTAGTATATACATTATATGGCGTGCCATATCGGACCGTAAAAAATCGGACTGCCGGACAGTAAAATTCCTTGTAGTGCACAATCGCCCTTACACAGTAAGTTTTATTTGACATTGCATTTGACATAGCTATGCATTGCCAGCGTAAAAGTCAATGCAAAGTTTAGTTTAGAATCGCAAGAAGACAACCTCAATAACAATAAATTATAATTATGTAATTTTACACAGACAATGACAATGCTACAAATTGTCTTTAATTACTTGCAAACTAACCCACAACAAATAACTGAGTGGCCCAAAATAACATAGATTTTGATGAGATTCAAATGAACTCATCAAAATCCATGAATAGAAGAGTTAACAATAGCAAACCTATTTCGCGATTCAGTGGACATTGAAGAGGTCTGTGTTCAGAACATAAAATCGATTATTTCTCAATAATTAGCTTAACTTGTAGATTAGAAATGATTAATTTAACGTATGTTTAAACATGAGTAAAACCATAAGTGTAGTTTCTAAACGTTTTTAGTCAAAGTTCGGATCCTTCGTTCATATAAATGTAATTTAAAAGTGTCATGAATAATTATATTAATTACCTTACACAGAATCAGAGAGGTGCTAGAAAAGTGAAATTTTACGGGTACATTTTTTCATCTAGGAGATCAGAAATAAATAAAGAACAATGATAGATAAATTTCCACGGAATCGCGTGACCAATTTTACGAGTCAAGAGCATTTGAAGTTTTATTTATTCCTATTTTTTCGCATAATTTTTTTATTGTAGTGACGTCAGTGAGTTAGGTCTTTGATGGCTTACCTTTGTTAGGTACTACTTGATCGCCTTGACACGGGATAATTAGTGGGCTTCATCACGACTCATTATCGTCATATTTTTTTTATGAAAAGCTAATATCAACTTGTTATCCACTTTGAAAGAAAGAGTTCTTTCATGGGTACAATGTTGTAAGCAGTAAAAATGGATAAGATATCTGCTTTTTAATAATTTTTTGGCTTATCAATTAATTTAACGGTAAAATATTGATTTTAATTGGTTACAGAATTTTTCCATTATACATAATATCGGACTCTATCGGGACTCTGTGACTGAAAGGGTTTATGATCCACAATTTAGTCGTTAGTCGAATTCTTACTAGTCGAAATGTTTTTAGTCGAATTGTTTTAGACGAATTTTCCGCAAAGCTTATGCATATCATACGTCCACTGATGAATGTACCTCCTACAAACGAGGGGTTATTGCCATAAACACCACGCTTGGCAGCCGGATTGGTGATTGCAGAAGAGGTGTTAAAAATACACAGAAGGAAGCTGCTGAAGACATAAGTATAGACTTAGAACTGCGACCAATTCACTATAAAATATGCTCATGGTCTAGGTAACTTTACAAGAGTAATTTTTATACTTAGAAAATTAGAGCGATGATGGCAAAACAAATTCTCACATCTACGTCCTACATCAAACACTCGTGTAGTCTGATCATATAGGTACTGACGACCGTGGGACGATTGTGTTGCTATAATTTGATCGTTCTGATCATCATCATCATAATTTGATAACTGGCAAGAATTAAAGACCTGCTCGTGTATTTGTTCATGTAGGTATTGAAACTTAAAGACAGTGTTTTAGAAGGCGATGTATAACGGGTAATGATAAATGTGGATAATGTGCTCTATTTGTTCGTGATCTAGCCTTATTTTCAATTTATTTTAAGTAGGTGGTGGTACTTTCGTCAGCAGTCATTTTTAACCCACTGCTGGGCATGGGCCTCCTGATTAGCCTTTAGATTATCGTTGATGGTAGGTACTTTATTATTTTTAAAACACAATTTTTACAGTGAAGAAATAGGTAAGGTTTTGGCAAGCGCCTAACTTTAGCTTGTTACAGATTCTGCTTTTTTATACGGTAAATGGTCGTTCCTTCGAAGCCGGGATAGAGTTGAAACGGTTTTTTTTAATTAATAACAAAATATAAAGTGACTTTGCCGAAACTGTTCTTATGTGTAAATTCTTGACAAGTTGATAAATTACGTAAGGATAGTAAAATTGATTAAGCTTGGCATTTATACCTTAAAACACATGTAGATACATGTATTTCACGCAATAAATAAAATACTTTACCACACTTGAAATAATTTTCCGTTATTCAATCCTTTCTGTTAGAAACCTGCTTTTGAGAAAATGACAGAGTGCCCTATGCTGCAAAGGCCTCAAATTAATCCTACCACGTAATTTGACGAAAGGCTCCAAACTTCGTGACCTTCCCACACAAATGTTTCGGATAATAAGTAGGCGTTTTGTTTTTCTTGTGTATTGTGGCGTGGTTTGTATCCAGATGGTTGGGGCTTGCAAAGGTTTCAAATTAAAAGTTATTCGCTTTTTATGAGATCTATTACAACTGAACCTACCTACTTTATTGGCTATGTTTGATTTCTTTTTTCTTTTTTCCCAGTACTTAACACAGTCACCGTAGCCGAAATCGGTTGGGATACATCATTCATCATCATCATCATTTATTTCTTTCGTGCTGCGTGTGTATGTGAACCAAAGAACCTATCCTATCTGCAGGGGTATTTTAATTCGTCGGAAAGGCCGTCGGATACGATATCGGAAGCTTTTTGCGAAGAAAAACGTTTCCGATATCGAATCCGACGGCCTTTCCGACGAATCAAAATACTCCTGCTGAAACCTATTTTATCAATTTTGTACCTACTTTTTTGTGTGATTTAATTTAAATTGAATATTATTTGGACATAAGGCTAGTAATTTTTTGACCTAAGTGCTCCTTTGCGTTCCTATAGTTGAAAACAAATGAAATGAAATATGTAATTGGACTTTGCATATACGTTTCAAATTGTTGACCAGAAAGAGATGCACAAAAAAACTAAGAGATTTGCCTTTGCATGGTTCAAAATGAGTATCATTATTCTGCGCCCACCACACGTGCACCTTCAAGTGCTATTCGCCATTTTTGTTACAGTGTAGTCTTAGTTCTTCTAAAATCAGGAAATTCTAAATCGTGAAATTAACGAAACACCACAGGCAAGGTAATATTATCCTATAAGTAATCCGACTTCATACAAACGGGCGAAACGCGAGCTATACCTACGCGCCTCGATCTCGGCATGCGCTCAGCATGCAGACAGTCGCGGCTGTGCCGCAGTGACGAACGGATGGTGTGATGTTTTTTTAACAATAACCGCGCGATTTTTTCTCTAAAAATAAGTTCAGGTACATATTTAATAAAGTAGCTGCAGGTATAATAATAATGGTATAACCAAGTAAAAGATATTCCTTTTTCTCCAAAAAAATCTCCTAAAATTTAATAATAAAGCATTTTGTACGTACGTCTCAGTCGAGGCGCAAATATTTTTCGGTCGCAAATTTATAAGACCGATTTGTTATTCAAACATAAACAGGTTTTTTAATTAAATCTACCAATCAAAAAACAACACGCATTTTTATTGAACACTTCCCATTCAGTTCACAAAGTATTTTATTTGTTTATATAAAAAAGTACCTTCCTATATTTACAATCACAAAACTAAATGGAAATACAAAGTAGGCATATGTAATTAAAATGGTGGAGGCGGGCAGCCCTATCGCATGTTTACCTACCGCGCGGCTGTAGGCATTTATTTCAAAGATACGGCCGAGTCCAAATACTGTTGGATAATATTACCGTGCCACAGGTAACAGGCCTATACCCAGCAGATGGTTTATAAGTTTATAACTGACGATGTTGAAGTAAACAACAGTTTCTAGGCTACGTTTTCAAATCGATTTATATAAACAATCTATAAGACCTGACTAGAATTTCTCACTCCCCATAAGGCGTTGCAAAGCTAATCAGGCATTATGGTAATATGCAAAATGACTCAGTTTATACGCAGCTTATACTGATCAATCAACTTAATGCATGGAAAACTTAAGGAGTCAAATGGAAAACAAAGACTAAACTGTGATGCAAATACTTGGAAATGGATTGACAAGATGTTTCTAGGTATTCGGAAAACTTCCTATCCTGCGACCATTATAATAAAATTCTTTGTATTTAAACCCATACGAAGGAATGTATGAGTTCTTTAAGCCTACCTCTTCCTACATGATAAAGGATGACTAATTTTGCTGACCATTTTAAGTGGAAGTTCGGTATTTATCCCGAAGATTGTAAATTAGACGTAACAGAGCAGATTTATACGCGTTATGTCGGCAAGCAAATTGTTAAACCCGCAGAATATCAGTAGGTAAACGCATAAAGCCACGTGGCCCCCACGACACAGATTAGATAACGTGCCCACGATAAGAAAAGTGTGCGAGTTTTTCTTTTGAAGAAGTGTTTAGATGTAATTATGTCAGAACACGCTCTGAGGAACCAGCTCTGAAGCAGACTTACATATATAGGTACGTTATGCCAGCAAGTAATTCGCCAGACGCAAAATATCGGTAGGGAAACGTAAATGCATAAAGCCAGAAACTCAAAAAGTCAGTAACAGAGTATTGAACATGTTCTTCTTAGTGAATGTCTCTAAAATTTTGAGAGGTAGAAATTAAATCAACATGTATTCCTCCTTCCGGCCACTCAGCTAAATACAATGCACTCCACGGTCTAACAAACGACTCTACATGAAAGATGAATTGCGTTGCGGTCTGACGGTTGCGAATCGAAATGCCATGGCGAGTGAGAGTTTCGCGAAACACTTTTCACTCAGCGAATTATAATTAGTGCAAAAATACATCGAATTAAACGAGCAAAGAGAGTAAATGTCAGATTTCCAAAAAAATCTTGGGTTTTGAAATAAGCGACATATCGAAAGTGGCAAAACGAGCAAATTATTTTTGGCAAATTGCTGTAATACGGAAATATGTAAGTCAGTATTGCTTAATTGAAGTAGTTATTTGCATGTCCAGCTTCAGCGAATGTCTGAATATAATCTATTTCCTAATAAAAAGTATCGGTAAAAAACCCACACAACTTCCGTATGGCAGATTTAGCCCGGTGTGGGTACATAGTGCATTTATGTGAACTTTTAACCCTTTCTGCTCAACTTATAGCTTGAACTTAGTTTAAATTTACCGCGTGCGAGCCAACAAAAACATCTCATCAGTAGGTACAAAAGACAACAATATCGCCCGTCAAATTAAATTACGACCTATACCGAGCTTTTACGATATTCAGATTTCCAAACAGTTCTACGAATTCATAATCCAGTTACACCAATGGGTTAAGAATTCCTCGAAATACTTCCTATTAAATTAAGCTTAAAGATGATGATATACGTCTGCCAGATGGTCTGTCGTCTGAACTATTTGATCTTATCCGTTCTTATTCTTATGAGGTTTGCGAACCCATTACAAATAGCTGAAGTCCGGATAGTCGCCTAAGTGATACGACACTATACATACACGATACATTGCGAAAATTCTTAATTTATAAAAATTGCGAAATTTATAATATCCCTAAGCAATTCGACTTTGACGGGACATGAGCCCGCAACCCTCCCTCAGTACCGGATGCGCTAACTAATTAAGCGACGAGGTCAAAGGATATAGATAGGAGTCGAAAAACAATTGGACTTCCTTCGGACTCGAGCTCCGTTCTTAGAAATTACCCCGAGGGTGGGAACTTAATACAAACTACGCACTGTAATATCAAATACCTTCTACATTCACACAATTTCATGTTTCTCCGTACTTTGTTTCAATAAAGATAAACATATATACCTACATATATTTTACATATATTGATTGGTCCAAATTTTAGCTTATTTACTAGGCTACATGTTAGGCTAGGGTTCACCAAAATACAATCGGGCTCATAGCAGCTTCGTCGGTTAACCTTGAGGTTTAATGTATAAAAACTAATATCAAAAAAATTGAGGAACAATGCATAGGTCCCAAAGTTTGATTTTCGTACTATGTATTTTTTGTGCAGTGGAGCACGAACCCCTCCTGGGGCATCAATCCGGAATTCCGGACTTTCAGTAAATAAAATTGAAGTATCCGTTAAGAAATCAAGTGTTTTATATGCTTCAAAATTAAATAAATACCTTGTGACCCGAACTACAAACACAAATGTCAATAAATGACCCACAAACCAGCGACCTTTCGGTAGCAATCAAACGGACTTTCACATAACAGAGAAATGGTACAAATCTCGACTGACTATACACGGACTTGTTTGTTATTTATTTATTTATCAAAAGAGTCGCCTTTAAGAGACATTATGATGATAGATGAAGCATTGAACTCCTCGCAACTTCCCTCACTACTTAGGGCAGGTGCTTTATTTAAGGATCTTTCAAAGGATGTAACTGTCGGGGATAATACGTGACTCCAAAACACTCCAGTTTTGATTGCTCATCTGTATGTATCATGTTAACATCTCTGATAACCCTGGATCTGTATCTTTGTGGATCTTTATCGTACTACTGTTTTCCTGAATTTGCATACTTTTGACGGGTTTCGGTTTGCAGTAAAATGGATCATATATATTTTGGAGCCGTTGGTAGGCCTACTCGATTCGACTCGCGTTATCGCTAAGTTTTATTTGGTTTTGTGTGTACCTACTACCCAATTCATTGGATAGGAATGTCAAGTTGAAATAGACGTCTGCACGAAAATATTCAGATATTGGCTTATGTAAGCTTTTCGTATAATAAGTAGTAGCTAAGTTAGGCTAATACTTATTATAATGTACGCCAAATTTCATCTTTTTTTTTCATTTTTCATTTTCTTTATTCAGGATAAAAAACAATTGTACAATGCAAAGTTATTATAAAATGTGCTTATTCTATATGATTTTAAGTGTACAGCCCACTACATTGTCCACAGATTATTACAGAAGTTTTACTTAGGTACTACATAGTTGGCTGTTGTTTGTCTGTGCAGTAGTTTTGGAGATTGTAACAAAAAAAAACACATTTCACAGGCTTTACCATATCAGTAAGATAGGGTCCTCCTAGAATCCTTGCTACATTCTTAGGTCTTTGGCAAAGTTAACATTACCAAGTTGTTCACACACTAACTGGTCATAAACACAGATTTGGTTTGAGCAAACGCTCTTGAAGATCATAATGCCTGATCAAATAAACTCCTTATCGCAACCCAAACACTTCGACCACTCGGCCTTGCTACCTTGCCATGCCACTTAGTAGCATGTTCAAAAGACAAGGATATCCATGAATGGGAACCAACATTGTCTATTCAATTATGAATACTTAACGTTGGTAAAACGGCCGTCGTCTTGGTCAAACAATGTCTTTGGATACGACTTATTCTAACTTAAACTAACACGCCGCGCCGTCAGCGCTCGTTGATGAAAACGAAACGCGCAGCAAGTGGTAACTGATGAAATGGTTTTTCAGATATCAGAAATCTATTCAATTTCTTTCGCCATACAAAATAAGGTTTTAGACATGTTAAATATTAGACCACAATTTTTTTTTTAGCGACGCGTGACCCGAGATCTGGTGAGTATATTTTGGCGCAGCGCATCAGCATTGCCATACAGCGTGGCAATGCAGCCAGCGTCTTGGGGACGCTTCCGACTGGTATTGATATGGATCAGTTGAGCTACCTGTAGATTGTTTGCAACAGTCTGCAGTTAGCTCAATTATTTCAATTGTAAATACTAGTTGTAATTTATTTCTATTAGGTACCTAGTTGATTATAATTTTTTTTTTATATTTTAATATAAAAAAAACTAAAAATAGTTATTTTATTAACAAAGAAAGAAAATTACTAGCAAATAATACAAATAAATTAGAACGAGTATTGACAATTGAAACAATTGAGCTAACTGCACTGTTTGTTGAAAACAATCTACAGGTAGCTCAACTGATCCATATCAATACCAGTCGGAAGCGTCCCCAAGACGCTGGCGTTAATTGATTTATTTGGATTTTTAAATAAAATTGATAAACCATTTTTTTATATTTGATGGTTGTTCTTAAAATTATATAGATAGATAGATATAAAACACGTTAATATACCACACAAATACAGGAAACAATACAGAGAAAATGCAAAAAAAAAGGAAGTATAAAGGGCGGCCTTATCGCTGAAAGCGATCTCTTCCAGCCAACCTTGGGATGGACTGGAAATTATAAAACAAAAAAGACGGTGGCATTGAATAAATATATAGATACCTATTTAAAGAAAAGGAAACAAATACACTACATACATACCTACAAAGATTAATAATAAACTTACACAAACATAAAATGAGGTTGTCTAACTCTTTACAAGGATATATAATGCTGATGAAGCAGTTTTTTGAAGATAGGAAGTGATTTCTGTGTGATATATATTATTCGCTTTGAGAAATGTAACATCTTGATTGATGCGTTCTAGATACGTTCATCAACACAGCCGCTACGACGCGACGACGCATAAAGTCGTTGTCTGCAAAGGCTTTTATTGTGGTACTTTATTGGAACTTGTAATTTGTTCGTGTTTTGGTTTGTATCACATTTTATAATGACCTTATCCTGGTTACAGCTTACAGTGCGTGTATGAGCTAAATAGTTAATGTTTTTGTTGCAAGACAAGATTGTATTCGTTAGTATTTACGAACGAGATATATTCGACCAATTTGGTGTGAAGGGCGAAAGTCCGCCTACGACGCAGACGGTTGCGGGTTCGTTTCCCGCTTTAGGACAAATATTTGTACGATCTGCAATTATATTTGTTCCGGGTGTTCTGAGTAATTATATCTATCTATGTACCTATTGTATTAAGTATATCAGTCATCTAGTACCCATGACACAAGCTCTGCTTAGCTTGGGGCTACATGATGCTGTGTGGTTGTCCAGCTTTTTCTATTTACTTTATAACACTGCAAATTAAATACTGGTGCCTTCCTAGCAAGCTATAGTCATTATTATAAATATCAAAAGTACTAACCGCGCGCCACAAATCTATTAACACAATTTCTGAATTCTACGCAACACACCTCGTTATCGAGACCAATAACTACCACCCAGAAACACTAGAGTAGGAACGACGAGCGAAGCGACAACCATGCATTCAGGTTTGCTTATTAATAACGTACGAGACGAGCGAAGCGTGCCGGCGAGTGCCAGAAGCAACTGACAGAAAATCATTCCTTTTCCTATTTCACACAAACTCAATTACTTACTCAAGTTTTTCCAGAACAAGCATTAACGTTAATCGACGTGAAAGTCATCGATCAATGTCAAACGTCAACAGTGCCCGTTACACATCGAGAAAAAGAAACTTGTTACAACATAACGGCTATTTACGTCGTACTTGTACGTAGTCTGTTTAAAATACCCCACACAGACTTTTGACAAGAAATCCTCATCAGAACAAATGCGTTCACAGCCGAAGATGTCTCATCCAAACCCCCTTAAAAAACCCCTAAACCCCGTTTGGTTTAGCCATAATCACCCCGCTTGGCAGGCGGGCACGTGATCGCAGTGGAGTTGTTAAATACACAGAAGGAACCTGCTGCCTTTCCTCTGGTAGGTTTCCTTAGTCGACTCTTACGTCATCCACATATTGTTTTTTAAGCTTGACAGGCTAAATACTAATCCCTCGCGAATAACATTTTTATGGAACCAATTCGGTATCATTCTCTATACAAAAGCGAAATAATTCTCATGAAATCGACGAACATGTATGTAACATAAAAAAATACCTTCAGCTGAACATAGTACCTCCTCCTTTTGTGAATTTTTTAAGACGGTTTAAAACGACACGTACTACGCGGGATGTAATACGGCTAGAATGTCTAGTACTGTTTGCCGTTGCGGCGTAAGAATCGACCTTGAATTCTTAAATTCAGAAAAGGAGGAGGTACAATGTTCAGCTGAAGGTTTTTTTATGTTACATACATGTTTGTCGATTTCTTCGTCAAATCAAAATCAAAATCAAAAACTCTTTATTTCCATAAATACAATAAATGTACACTTAGAAAAGGTCAAAATATAAAACTAAACACTAGACACGGAAATAAAGTGATATTTTTTTATTTCTGTCGCTTCGGTATGTAGACTAAAGTAAAGAAGCGACGAAGAAACCTTTAGCCTGTTAGTTGTTATTTTTCGAGTTGGAGCAAAACCCGTCCCAAGCTTTTTTGTCCTCTAGATAATCTGATATTTTATAGTAAGCCTTTTTGCACAGCAAGGTTTTGACAATTTGTTTGAATTTATTTACTGATAATTTTTGCAACTCACTAGGAGTTTTGTTGTAGAAGCGTATACATTGCCCTTTAAAAGATACATTTATTTTGTGTAGCCTAGTTGTGGGCACAGCGAGTTTATATAAGGACCGATTATGAAAATTCTTTCGCTTTTGTATAGATAATCATCCCGAATTGGTTCCATAATAATGTTATTCCCGAGGAATTAGTATTTAGCCTGTCAAGCTTAAAAAACAATAGGTATAAAACTTTTGAAAAATCACGACTAGCTACGACAATTTTGGTGATATCTTCGCCGATTCTTAATAGATTTTGATGATTCTTTCGTTATTGTCTAAAGTTTGATTTTGTGGTTCTCCCATAAAAGTTTGATTCTCGAGGAATTTATATGTGCGGCGTAAAACGTATCTAAAACACATGACCCTGCGGAATCAATGTTATACTGAAACACTGCAATAATTTTTATGTTTATGTGGCACGTATGTATAAAATACCCCACACCAAGACTTGTTGACAAGAAATAGTTTTATGTTATTTTACCGTACAGATCACGGAGGCATTAAATCAACACAATAACGGAGACGTACAGAATGGTAACATAACTGTTGGAGATGGTGCTGGGCATATAAAGTGGGTGATGTGGTAAACAACCATAAGACTAGACTCGTAAAGGGCTTGTTGAATCCTTGTGCCTTCGTGAGAACTGACGGTTGAACTCAGGGTCTGATTTACCAACATCACTAACACTAACGCTTTACAAGATTTTACGTGAAATAATTTGTAATAATTCGCCACAAATAGCTGGTTAACGCTAAGGCTCAATTCACACCGGGACGCCAGCAGCGGCGAGTACTTTCAGTGTCAAACTGGTGTCAAATAATTTTTAACTAACCAATAACTGACAAGGAGTAAAAACTAGAGACAAATGAGGTAGGCAAAGACTATTCTAACTCCTGACTATTCCTAGTTTGCTCTAATTAAGACATGTAGTTTTTTTGCGACTCTTGACTATTTTGACCACTACCGATTGAATTTGTGCCAGAGATGAGGTCGCTTTCTAAATCTATGAGCTTACTGCTCCTCTTTTCCTTTATTGACATTCCAGCCTAAAGCGTTACTTGCAATGTTCACCTATATTGCTAAATTACACCTATATTGCTAAGTTATTTTTAGACATGTACCTAATATTGTTTAACAAATTCTATAATAAAAAAAATCTTTAACGGTTCTATGCATGTGTTCTATAAGTATTAGATAGATAGATAGATAGAAAATTCTTTATTGCACACTTATAGATAGAAACAATACAGCAAAACAGCTTAAAAACTAAAAGTATTATATATATTTTTTTAAATTGTACGAGCAAATTTATCGATTAAGTATATAAATTTTTCTACTCTAAGCAAAATGACCGACAAATTCTATTAAAAATTTGCACGACTAATAAGTCAAATATAGTGATACCATATTCATCATTGTTAACCTATATTTAAGCAAATAAATACTATTTCATTTCATATAAATTATGAAAGTAGAAATGGCAAAGAATATTACAGTAGCGCTTTTAAAGTTGTTTTTCTCTGTAAATCCTCGTCACGGATCAACCTTCTGCACTAACAATCACGTAATTAACTCCATTGAATATTTAATTTTATTGCATTTGCACTTACAATAGACGATTTTTTCTAAACAAAAAATGGCATAGAAGACTGACTTTCAATTTTAACGTACTTAAGTATACTGTCCACGGAATTATTTACTTTGAATTAATAAAAGAATAAAATTTTAACACGTAATCTATCAGCTTGATAAATATCGATGCTCTCGATATTCCCGATGTTTTCAGTGGCTATAGATTCGCATCAATAAGCTTAAAAAAAATGGAGAGTCTATGAAATACCTATTGCATACCTATTTCAATGTGGACTATTTAAGAATTGTTCTCAAAAGTACGTACTGCTAATAGAAAAATACACAAGCAAATAAAATATTTAATCGGTGGACATTGCCAAATTTGCAAACATTCGTCCCGTATCAGAAATCAAATCTGAAATCTGCATACTACGTATAATACACAACTCTTGTTGGGAACAGAACATACGCTAATGGTAGAATTGAGGGCTACTACCGCAAAAGTTAAGAACTGTGTAGTCGTAGTCTGCGCCCTCCTCCGTTAACAAAATATTTGTGTTCCATCTTAAGACGTATGCAGATTACTGATTTGATTTTTTTTAAGCTTGGCCACAGCCCACAGGCGTTATCATTGTGAAATAGTCCACCAATACACCATAGTAGGTAGGTCCGAACTAATATGACAAAATATGTCATTCTGAGATGATACCGTTAAGGCGCTTCTAAACGGGTTATACTTTTCTGCACTTTGTAGCTGCAATACAAGTGGCTGGTATGGCCGCCAACATTGCCAGCAAACACCAACCACACTATGCAATCTTGCTTACAAAAAAAGTATAGCCTGTTTAGAACCGCCTTTATGAATCAATTACTTCAATGGAAAAAATAGGTTTAGCACGGGCACTGTTGTCTAGGGTAGCTACTGGAATCGTTAAGTGCAGGACCATATCGAGTTTCTTGAACAAAAAGAGGTCTATACCCAGCACTGGGTGAAATCAGGCAGCGGGTGACGATAATGTAAATGTACAGTTAGTTCCATAGAGTCACCGGTCAGATGGAATTATCTATTTGTTTGTATGCCATTCACCGAGTGAAAACCTATAATTTGCGCTAGCATTGCCGTAATGACAGCTTATTACCTTACAAAATGCACTAATAATGGCGTAATGAATTGTAAAGTCTGTTATTTTGTTCTAACTAGCTGGAATAAGGTCGTCCGTTCTATTGGCTTACAAATTGCAGTGTATGACAGTTTTTGCATTTTTACGTTTCGGTGTTTCTGAATATGGAGCTTGGAGATCAATCGCCGTGATTTTTTCAGACTTTTGACAGATAATTCTTTGACTATTAGATACTATTCATACAAATATTATATGCACAAAATAAGGTACAGTAAATAAGAAAGCGAACGAGAAATCTCCGCTTTTGACTTTCATTTCTCTAACAAAACTTAGTTAGCAAATACTGCGTAGGTCCGAACAGGCCTAAACAGTAAAGAAGTTGAAGTCGAATCTACTTTCACTTAAAGAAAGATATAAACTTTAAAACAAAATAAATAATAAATATAATAATATAATGAATTTCTGACACAGCCAGCGTCTTGGGGACGCGACGACTGGTATTGATATGGATCAGTTCAGCTACCTGTAGATTGTTTGCAACAGTCTGCAGTTAGCTCAACTGTTTTATTTGTAAATATTAGTTCTAATTTATTTCTATTATTTGATTGTAATTTTTTTGTGAATAAAAATTGAATAGAATAGAAATTTGAAAGGCTTGAAAAAAAATACGCTAAATAAGCCTATTTCTCGAATTTCTTTTCTTTTTTATTCAGCTCCATTCATTTGATTATAGCAGGCAACTTATTTGACTTCATATTGATTTAGTTGGCAACACCATCAAGAGATTGCGCTACATTTGCACGACCGGGCACCAATCATATCCTGGGAGGTTAACACATTGAGTGCCGCCGAGCGACGTGCTCTTCTACCGCAGGGTGTTGTGCCCCCCGCCCCTGTCGCATTAAAGACGCACAGTAGCAGTTTTTAGCGCACATAGCATAGTGATACTATAATAACAGTGATATTAGAGACTGACCGAAATCTTTCTCGCGTTAAAAGACCTAGGAAAAATCCCAACATTTCCAAACCCCCGTTTCCTCCTCTCTCCGTAATCTGCAAGGCTATCTGCAGAACTATTCATAAACTCTGTTTCCGAGTCTTCGACACGGAATTTGACACAGATTTGGGCGAAATTCAAATATTTTCGCGGTTTTTAATATTGTCTGCGTTCTGCAAGGAATATAAATAGCGGAAATGTAGTTTCCCGTAAGTCGTAATGCATTTTCTATGGAGTTTCTACTTACCCCTGCTGGATGTAAAATGATTGCAGCGTCGTTAATATCATGCCGTGCCATGTTAACAAGAAATCCTTCCCCTTACCCAACCATCTTGAATTGTATCGTTATTGGGATCGCTTTCGCGCCTTGTTGGAGGCACCTTTATACACAGCGTAGCGAGCTATATGACGCTCCTCTTCCTTCCTAGGTTACATTCGATATGGGTATCGTTTGAGAATAACGAATAATATCGAAAAATAAGGTATACCCATATCAAAACGGTAAATTGATGTAAATTAGCAAGCGTATCAGTTACCTGAGCATGCAGCAGAGCGTCACGTCGTTCTGGTGCCTCTGCAGCGCGGCCACGCCCTCCACCCGCACCCCGTTCACCTTCTCCCGCAGCGCCCCGCCGGCGCCGCTCGGCCAGCGCTCGCGGAGGATGCACATTATGTTTGGTTGCCGGAGGAATGCTACCACCTGGGGGACAAAGGGCTTCTTTAGTCTGAGACCACTTTTAACTCTCGAAGGCTGCATAGCGCTTGAATGCGAGCGATGTTTCTGGAACTAATAACACGTTGCTACTGAGATCTTCGCTCGCTTGATCGATGATGAAGCGTTGCGCGCTTTGTATAGTGCTTTAGTTAGAAACTAGATGGCGCTATGTGATAATTGATGAAAGAGAAAGAAAGAAAATATTTTTATTTACCATAAAAACTAATACACAGAACGAGAACTTATGCTACAAAATAATACTATATTATATACAATAAATTCTTTTAATCAGTGCGCAGCAGGGTTTGAGGTAAATATGGCCTCTACTCAGCGTTGTGCTGGATGAACACTGGTGTGTCCACCCAGCGCTGGTTTTCAGTGAGAGCCATAGGCGTTACATGACGACCGTCTGGAGTGGCGCGTTTACAACGACAAAATATACAATAGAATTATTCGCGAACAATCTATTATAATTTCAGGTTTATCAAGGCACAAAAGCCTTATAAAATTTTTATCTAGAGAGCCCACAATTTTGGCCCGTTTGCAACTACTAATAAATAATAAATAAATAAATGAGCGAGATGCTTCCAAATCCTGATATAAAAGCTAAGAAGTCTTACCTTATCATTGTACGCGACAGGTATCTCTTGCGGCGTGTTGTTATGCGCGTACGCATCTGCGGCGGACAGCGGCGGCCGGGGAGGCGGCGTCGGCGCCTGGACACAAAATACTTTTCTTAGTGATTTCATTAGCGTTAAATAATGCGAAAAGAACATTATAATAAAATATGGCGCTGATTCTGTGATGTCAAACCAACGCATTATTATCATTTAGTCGTTTCTGTCCCAATTCTGGAGACAGGACGCTTTTAACTTTCTCGTAATAAAATTTAACTCAATATGTACTTTGTATTTAACAGCAGAATCAGGACCAAAATCCACCAAAATAAACAGATAAGCTATAAGAACACAAATCTACAAAAATAAAAAAGAACGGACAAAAAAAAAACTGTAAAAACGTGCGAAAATAAAAACCAATCTAAGACTGCAACGCAAAACCAAGATCATGCAATAAGTGAGACGGACAACAAAACCAAAAGAAAACAACCTACTGAGTCGAGCTAATCACTTCAGTTTTGATTTCTATACTTCTGTTTTTAGTCAAATGTTCACATACTATGTATTGAATATTACAACATAAAAATTAATCATTAAATAACCCGCCCCTGAGCATTCTCGGTGCAAAAGTGCCCATAATGCTTGCAGCATTACGTCGCTGAATAGAAGAACGACCCGGAGCGGGAGTCCTCTGTTACTTTATTAAGTTTACGACCTAATTCTCCGACTAAACGTCGAGTGAGATATATTAAACTAGTTTATGGCCGCGGCTTCGCACGCGTTGTTTCTATGGAAACGTTTAAAGGTAATTTCTATCCCATGGGAACTGATTAATGGAAATAAACTAGCCTATGTTTGATTCCAGGATTAGGATTACTTGTATGCAAAATTTTAGGCCAATCCGTTCAGTACTTTTGGAGTGAAGATGTAACAAACATCCATCCAGCCAAACTTTCGTATTTATAATAATATTAGTGATATATGGCTATGATATAAGGCATTGAACCCGCAACCTCCAGCATCACAGGTAGATTCACCGGCTGCGCCACTGAAGGCGTCAATCGCTTGAATCGCATTTTATTCTCATTCAATTATCAGACATATTCATCTCGTAATCATTATGTCTCGGTTGAAGTTTATTTAACGGAAATGGCCGCACTATTTATAATTTTAATTTATTAGGAAAACAAACAGCTTACTTAACAAAATTTTCGTGAAAACATTCGTATCTACAACCTTCTTATTGCGCTACAACTTTGTTTCAATATTTAAGAAGACTCTGTGGTCTATTAGCTCGACTCCAAACAGCTACAAGACAAAGAGACCTGCTCGATAAGAATGGGCCTTCTCCTCTGCGGCAATAGAGGCGAGAATGGCCCGACAGTGGGCACTCGCGGTAGCCGGGGATCGATGAATGTTGTCCGACGCATCACGTGGTCCACGAAGAAACGCTAAATAAAAGAGTAATGATAGAAAAGATGGAAATTCATTAAGAATGTAAGCGGGTTAACTACGAACCTAGTTTGTGTTGGAAGAACACCAACGTTTCATCAATAAACGAGGGACTCCGCTTACATTCATGAATTCGCCAAGCTACGAAAGTTTTTGTAGTAAAAGATGGAAATCTATACTAATATTATAAAGGGGAAAAATTTGATTGTTTGTTTGTATCGAATAGGCTCCGAAACTACAGGACCGATTTGAAAAAATTTTTCACAATTAGGAAGCTTAATTTTCAGGGAGTGACATAGGCTATATTTTATCCCGGAATTCCCACGGGAACGGGAACTACGCGGGTGAAACCGCGAGGCGATCCTTTAGTTGTTTATAAGTATGTAAAAAGTTAGTTAGATTCTATTGTAAACTTAAAACGATTTCTCACTAGCTGCTACCCGCGGTTTCGCACGCGCTTCTTGAGTAGCCCATAACCGTTTCCTGGGTGCCATTTACCTCCCTGCCGAATTTCACTTAAATCCGTTCAGCCGTTTAGGCGTGAAAAGGTAAAGATAGACACACAGACAGAGTTACTTTCGTATTTATAATATTAGTATGGATATGGCTCAAACTACAATAAACCAAATAAGGTTGTTCTGAATGTCCGCGGTCACAGCGCTAGAAAAGATAGCTATTAGAAAACAGTAGTGTTGTTAACGCCATCTGTTATCAGTTGTACGCCAATAGACGCTAGTTTGGACCATATTCCTATGTTAGTTGTTGAAAAGGGCTAGATGTCGCTGTAAGTTTAAAATTGTTCAGCGAGTTGTATCGTGATGAACGTGTAAGCTTTTGCTTTCGTTTCTCGAAACAAAATAGAATTTTGTCTGTCGTTATGCTGTTGTTTCGTCTCGGAACAAAATCGAAAGTTGATCGTCGCTTCGTTTCGACTATAAGCTCAGGCATATCCCAACGCAATTAATTCTCCCAACAACTATGCCACATCCGCTTTGCTTATCATTGACAATTAGTTAAATGTCCCACTAGTGGGCGTTCTGGCATACCTTTCCGTTGCGGTCCAGCTTCGTGTCCCAGCCGAGAGGCAGGTCCCGGTCGGTGTCGCTGAACATGTTGACTAGAGCCACCAGGTCCCGGTTGTGCTGGTACCGTTCGAAGGAAGAGGTGTCCCTTCGGATCTTGGATATCATGTGTTTGAGGGTTGAGTTGCAGTTGTAGAGAGAAGACGCTTCCTGGAACAAGAGGAATAACAATTGAATTCCTCTTCTCCTCAGCTGTCTACAGACCAAACCCGCCGGCGGCGGCGGCATGTTCCGCCGGGCTTGTTTCGTTTACAAGTATGCCGGCGGCACGTGCCGGCTTTGGTGTGTAGACACCATAAGAAAGCAGTTTCAATCGTTACTAAGTTTGATAGCAATCACAATGGCTCTTCACTAAAGCAACGATAGCGACACCTACAACAAATGTCAAGGATTGCACTCCGACAGCCGCGATCTGGTCATCGTGCGGCGGATGGTCTCTATTATTACCTGGTTCATATGCAGTATGGAGTAGAAGTCTGGCCTCGCTAGGAACTCTGCGGCGACATGCGGCGAGACGGGCAGCTCCCTCTCGCGGGAGGTGGAGGGGGCGGGCAGTGGCGAGGGAGGCGCCGGCTCCGGGGGCGGCGCGCCCTCGCACTCCGACAGCTGCGAGCGGGTCATCGTGCGGCGGATCGATTGATATCTGAAAGGAAAGTAATAAGGTTAGGTTTTTTTGACGTGGAAAAAGATTAAAACCTTATATTAGACTAGCTTCTGGTTTCTTGCAACGCAAGCAACAGTTCAGATCCCAGTTCCCTTACTTAATTATTAGAATAAGCCTCTGCCCGTACAGAAGCACATCGTTGTCGAAGCAGAAGTTTTGTTGCGGAGATAATAACCTATTACAAAAATATTCACAAATTCTGCCTCTTAAAATATTTAATTTTGTTTGGAATATGGACCTATTTCAATCATTCTATGGCGCCCTGTTAGCTAAGTCTTCTATTGTAACTAGTTTCATTGAAATTAAATCTTGGGAAGTTTCTTCCAAAGTCATAAAGACACAATTCTTCACATTTCCAACTTGTATATTTGCGTCACAACATGCGACAAGTTTAAAAAGATTTGTCAGCAAACTAAGTCGTACCTTTTCCATTTCCTATTTGGTTGACACGTAGCTAACCTAAATACATAAATCTGGTGGGCTGACTCAAATAGGAAACCCTAAGTTTTGGACTCAATATTCCCAAAGCGTAAGTAACCACAGGTGACTCATTTCTTACCAAATTGTAACAGGCTTGATAACCGACAGAGTGCTAAAAGCGGTGCTATTAAAAATCTAATATAGCGTTTTAATTTTTGCTTATGACTTTTTAACTAAGCAATCACGTGAAGTCGTGTGCTTTATATTTACTCAGGATAAAAGCAGGTTGTTCCTACGCTGATCATAACTATAATTAACTAATCTATGGTCAATTTGACAACAGAAAGAACTATTTGAAAAGGGATTTAAATCATTGTGTCTATAATACTAAAACTTTAAATTGAAAAATAGTAGCAAGTAAATGTCTTATCATTTGTAATGAATTTTCAAATATATTATTCATTAAGCCACTATAAGCTAAATTGGAAGAATTTAGAAACTATCAAACTCATGTGCCTTTTCGTTTTCTGTCAGATTTTACAAGCGCCATCTAGTTGTGACTACATCAGAATAAAACAAAATCCTGTTACCTTCTATCAAGCTGTCTTCTCTGCACCTCTGGCGCGGGTGACCTCGGCGTAGCTCCGTTGACGCCCGGCCGTTGCCACGTCGTGGTTCTGTTGACGT
This sequence comes from Eupithecia subfuscata, assembly GCA_963564075.1. Lineage (NCBI taxonomy): Eukaryota > Metazoa > Arthropoda > Insecta > Lepidoptera > Geometridae > Eupithecia > Eupithecia subfuscata. The sequence continues at coordinate 15,805,795 of OY751100.1, read as the reverse complement.
GGTCTATGTAGAATACTCGCCCGTGACTGTCCATTCGGGCTTCCCAGCCTAGAAATGATAGAATATAGAGTTAGGTAATGTATATGAGGCGTAAGGATCATCATCAGCACACCTACGTCTGCTCAGAAATCAATACCATTTATTTCTTTAGGCCTTCAAGATAAGCTCATAGAAAAGTAAAATTTAAAACTAAAATATTATCGAATAACCTACTGCTTACTGCACCCCGTCCAGAACAATTCTACCACCGAACTGCGATCCCCAACCCGCAAGCCCAGCGTGGGGTTTATGGGCACTACCCCCCCATGAGATAAAAGCCAGAAGGCGCTTATCAGCGGGAGGCCTGCGTCCAGCAGTGGACCAATATAGGATGTTGAGGTGAAGCTACTGCGGAACATGCAGAATTACCTACTGTTTTATCATAATCACTTTGCTTAGCAGGCGGATTGGTGCTCCATCCAGCATTAAAAAAATACACAGAATGAAGCTGCTCCTCTTCTTTTGTCAGGTTCCTTTGCGACATTCACAGTCTGAGTTACAAAGCCTATTGTGAGCCTAGCGCTTTTGAAAATTACGCGTGCTTACTCGCTCAAGCCCGTAGCCCGGCGCCTTTAGTATGAACGCAAACGGCGGTTTCAAATGTGTGTTCATCCCGCACGGGGGACTACGCAGCTAGGAGGAAACACTTTCATTGCGACGTCGGCAATGAAAGTGTTTAAAAGATCGATTCTTACAGGCTTTACATTACCGTGGCGGTTGCCACGGTAATGTATAGCAAGCCAAAGTGACAAAATAATATTCTAGAGATCTATAAACATACCTGCAGGCAAGGGCTCCTCACACTCGATAATCCCACCAATCATATTCGCAGGAAAATCCCCCGTCAGCGCCATCTGTCGGGACGCACGCTCCGGTATCGAAGGCAATCTGATCCCCGCCATATGCCTCAAAGGCGTAGGCGACGCCACCGCGTTGTCATTATCATCACTATCTTCAACCCTATTCCGTCGCAATACGACATCCTCCGGCGGACCAGCGTGGACTATCGTGAAGTGATTGCTATTGACGAATTCGAGATTCGGGGAGCGGATTTCTGAGGTCCGGAGTTCATTGAACTCGACCATCTCGAAGTCTTGTCGCTCGTTGTGGATGGGTGGGGGGTGGAGATCGGGGGGAGGTAAGGGGCGCGGGCGGCGGTGGTGCGTCGGCGTCGGCGGACACTGAGGGGCAACCACACTTGCCAACGCCGCTACCCGTGTTAACACCCTAGGATGTGGCCTCGACGGGCTTTCAACCTGACTTTTATGCGGAGAGTGCTTCGGCGTTTCACATCCTAGGTTCTTCAGCAAATGCCGCGGTAAGCTCGAGTGTTTCGGCGTGGAGGATTCGGCGGAATACTTTCTGTTCATTAGCAGGGTGCCTACGCTCGGCCTGTGTTCTTCAGTAGGGGACGTGGAGTGTGAGGAATTGCAGGAACTAGGAGGGTCGTCGTGACCGTCTATCTGTGTGGAGTTTAGGAAAGCAGTCATCATTGTAGGGGTGTTACTATTTGCGCGCCCTGAATTCTGCCTCGTCAGCGGTCTGTGCCCTTTCACTGTGATTTCTTTCTCCTCTATTTGGTTCCTGTTATCGTCTTCGAACTCGGAATTGTTGCTGATGTCGTTTAGGAACGTGTTCTGCGCTTTTTCTTCTGACTTCGCGTGGTTTGGTGTAACACTTACGCCGTCGACTACATCCATGGGCGGACTAGGTTTTTCTCTCCTCGCGAACGTTGTTGTTATGTAGTTATCCGGTCCGATTTCCTTTATGAATAGGACTTTACCCCGACTAGCCTCGTCAGTCATTGGTTTCTCATTAAGCTTTGATTTGATATTGGATATCGATGACTCGCATAAGCTGCCGTCGGTTTCAGGAGTGGCTAATGGTGCTACGTTTTGTTGTCCTATCCTCCAGAAACTAGCGGATGATACTGCTGGGTCTTTTCCGGAGTAGAATTCACCAGGTTGGAAGTCATTGATGTTGGCTTGTAGGGCTGCTGAGTTGGTGATGTTGTTGTCTGTGAAGAACTGTTCGTCTGTATCGATGAGTTCGAAAGTGAATGCGTCTTCAGGTTTTGTTAGTTTTTTCGGTTTTCTGTGTCGTGGTACTTGGGGAGGAGATAGAGCGTGAGACCGCTCGAGAGGCTTGTGCGACTGTCTCGGTGGTAGAGGCGGAACCGGTGACTTCTCCGCTTCACTTGGCACGGTGGCGCTTTCGACGTCGTATACGAACTTCATTATCTTGCAGGGGTTCTTTGGCGACCATATTTTGTAATACTCGGTACCGGGTGACGTCGGGGAGTCGAACCCGCTGTGCGCTTTGGGTTTCTTCTTGACTCCATTCAGCGACTGCCCTCCCCCCGTATCGACGGGCGGCGGGCATTTCTTCTTCACGCCCGAAGACGACGGCTTGCAGTCTATAGCACTCTGAGATTCATTATTTACATGAGATTCCTTACTAACTAGATCACATATCGTTTGTTCGAGATTGTTCCCGTTACGTTCTAGGACACTAATTGAGCATTTGTCGACGTTATCGCTGAGATGCTTTATTTCAGAGGAAGTTCCTTCGAGGGTGGAGACCAGTTCCATTCGAGGGGACTCGGAACTCATCTCGAAGCTCTCGTTGTTGTATGAGAATGGAGAGACATGGTCGCCGCTGCGTTTGCGGGACATCCCTTCTTTGAGCCTTAGGGGTAGTTTTTTAAGGTCTAACTTTAAACGCTGCGGTATGGGGGTGGATTCGCCCTCGCATTCCTCGCCGTCGCCATAGTAGCGAAAGCAGAGGAGTTGTTCGCAATCTGAAAGGAGATAAAAGTTGCTTTAGAAAGGTCACAAAGGACTGGCAGGTATAAGCCCAAACCGTGATGATAACTAATCTAAGTGCCACTCCGAAAAAGCCATTTGGCTTAACCCTTATCATATCACCACTTCAACTAAAACCTTTTCAACGTCATAACAACAAGTGCATAAAAAGATATTAGTTTTGCTTTTTAGCTAACGCATGATTAGTTCCGCTCCAAGAATATTGGCTCATAGTCCAAACAAAACTCTTTATTGACAAAGGTAATTTTCTTTCAATCAAATAATAGAAATTAATTAGAACTAGTATTTACAATTGAAACAATTTAAAAAAAATATTGCAAACAATCTATAGGTAGCTCAACTGATCCATATCAATACCAGTCGGAAGCGTTTACCAAACAAAACTAAACAAATCATCACCATAGTTTTAGCCGAAATACGGCCACTGCTGAACATAGACCTCCCCCAAAATTAGCCACAATGACCGGTCCTGCGCTGCTGTCATCCAGCGGTTACCCGCGACCTTCAACGGGTAATTCGCACAAGCAGAAGATGGTCTCTTCTCTGTAGCTTACTAACGCCTCAACCTCTAATACCAACTTAGCAGCGCAAACCTAGCCAAGGATAAATAGCACTAACCTTCATAAGGCTGGTTGGGCTCATCAAGAAGCCACATTATGTCGCCGGTCGCGCATCCGGTCGCCGGCACGCGCTCGACTACGCCGGCTCTGCCGCTCTCTGGAACAACCAAACATAACGAATTATATCTAGATACACTTTCATAACGTGAGAAACGGAACGTAAAACTGCCGAAGTAAGGTCTATAAAAATCAAAATCGTATATCAAAATCTTCAAACCCTTTAAGGATTTTTACCTTGCCGAACTTGTTACTATCCTGTTGGTTTATCAATATGTATCATAGACCTTACTTCGGCAGCTTTACATTTACATAATAGACACTAAAACAAATAAAAAATGTTCTTTAACATACAATACAATACAAAATACTTTATTGTACACCAACAAAAATACAAAACACGAAACCTTACATAAGATACAAGTACAATGGGCGGCCTTATCGCTTAGAAGCGATCTCTTCCAGGCAACCTTTGGATGGAACGAATTATGTGAGTTTGAGAACGGCAGGGGTGTACCAATTATAAGCAATCTTAAATAAATATTGACAATAATATAAATACCTAAAAATAAAAACAACTTAAATAAATATCCGACTAACATAATAAACGTATACATATATATATAATATATATATAATTACTACATACAAAAATATACTAAATAGATACATAATAAATAAATAGTAAGTACCAAAAATTCACTTTTCTGACAGGAAAAACTCCTTTACACGTGCTTTAAAAACTGGTAAGGATGCAGCTTTTCTAATGGACTCTGGTAGTCATAATGTCCCAAAGCGTCAGGTTTCTGGTATATATCACATATGAAGAAAAAATATAGTTTTTTTCATCTGTAACATAATGTCCTAAAGCGTCAGGTTTCTGGTATATATCACATATGAAGAAAAAATATAGTTTTTTTCATCTGTGAATATATCATTCATTATCATTATCTCATTACATTCGTATTTTCTATGTATAATAAAAAACATCTACCATGTAAATGTATTGTATTTTGTATATCAGTAATCTAGTCCATAACATAAGCTCGGCTTAGCTTGGAGCTAGATGATGTTGTGTGGATTGTCCAGCATGATTGTTATTGTATCTCATTATCTCTTTTTATTTGCTTTAGTGTCCTCTATTCAAATATAGAGGTATAACTTTTATTATGCGCAGCGATTTTGGAAAAAAATCTAATGTTACGGCCACCCATCAAAATGTGCGCAGATAAAATAAAAACACACTAAAGCTCTGCTTCAACGACCAAAGTTTAAGTTACTTACCTCAAACAACTCAAACTTTATAACGCCCTCAACCTCGCAAAGATCTTAATTTTCGCAGTTCTAAAGGATGTAAAGGCTCGTCTATTTACTCATCTATGTGTAGTGAAACTCATTGATAACCAGCCCGCTGGATAGCAAAAAGAGAAAACGTTTATCATCGAGCGGTGTTATGCGGGCTCATAAATTGCTTTTGCCTGTAATAACATTGATTGGCAAAGGGTTCGAAGCAATACGTTTTCAGCATTGACATTTCAAATCAATGGAATGATTTACTGGCCTCTGAATAAAGAGAGGAAGCCATCAAATTCTTTAAAAAAAGAGAGGGTTTGCAAAATCTCATTTCGAATCCCCGGCGGCACCAGCATAAAATACAAAACTTGCGCAGGTGCTCGGAGCGCACTAAAAACAAACAACAACCAGAGAACTGTTTTACTGCACTGCAGGCGACTTTTTATCTAACAAAAATCAAGCACAGGCTCGGTTCGGCGCAGGCGCATCACAAATAATGCACGTAATCACCGGATGCGGGCGACTCCCGCTCGTTTTATGCGAAATGATCGAAGCCACCGAATTGCCAGTTAATTGGGAAACACGACCGTAAATTACACGGAGGCAAATTGATTCGCCGGGCGAATTTGCCCGAATCCCGAACCGCATCACCATATTTTGATTGAGCTGATATACGGGGCAGTTTAACATCTTCCTGCGCCTGATTAAGTGTTCGATGCGCTCGTAAATTGACTTGAAATATTGAGGCGAACGGTTTTATTTCGGAACTGAGGCGACACGACAGCCACTCACGTGAACACGAACGTCTCGCTGTGAGAAGGAAAGGGCGCGTCGTGTGGCAAATAAACAAACGGATACAAGTAGGGCAGGATAAATCGCAGCATTATCTAGATGTTGTTTCCGCTCGCCAATAATTATCGAGGCGAGGAAGGCGATCGATCGCAGCATTTACTTTTTTGTGATCATTTGTAATGGTAGTTATGTCATCACATCAGTATTATCATTAACCCGACTATTATATTCCTCTACGAACACCGATGCCCCCGCTTTCGTGATACATAATAACTTTCTTGCTAGATAATGTTATAAACTCATTCTACACTACAATAGTAAAATGCACCTGACTTTCCATCAACTGCACATGGCGACCGACGTGCTAAGTGGTTTTAATGACGAAGCTCTGGTGACGTGAGGACGCGTGGTGACACAGAGGGCGGTTATTTCCGGCCGATGACGCAACATCCGCGCTTCCGTCCGCAGGATATAGGAGATACAAATGTCGACGCCGGAGATCACCCGATGCACTTCCGCGAGATTTGCGGGAACAATCACGCTATGTCTAACTCGATAAGAGAGAGCAACAGTCAGAGGCCAGGGGCCCTTATTCTGGGCTGAGTAGTCGATAAAGAACAAGCAACTGCTTATCGACACGTAAGTTTTATCAATAGAACATCCGTTAACTTGAAGAATAATGAAAGAATGTGGGATTCAAATAAAATTTGAAGGAAAACTGTCTACTGTTTTAAAATACTAGGAAAGTTGTTGATACTGACAAAAAGTTCAATCCACATGATTATGATTCTTGATGCTATGATTCCAAGAACAACAAATTCCGACGGGATTATAAGGAGGAAAAGCTCAAGATTATGAATCAGGGATATTTTTCCTGAGAACAACTCTCGATTCAAAGAAAACAGACATCTTATAGGAAACATATGTTATACACATCAATCCAAAATATTTCTTGATGGATATAACCATCGTTAGTTGAATTTTGATGGCAAAAATTTACATTACCCACATACTTTAGGCCCACACGTTTCAAATCTAGCTTACTCAATAACGCGCTAGATAACCTTCAGTATGAATGGAATGCAAACTTCACACTTCATAAAGCATCAGAATTTTAGAACACAATACGGGTGTACCTACGTCATTGGCTCTACATCATACACAAATCTATGTAATGTGTAACTGTAAGTACAGGCTGATTCAAAATCAATTAAGACTTCTTAGCAGAAGTCGATGAACTATACTACGGTGATGGTTGCATATAAATAAATAAATAAATAAATAATGCTGGACAATTCACACAGCATTATCTAGCCCCAAGCTAAGCAGAGCTTGTGTTATGGGTACTAGATAACTGATATACATAATACAATATTCTACATAGATAGATATTTTTTATTATACATAGAAAAACATCCAGAACCCCTGAACAAATATCTGCAGATCGTACAAACATTTGTCCCGAGGCGGGAATCGAACCCGCAACCTCCTGCGTCGCAGGCGGACCTTCGCCCGCTGCGCCACAGAGGTCGTCATATCAAAAGAAGTTACCTAATACCGAGGAAGATGATGTGCCATATTACCCCAAGCCTTCTCAACGGCCGTTTGGCGGAAGCATGTAGTTAAACTAACTACGGTCATTTCTCGACCCCTCTACATCTGTCTCTTGACGCCCACGCCCACTGTTTTTGTACAAGCCACGGTTTAAGACGCATAAGTGGGCCCCTGATTCACACGCAATGTCTCGGAGTTGTTACTGACACCTATCCTCCGGTAAACATTAGCGGCTGCCAATGATCATCGGACACATTACGTATCGCTTTCTGATTCCTCTTTTTGTTCATCCACAAAAACTATCGGAACAGATGGCTAAATCTTGTAACGCGTCAACCTCAACGTTGTCATTTATGGGGTAATGTAATGTCCGGGAAATGTGGTGGTTTGAAAGGGATCATCTCGTTGACAGACCCTCATTAGCATGGTGACGACGACAGCTCCGAAAGTGCATTTAGGGTATCATCGACTAAAATGTGACGAAGCTTTGTTACAAACTTTCACACGATTGGCTTTCAACGTATTAACAATTCGAGCACCCAACGACAGACAAGACTGAAGATTTAAAGCAGACCTATTTTTAACCATCACATCCTGAACTTGACAATAAAAAGAAGCAGGCTTTTGCCTTCATAAAATTGGCCGATGTTTTAAATGTATTTTAAAATTCCTTTCCATTCATTCCGACCCATTAAGGACCGGTTAATTTTATGAGTAGAGAAGAGACCACTTAAAATTCCCAAGGGCGGGCACAAATCGCAGCGGATATTGTGTGTTGATACAATGGTGGCTGACAGTGTCTATTAGCGCCTGAGAGACAGACGCGGTGACATTTATCGCCACTAATGTCAATACTATGATGAATGCGTTCAACGACCGATTCTGGAAATTGGGCAACGCGTCTTCGTCACATACCTACTCCACACAAAGTTCATCGCGATAAAGTTTAAATAAATGCATTTCCCAAAAGATTTATCGGTGTCGTAGCAGCACCATTTATCTTTACGTACGAGATCGTTCACGTTTCTTTTAATGATTTGCGTGTTTTCTCGGAAAGGGCAGGAGGTACTTAGCCTTCGTTGTTTTTCCACAGTATGTAAATCCGGCGTCCTGTCTGACTCATTAGCTGGTTAATCTTAATCGCTGATTGCGTTAACTGCCTCAGGTACTCCCTTTGCAATATAAGGCTTGTTTGTGAATCACTTTACTTAGAATAATGGACATCCGAATCAGAGGAAAAACATTAAAATTAAAAACTTATGTGTTTATTCAAACTAAATTATCTCGAAATTATGACCGTCATGGGTACAAACACAAACCGGATGAGCGAGCACTTTGACCCTCGACCAAGGAAGCAAATAATTATCTTGCTTCTATTAGCAAGATAATTATTTGCTTTCCTGGCCTTCCTTTTCCTTGGCTTAGTCAGCATGGGATATCCCACCCGTGCGACACCACGGTCGTGGTGTCCCTGGCTAGTTTCATCCAGGTTTGTCCTAATTATACAATCTCGATCATAACCGTAAGCCTTCACAATCCAGCTAATAGCAGCCTTGCCACGCCTATTACATCAACTCCAAATACGGCGTGATAATATCTGACAGTTTGATATGGTTGTCACTTCATAACCGCCTCTGAATATGGCTAGCAGACTGCATCTGCATTGACCATGCTTCCCTTTACGGTCGCCCGTTCCAGTTACCCAATAAGGAGGGGCGAGGGAGTCAGCCATCTTAGGCTGCTTAGGTAAGCTGTTGCTAAATTGTGAACTTCGTACACAAAACTCTCTCGATTGTGTGGAGCGTGCCAGCGTGGGCACCAGAGACGTAATCAAATTGCCGATTGGTCCTATCGGCCGGCACTCAAAGGCGGACACTGTAATAGGGCATTTAGCTGTCAATTAGGACCGAGAACCGTCCCATTCTGCAGATAACGTAGGGATTGATTCTATTGTAAACGAGGCACTGATGGATGGACGTCGTGAATACCGATAATGGTGATACTATCAGGAATGTTTACTGTACGAAAATTGGTTAATATATGTCTTTTGGTAAACAAGTTAATTTTTATATGCTTATTTTTGCAATGAACTAGAACGTATCCTTGAGAACGAGTTTACGATTCGGACTAGCTATAGAATGTTAGATTAGAATTAGCATAGTATCAATCGCCACGTGCGGTCCATTGATCGTTAAGATGGCGCGGGGGCGGAGTGGGGATCCATTCATTCATATTGCGCACGCGCATGTATCGCGAGGTCGCCCCGCGCCGCTGCGGCCGCGTGCCAGCCGCGCCGTCCTCACCACAAAACGCATGTTTCACATACCTCGTGTCATAATCATAAATCATTCCGACACAGAGTCATTTAAATTACTGTGTCATTGAACCGTCCACATTGTCGTTTCAAAAGACCATCATAATCCTCGAATGACACCGATAATGCATTTTGTCAGCGATCCCATTGAGAATGTCATTCAATCTGTCATACGTACGCCTACAGACACTGTAATTAAGCAATGGAATGCTGTACCTAAAGGTGTAAGTCTGTAGGCATGGAATACACAAAATTAATGTAGTTTGGTAATAAGCTAAACTTGTCGTCGGTAGTGAATTGGGCAAGAGCTAATATTTGCGGACACCTACATCCGCCAACCTGCAGCCTGTTCGGGCCAATCGATATTTGACTCGAGTCAATAAACTCCCACAATTGTATATTGTCAGCATAAGCCTACTTGTCACTGAACTAAGTAGAGAAAACACGATCAAATAAAACCAAAAAAGAATTATGTTGTAACATGTAAAGTTAATCAGGATTTGCACAACAAATGATACTTTCCTTAGCGTATACCGCCGTCGTAATCTCCAAAGTTGGTCTATTCAATATCCTTAAGTGTTAGAGAAATGGAAAACAGTTCGATAGTGAGGGCGGGATTGTAGGTGCGGTACAGCAAAGTGTCACGTCACGTAGGCGCGAGCATTCTAATGCTCGTCGCACCCACTCCGCAAAGTTGTACCAACCTATAGGGATTCAGATTATGCGGAATACTAATACAGCCAGAGGATAATCTGACAAGCTCTCAGCTGACAACATAGGTCGATGGGTTATTGGCACGTCAATCAATCACGAGCAAGTTTCAGATACTTTGGCTACCTGCTCGGTAAATGCATAAGTATTAATATTTCAAATATTTGACAGAGTACTGATATTTCATATAGTTCACACATTTTACTCTGTGGTTTCTTAATCATCAAGCTCTATACTTGTGTCAATTCCGGTAACCAAGATAAATTGTATGTTGTATGTGAAAATCGAAACAGAATCTTAGATCAGACAAAGTCTGAATATACAAAGAATATGAGTTATGATTATGATGAACCCGGATAGTTCTAAGGCAATTTGCAGGACTACGTACATGATTATGCAAAACAAAATATTCATAGAATACAGCAGTCGCGAATCGCAATGTGTTAAATCCGAAACGCACGCGGAATGGGGAATCCAACGCGGTTTGCAGAATCACTCATTTCAAACAAGAGCCGGGACGAACGACCTCGAAGTCCACAAAACGAATACAAATGTGGTCCCTCTAATCGGGTAGTCCTAATGTAAACCGGCCGACCACTTATATATTAATCATGAGAAAACAGGAATAAACAATTTGTTTATTTACGATTCGCTGGGAAATTGCAATAAGGTGTATGTAAAAGGTGCTCGAGTTACAAACTATAGGTTATGTAAGACTTGTCGATTGAGAAACGAAAGAGCTGACAAAAGTAACCTAAAAAATAAATAATGCTGGACAATTCACACAGCATTATCTAGCCCTTAACTAAGCAGAGCTTGTGTTATGTTATGTATGAATTCTAAATAACATAAATACTCAATACAATTCATTACGTTGATACATATTTTTTATCATGCAAAAACCACCTAGATGAATAAAACGTGAAAATCAGACAGTGTTAGTACCTCACAATGGTATGTAATGAATTTCATTGGTTTTTTGCTTTGAAAATAAAGGCTGTATGAGAACACGATCAGGTTTGCCTATAAAAAAGTACGTCACTATCAATATCATTAATATGCATAGCAGTATCAATTTGGGCGTCGAAAGTCCGTGTGGTGTTTCACCGACGCGAATGCTTACACGCACTTCCTGCGTATTCAATTGGCAAAAACAACTCCATGGCACTCATAAATAATTACTACGAATCCACACAATAGTTAGGTATGAGGTATCGTAACGGTCAGATTACCTTGTTGACTACGATCCGCGTGTATGTCATAGGTCGATTGGCAGGATTTCCGTGTTCGCACAACAACATAGCATTTTGGTGTTTCATCCTTTACACCAGCTGCTTGTTTTTGTCCAAATTCAAAGCAGGCTTGGTGAACAATAGAGACCAAAATGGTTTCTTAAGCCTAATATCAGATTAAGAAATAATTAATGATGTTTTAATACGAAGAGCGGCAGAACTAAAGTATGTGTCTTCCGAGGCAGATGTCGGTTTGGGTTTTTTGTCCGGGAGGAAGTAACCAGGTGAGCACATGACGGACGACAAACGACAGCGAACAGGTTGCACGCTGTGTCCAGTTTATTCTATAACAGCCGCCATAAGGATCACAAACTTGGAAACTATGCAGAAAATCACATAGACAAGATGATGAGTTTATTGAGCATGCGTGCAAAGTCGCGGACAGTAACTAGTATACTTGCAATTTGCATTGTACAGTTAGTTCAGTGTCACTTAGCAGCATTTCGTCTCACATAACGGCTCAAATGCAATCGTATGTAGAGCGTTACGTTCACATGGCACCGTTGCACCTTGTCTACGAGGATTTTGAATTCTGCAACTGTTTTCTCGATTCCTCTATATTGTTTCACTCGTGCGAAAATTGTTAAACAAACGATTTGTTCCAACGCAACTAACTGTTTCAGTCGAAACAATAGAATAGGTATCCGGTTAAAAATCTCAAATGGGAATTGGGGTCCTTGCTAATCTTCTTACCGACGTGAAACATCCTAAAAAGGTAAGATAGGTATGCGGCAGGTGGCTCAATAAGCCGTCTGGGTTCATTCAATTAGTTTTCTTTACACAGCTTCATCTTGCGAAACAACATAATGCAAGGCAAGTCCTGATATCAATTTGCAATCAGAAACGGTCGCAACAAGAGTGGGCAGCATTTCAACATCGATACAGCCGATATCCTGGAGTTCCCACGCGAGGCCCGCGGATGTGCATATCAGGAATCGCATAGAGACAGGCAGATTGTTGGCTCTGTTCCCACATTGGAGCATCAACCTCCCTACAAAACTGACCAGGATAAAGGTACCGTAGAGCACAAATTATTGTACAGTACACAGTTGTCTGACGACAAACTCAACTAAAATAAAAGTAGGCATGGACATTTATGGCCGACATAATGAACTGGTTTCATATTCACAGTGTCTATTTCGGTAATTAATCCCCCATAAAGCAGTCGCCTAAAGACGTTACGTGCACCACGAACCAAGAGTCAAGTTACTGACACCTTATCCTTAATATCTCCTTATCTGGAGTGCTTAAGCTCGGTAAGCAGATTCGAATGCATCAAAAGATCAAAGTTCTTTGAGGTGAGAATATCTGTATCATAAATTTTAAAAGCAGTATAATAGGATTAAAGACAACGCTGGGGCTTTCTCTATTTTCTTAGGATCATTACAACTTAGCCTAATTCACATGCTCTCTCTTGAGCGGTGAAGAATGGAAAAACAATAAAGTAATGCCAAGATGATACAATGAAAATCCCTGCGTCAGAAATGAGCGATGACTTAACATATTAGTACATCAGCAAACAAGACACGAGTCGAGACAATATTGTTTTGTTTGTCAGAGGAATCACCGATGCAACGGTGTCAGTTTCTAAACGAATTTGAAGGTCTAAATCACGACACGAAATTATGAATTTTTTATTCGACGAGTTGTATTGTAGTTCTGGCATTGCACAATGCGAATATAGGCCGATGAACTGGAGATAGCATGCTCAATGCCAACGTTATGCGGGAGCATACAATCGATCTCAGATAACCATGCCGATTCTTTGCACAACGCAGCTTTGTACGACTTGCATGCTCAGTTGGCAAACCACCATAACGAACTGTCTAAGTGCAAAGAGGCGTCTAGGAGCTTTTTATATAAGTTACGGTCTGTTTCCATTTGCCGACAGGATATTAATTGGAGTCATTAAAGTGAACTCATTATAGCAAATGTTTGATAGACAAACAACTTATTAAATACAGCGAATGAATAGCGATAAACATAAATAACAATAAGTGTTCAATGTCTTCGTGAAACAATAGATCACCAGGCCATACAGAGAACAAAAAATATAAAAGAACATTCCCAAGGACGGTTGTACAATCGTGCGTTTTAGCGAGGCACTTTGCATATCGCTCGACCGGATGTCGAGGACTGACATCGTTTGACCAACGTGCACAGCGTGCAAGCATGACTATGAGTACCTACATGATCGACGCAGGCTGAGAAATATTCTACTCTGACCTTGTTGTAGTCCTCCAGACCATCCGTAGGAAATGCAACGAAAAATGACCGAATTCAAAACCCCTAAATTCAGAGATTGAGCATATTCGTAAATCAGAATATGAAAATAATATAAAACTGCAGAAGTCTACTATTAAAATGCAACGTATAATTATAGTAAAGAAAATTACAGCGCTTGTTACGATGACGCAAGGTCCTCAAAAATAAATTCAGCGTAATGGTCAATCCACTAAAAATATAGAATACCTGACAGGCATATGTAATTAGGCGGGTATGGTGGATCAAGTTCTCGGTATCGTGGCTACTCAAGCACCTTCGGAAATATAAATTAGAGAATCGATTGCAATGATTACCGGAGGATAAAATGAAGAAAATGACCAGGGTTACGAGGGATTTTACAAGAATAGGCTCGAGCAAGTCGTGCACAGGGTTCATTAATGTACTGGCGGCGCAGGTGCGCAATGGACGATATATTATGTTGAAAAAAAAAACACTTAAAACAGTACCCATTTAGTTTTAAACACTCCGATGTAACCTTCAGAGAGTTGTAAATGTAATAAATCAGGTTTTGCGGTATGTGAAGTGGATATCGTTATGCGTGGTAAATGAATAATTTGATACTCATGGAGGAACTAACAAGAATACAAATACAACTAAAGCTCATAAATCAAAAAAGCTGAACAGAAAACAGATTTATCAATTCATCTCTAAGCAAACCTGTAAACTTAGTATGCCGTATTAAAATGTCTGTACAGGGTGCCACGAAACATGTGTACTACTACTAAGCCGAATGCCAGAGATTCTGGACCCCGACTTTTGTTCTACGATTTGTTGAATTTAAAACATTTTTTACTTTATTTTTAATTAGAGACTTTTTTCTTTATATTCGTATTCAATTACGAGTATTCTTACATTTTTATTATTGTTTTGTATTTCAAAGGACTTAGGTACATAATTATTAAGTAATAGTTTCATGACAAAACACTGGATTTGCTGTATAAAAAAACAAAACATACGAGATATTTTTTACAATGTTAAATAAAAGAGGGTGTAAAAGAACACGAAAGGAAGAAAAAACCCTCATTTAAAAAATCGATATTCACAAGTTGATTCGGGGTCCAGAAATCAGAATAACACCCTTTCGGCTTAGTACACACTACACATATTACGAGGCACCCTGTCTAGATGGGACATGTGGATATATTTTCGGTGGCGGCATCGTCACATCCGGCCCGTTGACCGCGTGCTGGCCGCGTTGCGCAAGCACCGACATGGGCATTGTATGCAAAACGAACCGCACTCGCCAAATACCAAGTAAACTGCGATAACGGTAAAGCTATCCTGATCGAGCGATAGCGGGGCCAGTCTGTGGGATGGTGAAACCAGACAAGTTACGGATAAAACAACACAGACCGAAAGCTAGAAAATACATTTGACAGCAGAGCTAATCCTAGAGCGATCTATCAGCAAACCACACGAATATTTTAACATTCTTCTATAAGTTTTGTTATGGAACACGAACATAAGCACGAACCAAAAATAATTGATAACAATTTGGACAACGAACAAAAAGCGACAAAATCCAACGACAAATCTACTTCCGGATTTCTGCTACACACATAACACGATTAAATTGGGCACCAAGCGCATTTGTAGCACAAAAACCTAAAATCACTACCCGGGCAACAAATAATGTTTATCCAAGCTTGAGCAGACAAATACAGCTTTGAAAAGCACGTTCGCCGCCCGCTTGCAATAATAATAAAAGGACCGGAAGGATTTTCGGAACTGCTTTTTTACAACGAATCGTCCAATGAAAGTTGATAATTATGTAAACAGCTATACATCACTTCCCACACATTTCCGAAATAACGATGTATAAAGAATTAAATAATGTTGACAGGGGCTAAATATAATTACGCAACGTACAATATACAGATTAATTTTCCGAAAAAAAGAATGACTAAAATCTCTGTGGAATCCAAGGAGCGGAGGTACTCGTGTGAAATAAACCTGACCGGCACCGGACATCCGTCTTTGTCGATATTCCCGTTCTACTTCAAAGGGAATCACTAATTTCGAAAATTTAAACGATTTTAAACGTTACGCACTTAGTAATATGGGATATAACAGCAATACTGAAGACAACTGTGGCTTTGAAACTGGCCTAATACATCTTGTCACATAAAGAGATGATTAAATTGCAGTGAGCACGGGCACAATAGAGGATGCGGAAACTAAACATAGCGGGCACAAATTGTAATGCATTACGCACATAACTCTGAGCGATCACAACAATATTGAATCATCTTGTTCATTATTCAATAACACCGACACACAAGATTTCCAATTATTAGATTTACTAGTTGATCTAACACGTGTTGCACATAACAGCACGCGGGTGTTCATAGTCAACTAATAATTTGTTTCATTAATGTAGAGTTCGACCTTCGTCTGGTCGTAACGCATACGAAAATATTTACCTGAAACGAATGCGGAGAAAATAAACAGTCACTAGCCGAGATGAAGAGTAACTGAAATAGATAGCGATATTAAATTTGTCACTCGCGTGAGTGGAGAGCGGTCAGTGGCGCTGAGGCCTGTAGGCGTCGCCCACGTTCTGTTTCCGCTGCGGACTTCGAGACGAGGTGCGATCTTCTTTTTAGATAAATATTATCATAACTCCCTTTGATATTGCTGCCATAAAACTTTCCAAACAGATCGATAAAAGTGAACAATGCCGGTTCTGCGCGCTTCGAGTGGGTCGACCTTGGTCGAGGACTCGCAGAACGGACGTGGACGGTCGTAAAATAAAAACGTCGTTCGCTGCCTCTGAGACAAACAGACAGCCGCAGACACTATAATATATGGCGAGGCGCTCACACGATTGACGGCCGATAGCTCCTCCGTCAGAACGCCGGCATCCGGCATTCAAGGTGACACGGCCCATCCTTGCAGGTCCGGTCTCACTCAAAGGCACAACATTATCTCTGAAACTCGATTTATTGAATTCGGATAGGAAGCGAACGATTTCCATTGTTCGGTGAAATGGGATGCTTGTAGTAGCACGAACTTTTATCGCTGCAGTCCCCGCGAGACCTTTGACATAACAAGCCACCTTTCTACTTTAACGTTCGGTTGTAGGCGACGTATGCGTTGTAAATCAAAATTATGTTCCAACTTTACAAGCCGAGCAATAAAAAGGTCATAATTTTATGAAATGTAATCCCTGTTTAAATATTTTGGAAGATTATTCACATCAATAACGCTCGTTATTGATTTGAATCCACAGCTGTTACCAGTGGATTTGTCGCCAGATTAAATTAGAGCGCACCACCGATTCTTGCGCCCGCGCAGTTCGACGACCGATCGCCCACCTCATTCACCATTCTTATTGATCCCATTCAATCGATCCTTGGTGATTGATAAATCGTGATGTGGGAGTGGGAGTGACATCGCTCCAAAGACTCCAACACGAACGGGTATCAGAGTTTCGGACTTTATATGTAAAGAGAGTGTTGCAAGGTGTTACATTGCAAATAGCTAACGGTGCTGCGCTGCAGGCTTTTTAAGAATCAACCGGTGCGTAGGGTGGCACGAAGAATAGACAGAGGCGGGCGTGGGTTCCCATCGGGGGCGGTTCCTACCAGTACTCTCTCCGAGACCTAAGCCGAGGCACGAATGCATGTTGGATATCATGCGCAATGCAGCCTTGCATAAGATTCTACAAATAGAATACGTAGGTGCAAACGGGAAGGTATGCAAGTTGTGACATAACGAGGAGTTATGCAAATATTCAAAGTGTTATTCAAACTCAAATAAGTTAAGTAAGACGTAGAGTGCAACCCGTGAGATGGCTGATCCATGCCGCAGTCTATAAGAAACCACTGCACTGTACGGTATCTGCCAGAAGATATTTCTATCATCACATCCGATTCTCAAACAGGATTTGAGGATTTGGCTTTCTGTGTACATCGTTTATCATCTACCCCAACGAAAGACGAGGTATACAGCGATGCTTACTTGGCTGAAAGTGTGTTTATAGCATCCGCTTTCCTGCTGTGGACCGACGAAAATACCGTTACGCCCGCACAGCCAAACTTCATTGATTTACATACGCAAATCATGACGAATTGCCCACAATGCACGTCCGAAATACGCCGCTCCTCCGCTATCGGCACACGCTGTTTCCCTTCGCACGAATTTCCGAAGCACTTTTTGCTTGTTGGTTTTATGCTCCAGACTATCGAGTTCGGAAATCAATTTGAATCCTACGAGGGACGGAAATTAAAGGTAACTAAGACCGTCCAATAGATGTAAATGCAAATGCAATATCGTAAAATCTTTATGAAAAGAACCATGTACATGTAATCAACGGTCCACCTGCCTACCACATTCGCAACTTCCTATGTTAATGTCTGATGCTTTAGATGCGCCTATCGTCTTGTAAAAGCATATTTCTATTCAGCTTAGAAGCCTCATCTCCTGTTTATTAACGTCTATTCAGCCGGCGACTACCGAGAAGGAAATAACAAACAAGATATTGCTCCACTGCGTCAAATACAAGTATTTTATGGCGTTTTCCAGTCAAAGGAATGCTATTGAAAAGCACAGTTTAATTTGCTGAGCATACTTATAATGGAATCTAATAAGCTCTAATGGATATTGCCGTCGCTGTAAGTTCTGTTAGCGGATGAAGTCGTGACGGAAGCGCTGCGAACAAAAACGAACTAGCTGCACAGCGGAGTATAAAAAAATTCACTCGTTAGTGCATCCGGTGAATTACAGTTGCATTGATTCTTTTTGCTGAGGTACGATTTTAAAAAATATATTGAAGAATCGGGCAGCATAGCTCATGGCGAGGAAGAATATCCTGTCGCGTCGCCGCGGGAGTGCGAGGTTGCGCGCAGGCATCCATGAATAGCCCTAACGAACCTGCTGGCCTTGGCGGGACGGCCCTAAGGCCCGCCATGCGCCATCGCGCCATACCGCGGCTAGCTAAGCCCATTCAATTAAAGTTCATACATATTCAGAAGGATCGGCCCTAACGTTTTACCTTAGCAAACGTCTGTTACCTGTAGTAAATTCCAATCGAATATGATTGAAGCATGGAGATGTGTTGATAAGTAATTAATAAGAAGAACGATTGATCAGAAGCGTGTAAGCCATGAATAATTGTGTACACAACAGGAAGCGTACTCAACCCCAAGCACTCAATTCAATCGTATACGCGGCAAACATCTTATTCATGATCCTTTGATTGCAAGTGAATGAGTGACGTGCCCGGCGTTTACAATTTGCCAAACAGGAAGTGAAACGAGTCCACCCATATCAAGGACGATAATATTGAAACTTGATTAGTGCTGTGCCTCATTTCATTTATCTCTAAACAAATATTTCATTGGACAATCTCAGAATGCGCCAGCACCATTAGAGGAAGTATTAGTTTATGTATTTGTGATTGATCCAGGTAATAGTTTCCGACCTTGACGGGCACAGGACCGACATGGTAACCCACTTACCGCTGCGTGCCTGCGCGTGCCGACAAGGGATTATAGCTCGACTAATGACGTCGTCATTTACAAGTTACACCATCTGGCTAGAGCGGGCGATATCCTTTTTTCTTCCGTCTCTATTTACTACACCAGTACAATAATAAATCTACGCTATCTTTCGTTCAACATGCGCACGTTTTTTAACGAGCGCAGCAGTTATAAAGAAAACGATGAAACAAACAATACAAAGGTCAGTTCCGTTTCATTAAATAAGCATCCGCTCCCAGCAAATAATGCAAGCCAATGACTTTCTACTTAAAACTGTCATTTTGGAAATCAATGCCGCTCATTAATGGGTTTAGAAATAGGCTGAGCATGGAATGAAATAACCGAGTCGTGATCACGGATTTACTACGGTCACTCGCCAATCCGCCTTGCACAAGCACGAACCGTTGGATAATCTCCACAACAGTACAACGACTGCTCTTGAGTAAGTGGTGGGCTTGGGCAGCATTAGATAAGAGCAATAGAGGGATTGCTTGTGGCTATTAACCGATCACTACCACACAGGCTGCTGATAACGAACTCAATCACAGGGGCAATCTGCGCCTTGCAAGCAGAATCAATCGCTGAACAATGCCTCATTAGAGACGGCGTTGTTACCAGCAGTGGCTGTACTGAGGAAGTCAACATCTATTAGCTTGGCACAATAGGTGAGCGACATCCGAAGCTCATTACTGCCGTTCATTTCCGTTGGCGATTCGCAACTTGGGACTAAATCACGGCTTATGAAATATCAGTAGGCTCATACCGTACACCACTCATTAAATTGCAAATCAACAGGTGCGATGTTGTTTCCTAGATGATATTGCTAATCGGTTAGAGAAGTCGGCTTTGTATAAATCTGCACTGTGTTCTGTTTTAGTTGACTATACTATAGTAAGACTAACGCAATGTAGACACACCAGTATTGCGTAAACTCGAGAGCGCTCTGCGCTGATACCGATTCACATCGCAACTTATACTGGTCACTGCGAGCGACGATCCTACTCTGCCGTAACACAGTTTTTAAACTAGCACGGGGAGTAGAAGTCAGGAGCAAGCCATGCATCACTTATTTGAAATTTTTATATACCTCAATTATTCTTCTGCGTTCACCAGCCAAGAGCCCTTTATCATTGCGATATGAGGATGACCCTGCTGGTGGTTATATTATTAAGTTCATTGATGTTCTCTTTCTGATATTGTCAAGATCTGCTTATAAGTTATGTAATGTAAGTATGTATGTTTTTGTGCAAATAAAGAATTTTTATTATTATTATTAATTATAAGCTGTAGGTGATCGTAAACACAGGTGGCCTTGAAAATGTTGTTTACGGATGCTTATAAATATCGCTTTGGCAACTAACTATGATACTAAATTGTGTCTTAAATGCACAATAAGTACACCTTAAATAACCTACACGGGCGAAGCTTTCGGAAGTCGGATTTTAGAAGCCAGGATTCCAGCATTTATCCAGAAGCTCCTTTTGAAAACTGAAATGTGTGCTAAAGTCAGGTAGATGAGTTGCTGTACGGACAATAAATGCATGTATTTCCATAAAACGAAGCAAATAGAACGTGAGGATGCATACATCCAGTCGGCAGCGATCCGTGCCAGGGTTCTTCAGGACATAAAGTAAGCAAACATGATTTGTTTTGTGCAAACACTCCGTGTTATCTCAGCGTTTTACAGGCGAGACTTATCTGTGGCCGCCGCCTTACCACCTAGGCACACGTAGTAGTCACAACAGACGAACGTGCTTTTTCTGCTGTACAAACATTTAGAGAGTCAATATTTGTCGCATGCCCCCGCTAGTGTTGCAAGGGACCGCTCTCGGCACGCCCGGCGGCACAGACATGATGGTCCCATTTCATAATTACTATGACGATTCAAACGACCGTAAGATACATTCATATTAAACAGGTTAAAAAACACTGGATATCCGAATTCAAATAAATTTCGCAGGACGCAGCGAGGAAGCAAAAACGAACCCCTCTGGAGAGGAAAACTCCACGACTGAACTGTTGATAGCTGATTTAATGAATATATTTTTACGAGGGCACCAGTACATCGCACGGTGGAAAGCGCATAATGACTTCCGTTGGCCGGACAGCGAGGAACAATAAAACATTCAATTATATGTGTTTCGAAACGGACAGCATGGTTTGAAGAATTGCAATTTGAAATATGGATGTATTTATGTGCTTTTATCGTCTTTTTGTAGTCATGCTGTGTGTTTTTCCGTCAAAGTCAAAGCAGCAAGTCCCTGTCATTGTGACAACTGTCAATGTCAACTCATAGCGTTTGAAATTTTCAGCGGTGTATGCAGAAAATTTTGTGTTTTTATGGTTTTTTGGTGAAAAAACGATGTTTACGGTGAAGTACAAGCATTTACTTTGTGCAAAATTCGTGCCCATCTCTCCGAGTTATAATCCCGACCACTGACTATGAGGTAAGCGTGGAAAACTCATAATAACGAGCCTGGCACAAAGTTCCCATCGGATGGTAATACTTTGTATAGTTATGTCGCCGGTACCATCAGGCCGGCGGTACACACACGAGTGTGATCCTTTAGTACAGCTTGTCTTATCAAGTTATTGCGATAATAACCCAGGTTGAAGTACATAACCTATAGACGGAAGGTGCGGTGCCACCTTTTAACACCCTAGATCATGTTAAATCATTTTGCAATCTCTAATTGAGTGTTACAAACATACTTTTGATGAAAAGATGATGAATTAGTAAACTACTATTATAAACAGAGTTATGTGCATGTAATAGGTATGAACTAATTGTTTGAAATAAAAACATCATTGACACCAAAGTTTGGCAGGGCAGGGCAAATGCCTACATAAATAACAGATCGAAATCTTCGTAGGCTACCTGGTAGTACCTACCTACCTGGTTTGGTAAATAGAAAGTTGACACATTAATGCAAAAAGCTGTCATACTAAACACTTGTAGGATTGTCAGAAAAATCCTGCAAAATGAACTACCTAGCACCTGAAGTGCACTTGCCTTAGGCCCATGTGCTTTGTTTTTTACCGGTTTTTTCACAGAGAAGATTTAAACCTTAGCACAATAATAATAATCATAATAATAAGTTCCCAGGTTCGGTTTGTACTGTTCGGGGCAGAATCACCACTTTATTTTGAACAATCAGAATTTAGCTAGGTACTTATTTCATTGTTACTGGCAGACAGAGTACAGAGAGTATATCAGAACAAGAGCTGATTTTTGACTAACTAATCTATATTGTATTGGAAGTTAAATATAATAATAAGAAAATGCCCTAAGTAGGTATATAATTATAGCTTTCTTTTGCTTAAATTATTTAAAGAACAGTACCTACCTTAACCTAACCTTATAACTAATAAGTTAAAAGGTTCTGCAAATTGACCTTTCACATTACAGCTTGTAAATAAAATTACCTGCAGGTATGTTTAACACTTACTCGGAGTAAGGTGCCAAACATAAAAATACTTTGTAGTCTCTCATTATGTTACTTTCATTGTATTGAAACTGAATATGCTCTAGATCATTGTCATGGTGATCTCCGACATTTTGAAGTACCTATCTAAAACATGATTTACTTCCAAGATCTGATGACACCAGTTGGAATGAACATCACATGTCATATTGAACCTAGTTTCACATTCCCAGAATCATAGGTTATTTCCACAGTTGTTACCTATGGCTTTTATAGAACAACTTTATTTAATAGTAAGTACCTAAAATTATTTCTTTTATTGACCCCGCATTATTCTGAAAATCATTTAGACCCAAAGTCTGAAATAATCAAAATTAAATTCTCTGCAACAAACTAAAAATGATCAAGACAAACAGATTACTATTATTAGCCTAGGATGTCCAACAGCAGGGCAATGGCATTCCTTTAAATTAAAGACAATTTCCTACTGCTATTTTGTTTGAGTTAGTGCAACTCACTTCAGGTGAAGGTTAGTGCACACCAACACACCATCAGAATCTGGTATATTAAATTTTTATTACAATATTCAAGAGTGTGTAAGTCACAAGAGCTCAGTTTTTTCTTAGCTTTGTTAATTAAGTAGCAGAGGATCATTACATAATTATGTGGTTTACAATAAATACTTTGAAACCTCATAGATAACCAAACCTTCACAGTTGGTTTCACTCGGATGTGATCCACATTTTGACGAGATGCATCGGATGCACTCATTTGAACGAGAGGTTCCAGTCAGGTGGGCAGTGACCCTATCAAATATCTGACACTCAAGCCAATATGTGGGACTATACCATTTCATACCGGTAAACAAAACTTATTATTTTATGTATAAAATAAGGGAAACTTTATCCTGTCGTCAGAAACAATGTAACTGGAACTAATAATGGTGATGTTCATGAGAGAGTTATGTTATAGTTTGGCCAACTAACAGTCAAATAATCAACATAATACCGGTATGGTACTTATTGCCCCTGGCCTCGGAGGCTATATCCTAAATTAGGGGCCATCGCATGCTTACTTGGGCTAGGCGATGATGTTACTGGAGCTGTCTTGACGACGATTCAGGACACTACTACGGCAGCATGCCTCTCGGGGAGGTATAACGGCATGGCCGTCTGCCAGCCAAATAATCTGAACAGAGTATCGGAACGGTACTTATTGCCCCCGGCTGCGGAAGCTGTATCCGGAACATGGGGCGTGGCATTATAGACATGAAATGAAGGCTATTACAGTAAAATAGTACAATACTTCTCATTATTATATTTCTTCTCATATTAACCAAGTGTGCCTTGTGCTCCTATGGCGAATAAATTTATGAGTATGAGTGTTACCCCATCCATGGCCTAGACTCTGCGGTGTGACCCGCAGAGGTGGCGACTCTGGTGCCCCGTTGCTAAACCTGATAGGTTAAACTAGCAGATGGACACTAACAATATTAACTCCAGTGCGGAGGAGATACGGATGCGATTTTTCGTTTAGCCTTCAAAGGCGCGAATGGCTCTTAATACCTTTGGCCTCGGAGGCAAACTAGCAGAGGGGAAATGACAATGTTAACTCCAGTACTGAGGAGGTACGGATGGCATTTTTCGCTACGCCTTCAATGGCTCGAATGGCTCGATCATCATCAGCCTATATTAGTCCACAGCTGGCTATAGGCCCTGTTGGCACTTGGTCTTAAAAGCGATACCTCGCTATAACAAGGTCAGGTCGACTTTTATAACACCTTCAGTCGAAGTGTGATCAGTTTTGTCTGAATATACACGTCGCCCTCGGAGACTGTATCCGGATGATGGGGCATACATACTAGGCGATGGACGCCCCAACAAAGTGCCTGACATTTTGCCAATATATTCGAGCCTGAGAAGATAGCACACAATCTATGATAAATATGATAATGCTTCTGGCTTATACATTTTAAATCTTGTATTGAGGTTCTGTCTGAGCTCCTTTAATGTTCTCTCCCCAGTGAAGTCCCTCCTCAGATGGAGACACTGGAACTTTTGGTAAAAAAGTGGGGGGGGGGGGGGGGGAGAAACGGTACGGTGAAGTAGACGAGTGGTAAGACTAGGCACGTCACCCACTGTCCTGTATCAGATTGTCCATCATTATCACCAACCAAGGTACCATTACCCTTTACCGTCGGATATGACAGGGTTCTCCGCAATTAAATATATATCGTCTAGCGGGAACACCATGGAGTTATGGTGTCAGTGGATTCATAACCAAGTATTTTTCATGAAAACAATAACATACCCAAGCAGACACCTGTTTTGGTGTTTTCTGCAACTGGACCTGATTCAAGTACTTATGTTGTTCAGTTCAGAGAACTAACAAGCTATATGTAGATATCATTAACTACCATCTTTATATTACATACAAATACCTATAATTACACAGCAAGGGTTATAGCGAAATAACCCCTTGTAAATAAGTTATCCATACCATAACATATTTTATTTTATATTTGTAATGTTAAAAGTCCTATTTGAACTAAATTCAATTATGGACAGTTAATTAAGGATATACATAAGAAGTAGGTACCTATGTTCATGTGAATCCCAGATCTCATAATAGCAAGATCAATTAAATTTATTAATTCTAAAAATGAGCACATTACCAAGCATGTGATCAACAAATAAATCCTGAATTAAATAAAATTAAAACTATCACATTCAAACTGAAAATATTCTACTAAGCAGAACTCCACTCATTGAAATATTAGACCTTGCATTTTAGAGCAGTAATTTCTGATCAGCAAGATTTTATGAATACCATAATCCTATTTAATAAATTGATGAATCTAAATGGTTAATAGTAAAGTTTCAAATAGAAACCAGAACTTTACTCATTTAAATAATGAAATACCTATATTACCTATACATACAATATTTTCATACTTAGATCACTGCCTTTTACCCAGTTTATGACAGTTTTAAACATTGTCCGGCCCCACGAAGCGATCTGCTGTACAGCGACAGAACTGCGGCGTCACCGGCTGCCACTATCCAGACCTAAGCCCCAACGAAGTGACCTGCATGACGGCGCACAATACAACTGCAGAACGGCGTCGCCGGCTGCCACTATCCAGATCCATGTGTACCTATATGTGCTTCAGGGGCACTTTGTGTGATGCTAAGTATCGTTGATTTCTGATCAATTAGATTTGATAAACACTCAATATTTTGTTTTACACAACTTTAAAGTCTTAGAAGTTATGTCCTAAGATCTTTGACTTGTTTGACTGTTATTTATGTATTACATGTAAGTACCTACTTAGTTACATGTCATACATTTTATTTTCACATAGCGTTTGTCCGTCTTTCACCAGCAGATAACAAACAGGTCTTCAAACCATGCTGTCCGTTTCGAAACACATATAATATTACCGTTTTGCACAAAAACAAAACGGATATTATGTGAGTGGAGAAACGGACAGCATCAGCAAGGTACTTGCTGGTGTTGATGACACTATGAGTTGACATTGACAGTTGTCACAATGACAGGGACTTGCTGCTTTGACTTTGACGGAAAAACACACAGCATGACTACAAAAAGACGATAAAAGCACATAAATACATCCATATTTCAAATTGCAATTCTTCAAACCATGCTGTCCGTTTCTCCACTCACATAATATCCGTTTTGTTTTTGTGCAAAACGGTAATATTTTCAATTCTAAAATCGTAAGGCAAGGAAATAACAACGTCTAACATAGAATATGAGTAATTGGAAAGCCCGAAATAGTTGTTATTCCGATCTCAGATTATGAGGTTCGAGGGGATACTAAAGCAAATGTTATGTTCTCGTTGGTCTCGTCTTTGATTAGCGGATGAGGGAAGTGCGGTCGGCGTAGCGCAAGTGCCCCACGACACGCGGCTCGCGATTCTAATTCTGATATATCCTGCGGGTTTCCTGCGCTAGCGCCGACCGGAACCTGCCCACTCTCCCTAATAAATAAACCATACGGGTTTTCAACGAAGCGTCTAATGAACTTGAAAACATATTTCATTTTAGCTCTACATTTATAACAGGCCCCTTCGAATTTATATGCGTACAAAATTAACGACTGCAATTTTTTCAGATCGTGTGAAGACAGTCGGTGTCCTCGGTTCGCCATTGATTGACATACGTATAAATACGAGTAGACAAACCGGTTTTAATTAATTTTAATGAATGCAATCATCTATACCGCAAATAGCTATCCACAATCAAGTAATTACGGATAATACATAGGCGTATAAATAATGTAAGGTACCTAATTGCGGATAAATTGCATTCCGCGAACAATGATGAGTAAAGGTAAAATAGTGCATTGAATTGACAGTCTATTGTCTATCTAAGGAATCTGTTGAAAGAGTGATGAGTTGAGTGAGAAACAAAAAACAATGTGAAGTCTGTCGAAGCCGGTATCGGCCGGGCGCCCATGTTTACACACGCCGCGATATACATATAAACACGTATGATCTGAAGTGCCATTATTCAACGCAAATTGCTAATTAATGAACCGCACGTTCTTCTCTTGGAAAGAGCTTCTATCTAATTACTTTTATTTGTGGTTACTAAGTTGGAAGTTATATCCAAATTATCAGTACTTATATCAAAAACATTATTAGCAATCAAGGTTTGTCTTAGATAAATTTAAAAAACTTGTTTGATAGAGCGAGATAACTCGTGTGGTATGTACTCTATCTTTGAGATGCTTTGCAGTATCTCAAATGTAATTTATTAGTTACCATTTGTTTCCATTTTGAGCAACACAGAACCTGGCACTATCAGTAATCAGTTGACATCCTCCTCCGAGGCCGCTAACCGCACAAGTTAACACCTATTGTTTCCGTCGATGAGTACTATCTTTCCATTCACCACACCTACGTCCCCATTCACAACTTCTAGGAAAACCAATTGTTCGGGTACACGGCGCATTTACTTGATTGGAATATCTGCGCCATCAAAGTGTTCTTTGAAATTAAATTAATGGAATGGCATAGGTAGTGAATTGTTAAAGAAGCGGTCATTAATCGAGTTCTCAATGCTTGCTACAGTTTCCGGTCGCGGCCCTTGGCGATGGCTTCCAGCGACTGTGAACTCATGCTAGGATGGACATGAACAGGAGCGCTGGACGTTCACAATCACAGAGCAGAAACGTCATGGGAACATGGAGCGAACTCAGATTACATATCACTGTTGTTCTGTTCACAGATGTGAACAGAACATCCAAGGTTCCGGACAGGATGATTGCGTTACGTGGGAATGAGAATTCGTACGAAATAATTTCAGCAAACAAAACAGACAAAGAAGTTTTTGCGACGAAACAAAAACCAAGATCGCTCAAAAGATATCCGAAAAAGATTCATTAGTCTGAGAAACTGTGTACATTTCAAAACATTCACAGCCAATAAACATGTTGATGTCGTTAATCAAGGTACTGTTCTTCAGCTCTGTCGTAAATATCGTGAAACAACAATTTAGAAAAATAATTAAGCTAATTAACGAGTTGGCAACAAGAGAAAATATTGTGAGAAGGGTAGTCCACACACAAAGATGTATAAGTAGGTAGTACTACATAGTTATTCTGTGGTATAAGTATAAAGTTAGGCAAGGAGAAGAAATAACCGTCTCGGAGCGAAGGGCCGACAGTATCGCGTCGCGATACAGGATGCCGGTAAAGGGCGCGGGGAGAGCTACACGATATCCCTTTTACGCGGACCAATTAACGGACCCCGCGCCGCCTCGACCGTCGGACCGGATACGTAGACTCATGCATTAGCACCTACACCCTCACTAATCTTCTTAAACTAAAAAATATATCCCCAAACAATAGCACCGCAAAAAGACTTTCGAGTCTTTGAGACACGTTTTATCGTGGACTTGATTCCATTCACCGGATTACCAGCCTCGTCCATCAATGTCCTCGCCTTCCGTAGTTAGTCAGCCTCCCTCTATGTAAGAGAGTGACTACTTGCCAAGCATACACTTACTCTGTCGGAGGCATACGGAGGACACAAGAACGATTGAGGTCATGCGCGTTGCTTATAAATGATCACCTCAATGTTTGTTAGTTTCTTCAATTTTATTTGGAAAAAGTGATTTCAAAGAGCTGGTTGCTTTATTTCTGTTTCTTTCTATCGCTTTGCATTAGTGCGTTCTGATCTGAGATATTTGGCAGTTCTGTGGTCTTGAGTCGTGAAATAGGTCCACGTGAACTCATCAAATTCTACATTGTTGTGAGCGAGTGAAAATAGATTAGGAAAAGATTACTGATATTGCTGTGGAATTCCCACGAAAATATTGAAACAAAGGCGAAATCACAGGACCTAGTATGAAGTAGCCCATTATGATCCTATATTTAGCACCTAATAAGAAACCGGAAGTTACGCCCGTGCCGGCATTGATGCAACCACGGTATGGCGAACGTATGCTACTTCCGTTTTTGCCTGAACGGATTCCACCCTCAGACGAGGGTTGTTCCGGAAGGGACAATTATTAATAACCGCTGAAAGTCAACCGAGCTATTGTTCCCGTTCTAAAGACTTCCTATTTTTTGTTTTCACGCATATTTAACAACGGAAGGAATTTAAAATAAACTATTTGAATACGTATGGAATGGAATTCGTTTGTATGAATAGCCCGTACGTAATTAACTAAACGCAGCTGATATTATCAAATAATATATGAACATAGGTATAATAGGAACTGTAATTGACACATGGATAGGAATTTTAATATGTGAAGATCCCCGAAGAACTTTACTTAACGTTTTCATCACTCATCTCGCGATTATAATGTTTATGTTAATTATACTTGGTGAATGTTCATAATGATGGAAACCTCTGAAGTAAAGATGACGTTGCACCAACGCAGAACAGAACCCATTACCGAGCGATCGTATAAACTTCGAACATAATTTATAGCTTCCTCTGCGTGTTTTTCACAGCAACAATGCTCCTCTCGAGAGTGTGAAGTTTAATGTCTTTACGATGTGTCGAAGAGTAATTTGCTTTAACGGTATTAGGGAGACATACGTCTCGGGTTACGACTCGATTCATATCGGAGGATAATTGTCTTTAAAAGTTTTCTCCGTTACCATGGTTTCTTCTAGGATCTATTGTATAATGTAGTCTGGACTAGTGATGTGATGAGAATTGATGAAAAACGCATTTCCTGTATCACTGTCCCTGTTAAGACCGATTGTTTCAAATTCCGAGAAGATATTGTAAGAACTCCTAATTAAAAGTCCGATCATTAAGAAGTTAGCAGTGGGAGACTAAGTGGTTTCTCAATGTGATTCAACTCGTGAGAACCTCGCATTTTCTTTGGATACTCGCAACAAAAGCATTTGAGTGATGCCTTTTAAGAGTCGAAACTTTCGTGAGAGAATGACTATTCAACAGATTCGTAATTTTCGTAATTTTGAACATTTTTGTACCTACCTACAGATGAAATACGATAAACGTTAAATTATTAATCTAAGAGGTCAAGGCTTTTCATTCGTTTAAGAAATTTGTCATATCTTGAGCTTTTAAAATCCTACTATCCAAAACAATTCTGGGAACAGGGTTTCTATGCAGGATGCATAAGATTTAATGAGTGTATAATTTATACAGTTACAATTATTTAACGAAGGAAATGGAATATAAATCGAGTAGATGGAGTATAAAAGTCCAAGAACGGGCTGTCTCGAGCAGAACTGAAGATTGATGGAAGTGCATTGAAAATATTTATTTCGATTTGCTCACTTCTGATAATAAAATTTGCAGGAAGTTTAGGGAGATGAATGACTGTATTCATTGTTTTATACTACACATTATGAATGTAATGAAATTTGAGAGGTTCATCAAACCACCAGGAAACTGCATGTTGGAGACTGACTTCTCACGAAGTTTTAACATAAAATGTCTTTAAAATAGTCCGTGCTGCAAAGGTAGCATTAAATCAACTTGAGGAAGTTGTAACAGGATCGAGAAACAGCTGGTCCGATATCAACGAACATTATCTAACCCAATGAGATTTCCGCAGTACTTAGTAAAACCTCCGTCAAGCTATCGTTACTAGATTATTCTGTAAGATAAAATCACATTCCTGGCCTCATGCTTCCTCAATTACATCGCAGTTGATGAGAACGATGATTGCAAAAAGAAACTGCTTCAATCTTACAAAAGAGATCTAATATTGCAACTTCATTAGTCCTCAGTAATTTAGTTTTATACCGGACGGCATTACGTACAAAAACTGCTGGTTGTAAGTGAAGTAGGTACATAAAGTAATAACAGTAATGAAATGGGATGAAGGAGTGTTCGAGTGAGGCGTGTCAATTTAATATCCGCCGGTGCTGGTGGCTCCTCTGATGGATGGCCGTTTGATTAGCCCCACCGGACTGGCCTAACGATCTAACGCTCTCATATTCACTCGTATAAGAAAGCCGACGCTAGATTTGATTCTACTTTCAAAGCATTGGAAAGTCGCGAACCGCGATCTTATTGCCAAAATTCGACCCGGGTTAATTGACACCTTTAGAAGTAAATAAATTGTGGACCGCTTGTATAGTGCCCGAGGCGATCGATATCCCAAAGCAAACAATAGGGGCTCATCAATTTGGACACGTGAACACTTGTGGGGTGCAAGGAAAAAATTGGCAAGAATTGAACCCAGGTAAAAGCCGGTTAGCGCCTCTCGAGTTGGCTATTGTGTTTATGCTGTTACAACGGCGCCTAAATCTGACCATTTTTTATAAGCATTTTATAAACAAAACCGAACGCATCTGTCCTGTTAGAAGACTGGCCTTGGATATTTATAGGTAAGATCAACAAATTTGCAATGAAGGTGATTTCAAAATAATTTCCGTGAGATTAAATTAATATTTTTTTGAATTGAATAATAATTTTACTTTCATTTTATATCTTTGACGCCATTTTATTTATCGTCTATGTTAACGTGTCCTGTGAACTTAGTAAGTTTTGGAAAGTGTTGTAGTAGGCAATAATGTTATAAAAATTTATTACATTTGAGTTGTTACTTGGTATATTATTTTTCTGTAATAGGTACCAAATGAAAAGAAACGCGTAGGCGATCCTTTATGTATTACTGGCTATATTTAAACAAAATTTCAATGAATAGAAGACTAGATGCCGTACTACACCTACTAAATTTAAATAACGTGGGCACCACCTACAGTACAACCCACTGTCATGTTTTTCCTTCAATAACCATTAGCCTACGTGTCAAGCCTTATAGAAAAGAAGTCAGCATTGGTATAGTAAGTAGTGAACCAAAAAGATACTTTAGTTACTTACCAAATAGTTTACGTCAAACAGTGTCTGCCGTGTTGGTGGCTTTCCCAAAGGCAGGGTTTCGTCTGGACAGACAGTTATAGATTTGCGTATACGCACAAATCTGATCCAATATTGCGGGAGAATTATCACACTAATGTCAACAGTCAACGGGGCAAAATAACACTAACTTGCGACATATAATTTTAAACGTAAAGTTTTAAAACAGTGGCACATGCGCTGCGTTGGCGCGTTCGTCGACGACGTCAACGGCACTGAGCGGGCTAGCAGGCGGCACGCGCCCGGTGGGGGTTCATTCATAACGAGCGGCCGGCGGCGGGGCCGCGGCGCGCGGGGTTCCACAGCCATTCATGCCAGGCAGCGAGCCGCTATGCTGACCTGCACCTTTTGAGGACATTACGCCAATTTACTATTCCACAATCAATTAACCAAAATACTTGACAAACCTGCTGGCTCAACCGCTTTTTGCGCTGGCCATTGTATTTTTACAATGATTACAAAATTGAATATATCGCAAGCTACGACCGTCAGCACAAATGTCCATGTCTGCAATTTAACCGGTCAAACTGTGAGAAACGATTGCGACAGCTCGACCTGACACAATTTTATTTAACCGATTGTAAGCGAAAGTAGGAGAAATTCGAGAGTTGAATCGTAAGCGCCTTAGCCGAGGCCTTTGTCATAATCATAAACCTATTGTGGCAAAGATAAGAAACGAATTGATTAAAGAAAATTATGTATATTCAAAAACTCTCATAGCTTATCAAGTTAGACATTTTTATCCATATTTCCATAGATATAAATCGTAACGATATAAATCTATGCTTATTTCATAGTAATAAGTATCCGCTAGCTGCAAACTGCGGTAACTGAGGCCGGTGTCGTCAGGTCCCGTTGCATCACCACTCGGCGGATTTACAGCAATAATAACCTCAGCGCAAGTAATTTACTACCACTAGAGTGTCGGTAAAAGGCTCTAAGCTCCGCGGTTTGTGTAACACGCTATTATTGCAGGGTTTGCACGTGCCATGGTTTAGGGCGTGCTGAGTTGATAAGCCAGAGCCGTTTCTCATTCCGCTAACATCATATTGATTGAGTAATCGGAATCGGTGGTCCTGGGGTACCACAAGTTTCGGCATTGACTGATATACTAAATCTTCACAAGCTGGCGAGTCCATTTAATCGGCTATCGTTCCCTTAACGAAGCGCACCATTAATCTTAATAAAGCTCTATAAATGGCTGTTAAACCTATTGCCAATTTAAGTGAATTGCAACAAAAGCTGTTCCAATTCGTTGAGTCTAATGAAACAAGTTCAGGATTAATTAAGTGCTCGTAGGCGATAGTTGCACTTTCGTGTGGCTTTGCGGCCGTTGTAGGGCGGAATTGATTTCTAGATCCCGGCGAGCTGCTGGTGAATTTACATTTTGAAATAGGCGTTTATTGATCGCAGAGTGTGAAATTACTTCCATAGATGGAGAAATGGCGATAGTATCACTATCATGACGGAGGGTCCACTGAGTTGGAGCCAGCTTCCTGTCGTCAATTAATACAATGAGCAGTATCGGAAAGGGCCACAACTGGCGCCGGTTACCGGTTGAACAGTTAGAGCACTGATCAAAGGTACAAAGATCTATTAGTAGTAGTATAAATGCTGCATTACCTTACCCCAAAATAAGCACAGAAGGATGCCACCTTGGAAGCAAATTGGCTATGGAAGAGCAAAACCCTACAACATAGGTTCCGTTATTTATATGACGATTTCTAGCATTAAGCGACGACGAACCATTCCAGAAGCTCGTTGTTTCCCGCAACTGTACTGTACCTACGTAGAACCAAGGAGTTGTTGTTATTCTTATAAGAGACTAGCTTCTGTCCGCGGCTTCGCACGCGTTTATTCCGGGATAAAAAGTACCCTATATGTTATTCCAGGTCCAAATCTTTACGTGTGATCCATTTAGTAGTTTTGACGCTGCCTTCGGCCAAACATCTTCACAACGGCACAAACATTCGACTTTATAATACTGGGTGTCTCAAAAGAAAGTTCACATTTGTTTTGGTTATTGCGTGAACGCAACTATTCTGAGGGGCGCGGGGGGAGTGTCAGTCGGTAGCCTGGCTCTTGGGAATTTAGTCGCTATGGAGCGTTTCTCGGGAGCGGACCGTGCGTTGTGCGTACGCGAGTTTTATAAAAACGGTAATTCGGCGACTGTAGCGCGTAGAAAATTCTGCAGCATTCGACATATTCGTCACTTGAATGATGCGCCAACCACTCGACTCATTGCAAAATGGGTCGAGAAGTTTGAAGAGACCGGTTCAACACTGGAAAAACCAAAATCCGGGCGTCCAAGATCGGTAATTCGGCGACTGTAGCGCGTAGAAAATTCTGCAGCATTCGACATATTCGTCACTTGAATGATGCGCCAACCACTCGACTCATTGCAAAATGGGTCGAGAAGTTTGAAGAGACCGGTTCAACACTGGAAAAACCAAAATCCGGGCGTCCAAGATCTTCGAGAACGGTCGAAAACGTAGACAGTGTCGCCCAGTCTATTCGGGACGATCCGAACCTTTCAATTCGGAAGCGTGCTGTGGCCTTAAACGTGCACAGATCGTCATTATGCCGCATTTTGCATAAAGATTTAAAACTGCACCCGTACAAAATTCAGTTGGTGCAAGAATTAAAGCCTCAGGATGCTGGTCAGAGGCTTGACTACGTAAACCAGATGATTGAGCGCTTTCCAACGTTTACCAACATCTTCTTTTCGGATGAAGCCCATTTTCATCTTACTGGATATGTTAACAAGCAAAATTGCCGCTACTGGAGTGCAACCAATCCAAAACAAAAACATCAGACACCCCTACATTCGCCTAAAGTCACCGTATGGGCCGCAATGTCGGCGCGAGGAATTATCGGCCCTTACTTTTTTGAAGATGGAAGGGGACGCACAGTTACAGTGAATTCAGAGCGTTATGTGGAGATGTTAGACGTTTTCTTCGTGCCTGAGCTGCAGCACTTTCCTTGTTATAACCAAAGAACATGGTTCCAGCAGGACGGAGCCACTTCACACACGTCCAACAGGTCTCTGCCAAGAGTTCGTGAAATTTTTCCTGGCAAATTGATCTCCAGGAGAGGTGACATAAGTTGGCCTCCACGCAGTCCCGATTTGACACCTATGGACTTTTTCCTGTGGGGTTATCTCAAATCCAAAGTTTACGCCAACAAACCGACTTCCCTGGCACAATTAAAAGAAAATATCCGTCACGAAATCGCAGCCATCTCGGAGAATACCTGCAGAGCCGTCATAGCAAATTTTAGTGCTCGAATAAACGAATGCCGTGAACGCAACGGTTTACATTTGGACGATGTCATTTTTAAAAAATAAATTCCCAAACAGTGTATTTTAATATGTAATAAACATTTTTTCAATAAACATCTTACTTTTTTTTTAATCGATTTTTTAAATGTGAACTTTCTTTTGAGACACCCTGTATTAGTAGGAATTATTAACCACGGCGGCAGTACGCCGGGAAAAAATGTGACCTATTAGGTTACTCCAGGTCGAAAACTTGATTAAAGCAAAATTTCAGCCCGATCAGTTCAGTTGGCGTAAAAAGGTATGTAGCAAACATCAAAACGTTCGCATTTATGATATTTGTGTGATGTGATAGTCCACATTTATGTGGATTGGATTGCTGCATAAGCTCGAAATATAAACTCATTACGAAAATTGTATTAAAGCTAGCACTTACCTACGCGACATAGCGCAATGAAGTCCTTTGGTGTCGCAACCCCTTTTGGTAAACTCCATGATACTTTGTACTGCTCCCCTTCGAGAATCCAACTTATCTTAGCTTTTTGGTGTTCAGTATCTGTTTTTGCTGCATTTGCACTATCATCAATGGCACTTTTTACGTTGTCGACAGTGTTTATGGCACTTTCTTTGGATGTTGGATTGGCACTGGGTTCTGAGTCTATAACCTCTTGAGCTGTTTTGGCATCATCATCTTCTGTTGCGATATTTGTAGGGCATTCTACGCCATTTTCCTCTGTCATCTCTCTTTGGTCGAGTATTTAGTCACACATCCTTATGGCATATTCACTGACTATTAGAGATCGCCACCTGTTGTTGAAATAAGTTTATTTATTACATTTACATTACACTGTTTCATAAACAACCCCTAAAGTTAAACGAAACTGATTAATTATTATCTATTAGTTTTAGTTTAGTGTGAGAATGGTATTATAGCACACAATAAACTTGACGAGAAAAACACGGCACAATCGTCGGCCACAGCAGCCCGACTAGAGGGGTTGTTTCCATGAGTGGCGAACAGAATTGAGGAGCCACGGAATACAAAGGAACTGATCTACGGAATGCTATTCCACTAAACTACTTTTGTTTGTGGTTTGAACATGTATTTGCAAATTTTGAGACAATAGACTATTAAAGTTTGAACTAGAAATTGTTTTGAGCTATTTGTGAGAAGACGCCTTCAAGAACTCTGCAACTAGAAATTTAGATTAGGATTGTCCTTTAAACTCCAAACTTTATAAGTTAGCGATAAGTTACAAATTTTACAATACAGGAGGATGATACACTTTCACGCCATTGTGTACGAAAGAAAAAGCAACCTTATCAAAATACCTACGCGATAGGTTCTTTACAAAATGTTAAGCTTCATCCATTGCGACAAAGCAAATAGGCGGACTTCGGCATTTTGTAGCCGAAAGTCGCCAATCTATTCGAGAGTAGGAATTGAATCTTTTACGATATATTATGTAGGCTTCGCGATTATTTTCTTTGACTTACTGAAATAATTCAAAATAAGCTGCTCGATAAGTATGGACGCTCTCGTTAGTCCCGATATTTTTGGGACGACTATTTTAAAAAGAAACAGTCTAATCCATACTTATCTACACTAATATAGTTCTATTTTAAAGAGTATTTAAAAGTTGTCATTACATCTGACATAGATGGATGGATGTTTGTTACCTCTTCACGCCAAAACTACTAAACGGATCAGGCTGAAATTTTGCATACAGGTAAGTCTAACCCTGGAATCAAACATAGGCGACTTTTTATCCCATAAATCAGTTCCCATGGGATAGAAATAACCTCAAAACGTTTCCATAGAGACAACGCGTGCGAAGCCGCGGGCGGAAGCTAGTTTTAAATAAATAGGAAAGATTTGTATTTTTGTATGTTTGTAACGAATAAACTCAAAAACTACTGGACCGATTTCAAAAATTCTTTCATCATTAGAATGCTACATTATCCCTGAGTAACATAGGCTATATATATTTATATGTTTAAAAAATAATGTCCACGCGTGCGAGGCCGCTCTAGTAAGATTATAATTCGAAAGTAACTGTCTGTACATTTTTACGCCCATACGACTAGGCGAATGAACGGATCCCAATGAAATTTGGCAGGGAAGTAAATGGTATCCCGGGGACGGATATAGACGGATAAAAAGCGCGTGCGATGCCGAGGGCAGCAGCTAGTATAAAATATTGAATATTTTATAATACTAGTATAAAATATTGAATATTTTAGATATATAGTATAATAAATATATACTAGTATACTATATTGAATATTTTATACTAGCTGCTGCCCTCGGCATCGCACGCGCTTTTTATCCGTCTATATCCGTCCCCGGGATACCATTTACTTCCCTGCAATTTGGATTGTTTCATTCAGTCGAAGAAAATAAACGCGTAGACGGGAACTCCTGAAAGCCTGGAGTGGCATAGGGTTGCAGACTATGGGGAGTGGGAGGGGCGAGCGGCGGGCGACGTCGCGACGCCAGCCGGGCTGCCGCCGGCGCGCCGGCGGTGTGGCGGCGACCTACTCGCGTCTACTACTCGTTAGATTATAAGGATTCAATTCAATTCGTGGTACCAATCAAAGAAAGGTTGGAAGCCTAGGAGAGTTGAATTTAGAAGTGGGGAAATATAAGGAGAGATTGAGATGGAATTATAGTAGGTATATCAACTTAATTAATAATGTTATGTGAAATTTAATAGTATCCGAGAAAAAACGACTTTGACCCCGCAACCCTCCCTCATAACGGGATGCGGGAATTGCGCCACGAAGTGACGCAACAGTCGAAAGACTTTGGGACGTGTTATTTTATTATAAAATTTCTTAGAAATTACCCTGAGTGTGAGGGCTTACGCACTATAACAACAAAAACCTAATGTTATGTAAATCAAAATATTCTCCACGTAACAATAACATTAAGACGGTATTTTTGGTAACGGAAAGGGCCTATCTAATGATTTAAATCTCTGCCTGTCTGTCTCTATGGCTTCTTTTGGCATGGAATTCTTGTACCTACCTATTAAGTGGCATTATTTATTATGTATGCCTGCCATAATAACTTACTTTATCCATCAAGATGGGATAGTCCGGGAGCCGACTGCAAAAAACCCTACCTGATAAAAAAATAGAAAATACCTACTCTGTAGGGGTAGCTGACTTTTAGTAACTGCAACTGCTCTTGGTCGGCCGCGGCTTAACTTGGCAAATTTTGTGCAAATGATAAAAAAGTGGTACAAAAATTCATCAAAAAAAACCTCATCGAAAAATAGAATGAAACTTGTATGGTAGAATAGCTGCTTCGAAGGACAGTAAAAAAAAAGTGGTCGGCCTAATCCTGCGTTGGCAGGTTCCTGCAGTGTTGCCAATGAAAATTTTTAGGCGGCCGTGTATATTAGGTAAAAAAGCCGTGTTTCTATGGAAAAAGATCATCGGTGGGCCGTGTCATTGCTTAAAAAAAAATGTAATAACTTTTAATTTTAATTAATTAATGATAATTAAACGTTTTTAACATTAAAAACCTTAAAAATGCGCCATTTGGCTAATGTTGTTTTTTTCTAATTGTTTGAAGAAATAACAACAAATAATTATTTTGAATAGCTTTAATTTTTATTTAAACTTATTATTCACGGTATAAATACGGTTTTCAATGACTGACAGAGATTTAGAATGAAGAAGTGTCCGTGTTTCGGTAAATTGTCGTGTGAATCCTAATAAAAGATTTTTCTAAAATGTCACTTCGTGTTTTATTAAGTAAATCAACAATCAAAATTAACACGACATATTGGCAGTAATGTCATATGTCAAAATAATACAAAAATATAATTTCGTTTTTCTGTAAGAATGACACATTTTCTACCTTTTTTCATAAAAATGCGCATAAGATTTTAGGAGATAATCGTACATAATATTTGCTGATACCTTTTAATAAGTATTGAATCAGGCAATATATCAGACAATCCTAAACTGTCCTAAAGTGCTGTTCCTCTCGATCTCCTGTCAAATAATATTTGGGCGAATAGCCGTAGAATCTGCTACGGCTACAGGGTTGCAGCCGTAGGCCGTGCATTTTGTGATATTTTGGCCTGAAAGCCGTAGGACACGGTAATTGCCGTAGCATTGGCAACACTGGGTTCCTGTGTCCGACCGAATTTGTGGTACCACGTGACAGCTGCATTTTACCTCATCGAAAAATTGAATAAAAAAAACGGATTATATTAGCTAAATTAAGCCTGTTGACGTTTGTGTCGGTCGGCCTCACCTTAGCCTGGCAGTTTTTGCAGTCCGACCACATTTATAAAAAATATTTTCTTTTTTCAACATTGAAAATAATGGTTTCTTCGTTGCTTCAACTGAACTGATAATGCTTAATTTAATACGACTATCGCAATGTTAGGTAGGCCGTGTGGTGCCGGCATAGAATTGCACCACCCCAATTCCTCTCGTGGGTGTCGTAAGAGGCGACTAAGGGACACACGCACCGGGGGGCGGGCAGCAGCGCCCCCTGCAGAACAACTTCACCGAATTGCGATCCTCAACCTGCATGCCCAGCGTGGGGATTATGGGCATTACCCCCAATGATTGTACACGCCAAAAAATGGCATCCAAGTCCCGGCCGCCTCGCTATTCCTGGCCAAGGTAGCGGCCATGGTAACGGCGGGGCAGGGGGTGCTAGGAATCACCGGGCTACCCCAGGCTACCATTCATTACGCAAACCGACCCTGGCAACGTTTAACGGACGCACTCTGAGGCTTGACCACCATCTAGCACAGTTGGAAGTAGAGTTAGAGAATATTAAATGGCATGTTCTGGGGTTATGCGAAGTCCGTAGAGAGGGAGAGGACACCGTAACCCTAGACTCGGGCCATCTTCTCTACTTTCGCGAGGGTGATAAAACATCCCAGGGTGGCGTAGGTTTCCTCGTCAATAAGGCCCTCTCTAACAACGTCCAAGAAATCTCCAGTGTGTCGACCAGGGTAGCGTACCTGATCCTTCGGTTGTCCGAGCGGTACAGCATGAAGGTGATTCAGGTTTACGCACCGACCTCGGCACACTCGGATGATGAAGTGGAGGATATGTACGAAGACATATCCAAAGCCTTACACAACACCACTAAGGCACATTTCAACGTTGTTATGGGGAACTTCAACGGCAAGGTGGGAACCTAGACTGGCAACGAATCCCGGATAGGCCCGCATGGTTATGGAGTTAGGAATCACAGGGGGCAAATGCTTGTCAAGTTCCTTGAGAAAGAGGGGCTGTTCTTAATGAACTCCTTCTTTAAGAAACAACCTCAAAGGAAGTGGACATGGCAAAGCCTCGACACTGTGACTAAAAATGAGATCGACTTCATCATGACGGATAGCAAGCACATATTCAGAGATGTCTCAGTGATCAACAGGTTCAATACCGGATCTGATCTCCGACTGCTCCGAGGCTCTCTGAATATCAACTTGAAGCTTGAAAGAAACCGTCTGATGAAGTCCACGCTCCGACCTAACCCAATCCAAATCATGGCGGGCACCGAGAAGTTCCAGCAGCTTCTCGGGAATACATTTGTTGCCTTGAATCCCAACTCTCGGATGAGACTCTCGGGCTGATGACAAAAAGACGGGAAACCCCCCAAGCGACTTCGTTAGAGAGGTCAGACCTGAACAAGCGAATTGCGAAGATGGTACGACGCGACCTTCGGAGCTCCAACACACGCCTCATCGAAGAGGCGATAGAGCGAAACCGAGGGTCCAACGTATTCACTCAGCAGCTTGACAGGAGCCACCTGACGAAGCTCAAAACGCACGACGGGAGGACCGTATTGTCGAAGCCGGAGATCTCCGCCGAGATAGAGAATTTCTATGGCCGTTTATACGCTGCACATGCCTCCCATTCCCGACGAGACGACCATGATTCTAGAGCCACCCTGACACGCCACTATACCGACGAACTGCCAGACATAAGTCAAGACGAGATCGTGTTAGCTCTGAGGCAGCTTAAAAATGGAAAAGCCCCCGGTGAGGACGGAATAACTTCGGAGCTTTTGAAAGCCGGAGGTGCCCCTGTAATATAGGAGCTTCAGAACCTCTTCAACACCGTCCCACAGTGGGAGAACTCCAAAGGTGTGGAGCGGGAGTTCGGTGGTGCTCTTTTTTAAGAAGGGAGATAAAACCCTCCTTAAAAACTACAGACCCATCACACTTTTGAGCCACGTCTATAAGCTGTTCTCACGAGTGGTCACGAATCGTCTCGCTAGGAGACTCGACGAGTTCCAGCCACCGGAACAGGCCGGGTTCCGCGGAGGATTTGGCACCATAGACCACATTCACACAGTGAGGCAGATTATACAGAAGTCCGAAGAGTATAATCAGCCCCTGTGTCTGGCCTTTGTGGACTATGAATAAGCCTTTGACTCTGTCGAAACCTGGGCTGTTCTAGAATCCTTACAGCGATGCCAAGTAGACTATCGTTATATCGAGGTGCTGAGATGTCTCTACGAGGCCGCTACCATGAGTGTCCAAGTACAGGGCCAGCAGTCTAAACCCATCCAACTGCGCAGAGGAGTGAGACAGGGGGATGTTATATCCCCGAAACTGTTCACGAGCGCGTTGGAAGATATGTTTAAGACGCTGGACTGGAAAGGTAAAGGCATTAACATAAACGGCGGCTACATCTCACACCTGCGATTCGCTGATGACATAGTTTAAATGGCGGAGTCGCTAGAGGAGCTAAACCAGTTGCTGGACGGCCTAGCCTC
Organism: Eupithecia subfuscata; assembly: GCA_963564075.1. NCBI lineage: Eukaryota > Metazoa > Arthropoda > Insecta > Lepidoptera > Geometridae > Eupithecia > Eupithecia subfuscata. The sequence goes on along the minus strand of OY751100.1, from coordinate 15,763,744 downwards.
AGCCTCGCGACGCATCGGTCTTGGCATGAATTTGGATAAAACCAAAGTCATGATCAATGGCCTCATTGATCCGGGACCGGTCGTCGTACATGGCCACCCTCTCGAAATTCTTTCCGAGTATACTTACCTTGGGCAAATTCTGCAATTAGGTAAAAATAATTTTGAGAAGGAGGCCAAGAGGAGGATCCAGTTAGGCTGGGCAGCTAATGGGAAACTACGTCGAGTCTTCTCGTCATCCATACCGCAATGCTTGAAAACGAAAGTTTTCAATCAGTGCGTCCTACCCGTCATGACCTACGGAGCTGAGACGTGGACACTCACGGTAGGGCTGGTCCACCAGTTCAAAGTCGCTCAGCGAGCTATGGAAAGAGCTATGCTCGGAGTCTCTTTGAAGGATAGAATTCGTAACGAATACATCCGACAGAGAACCAAAGTTATCGACATTGCTCAAAGAATTAGCAAGCTGAAGTGGCAGTGGGCCGGCCATATCTCGCGAAGAACCCACAACCGCTGGGGTAAACGAGTTTTTGAGTGGAGACCACGACTCGGCAAACATAGTGTAGGACGCCCTCCGGCCAGGTGGGATGACGATCTGCGAAAGACTGCATGCAGATGCTGGATGCGGCAAGCTGAAGACAGGGCGCTATGGCGCTCATTAGGGGAGGCCTATGTCCAGCAGTGGACTAATATAGGCTGATGATGATGATGATGATCGCAATGTACTGCCGTTCTTTTTTAAAAGGCAGTCTTCTTTATACAATTTCAATACCATTTCATTTAAGTTCAATTTTTAACTGCCTTTATATGAATCACGACGGCATAGTCATCCTAAGTTATACAAATCCATGCCGACCGACCAGTATCTGCGAGGCCGCATGCGCGCTGCTGTTTCAGTTTTTTAACTTGTGAGTGAATGAGAAAGGAAGAGACGCTCACCAAACCAAACCTCCTTTGTTTGTTTCTATTCCTCGAAAGGCACCGCGCGCGCCGCCTTAGTCAGTCAGGGCTACTCATTTGTGTGCTACGCTGCTACCTAAATTTGAAGTAAATTTCTGGGGAAAGTTCGTCAGACTTCGACTCTTGAAGATGATTATGAATAATATTAAAAGCGTTATTGTATAATTTAGACTTAAGAATAAAAATTTGAATTCAATATTTGTTTTTGTATAGCCCTCTAAACCCTCCACGCACTTATATAGGCGGGTGGCATGACTTTTTTGTTGGCTAGTATATTCTGTAGGTCGGCATGGTTATGAATATAATTATGTTACTCTTACTCATTAAATTAAGCATTATCAGTTCAGTTGAAGCAATGAAGAAACCATTATTTTCACTGTTGAAATAAAAAAATATTTTTTATAAATGTGGTCGGACTGCAAAAACTGCCAGGCTAAGGTGAGGCCGACCGACACAAACGTCAACAGGTTTAATTTAGCTAATATAATCCGTTTTTTTTATTCAATTTTTCGATGAGGTAAAATGCAGCTGTCACGTGGTACCACAAATTCGGTCGGACACAGGAACCTGCCAACGCAGGATTAGGCCGACCACTTTTTTTTTACTGTCCTTCGAAGCAGCTATTCTACCATACAAGTTTCATTCTATTTTTCTATGAGGTTTTTTTTGATGAATTTTTGTACCACTTTTTTGTCATTTGCACAAAATTTGCCAAGTTAAGCCGCGGCCGACCAAGAGCAGTTGCAGTTACTAAAAGTCAGCTACCCCTACAGAGTAGGTATTTTCTATTTTTTTATCAGGTAGGGTTTTTTGCAGTCGGCTCCCGGACTAGGATGGGAATGGGATGTACAATCACACATTTGCAATAACCCTTCTACACCGTGAATTTTCAAGTTAGATACTTAATTTAGTATGTACCTACCTTGAATATTTCACATCAGTTGCTCAGGATATGGCTGTGTTCGTCATCATCAGCCTATGCTTGTATACCTACATATACTAGCACTAGCTTCCCATTCGCGGCTTCGCACGCCTTTTTTAAGTAGCCTATGTCAGTCCTCCCCGGAAAACAATTTACCTTCCTGCCTAATTTAACTAGGGTAGGAATAATTTTATAAGGGTAGGAATTATTTAATAACTAGATTCTACATCTACACTATTATAAAGAGGAAAGATTTTTATACTGATTTCAAAAATTCTTTCTATTAGAATGCTACATTGTTCCTGAGTAACATAGGCTATATTTATTAGAATTAGAAAAAATTAGGGATCCCTACTAAAACCTCAATAATGTAACCCATGGTGTAAAAAATTAGCCCTTAATTGTCTATGTGCTGCGGAAACTATTGATGATAGAACAAAAAAAATGTTCTACAATATTTAAGAACATGTCAATATCAACAAGAAACTTAGTGATACCATATGTCCAACTTTTGTAATTATGTCACTATAACTACTGTTTTACATTTTAAAAGTTGATAGAAATGCCGACCAAAATCTGACCATGTTATCCATACCTTTGTATTAATCCTCATTCAAATAAATCATTTCGTATTACAAACCAATTGCGAATTGTATATATTTTCCTGGCAATCATTGAATCAGCACAACTTTAAACACAAGATAACTGCGAACACCCGAGAAAAAGTGGAGGAAAATGTGGATAACTTTAGAGATCTATGTGGAAGGACAAGCTGGATAAAATAGAACTAGGATTTCCGATTAAAATCACAAAATATCTATGTAAAGTTTCAGCAATAAAGTTTTATATTACTTTTTATTATTGGATCAGATAGAAATATATATCTTTCGAAAATTATACTCGTAGCTCTTCTGAATGCCTAGCCCAGGTCTCAGGTAAGCATAGGAATGAATGTTTTGACTGGTCAAATCACCTCGCTACACATTTTAAAATTTTTAGTCTTTTGGGTCAAACTATGAACCAGGTCAATTAGTTACAAAAAAATAATTCCCTTAAAATTGTCTTATTTTACTTTCTGATGAACTAGTTTTTAGAATTACTTTATCAGTTATGAAATATTTTTATAAACTTCACAGTTGGTAAAGTAATCCTACCATGGAATAGAATAGAATACAGGAGTTTAGGGGATAACAGAAGCAGTAGGTACTTACTGCTATTTTATTTTTTAAATCTTGACAAGATTTGACCCAAAATGCAGTTTCTTTTTCTACCGCGCTTCAGATGATTATAATTCTATGTATGATAATGATTGACTCGTTACTTCAAGAAAGACAGGTTTGAGACCTTGTTTGAAGACTCACAGGTCTCTTGATTATAATGAAATTCCAAAAGTAAATGTTTTGTGAACAAATCTAATTTCTACATCTTCGACAGGCATTCTGTATCTAAAAAATGTGGTAGTTGTCAACAATATTTCTAATCCATCCTTTTATTTACTTACGAAGGTCCATGGAGTGCACTGTGGTAGATTTCCTATTGACTGAATAGGGCCACTCAGGAAGCAGATATCATTTTAAAACGCAGACAATAAAAATACTAGTTTTTCACATAACTTAGCAAAGCGTAGGTATGTTCTTTTAGTAATGATTTTTCGAAAAATTTGGCTATTTTCCAAGCAATGCGGATACCAGTGTTGTTCCAAGTAAATTTTAGTATTGCCGTATCTCAACCTAAAAATTGCCGTATTTAGGGGAAAATTAAAAAAAACGGGCCGTATATTGGTTTTATAATAAATGTTTAAGTACAAATAAAACATTATTAACACAGAAATAAAATAAAATATACAGTAGGTATTAAATTTAATCGTCTCTCTCCCACTGTTTCCTATACCTTTGTTTGGTGTGCTTAGTTTTGATGTTTTTTGTAACAATTCAGTTCAGCAACGTTAACTTTAAACTAATAGAACTGAAAGCTAAAGCAATAATTGCGGAATATTGTGTTCAAAGTTTAAAAATGAAGGGGAAGTCGTAAGTGTTATAACTAGAAACAAAACTTACATTACACACACTCATCCATCCCATCACACACTAGAACAATACAACATTCTTGTCTAAGTGACTAAATTATAAAATCGCTAGGTGTACAAACACTAGTAAGGTCCAATAAGTCTTAGTGCCGTCTCATTTTATCAGGTTATTTTATGTCTACAGCATAAGGGAAACCCTTAGCCAGAAAGAAGCCAGTCGGTAGTGAGTTCCGTTACACGAAGAAATTCAGTTTTGTCAGCGCTTCCTATACCGGCCGTATATTTTCATATAAATATTATACGGCTTTGAAATGTCTGCCGTATGCCGTATTCTTGACGATTTACCCGCCCGAAAACCGTATAATACGGCAATTGCCGTAGCCGGAACATCACTGGCGGATACTCATCCGCAATCCGCAGCAATCAAATGACATTTTTTGAGTCGTTCAAAAATAGCGTGGAGAAGTGAAATCTCCTTTGAAATAGCTTGCTTGTTTTTTTCATCTTCAATGAAAATCAAGGCAGGAGAGCTTAATATTAATATTAATACGAGTCCATATCGTGATTTGTCTTCCTAAAAGTAAATAAAATAGGACATCACATGAAAAAACTGGCTTATGAAGTCTTGACTTGAAACATCATGTATTTTAAATTTTTTTCTGAATGTTACTTCTGAACGAAGTTTAATCTGCCAATAACATACAGCCAAAATTGTGTTCCAAGTTCCCAGCAAATATCAATAGAGCCAGAGCGGAGCAGAGAACAAGACTCAGTCAGATTAAGTATAGGCTTCTCTTTCTACGGAACAAGATGGCTTTGCTTTTCTAAAAAGATTAGGTTTCTATTTCTACGAAAATAAGGCACAACGAAGCATTTAATGCTCATAATCTTTATCGCGTTTGTAACGTAATGTCAAATTGGAATCCATCCATCAATGTCGTTGAGAAATCAAAACAAAAACAAACCTAACCTGACGCAGAAGCCATCAAACAAGAAGTTGAAATAGAATTACTATTTCTTGCAAATACATAATTTATTATTTTAAATTAAAATGGCATCAATAGCTCCATCAGACACAGAGTCAAACGTGAGCGGATTCATCAGATATAGCGACAAATATTTCAATGAGCTGTACATTTCATTGATACGAGTAATTAAGATTTCAAACCTTTTACAAGTTTACTTACCTACTGAATGGATAGATTTGTTAATTTAATGTTTTGTTTATTGCCTACAGAACCTGGAGATAATCAATGAAGACATTCAAATCGTTGAAAAGAACCTAACTAATGTAGTTGGTCAATCGGGTCCTTTGGAGGCCCAGTTATCTGTGTTGCTGCAGGGTCTGCCAAAGCCCGTCGTGAACATGCCTATGGAAACTGAATAGTTAATCAAAACTAATTATTATAAATAAGAAACAATGAGTCTAAATAATTTAGTGCCTTCTTGTACCACAATATTTTCTTGGAGAATTAGAAAATAATATATATTTTGCTGTAAGTAATGAGTGTTATTCAGTGTGGTAGGTATAGGTAGTCGAAAATGTTAGCCTAGGATTAAATAAGGCAGACCATCCCGGAGAAAATATAAAAAAATTGAGTTTTGTATTTTATCAAAGGGGTTCGAAAATTTGGCCCTAACATCAGTAACAACATCATCCAGGTACCACACCATTTTTTTAGCCTAGGATTAAATAAGGCAGACCATCCCGGAGAAAATATAAAAAAGTTGAGGTTTGTATTTTATCAAAGGGGTTTGAAGATTTGGCCCTAACATCAGTAACAACATCGTCCAGGTACCACACCATTTTGTTTTAGTGTCGCACACTTTAAAAGTTATTTATTTTACCTGAACGTATTGTCGTAACTACAGAGTAAAAAAAAGTGCTAGTACTTTCATCTGTGAATTTTACGGAAACCTGAGGCTTTAGGACATTTTTTATTTGTAGGAGTGTCCTCTATCCAAATAAATAATTTTCGAGTGCACGGCAATTTTTACAAAAAAACTGTATGGTAGCCAATGTTAGGGACACCCTCAAAAACTTGAAACCCCTTATGTACAAATTCAGCAGCCTGCTAGCCGATATCTGCCAAAGCCACAAACTTCATAATAGGTGATCGTTCCTCCTATTTGGGGAGCATACACATACAAATTCAGCTTTTATAAAATAATGAAGTTCTAGCAGTTGCAGGTTCTAAGCCTTATTTTAGCCTGCAACCGAATAGAAGTTTGACTATAATTTAAAAAACGAATAAACGTACAATATTTTTATTGATGTTGTTTTGAACCCAACATTTATCATTAAGTATCTTTATAGCTCACTTGAATTTTTTTGTATTAAATCTATTTGAAGCACAAATAAAACTTTTTTCTGTTAATTTTCCATCAAACCTTGTCATTATGACACATTAAGACAGCTTGTTAAAAATACAAACAAAGAAACCAAATTAAATCAAATTTAAATATTTTGTAACTATAGTTGTATAATTTAAATTGTAACTCTATACAAAGTTTTTAAGCATGAATGCCATCAATACAAGACCTAAGTCTCCACCCCGCGTTGAAGCTATGATAATGCGTCCAAGTCTCCCGTACAGCACCAGAGTGCTTCTAGGCAAGTACAATAACTCAGCATTCTATATTCTCTGGATCTTTTATGGATTTAAGGTAGGCTGCTTTTGCATTTGCCTGGCAGTCCAGGCCACACGGAACAAAACCAGGCACCTACCCTACTTTCTTAAATTATGGTTTATTTTGTGGTGTTAGTGCAGTAATAATTTTTAATTTATGTACCTAAGTACTTTTAGTTTTAATTTAGTTTAATTTAATTTATTTGGAAAACAAACAGCTTATTGTACAAAATTGGTTGAAACTTATGGGTAACTTAAGCCTAGCAGTTTTCGCTTATGGGTAGTCAATATGAAAAGTGCCCTTTAAAACTTAAAAGCAATCCATGAGTGCTTAGAACTGATAAACTAACAATTTAAACAAAGCAATATTAATATGGATCGAAAACACTTACCTACTCATGTACGTCACTCAATATATAGACATTTATAATTATAACATTATTGTACATTTAAGCCAATCAAACCAAGACACACAATACACAGAAATACCTACACATATTACAGAATAAAGTAAATTTAGTAAGATAATTGTTACATTACATATACCAATTGTTTGATTTATTAATATGAACTTTTATGCCATTTTGCCTCAAAGAGAATAAGTCCATATCGTTAGAATATTCCCTGTTGAAAAGGTTACAAGTGCGTGCAAAGAAAGAGTTTCTGCAGTAGTTAGTAGAACACGGTGGGACATAAAGTTTCATAGCGTTTCGGCGACTGACAGCACGATGCGGAACTTGGATTTGAATCAGCGACAGAAGATCGGGACAATCAATAATATATCAAAGTGATGTTGTGCAGAAAGGTGAGGTCGGCAGCCTCGCGCCGCGTGACAAGAGGCAGCAGGTGATGACGCTTACAGCTGTTAGTATAGTCAGGACAAACTATTTTGAACTTGAAGTTTAAGAATCGTAAAAACTTTTTCTGGATGATGGAAATTTTAAGACTTTCATTCAACATTTCGAACAGGGAACTGGGTGGAGGACCGAATTGAATGCACGAAAGATGGAACTCTTTACTTCCCGCCGAAGGAGAAAATAGACTATGTAAAAATGAAGCCAGAGTCCAGACAACCAGACTTCCGGTTAAATAAATTGAACAGTTCACAGGTATGATTCTACTGGAAAGGGTACTTAAGTATATTCCAGGCATTAGCATTATGCCCACCTATCAACCTAAGCAGGTTGTTATCGTTCATAGGTAGATACATAGTATTCTGTAATCCAAGAGGTAGGTATTAATACCTATTAGTACCCTAGGATAGAGATAGGTATCGAGTTCAGGAAGTCAGAACCTAGTCTGCCTAGGCTTAAGACCTTGATTGCACTGGTAGATTTCATTAAACACTAGGTACCTACCTTGGTAGTCCTATAGAAAAAAACCTTCAGTTCAGGCTATCATCCTGCTAAAAATTCATCTTGTCCCGATTAAATATCTACCAAGGTTTTTCTTAATAGAGCATTAGCGAATCATTAGTAAGTTAGATCTTTTGACTCGAGCATTCGGTTCCTCGGCAAGCCTCACAAGCCTTAGTCTGGGTCCATATTTGAGAATAAATAACTTAAGTACCTACAATTAATATGGTCGCAATAAAGAACCTGAACCTAAGCTTAGGGGCCTTATGGCGCTCATTAGGAGAGACCTGTCAGAATGGACTAGTAGTAGGCTAATGATGATGACTGGATTCCACTGTGATTTCAGGGGAGTGTACCATCAATCATTTTGCACGATGGCCATGACTACTGTGGTAACTACGCTACGGTGAACGACATCGTGTACAACCACCTCCCGAAGCCGCTGTGTGGGCCCGACCAACGGTACTACAAGAAGAGCGCCCACAATTACTACCCGCAGCCTGATCTTATGAAGTGTTTTGTATGTTTGCTGATCGTTTCATGTTGGCGCGAGATTCAAAATATTTTGTGGTTTTTAATTTTAACCACGGTAAACGGTAATAAAACTTGGGCAAAAAATGTGGCGCAAATCGTAAACCATTAAAAAAATTGAATCTCGCGCCAACACGAAACGATCCATCTTGTTTAAAGTCGCCTAATCGAACTTTATCGAGATAGATAGTTCTGTGTAGTAGGATTCCATAGTTGAACTATGATAGTTTAGCGAACGAAGCATCGGACTTGCTTGAAAGAGTTGCAAGGGGCTACATTCCCATGGCTAGGCCTTGCTAACCCCCTGCTGGTAGTCGAGCCTAGATGCATCCATAAGGTGACCATACCATTATCTACCACTGTTTAATGACTGAATAGGAAAAGGAACACACACACGTACCTACTTATTCAGACATTATGGGCGATTGGCCCTTAGTACCCACCTTGGTACCTACTTCCATTCAATGATTCAGGCACAGAAATGAGTTGTTGACTTGCATGACTCTACAATCCATCAAATAACCTACCTATTCACGACGAAAGAATAGACCGCGCTCGACGTTATAAAACTCTATCAAGTTTTATAACGCTATCAAGAATCTTGACGTCGTCGGAATAACTCATATCTAGGTACCCAAAAGTTGAAGCGTAGCCCTTCGGTTATCAAGCGGCGCTCTGCGTTAAATGACTCGACGTGGCAGGAATAGACTTAAAAGAGTCGGAATGATAGGAACCATTCAATGTAATTAACACTCTCACCAGGGAAATAAAACGGAATGGGGTCTGCGAAAGTTCATGCAGCACGAGTGGGCTTGCACCGATGTATCAGACTACATAGCATCCTTATACGACGATACCTACGTACCACCACGACCGCATCAGTACCTTCAACCACACGAGAGGAAACCCAGAAACGCGTACGTATAACCTGAATTACCTACTGCTTCTTCCCGCGGATGCTTTTAAGTTTACCAGGACAAACGCGTAGGTATAGCACCCAGGAATTATTTGTTTAGCACTACCAACAGGACATACTTCAAACAATAGTTATTTGTTCAACAAGTGGGCAAAACGATTTTTTGTTGTGCGTGCCGATATTAAATCCCGAGATAGCGAAGCAGTCTAGAATAGAGTCACGAGCGTAGCGAGTGGCCCTAAAGTAGACTGCTGAGGTAGCGAGGGATTTAAAAGGCACGAAACTAAAAATATTTGCCCTAGAGTTAAACATCCAACTTTCCACCACGACTAGCGAGAAATTGTTTTGTAATTTATAAATAAGGTCGAATGTCAGAAACTCATTTTGGTCAACAACTTTGAAGGATAAAAATGCTACAAACCTCCTACAAACCACAAACGGACGAAATAATTTTTTCTATGAAGGTTGCATTTGCATTGTTCGGAATTCAAAGTACTTTTTGCAACAAGTTGAATAATATTCTTTATTCGACATGTGAGCAAAACCTGATTTTGCTTACTGTTTTTGAGCAGCAAAGTCAACGTTTTCAAGCGAGGGTGGTGAAAAATTATTTAGGTAGCGTTCCATCCATTACTGGGTGATTCGACGCTACACCACGCTAAGACCACATAAAGGCATCACTCACTAGTCGTGATCACCAATTACAGTATTTATTACTCTGATGAATAGCATTGAGTTGACAAGGTAAAACAATAATGTAGGTTGATTAAACTTTTTAATTATTTTGTATAAAGAGGCCTATTTTAAGTTTTAGAAGGTTAAGATGTTAATGATACAACCGTCTAACATTTACCATTTTATTTGCAGGAGCTTCACAAAACAGTTCCGATATAAGATGACAAAACCAAAAGAACATAAAAAGAAACAATGATAAACATCAAGAATCATTTTCTTCACTCTGCAAAAAATTACTAGTCTTTTAATATCACATTTGTTCAAAGGTCAGGACAGTGACGTCCATATAAAATTGTAACAATAATTCTTAATGCTTTCATACACGCCAACTGGCATCAACACGAGATCAGCAATATACTTACAGCTATATTTAGTAGTCTTACTTTACAACTTTCAATCTCTTATAACTAACAAGTGCTTGTAACTTAGCTGTCTACACATCAAAGCCGCCGGGCTTATTTTGTTTGCAATGCATGCAAAAGCATGCCGGCGGCTTTGGTGTGTAGGCACCATTAAAATTTATCATAAATAAGCAGCCTATGATAGAAAAATAAATGACAATGGAAGAGTAAAAAATAAGAAGTACGAAAATAGAAAATACGTATAAATAATTAGCTTCTGCCCGCGGCTTGGTACGCTTTTTTCCGGGTTTAAGAGTAGCCTATGTCCATCTCTCCCAAATTTCGTAAGATCCGTACAGCCATTTAGGCAGTAACGGACAGACAGGATTACGTTCGCTTTTATAATATTAGTATAGGTTAATTCTAGAACAACTACATCTACAGCGATAAAGTGTTAACTTGAGGCAGTTTAATGAGCCCAGTTCCGCCAGGAGGATGAAACATTCCACTATGATTGTACACACTTGGCGTCCGCTGACTGTACACACTTGGTGTTTGCTGACTGTACACACTTGGTGTTTGCTGACTGTACACACTTGGTGGGCGCTGACCGTACACACTTGGTGGGCGCTGACTATAAACACTAGGTGCCTGATGACTGTACACACTCTGCGTCTGCTGACTATACACGCTCGGCGGCACTGAGGGCTGCTGCGAAAACTGAGCCTGAGGTATATGGACGTGGTTATTGAACTGCATCTGCGGGAATATCGGCGAGCTGATGCGGGTGAAGTTGTTAGGAGTGATGTAACTGCTCAGGTTACTCATGTTGGGGAAGCGGTCGAGGACCATCGGCTCGACGCCGACGGAAGGCTCGCGCGACGGCGGCTGGGAGACCATGTTACGCTGGTTCATGCTCGATGTTTGAGATTCAAAACCAGAGCTTTGACTGGACGAGCGGCTGGCATCGGTAGAGGTCACGATATTCTGTTGTTTGGCCATAGACTCTCCATCGGAGCCCCAGTACCCTCCAGCGACCCAGGACGCTGTGTGGCCCAGCTTGCTCGGTGACAACAGAGGCCGACTTGTGGGCATAGGAGCTCTAAAGCTTGGAGTAGCGGTAAATTTCCTCAATAAAAAAACTGGATTTACTTTTTTCTTTGCTTTTGTTGGACCTATGGATAAGCAACTTATACTTTGATCTAAATCCGAATCGGAATCATCTTTAGCAAGTTTTTGGTATGATTCAAAAGATGGTTTCGCAAAAACTGTTTCTGGAACTGAGCTTGGGCTTTGGGAATACATTGAGCTGACACAAAATGTAGAATTAAGTTTGGGCTTACCCCACATGCTATCATTTTTAGGTGAGAAACATCTTCCATTCAATAAACTTCCATTCAAAGGACTACTGGGCATTTCATTAGAAGATTCTGTTAGATTGTGTACTCCAAATTTACTCAATGATACATCATCATCAGTAGTGTCCGTAGTTTCATCACTATCAAGAAACTTATTCATTGAGGTATTGGGGGAAGACTTCATTTTGTTGACCCTGTGCTTAAGTTTTTTGGTGATCTTTGGTTTCCTCATGAGTCTGTATACAAGCAAGAGTGCCAGAACACTGGTAATCTGAAACAAATTTAAGTTTATTATGCATGTGACTACCGAAGGGTAAAGTTCATTTTAGTATGATAGATGCATGTACTATACCAACCTTGATGCATCTTGTGGTGAGAGAGTTACCCACAGTGTATTCTCCTAAACTTATTACAAATGCTGACCACAGTAGGTCAATAATTATGGTGTAATTCAAACTATTTACATTCCAAATGTTTGCAGCAATTTGTAAGATACATACAAGCCCCCCCAAAGCTTTCTGAGTCATCAAGTTAACTTTGTCTAAATCTAAGTCGAGTCTAAAATTTAAAGTTTTTGGCAACATGTCAATTGTAAAAATATGTATGTCAGGAACATAAGACTCCATTGATGGAAATGTCAAAAACATGTACATTTTCATGATGGAATAGACTCTGTCTAAAATGCCTTTTACTATTAATGTAAAATTAGTCAGTGTTTTAGATAAATTCTCATTTTTCATAATGTCTATGTAGCATTCATAAGAAATTAGTGTAATGAGTAGCAAGGTAATGAGCATTGAGGTGTTGTTTATGAAGGACTTTAGGGGTGAGCTCTGTGGGTAATGTTTAACAGTTCTCTTCTCAGGAGTTCTTGATTCTAACAGCTTATTCCCTAAAAGAACTGCCTTCTCTTTATGCAGTTTGACCTGCAATGTTTTCTTGCATGGGCTGCACAGCTTATAAGCTTTTTCTAGTTGAGCCCTGAAAATAAGGAAAATGGGTATAATGTGATTACAGGTTGTACATTACAAAATTAAAATTCAATACTAAAAAATGTTTTTGTTGTCACACTTCTATACTAATATTACAAAGAAGAAAGATTTGATGATGATGATGAATAGGCTCCGAAACTACTGGACCGATTTGAAAAATTCTTTCACCGTTAGGAAGCTTACTTTTCAGGGAAGTGACATTAGCTATATTTTATCCCGGAATTCCCATGGGAACGGGAACAACGCTAGTGAAACCGCGAGGCGATCGTCTAGTATATTATAAATTTGAATGGATGTGTTTAATACTTCTTTAGGCCAAAACTATTAAAAGATGCACAGATGTAGGTCAACCTGGAATATCACTAGGCTACTTTTTTATCCCAAAAACCAGTTCCAATGGTATAGAAAAACCCTTTAAATATTTCCATAGAAATAACATGAACAAAGCTACAGGCAGAAAAAGTGTACCATTATCACCAGTGATCGGAATTAGGTGGGCTAAAATACCTAAAGTTCAAAGAACAGAGGCAAAATAAAATGGAGACTTCCTTACTACAATAATTTTATTGGACCCAATTGGGACGAAAATGGAATAATTGTCGCAGTTAGCAAGTATATTTAATATTAATGTTTATATAATATTACGAACTAATTCAAATCATTTCTAACCATGCAACCCAACCAACCATCTTTTTAACCAACTGCAAGAAGTTTAGTATTTTATAACTTATATTTCTAATTGTTATTAACTCAGGTAAAAAACTGATTCACCTCATTGTTTTCTTTACCCAGAATAGCCGAAGCTTTAATATTAATATTATAATTTATGACCATGTTCATAATCAAAAACTTTGGATTTCTCTAGATGAAACTACCGATTATTTAGGTCGTTATATTGTAAAATTTCTAGTAAAACCTTTGAATGTGGTAACAAACAAACCATTTTTAATAGCTTGCAAAATGTTAGAAAAGGTGAATCGAGAGACAGTAGCTCAATTTTTAGATTGGATGTTGAGAAAATATGTGGGGACTCCTATGAAGCCAAAGTAGGAGATGTTTTAGTATTATGTTCTGATAGCGTAGCATATATATTAAAATCTGGAAGAATTTTAAAAAACTATTTGCCCAATACATATGATGCATGTAACCTGTTTAGCACACGCTCTTAATCTCGTTGCAGAATAAATAAGGGCACAATATGTGGATGTTGATAGGTTAATTCCAAATATAAAAAACATATTTTTAAAGGCTCCCAATAGAGTAAAAATATTAAAGGAAAGGTTTCCGAATATGCCATTACCACCAGAACCTGTCATAACAAGGCGGGGTACATGGCTAGAAGCAGTCACGTATTATGCTCAATATTACGAACAAATTAAAACGATTGTAAGACTTCTTAGAAGCTCTGAAGCTTTATCCATCAGGCACGCTAAAGCTGTGCTAGAAAAAGAAACTTTAAAAACCGATTTAGATTATTATTGACGAATATTTTAAAATCATTCAAATTTCATTAAAACGATTACAAAAGTCTAATTTATTGTTAACAGAATCTTTCCAGATTTATTTGACGAAACAAGAATTATTCTAAGCTGGTGTTCATCTGAAAGCGTCAAAATAAAACTAGAAAATGTTATGGCCAGAAATCCCGATCTAGATGCATTAAGAGATATTTGTGAGAATTTAGAAAAAGAATCGGAGAATGAAAATGAATCTTTGTCATACTATAAATAATGTACCTATAACTTCAGTTGATGTTGAAAGGTCCTCTACCTATAAAAGGATCTTAAGTACAGAAAGAAATCGTTTAAAGATTGAAAATATGGAAAAACTCATGATAATTTATTTTAATACTTCAGACGAAAATACATCTGATGATGACAAAGAAAACACCATTCCTGATGGTGATGAAACATTAAGCTATTCAGATTAACTGACTAATTTCTACATCAACTGAAATAATATTCTCCTGTGTCTCTTAACATTTGGTTACTTTCATAATTTTTACGTTGATTCCAATGATTGTACAACATTAATAAATGGTGTGAAAACTATAAAATTGCTTTTTTAACCTTTACCTACTTTGTTAGTCACAATAATATAATAAATGTGAAAATTTGGATGGATGTTTGTTACTTCTGGGACGAAAAAATAAACGGACGAAAAATTGGGACGAAAAAATATTTAGTCCTAAGGCGTCTCCATTTGGTCTCTGTTATTTTTCGAACTTTAGGTATTTTAGCCCGCCTAATTCCGATCACTGATTATCACGCTTATCTTATAATATAAAAATGAATCGCAAAATGTGTTGGTAAGCGCATAACTCAACAACGCCTGGACCGATTTCGCTAATTCTGTCTTTGTTGTGTTTGTTATTGTCAGGAGAAGGTTCTTATGAAAGAAAAAATTAAGAAAGTTGGAAACCTAAATTTCCACGGGGGCGAAGCCGCGGGGCGCAGCTAGTACCTACTATAAATGTGAAAGTTTGGATGTTGAGACTTTTGTATGTTAATTTTTACCTCTCTGATAATCAAGAAACATAATAAAATCTTGAATCTCTTCTCTCTATGGAAGATAAATGTTTAGTTAGAGGTTATTTCTGTGCAACAAATTTGATAAAAGTAGCCAGTATTTTATTTCAGGCCTAGAACTACATCTACACGAATTTTCAGCCCAATCTGCTCAGTCATTTAAGAGTGTAGAAGTAACAATCATAGACTTTTGCATTTATTATTGTGATGTGATAAAAATCAGAATAACATTTCCATGATTTCTTTCATATTATATTATTATATATATGTAATTTCTTTTTTCTCTATCCAAATAGTTTCTTGTACCAGTGCTTAGTGGGAAGTGATAGTGTTAACTTACCGATATGTTTCTATTTCTTCATCAAACTTGTTTTCATTCATCGGCACAAAGTTGGCCAGCTGGGCCACTTTCAACTGTTGGTTGATGTTACACATTTTACACAGGCCATTTGTTGGAGGACTTTTGTGGAAAACTCTAGGAGTTGATAGCTTTGTTTGGTCATTGGCAGTAGTTAAAGTCTTATTGTAGTCACCATCCTGAAAAGTAAACCCGTTGAGTTATTTCTAGGCTTTAGAAGTGCCATTTTTTTATACTTGTTAGTAGGTGTTGGTAGCAAGATAAAATTAATATTAGGTTCCAATACCAACCTTAGTAAATCCATTGTATTGTTCACATTGAGGGCAAGTCCAGCTGTTATGATCTGGATATTTGACCCATGAATTTGTGTTGCAGAACCAGCAGTTTACACGCCATAACAATGTCGATCTACAAGAATACAAATTACGACTTAACACTAAGTCTCGCCAACAGTTTTCATGGTATTTTCATAATTTTTTATCAGGCGGGAAAGTTTAGATGTAACCTCAAACTTACCTCAGTCTAAAGAGTATCTTATATAGTAAAATAATACACAAAGTCCATGTAGCTCCAATCAATATCACTTCCATTTTAACATGATATAGCATTTTAGTTAATTGAAGAATAATTTACAGGAATAAATCTAATTTCATTTCCTAACCTAAAATACACCTTCAATGTCACCCATTTTGTAAAAGCCTTGAAAAAGTATTGCCAACTTAGGAGTGAGCGTTGAATCAACGAACTGTTATAAAAAACAGCTTTTCTACATTTAACGAATCAACCGTTTTCTCTTTTCCGCGAAACAGGTTGATTCAATCAACTTATTATTTCATTCAACGAACGACATAATATGACGTTGACACATTCTCGTTCGTTGACGGACAAAACGAATCAACCGTCTTCTCTTTTCCGCGAAACAAGTTGATTCAATCAACTTATTATTTCATTCAACGACATACTATGACGTTGACATACTATCTCGTTCGTTGACGGACAAGTTACATGGAAGATTGAACTTTAAAAACACCATACGAACAAACGAACACCATCCGAAAATGAACGAACGAGCTTCGAACCGCTAGGTAAAAGTAAAACACGTTGTACACGAGCGAGCGAGACGCCGCAGTAGTCGACAGCTTAAGATTGTTGGAGAGTGAAAGAGATGAATGTATGTTTGTTCATTCCGGGGACTAAGCGCTCCGTGCGCCGCGCGCCGGCCTTCTGACTGACCAAGAAAAACAGGGAAATTATTTTCATTCGTTTAATTAGTTTGTTTATGTGACACGTTGAGGTCAACGCTTTTTTTGTGCGCAAGTTTAATAATTATTTTATTATGTATAGGTAGTGAAAGTTAGTGATAATTTAGGATATTTATGGCAAATAAGGACAGTGTTTTATTGTAAATAAATAATACTAAGTAGTTCAAATGTAAAAAAAGTAAAAAACAATTTGCAAAATGCCGGAATGACAAGGCACTACAGTTTACGTTTCGACAAACCAGTTAAAAACGTCAACAGGTTTTGCCACAAGTTGACCGTTTTAGACGTTAACGCGTCAACACTACTAGTGCAATACAGTTAACGTTTCGACAAACCTGTTAAAAACGTCAACCTGTTTTTTAACCGGTTGACCGTTTATAGAAAACGGTTTCGTTTCGTTAACGCAAAAACAGTCAACGACCCACAACTAGCAACTGTATGTAGCTGACATTCAGGGTTGCCAGATAAAAGCTAACTCAATTCGCCTAATTTTGCCTACCGAGTAGCCTAAATCGCCTAATATATTTTTTCGTACAAGTAGCCTAATTCGCCTAAGATTTTGAGCTGAGGATATTTATCCCAAACAAAGAAGACACGTAAAAAAACGTAAAGAAAAAAAAAAGTAGGAAGATAGAACTTCTGCAGCAAGATATGGTTTTATTCCTCTTGTAATAAAACAATGACTTCCTGTAGAAGTTCACCATCAATTTCAGCGGAAGAATCTTCATTGCTCGAAGTGGTGGCAGAAGTAAATGATCCAGCTGAATCAATCGGTCTTCTTTGATACAACATTTTTGAGTTGTGCATTTTAATCATTTCGTCCGCAGGGCGAAATTTAGTTCAGCATATTTATCACACACTAAATGCAAACGAATGCGAGTTATCGTTTGCATCATCGGCAGCTGCATACGGTTCCGCATTTTGGATTTTACAACAATGATGAAACAAGCAATCCAAAAATTCGCGCGCGGCTTGTGAGCGAGTTCATGAGTTGAGTTAGTTGCATTTCACTTTCTTGTAAAGATTTTGAACTCTGTCTCTGTCATACAGCGAGTTAGAATCATTAGAATGAGTTACTACTCGGGCGATTTAAATTGCCACCTGGATTCGTGACATCTCATAGCGGCGCTCTAGCTAGGCTATTGCATCCCAGCAAGGTGTCACTTATTTTGTCCGGGTAGTAGAATAGTAGAATGGGGAAAGAACCGAAGAACAGTGGACGTCCATAATATTATGTCTAGTTACAATTATCAAGAAATTATTTAATTAATTTGGGGTAATCCTGAAGTAGCCTAAATCGCCCGTTCTTTTTTTCTAGGTAGCCTAAATGGCTACTGGTAGCCGATTGGATTTTTTGGTCGCCATTTGACCCCCCAAGGTAGCCTAAATGGCGATAATTCGCCTAATCTGGCACCACTGCTGACATTAGGAAAACGCTGGCTTTGCTGACGAATTATGAATCCCCGATGATTATTTTTTAAAATCTCACACACTCTGCAACTGCAAACTCTCCGCCTCTTCCATTCCTATAGCTCATCCTTTACCGTACGTACATACGTGCTATAATATAAAGGTGGGTCTACGCTAGACGAACCGAGCACGAGCGGAGCCATTCAGGTTTCGTCGTTCACGGTGTCAAGTGTGGACGTACAAGGAACCTACAACGATCACTGTCCTCGAACGCACTGCGAGCGCGAAGCAAAACCCTTTGTGTTCGTCAAAAAACCGACAACAGGCGGAACGCAGCCGAGCACGAACGAAATGTTCGCAGCGCGCTCGTTCGAGGCTTGTAGGTCGGTCCACACTATACGAATTGTGTTCGGCTCGTGCTCCGCTCGTGCTCGGTTCGTCTAGCGTAGACCCACCTTAAAGCTGTGGAATGCCCTACCTACGCACTTCAATTCGACAAGCTAAGTATCTCCCTATAGGTATTCAAACATGGTCTATGAACACTTTCTTAGGCGCAACGCACACAGAAGGCGGTAAGGCGCAGATACGGCGCAGATACGGTGGAGGCGCGATATCTGCGCAAACAGATGCGGCGACGGTAAGGCAGAGAGTATTACTATACAAGGTGCTTTCGGTTTTTTTGTATCATATAATCCCAATCAATTTCCAAAAGTGGCAGATGGGTCATTACTTTGTGGTGATGTCGCTCTAACTACCCCTATTTATAGAATATGACCGTGAGTAAATGTGTGTAGACCGCTATGTACCTATGTTTGCGGTATGTAACTGCTATGTTTGCTCCTTAAGTGTTTTAAAATATAAAAAACAAGTTAAATTACATCGGATTTTCATTAAAACCATGGATAAATACCCAAATAAACAAAAATTTTAACCGTTTAAAACGTATCTTTGTTCATACTGTATATAATACGAGACGCCGCTTGCGCCTTACCGGTATCCCATCTGCTGGCGACGTGGCGGGGGTGAGGAGCGGCGTGTCTGTGCCGTCCGCTTGCCGCCTTCAGGCACGAACTGATAGTTACGCAAGAGGCACGTCGCTTCGTATACAGGATGCGTGACGAAATTGAATTTAATATTGAGTTTTGCCAGTTAATTGAACAATATCACTTAGGTACCTTAAAGTTATCAGTAGTCTTTCTTCAGGACTGATAGGTTTTCTCCAATTTGTCAGTTGCTTCCGAAGTCCTTTTACTTTTGACAATAAGATATGGTAACATTCCGGTGACATTTTATAAACTGTGCGAAAACGATCAGGATATTCATATAAAGTTTCCATTATCTTATGGAACCTGTGCTCTTCTGCTTCTCTCCACACTGGAGTAGTTAGAGCGGTAGTTAGAGCGACGGCACCACAAAGTAATGACCCATCTGCCACTTTTGGAAATTGATTGGGATTATATGATACAAAAAAACCGAAAGCACCTTGTATAATAATACTCTCTGCCGTACCGTCGCCGCATCTGTTTGCGCAGATATCGTGCCTGCACCGTATCTGCGCCGTACCTTCGCCTCGCCGCCTTCTGTTTGCGTTGCGCCTTACCTCTACTTCAAACTGTTAATATAAAATTAGTATATTTATGTAAACCATATATTTTAGGTAAGTATATTTATTTTATGTATCTGTCATATTTATTATTGTTAGAGCTATCAGTATTTGTTTACGTATCTTTAATCCAAATATTATACTGTAAAATACGCCACCATCCATACTTGTTCTATCACTTCCTGTCCATCCAAAGGTTTCCTGGAAGAGATCGTTCATAGCGATAAGGCCGCCCATTGTGCAACATAATCTCTATTTGTCTGTTCCTGTCCTGTGTATCGTATTTGGTGTGCAATAAAGAGTATTTGAATTTGAATTTGAATCTCTAGGTGGCTTTTTAGGGTTTCGTTTGACGGAATCCTATTAATAAGCCCCCACTTATTCACGTGCTAAAAAGTACGTTATGGGCTCCACTGTCTATCCACAGTAGATAAATGTATATTTATGTATTGTGGTCTATCTGTCCGTCCGTCCATCCCTCTTTCTGACAGCGGGCTCTTTCATGAACCGTAAAAGGCTGACAGTTACATTTTTCACAGAGTTTACAGATTTACTGCATCTATCAAGAACTATCAAGGAGAAGAGGGAAAATTGTTGTCAGCCTTTTCCGTATTTTAGGTGTTTAATAACAAAATATGGGGCTTTGTAATGTATCAATAAATATCAACAGATTGTTTATTATTTATTAATTTATAAATGCTACAGTATCATGAATAACATCAGTTTTACTTATTTCGTATTAGAAAATCATACATCTTTTAAGAATCTTGATCTTAATTAAAAGCGGCTGCCAGACCATAAACATGATATTTTGGCACCTTGACAATCGCCGTATCAAAATACGGTAAGTGTCAAGGTCGATTCGAAATTCAGTAAAAAATACGGTTCAAGAACCGTACCTAAGGTAGACAGTGCAAATTTGACAAGGTGTTTATTTCTATTGCCACTCTAACAATAAATAATAAAAATGAATTAAATGTAACCACTATAGCAATAAACAATATAAGTAAATAAATTAAAGTTAACCAACGTCCAGACAAGGGCGGATCCAGCTGTCAAGTCAGGGGGGGGGGGGGGGGGGGTCATACAGTCAAAATTTAGTCAGGCAGGACAGGCTCCAACGTGAAAAAAAATTAATGTAGTTAAAAGAAAACGTGGATGGATTTGGGGGCGGGGAATGCCTTTGCCCAGTAGTGGGATGAATTTTGCAGACGAAAAAAAAACTTTCCTACTTAGGTATTTAAAATTCGTAAATCCCTTTAGACCTTACAGGACTTTGAAACATGTCAGATATTATTATAATAAAGTACAAATGAATTGTGTTAAAGTGGAAAATAAAGTGGTCTCTTCGATTTTTCTTTAGTTTTGTTCAAAATTATTCTTCAAAATTGAAATTACAAAATGTAGTTTTCTCTTATATTTTCTTGCGAAACGAGTAATTACTTCTTCCACCTCAATAGGTACCTAGGTATTGTTTTGTGCACATGGAGAAGCGCTAGCCCAGCTATGTGGTCTTCTGCCATCCATGGAAGCTCTTGGCCATGTTTTTAGCCTTCGGAGGGTACAAAAAGACCTTTCGGCCGTCGCTACACTAACTGGTAGAGTTGCAAGAATACATAAATATTTTCTTACAGGATACATTTCCTTATCACATTTTCTACCAAATCCGAAATCGACTGTGGAATATTATAATTACGCTGCCATTTTACCTCCTTGCCCACAAATTAATTGGTGGGGGAGGGGGGGGGGTTGCCACTGAGCACCGCACTAATAAACTTTAGCGGCGAGCGAAGCGAGCCGCGAAAATTTTATGTACCTTGTTAGATATTCGTAACATGTTAGCGGTGGTGGGGAAAATGACCTGAAAATGGGGGCCCTGGCCTAAATCAAGCAGAAAATACTTGTTAGTGGCGAGCGGAGCGAGCCGTGAATTTTTTTGGATACTTGGAGTGGAGGGTTTCCCCCTCCACTTTAAATGGGAGCCAAGCTCTGCCCACAATCGAGACCAAAGAAATGTTACCTAGTAGAAATGAAAAAAAAAATGTGGATTATTCGATTTTTGTGTTATTTGTTTTTTTTTATGGTAGTTTGTACAGTCACCCTAAAAATGGAGACCAGACTCTGGGCTTTTAAATTTTTTGTGGTTGACAAACATTTATTGAATCTCACTGAAACGGACCAGTAGCCTGGTAGCCGTTTCAGTGAGATTTAATCCACGGGTAAATAATTGATTGCTTTCGGGTTGAATTGAACACAGCAGGCAGGTCATACAGAAAGGAAACAAGTAGAAGTAATATAGGATAGCGAAGCGAGCCGCAATTTTATTTTTCATCACGGTTGAAGGCTATAATCAATGTGATAGGAGTTAATAGTAGGTATTTAAATAAATAACCTCGAAAAAAGCGTACTCAGATTTTTATACTTTTGCAAGACCACCGTTTTGAATAAAAAATTGGTTGTCTGTAAAGTCAGTTTACTGACGATAGTTGAACGTGACAACTCAGAGCGAGGTAACGCCGCATGACGAGGTAACGCCGCATGACGTCATGTTTTTTCGTGCGTGCAGCCGGCTCTATCGAATTATAAGACGTTGTCACGTCAAAAATTTCAGGAGTACGGTTATAAAAAAATGTCAAAAACATAAGAACAAAAAACCTTTTTTGTCTTAAACTCGATGCAGTCTATTTTAACAGGCAGTGGTTTGCGCTGGTCTGACGAATATTGTGTCACGCACGACTATCTACGACTCGAAAAGAAATGTAACCTTTTATTTCGATTCCTGAAAAATGTTCTGCTACGCGAAGTTAGCAGAGCATAATTTCACATAATTTTTGTTGTTATGAAGAAACGCCAGAACTGTTCCTTAAAATTACCAGGAATTATAGAACTCACCGGTTTGCGAACAGAACTCTAACTTATTTATGCTCTGCTGAAAGATGCTCTGCTAACTTCACAGACAACTCCCAACAACGTCCAAAATGGTCGGGTCGGTCGTCGTCGTCGTCGTGACGTGCACGTCGTGGCTGAAGCCGCGCGCGCGCGTTTTTAATATTTGTGTGTAATTAGTAAGTATTGGATTTAAATGTCGTATCTAACGACGAGGCTTTTTTAGAGTGTGTTGGTTGAGAGAATAAAATACTTACTCGTGTTTTTAGGCCCACCTAGGTAGTTAGTGTTTTCGTAATACGAACCCTGCACCTTGTTCTAAGTATACCTAGTTTGCCCTTTGCCACCATACAAAGACCCAGCCAAAGGGGGGGGGGGTCATGACCCCCATGACCCCCCCCTGGATCCGCGCTTGCGTCTAGACTACGTTGAGTAGGTACCGATAACCGAAATTAAGCAACACCGGGCGCTACTTGGATCGACCGCCTCACGGAAATGGAAGTTAGAGTACTTACTTTAATTCCGTGGACCGCCTCATGTGGGCTCTTTGCTTTTTTTGATTGATCAAAGAAAAATTAAAAGGGTTTTATTAGTTTTTGTTCCTCTTACGAAAGAGTTTTGTACAATGGTACTGAACAGTTCCAGGTGTGCGAGTCGATTCGCACTTGGCCGTTTTCATTGAAAAATTAAAATATGTGTCTTCTTGATACACGATTAGTCAGCTACATCTCGTCACTTTCCATCAGGTTCAACAAAGGTCTACTGACCTAATTTGAAAAAAAAAATCGTTCTTTCAATGAAGGATGCAGGGGAAAAGTTGTATGTCTCACATAATCATATCATGAACTGAACAAATATATTTTTGTTTCTTGCCTTAAAATCCTATTCGAACCTTCAAACAAAATATCGATTTTTTATCTTGTTGAACAAATAAATTAATTTATATAAATAATTATGCATTATTAAGCCATGTAGGGAATTATCAAGTAATGGATCAAGTAATTTATCATGTGGACTATTGGGTGAAAAACGTGTTTCATAATCTTAAACATGAGACACCCCACTGGAAATACCTCAGATTAAATATAGGTAGATCTTCAGCGAGCATGCCACAGAGCAAGACAAAGTATACGAGGTGGTGGGGGAAAAGTGTTGCCATGCAATTTTCTTACCCCGATTTTAGGTTCCTTATTTTATGTCTTAGTTGGTAGATCGGATTTGCGATTTTCCAGTTAATAAATTTAAAAAATTAAATTATCTGAGCGTCTGGTCGAGAGCTGGTGAGTATCAGGCACAGCGCATCAGCATTGCCATACAGCGTGGCAATGCAGCCAGCGTCTTGGGGACGCTTCCGACTGGTATTGATATTGATCAGTTGAGCTACCTGCAATAGTCTGAAGATAGCTCAATTGTTTCAATTGTAAATACTAGTATAATTTTCTATTTTGTGAATAAAGGCTAGGTCATTATAATTATACAAGTAAGTATCACAATGTGAACCCTGTTTGGCGTTACAAGTGGAAGGCAGACCGAGGTTGTTTTTGGTAGGTAAATATAATTATGAAGGTATTAAGGTGAGTAGTACAAATAGAGAAACAAGTGTTTTTGTTTTAAAATAATCAATATTTATTACAATAATTAACGTTTATAAATTTTACAGTTTAAATCAGTCTTTAACATTTCGTTTTATTACTACTTAATCATAAAATCACAGTTTAATTATAAATGTCTTAGTTATATTACCTATACAATAAAATTTACATAAATTAATAACGCTTTCAAAAAATTGGTTACTTACGAACGTAACATCGTACATTTGCTAAAAAATAGTAATTTTGCTATCTAAAAAGTACTTAACTTTCATTGTACTTGCGTATAGGTACTTATACCTAGTTAGTCACAGCATTTTTTTTTATTAAAAAATACACACGCATTTACACAGAAGCATTTAAAATATCGCAGAATCATTATAAAAATCACAGAATCATTTTAAAATTAGCATACCAATTTCTACAAGAACCTACTTAAGATATTTTTTTTCTTATTTATATGGGACAGTTAGATTAGATTTGGACAGTTGAATTAGATTAAGTACAAAAATAACAGAATCATTTAAAATATCACAGAATCATTACAAAAAATTTTATTACGAAGATTTTTTAGGTTCCCAATCTTTGCAACCCGTTGCTTTGATCCAATGCAAACGTAATTCTTTATCTTCGGGAAATCTGTAACAAATAAAAACACTAATATTATAAATGCGAAAGTGTGGATGAATGGATGGATTTTTGTTATAGTTGTTCTATCTCACGAAGTCCGATGGGCTATGTGTGTCATAGCAACAACTTACATATTACCTCTTCACGCCAAAACTACTGAACGGATCGGGATGAAATTTTGTATACAGGTAAGTAATTCTAATCCTGGAATCTAACATCTATGTTAGATTCCAGGATTTATATAAAAAGCCTATAGGCTTTTTATCCCACAAATCAGTTGCTATGGGATAGAAATGGCCTTTAAACGTTTCCATAGAAACAATGCGTGCGAAGCCGCGGGCATAAACTATTTTGCTATGCATAGCGAGCTACTTTATCTATAAAATAGCTATGTAGGTACCTATTAAAAAATATTTCAATGCGCCATTCGGGGAATTTTTTCATCGGGTGCAGGCAACCCTAAATTTTCACAATTACAAGTTAGATGAACTAAAAATAGCATAAAACATAATGTTTGAGCCTTGTGTGTATGTAAATCTATGAAACTGTAAATTTTGAACCTTTTTGTAGTCAAAAGAACTTGTACTTACGAGTGGAATGATATATTCGGCACTTTTTCTTCACTATCACTTCTACATGCAAAAACGCTGCACCGCACCATATTTGTCTCTGTTTTTTATTGTTTTTAGCTGCGGGAATGTCCACATAAACACATTGATCACATTCAAACATAAAACACAAAAGTTTAGAACTTTTAAAACTTTTTTCACCAGTTTCGTGTCGAGCTCCGTCGATGACAAAGGAAATTTGTTTAGCACATGGAGGTGCTAAACAATGCAAAAACCGGCACGCTGGATGAGATAGGGAGCTAATCGTCCTATTTCATTTCTTCTTAGGCTTTAGGCATAAGTCGTTCTCTCTTTAGTGTGAATGCGATGGCAATTGCGCGAGTTCTATAGGTTTCTCTTTCTACGGGAAATACTGACAGTGATGACCAGCTATCATAGACAAAAAAGAAGCTGGTCTCCATTGTCTATGTACCGCGTGGACAGTCCTAACTTGGCATTTTACCACCTTGGCATTTACACAATGCCACTGTTGTTTGTCAATACAAAATGGCATCAGTCGTCGTAGCGAAAAGCAAGCGGCGCCATTATGAAAGAAGTTGAAGTCGAGTTAACATAACAATCAATCAAAAATTCTCCTGCATGTGTTTTTTTGTAAACATTACATTACATTACAATACATTAAAATTTTTAAATAAAAAAGTGAAGATTTCTGACTGGAATAAAATAAATTATCGCGGGATTGTGATAAACATAAAATAGATCATAATCATGCTGTCTGATACACTATTCTATATGTGCAATTTCGATGATAATCCAAACAGTTCAGGTGAGGTTAAACCACATTAATGTTTATCATCATGTTATTGTAATTTTACGCCAACACCTCTAATCTCTGGGATAATGTCTGTAATCTCTGGGATCCTTTGATATCATAATTTCCTCTCATTGTGAGCGACTATAGCGACAAATTAAACGATACAAAGCATTTGTGTTATAGGTACTTGACACCTGCTATAATGTTGTTTTCTTTTCTGTTTACCAAGTCTTACGTTTTCTTTGCATTTGTTCTAGATAACGATGTAGTCAAGAAGCTGTGGAGCAATAAATGGCCCATAGAAGATACTGAATTGCTTGACAAGTTACTTACAACTGAACTTGACACAAATATTCTTGTTGCGGAGTTGAAAAACCTTCAAAACGATAGCGAGACAATGAAAAAGGTGCTTCGGCTCTCAATAAGCGCTTTCCTCACATTTTGTGATCGTAATTGGAGTACACGGCCAGAGAAGTTAGACTTGCCGGAATATTTGGGCAAGACATGGCCGGCAAATGTAAACGTAAATGAAAAACTGCAACAAGACTCAGAGCCCATATTTGTAAATATTCTATACCCGGAGCTACTGTACTTATCTAGTCAATTATTTGGAGCTTTGTATGCAGTTGATGCAAGTTTGGTAAGTACAATAAGAATCATTCTCATTTCATAACCAAGAGATCAGTGCTTCTATCAAAAATAGACTATGGGTTATAATATCTTAAGTAGGTACACTAACAAGGACTAAGATTTTCATAGACCAGCTGCCTAGAGCTGCCTGTGTATTTAAATATTAATCACATTTATAAATGCAAAATTTTGGATGTTTGTTACCTCTTCACGCCAATACTACTTACATATTATGTGGATTGGGCTACAATTTTTTCATAGATGTAGTTCTCGGCCTGGAATAAAACATAGGCTATGTTTAAACCCATAAATCAGTTCCCATGGGCTAGAAATAACCTTAAATGTTTCCATAGAAATGCGCAAAGCCGCGGGCAAAAACTAGTAGAGAACAAAGGCCTCAAAGGAAATATTTAAACTGCCACTTACCAAAAACCAATTTCTAGGTACACCTATGGTGGTACTTCCGATGTAAAGTAGTCCACCAGAGAGCACTAGAAGACAGCAGTGCCACATTATACTCTGAACTGGAGCTTCTTATAGCCAAGCTCTCCAATGAGATGTTGGCATTGAACGAAAGTCCTCGAGTTCAGATTCTGATATGCTTGGAGATTGGTCAGGCGTTCTTGTTGTATGGAAGGATTCAGGGGGCGGAAGAGTATCTAATCAAAGCTAGAGAACTGGCTGGGTTGAAGCTGGAGTTAACTGGTAAGATAGTTCTTTAAGTGGTGGTGGTAATGGTAACTAAAATGGGTAAGCAAATCTCATAATTAGTCCCACATGCGTGTTTGCATTGAATTACGCTGCATAATTATGTTTATAAGCCTTTATTCACAAAGAAAATTATACTAGTGTTTACAATTGAAACAATTGAGCTAACTACAGACTGTTGCAATCAGTGTACAGGTAGCTCAACTGATCCATATCAATACCAGTACATTTAAGCATTATGTTTATTAATTGCGTTGTTTTCATTTAATTGCGCTGCACGTAGTTTATTCATGGTGTTTACTGCAATATAAATTCCGTCGAGCGCCATAACTGCAATGATAATGTTATGCAGTCTCGCATGTTCCTGTTCCTGATTTGCACTGCTCCAAAGTAGTCCCCTTCTTCTTTGGATGAAGTCCTTCCTCAAGAAAGGTTTTCTGTCAACGATTATTACCAAACTGTTTTTCTATGTATTTAAGATCGAGTTTTGGTCTCCGCGATTTCCGTTTATGAATTTGTGTCGCATTTACTTAAATAGATCATGTAATTCTTATCAATCTTATGTTTTTTAGGGTTCCGTACCTCAGAAAGAAAAAAGGAACCCATACAGGATCACTTTGTTGTTCGTCTGTCTGTCTGTCCGTCTGTCAACCCTCTTTTCTCAGGAACGCGTGGACGTATCGATTTGAAATTAACGTCAAATACTCAAGTCCGTAACCTCTTGAAGCCGTGATATTAATTAAACTTTCAAGTCCACGCACTCAAAAGTTACAGCCGTTTATGTCCGAATATTTTTAAATTTCCAAGGGAATCACATGCAAACAAAACCTAGGGTACTTCCCGTGGACCTAGAATCATGAAATTCGGTGAGCAGCAAGGTCTTATAGCACAAGTAAAGGGAAAAATCAGAAAACCATAACTTTGTTATTTATTCACTTAAAAAATTACATTTAATGCTCGCCATGGACCAAAACCTATAGGGTACTTCCCCTAGACCTAGAATTATGAAATTTGGCTAGCAGGGCCTTATAGCCCAAATAAAGGAAAAAATCCGAAAACAGTAAATTTGTAGTTTATTCACAAAAAAATACTTTTGATTCTCGCCCTGGACCTAAACCTATAGGGTACTTCTCGTTGACGTAGAATCATAAAATTTGGCAAGAAGCAAGGTCATATAGCACAAGTAAAGGAAAAAATCCTAAAACCATAAATTTGTAGATTATTCACAAAAAAAATACTTTTGATTCTTGCTATAGACCAACACCTATAGGGTACTTGCCGTTTACCTAGAATCATAAAATTTGGTAATAAGCAAGGTCATAAAGCACAAATAACGAAAAAAATCTGAAAACCATAAATTTTTAGATTAACAAAAAATTATAATTTATGATTCTCTCCCTCGACCATAATATACAGGGTACCTACTTCATGTTAACCTAGAATCATGATATTTAGCAAAGCAAGAAACAAAGTCTTACAATTAAACGGAACCCTTAGTGCGCGAGTCCGACTCGCACTTGATGTTTTATTTTATATAACTTATGTTCAGGATAATGATTCGTATCATGCTATTTATAATTGTCATTTTTGTACTGCTCCTTTGTATACTATTGTTTGATGATTAAATATTTTTCACACAGTCTTGTTCTTCAAAATATTTTCTCAATTCGTTTGCCAAATGACTGTTATCACTAATATTATAAAGGATGGATGGATGGATGGATAGATGGATGTTTATTACCTCTTCACGCCAAAACTACTGAACGGATCGGGCTGAAATTTTGTATACCTGTAAACTAAACTCTTCAGGGAGCATCGAATTAACATGACTATTCAAATATAACACGGTACGGCCCTTGCGAGAGTAAATTTTCTTGCATATTTTACAAGCCGTATCTTGATCACTTTTACCCGGTGTAAAATATCTTCATATCTCACTTTGCGTCGGTGGTGGCATTATAAGTTATCTTCTTCAGTAAAGAACTGAGAACAGTACACAAAAATAGAAATATTCCTTCATCCTGTAAGCGCACGCAACATTGTATGTAATTGATTTATTAACGCGAATATAAACAAAAAATAAACGCATTTGAATTTATTTTTATACTTCGCTCCTATTGATAAATCAGCACGTGTTTTAGTGTAGCGCCACTCGCTGGCCTCGCCCCTAATTTTCTTGTTGTGACCTGCCGGACATCCGCTTTCGTATTACATCCGCATCGATTATTGCGAATGCGAAAGCGGATGCGGATGTCAAAATGAGTATTTTTTTTTTTTAATTCCTTCTAGTAAAGATGAGCGATATTATCAATGTACACAAATGTATAATAAGTTTAATGTAGTCGTTGGTCCTCAATAAATAAATAAATATGTATAATATATATATTTTTTAATTTCATCATATTATCAATGTACTTAAATGTATAATTTATTTATTTATAATAATATAATATAATAATAAATTTACTTCAGACAACATTAGAACAAGTATAGATCTTATTAACTTATTCTACGGTCCATATGAATATATACCTTAAATCTAACATACATAAAAATATAAAAAACTTATTTTAAAGAAAATTGCACACGTTCTAAATTGCGACGGCGGCGACGTGTATGACGCAATCAAGGTGTCAGCTGACGACGGTGCACGTCGGTGTCCCCTTGCAGGCGGCCAGTGAACCGTCGGAACTTGACACCCTTTGGCCAAAACTCTTCACTCAAGTAGGTCGAGAGATGTTGAGTTGGAACTCTCACCATAAATGAACAGAAGCTTAAATTATGGCGAGAGTCCAGCTTCTCGACGCGAATATTTATTTAGGGGAAAAACAAAGGCTTAAAAATTAACAGAATTTCAAATTATTATTATAAGTACCAGAAAGCTTATTGAAGGTTTTCACGGATAGTTAATGATGTCGTTAGTCCTCAATAAATAAATAAATAAATCACTAAAGTCATTGACTTTATTTAAATTTTTTATTATATGTCATTTATAAATGAATTTAGTGTTAATAACCATGTTAGTTTTAAAAGTTGGACGCCCACCCACCATCCTTTATTTTTGTAAGTGTAATAAGTATTAAGAAGCATGCATACCACCACTATTATTTAAACTTAACATTTTATTTTAAGTTGAATATTTTTTCACATTTGTACCTTCCATTATATCCTAAATCCAACCATAAAAATTTATAAAAATATTCTATTTCCTTTTTATCCAATTTCATCAAATTATGTGTCAATATGGTTAGACTAGAATTCATTTTCAGAAAACTTCAATTTATTTGAGTAATCAAAAACCTCTTGCTCCCTTGTTTTAGGCATCCTCGGCAAAAGAACAAAGTACCAGCAGAACATTCTGCCCCAACTGGCTCTCTCCAGCGAGCTGGCCGGTAACATGGAGCGACCATCAGCTGAGGACAGCCACGGCAACGCAGACCTGCCCGCAGAAATAGAGTTAGATGATGATGTCAGGCTGAATAAGATACAGTATGAGGAGAAGATAAAGCAGGCTGAGCTGCCTAGCTTGGAGCAAACACTTTGTTTGCTGACTGTGTAAGTATAAGTATTTTTAGATACAATAAAATAGTTCTGATGTGTCTGTCTGTGATAGGTTCATTAAATAAATAACGCTGGACAATCCACACAGCATCATCTAGTCCCAAAGTTAGCTTACTTAATACGTTGTTTTTTATTATACATACATACATAAATATAAAAATCAATTGCTGTTCGTTTGTCTCGCTAAAACTCGAGAACGGCTGGACCGATTTGGCTAATTTTGGTCTTGAAATGTTTGTGTAAGTTCAGGGAAGGTTTAACAGGTGAGAGCCGTACGAAGTTCGCCAGCAGGGCTAACATGCGCGCCACGAAAGACGTCGCGCGCGTGACGACTATTTTTCTCGTCGTCAGTTGTTTTCTCGTTTACCCTAGCATGCGCGCCACAAACGATAAAATACTCGTTGTCGAGTAGTCCTTCTCGCGTAGAGATGGCCTCCCAGACGAATACCCATTTAGTTCATTCAATTGTCTATGGTTTTTGTGAAATGCACGAAAGAAATAAACTAACCTTTTTAGTTTTCACCTTCTTATTGGCAGTTTGAACATTTTCACTGGTAGAATGGTAGTAAACAGTCGAAAAAGCCACGAAAAAACAAAACAAAAAAAAGAAGGAGAAGAGAAGGTACTACTTCTGGCTATGATCCAAATTTTGATAATTATTAGAAGAGAGCTTTCATATTATAGATTATGATGGATATTATACCCAGTTGTTGGCATAGCATTTACCGCCAGTGTCCTTGTAAAACGCAAAATAACATACTAACCGCAAAACTTTTGAATATACCTAATCTAGCACGCAATGTGAATTATGCTACCTACTCTACGTATCGAGTGATATAATCGGAAACCAAATCAGACGTCTATTCCAATCCAAGCTTTAATAACTTGCCGCGCGCCTTGGAAGGATAAAAAGCTGACCACATTAAAAAATAAGCAGTAGGTACCTACCTACTCTGTCAAGCCGTACCCGTGACTCTGTGCTACTTCGACGACCAAACGAAGTGGCGGCGGCGCGGCGGGCGAAGGTCCGCCAGCGACGTGGGAGCTTGCGGGTTCGATTCCCGTCATGGGACAAATGTTTGTACGATCTGCAATTATTTGTTCCGGGTGTTCTGGTATTACATTTTTTATTAAACATAGAAAACTATATAGAATAAAAGAAAATGTGCAATTCCTATAGTATTAAGTTTATTAACTCATATTAATATTTTATTATTGTATGTCCAAAAGGACAAACTGTTGGACAATTGGTTAAGTTTGAACAATAAATGTTTCTTAATCTTATTCTTATTATTACTTTGGTGTGGCACCACTATGCGTTCACGTTCAATAGGTTCCTTTCCTACATTTATAAGGTAGGTAGGTATATTTTGACTCGCACACAAAATCAACACAATGGAACACTTTCCGTACCGAGTAGATTGTCAGAGAACAAGAGTTTACATTTTCAAGAGTCTACATAGCAGCTTAGACGTGACGTAGTGTGTAGTGAGTTTTGTAAAAATGAACATAGGTAGTTAGGTTGTTGTACGTACCTAGTACCTACTTCTTCGAACTTGGATTACGAAATAGAAACTAATGGAAATCTGCTGGGAAAGAACTCTTTAGCAATGCAAAATTGGTACCTAGGTGCTTGGTAGGTGTACCTACCTAATCTACTACCTACTATGAATGTTAAAATTACCAACCTTCTGTAAATTGAGTCAGTATGTTGACTGAGAAGCGGCTGTTTGCAGTCTGGGAGTGACATAAAGTATGGTCCTGCCCCAGTATTTGTCGTAGATTTCCTCCGTTAGGTACCAAAAACTAGGTAGGTACAGAACGGAACACATGACCAAGGTAAATTATGTAACCATTTATGTACCTACCTACCCTACCTATGGGTACCTACATTGTAGTCGGAAAGCGATGGCATTCGTTATTAGGTATTATGCATCGCCAATAAATAATTTTGATACAGGACCGCTATGACCAACAAATTCGAAGAAAACATTCAAGAAAAAGTTCTCGTGACTTCTCGTCCTCAAATTGAAAGACAAAAGTTATTCTCGCGCTGAACTGTCAAAAGCTGAGATAATTTGGCGCGCATGTTAGCGTTTGACGAGAAAGGTTACCACAGATAAGATATACATTCACTAAAATCGTTCACGTGATGAGACGTGACGACTAATGGTGTCGCATGCTAGGCTAGCATCGGTCGAGAAATCGAGATGCCGCCATTTTTCACAAGATAACGAGACGAAACACGCTTCTCGTGGCGCGCATGCTAGCCAGGAAGGTCAGCCAGTTATACATAGAAATCACTCAAAACAATTGGAATGTCAAAAGTTTTCGAATCCGTTAGTAAACTAAGTCGGAAAGACCTCTTCGGATTGGAAGAACGCTATTCTTCCTTCTTCTTAAAAAATAGCGTTCTTCCAATCCGAACGCCTTTCCGACGAATTAAAATAGCTCTGCAGGGCTATTTAATTTGTCGGAAAGGCCTGAAAAATGCTTCGCTTCGGATACTTTCGATCATCAACCCGCGATGAAATCAAAATAGTGTTCTAAAGATCTGTCGGAATCGGAATCAAATTCGAATCCGACGTTTTCGACTCGGAAACGAATCGCCCTGCAGATCATACAAACATTTGTCCCGAAGAAGAATTAAATCCGTAACCTCCTGAGTTGCAGGTGGACCTTCGTCCTCTGCGCCACAGAGGTCGCCATTAAGTCATTGCATGACACTAATAGGTATGTATATTGTTGTCATGTCATGACTCTGATATGGAGGTGACTCGAAAATATGGATATTTTGTCATATAAATAGATAGATGGACTATTTATGTCACACTTTTCTTTCTGAATTTGACGCGTAGTATACTGCCATGTCATGTTTAGACTAGGTAAGCATCTATGTTGGGGAAAACCTAGCGGAGTTAGGTACCTACCTTGTAATCGTCTCTCAATTCACTGGTTAATATTATTGCACAAAAAATTCTACACACAACAGAGTGAATTCGAGTCCAAATACAGACATGAAGTACCCTAAACTGAGTTAGTTTATGCTTCTTCAACATCTGCATTAGGAACTTAACTAACACATAATTACAGGCAATATCTACAAAAATCCCAACCTAAAGACGACCTCGCAACAGAAGAACTACAGCCATACATAGAGCTGATAGTAACGCAGAAGCGCGGTGCCTGGGCCTGTCGCTGTGCCGCGTTACTTATTCGATGCAAGCTGGAGAGTACACACAAGAGGACCGTGGAGCGCGCCATGCTGCAGTGCGAGTCTATCGTCGGTGATAGCAGCCAGCCTTCTAGCACCACAAGGTAATGTTATAGAGCTGCTAAACACAGAGCTGATAGTAACGCAGAAGCGCGGTGCCTGGGCCTGTCGCTGTGCCGCGTTACTTATTCGATGCAAGCTGGAGAGTACACACAAGAGGACCGTGGAGCGCGCCATGCTGCAGTGCGAGTCTATCGTCGGTGATAGCAGCCAGCCTTCTAGCACCAGAAGGTAATGTTATAGAGCTGCTATACATAGAGCTGATAGTAACGCAAAAGCGCGGTGCCTGGGCCTGCCGCTGTGCCGCGTTACTTATACGATGAAAGCTGTAGAGTACACACAAGAGGACCGTGGAGCGCGCTATGCTGCAGTGCGAGTCTATCGTCGGTGATAGCAGCCAGCCTTCTAGCACCACAAGGTAATGTTATAGAGCTGCTATACATAGGGCTGATAGTAACGCAAAAGCGCGGTGCCTGGGCCTGCCGCTGTGCCGCGTTACTTATACGATGAAAGCTGGAGAGTACACACAAGAGGACCGTGGAGCGCGCTATGCTGCAGTGCGAGTCTATCGTCGGTGATAGCAGCCAGCCTTCTAGCACCACAAGGTAATGTTATAGAGCTGCTATACATAGAGCTGATAGTTACACAGAAGCGCGGTGCCTGGGCCTGTCGTTGTGCCGCGTTACTTATTCGATGCAAGCTGGAGAGTACACACAAGAGGACCGTGGAGCGCGCTATGCTGCAGTGCGAGTCTATCGTCGGTGATAGCAGCCAGCCTTCTAGCACCACAAGGTAATGTTATAGAGCTGCTATACATAGAGCTGATAGTTACACAGAAGCGCGGTGCCTGGGCCTGTCGTTGTGCCGCGTTACTTATTCGATGCAAGCTGGAGAGTACACACAAGAGGACCGTGGAGCGCGCTATGCTGCAGTGCGAGTCTATCGTCGGTGACAGCAGCCAGCCTTCTAGCACCACAAGGTAATGTTATAGAGCTGCTATACACAGAGCTGATAGTTACACAGAAGCGCGGTGCCTGGGCCTGTCGTTGTGCCGCGTTACTTATACGATGCAAGCTGGAGAGTACACACATGAGGACCGTGGAGCGCGCTATGCTGCAGTGCGAGTCTATCGTCGGTGATAGCAGCCAGCCTTCTAGCACCACAAGGTAATGTTATAGAGCTGCTATACACAGAGCTGATAGTAACGCAGAAGCGCGGTGCCTGGGCCTGACGCTGTGCCGCGTTACTTATTCGATGCAAGCTGGAGAGTACACACAAGAGGACCGTGGAGCGCGCCATGCTGCAGTGCGAGTCTATCGTCGGTGATAGCAGCCAGCCTTCTAGCACCACAAGGTAATGTTATAGAGCTGCTATACATAGAGCTGATAGTTACACAGAAGCGCGGTGCCTGGGCCTGTCGTTGTGCCGCGTTACTTATTCGATGCAAGCTGGAGAGTACACACAAGAGGACCGTGGAGCGCGCTATGCTGCAGTGCGAGTCTATCGTCGGTGATAGCAGCCAGCCTTCTAGCACCACAAGGTAATGTTATAGAGCTGCTATACATAGAGCTGATAGTTACACAGAAGCGCGGTGCCTGGGCCTGTCGTTGTGCCGCGTTACTTATTCGATGCAAGCTGGAGAGTACACACAAGAGGACCGTGGAGCGCGCTATGCTGCAGTGCGAGTCTATCGTCGGTGACAGCAGCCAGCCTTCTAGCACCACAAGGTAATGTTATAGAGCTGCTATACACAGAGCTGATAGTTACACAGAAGCGCGGTGCCTGGGCCTGTCGTTGTGCCGCGTTACTTATACGATGCAAGCTGGAGAGTACACACATGAGGACCGTGGAGCGCGCTATGCTGCAGTGCGAGTCTATCGTCGGTGATAGCAGCCAGCCTTCTAGCACCACAAGGTAATGTTATAGAGCTGCTATACACAGAGCTGATAGTAACGCAGAAGCGCGGTGCCTGGGCCTGTCGCTGTGCCGCGTTACTTATTCGATGCAAGCTGGAGAGTACACACAAGAGGACCGTGGAGCGCGCCATGCTGCAGTGCGAGTCTATCGTCGGTGATAGCAGCCAGCCTTCTAGCACCACAAGGTAATGTTATAGAGCTGCTATACACAGAGCTGATAGTAACGCAGAAGCGCGGTGCCTGGGCCTGTCGCTGTGCCGCGTTACTTATTCGATGCAAGCTGGAGAGTACACACAAGAGGACCGTGGAGCGCGCCATGCTGCAGTGCGAGTCTATCGTCGGTGATAGCAGCCAGCCTTCTAGCACCACAAGGTAATGTTATAGAGCTGCTATACACAGAGCTGATAGTAACGCAGAAGCGCGGTGCCTGGGCCTGTCGCTGTGCCGCGTTACTTATTCGATGCAAGCTGGAGAGTACACACAAGAGGACCGTGGAGCGCGCCATGCTGCAGTGCGAGTCTATCGTCGGTGATAGCAGCCAGCCTTCTAGCACCACAAGGTAATGTTATAGAGCTGCTATACACAGAGCTGATAGTAACGCAGAAGCGCGGTGCCTGGGCCTGTCGCTGTGCCGCGTTACTTATTCGATGCAAGCTGGAGAGTACACACAAGAGGACCGTGGAGCGCGCTATGCTGCAGTGCGAGTCTATCGTCGCGTCGGTGATAGCAGCCAGCCTTCTAGCACCACAAGGCAATGTTATACTCGTACAGCTGCTATACATAGAGCTGATAGTTACACAGAAGCGCGGTGCCTGGGCCTGTCGTTGTGCCTTTTTATAACTAAGGAAGAGCGGAACATCCTAGTACAAGTATTCTATACTTAAAAGGAGGCTTCAAATTATTGTAAAGGCTTCAATTATTGATGTCTGTAAACGAAATATAAAACATTTGTACAAAAACTTTTCAAACATTTTGGTCAATACAGAGAATAAAAAAAATTAAGAATAATAAAAGTTGAGGGTAGATAAAAGCACAGTTGAATGAAATGCTTGAGTTGTATTGTTTGAGTGCTCAATGTGTGTCATTTTGTGGAGATGCCGTTTAGCAGAATAAGGCCCCTGCACGTTTGGCTCCGTCCTTTCGATCTCTTCCCCTCTACTTTTCCATGTCGACTATTTAGACTCCTGCTTCTCACCAGACTGTCCTACCTCTGGGCCTCCGGTCTGCAGCCCGCCTGGACGTGGCGCCAACAGCTAGCCGACCTGTACCTGAGTCTGGGACTGGTGAAGGCGGCGCTGGACGAGTACCAGACACTGCAGCTGTGGGAGGACGTGATAGTGTGCTACACGCTGCTGCAACTGAGGCATAAGGTATACAGTGCGTTGGGTATTGCGACTGACATAATTTTTTGAGGAGGTGGTGGGGGGGGGGGGGGGGGGGTTTGGGCTACATTTCTCTGGTACAATCAATATCTTAAATGTCACGGTTCATAGATCAGTTAGATATTTTTATCATACATAGAACATACCCAGACCACCCGTAACAAATATTTGCAGATCGTACTAGCATTTGTCCCAAGGCGGGAATCGAACCTGTAACCTCCTGTGTCGCCGCGCCACATCCATTGTAAGGACTACAGTACTATAATATAGTTAGGTGCTAAGGACCCTCGTCTTCTACATAAAGACAACGATTTTACAGATTATGTTCCATGTATTAGTTTGATTACACATGCTAACACATATTTTGACAACATCGACCGAGTACCTACCTTATAAAAAATTAGATTTTTGATTTATCTGCATAAAATATACAAAATGCTGCAGAACTAATAAAATTAACTTTCATGTTATTGATTTTAAGCACAATAAAAAGCTATAATAAAAAGTAACGTGTTGATTTGAGATCCATTCTTCAATAAACATTGTTAATAATTATATCTTTATCTCGACTCCAAACATGTAAATTTTAGTTTTGTTTTGTTTTTATAATTTGCATCTAAATGTTAGAATAACAACATAGTGAGCTTACATAAATATGTCTTTTATTTCAGGCCGCCGAGGTTATTCAGCAACAAATCGACATCGCTCCGAGCGCCAAACTTTACTGCCTTCTCGGCGATGCTACAGGTAAATACAACTATACGTTAATATAAGATTACTATTCGCCCAAATGAAGACATTCGGCAGAGAATCCTACTTCCTACTAATATTATAAAGCCGAAAGTTTGTGAACTGTGATGTTTTTGTTACTTAGGATCTCCAAAACTACTGAATAGATCAAGATGAAATTTGGCGTACATTTAAAACATAGCCTAACTGAGATAATAGGCTACTTATAATAATTCAACATTATTCATTAAATTAGACTTCTACGACATCAAGTGTATAAATATGTACCTACGGTGGAATAAATGAATTGAATAAAAATACGCGTGAGAAGCCGCGGGCAGAAGCTAGTATATATATATAATACTAACTCCTCGCCCTCCACCTGATCGAGCTTCCTCACCCCGCCGCCCCGGCCCCTAGTCGAGTTCGATTTGCGTTCCACATGCAGGGGGTGCACGGCGCACGCACAAGGCGCAGGCGTGGTTAATGATTTTGACAGACGACGCCGATGTGATTTATTCTGATTTCAGATTTATTTATTGTGGGGGTTTTTTCTTTTTTTTGTAAATACTGTACAATACATAAAGGTTATATTGTTCATTCCATAAAGCTTGCGATGCTGTCATGAGATGATGAGACGGATATTGGCAAAATTGTGTCAAACCTGACGCAGAAGCCATCAAACAAGAAGTTGAAGTTGAAGTTGATGTTTTGTTTCAAAGTTTGTTTCAGTGATTGATCATAGACAATTAGACATACGAAAATTCTTCTGTTTGAGGTTTAATTTTACCTTTAGTGAGAGGAAAATAAAAAATGAAAATGTCTGAATTATTTTGCAACTGCCTCACTCGCACAATATATTCATGAAATGACCCTTGACGTCACACAAACAGTTGCACGTGTAGCGCAACATGTTTTGAGACTCGACTTTTGTGTGGAAAAATAGGCGAGTGTCCGGGGTGTGCCTTCGGTCACTGACGAAAGGTCCAAAATCCTTTACCCATGAAAAGTGTTAATTTACAGATGATGTTAAATGCTTCGAGAAAGCTTGGGAGTTTTCCAACTTCAAGAGCAGTCGTGCACAAAGGCACTGGGGAAACTTTCTCTACGAGCACAAGAAGTACGAAGAATGCATTCCACATTACGAGAAGTCGGTTGAGATCAACTCTATTCAGGAGGGAGTTTGGTTGAGACTTGGGTAAGTACATAATAGTACATTGTACATCTAGACGAGAAAGTGCCCAATTCCTGTCGAGTGTCATTTGAGTCTTAAAACACATGAGGTAGGAATCGCACTTTCTCCCGAGAAAGTCATCGTTTTGGAATCTTCAAAACC
Organism: Eupithecia subfuscata; assembly: GCA_963564075.1. Classification (NCBI taxonomy): domain Eukaryota; kingdom Metazoa; phylum Arthropoda; class Insecta; order Lepidoptera; family Geometridae; genus Eupithecia; species Eupithecia subfuscata. The sequence continues at coordinate 15,723,796 of OY751100.1, read as the reverse complement.
ACTTGAGTAAATTCAAATAAATTCAAACGAGTTCTTGAGTGGAGACCACGACTCGGCAAACGTAATATAGGACGCCCTCCGGCCAGGTGGGATGACGATCTGCGAGAGACTGCAGGCAGATGCTGGATGCGGCAAGCTGAAGACAGGGCGCTATGGCGCTCATTAGGGGAGGCCTATGTCCAGCAGTGGACTAATATAGGCTGATGATGATGATGATGATGAAATTCAAATGCAACAAAAACGCGCACGTGCGATTTTCACATGGTTCTTTTTTAGAATTATTGTCCCGAATAGGGAAGAGGCCGATATCATACGGCGGATTCGAAGTAAAAACTTTCTGTCGTTTGACTTATTATGAAAATAAGCAGCTGTATAGTATCAGAAAATTAAAAAAAAAAACGTTAGAAATGAATTTCCATACACTTTTCTCTCCCGCTAAACGCGTGAGAAATGAGATTCCATAGAGTTTTCCGTCCCGAATTTTAGTACGCCTACAATGACGTACTTTCTACCTTATGTTTGACTAACTTTACTTAACTAACTGTACAGGGTTGGAAAATGGCAATTAACATTCGTATTTTGATGTCCAATTGACCGACCGGGCGTCAGTATTCTAGAGATTTGGTCAGTAAATGGTCAGTATTTTAAAATGATATTGTCAGTCAAATCAGTATTTTTGGCCATGGAATCATTTTCCACCCCTGGACTTGTTCTTCTAGAAATTACTCATCCAAAAAGCTACAAACTTTTTAATATCAGTTACCACTGATATGGAGATCTGATATGAAAGGTTAACGCTAGTGGTACCCCACTAGCGTTAACCCTTTCACTGACCAGTCTCTGCGGTGCCCCCCGAAGGTACGCGCTTTGGCTGCGCCTTGCGCTCAATATGGAGATGTGTATCATGAACACTAAAAGAGTTCTACGACAAGGAAACGTGCAAAAGTAACGTTTTACGAATTCAATTTTCAGTTACGCAGCCCTAGTAACAGAGCAGTGGGAGACATCAGCGCGAGCCTACCGTCGCTACACCTACCTCCAGCCGAACTCGTTCGAAGCATGGAACAACCTCGCTAAGGTCTACCTCAACCAGCTGGACAAGGGGCGGGCGTATCGCGCGCTCATGGAGGCGCTCAGATTCAACTATGATAACTGGAAGGTAGGACACATGACACTGCATCATCCAGCTACGAACTAACCAGAAGTTACAAGGTGTCTGGTGTAATGTAGCTTCACCTACCTCCAGCCGAACTCGTTCGAAGCCTGGAACAACCTCGCGAAGGTCTACCTCAACCACCTGGACAAGGGGAGGATAACTGGACAAGGGGAGGAGACATTTGATATAGGATCGTCTGGTGAAAGAGCAAGAAACATCGAACTTGCATCTCGCCACCATTTGTTGCAACATATCGAAACATCTAGGTTCCGGGTACTCTAGAGCAAAATATTTACAGATTATACGAACGTTTGTCCCGGGTGCACGGAAACTGGACCCCCGAACTACAAACTTAATGCCCACAATGCCGCCACAACCGTATATTTTATTTCTTTTACCCTTGTTTCAGCTCTGGGAAAACGTGATAATGGTGAGCATGGACACAGGCCACTTCGAGGACGTTCTCCGTGGGATCCATCGTCTGCTCGACATCCTGCACAAGTACGAGGATGTGGAAGTGCTGGCGCTGATCGTGCGAGCGGTCATACAGGATGTACAGGACGCAGACGGGAACGGAGCTGCGAGGTTCGGATTCTATGATATCACGTAAATTTAGGGTTGCCAACATATTTTGGTTCGAATATAGGATAGGTTTGGAATTTTGCTCCTTAGATTATAAAAGTACAGAAAAAAATAAAAAGTAGTTTCTGTTCCAACATAGTTATATTACATTTGGTCAAAATGTAACAATAATAGGGCTATCTACAAAATATCACACTATCGTTATGAGGTAGAGACTGGTTTTGATCCAACTCGAAAAAGAATAACTGGCAACATTTACGTTGGGAGAAAAAGGTAAGTGAACAAAATTAAATAAGTTTTTTTCGAAACCCTAATTCTTGTTCTAAAATAAGTAGAGAAGAACCCAACTTCAATTCTTGAAATCCCACCTGGCCGGAGTGCGTCCTACGTTTGCCGAGTCGCGGTCTCCACTCAAGAACGGGTTTACCCCAGCAGTTGAGAATTCTTCGTGAGATTCGTATTTTATACATCCAACACAGAACAAAAGTTATCAACATAGCTCAAAGAATTAGCAAGCCGAAGTGGCAGTGGGCCAGCCATATCTCGAAGAATCTACACAGCAAAATCACATCACACTAATATTATAAATGCGAAAGTTTGGATGGATGTATGGATGGATGGATGTTTGTTACTTCTTCACGCCAAAACTACTGAACGGATCGGGCTGAAATTTTGCATACAGATAATTCTAGGCCTGGAATAAAACATAGGCTACTTTTTATCCCATAAATCAGTTCCCATGGGATAGAAATCACCTTTAAGCGTTTCCATGGAAACAACGCGTGCGAAGCCGCGGGCAGCAGCTAGTAATTAATAATTTATTTTGCAGGTTACAGAAGCGAGTGCTAGAGTTATTCGGGCGGGTAACATCCATCCACCAGAACAAGCCAGAACTCTGGCAGCTGTACTCTGACGTCAGCCCCACCTACTTGCTGAAAGCGCAGCGGCTACTGAAGGCTTACAGGGGATACACACAGGTTAGTAAGAATCTTTTCACACCCAATTTTCTCAGTAGAAATGTATGACTCAGTCAGCAATGGGGAAATAAATAATGCTGGACAATTCACACAGCGTTATCTAGCCCCAAGCTAAGCAGAGCTTGTGTTATGGGTACTAGATAACTAAATAGGTGGGAACATTTATTTTTAGGTAGGCACAGAAAGGGTACGCTCACGCCACATTGTGCTTCATTCCGACGACCTCTGTGGCGCAGCGGGCGAAAGTCCGCTTGCGACGCAGGAGGTTGCGGGTTCGATTGCCGCCTCGACAAATGTTTTTACGATCTGCAGATATTTGTTCAGGGTGTTCTGGATGTTTTCTATCTGTAATAAAAAATATCTATCTATTTAGTGTATTGTATTAAGTTTATCAGTTATCTAGTACCCATAACACAAGCTCTGCTTAACTTGGGGCAAGATAATGCTGTGTGAATTGTCCAGTATTATTATTCCCATTTTTGGGACACACCACAGGACAAATCCTGTCCAAAAATCCAGAGAAACCTATAATTTTTTTTGTTCCTGTGGGACAAGTAATCTTTTATTGGGACAAAGTGGTCATCTGTTTAATCAAGTTTCCTGCCCACATTATCTTTCAAAAGCTCACAACAATTTCCTTTTTTCTAGAATGGAACCTGGCCAAACAACCCCGACTCATGCAAGCAAGTGATTGACCTAGCCCAGTCCTTGCTCGACTACAGTCTCAAGGCCCGACAGGACTGCGAAGACAAGGACACGCTCCAAGCCAACTCCCAGCTGTCGTCTGCGCGGCTCACCGGCCAGGCGGTGCTTAGGGCGGCCGAGAAGCAAGCGTGGCCGGAAAACAGTGACGCGTTGGAACAACTCAAGACGCTTTTTAGTAGTGTTACGGAATATATGAAATCTATCATGTAGTGAGGTGTTTTTGTTTAACCATTCACTCAATAGGGTAGTGTCCTAAAAATTCTAATTAGTCCGTCATCAGTTAGATTTTCAGAAGATATCCGACACGTATTTTTTATACATACTAGCTTCTACTAGATACTAGCTTCTGCCCGCGGCTTCGCACGCGTTCTTTCTATGGAAACGTTCAAAGGTAATTTCTATCCCATGGGAACTGATTTATGGGATAAAAAGTAGCCTATGTTTGATTCCAGGCTTAGAGCTACACCGATGCAAAATTTTAGTTCAATCTGTTCAGTAGTTTTGGTGTGAAGACGTAACAAACATCCATCCATCTATCCATCCAAACTTTTGCATTTATAGTATTAGTGTGATGGCCATTTAAAGTTTCGCGCTACCTTGCGACGCTTTTAAGCAAGGTTTGACGTCACTAGCTCCCACTCCCAAACTTTGTCGCGCTTTATTTTTGTCATTTTTTGTTTGATTGGCAAAATAAAATAATTGTGTCTAATATCTTCTCATATTCTAACTGGCGGACAATAGAATAATATTTATTTTACCCAGGACACTATACACACATAATTCTGTCATCTGTGATTTGATTGTACACGAGCCAAAATCGATGTAGAATGTTTATAAACAAACCACGGCACAAATAATTAAAACTTGCTTAGGGTCAAGTTTCAGATACAGCTGTATGTAACTAATATTTATTGATGGAAGGATCTCAAATCGACAAGTAATGTAAATTGCGAATTTTAGGTTAATTATGGGCGGTTTGTTTACAAAAACTCTACATCGGTAAAAACTATTGAATCATACATCGAGTTTGGCTAGTGTACAAGTAGGTAGGTTCATAATATATCACTTACCTATAGTTACTAACGTAACCATTAGGTACTTCTATGTAATGCATGAGCTGAAAGGATACCAAAGTACAATAAGTAAATCTTTGTTTTCTGTGATCAGAGCATGGAGCCTTTAAATCGAATCACTTTTGGGATCAGAGGTTTGTATAGGACTCCTTTACTCAAACACTGACCTCCTTAATAGATGCAAGCACTGCGGACCCACGATACCCCTGGCGATACCCCTGGTGGTATCGTGGGTCTTTTAAAATCAAACGATACCCCTGTTCGAAATGACCGTAGTGTAAGTTGTATAGAGTTGATCGTTTTGTGTTGGCGCTAGATTAAATTTTTTGTGGTGTTTGAAATGGTGTAAGATTTTTAAAAATATAGTTATCCGCTAGTTTTATTTCTTGTAGAGCAGAAAATATTAATAATTACAAAAAAAGTGAATCTTCCGCCAACACGAAACGATAGGTAGGTACCTAACATATGTGTGGGGTAAAAAAATGATGATGACTGATTTTATTGTCCTACTTGTTAGAAATTGATGAATTTTGGCTAGGTAGGATGCACCGGCCAGTCTCAGAGCAGATTAGCCATGTGCGCAGGACCCTATTAGAGTGCACCAGTGTGTGCGCATTCACAAGTGCACTCTATTCCCTAGCTCTCAGTTTGAAATATGAAGAACGAAACGCACCGTAGGTAGATACGAAACGCACATTGTGAATCCAGTGAGTGTGTCAAGTCAAATAGCTGTCAATGTCAAATAAACAAATGTCAAAATAAAGTTTCTGTTTTTGGCTGAGGTTTTTGGGGTGTTTTTCTTGCGAAAAATTACATTCCCATATTTTATTAGGAAAATTAGTAGACTGTTGTTCACATTTGTTATTCTAACGATAACACCATGGCTACAGCTAACGATGACGAGATCCTAGAAGGTTTCCTGTGTCCAATTTGCAAAGCAGACTTGAAATCCGCATCGCAACTCACCAGCCACTTCGAGAGCTTGCACCAGGAGGAGCAGGATGTCCTCAAGTCCCTGAAGGATATCTTCGGGAAGGCCAAAAAGATTATTCTAAACAACAACGACGCAGACGTTCTGGAGTCTTTCGATAAGGCGCTAAAGTTCAATAACCGACAGGAGTTCTATGACGATGAACAGACAGTAGGTGTTTCCCGCACCACCAGTGATTATTTCAAAGCTGTTCGGTCGAATCGACTCGAGAGGTACGCTATGGAGACTAATAGACTGTTAATTAGACTGGACAAATTAGTGTGCAATATGCCATCAGAACCCAATCAGAGGAAACAGCACGAACAGGATGTAAGTATTATTTATAACCACTGGTTATCATATTAGCTCAATAACAATTCTCTGGCAGATACCTAATCAAAGTATTTTTTTTTCAATGTTTAAAGTACAAGACAAAATTAAAATTTTACAAAACCTGCGAACATTTATTGGCTGAACAGATTTTCATGAAACATGGCTAAGAACACTCGGGATAAAATTATCTATGACACAAAAAAAACTAAACGAAAATCGGTTCATCCGTTTGGGAGCTACGATACCACAGACAGATACACAGACAGGCACATCATAACACCCTTTTTGCGTCGGGGGTTAAAAAGTATTGTTGACTGACCTAAAAGTTGACCGAAAAATTTCAAAGTTGAAAACAATCTAAATAAGGTCCTCCTCAATTTTTCAGGTGGTCCCCTGGTTAGACGGGTCATCAGTGAAGCTGTGTCCAAACTGTGCAAAGGCATTCAACCTCACTCGACGGAAACACCACTGCAGACTATGCGGCTCTATTCTGTGCCATGACTGCTCAGTGTTTCTGGACCTCAATATAGCTAGTAAGCTCCTTATATACCAATCTATCTTTCTAATCTCTTAACCTATCTCAAGTGTGATTTTACTATAAAAACTTCCGTAGTTTGACGAATTCATTATGAATGTAAGCGGGTTAACTATGAACCTAGTTTGTGTTGGAAGAACACCAACGTTTCATCCCTTAACGAGGGACTTCATCAGGGTGAGTGCGGTTCGCGTCGCGCCTGTACCGCGTCCTTGCACGCAATCAAGTGTGATTGTTTATTAGTTGGTTAATTGTGCATGTCCTGAAATTAATGTATTTATTATTGGAACGAAGTTCCTTTTATTTATTTATTGTAGACGAGCAGCCTGTGGCTGATGTGTCTATATCACAGAGTGTTGAATTAAGTAATTGAGTCACTTTTGTTACTTTGTTTTTGTAGTCTCATAACTAGCTGTCAAGTTTGTGTATTTGGGTGGTATTCTGGTCAAAGTTAATGTATTTCTTTTTGGTCTATAATTATTATTCATTATTATATCTGTTTGCTCACAGAGACTATAGTAGACCCATCAGCGCAACAGCTACCAAACCCTGACCAGCCAGCCGCAGAGAAGGAAGGGCTTCGACTCTGTGAGCACTGCTACAACCTCATTGAGCTGCGGAAGCAAGTGCAGGACAGTCGGAATGCTAAGTCGGTGCTGCTGACTGCCTATGAACAGATGAGAAGTCTCATGGACAAGGCAAAACCAGCTGTGGAGATGTATGAGAAGGTATGTTTCTTCAGACTTTGTTGGTATGTAATGTTAGAAGACGCTAAAAAGGTTTGGGACAGGTTTTTATCCAACTCTATGATGACAGAGGTTGCTAACCTAACAAGGTAAAGGTTTCTTTTTCAAGAAAATACACAGGGTATTTCATTTTTCCACTGCATCTTATAAAAGATGAGTGGTAAAAAGTGAACAAAAAATCAAAGTGACCACTTATTTCCTAGTGTTACACATGTAATTTGAAATATCTGACGTGTCCAAGAGTTCTGTAAGGTCTAAAGGAAATGAAGCACTTGGAATTTTGGTCTTCATGGCTACTTTTGCATCAGCATCAAGTTGACGGCGAGAATATCGCTTGTGAAAATAACGCCGCGTAATACGCTTTCTGAACACCAAAAAGCGAATTTTCGCCTACTGTGAAAACGAGGTGGCCATAAGCAATTTAAGTTTTTATCTAATGTTTTGTTAATTTTATTCTACCTAATGATTTCAAAGTTTTAAGGAGGAACGATTCCTATTGTTCTATTGCAGGCTTATTCACTATCATAAATCGTATCACTGTTAAATGGAATTTCATAATTCATTTCTCTGCTATCCTACGTGATTTCATGGACACCCTAGTGACCTTATCACGCCGAGCCGCCCGCTCTCGCCTGCAGCCGGCCGGTGGTGTAGGTATCGAAACCACTCGAATCGTAGGTACCTACAACTTGTGATGGAACTTTCCCTTCATACTTTTCCTGGCTTAGGACAGGCAAAAATAGCTACTCTAACACATTTGCCAGTAAGTAGGCTAAAGTAGGTAGGTCCTTAGTACTTACGTAGGCACGTAGCCTTTGTGTAGCCGCTAGGATCGTTACCCGGCTTGGCACACGTTGTTCTGGGAACCGCTCTGCGTACATCGTACGAGCCAAGTTCATGTTGTCACCAGCGATGGCATAAAGTCGCACCATTTGTATTTGAACATGTTCCCCTTGAAAATAGTCAAATATTGAGGGAAAAAACAATCTCTTTCTGTAATTTCTGAATTAAAAAATCGCAGAACATCATGTAGCTGAGGTTTTTGTTATTATACTCGTAGTGCGTAAGCCCTCACACTCTGGGTAATTTCTAAGAAATAAATCGATCAGCAGGGGCATATGGCGTATGCCAGGACTACCTATATCCATGAACGCATTCACTGCCCAACCTCGGCGGAGAAACCTGCAGGAGCGAGCGCGTCGCCGCTACACTGCGCTACAGATGAGCGAGTGCGTACAGAACCATGAGCGTTTGTTTAAAAACAATTTTTATAGAAAAAAAACCAATGAAAAAACAAATTGGTTCTTGTCGTATTTAATTATTTTACTGTTGGATGTAAAAGATTTAACAGGATTTATGAAAGATCCATTTCTCACTTTTGTTTAATCAGTATGTAAAAATTTCCGGAAGCGATGACCTCATCGGTAGCTGTCACTTTAGCGCTGACTGCAGATTTGGCTCTCTTGAACGGGAACACGTAGGGGAATTTAGGGAAATCCAATCTTACGTTACTCATGTTCCATTGACCCTGCAATAAAGGGACACTTATTTAAAATAATCAATTTTAAGTACTAATTCATTATTTAAGTAAGCGGGTTAGCTACGAACCTAGTTTGTGTACCGCTTACATTCTTAATGAATTCGTCTTCCGACGAAAGTTTCTATGGTAAAATTGTAAGTAATATTTTTTGAAATTCTATTCTCCTTTTCGTCAGCTCCCATAAGTCCACTGCTGAAAATACCTCCCTCCAAACAATGGGTGTCTTGCTATAATCACCACGCTAGGCGCATATAACTTGAAGAGGGGACGCCAGTCGGTCCGCGGATGTTTAAATGTTCCCGTGGTTCGGCGAAAATGGCGAGAGAGGGACACCGGAGAGGTTTTAGTGGGTATTACGTCCTTTTCAGGGCGTCGAGTCCCACATAATTCTGGTCCCCCCCCCAGACCAGTTTATTCGTGAATGAATTTCCTCGACGAGACAAAAAAAAAAGGCGCATTTGACTTCCCAGTAAGGCTAAAAAAGGCCTCTCCAATTTCTAGTCACTTCTTTCGGACCTGTGTTATTTCCTGCCAGTAGCCATTGGATCGGTCCCAGTCACCGCGCCAGCATCTTTTTGGCTTGCCTCGGTGTCGGGAATTTTCAGAAGTTCAATCTTTTACATCCTTGGCCCATTTCTCTGGATTCATGCGACCAACATGGCCCATCCAATTCCATTTTAAGGTTGGCAGATTTAAGGCCCACAACGGCACAACACGAACCCGGAAAGTGTCAACTGTGAATAGAACAGTGATAAAAAAAATGTCGCCTTGATAATAAACAAAGTTCTACTCACTTTTGACAACGGACAGGGAATTCCAGCCATCCGCACACGACTACCGACAAAGTCATCCTTATTAATGAAGTCACAGAGCTTGAAATGGAACTCGACGAACGATCGCTTGTACTCATTGTGGAGATATTCGTATAAGATCATGCTTAGCTGTGAACAAAGAGGTATTAAACCAAAATCAAGTTGTAAAAACTCTGTAGCTTGATAATTTTTCTTACGAAACGTAAACATTTTACCTACATAGAACCACTTTGAGAGAAACCGTATGAAGGTAGGTTAGCAATTTATCAGGTCCAGCAGACTACACCATGTCGTTTCGACCCAAGTCAGGGTTCTTCGTTTGGGCTCGCAAATACCAGAACACGATTTATCGAATAGGAACGACAATCAAATTTATCGAATGCGTAAACTATTTTAAAATTCCTTCAACTTCACTAACTCACACAGTTCATGACATTTCTCTCTATACAAAACTAATATTGACTGTTTATCATGCAAGTTTAAATACTGCTCATATTTCGTTTCTACAGCTCGTTGTTTATTGGGCTGCTATCTTCGAAGCCTGTTATAAACCAAACCTTTTTAAAAGAATGTGTTCTAATATTTGACGAAATATTACTTAGATATTGTTAACATGAATACTAACAGTGACATTGTTTCCAAATTCCTGCTGGAGTTCACCTTCTATGTGTATCACGTAGGGGCTCTTTCTGCCATTTCTTCTGACTGTTGTTTTTATATTCTTCACATATTTTTCATTTTCATAGGAAACTTCTACTCTTTCCGGGATGATTTCCAAGGGATGATTCTCTAAACATATTATTTCTATGAAATATAAAGAATGTAACAGAATTGATGTTAAAATAAAGAGATTTGACGACTTGTGTAACATGGTTGTAGGAAATAATGTATAGATTTGATTGTTGAGGCCCTTTTTGTACCTAAAGCGAATAAGGTACTAATATCATTTTACTGGCTGTTGCCACCGGCTTCGCACGTGTAGCACTAGTGCGAATAATTACTGACATCGAAGATCGTAGCAAGCTAGCAGCCTACGTTTCGTATTAGACTGACTTAATATTGACTGAATAATGACGCTGGAAATCCGAGCTCTTCCTATTGGCTGCGTCAAGCTAAGTGGAGCAACGGCAAGGCAGCCGGACGAGGTGGCATAGCAATGCTGGTGCGCTACGCCAGATACCAGCTCTCGAATGGGATGAATTGAATGGGACATCCGGGGAGACTGGGCATAAACGATTTCAGTTTCTATATATCTATATTCTATGGTACTAAAAAAATACATTGGTACAACTTTCTGGCGGGACGAAGCCGATCGGCGACGGAAATTTTAACGTCAACGTCAAGATATAACCTAATTTAAAGTCAATTAACGTGTTACTAACACTTGACATTTTTTCTCGATTACAGTAATTCTAATTCAAAGTTAAAAACAGTAAATACATTGCAGTAATAAAGCCTAGTCGAGCAAAACAATGTCTAGGGTAAGTAACAAGGTCTAGGGTAAGTAACATGAGAAGGTACCTTACCGAACTAGGGTCTCGACTCCCAGCGGAGCAAATGCGTAGGCTCTATCAAGACCTGCATATTTGCGCCTCTTGAGATCCCCAGCCAAATCTGCCGCCGCACCAGCCCTTACGGATGTCTTATGCATATAGAAAGGCGAAAATGTGTCAACGCACGTAGCGTCTCTCATAATAAGCATGCCCAACTCCCAAGGGACTAGAGTCATACCGTCGGCCCTTTTACGATCGCCACGCAACAGCCCATTTGGCCCAAAAATGGCTGGTACTTTCACCAACCTAGTTTTTCGACTCCAAGGGGGCAAATGCGTAGGCTCTGTCAAGACTTGCATGTTTGCGCCGCTTGAAATCGCGCAACATCGTGCCCCAACCGAAGACAAATTGTGAATCGGATTGTTGCAGGATCCATCAATGTGCCAGTGTTATATGAGCTTGCAATGTCCTGACTTCCATTTTAGAAACGGCCAGGAGGCGAGCACGATCTGCAGAGCTAGAACACGTTTGTACCAGTCGATTCCGTGTCAACGTTCAGTGGACTTAAATATAGAAACACCTAAGTACATGATAAACATCATATACCGCAACCTCAACCGCCTGTATTGGTCCACTGCTGGACGCAGGCCTCCCCCTGACAAGCGCCTTATTGGCTTTTATCACATGGGGGGTAATGCCCATAATCCCCACGTTGGGCATGCGGGTTGGGGATCGCAGTTCGGTGATAGAATTGTTCTGCAGGGAGCGCTGCTCTCTTAGTCGCCTCTTACGACACCCAACGTCATATAGAATACAATAAAATCTTTATCTGGAAGGTTGCGGTAGGTGGTGCCCCCGACTATGGGCAATTTAAAGTTTCATCATGACGTAGGTATTTCTTTCAAAATTTCGTGATAAATCAGTCAGTCAGTGAGATCATTTCGCTTTTAATATATGTAGAATATAAATTACGAAATTGTAGTTTATTTTGGTTACCTACGTTATAATCGAGGTAACTCAATTTTAGAGAATTTAGATGGCCGATAAACATAGATCATCATCAGCACATATCATTTAATTGAGATCGGCTTCGGATAATCATCATCAAGCCCTAATGTAGAGCTTCTGTGATGGATACCCGATTACTTGTGATCGTCATCGTCACAAGTAATCGGTACCTCTCTGGTACCTACCCACAGCGGGGCATAGGGCTCTCTTTATGTATGGCTTTCGCGACGCTCGGTCCTGCACCAACCCACTGCGATGCTCACGGCTCACCTCACAGGGGGAGGAAACTTTTAGTACGTTTGTAACCTAACGAGTCCATACAAAGTTCCTAACTAAAATTTTCTGTTCCATCCATAGATTTAAGTAAAATTCTGTAGATACGGCACGTTCTCCCAGCGCTAACTCAACAAATGGCCTGTGTTGCGTTACAACTACGAATAACTTAATACGAAATAACTTTTGTTCAACGACTTTTCGAATTTCGATTGCTATCTCTGAAAAAAACTGCGACAAAGTTTCAACATGAACAGCTGATTTTTTACGAAGTGACAACCCTAAAGTCAGCTGTTTCTTGCACTTTGGACAATGACCTCAGTATGGTCCTCAGAGGCAGGCGCCTAAAGAACAATGGCAACTTTCCCTTATGGTCTGTCCCAAAAATTTGAGGAAAGATAAGAAATATACCATTCGATTCATCTCAAAATTTTAAGGAACTCTGCATTTTTAGTTTTTCCGAGATTATTCCAGAAAAAATTAAATATTTTTTTGAAAATTGGCAGAATAATTTCTTAACCTTGGTTCATCTCTTCATTGCAAATGGCGGCGGGGTGACAAAAAAGGTTTCAATTCTAGAGGTTAGTTTCAGGTTAGGGGCAGGATTAAAACCAACCTCCTTTTTTCAGTTGGTAGGTAGAATAGAGTAGGTTTATCGCCCATGGACGAAAATAGCTAGGTCTTAGGCCCTGCTACATTTTTGGATAGAGATTTCCTAACTTTGTATGTAGGTAGTACCCTTAGCCTATACCTACCTAGCCCAGCCTAACCTAAACCAGCTCAGGTGTATTGCCGCGGCTTTACAATGCGTTCCAAGAACGTCGCCTACCTGTTCAAATAAAATTGATAGGTACCTAATGAGCGCCATATCGCCCAGTCTTCAGCTTGCCGCATCCAGCATCTCCCTACCAATTGCGTCTTACACTACGTTTGCCGAGTCGCAGTCTCCACTAAAAACAAGAACACGTTTGCTTTTCGATTCTTAACTTACCCATGGCACAACTATTATTTGTATTATAGGTAGGTACGTGGAGTATCGTACGTACCGTACCTTCCTGAAGTGAAGACATATAATTAACCGCTATCTCAATAAAAGTCATAGGTCTACCTACCTATAGTCATCGCCAAAATTACTTACCTAGGTATAGCGGTGAACAGATGAAGATTCCAATCCAAAGCACAGAGCAGCTTCTGTTGTCTTGCAATAAGTGTAGTTTAGCGATTGCTCTTGACGGTTTTGGAGACTTCAACTTAACGAGTTACGAGCACCTACCTACCTAGGTAGTATCTAATCAAAAATGTTTTTAGGTAGGTACCTATCTACCAAAATAGATAACTTTGTAATAATTCCTAATATCCCAGAAGGATCGAGTGGTTGGCCTTACTACGTTACGTACCATTCTAGCTTTACCAATAGGTAATACTATCTATAAACTAGCCAAACTCGATGTGGAATGTTTATAAGCAAACCATTAGGAACACACACACACAACGCTTACACAAAAAACTAAAACTCACTTGCTTTGCTTGGCGTCGAGTTTCAGATAGGTACCTACGTATAATAAATTGCATTGATTCTTTGCAACAGTCTGCAGTTAGCCAAATCGTGGCCAAATTGTTTCAATAAGTAATACTAGTTCTAATTTCACTCTGTTGCTGCGTCTTTTTATACGCAATTTACATCCTTACTTACGTCTGCCGATTTGAGATCCTTCCTTCAATAAATATTGCTTTATAATTTATTAATTTTAAATACTTTATTTACAAAGAAAATAAGTGCAATTAAATACCTACCTAATAATTTATATTATATAAAAAGACGCAGCAACAGAGTGAATTTTAGGTTAAGTATGGGCGGTTTGTTTACAAACATTCTAAATCGAGTTTGGCTAGTGTATATGCATAAGATAAGAAAACATACCAACTAGGTAACTGGTCAGTGGAATCGTATAATTTTATTAATATGCGCAGGCAAACTCATAGATGAAATATTTTTTATCTTGGTGATAAATTATAAGTACCTACATTTTCAAGAATGCTTAGGTAAGTACAGTATATCAATTCTTGGGGTTAGTTTCTTTCAATTCTTAGTAACTTTTTCCATTATCTGTGAGGTAGCGCTACCGAGTAAGTATTGTTATTCGGTTTCCTCTCTATCGTCATTTAGATAGGTAGGTACCTAAATACCTGAAAAATAAACACATCGATACTATAATATTATAAAGAGGAAAGATTTGATTGTTTGTTTGTTTGTATTGAATAGGCTTCGAAACTACTGGACCGATTTGAAAAATTATTTCATTGCTATGAAGTTTACTTTCAGGGAGTGACATAGGTTATATTTTATCCCGGAATTCCCACGGGAACGGGAACTACGCGGGTGAAACCGCGAGGCGATCGTCTAGTTATTTATAAAAGGAAAGGAATGTTCAATGTTTGTAAGACTTATTTATTACTAAAATGTATGGGAGAATTTTAGTAACGATAGCTAGGTAGGTACAATACAAACACTGCACCTAAGTAGGTACCATATAAATCTAAATTGTTAATAAGATTTCTATGGTAGGTACTTACGGAGTATTAGGTAAGTACTACTAACTTTTACTAGGTATGCATAATTTTATGTAGACTAGGCACATACCGACAATCTTACGAAGTAGGTAGGTAGGTGAACAATGAAAACAAAATATTACCGTTTTGCACAAAAACAAAACGGATATTATGTGAGTGGAGAAACGGACAGCATGGTTTGAAGAACTGCATTTGAAATATGGATGTATATATATGTCTCTATGGTAGTTTTCTTGGGAATAATGCCTTAGTTCCTCCGTCAAAGTCATAGCAGCAAGTGTCTGTCATTGTGACTGTCAATGTCAACTCATAGTGTCATCAACACCAGCAAGTACCTTGCTGATGCTGTCCGTTTCTCCACTCACATAATATCCGTTTTGTTTTTGTGCAAAACGGTAATATTATATGTGTTTCGAAACGGACAGCATGGTTTGAAGACCTGTTTGTTATCTGCTGGTGAAAGACGGACAAACGCTATGTGAAAATAAAATGTATGACATGTAACTAAGTAGGTACTAACATGTAATACATAAATAACAAAGTCAAAGATCTTAGGACATAACTTCTAAGACTTTAAAGTTGTGTAAAACAAAATATTGAGTATTTATCAAATCTAATTGATCAGAAATCAACGATACTTAGCATCACACAAAGTGCCCCTGAAGCACATTTATGTACACTTGGATGTGGATAGTGGCAGCCGGCGACGCCGTTCTGCAGTTGTATTGTGCGCCGTCATGCAGGTCACTTCGTTGGGGCTTAGGTCTGGATAGTGGCAGCCGGTGACGCCGCAGTTCTGTCGCTGTACAGCAGATCGCTTCGTGGGGCCGGACAATGTTTAAAACTGTCATAAACTGGGTAAAAGGCAGTGATCTAAGTATGAAAATATTGTATGTATAGGTAATATAGGTATTTCATTATTTAAATGAGTAAAGTTCTGGTTTCTATTTGAAACTTTACTATGGACCATTTAGATTCATCAATTTATTAAATAGGATTATGGTATTCATAAAATCTTGCTGATTTAAAATGCAAGCTCTAAAATGCAAGGTCTAATATTTCAATGAATGGAATTCTGCTTAGTAGAATATTTTCAGTTTGAATGTGATAGTTTTAATTTTATCTAATTCAGGATTTATTTGTTGATCACATGCTTGGTAATGTGCTCATTTTTAGAATCAATAAATTTAATTGATCTTGCTATTATGAGATCTGGGATTCACATAAACATACTTCATAAGTATATCTTTAATTAACTGTCCATACTAATTGCATTTAGTTCAAATAGGACTTTTAACATTATTACATTACAAATATAAAATAAAATATGTTATGGTATGGATAACTTATTTACAAGGGGTTATTTCGCTATAACCCTTGCTGTGTAATTATCGGTATTTCTATGTAATATAAAGATGGTAGTTAATGATATCTACATATAGCTTTTTAGTTCTCTGAACTGAACAACATAAGTACTTGAATCAGGTCCAGTTGCAGAAAACACCAAAACAGGTGTCTGCTTGGGTATGTTATTGTTTTCATGAAAAATACTTGGTTATGAATCCACTGACACCATAACTCCATGGTGTTCCCGCTAGACGATATATATCTAATTGCGGAGAACCACGTCATATCCGACGGTAAAGGGTAATGGTACCTTGGTTGGTGATAATGATGGACAATCTGATACAGGACAGTGGGTGACGTGCCTAGTCTTACCACTTGTCTACTTCACCGTACCGTCTAACCCCCCTTCCCCCCCCACACTTTTTTACCAAAAGTTCCAGTGTCTCCATCTGAGGGGGGACTTCACTGGGGAGAGAACATTAGAGGAGCTCAGACAGAACCTCAATACAAGATTTAAAATGTATAAGCCAGAAGCATTATCATAGATTGTGTGCTATCCTCTCAGGCTCGAATATATTGGCAAAATGTCGGTCACTTTGTTGGGGCGTAAATCGCCTGGTATGTATGCCCCATTATCCGGATACAGTCTCCGAGGGCGACGTGTATATTCAGACAAGACTGATCACACTTCGACTGAAGGTGTTATAAAAGTTGTTATAGAGAGGTATCGCTTTTAAGACCAAGTGCCAGCGGGGCCTATAGCCAGCTGTGGACTAATATAGGCTGATGATGATGAAGTGTCACCTAGGAAACCTCTTTTAAATACGGTCCCCGAGGCCAGAGGTATTTAAGTACCATTCGAGCCATTGAAGGCTTAACGAAAAATTGCATCCTTATCTCCTCCGCACTGGAGTTAACATTGTTAGTGTCCATCTGCTAGTTTAACCTATCAGGTTTAGCAACGGGGCACCAGAGTCGTCACCTCTGCGGGTCACACCGCAGAGTCCAGGCCATGAATGGGGTAATACTCACACTCATAAATTTATTAGCCGTAGGAGCAAAAGGCACACTTGGTTAATATGAGAAGAAATATAATAATGAGAAGTATTGTACTATTTTACTGTAATAGCCTTCATTTGATGTCTATAATGCCACGCCCCATGTTCCGGATACAGCTTCCGCAGCCGGGGGCAATAAGTACCGTTCCGATACTCTGTTTAGATTATTTGGCTGGCAGACGGCCATGCCGCTATACCTCCCCGAGAGGCATGCTGCCGTAGTAGTGTCCTGAATCGTCGTCAAGACAGCTCCAATAACATCATCGCCTAGCCCAAGTAAGCATGCGATGGCCCCTAATTTAGGATATAGCCTCCGAGGCCAGGGGCAATAAGTACCATACCGGTATTATGTTGATTATTTGACTGTTAGTTGGCCAAACTATAACATAACTCTCTCATGAACATCACCATTATTAGTTCCAGTTACATTGTTTCTGACGATAGGATAAAGTTTCCCTTATTTTATACTTAAAATAATAAGTTTCGTTTACCGGTATGAAATGGTATAGTCCCACATATTGGCTTGAGTGTCAGATATTTGATAGGGTCATTGCCCACCTGACTGGAAATGAAATGGTATAGTCCCACATATTGGCTTGAGTGTCAGATATTTGATAGGGTCATTGCCCACCTGACTGGAACCTCTCGTTCAAATGAGTGCATCCGATGCATCTCGTCAAAAGTGGATCACATCCGAGTGAAACCAACTGTGAAGGTTTGGTTATCTATGAGGTTTCAAAGTATTTATTGTAAACCAAATAATTATGTAATGATCCTCTGCTACTTAATTAACAAAACTAAGAAAAAACTTTGAGCTCTTGTGACTCTTGTGACTTGTGAATATTGTAATAAAAATTTAATATACCAGATTCTGATGGTGTGTTGGTGAGCACTAACCTTCACCTGAAGTGAGTTGCACTAACTCAAACAAAATAGCAGTAGGAATTTATCTTTAATTGAAAGGAATGCCATTGCCCTGCTGTTGGACATCCTAGGTTAATAATAGTAATCTGTATTTGTCTTGATCATTTTTAGTTTGTTGCAGAGAATTTAATTTTGATTATTTCAAACTTTGGGTCTAAATGATTTTCAGAATAATACGGGGTCAATAATAGAACTAATTTTAGGTACTTACTATTAAATAAAGTTGTTCTATGAAAGCCATAGGAAACAACTGTGGAAATAACCTATGATTCTGGGAATGTGAAACTAGGTTCAATATGTGATGTTCATTCCAACTGGTGTCAACAGATCTTGGAAGTAAATCATGTTTTAGATAGGTACTTCAAAATGTCGGAGATCACCATGACAATGATCTAGAGCATAATATTCAGTTTCAATGCAATGAAAGTAACATATTATGAGAGACTACAAAGTATTTTTATGTTTGGCACCTTACTCCGAGTAAGTGTTAAACATACCTGCAGGTAACTTTATTTACAAGCTGTAATGTGAAAGGTCAATTTGCAGAACCTTTTAACTTAATAGTTATAAGGTAGGTAGGTACTGTTCTTTAAATAATTTAAGCAAAAGAAAGCTATAATTATATACCTACTTATGGCATTTTCATAATATTATATTTAAATTCCAATACAATATAGATTACTTAGTCAAAAATCAGCTCTTGTTCTGATATATTCTCTGTACTCTGTCTGCCAGTAACAATGAAATATGTAGCAAAATTCTGATTCTTCAAAATAAAGTGGTGATTCTGCCCCTAACAGTACAAACTGAACCTGGGGACTTATTATTATGATTATTATTATTGTGCTAAGGTTTAATCTTCTCTGTGAAAAACCGGTAAAAAACAAAGCACATGGGCCTCAGGCAAGTGCACTTCAGGTGCTAGGTCGTTCATTTTGCAGGATTTTTCTGACAATCCTACAAGTGTTTAGTATGACAGCTTTTAGCATTAATGTGTCAACTTTTTATTTACCAAACCAGGTAGGTAGGTACTACCAGGTAGCCTACGAAGATTTCGATATGTTATTTATGTAGGCATTTGTATGTCTTGCCCTGCCAAACTTTGGTGTCAATGATGTTTTTATTTCAAGCAATTATTTCATACCTATTACATGCACATAAATCTGTTTATAATAGTAGTCATGTTACTAAATCATCATCTTTTCATCAAAAGTATGTTTGTAACACTCAATTAGAGATTGCAAAATGATTTAACATGATCTTTAGGTGCTAAAAGGTGCCACCGCACCTTCCGTCTATAGGTTATGTACTTCAACCTGGGTTATTATCGCAATAACTTGATAAGACAAACTGTACTAGAGGATCACACTCGTGCGTGTACCGGCCGGCCTGATGGTGCCGGCGACATGAATAAACAAAGTATTAGGTACCATCCGATGGGAACTTTGTGCCAGGCTCGTGATTGAGTTTTCCACGCTTACCTCATAGCCAGTGGTCGGGATTATAACTCGGAGAGATGGGCACGAATTTTGCACAAAGTAAATGCTTGTACTTCACCATAAACATCGTTTTTTCACCAAAAAAACCATAAAAACACAAAATTTTCCGCATACACCGCTGAAAATTTCAAACGCTATGAGTTGACATTGACAGTCACAATGACAGACACTTGCTGCTATGACTTTGACGGAGGAACTAAGGCATTATTCCCAAGAAAACTACCATAGAGACATATATATACATCCATATTTCAAATGCAGTTCTTCAAACCATGCTGTCCGTTTCGAAACACATATAATAAACTCTCGATGTACAATAACTTACGATGGCGAAGGGTAGGTAGGTACCTATGTAGTTCTTTAGCACCCATGAAAGAAAATATATTCTTTGAAACAAGTTTCTTTGCTACTACAACTTTTTGTGAAATCACTCTCACAAACACTTGGGTAAGGATAGAAGGTTCACCTGTAGTATTATTTTGATAAGTTTATTTTGAAAATCATTTTGTCAATCATTTTGTCAACAAACACATTACAAAAGCGCGCGGATTGGACCACAGAATAATGACAGGCAGAGTTGGTAGTGCTGTCAATGTCAAAAACAAAATGGCGGATTCTACGAGTTTTTATCACCCTAGCTTCGCCCAAATTGCTATTCATCCACATTTTCAAAAATTAATTTAATTTTTCATGCAATAAATATGGAAAAACTAAATATACAGTTTTATTCAGAATTTCCGGAGCTATCGATCGATACCCATGCGATCTTTCCTCATGATCACTCATAATTCTTGCCATTGTTCTTTGATTGGCTGTCAGACTTTGCCAAACGGTTGTCAATCGCCAATCATAGAACAAATTATACCTTTGAGAACCACCCTCTTTCGCTAATTGAGAGCTAGGGTTTCATTGCTATAACTCACTAGTGAGTTATAGATTTTTTTTTTAATTTTATTGGTTGAGTTGCTTTGTTCTTAAAAAAGTTTTTATTCAAAAAAAAGATCGTGTTCAATAGAACAAATAAATTAATGTTCCTATTGCTTGCTCATTTCATGCAACTTCTTATATAAATAGATAATTTTAACTCGAACGTGTTTATTAAATAAAACTTTCACTCAAATATAACTTTTGTTTTCTCTGTAATAAAAAAAAACTTTAAATTCCCCATTTTGTACGTGGCAGAATAGGCGCAAACCCTATGCGCGACGAATAAAAAAAAACCTCATCCCTTTAGTCTGTGGCCGATCGCAATGCGCGTGCATAGGAAAACTGATTAATTTTTATCTACTAAATAAAATGAGTTTTTATTGTTTGTTATTTTATTCACAAGTGTGTTGGTTGAAAAACGTCGTATGATACACGTGCCTATTGATGATTACCGTCCTCGGCTCTCTGATGGATGGATGGATGGATGTTTGTTATCTCTTCACGCCAAAACTACTGAACGGATTAGGCTGAAATTTTGCATACAGGTAAGTCTAACCCTGGAATAAAACATAGGCGACTTTTTATCCCATAAATCAGTTCCCGTGGGATAGAAATAACCTCAAAACTTTTCCATAGAAACAACGCGTGCGAAGCCGCGGGCAGAAGCTAGTTAGTAATAAATGTGTAGGTAACATGACGACGTTGTTTAGTGTGACTAAAAAAGTAATCTGATTACTGTTCTTACAGCCTGTATTTATTTATTTGAAGAAAAAAAAATACAGAATTTATGACCGATCCATATTTCACTTTTGCTTAAAGAATATGAAATAGTTCCCGGTGGCGATAATCTCCCCTGTCGCTGTGACTTTGAGGGTCATTGCAGATTTAGCTCTCTTGAACGGGAACACGTAAGGGAAGTAAGGGAATTCCATGCTTACGTTACTTATGTTGGTGTGACCCTAGAATAAATGAAAATTCATCACAGTAATGTTATAAATGCGAAAGTTTAGATTTTTTTGGTGTTTGAACGGATGTTTGTTGGTCGGTTGAAAATAGTTTTTGCTTAGGGGTCTCAGCAAAAACTATTTTTAACCGACTTAAAAAAAGGACGATGCTCTCAATTCGGGTATGTTTTCCATGTTTCTATGTTAGTTCATATCTCCGCAAATTTTGCTGGTTATTTCACTATGTATCGATAACTAGTTTCTGCCCGCGGCTCTGCACGCGTTGTTTCTATGGAAACGTCTAAAGGTTATTTCTATTCCATGGGGTCTATTTTATAGGATAATAATAAAACGTTAAGTGCGAGTCGGACTCGCGCACTAAGGGTTCCGTTTAATTGTAAGACCTTGGTTCTTGCCATAGCAGGTTCTTGCCAAATATCGTTCATGATTCTAGGTCAACATGAAGTAGGTATAGGTACCCTGTATATTTTGGTCGAGGGAGAGAATCAAAAAAAATTATTTTGATGAATAAACTACAAATTTCCGGTTTTAGGTTTTTTTCCTTTACTCGTGATATACGAGACCATGCTTCTTGCTAAATTTTATGATTCTACGTCAACGGGAAGTACCCTATAGGTTATGGTCCATAGCGAGAATCAAAAGTTATTTTTTTGTGAATAAACTACATATTTACTGTTTTCGGATTTTTTCCTTCATTTGTGTTACAAGGCCTTGCTTCTTGCCAAATTTCATAATTGTTGGTCTACGGGAAGTACCCTATAGGTTTTGTGTGCATGTGATTCCCTTAGAAATTTCAAAATATTCGGACGGCTAAAAAATAATAGTAAACGGCTGTAACTTTTGAGTGCGTTGACTTAGAAGTTTTATATATATCACGGCTTCAAGAGGTCACGGATTTGAGTATTTGACGTTAATTTCAACTCGATACGTCCACGCGTTCCTGACAAAAGAGGGTTGATAGACGGACGGACAGACAGACAGACGGACAACAAAGAGAGTTCCTTTTTTCCTTTTTAGATACGGAACCCTAAAAAGTAGCCTATGTCTTATTCCAGGTCTAGAACTATCTGTGTATATAAATTTCAGCTCGATCCGTTTAGTATTTTTGGCGTGAAGAAGGAACAAACATCCATTCATACATCTAAACGTCTAAACTTTCGCATTTATAATATTAGTCTATACTATAATGTTACTAGCTGGCTCGGCGAACTTCGTACCGCTCTCACCTTTTAAACCTTCCCTGAATAAGCTACCCTATCTTTCAAGTTGGATCAAACTGCACACGGTGTGCAAATTTAATTTAAAATCGGTTAAGTAGTTTATAAGTCCATCGCGGACAAACAACGTGACACGTGATTTATATATCTATACTATAATATTATAAAGAGGAAACATTTGATTGTTTGTGTGTTTGTATTGAATAGGCTCCGAAACTACTGGACCGATTTGAAAAATTCTTTCACCGTTAGGAAGCTTACTTTTCAGGGAGTGGCATAGGCTATATTTTATCCCGGAATTCCCACGGGAACGGAAACTACGCGGGTGAAACCGCGAGGCGATCGTCTAGTATTAAGATAAAGAGGAAAGATTTGATTATTTGTATTGAACAGGCTCCGTTACTACAGGACCGATTTGAAAAATTATTTCTCCGTTAGGAAGGTTACTTTTCAGGGAGTGACATACCTAGGCTATATTTTATCCCGGAATTCCCACGGGAACGGGAACTACGCGGGTGAAACCGCGAGGCGATCGTCTAGTATGATATATGTATGATGTGATGTGCTGATGTTATCGTGATTTACAAAAAAATAAGAATTAAGAGCCGGTGTCGTCACGAACGTGTTCGTGATGCTGCATTTCACAGAGGTCGTGTCTCCAATAATTATAATATGCTATGTTATAAGTAAGTACCTACTCACTTTAGACACCGGACAGGAAATGCCACTCTTCCGTATGCGACTCCCGACAAAGTCATCCTTATTAATGAAGTCACAGAGCTTGAAATGCAACTCGACGAACGATGGCTTGTACTCATTGTGGAGATATTCGTATAGGACCATGCTTATCTGTGAACAAAGAGATATTGAGGGTATTCGATTCGCGTTGCCCGCAATATTAAAATTTTTGGTGGTTTTTTAATTTTTTCTACTTTCTACGAAAGAAAACTTATGAAACTAGCGGAAAAGCAATGCTCCGCAAATACTTAGCAGGTTTTTACTTTCTGTAAATCCAAAATAAAATTACTTTCAATTCAGTGGAATTTTTGGAGCGTTTGGCAATTATATCAACCTATTCCTTGTAAAACGCAGGAAAAAATCAAAAAATAACAATCGTGTGTCGAGTCACTGCTGATCGAGATATAGATTTTGCTCATTTTTAAACGATTTCAAAAGAAGGAGATTCTCATTTCGTCTGTATGTTTATTTTTTCAATGTATGTATGTTACTTGGTATCTCCGCCTGTGGTTAACCGATTTTAATGATTCTTTCACTATTGTACCTTTAGATAAAGATCCCGTATTATCCCATAAAAATGTTATTCTTCACGAAACTCCGTATTTCGTGTTGCAAAGTAGTTCTTCTTTCATTTGTCGTTCAGATATATATATTACGTACCTACTGAATTATTCTTGCGAGATAAAGTAGTTATAGACTCTAGATCTGAAGACAAAAAAAAGAGAAAAAAATATACTTAAGTACATAATTATATCTATGTAATGTATTGAATATTTAAAATATATTCTTTAAAATACTGACCATTTACTGATCAAATCTCTAGAATACTGACGCCCGGTCGGTCAATTGGACATCAAAATACGAATGTCAGTTGCCATTTTCCACCAAATTACACTCAGACTAGATTCTGCCCGCGGCTTCGCACGCGTTAATTAAACAAAATTGTGAATCTAAACCATTCCCAGATCCCCTTGAACACACACAAAAAATTTCATAAAAATCGGTCCAGTCGTTAAAATTGTGAATCTAAACCATTCCCAGATCCCCTTGAACACACACAAAAAATTTCATCAAAATCGGTCCAGTCGTTTGAGAGAAGTTCAGTGACATACACACTCACAGAAGAATTATATATAGTAAGATATGTACCTACCATGTTAATAATTTATGATGTGTGTTTTTGTTCTAAAGTGATAGTGTATATATCTATCTATGTAATGTATTATATTATGTATATCAGCGTCCAGCAATGGAGGAATATAGGCCGGTGAGGTGATACATTATTCTGAGTATTGTGTTTAAAAAAAACCGAACTACACTTGCTAGCTTTAAACTGGAATCGCTTCAAGGGTTGTTCAAGACTAATTTTTACAATTTCTTTGCAGTGAACTATGAGTTAAGTTATGTATTCCCTTACGCAGGATTTATGGGCGACGATAAATTTTGATTTAATGCACGATAATGTCCGCTGCCACACCGCAGCAGTGACTAGACAGTACCGACAGACGTCTTCCATGTCGGCATTCCCACACTAGACTGGCCAGCCCTTATTCCTGACTTGAACCCAATCTGGCATATGTGGGACGAGCTAAAACAGCGGATACGAGGGAGAAATCCAGCTCATCCAGCTCCGGCGCCGATAGAAGCCGATAGATGCAACTTCGACCTATTGCAATAATTCCCAAAATTTAGGTAGCCAATTTAATTAATTTTAAATCTTCTTGATATCACTTGAAAGGTAACAAAATTACCTTTCAAATGATATACCACAATCTATAGTTCATTGTACATAAATTGTAAAAAAATTGTTTTAATCAACTCGCGCGATGAAGCGATTCCATTTTAAAGCTCGCTATATTAAATTACTTAATACTAACAGATACATTGTTCCCAAACTCTTGCTGAAGATCACCTTCAAAGTGGGTGACATAAGGGCTCCTTCTGCCATTTCTTCTAACAAAGGCTTTCCCATTCCTCACATATTTTTCATTTTGATAAGTAATTTCGATTCTTTCCGGGACGATTGCCAAGGCATGATTCGGTTCACATATTATTTCTTTGACATGCAAAGAAAGTACCAGAATTAACGTAAAAAGAATAGGACTCGAAACACTGTGTAACATATTGATGAATGCGAGATAATCCGTTCATTATTTTGCTATGCAGCGTTTTGTACCTAAAGCGATAATAATTCCTACAAATATCATCTAATCACAAAAATGTTTGTTTGCTAGTACTACACTATATTGAGGTCTATTAGAGAAGTCTATTAGATTTGAGATAAGCAGATATGTGCTTTAGATAAGGATAGTACAGTACCATTTAATAGAGATGAATTTAATTCTGGAGTAAATAAAGCATGAAACCCGATCTAGGCGACCGATATCATTAATAAAATTTGATTATCAAATGCTTTTTTGGGCACATTAAAATTGTAACCTATAAAGTATTTTATTTCCTTAACAACTGATACAGTTTTAACTACATTATGTCACAAAGGGTGTCCTGTGGGAAAATTCTGGCTTATTTTCGGTTTGCGTAAATATTATAACGTCTCAATGTTCAGAGCCCAGTTAAAGTGGCTTCCAATTCGTCGCCGTCGTGACCTGCACGGTCTCTTGCTTCTTAGTCAAATTCTGGACTATCCCCTCTATCCTTCTTACCTACGTGAGCGTTTTGAGTTCCTGTACATTCATGTCAAGTCATGACAGACCCTGGCCTGTAGAACATCTTTGCCCCTTGTTCTTGAATTTTGTCGTTCACTCGTCTAGCCGGCTCTTTACTGTCGACTCGGTTAGGTTGTGGAATTCTCTCCCCTACAATATTCGTGCTAGGCCCTCACTCTACCTGCAAGCGTAAAGTCAAAGAGCATTACTTACCTATCTTCATGACTGTTATAATTTGATGTAGGTATCTTCTATACTAATATTATAAAGAGGAAAGATTTGATTGTTTGCTTGTTTGTTTGTATTGAATAGGCTCCGAAACTACTGGACCGATTTGAAAAATTCTTCCACCGTTAGGAAGCTTACTTTTCAGGGAGTAACATAGACTATATTTTATTCCGGAATTCCCACGGGAACGGGAACTACGCGGGTGAAACAGCGAGGCGATCGTCTAGTATATTATAATTATGAGACATATGTAATTATTGTATGTGTATATTAGGAACATAGGTATTCTATTTTATATATTGAAATAGGTATCTTACTGTACTTGGAGACTCACGGAGGCGCCTTCGTAGAGACATCTCAGCACCTCAACAGTCTACTTGGCATCGCTGTAAGGATTCCAGAACAGCCCAGGTTTCGACGGAGTCAAAGGCCTTCTCATAATCCACAAAAGCCAGACAAAAGGCCTGATTATACCTCTTCGGACTTCTGTATAATCTGCCTCACTGTGTGCATGTGGTCTATAGTGCCATATCCTCTGCGAAACCCGGCCTGTTCTGGTGGCTGGCACTCGTCGAGTTTCCTGGCGAGACAGTTCGTGACCACTCGTGAGAACAGCGTATAGAGGTAGACGAGACTCAGGAGTGAGATGGGTCTGTAGTTTTTAAGAAGGGTTATATCTCCATTCTTAAAAAAGAGCACCACCAAACTCCCGCTCCACGCCATTGGAGTTCTCCCACTGTGGAGGACGGCGTTGAAGGCAACAAATGTAGCCCCTAGAAGCTGCTGAAACTTCTCGGTGCCCGCCATGATTTGGATTGGGTTACGTCGGAACGTGGACTTCATCAGACGGTTTCTTTCAAGCTTCAGGTTGATATTCAGAGAGCCTCGGAGGAGTCGGTGATCTGATCCGGTATTAAACCTGTTGATACTGAGACATCTCTCAAATATATTCAGAGATGTCTCAGTGATCAACATTAGCTTCATGCCATGATGAAGTCGATCTCATTTTCACACACATTTTTGATCTTTTTGTGTCAAGTGGTGCCTCAAACAAAGTGTTGTTCGAGAGTTCCAATCTGCATCGTTTACGAATATGCTAACAAGAAGCACCATTTTTGAATCATTTCTAAAGGTAACTTGCCCTAGTATTTTTCGGAATAATATTCTCAGACCACTCGTATTCTTTGATGCCAATCCGCTGTGGTTCTATTCTTCTGATTCAATATTTACATTCAATAACGTTTATTTCTGCCTTTAACAAGCTCTTAGAATACTAAAAGCCTATTTCGTCAATTTTCAATTGAAGTATGAAATTAAGTGTTTTATTTATGACTAGTTTATGCCTGCGGCTTAGCACCCGTTGTTTATATGGAAACTTTTAAAAGTTATTTCTATCACATGGGAATAGATTTATGGGATAAAAAGTCATCCATACATCTAAACTTTTGCATTAATAATATTAGTGTGATTCTCTTCTTTCCGATCCTATCAATCTCCAATCAATTTGTCACCAAGCACTTTGCTCCTTCCAGATGTGTCAAAGCCTCTTCGACGGCGAGACAACCTACACGCTGCAAGACGTGAACGCCATGCGCGGACGCATAGGCAAGCTGGCGGAAGGCATAGATCTTCTCAGCAAGCAGATCTCCACGTTCCCGGCAGAGCCCGGCACCCGCACGGCCAGGTTGCACAACGCTATAAGACAGGCCGCGGCGCATTATATCAAGGTTTGTGTAGAATTTAAACATATAAACATTTATATATAACTCAGACATAACAAAAGTCGCAAAAAAATCTTAAAAACTTTCGAGGCTCCTTCTGCTCACCGTTTTAAATTGTCTTTTCTTTCGCAAATTTCCCAATCGTCGTCGCCAAGACTTGAGAATTTTCGAGGCTCGCTCCGTTCACCGTTTTTATATCGTCTTTTCAAATATCATGGTGGTCTTCCAACACCAACGTTGGAAGAACACCAACGAACTAAATTGTCCCTCGTTGAGGGATGAAACGTTGGTGTTCTTCCAACACAAATAAGATGCGTAGTTAACCCGCTTACATCCGTAATGAATTAGTCAAACTACGATGGTTTTTTTAGTAAAATCAGACGTACCACATTCATATCACATAAAATAGTGTCTGCCAGCAGCTGCTTCGCACGCGTTGTTTCTATGGATTTTTTTAAAGGTGATACTATCCCATTTACGGGATAAAAATTAGCCATGTTTGATACCAGTATTAGATTTATCTGTATGCAAAATTTCAGTCCGATCCGTTCAGTAGTTTTTGCGTGAAGAGGTAACTAACATCCATCCTAACATATATACGTCTAAGCATCCAAACTTTTCAAACATCTATAATATTAGTGTGATGTGAAAGCGCGGGAGGAGTTGGGGTCAAACCCCGACCCTTCCCGCGGGTGTTATATGAGGCGACTAAGGGGCATCCACCGGGAGGCGGGCAGCAGCGCAACCTGCAACAATTCTGCCACCTAACTGCCAAGCTCTGGATTATGAGCACTACCCTCCATGAGATAAAAGCCAATAAGTCGCTTATCGGGGAGCCCTACGTCTAGCAGTGGACTAATATAAGCTGTTGAGGTGAGGTGAGGTGAAAGTTTGGATGAATGGATGTAGGTTTGTTAGTTCTTCACGCCAAAACTACGTGACGGATCCAGCTGAAATTTTTCACAAATGTGTGTGAACTACCGAGTACTAATGGTCTGTATTCTGTAAATTATGGTAATAGAATGCCGGTAGTTAAATGTAGCACACTTCCAAAGTAATAAGCGATCTTGCCATAGCATATTTTTGTTACATTTTGGTTTTATAATAAACAATTTTTTCCAGGAGAACTTATTGTCGCTCGGCAAGCTACCAACCGAAGCTCAGATCGAAGAGGTCAGGAGACAGCGATACGAGCGAGCGGAGAGACAGATACAGATGGAGAGAGAGCGAGTCGAGAGGGAGAGACAGAGGACTGAGAGCGTCGGTGCCGGCCCTAGCGGTGAGTAGAATGCACTAGGGATATGATAAAATCGCTCAGCAAGCAACCTACCGAAGCGCAGATCGAAGAGGTATGGAGACAGCAGTACGAGCGAGCGGAGAGACTGATACAGATGGAGAGAGAGCGAGTCGAGAGGGAGAGACAGAGAAGTGAGAGCATCGGCGCCGGGCCTAGCGGTGAGGAAGACCCGTCAGGCACTGGCTAACGGTTGGCAGCCTAGGCGGTTCGTATGACCGGCCAGCCGCCTGACGCTGTTCGAATATGTGACTGACGGCTATGGGGGCCAACCGCGATGAAACCACGTTAAGCGGTTGGGTCGCACGAAGGCGTGTTGGTCCATAAACGAAACGGACGCCGCCGTTGAGGTAGCTTGTATACTTACTCTATTTTTACTCCCGAAAACAATGTAAAAAAAATAAAAAAGATACTGGATTCATCCTTTACTATGAAACACGCAATAGTTCGCACTGTTCCTGAACTGCAGAAGCGCGAAGATAATTTTTTTTGTGTCGAAGTTCATGTTGGGCAACTCAAACGTACAAACTCATCGGCGGCTCAACGCAAACTAAACTGCCCAAAAACCACCAGTGCGTATAAACAAGATGGCGGCCAACCGCGAAGTGGGCCGCGGCTCTTCATTTATCCGCCGCGGTAGAAGTTTGGCGGTGACGCTTTTAGCGTACAATCACAAGCGGTTTATTAGTGAACTGGACAAGCGGCTAGCCCGGCGGTCAACCGCTAGTGCGTAGAAGCGCTCAGAGTGCACTAGAGTCTCGAAATATGATACTATCTCTACCGGTGTGGCAGCGGCCGGCGACGCGACGAGGCCCGCCGCGGCGCCGCGGGCATCGAACTTTTTAATCTACAGTGTGTTATAGATAATCTCATGTATAATCTAATATAATCTTTTTCAGGTTACGAAAACCGCGCAAATGATGATGATGACGATGACAACCCTCTGCTGGAACAGATGAACATCATCAGGGGCTACATCAAGAAAGCTAGAGAGGAACTTAAGTTTGAAGAGGTAAGACAACATAATATCGACAGTACCTAGGTACTATATGCAGCAAACTCTCTATCTACGTCTCAGTTGATACCTAACCCTAAAAAATGCAGGACATTTTCACACAGCTTCGTCCGTGGTATTATTTAAAAATTTCTTTCTTGTTTTTGTAGGAAATCAAAGGTTTTTTGGAATAAATGATTGTGATTCCCAACAAAATTCGCTAGGTTCCTACTTCTTAGTGAAAGAGCTACGGTAGAGGTAACGTACCAAGTTCTTTATATAAGTTGTGTTTAGGGAACCAATTACTGATATTATTTTCTTTTATGGAAACACATAAATCGAACCCGCATACTTATTGTGTCTCAGGAAGACAATTGTCCCACAGGCGTAGGACATTATGCGGATTACAGACTGAAAAGTAAGCTGACTTATATTTGGCTGAGCTCGGATAGCTGACGCAGTTTTCCATACTTGCGTGCAGGATGCAAACTATGCAAGCTTAGGTGTGTAGTATGAAAATAGTTATTTGTTTAACAAGTGGGCAAAACGATTTGTTGTTGAACGTGCCGATATTAAATCACGAGCTAGCGAAGCAGTCTAGAATAGAGTCTTTCATAGAAAACAAAATTTCGTCCGTTCATGGTTTAAAAGAGGTTTGTAGCATTTTTACCCTCCAAGGTTGTTGACCAAAATTAGTTTCTGACATTCGACCTCTTTTATAAATTACAAAATATTTTCGCTAGTCGTGGTGAAAAGGTGTATGTTTAGCTCGAGAGCAAATACGTTTAATTTTGTGCCTTTTAATCCCGCGCTACCTCAACAGTCTACTTTAGAGCTACTCGCTACGCTCGTGACTCTATTCTAGACTGCTTCGCTAGCTCGGGATTTGATTAGCACGTTCAAAAAAAAAACCTTTTGCCCACTTGTTAAACAAATAACTATTATTCCACATTACAAATACGATTTTGCTCACTGTTTTTGAGCAGCAAAGTCACCGTTATCGAGCGTAGTTGTAAAAAGTTGGTTTTCGGTCTTCGACCAGGGTTAAAAAAGATAAAGGATTTTAGACTAAACAAATAAATTATTTTCTTGTCCTCAGGTCGCAATACTGGAAACAAATCTAAAAGAACTAAAGAAAGAGTACCAACTACAGAAGCTCAGTAAAACCTATTTCCTCATTCCTTAAGATAAATAAATAACTAGTTATAAGTTCGCCTTGTAGTCCAATTGATTTGATACCTATGTATTTACTCTGCCAAGATTAACTCGTTAAGTTTACATTTTGTACCTACCCTATTTATGTTAAGAAATAAATTTCATTTAACAATTACAAAGTGTTTTTTTTGTGTACCTATAACCGGGTTTAAAAAACATTAATAATAGGTACTTAATTGACATAATTGAACTAGAAAACAAGTATATGATACAAAATAAATAAAATAGGTAAATAGGTACCTAGGTCCTATTTAATAATATAATCTGTGATAATAATAATAAATAACTATGTATTTATTATCATCATCACAGATAATCGTTTAAAAATAAATAATACCTACTGAGTTATTGGTAGTTCACCGACGCAGCGTGAACTGCAGGTTTTACCGGTCGTATGACGTTTGGTTGCCTCCGGAACCGTAGTCCCACTGCGATGTCCGATGGCGTTCCTTCAATTCGGCGTAACAAAACGGTCAAGTGTGTGTTTGGTGGGACCACGAAAAAGTTTTGTCCCACCAGTGGGACATCGCAGTGGAACCACGGTTCCGGAGTGGTTTGGTTGGTCGAATGACAAACACATACCTAAGGTAACGTCTTTTCGTAGATTTTAATTTTCTAATGTTTATTGTAATAGTCCTTAATTACTCAAGTTAAACTCACCTTACTGGCCACCGCGATACAGGCTTTGCCTAGTGCGGAGGCCGAAAATATTTTTTTTTTTTCATATAAATGACCGAATTTAATTTCGTATAATTACATTTGATGTAACATACAAAACACCTAATCTCACATCAACCAATTTCATAACAACTAATATACACTTATTATAATTGAACTTGACATAACTTTCATATGATATAAATAACACTGATAACATAATAAATAATTTCAAAGTACATAATATTCAAATAGTCACACATCACATCACACTAATACAATAATAATTCATAAATAATAAAATTAACACTACACTAAATAATTGTCTAAAATAAACGATTATAAACTAAAATATAATTAAAATTGAATAATAACACTAATAAAATAATAATAATAAATGCGAAAGTTTATATTTTTGGATGTATGTTTGTTGCCTTTTCACGCTAAAACTACTGAACGGATCGGGCTGAAGTTTTGTATAGACGTAGTTCTAAGCCTGGAATAATACATAGGCAACGTTTCATTCATAAATCAGTTTCCATGTGGATGTAATAACATTAGAACGTTCCCATAGAACAATAGTGAGATCTTTTTTTAGGAAGGTCTATTTGAGGAAGGTCCATCGCATTACGTTCGTTTCGACAAAGCCCGTGTCTTGTCTAGGGAAAAATTATTTGTTCCCCGGAAGATACGCGAGGCGATAGAGACTGAACGACGGTCCAACTTCAATAGAGATAGAGGTTGGAACCTAGGTACCACCCGCTTGGAAGCCGTGTCTCTATGGGAAGTCGGATAGCAGTATAGAGCCGAATGTAGTTATTGTTAGTTCCGTGTGTACACAAAGTATAACTACAATACCCGCCACGATGATATCTCCGCAAGAAGTTGGCTCTCCTACTTAACAGCATCGAAAAGCAGCGTGCCCCCCACCACCCCCGGCACCTACGATCCGTGCACTGCGTGCTTTAGCCCGTAGTGCGCGCAAGGAGGACGCAGTACAGGCGCGACGCGGACCGCACTTACCCTGATGAAGTCCCTCGTTAAACGATGAAACGTTGGTGTTCTTCCAACACAAACTAGGTTCGTAGTTAACCCGCTTACATTCATAATGAATAGTGAGATCTTTGTTCCTTCTTCACAACAAAAGTACTGAACGGATAGGGCTTAATTTTATAGTAGTAAACCGTATTTTGTTTAAATAATGTTATGCTGTTTTCATAGTTATAAAGAGTTAGGTTGTGTGTTCGTGTGTCAATTATTTTGTGTGATTTAAGAAATCGTTTAGTTTTAATTGGTATAGTTGTTCTATTGGTTCTTAATATTTAATATTTAGGATTCTAATTTCAGTATAATTCGGTATGTAGGTATAGTGTACGAGTAATTCGTCAATTGGGTCTTTGGTTTTTTAGGTTGGTAATTGTTAAAGGTTTATTTAACTTTAACATGACACGCAAGTCGAATTGTCTTAGCTCTCACAGATCTCGAGCTATGGAAAGAGCTAGACGTGAGGAGACATCTCAAAGCTGAGCAACGAAATTTTGAGCAGGTGGAGCGTCAGGCGGCGCACAGAGCTGTTGAAACGCCAGAAGAGTTTCAAGC
The DNA here is from genome assembly GCA_963564075.1 of Eupithecia subfuscata. Taxonomy (NCBI): domain Eukaryota; kingdom Metazoa; phylum Arthropoda; class Insecta; order Lepidoptera; family Geometridae; genus Eupithecia; species Eupithecia subfuscata. Next base: position 15,689,973 of record OY751100.1, on the reverse strand, counting down.
TCGGAGACATCAGTACGTGGACTATTTTCCGTCCCAGTGATCTGCTGAGACACCAGAGGAGTCCCAAGCTCAGCTCCCAAAATGTACAAGGTCACTTGTACACCTCATGAATTATGTAAATAATACATATAATATTACTTATATAGTACTTAAATTATTAAATATTTTCTTTTTATTAAATAACATCATAATCCACACATTTTAAAATTATAAATATGATATATGGATTTGGGCTATCAGCCGCCAGCAACGTTTTCAACTTAACTTTAAAAGACTTGTGTGGACTGTGCGCTGGTGATAAAAGTTGGAATGCGGTTGGAAGCAGCCGTCCCCATCACGTGTTGCAGCTTGGACGTCTTCGCCAACTGCCGTGGAAGAGCTCTCAGCCGGTGCGCGTGCCTCGTCCCCGCACCTTGCATATTTGTCCAAGTTGTTACGCACATACAGCGCGGATTGGTATATGACAAGAGCGGGCACGGTCAAAATCCCTAAGAACTCAAAATACGGCCGCGCAGACTCATCCTGTGGTAATAGGCTAACTTTGGCCCTTATCGCTCGCTTGTGAAGTCTGAAAGCACGCTCCCAATCAGATGCACGGCCCCAGAACTCCACACCATACAGAAGGAGCGAATGGACGTTGGCAAAGTAGATACCTCGCACCATGACTCTGTCTAAGGTAGCCGAGAGGCGCCATAGAGCAAAGCATGATCGGACTATCTTTTAACATAGTTTGTCTATGTGCGCCTCCCACGTACTCCTACTCCTACGATATACACCTCCATCTCCATTACACGATCACTATAAATATGATACACTGTCCCTGTGGTGCTTTAAATCCGTTTTCGCCATGCATGAGGCATGTGCAGAGCAAGTGCAAGGCAGGCAAGTGGTGTACTGTTTTAATGGAGAAGTTGGGTTTCTCTGGCGTTGTTGGTCTTTTTAGAACTGGTTCAAGAGCTACTTGCATATTGGACCACATGTTGTTTCACTAAGCAGGTCACACTCTTAACACCTACTATGCCCATTTAGGAGTACCACAGGGATCGCACCTAGGACTTGTGTCAATTTTTATAAACGATCTACCGTCTGGAGAGAGTGGGGCCCAGCAGTGAGATGACCAAGGCTAGTAATAATAATAACTTGACGCCTCGGACTGTAAGGACCACTTCTACTTCCGTGGTAAGGACTGTAAGGTTCGTGGCCACGGTGGCCTGATATTTGGCTAGAAGGACAATAATTTGTTTATTATGTAGGTACGTAATACGGTGTTTCTAGATTGATATTTTCGCTTAGAGACATCGAAAAACAACGGAAGCTCCTCCGTGTCACTCTTACAAAAACTCTGAACTTCTTTACTTTCATTGGATTAAAACGATGAAACGAATCAAAGCTAAAACGGCGGTCACGAAGTTAAGCGCCTCATACTATACGAGATAAGGCGATGTTTCACACGATATTTTACTTTCTCTTTATCAAGCTCAAGTCCGGCCTCATGGAGTATTGCTATCATGTTGCTCAGTAAGGTACTTTGCTGAGCACAATGCCAGCAAACGTATGTATGTGTTAGGCTAGGTTTGGTCACGACTCTATTAGGACGAAAAGCCTTCAGGCATATCGAACGAGGGGACAAAAGACATGGCGCTAAGAATTTTCGAAATTTCCCGGGAATTCCCGGTTCCGACTTCGAAATTTCCGGTTCCTCGAAAACGGTCCGATTCTGCGATCCCTAATAATTTTATAAACTGTTCGCTTGTTCCGATAAATAATGATCTACTTTTCATCTAACATGAAATGATTAATAAAGAGGCGATCTTTATCTTTAGTTCCGTACCTCAAAAGGAAAAAAGGAACCCATGTAGGATCACTTTGTTATCCAATTAGTGTTGTGCAATTTTAAGCTTTAAAGCAATTAGCAAAAACAAGATAAACTAAAAAGTGACATTCACCCCAAAGTGAGGCGAATGTAACTTTTTCCGTTTTCACAGTGATTATATTGTTTATTTATCTAAGTTTACTATTAATCAACGTTATTTTGATGTGATAACGTTCATAGATATAATTATGCTTAACCATGTTGGTTTATTAGAACGTCAATTTAATCTAACGGGAAGATTATGGCAAAAGGTAAAGTAAAAACGTTGATAGTCAGCCTCGGTTCACCTTACTTACTCATGAAAAAAAAAGCAAGTAGTTATATCATATTTTTATTGACTCTAAATCTACCTAGGTACGCCTTTAATGAAAAAACACCGACGAGAAAGAAAACTGATTGATTAGGTAGGTACCTACCTACTGTTCTTACAATCTGTAGGTATTTATTGATTTAAAAAATTATCTATGATTAATCCATCTCTCACCGTTGCTTGAAGAATAAGTATATGTTTCCAGAGACAATCAACTCTCCTGTCGCTGTGACAGTCGATAATACCTCAGCTTTGGCTCTCTTGAACGGGAACACGTAACGGAAAGCAGGGAAATAAGCTCTTGTGTTATTTATATTCACGTGACCCTAGAAAAGTAATAATAATATATTTTTAATGGTTACGTATATCTATAGGTTATTTATGCATAAGTACCTATACATAAAGTACAAACTTTTGCCTCAATATATTAGTAGGAAAAGTGTTTGAAATCAATCAATATCCTATCTATACCTACCATATTGTAACCCTAAGTAGGTACCCACCCACTACTATATAGTACCCGCCTGTGAAAACTCATAGATACTTACTCAATAGGTAAGTTAATTGTAAATGCGAAAGTTTGGATGGATGGATAGATGAATGTTTGATAGTTTCGTTTTCGTTGTCGTGCAAAACCAACTTTTAAGTCGCATGCATAAGATTAGCGTTTGCACGAAAACGAATCAGAAACTTCGATTTCGTTTTTAAGTTCGTTTTCCGTCCCTGTCGCTGTGTTACCGTTACTACCGTGTTTATTTACTTGTTAATTTATTGTAGATTAGCTTTTGCCCGCGGCTTCGCACGCGTATTTTCGGAATAATAAGTAACTAGGTAGCCTATTATCTAAGTTAGGCTTTGCTCTAAACGTACGCCAAATTTAATCTTTATCTGTTCAGTAGTTTTGGAGACAGGTTACAACCTAGGATCTCCAAAAATACTGAACAAGATTAAATTTATCAGATTTAACAAACTTTCGGCTTTATTGACCGAGCGAACGAAGTGAGCGAAAGTCTCCGCTTCAAGTCTAGCAAAATTAGCGTTTCTGTCAGTATGTTCGTACTCCTCTACAGGTCGTATTTTTACAACCGACGATGGTACGAAACTTGGTGCACAGATTCTACGATTTTATAGAATTTCTTTTTTTGTCGTCGGGGTTTTTTGATTAAAGGCGTACTTCCTCCAAAAAAAGGCAAGGCAAAAAGGGGCTTCAGAATATTTCCCCTTTAAGACATCTGATTTCGATAATTATTTTTATTTGAAAGGTTGTTGTTTTTAATTCTTATCATACAAATTTGGTAAAGATCTGATCAGGATTTTTGGTATGACGAGCAGAATGGCTCCGCAAAATGCAGTAGGTATAATGCAAAAGAATATAACAGTACAGTGCCATCTATTAGAACATGTATGTAACTCTTCGAGAGTACTATGTAGCACGGCCACGCATACCTGCCAGTTTACGAAAGTAAGAAATCAATTGTACAGATGGCGCTAATGCTACTAAACGTCTCTGATTTATTTATATACCTACCTACAAACAGGAATTACAAAAAGCAAACAAAATTTAAAAAACCTAGGTACCTAAATATCCCGTTTTAAATAACTTTAGTAATACCTAAGTAAATTCACAGAAATACATCTGTATTTCTGTGCGTTAATTAATTGTTGAAAAAAATTAGTGCTCGCGAGGTCTACTGTTCGTAGAACTACTAGTAATATTACTAGGATGTTGTTAAAATACCAACTCACCTAGATTTTGAAGACTTTTTTTTTAGTTTTTTTTTTTACTAAGAATGTGTGGTTGATTGTGCGTGTAAATCGCCAATGTCTCGTTACAACTTTTTGGTAATTTGATATTTTTAATTTGTTCGTGCAAATAACACATAAAAGAATAAAAAAACATGTGATTTTAATAAAAAATATAGTTTGTTTACATTCGAATAGTACCCAAAAAAAATCGACTATTCGAATATCAAAATTTTCAAATATTTGCAAGCCCTACTAGGTACGAACCTTATTTGTGTTGGAAGCAGTTGGTGGAAGAACACCAACGTTTCATCCCCTAAATCCGTAAAGAATTCGTCAAACTACGATATTGTTTACAGTAGGTAGGTAAAAGAGGCGTGCATTTTTAGAATGGTTTATCTCTACCTAAGTATGCCTAGAACTAAAATAAAACATGGCTACCTTATATCCCGTAAATGGGTCCCATTGCGATAGGATTAACCTTCATACGTTTCCTTAAAAACATTGTGTGCGAAACCGTGGGCATAAACTAGTAGGTAAGTACTAGGTATACAATAAAGACATAAGTACTAATACGCACGCATACCTAGGTCTAAGTGGGTTAGATAGATAGATAGGTAAACTTTCATTAAGTTCACACAGCACAGGAAATAACAGAAACAGTGTTTTAGGCTGAGACAGCAGCGAGTTTTTACTCTATGGTTTTAGGTACTTACCTACACCATTATAAATAAAAATTACACATGACAGAAAAAAAAGTAAATACAAGCAAAACAACCAAGTAATAGGATGAGATAAATAGGTACCGGTTAGACGTACCTAGGATAGGTACTTTTTATCGCAGAAAACGCGTGCGATACCGCAGCCGAAAGCCAGTTTTTATAGGGGTAGGGAAAGATACAATCAATAGATACGCTCTGACACCAAAAACTGTGGCATTGTCTTTGAATGCGTGCGTTAACAAAATGCCGACACGCACACTATGAAAAATAGTGTTTTTGACAATAAACCTGTTCTGTTATGCTTAAAGCTTTTATTAGTTATTACCATTTACAGTGCAATTATATGGCACGAAGTTATTTGAAAAAACACAATACACTGAGCATTTCAAATGAGCGAGCTATCACATTTCGCTTGGCAAGAACACGCGGCGCGGTCTCTATATCAAAAGCGAGCCACTTTTGAAGTATGATGTTGGTCTTCTCCTTGGAGTAGGTAGGGGAGAAGGAGGCACCTTTGAACATTTTTTACATTAGAGTCTGTAATATCTAAGATAGTTATTTTTATTTAGTTATTTTTGCTACTAAAAACATTTAGATGATCTAGCTACATAAATCAATTAAAATTATAATAAATTTTTACATGGTTTAGTCAGAATTGATCTTTTAGTGAAGTAACTCAAAAGCTGCCCCTTTCCTGGGGCAGCTTTGAACATACCAGGGGCACCTTTGAATTGATGAATTTAAACAAAAAATACATTGTTTAAGTAAAATTTTTTTTTTAAATAAAATTATTTAAAATGTTATGATTGTGTTCTGTGATGTTACGTACAGTATTAAAGGAACTATGTGAATTATTCAAATGTTAAATATTGAAGTAATAAACATACGAACATATTTCATAAAAAACAATGAAAAAGTAACTTTTAACAAGAAAATTGTAATATTAACACAGTTTTACTTTCTAAATCTAAAATCAGATTAAATTACGTTTAGGCGTAATCACTATAGAAGACAATAATATCCACCAGACTTACTCTGATAAAATCAGTTATATAGGGTTACTTCCTAATTTGAACACTATTGAACATAAACGACTAGTTTTATTGAACTAGTTTAAACAAAGAGATATCAAATTTGAAACAAACAAACACATATAAAAGAAACACACAAATTTTCGCACTTATAATTTAGTGATGGATCTATTGAGCCACCTTTGAACATGTTCAAAAGTGCCCCCTTTGTTTTGTTCAAATGTGCCCCAATGGGTTCGAAGAAATTAACTGGTAATTTTATTTTCGAAAAACCACTCAATGCTGGTGAACTAGAGCATAAAAATATTTAAAATGAATTTATCCATACAATAAATCAAGTTCCGCTTACCAATGTCTTCAAATCTTTCATCAACACCCTTACAGCTTTTTTCCGTAATGTTTACTTCGGGGTGCCGAAAACAGACATGGCCTATTATTCAATTGTTCGCGCGCGCACATGTGCGCCACTAATGACAGACATGGGGGTTGGTACTGCCGTGTTATAAATACAATTTTCGCCACAATTGGCCTAGAAATAACCTCGTAAACTCGTTTGTTCTAAGGTGCCCCTGTTCAAAGCTGCCTCCTTCTCCCCTATGTTCATAATATGTAATATAGTATGTTGCTCAGTACGGAAAGGGCCTCTCTAACGATTTAAATCTTTGCGGGTATTTGAGGACAGCTGTCATCCGAAATGTAGTTCTCGACGAGTAGGTACTACTATTTACCATTAGAAATCTGGCAGCATTTGTGCTGGATGTGTATTTAAGACATTTCGATAGAGAACCCTTGAAGAGAAAAAAAAGAGATTCGGACGAGATGTCCCCTTCACTTTTGGTTGAGGGTACAACTGATCCGAATCTAAAACTAAGAGATTTTAGATTCGGACGAGATGTACCCCTACTCAAAAGTGAACTGGACATCTCGTCCGTGGATCAGTTTGAGATTCGGTCCAGATGTACCCTAACCAATCAGAAAACAAGCAGAACCTCGAAACTTCCAAAGGTGACTTGACTTCTCTTTTCCTATCAAAGAAAAGTGTAGACTGTCTTCTCAAGGATTTTAAGTTATAAGTAAGTACTCACTTTTGACAAAGGACAGGTAAGTCTCGCCTTCCGATACAAAATCCCTAAAAACTCATCCTTATTAATGCAGTCACATAACTTGTAATGGAACTCGATGAACGATCGCCTGTACTCATTGTGGAGATATTCGTGTACGATTATGTGAACCTGTGAATTTTTTTTAAATAAAATAATAATAAGTATATCAATAAATAATAATCTATAAATAAATAATATATCACAGATAAAAGGAGCATCCTGTAGCTGAACTCACGCGCGCGCTATTGTGGTGTTTGGTTTGCGGCTACCGAGCTCAGCAGCGGATGACGGTGTGTTTACTTTTAAATTATAATTAAGTACCTACAATTTGTTCACAAAGAAAATTACAATTAAATTAGAACAAGTATTTATAATTGAAACAACCGAGCCAACTGCAGACTGTTGCAAACAATCTACAGTTCGCTCATCTGATCCATAATCAATACCAGGTTCCCCAAGACGCTGGCTGCATTGCCCCGCTGTATGGCAATGCTGATGCGCTGAGCCAGATACTCACCAGCTCTTGGGTCACGCGTCGCTTCGACCAGACGCTAATATAATTATTATAATATACTTAACTAGCTGTACCACAGTTTCTCTCATATTATGAAACGCCGTGCAAAAAAACTTCTATGCGCAGAATTAGACCTGTTACACTTTTTATATAAGTATCTATACTTAGGTATCTACCTAGCTAAGTTGTGTATAAAACGTGTAGGGTTTACAGGGGATAGCATGCTGTCATCTTCAATCCCATTCTTTATCTACACGACTTTTAGCTACGACTCGGCCAGCGTCAGTGTCAAGAAGTGTCAAAGTCGTTTCACTTCTTACTCATGCATCCGTTCAGCGGAGGCCCTATTCTGCTAAACTACTTGCTTCACTATAACGCTGTCGTCACAGTGGTATCGTCACAGAATGACACGTTTTGGTATTCTACCACAGATGAAAGAAATTATGATGAATGCAGATAGAGATACGCGCGTCAAAGTGTCAAGTTTGAAACTATTAACTTCCATTCGAATTCATTCAGTAGTTCCATCGTGATGATCGGTTAAAGAATTGTACTTTCACCCTTTGTCCCAGGGGAACCTTACTGAATTCCGGAATAAAATGTATCGCATGTCCTTTCTGTAGCATGAACTCAAATCGTGCCTGGTTTCATCCTAACTCATTCAGCAGTTTCGGCGTAATGCGCGGTGAAGTAATTTTACTGTTATACCCTCTCCCAAGGGAACCTTACTGAATTCCGGTATAAAAAGCATCCTATGTCCTTGCTCGTAGTATGACCTAAAATCATGCCGAGTTTCATTTCAATACAATCAGTCGTTTCGGCGTGATGCGCGTTTAAGGAACAGACAGACAGACAGACATTAATTTTAAAAAATTACATTTTTGACTTCAGTATCGATAACAGAGTGCCCTCAATTTTTTTTTTTCAATTATCTTTAATAGAATGGAACCTGTTACAGTTTTATTATAAGTATGAGATGCTGAATATTATATGTTCTAATAATAACTAAATATCATAGATACTAACTGATACGTTGTTCCCAAACTCCTGTTGCAAGTCACCTTCTATGTGGCAAATGTAAGGGCTCCTTCTGTCATATCTTCTGACGAAGGCTTTCCCATTCTTCACATATTTATCATTTTGATAAGTAATTTCGACTCGTTCCGGGACAATTTCCAAAGCGTGATTGGTTATACATATTATTATTTCTATGCAATACAAAGAAAGTAACAGAATTAACGTTGTAGTAAAACGACTCAAAACACTGTGTAACATATTGAAGAGTGTGAAATAATACATCCAATAATTTGCCGTCCATCTTTTTGTACCCGAGTCCTGAAGCGATAACAATATTATTATCATCTAATTACGAAATGCATTTGTTTGTTTGTTACGCTACGCCACATTAGCTAATATAATTATGGTCCATTCGATTTTATCAACCGACGGAGGAGGTTCTCAAGTCGACGCGTTTATAGTTTTTTAGGGTTTCGAAGATCGTTTTCGATTCGAAACCCTTATGGTCTCGCTTTGTCTGTCCTTTTTTCCCTCCTTAATAACTCAGCAACTGAAGCAGCTATGAACTTGAAATTTAAAATAATAAATTTCGTGCGCTTGTACAGATTTTAAGAAAAAAAATTGGAAATAAATGAAAAATGAAGATGAACATTTTCCATACAAATTGAGATGTCAAAATTTTAAAAGAGACCTACAGAGTCAAGTGCGGTATCAAGTGAAAGGTATTAAAATGTACATTTCAAAATAGTTTTTGAAATTTCTATAGGTTTCATATTTTATGAAATATTTTGAAAATAGTTGAAAAAATACCCATTCCCCCCCCTACCTCCGAAGTTTGCAGAGCGATTCATTCAAAATGTATGGAGCGTTTGTAGATATAGATCTATGTTTTACAGGAAAAATATAGAGAAGTCTGTGAAACGAACACTTTTTGAAAAATTGTCAAAAAGGGGAGGGATAATTTTCAAAAGGGGGGCTACCCCACTAAGTGGGGTATCATATGAAAGGTATCAGTTTGTACATTTCAAAACCGTTTTTGAAATTTCTATAAGTTTAATGCTTTTCGAAATATTTGGAAAAAAGTCGAAAAATTTACCGCTACACCCTATCACCGAAGCATGCAGAGAGATCTATCTGAAATGTAGGTTGGTACCTACTAGTTTTAGGTCTTCATTAAATTTCGGAGTCTCTAACCGGTACCTTTAGTACATACCTACTTGTTCACAAACGTTCGAAACCCTCGGCGCGCGAGTTACACTCGCACTTGACGGGTCTTGTTTTTATTATGAACACGCATAACTTTTTACAAAGTGGTTCGATTTCGATAATTCTATAGCACTTAGTTACGTCAGCAGAATGTCAGTAGTATAGGTACCTTAGGTATATCACACTAATATTATAAATGCGAAAGTTTAGATGGATGGATGGATGTTTGTTACCTCTTCGCGACAAAACTACTGAACGGATCCTTACTTACAGGTAATTTTAATCCTGGAATCAAACATAGGCTACTTTTTATCCCATAAATAAGTTCCCATGAGTTAGAAAACGTTTTCATTTCTACCTCTTCGAGTGGGGTATCAAATGAAAGGTATCGGTTTATTTATCTTAAAACAGTTTGACCAAGATGACTGTGCTAAGATGGCACCCCTCGGATCCGCTCCGGAACCGTGGTCCCACTGCGATGTCCCACTGGTGGGACAAAACTTTTTCGTGGTCCCACTAAACACACACTCGGATCTTGGTCCCTTAAAACGCGAGTCCTACTCGCACTTTTCCGGTTCACAAATAGGTACCTACAAACCCAAATGTTTTATTTTCGTTTACAAAGTTACGGATTATTATGTTTGATGTTATCGTTAAAACATGATTCAGTATTGTCAGCCTTTTCCTTTCAGTCTGGGGTCATTAACCATAATAATTTCAGACACGTTTCACTGGACGAACTCAAAACTCATTTAACTTAGGTACTATTACTATTTATTCTGTGGTACTGTACGCAATCGCAATCCCAACTCATTATTGGTATCATAGACAGAGTGTTTTATTAACTGCGGTGTTCGGGGTTGCCTACCTGCACCGACCCCACTTTCCTATGTTGTTGGATTTTTTTTTTATTTCAAATCAAATCAAAAATTCTTTATTTTCATTATTCAAATCGCAGTAAGAAATCAGTTTTAAAATAAATTAACGTATCGGCCAAGCACAGCGATTTTAGACTGAGGTAAAATGATATCGCATAAGGCAATTATAGGCCGATATCGCTGGCCACGGTAGTTGCCAAGGTGCTGGACAGTGTGCTTGACTCTGAACTGGATAGACATTTAAACATCCATGATGCTCAATTTGGTTTTAGAAAACAGCTATCAACTGAAACAGCAATTCTGAGTTTAAAGCATACTGTACAGTACTATAGAAGGAGGCGCACACCTGTGTACGCATGCTTTCTTGACCTTTCCAAAGCATTTGACCTTGTGTCCTACGACATTCTCTGGGAAAAGTTGGCGAGAACAGGCGTGCATACGCAGGTGCAGCGTCTCTTTCACTTCTGGTACGCCAATCAGACAAACCATGTAAGATGGGCTGGTAGTCTGTCTGATGCGTACAGGCTGGAATGTGGTGTGCGGCAGGGGGGGATGAGTTCACCGAAACTTTTCAACCTTTATGTTAACGACCTGATCGCTGGGCTCAGCAGTGAGAGTGTCGGATGCTCGGTTGATAATGTTTTTATAAACAATATCAGCTACGCAGACGACATGGTACTGCTGTGCCCATCGATCAATGCTCTTAGAAGACTGCTGGGAATATGTGAGGAGTACGCTCATAAACATGGCCTGCTCTATAATTGTAAAAAAAGTGAGTACTTGGTCTTCAAGGCCTCCGGTAGAGTACCTGATTCTGTGCCAGTTATTAGGCTTGACGGTGCGGAACTTAAACGCGTCTACAAGTTTAAATACTTAGGGCATTACGTTACAGATGACCTTGATGACCAGGAGGACATAGAGAGGGAGCGCAGAGCGTAGGCGGTCAAATGTAATATGCTGGCACGCAGGTTTGCTCGTTGCAGTAGGCAAGTGAAAATAACTCTCTTCAAAGCCTACTGCCAATCTTTCTACACGAGCAGCCTGTGGTTTAGCTGCATTCCGAAATCGCTTAATGCTCTGCGCGTCCAATATAATAATGGTTTTAGGATGCTGATGGGACTGCCGCGCTTCTGTAGTGCATCCACTATGTTTGTGGAGGCACGGGTCGATGGTTTTCACGCCATTATCCGTAAGAAAACTGCCTCATTGCTCAGCAGAGTGCGGGGCAGTTCCAACAGCATCCTGCAGTTCATTCCAGATCGCTACGACCTGCCAATAATGAAGGCCTTTATTCGGGTCCTGATGAAGTAGTAAGTCTCGCTTGAGACAGCTTCATCGGGACACGAGTTAAGATCCTTTAACCTTACTTCTAATTTTTATGTACTGTGCTTTCCTTGTATTTTAACATAGATTTTAAGACAACTCACTAACAAAAAATGGACCTAAATTATGTTGTCTGAATTAATAAATGAATTATAATTATTATTATAATCATAGAATGCGTAAAACATTTAGGTAAAATTCTTTCTTTATCTTTAATAATAATAATTCACGCAAAAATATTGATTGCATAACCTTATTAAGTAGATATACCAGGCATCGTGTTATATTTTGATCATTCTATGTTTTTGTTCATAGAATCTATACTTATAATAAAACTGTAACAGGTCCAATTCTGTTACTTACATTAAAAATATTTTAATAATAATAAATAACTATGTATTTATTATCATCATCACAGATTATCGTTTAAAAATAAATATTATACCTGCTGGGTTATTGGTAATTCACCGACACACCGTGAACTGCAGGTTTTACCGGTCGTATGACGTTTGGTTGCCTCCGGAACCGTAGTCCCACTGCGATGTCCGATGGCGTTCCTTCAATTCAGCGTAACAAAACGGTCAAGTGTCTGTTTGGTGGGCCCACGAAAAAGTTTTGTCCCACCAGTGGGACATCGCAGTGGGACCACGGTTCCTTAGTGGTTTGGTTGGTCGAATGACAAACACATACCTAACACATTTAGGTAACGTCTTTTCGTAGATTTTCTAATGTTTGTTGTAATAGTCCTAAATTACTCAAGTTAAACTCACTTTACTGGTCTCCGCGATACAGGCTTTGCCTAGTGCGGAGGCCGATGGTAAATTGTAACCTGGATTCTTAATAATTATGTACTTACATAAATATATTTTTTTTTTATATAAATGACCGAATTTAATTTCGTATAATTACATTTGATGTAACATACAAAACACCTAATCTCACATCAACCAATTTCATAACAACTAATATACACTTATTATAATTGAACTTGACATAACTTTCATATGATATAAATAACACTGATAACATAATAAATAATTTCAAAGTACATAATATTCAAATAGTCACACATCACACCACACTGATACAATAATAATTCATAAATAATAAAATTAACACTACACTAAATAATTGTCTAAAATAAACGATTATAAACTAAAATATAATTAAAATTGAATAATAACACTAATAAAATAATAATAATAAATGCGAAAGTTTAGATATTTGGATGTATGTTTGTTGCCTCTTCACGCTAAAACTACTGAACGGATCGGGCTGAAGTTTTGTATAGACGTAGTTCTAAGCCTGGAATAATACATAGGCAACGTTTCATTCATAAATCAGTTTCCATGTGGATGTAATAACATTAGAACGTTCCCATAGAACAATAGTGAGATCTTGTTTTAGGAAGGTCCATTTGAGGAAGGTTCGTTTCGACAAAGCCCGTGTCTTGTCTAGGGAAAAATTATTTGTTCCCCGGAAGATACGCGAGGCGATAGAGACTGAACGACGGTCCAACTTCAATAGAGATAGAGGTTGGAACCTACCACCCGCTTGGAAGCCGTGTCTCTATGGGAAGTCGGATAGCAGTATAGAGCCGAATGTAGTTATTGTTAGTTCCGTGTGTACACAAAGTATAACTACAATACCCGCCACGATGATATCTCCGCAAGAAGTTGGCTCTCCTACTCAACAGCATCGAAAAGCAGCGTGCCCCCCACCACCCCCGGCACCTACGATCCGTGCACTGCGTGCTTTAGCCCGTAGTGCGCGCAAGGAGGACGCAGTACAGGCGCGACGCGGACCGCACTCACCCTGATGAAGTCCCTCGTTAAACGATGAAACGTTGGTGTTCTTCCAACACAAACTAGGTTCGTAGTTAACCCGCTTACATTCATAATGAATAGTGAGATCTTTGTTCCTTCTTCACAACAAAAGTACTGAACGGATAGGGCTTAATTTTATAGTAGTAAACCGTATTTTGTTTAAATATTGTTGTGCTGTTTTCATAGTTATAAAGAGTTAGGTTGTGTGTTCGTGTGTCAATTATTTTGTGTGATTTAAGAAATCGTTTAGTTTTAAGTGGTATAGTTGTTCTATTGGTGCTTAATATTTAGGATTCTAATTTCAGTATAATTAGGTATGTAGGTAAAGTGTACGAGTTATTCGTCAATTGGGTCTTCGGTTTTTTAGGTTGGTAATTGTTAAAGGTTTATTTAACTTCAACATGACACGCAAGTCGAATTGTCTTAGCTCTCACAGATCTCGGGCTATGGAGCTAGACGTGAGGAGACATCTCAACAAGCTGAGCAACGAAATTTTGAGCAGGTGAAGCGTCAGGCGGCGCACAGAGCTGTTGAAACGCCAGAAGAGTTTCAAGCTCGGAGACATCAGTATGTGGACTATTTGGCGTCCCAGTGATCTGCTGAGACACCAGAGGAGTTCCAAGCTCAGCTCCCAACATATAACAGGTCACTTCTTCATGAATTATGTAAATAATACCTACATAAATTATTAAATGAAAAAATATGAAATAATTAAATAACATCATAATCCGCACATTTTAAAATCATAACCATGATAAATGGATTGGGCTATCAGCTGCCAGCAACGTTTTCAACTTAACTTTAAAAGACTTGTGTGGACTGTGCGCTGGTGATAAAAGTTGGAATGCGGTTGGAAGCAGCCGTCCCCATCACGTGTTGCAGCTTGGACGTCTTCGCCAACTGCCGTGGAAGAGCTCTCAGCCGGTGCGCGTGCCTCGTCCCCGCACCTTGCATATTTGTCCAAGTTGTTACGCACATACAGCGCGGATTGGTATATGACAAGAGCGGGCACGGTCAAAATCCCTAAGAACTCAAAATACGGCCGCGCAGACTCATCCTGTGGTAATAGGCTAACTTTGGCCCTTATCGCTCGCTTGTGAAGTCTGAAAGCACGCTCCCAATCAGATGCACGGCCCCAGAACTCCACACCATACAGAAGGAGCGAATGGACGTTGGCAAAGTAGATACCTCGCACCATGACTCTGTCTAAGGTAGCCGAGAGGCGCCATAGAGCAAAGCATGATCGGACTATCTTTTAACATAGTTTGTCTATGTGCGCCTCCCACGTACTCCTACTCCTACGATATACACCTCCATCTCCATTACACGATCACTATAAATATGATACACTGTCCCTGTGGTGCTTTAAATCCGTTTTCGCCATGCATGAGGCATGTGCAGAGCAAGTGCAAGGCAGGCAAGTGGTGTACTGTTTTAATGGAGAAGTTGGGTTTCTCTGGCGTTGTTGGTTTTTTTAGAACTGGTTACTTGTTACTTGCATATTGGACCACAAGTTGTTTCACTAAGCAGGTCACACTCTTAACACCTACTATGCCCATTTAGGAGTACCACAGGGATCGCACCTAGGACTTGTGTCAATTTTTATAAACGATCTACCGTCTGGAGAGAGTGGGGGGGAGGCCTTTGCCCAGCAGTGAGATGACCAAGGCTAGTAATAATAATAACTTGACGCCTCGGACTGTAAGGACCACTTCTACTTCCGTGGTAAGGACTGTAAGGTTCGTGGCCACCGTGGCCTGATATTTGGCTAGAAGGACAATAATTTGTTTATTATGTAGGTACGTAATACGGTGTTTCTAGATTGATATTTTCGCTTAGAGACATCGAAAAACAACGGAAGCTCCTCCGTGTCACTCTTACAAAAACTCTGAACTTCTTTACTTTCATTGGATTAAAACGATGAAACGAATCAAAGCTAAAACGACGGTCACGAAGTTAAGCGCCTCATACTATACGAGATAAGGCGATGTTTCACACGATATTTTACTTTCTCTTTATAAAGCTCAAGTCCAGCCTCATGGAGTATTGCTATCATGTTGCTCAGTAAGGTACTTTGCTGAGCACAATGCCAGCAAACGTATGTGTTAGGCTAGGTTTGGTCACGACTCTATTACGAAGAAAAGCCTTCAGGCATGTCGAACGAGGGGACAAAAGACATGGCGCTAAGAATTTTCGAAATTTCCCGGGAATTCCCGGTTCCGACTTCGAAATTTCCGGTTCCTCGAAAACGGTCCGATTCTGCGATCCCTAATAATTTTATAAACTGTTCGCTTGTTCCGAAAAATAATGATCTACTTTTCATCTAACATGAAATGATTAATAAAGAGGCGATCTTTATCTTTAGTTCCGTACCTCAAAAGGAAAAAAGGAACCCATATAGGATCACTTTGTTATCCGTCTGTCAATCCCCTTTTCTGAGGAATGCGTATAATGTAATGTAATGTATCCAGTTGAAATTAACATCATATTATACTCGAGTCCGTAACCTCTTGGAGCCGTGATATTATAAATACTTGCCTAAAACTTCTAAGTCAATGCAATCAAAACTACCTACACATAAAAGTTACAGCTGTTCATATCCGAATATTTTGAAATTTCCAAGGGAATCACATGCACACAAAACCTTTAGCACGCAAGATGCGGGGTCTTACAGCACAAGTAAAGGGAAAAATCCGAAAACCGTAGTTTATTCACAAATAAAAATTACTTTTGATTCTCGCCATGGACTAAAACCTATAGGGTACTTCTTGTTGACCAAGAATCATTGGCAAGAACATTGATATAAATAAAATTGTGTAGATGGTACGTCCTCCCAGCGCTATCACAACAAATGGCCTGTGTTGTGTTACACACTAAAACTAAACGCAAAGACACGCTATTTCCAATATATTGCAATATACCTAACTATTGAACAACAATGATGGAAAGACGTATCTAGACCGAAGTGCGATCGAGACAACAATACACGCGAAACACGTACGCTGGCAGCGCCGCCGCCGCCGCCGGTCCGACTGTGACTAAGGTGGGTGGTAATTGGACTCAATTTGAGCGTTCCACTTTTGAGAAGCCAGTCAGTGTCCAATCTTCCGAATTTTACTTACATCGATGGGCAAGAAGCAAGGTCTTATCTTATAGCATAAATAAAGGGAAAAAGTCTGAAAAATGTAAAGAACAATGGCAACTTTCCCTTATGGTTTGTCCCAAAAATTTGAGGAAAGATAAGAAATATACCATTCGATTCATCTCAAAATTTTAAGGAACTCTGCATTTTTAGTTTTTCCGAGTTTATTCCAGAAAAAATTAAATATTTTTTTGAAAATTGGCAGAATAATTTCCTATCCTTGGTTCATCTCTTCATTGCAAATGGCGGCGGGGTGACAAAAAAGGTTTCAATTCTAGAGGTTAGTTTCAGGTTAGGGGCAGGATTAAAACCAACCTCCTTTTTTCAGTTGGTAGGTAGAATAGAGTAGGTTTATCGGCCATGGACGAAAATAGCTAGGTCTTAGGCCCTGCTACATTTTTGGATAAAGATTTCCTAACTTTTTATGTAGGTAGTACCCTTAGCCTATACCTACCTAGCCCAGCCTAACCTAAACCAGCTCAGGTGTATTGCCGCGGCTTTACAATGTGTTCCAAGAACATGTCGCCTACCTGTTCAAATAAAATTGATAGGTAGGTACCTAATGAGCGCCATATCGCCCAGTCTTCAGCTTGCCGCATCCAGCATCTCCCTACCAATTGCATCCTACACTACGTTTGCCGAGTCGCAGTCTCCACTAAAGACAAGAACACGTTTGCTTTTCGATTCTTAACTTACCCATGGCACAACTATTATTTGTATTATAGGTGGAGTATCGTACGTACCGTACCTTCCTGAAGTGAAGACATATAATTAACCGCTATCTCAATAAAAGTCATAGGTCTACCTACCTATAGTCATCGCCAAAATTACTTACCTAGGTATAGCGGTGAACAGATGAAGATTCCAATCCAAAGCACAGAGCAGCTTCTGTTGTCTTGCAATAAGTGTAGTTTAGCGATTGCTCTTGCATTGATTGTTTGCAACAGTCTGCAGTTAGCCAAATCGTGGCCAAATTGTTTCAATAAGTAATACTAGTTCTAATTTCACTCTGTTGCTGCGTCTTTTTATACGCAATTTAAATCCTTACTTACGTCTGCCGATTTGAGATCCTTCCTTCAATAAATATTGCTTATAATTTATTAATTTTAAATACTTTATTTACAAAGAAAATAAGTGCAATCAAATACCTACCTAATAATTTATATTATATAAAAAGACGCGGCAACAGAGTGAATTTTAGGTTAAGTATGGGCGGTTTGTTTACAAACATTCTAAATCGAGTTTGGCTAGTGTATATGCATAAGATAAGAAAACATACCAACTAGCACGGTAATATTATAGGATAATATTACCTTGCAACAAGGTAACTGGTCAGTGGAATCGTATAATTTTATTAATATGCGCAGGCAAACACTCATAGATGAAATATTTTTTATCTTGGTGCTAAATTATACATTTTCAAGAATGCTTAGGTAAGTACAGTATATCAATTCTTGGGGTTAGTTTCTTTCAATTCTTAGTAAGTTTTCCATTATCTGTGAGGTAGCGCTACCGAGTAGGTAAGTATTGTTATTTGGTTTCCTCTCTATCGTCATTTAGATAGGTACCTAAATACCTGAAAAATAAACACATCGATACTATAATATTATAAAGAGGAAAGATTTGATTGTTTGTTTGTTTGTATTGAATAGGCTCCGAAACTACTGGACCGATTTGAAAAATTCTTTATTGCTATGAAGTTTACTTTTCAGGGAGTGACATAGGTTATATTTTATCCCGGAATTCCCACAGGAACGGGAACTACGCGGGTGAAACCGCGAGGCGATCGTCTAGTTATTTAAAAAAGGAAAGGAATGTTCAATGTTTGTAAGACTTATTAGTCTTATTACTAAAATGTATGGGAGAATTTTAGTAACGATAGCTAGGTAGGTACAATACAAACACTGCACATAGGTATGTAGGTACCATAGAAATCTAAATTGTTATTTAGATTTCTATGGTAGGTACTTACGGAGTATTAGGTAAGTACTACTAACTTTTACTAGGTATGTATAATTTTATGTAGACTAGGCACATACCGACAATCTTACGAAGTAGGTAGGTAGGTGAACAATGAAAACAAAATAAACTCTCGATGTACAATAACTTACGATGGCGAAGGGTAGGTACCTATGTAGTTCTTTAGCACCCAAGAAAGAAAATATATTCTTTGAAACAAGTTTCTTTGCTACTACAACTTTTTGTGAAATCACTCTCACAAACACTTGGGCACAGATATTATAATACTATATTGGGTAAGGATAGAAGGTTCACCTGTAGTATTATTTTGATAAGTTTATTTTGAAAATCATTTTGTCAACAAACACATTACAAAAGCGCGCGGATTGGACCACAGAATAATAATGACAGGCAGAGTTGGTAGTGCTGTCAATGTCAAAAACAAAATGGCGGATTCTACGAGTTTTTATCACCCTAGCTTCGCCCAAATTGCTATTCATCCACATTTTCAAAAATTAATTTAATTTTCCTGCAATAATTATGGAAAAACTAAATATACAGTTTTATTCAGAATTTCCGGAGCTATCGATTGATACCCGTGGGATCTTTCCTCATGATAGCTCATAATTCTTGCCATTGTTCTTTGTAGATTATTCACAAAATATATTTTTGATTCTCGCTGGACAAAACCAAGAAACAAGGTCTTACAATTATACGGAACCCCTAGTGCGCGAGTCCGCCTCGCACTTACAAAGTACAAACCCAAATGTTTTATTTTCGTTTACAGAATTACGGATTATCATTCTTGATGTTATCGTTAAAATAATTATGATTCAGTATTGTCAGCCTTTTCGTTTCAGTCTGGCGTCATTACATTAACCATAATGATTTCAAACACATTTCACTGGACAAATTCAAAACTCATTTAGCTTAGGTACTATTACCTACTATTTATGCTGTGGTACTGTACGCAATCGCAATCCCAACTCATTAGTATCATATACAGGGTGTTTTATTACCATGGTGTTCGGGGTTGCCAACCTGCACCGACCCTCGTCTCGCCAGCGCTTTCGTGGCCGACCTCGCCCGCGATTTCCTTCTGAGACCCAGGGTGTTGCGGCTCTAGCCCACCTCTCGGGATGCATTCGGCTAAAGTTCCCCGCCCATTGCCACATGAGTGTGGCTAGCTCAATGATATTATATATAAACTGAGGTAGATACGTTTTACCGAGGTCTGCGCCGCAAGACAAACACAAGTTAATTCTCACGAGTGAACTCAGTCCGTTCTGCGTCGCGCCGCGATACGAACGTACGTTGCGGGATTGTAAAATACAGAAATAAAAACGAAAATGCCTTGTTGTGTGTTTAGAAAATGCTGCACGTATACTGGGACGGCTGTAAAAAACAGGCAGGATGTCTCTTTTCATTTGTAAGTACTGTTTAGTCTATTTAAAATGGAAAATCATTAATTTTACATTAAAAAATCACTGCCGGGGTGTTGCCGCTTTGCCATTTACACGAACGAGACAAAACGTAGTGCGTTGCATTCATGAGTGACAGAGAGAACGAGATAATGGCGTGCGGTGTTGTCGGTTCGACCGACGCTAGGGGAGGTTAGGGTTATATGGGTAATATGATCAAGCAATGCAACAATATTATTTTTCACCACTCTGCTATCCAATTATTTTTCATAGTAGGATAATATAAAGAAGTATTTGACTTCCAACATTTAGTTAATGATTTTATCGGGTATTTATCTCGTACCTTTTGTTATTATTTCCCCTACGTGATCGTGGTCACGGGGCGACTGACCACCAGTCGCCCCTTGACCACGATCGCTTTAACGCGGTAGATACGTAGGGGAAATAATAACATAAGGTACGCGATATATACCCGATAAAATCATTAACTATGTTAACAAATCGCGAAAGTTAAAAAAGTTTTTCAACATTTATTTCTATTTTGTTTTAGATTTCCTAAAGACGTATTAATTAGGGAGAAATGGGTACGAGTTGTTAGAACCCAAAGAGCGGACAATGAATGGGTGCCAACAGCATGCTCCACAATATGTTCCAAACACTTTGTGGATACTGACAAGTACGTCACGAAAAAAAAAGTTCGCAAACTGATAAAGAATGCAGTGCCAGTAATTAAGGTAAGGTAAAAAAGAAAAAAACTACTTTTAATATACGGTTGTCCCACTATTGGTCGAATAACAAAAAACTAATTTCATTTCAATAACGTTCGTTTGGTATAACGTTTTTTATAATGAACAGGTTGATATAATTTTAGAATGTATAAGACTACTGTTGATTTATCTATTGATTTTATTCTAGCATACCGAAAATTTGGGAGGAGGAATTATTTCTGACGACGACTCATTAAAAGATGTTCATATATCGGACCGTGACTCAATATTTGACTCTCCAAGAAAAGTTTACCTCAAGAAGAAAATTACAAAATTAACTCAAGAAAAAAAAAAGATACAAATGAAGAATTATAATTTGACTAAGCAAAATAAAAGACTCCGAGAAAAGTGTGATAATCTGCAAAAAATCGTCTCAAAGCTCAAGAAGAAAAAATATTTTACAGTAGATCAGTTCACCGAGTTGAAACTAAAAGCTGAAGCAGTAGAATTGACAAATCGGTTAGTTGCTAAAAGCAAATCGAAAAGTTATCGCCAAAAATATACTCCGGCATTAAGAAAATTTGCAGTGACTCTGCATTATTATTCTGCGGCAGCCTACAAATACGTTAGGCAAGTATTTAATGGTTCACTACCCCATCCGCGTGTCATTGGTAAATGGTACGAAAACAGTTCGGGTGATCCAGGATTCAGCAAACAAGCTCTAGAAATTTTAGAGAAAAAGCACAAGGCTAGCGGACAGAGAATATTGTGCACCCTTATAGCGGACGAGATGGCCCTTCGCCACCAAACCATTTGGACTGGTAGAAAAACTGCTGGCGTAGTTGATTTTGGCACTGGACCTCAAAAATCTTGTGAAATTGCTACTCAAGCATATGTGTTTATAGTAGTATGTATGAACGAAAATTGGAAAATCCCCATCGCGTATTTTCTAGTAAACGGATTAGCAGCCGAAACACGGGCAAGTTTACTGAAAACAGCCATAAGTGAATGTCATAATGTAGGAGTAGATATTGTTGCTGTCACATTTGATGGTTGTATTGCTAATATAAACGCCGCTAACTTATTGGGATGCAACCTTAAGAATCCTTTTTGCTTGAAAACCACATTCAAGCACCCTGAATGTGATCGCGAAGTAGCAATCATACTCGATGCATGTCATATGATAAAATTGGTGCGAAATTCATTCGAAGCCAAAAGACTAATATTTGACGAAGGTGGAAATAAAATTCGCTGGCAGTTGTTAGTAAATTTAGTGAAGTTACAAAAGAATATAGGGTTAAACTTCGCCACTAAAATTACTCCTCGACACATCCACTTCAGGAATGAAGTAATGAAAGTCAAATTGGCAACACAAGTTTTGAGTATGAGCGTAGCTAATGCTTTGATGTTGTGTAATGAACTGATTACATCTTCTATGTTTAATGATACTGAAGGTACAGTAAATTTTATTACCATCTTCAATAACCTCTTCGATATATTGAACTCGAGAGCATCCGATTTGTATGGCCTAAAAAAGCCACTTTCTGCACAAAATGAAAATGAAGTGTTGGCGTATCTTGAAAAAGTCAAACAATACATATTGGGACTGACCATATATATAAAGTACAGAAGAATTTTTCGTAAACGCATCACAATGCAGATTGTAAAGAAAAAAATCGTGGAATCGAAAAATAAAACAGGGTTTTTAGGCTTCCTTGTGTGTATTGAGAGCTTAAAACACTTGTATACAACGTTGATACAGGAGGAACAACGCTTAAGATACATTGCAACTTACAGGCTATCACAAGATCATATTGAAATTCTATTCGGTGTTATCAGAAGACACGGAGGATATAATAATAATCCCAATGCAATTCAATTCAAAGGAATTTTCAGGAAAATTCTCCAACATTTAGGAATAAAATCTTCATTTCTGGGTAATTGTGTACCATTAGAAAATATCCCTATCTTGACGTGCTCTTCTGCAGTACAAACAATTAACATGACAGTTAGTAAACGTGCATATGATAATGAAAATGTCATTTTGGATAACGATAATGAATATACAGAATCTGATCACGTCGTAATCAACGGAAACGTAGAGATACTTTCGAAGTTTCTAAATCATGAAAATGTCAAAAAAACTACTGATCAGATCATCGGATATATATCTGGATGGGTTTCTAGAAAGTTATGTAAAGCTCTTAAGTGTGAAACATGTGTTAATAGTCTTTTTTCAAACGAAAAGCTGTGGTTTCATAAAATGATTTCTCAAAAAAATTTAGGGGGTTTGTGTTTCCCAAGTGAAGACGTATTTAAAATTTGCCTTAGATCAGAGTCGATACTCAGAAATCACATGAAAGAGAAGGGGAATATCATACTTCCTAATCTCAAAGATGTAGAAATTTTAAAACATAGAGTTTTGAAATCCTTCATGAGCTGTCCGGATCTCTTTCAGTCATTGGAAGTTCATTCATTTGAGCAGCCTGTGCATTCTAATCACCAAATTCACCTCATACGTGCAATTATAGATAAATTCATCAATGTTCGCTTACATTACGCTCATAGACATAATATCAATTCCAAAGAAGTCTACAAAAGACAAAAGAGGAATAAACTCAGTTTATTTGAAGGTATTTAAATTACCAGTTTTTACCTGCGGTTTCGCACGCATTTTGTCTATGGAAACGTTTAAAGGTTATTTTTATTCTATGGGAACTATTTTATGGCATAAAAAGTAGCCTATATTTGATTAGACAGGTAAAATTTCAGCCCGATCCGTTCAGTAATTTTGGCGTGAAAAAGTAACAAACATTCATCCATCCATCCATCTATCAAACCAAACTTTAATAAATGTATATCAAAGTAATTAGTAGGTAGTACTTACTAAGTTTAGTAAAAATATTTTTTTCTTTATTAGTGTCATGACATAAATGTATATACCTACGGTAGGTACGTAATACAATAATAATTTGTAAATAAAAAAAAATATTTCAAAATTACTGTTTATTTTCTTAGTGCTGCTTCGTTACCCCCGTTTCCCCTAGTTCGTTCGTTAGTTGCTAGCCGATGACGTCATAGGCTGTCATTGGCCGTCAGCCCGCTGGCCGCTCGTGTAAAGTGTGAACAGTATGTTCATCTCTTTCTAACAACGGGGTCCTATATATCTCTGTGATCTTTTAACCTACTCAGTGATACAAATAAAGTTCCATAGTCCTATGCAGGTAGCTATAGTAAAATATCGCCATGTTTTTGTTTCTTTATAATGAGTATGACGTCTCTATTGGTAAAATCTCATTGGGCTAGCTTGACTCCCACGACTTTGTTAGGTTATGTGCGGCGAAAAAGTAAACTGATGGTTAATATCTTTTACAGCCTGTATTTAGTTTGAAATAAAACGGGATTTATCTGTAGGTACGTATCTCACTTTTGCTTGAAGAATAGGTAATAGTTTCCGGTAGAGATAGTCTCTCCTGTCGCTGTGACTTTGAGGCTCACAACAGCTTTGGCTCTCTTGAACGGGAACACGTAAGGGAAAACAGGGAATTCCAGACTTACGTTACTTATATTCCAGTGGCCCTAGAATAATCAAAAACTTATCACACTAATGTCATAAATGCGAATCTTTTGGATTTTTAGATGTATGAATGGCTGTTTGTTACCTCTTTGCAAAAACTGCTGAACGGTAATACGTTCAATAGTTTTTTATGTAGGGTGTAACAAAAAGTAAGAACCAAAATTTAATTAAGTGGCGGCCCAGCTTCGATCACAGTACACACAATAGCAATCCGTTCTATAGTCTTATACATTTGTTAATCTTGGTCAAGAACTACATCATATGTAAGAAAGGACGTAGGGTGCTTTTGTCGCTAAAAACGCGTGCAAAACCGCGGCAAGAAATCAGTTTTAAAATAAATTACAACGTATCGGCCAAGCACAGCAATTTTTGTCTGAGGTAAAATGATATCGAATCATCATCGAATGCGTAAAACATTTATAATTCGTTCCTTTATCTTTATTAATTCACGCAAATATTGATTGCATAACCATAATAATTATGCATTTTGTGCAATATCAAGTTTTTGCTATGCCAAGACAAAACATCGCCATGCTAGGGGGCAGAACTATGAAATTCTCAAAAGCGACCTCTTCTCTTTAAAATGATAAATACTGTCCTCTTATATTTCCAAGCTATACTTACTTTGGACACAGGACAGGTAAGTCCTTTCTTCCGCATATAACTCCCAACTAAGATATCCTTATCAAAGAAGTCACAGAGCTTGAAATGAAACTCGACAAACGATCGCTTGTACTCATTGTGGAGATATTCGTACAGGATCATGCTGATCTGTGAAAAGAGATATTGAGGTAGTTCGTCGGTTAACTTCAATTCGGGCAACATACGGTACGACACGATCTCATATGCCGTATGCATGTGAAAAGGTCCGAAGGCGACATTATTTCACTACGTCACAACTTGTGAAAACATTATGCAGAGCCCCTTGTGACTCACACGTGTGACACGTGTGATAGTGCAGGCGGTGCAGTAAGCTTTTGACATCCGACCGTACTGATGTTCAGAATGATGAATGATGAATC
Organism: Eupithecia subfuscata; assembly: GCA_963564075.1. NCBI lineage: Eukaryota > Metazoa > Arthropoda > Insecta > Lepidoptera > Geometridae > Eupithecia > Eupithecia subfuscata. The sequence continues at coordinate 15,664,599 of OY751100.1, read as the reverse complement.
AGAAAACGGCCTAGTCTGTGAAGTTGTCTTGTCTAGTGAACGAGCAAGAATGATAGGCATCGTGTTATATTTTGATTACTCTAAATACTGTGTTCAAGGAATCTATAATATAATACTAACAGATACATTGTTCCCAAACTGCTGCTGAAGATCACCTTCTAAGTGGGTGACATAAGGGCTCCTTCTGCCATATCTTCGGACAAAGGCTCTCAAATTCTTCACATATTTTTCATTTTCATAAATAATTTCGACTCGTTCCGGGACGATTTCCAAAGCATGATTTGTTGTACATATTATTTCTATGAAATGCAAAGAGAGTGACAGAATCAACGTTAGAATAAAATGACTCGAAACACTGTGTAACATATTGGCGAGTGCGAAATAATGCATTCATTATTTTGATACCCGGCTTTTTGTACCTGAAGCAATAACAATGCACAGGTCCTATAGGTAAGGTACCTAGTATCATCTAATTACGAAAATGTTTGTATGCTAGTTTTACTACGTGATATTGATAGGGTTGCCATCCGTCATGATCCGTCCAACTTTGTCCTAGTTTAGAGGGCGTCCGAGGAGCGCCGGGTTTCAGTTGTGGACTACAAATTGGGATTAAAAATTTCAAGTCTTGGGCCGCTGCTGCCGAGCCCCGCGACGGCGGCGCGGCGGCGGCAGCGCGACACACGCACTGTACCCGCCGCGATCAACCGACGAACTTGTGTTAATTAATATAAAATAAAAAAAATATTTTAAAAAGATAAGGTATCTATTAATACAATTTGTAACAAAATGTATTACATTTTGTTACAAATTGTATTTACAAATTCTACGATGATTGTTTTGTTACTCACATTCAAAATGATGATTTAAGATGACTCAATTTAATTTTAAAGTTTGAAACGTTGATTTATCTGTTCTATGGGTTCCGTACCTCAATAGGAAAAAAGGAACCCTATAGAATCAATTTGTTGACGGTCTGTCTGTCTGTCTGTCCGTCAGTCTGTCTGAAAATTTTCGATTTAAAGATGTTTATTTCTCATAAAAACAAAAAAAAAACACTTATAATGAGATACAAAAAGTACCTAAAAATTATGCTTTAGCTAATAAGTATTAGTATAAGTTAAGCTATAAATGTATTTTTTAATTTTGTTTTGAACATGCTTATGCTAGCACATTCCTTGATCTCGTTAGGCAAGCTATTATTGTTTTACTCCAACCAAACTACAAGACCCCAGACTTATCGTTGTGGTAATGTCACACATTACCACTTTCATGGTCTATCCTTCGCACGGGTGTAAAGCCAGGGTCGGTCGCATAACTACACTCCCTCGTAAACAATTGTTTTCCTGCCGCCGCCGTAATCAGTAAGTACCTAGGTACGTGCATTGTTTTGTAAAGTTTAGGGATTATTCATTTTGCGTAGTTTAGAGATGACAACCCTATATGTATTGAGGTACTTAATTTAATTAAGGTCTATTAGATTTGATGCTCTGGATAAGGATTGTACCAATTCATTATACTGGATTTGATTCCGAAGTAAATTGAGTATGAAGCCCGATCTAGGCGACCGGTATTATTATTCATAGTAGGTAGGGGAGAACAGGCAGCATTCGTACACCAGGCGCATTCATACAGCGGTCACATATTCTATATTATACACGTCAAAGCGATTGTGTTTGGGTGCCTGAACCGCCCCCCCCCCCCCCTTTAAGCACTGCGTCCGCAGACTTAGTTAGGACAAGTCGTAATATGTTTTTACTCCTTGTGAGTCTTTATTGGTTTCACTTTGTCATGGGTTTTGTAGTACTAAGTTTTTCTCTATATTTTTACTTATCATTTGTTTCCTGTTAAAACAATGTCCGTTTATCATGTTATTATCCGTTTTGGGGTAATTTCAACGAGTATTTTTATTTTAAATTAATTTGATGAAAGTATATGTTGGGGTACATTCATACAGCTATGTATAAGTGTAAGGGGTAGGTACATTCGACAAGTACATAAATGTAAAAACCGTAAAAAGCAAAAAATACCTCAAAAAGTTGAGATAGGATCTAGAATCGCGTAAGATGCCAGTACATTAGCAAAAAATGCTGTAAGCAGGAAGGAAACAACAAATATTCGAGGTTCAGGTGATCCACCACCCAAACCTCGAATAAGTAAAGTACCTATTTTGAGTAGTATGTGTGGTTGTTTTCAAAATCAAAATCAAAAACTCTTTATTTCCATAAACAATAAATGTAAACTTAGAAGAGGTCAAACAAAATATAAAACTAAACACTGACACAAAAATAATTTTACTGAGGGGGATCCAGCCCCTTCAATAGAACCAAACAATAGAAGACGTTATACTTAATAGAATCCGAAATAGCCACTTCTTCCAGTACGCCAGCAATAAAATGCCTTCAGCATTTTCAAGTTTACAACGAAAACTGAGGGTTGAGAAGCCGGAAAACTGTGTGAATGCGACGTGCTCTCCTCTATGTATTAGTTGTAGCTTCCCCTTCCTATATAGGTGAAGGATATAAATTATACCCATACTCGAACAAATAATCATATTCCATCTTTGATACTTCGTGGGCTGCCACTTTTTGGTAGAAAATAAATAGTGATGTGACGATATCAAGAGCTATTGTCATGTGCAATCAAGCAAACACAAAATTCAACTTGGAAAATAATACAAAGTGAGACTGGAAAGGTCAGCGCATACATTAATGATTACAATTTAAAGATTAATGATTGCTCAGTCAAAAATGATGCCAAGCATTTGAAAACTTTTGTACTGAAATTCCAATCTCTACTACAACGTGTTTAAACTCTTCTCAAGTATTTGCTGAGTCATTACTGATAAAAAATTTATCCAAATAGGTTCAAACTTATAAATATAAAGAAAACTGCAGATCTCTGGGGCATTTCCGTTACAATTAATAAACCATTGATTGATACCATTACAACAGATCTAGCTTTTATATTTAATGAATCTATTGATTGTGGCGTATTTCCTGATCTAATAAAATGTAGTAAAAATAGTCCCACTGTACAAATCGGGTGGTAGGTCTGATCCCTCTACCAATATCAGTACTGCCTACATTGAGATTTTATTACCTTTTATTTGCTAAGCCACTTGCTCTTGTAGATATGTAGGCATTTTAAAATTTCGGCATCACAATTTGTATGGAAAATTTTCATTTCAATATTTTTTCTTTAAATCTATAAAACAGGCACACGAAATGTATTATTATTTTAAGTTTTAAGTCTATAGCTGCGGTAGTTGCTGCTTTATTAAAGAGGGAAAAAAGGACAGTCAAAGCGAGACCATAAGGGTTTGGAAACCGATCTCGAAACCCTAAAAATGATAGAAAGAGCACGTTCAAGGGCGCTCCGAATACCACCACCGCAGCCCGCCTGGGCTAGCTCCATCCTCGTCCTCAGGTGAAGAGGAATTTCGAACGCCGCCTAAGATGAGCGATGTGTTGAGCAGCAAAGAAGAGCAGCCGCCGTGGCCTCGACCGCCGCGAGAACCGTATTTATTCATTTTGGAACTTAGACCCACAAAGGAAGGCTTAGTTTTTGTATTTTCGCTTGGTTGCTCTTACATCAAGGGTGTTCCAGGCATCGAGCTCTGTGGCAATTGTTTATGAATTTATTGGTACCTAATGAATAATTCTTCATACTGCTCCGCTACGTTCCGTACGAGTCTGGGGCGGCTCGCTATTATAATACCGCTCAGGGTTCGAACTCGCTACCCGCTTCTGTTTTTCCGACCAACTACCGACGTCTCCCAAGTCCAACTACTGGGTCTCTTCAAGACAACAGTGAAATGTGTTCTAGACCTTCGTGATACAATGTCCGCCACATCGTTACTTACCTTCAGGTGAGGTTGTGGTCAAACGAATGTATATTTTCACTAAAATATCTCGTTCTATTTTATTAGGATCATGGGCTTCTACATTTCGTAGTTGTTTAGATTTCATTATGAGTAGGTAAGGATATTTTATAGATATATCAGACAGCCAAAATGTCGCTTTTTCGCTATTATTGTAGACGATAATCCATATCGGCCATATCTCGCGAAGAACCGACAACCGCTGCAGCGCTGGGGTAAACGTGTTCTTGAGTGGAGACCACGACTCGGCAAACGTAGTGTAGGACGCCCTCCGGCCAGGTGGGATGACGATCTGCGAAAGACTGCAGGCAGATGCTGGATGCGGCAAGCTGAAGACAGGGCGCTATGGCGCTCATTAGGGGAGGCCTATGTCCAGCAGTGGGCTAATATAGGCTGATGATGATGATGATGATGTAGAAGATAAATTATAATGTTATTATTGTTCCGCTAAATCGAACCTCACTTAATTTTAGACAATTTAGATTGCCGATACTTAAACATAGATTAGCCATTTAATTGAGATCGACTAGAATCCGGATCATCTAGCGCTAATGTAGACTTGTGTCATGGGATCTGTAGGTATGCGGGATATTTCCGACGATTTGTGTTAGTTTAAGTTTTACATTTTTAATATTTTGGCACATTTGCATGCGCCATGATTACGGAAAAAGCATCATCGTGGCGTACGCAACTGTGCCGAAATATTAAATAAAACACAAATCATGGTAAATATCCCGTTATTAGTGACTTTAGTTTTTAGTATCCATGATAGTTGATTTGTTATCATCATCAAGTTTGGTAATTTTATGACTTCCCCTTGTCCCAACAGTGGGGACAGCGTCAATGGGGACATCGGGAACAAATCATTCCCATCAGCACACATACACCCACAAGTGCACGTGCCACCCCCCAAACAACGGAAGTAGACGCCAAACATGGTAGACGCTTGGCAGACGGATCCGTGGTCGTCCTGCAGGTGTTAAATACATATATACAGAAGGATGCTGCTGCCCTAGCTCTGGTAAGTTCCCTAATCCCTATGTCCGCTCCACCCAATCCCTCTTTTGATCACTCACTGTCCAGTCAATGAGTGATCAAATGAGAGGATTGGGTGTGAAGTCGAAAGTAGAAAGTAAGTTTGACTTCGGAACTTTCCACCCAATCCCTCTTTTGATCACTCATTGTCCAGTCAATGAGTGATCAAATGAGAGGATTGGGTGTAAAGTCGAAAGTAGAAAGTAAGTTAGACTTCGGAACTTTCCACCAAATCCCTCTTTTGATCACTCATTGTCCAGTCAATGAGTGATCAAATGAGAGGATTGGGTGTAAAGTCGAAAGTAGAAAGTAAGTTAGATTCGGAACTTTCCACCAAATCCCTCTTTTGATCACTCATTGTCCAGTCAATGAGTGATCAAATGAGAGGATTGGGTGTAAAGTCGAAAGTAAAAAGTAAGTTTGACTTCGGAACTTTGTTTGGACTAGTAAGGAGACAAACATACTAAGAGTTTCCGCCCCTGTGAGGTGTTCCTCCGTCCCGTTCTTTAGTTTTTTGCTTACATCTCGTAAACGATTCGTCATAGGAAATGTTGTGGTTAGGGTTTCTGCTCGAAAATTCCCGACTCGAGAATTCTCGAGAAATTTGTCTCAAGTCGAGACGGGAAAGTAACGTCTCGAGAATTCTCAAGAAATCATTCCTTGCGCTAGGACACTAAAAAATAACATGCATATAACACGACGAGTCTAGTCTAGTCTAGAGTATAGCATCGCTGTCACCGAAAGACATTTTAACCACGGGACACGTTACTTGGCCAATCTCGCCCTTTACCCTACAGTCACACTAGTAGCCATTAGTAGCCTACTTAACCGAAATTGTCTTATCAGTGCGTCTTTGGTTCTCGAGGACAACCCGTGGCGCGCTAAGCGCATTACTTGAACGATACAACCGCCAATCGGAGTGAAAAGTTAGTGTACACCCGTGTGTTCCTTAGGCACGCGGGGCCTTGAAAGTTAGTGAACACCCGGGTGTTCGCTAAGCACGCGACGAGTGGTCTTAAGGAAAATAACGAAAGTGAATTGTGAAGGCCCGTAGCACACCTCCGCTGCGGAACACGAGTAGCGGACCCGCTGGATGAATTCCGCCGCCGCCAGTAGCACACCTCCGCTGCGGAACACAAGTAGCGGACCCGCTGGATGAATTCCGCCGCCGCCAGTAGCACACCTCCGCTGCGGAACACAAGTAGCGGACCCGCTGGATGAATTCCGCCGCCGCCAGTAGCACACTTCGCGGCGGAACACAAGTAGCCCGCTGGATGAATTCCGCCGCCGCCAGTAGCACACCTCCGCTGCGGAACACAAGTAGCGGACCCGCTGGATGAATTCCGCCGCCGCCAGTAGCACACCTCCGCTGCGGAACCGCTGGATGAATTAATAAAGAGTACGACACTTTCGAAAATAAAATTCAAGATCAAACAGATGAAGATCACAAGTCACAAAGGCACTTTTATTTCTTACAATGAGGATCCGTAAGGTTTTTAGTTGAGAATGCAATAATCTTTGTGAATAAAGAGATTGTATAATTAGATATACAAATACATGTAATACTGTCTATTATAAATTATTATTCTATATTTAATATTATTACAAAATGTATTATGTATTTTATAAAAAGACTACCCTTCCTCATTTAATTCCCTCTGAATATTAATAATTTGTAAAGAATTGCTGACATGGCGAGCCATGCCAGCAATTTTTTCAATCAATCATTTCTATCAATCCCCTTTCCTCAGAAATGCGTATGCGTGGAGGTATCGAGTTGAAATTAACATCATATTATACTCGAGTCCGTAACCTCGTGGAGCCGTGATATAAATTAAACTTTTAAATCAACGCAATCAAAACAACACATAAAAATTATAGCCGTTTATATACGAATATTTTGAAATTTCCAAGGGAATCACATGCACAGAAAACCTATAGGGTAATTCCCGACTTCCCGTAGACCTAGAATCATGAAATTGGTACTATTATTTACTTACATTTAAGCAAGTAGTGGTGTTGATATGGATCAGTTGAGCTACCTGTAGACTGTTTGCAACAGTCAGCAGTTAGCTCAATTGTTTCAATTGTAAATACTAGTATAATTTTCTTTGTGAATAAAGACTTTACTTACTTAGGTACTCATGAAAAAAAAGCAAGTAGTTATATCTGGAGAGAGTGGGGGGAGGCCTTTGCCCAGCAGTGGGATAAATTTGGCTAATAATAATAATAGTTATATCATATTTTTATTGACTCTAAATCTACCTACGCCTTTAATGAAAAAACACCGACGAGAAAGAAAACTGATTGATTAGGTAGGTACCTACCTACTGTTCATATCAAATCTGTAGGTATTTATTGATTTAAAAAATTATCTATGATTAATCCATCTCTCACCCTTGCTTGAAGAATAAGTATAAGTTTCCAGAGGCAATCAACTCTCCTGTCGCTGTTGCAGTCCATAATACCTCAGCTTTGGCTCTCTTGAACGGGAACACGTAACGGAAAGCAGGGAAATAAGCTCTTGTGTTATTTATATTCAGGCGACCCTAGAAAAGTAATAATAATATATTTTTAATGGTTACGTATATCTATAGGTTATTTATGCATAAGTACCTATACATAAAGTACAAACTTTTGCCTAATTATATTAGTAGGAAATTGTAACCCTAAGTAGGTACCCACCCACTACTATATAGTACCCGCCTGTGAAAACTCACAGGCGGGTACTATATAACTAAGTTTATTATAAATGCGAAAGTTTGGATGGATGGATAGATGAATGTTTGATACCTTCTTCTTTGCCTACGCCAAAACTAGATACTAAACGGATCGGACTGAAATTCTGCACAAGATGTGGGTAGAGATAAACCATTCTAAAAATGCTAATAACTGAAAAATGCTAATACTAATCGAGTGTGTTGACGTTGAGGGGGTTTTGTGGAGGGGGCGTGCATTAATTACGGATGTAAGCGGGTTAACTACGAAAGGGCTTGCATTCGAATATTCGAATAATTCGAATATGAATTCAGTTTGAATATTCGAATACTGAAATTGCAATAGTTCTGAGATTGGATCGAATATTCGAATCAAATCAATGATACCAATCTCAGAACTCTGATGTGCATAAAATGCCACTTATAAGTTCGCGAGATATCCATACAAGTTTACGTCCTTCGGGTTAACAAAATGACAAAGTTATAGGGTTCCCGAGTTCGGAAACTATCGGGAGGGCCGCGTCAGCCGCGTGCGACTGCGTAGGGCATCGCGTATTCTATTCGGTGTATTCTATTTGTATTTTTATTTCGGAAAAGGAAAATCAAAGTTTCGTTTTCGTTGTCGTGCAAAACCAACTTTTAGGTCGCTTGCTTAAGATTAGCGTTTGCACGAAAACGAATCAGAAACTTCGATTTCGTTTAAGTTCGTTTTCCGTCCCTGTCGCTGTGTTACCGTTACTTACCGTGTTTATTTACTTGTTAATTTATTGTAGATTAGCTTTTGCCCGCGGCTTCGCACGCGTATTTTCGGAATAATAAGTAACTAGCCTATTATCTAAGTTAGGCTTTGCTCTAAACGTACGCCAAATTTAATCTTTATCTGTTCAGTAGTTTTGGAGACAGGTTACAACCTAGGATCTCCAAAACTACTGAACAAGATTAAATTTATCAGATTCAACAAACTTTCGGCTTTATTGACCGAGCGAACGAAGTGAGCGAAAGTCTCCGCTTCAAGTCTAGCAAAATTAGCGTTTCTGTCAGTATGTCCGTACTCCTCTACAGGTCGTATTTTTACAACCGACGATGGTACGAAACTTGGTGCACAGATTCTACGATTTTATAGAATTTCTTTTTATGTTCTTTTTATGTTCGGGGTTTTTTGATTAAAGGCGTACTTCCTCCAAAAAAAAGGTAAGGCAAAAAGGGGCTTCAGAACATTTCCCCTTTAAGACATCTGATTTCGATAATTCTTTTTATAAGATCTGATCAGGATTTTCGGTATGACGAGCAGAATAGCTCCGCAAAATGCAGTATAATGCAAAAGCAAAAACATAACAGTACAGTGCCATCTATTAGAACATGTTTGTAACTCGTTGTTTGAAATCTCATCTAATATTAACGACGAAAACTATAAATTAAAAATTATAGAATACTACTATGATCTATAACAAAATTTATAAACTCAAATTACTAAAAACTTATAATTCTTGCTAACTTTATTATAACTAACTAAACTATAACATAAAATAAAAACAAATACAAAAAAATTATTCTAAAATATCGATCGTAACTTCATTTTAGAAATAACCCTGTATAATGTTATCAGTTCACTCCATGCGCTGACGTACGAGCGTTATTGTTATAATGTCGCTCGCACACCGGACAGCCAATCAATGTACCCCGCTAGTATTTGCTTGGCTCACTACCAACTTAAGTAGGAAGATACATAGTACCAACTATTTATAATATTAACTATATTGTACCTTAGAGACTGAGGCTGACGGACAAACCGAATTACGGTTTATGTTAGCTGAAGATAAAATAAGTTAATAATTATGTAACATAAATAAACTCTTCGAGAGTACTATGTAGCACGGCCACGCATGCCTTCCAGTTTATAAAGTAAGAAATCAATTATATAGATGGCGCTAATGCTACTAAACGTCTCTGATTTATTTATATACCTACCTACAAACAGGAATTACAAAAAACAAACAAAATTTAAAAAACCTTGGTACCTAAATATCCCATTTTAAAGAACTTTAGTAATACCTAAGTAAATTCACAGAAATACAAATCTGTATTTCTGTGCGTAAATTAATTGTTGAAAAAAATTAGTGCTCGCGGGTCATTCCCGCTCGGTAACACCCTGTCGTCAACACTGCTGACGAATGAGAAAAAAAGTCGCACTCGTTCACAGTGTTGACGAACGCAACTTTTTATTTCCCGATCGTACCTACCAGCTAGTCCAAGAGTCGGATTATAAAAAGTATATTTCAATAAAAGATACAGATTTTTAAAATGGTTTATGGCTTGTTATTATCAATCAAACAATATACAACACTAAAAAAGAGTTAAAATTAAACATTTTGTATCACAGAATAATCAAACAATTTACAATAATTAAAATGGAGTTAAAATAAAACATTTTGTGTGTGCGGTACCGCCATACTTACCTGCCATAAAAGTGAGTCATGTTCAAGCCACCAACTCATTTCTACAAATTAAAAAACATTCACAAAAATGTTTATTACATAAGGCGAATAGTAGGGTGGATAGTGGCGCCACTACATATTTAATGTTATAATTACGTTATACAAAGGAATTATCAAAAAATCGGACCGCGCGTAGACGATACCTATCACAAGCTTTTATTTAATGTATCTGTTATAGTTTTGTAGACTGTCTTCTCAAGGATTTTAAGTTATAAATAAGTACTCACTTTTGACACAGGACAGGTAAGTCTCGCCTTCCGAAACAAAATCCCTAAAAACTCATCCTTATTAATGCAGTCACATAACTTGTAATGGAACTCGATGAACGATCGCCTGTACTCATTGTGGAGATATTCGTGTACGATTATGTGAACCTGTGAATTTTTTTTTAAATAAAATAATAATAAGTATATCAATAAATAATAATCTATAAATAAATAATATATCACAGATAAAAGGAGCATCCTGTAGCTGAACTCACGCGCGCGCTATTGTGGTGTTTGGTTTGCGGCTGCCGAACTCAGCAGCGGATGACGGTGTGTTTACTTTTAAATTATGCATCCTGTAGCTGAACTCACGCGCGCGCTATTGTGGTGTTTGGTTTGCGGCTGCCGAGCTCAGCAGCGGATGACGGTGTGTTTACTTTTAAATTATAATTAAGTACCTACAATTTGTTCACATAGAAAATTACAATTAAATAAGAGGAGTTAATTAGAACTAGTATTTATAATTGAAACAACCGAGCCAACTGCAGACTGTTGCAAACAATCTACAGTTCGCTCATCTGATCCATAATCAATACCAGGTTCCCCAAGACGCTGGCTGCATTGCCCCGCTGTATGGCAATGCTGATGCGCTGCGCCAGATACTCACCAGCTCTTGGGTCACGCGTCGCTTCGACCAGACGCTAATATAATTATTATAATATAACCAGCTGTACTCGCGACTTCGTTCGCGATTGCCCTACTTGCCGACTAATTGAGTTCACATTAACCACAGTTTCTCTCATATTATGAAACGCCGTGCAAAAAAACTTCGATGCGCAGAATTAGATCTGTTACACTTTTTATATAAGTATCTATACTTAGGTACCTACCTACCTAGCTAAGTTGTGTATAAAACGTGTAGGGTTTACAGGGGATAGCATGCTGTCATCTTCAATCCCATTCTTTATCTACACGACTTTTAGCTACGACTCGGCCAGCGTCAGTGTCAAGAAGTGTCATAGTCGTTTCACTTCTACTCATGCATCCGTTCAGCCAAGGTAATATTATCCTATATTACCGTGGTTCAGCGGAGGCCCTATTCTGCTAAACTACTTGCTTCACTATGGCGACAGTAGTATTGTCACAGAATGACACGTTTTGGTATTCTACCACAGATGAACGAAATTATGATGAATGCAGATAGAGATACGCGCGTCAAAGTGTCAAGTTTGAAACTATTAACTTCCATTCGAATTCATTCAGTAGTTCCATCGTGATGAGCGGTTAAAGAATTGTACTTTCATCCTTTGTCCCAGAGGAACCTTACTGAATTCCGGAATAAAATGTATCGCATGTCCTTTCTGTAGTATGAACTCAAATCGTGCCTGGTTTCATCCTAACTCATTCAGCAGTTTCGGCGTAATGCGCTGTGAAGTAATTTTACTGTTATCCCCTCTCCCAGGGGAACTTTACTGAATTCCGGTATAAAAAGTATTCTATGTCCTTCCTCGTAGTATGACCTAAAATCATGCCGAGTTTCATTTTAATAAAATCAGTTGTTTCGGCGTGATGCGCGTTTAAGGAACAGACAGACAGACAGACAATAATTTAAAAAAAAAAAATTTTTTACTTCAGTATCGATAACAGAGTGCCCTCAAAAATATTTTTTCAATTATCTTTAATAGAATGGAACCTGTTACAGTTTTATTATAAGTATGAGATGCTGAATATTATATGTTCTAAGTAACTAAATATCATAGATACTAACTGATACGTTGTTCCCAAACTCCTGTTGCAAGTCACCTTCTATGTGGCAAATGTAAGGGCTCCTTCTGTCATATCTTCTGACGAAGGCTTTCCCATTCTTCACATATTTATCATTTTGATAAGTAATTTCGACTCGTTCCGGGACGACTTCCAAAGCGTGATTGGTTATACATATTATTATTTCTATGCAATACAAAGAAAGTAACAGAATTAACGTTGTAGTAAAACGACTCGAAACACTGTGTAACATATTGAAGAGTGTGAAATAATGCATCCAATAATTTGCCGTCCATCTTTTTGTACCCGAGTCCTGAAGCGATAACAATATTATTATCATCTAATTACGAAATGCATTTGTTTGTTTGTTACGCTACGCCACATTAGCTAATATAATTATGGTCCATTCGATTTTATCAACCGACGGAGGAGGTTCTCAAGTCGACGCGTTTATTGTTTTTTAGGGTTTCGAAGATCGGTTTCGAAACCCATATGGTCTCGCTTTGTCTGTCCTTTTTTCCCTCCTTAATAACTCAGCAACTAAAGCATCTATGAACTTGAAATTTAAAATAATAAATTTCGTGCGCTTGTACAGATTTTAAGAAAAAAAAAATGGAAATAAATGAAAAATGAAGATGAACATTTTCCATACAAATTGAGATGTCAAAATTTTAAAAGAGACCTACAGAGTCAAGTGCGGTATCAAATGAAAGGTATTAAAATGTACATTTCAAAATAGTTTTTGAAATTTCTATAGGTTTCATATTTTATGAAATATTTTGAAAATAGTTGAAAAAATACCCATTCCCCCCCCTACCTCCGAAGTTTGCAGAGCGATTCATTCAAAATGTATGGAGTATTTATCACCGAAGCATGCAGAGAGATCTATCTGAAATGTAGGTTGGTACCTATTAGTTTTAGGTCTTCATTAAATTTCGGAGTCTCTAACCGGTACCTTTAGTACATAGATAGATAGATAGATAGATTATATCTTTATTGCACCATCAATACACAGAACAATTTAATAAGAACTTAATAGGTACTAACTATATAGAATATGGCACAATCGGCGGCCTTATCGCTAACAGCGATCTCTTCCAGGCAACACATACATACCTACTTGTTCACAAACGTTCGAAACCCTCGGCACGCGAGTTACACTCGCACTTGACGGGTCTTGTTTTTATTATGAACACGCATAACTTTTTACAAAGTGGTTCGATTTCGATAATTCTATAGCACTTAGTTACGTCAGCAGAATGTCAGTAATTTAGGTACCTTAGGTATATCACACTAATATTATAAATGCGAAAGTTTAGATGGATGGATGGATGTTTGTTACCTCTTCGCGACAAAACTACTGAACGGATCCTTACTTACAGGTAATTTAATGGAATCAAACATAGGCTACTTTTTATCCCATAAATAAGTTCCCATGAGATAGAAAACGTTTTCATTTCTACCTCTTCGAGTGGGGTATCAAATGAAAGGTATCGGTTTATTTATCTTAAAACAGTTTGACCAAGATGACTGTGCTAAGATGGCACCCCTCGGATCCGCTCCGGAACCGTGGTCCCACTGCGATGTCCCACTGGTGGGACAAAACTTTTTCGTGGTCCCACTAAACACACACTCGGATCTTGGTCCCTTAAAACGCGAGTCTTACTCGCACTTTTCCGGTTTAGAAATAGGTACCTACCAAATGTTTTATTTTCGTTAACAAAGTTACGGATTATTATGTTTGATGTTATCGTTAAAACATGATTCAGTATTGTCAGCCTTTTCCTTTCAGTCTGGGGTCATTAACCATAATAATTTCAGACACGTTACACTGGACGAACTCAAAACTCATTTAGCTTAGGTACTATTACTATTTATTCTGTGGTACTGTACGCAATCGCAATCCCAACTCATTAGTGGTATCATAGACAGAGTGTTTTATTAACTACGGTGTTCGGGGTTGCCAACCTGCACCGACCCCACTTTCCTATGTTCTTGGATTTTTTTTTATTTCAAATAAAATCAAAAATTCTTTATTTTCATTATTCAAATCGCAGTAAGAAATCAGTTTTAAAATAAATTAACGTATCGGCCAAGCACAGCTATTTTAGACTGAGGTAAAATGATATCGCATAATCATAGAATGCGTAAAACATTTAGGTAAAATTCTTTCTTTATCTTTAATAATAATAATTCACGCAAAAATATTGATTGCATAACCTTAATAAGTACCTAGCTATACCAGGCATCGTGTTATATTTTGATCATTCTATGTTTTTGTTCAAAGAATCTATACTTATAATAAAACTGTAACAGGTCCAATTCTGTACTTACATTAAAAATATCTTAATAATAATAAATAACTATGTATTTATTATCATCATCACAGATTATCGTTTAAAATAAATATTATACCTGCTGGGTTATTGATAATTCACCGACACACCGTGAACTGCAGGTTTTACCGGTCGTATGACGTTTGGTTGCCTCCGGAACCGTAGTCCCACTGCGATGTCCGATGGCGTTCCTTCAATTCGGCGTAACAAAACGGTCAAGTGTCTGTTTGGTGGGCCCACGAAAAAGTTTTGTCCCACCAATGGGACATCGCAGTGGGACCACGGTTCCTTAGTGGTTTGGTTGGTCGAATGACAAACACATACCTAACACATTTAGGTAACGTCTTTTCGTAGATTTTAATTTTCTAATGTTTGTTGTAATAGTCCAGTTAAACTCACCTTACTGGTCTCCGCGATACAGGCTTTGCCTAGTGCGGAGGCCGATGGTAAATTGTAACCTGGATTCTTAATATGTACCTAAATAAATATATTTTTTCATATAAATGATCGAATTTAATTTCGTATAATTACATTTGATGTAACATACAAAACACCTAATCTCACATCAACTAATATACACTTATTATAATTGAACTTGACATATCTTTCATATGATATAAATAACACTGATAACATAATAAATAATTTCAAAGTACATAATATTCAAATAGTCACACATCACATCACACTAATACAATAATAATTAATAAATAATAAAATTAACACTACACTAAATAATTGTCTAAAATAAACGATTATAAACTAAAATATAATTAAAATTGAATAATAACACTAATAAAATAATAATAATAAATGCGAAAGTTTATATATTTGGATGTATGTTTGTTGCCTCTTCACGCTAAAACTACTGAACGGATCGGGCTGAAGTTTTGTATAGACGTAGTTTTAAGCCTGGAATAATACATAGGCAACGTTTCATTCATAAATCAGTTTCCATGTGGATGAAATAACATTAGAACGTTCCCATAGAACAATAGTGAGATCTTGTTTTAGGAAGGTCCATTTGAGGAAGGTCCATCGCATTACGTTCATTTCGACAAAGCCCGTGTCTTGTCTAGGGAAAAATTCTTTGTTCCCCGGAAGATACGCGAGGCGATAGAGACTGAACGACGGTCCAACTTCAATAGAGATAGAGGTTGGAACCTACCACCCGCTTGGAAGCTGTGTCTCTATGGGAAGTCGTATAGCAGTACACAAAGTATAACTACAATACCCGCCACGATGATATATCCGCGAGAAGTTGGCTCTCCTACTCAACAGCATCGAAAAGCAGCGTGCACCCCACCACCCCCGGCGCCTACGATCCGTGCACTGCGTGCTTTAGCCCGTAGTGCGCGCAAGGACGCAGTACGGGCGCGACGCGGACCGCACTCACCCTGATGAAGTCCCTCGTTAACCCTTTAGTTCGCAGGCAAAAAATTCTTGAAATTATTGTTTTTTTCCTATTTATTGGGGTTAGTTATGATCTTAGAATGCCTTTTATCGTAAAAAAAAAATTCCAAAGCCTTTAGATTTTGAGAAATCATATGTTTCTCATGAGCAACACTGCCCATTCCTCGGAAAAATAGGTAGTAAAAACTATGTTGCTTGCTAGCGACACTGCGGCTTGCGTAGAATGTTTGCCTAAGATAAAAATAAAACAAAATATAAGAGAGAACCAGTTTTTTATTACTTAAATAAATAAATTAAAAAAATTATTATATAATTTAAAAAAGCACAAATTAGTAAGGCGTATTTCCCAATACATTGCGTTGAGTACAAATTTTTATTGTCCGTGATGAGATCCATCATATCTTCCGAAAAAACATTTCGAAATAATCAAGAGTCAAAATGGTATTCGCATCGAATTGAGGCAGATACCATTGAATCACCTTAGTATCAACTTAGGTGATTCAATGGTATCTGCGAACTGAAACTTGCCGGTTTTTCACTTAAATGTAAGAGGTTTCTTCAGAAATTTCTGAACTCTCTTTGCTACATGTTTAGGTGCAGTAGTAGCCTTTCTTTTAGATCTTGTTCTAGCAACTGGTGTGTTATTTAGCGAAGCTAAGACTTATGATACAGAATGTAGCATAGAGAGCTGTTCATGATGGTCGACAGTTGAAAATATTTAGTTTATAAACGGTGACAATGGGATATCATCCCATTATCACCGCATCATACACTCCTTCGTTGAATGGAGCTGGTGTTGGATTGGGTGAAGCTGGTGTCGGGTTGAATGGAGCTGGTGGAGACTTAGTTTGCGTAGTTCTACAACAAACAAGCCACTTCATCGTCGGAACTTCCATAAATGTCCAGGTTATTTAGAGAAGAGGGGTAGGAAGTGTACCTAGTACGTGGCATCGCTTGATTATCATTACGCGTCTGTATTATGACTTTTTCGTCTGATTCGCTGCTACTATCGGATGAAGATGCATTTTTTAGAGGCACAATTGCCATAATCGTACGTGTCCTTTGCCTTTTTGTCTTAATCTGAAGCAAGCAGACAAACACAACATGCAAACCACACCCAAAGCAAATTAATTAGGCACTTACCTACATATACCCCAGTAAGAACGGACTGCCGTTAAACCTTAGAGGTCGCACATGATCATGTGTGTACTAAACATCGAGATAAAAGGTCAACAGGTAAGTGAGATATAGGTAGGTAAGCAAAAATAACAAACGGTTAGTCAAATGAAAGCTTGCTTTTTTATACAAAGTCCTCCACCTAGGTACTAGGCATGTAAAAATAAATAAGTGCCCAGTGTTAGTACAACAAAAACACATACAAAAAGTGATAAATATAAATTATTCTTCGTCATTGTTGTAGAAAGCCATCCCCGAAAATAACATTTATTTTCGTAGTCTAATGCGCAGTGTTGATTCTCAGCAACACTCAAAATCCTACTTACCTTACGGAGCACTTCGCAGCGTTGCGCCTAAGCAACATACATGTTGACAAGCCGATAGTCAGTTATTTTATGCCAATAAGTACATGCTTTTGACACACATCTTTTGGAAAATTGTTTTAGATAGAAATGCAAATGAAAAATAATCTACTTACAAAGTAAAAATCAATAAAACTAATCAATATTTACCTTTGATCTGCACGATTCAGGTGGCATCGGCGCTAGGTTGCGAAAAAGAACTTTTGAATGGTTAGGGTTGTCAGCTGTAATTTTATTTTAGTTTGCTTTTTGTTTCCACTATGGCATGTCTTGGTCAAAACTAACAAAAGTATAGTGAAAAATCTGTGGGATTTTTTTGTTTATTATGTTGCCCGTTATCAACACTGCGAACTAAAGGGTTAAACGATGAAACGTTGACGTGTTCTTCCAACACAAACTAGGTTCGTAGTTAACCCGCTTACATTCATAATGAATAGTGAGATCTTTGTTCCTCTTTTCTGTTTCACAACAAAACTACTGAACGGATAGGGCTTAATTTTATAGTAGTAAACCGTATTTTGTTTAAATATTGTTGTGCTGTTTTCATATATATATATTATAAAGAGTTAGGTTGTGTGTTCGTGTGTCAATTATTTTGTGTGATTTAAGAAATCGTTTAGTTTTAAGTGGTATAGTTGTTCTATTGGTTCTTAATATTTAATATTTAGGATTCTAATTTCAGTATAATTAGGTATGTAGGTATAGTGTACGAGTAATTCGTCAATTGGGTCTTTGGTTTTTTAGGTTGGTAATTGTTAAAGGTTTATTTAACTTTAACATGACACGCAAGTCGAATTGTCTTAGCTCTCACAGATCTCGAGCTATGGAAAGAGCTAGACGTGAGGAGACATCTCAAAGCTGAGCAACGAAATTTTGAGCAGGTGGAGCGTCAGGCGGCGCACAGAGCTGTTGAAACGCCAGAAGAGTTTCAAGCTCGGAGACATCAGTACGTGGACTATTTTCCGTCCCAGTGATCTGCTGAGACACCAGAGGAGTCCCAAGCTCAGCTCCCAAAATGTACAAGGTCACTTGTACACCTCATGAATTATGTAAATAATACATATATTACTTATATAGTATATAGTACTTAAATTATTAAATATTTTCTTTTTATTAAATAACATCGTAATCCACACATTTTAAAATTATAAATACGATATATGGATTTGGGCTATCAGCCGCCAGCAACGTTTTCAACTTAACTTTAAAAGACTTGTGTGGACTGTGCGCTGGTGATAAAAGTTGGAATGCGGTTGGAAGCAGCCGTCCCCATCACGTGTTGCAGCTTGGACGTCTTCGCCAACTGCCGTGGAAGAGCTCTCAGCGGGTGCGCGTGCCTCGTCCCCGCATCTTGCATATTTGTCCAAGTTGTTACGCACATACAGCGCGGATTGGTAGGTATATGACAAGAGCGGGCACGGTCAAAATCCCTAAGAACTCAAAATACGGCCGCGCAGACTCATCCTGTGGTATTCTAACTTTGGCCCTTATCGCTCGCTTGTGAAGCACGCTCCCAATCAGATGCACGGCCGCAGAACTCCACACCATACAGAAGGAGCGAATGGACGTTGGCAAAGTAGATACCTCGTACCATGACTCTGTCTAAGGTAGCCGAGAGGCGCCATAGAGCAAAGCATGATCGGACTATCTTTTAACATAGTTTGTCTATGTGCGCCTCCCACGTACTCCTACTCCTACGATAAAACACGACACTACGAAACACCTCTTTGGATCTTCTTACATCTTATTTGAGTGATAGGATACAAAGAGTTGACATTAATGGGAAACGGTCTTCGGGGTCTGTAGTTACAATGGGTGTACTGCAGGGTTCTATCCTCGGTCCTTTCCTATTCTTAGTTTATATTAACGACCTGCCTCATCTTGTCAAGAATAATCACGAGATTGTATTGTTTGCTGATGATACTTCATTACTTTTTAAAATGAAACGACAAAACACAAATTTCGACGATGTGAATAGTGCAATCTCAAAAGTAGTTCATTGGTTTAGTGTCAATAATCTTTTGTTAAATGAAACCAAAACAAAATGTATTAGATTTATTCTACCTAATGTTAAACAAGTGAAGGCTGATGTAAACGTTAAAGGAGAAACTTTAGAAATAGTAGAAAGCACCGTATTCTTAGGAATCACCTTAGATAATAAACTTCAATGGGGCCCACACATAGATAAGCTATCGAAGAGACTTAGTTCTGCAGCATATGCAGTCAAAAAAATCCGTCATCTTACAGACGTGGACACATCTAGACTTGTTTATTTCAGCTACTTCCATAGTATTATGTCTTATGGTATACTGCTGTGGGGGAACGCTGCAGATATTAACACCGTATTTGTGCTGCAGAAGAGGGCTGTTCGTGCAATCTACAATATGGGTCCCAGAGAATCCCTGCGTGATAAATTCAAAGAAATAAACATAATGACAGTACCATGTCAATATATTTATGAAAACTTAT
Organism: Eupithecia subfuscata; assembly: GCA_963564075.1. Taxonomy (NCBI): domain Eukaryota; kingdom Metazoa; phylum Arthropoda; class Insecta; order Lepidoptera; family Geometridae; genus Eupithecia; species Eupithecia subfuscata. Next base: position 15,644,746 of record OY751100.1, on the reverse strand, counting down.
TGTACACTCATAAAAATATAAATCGGTTCCCTAAAAATAGCGATAAACATAATTTGAATACCAGAAACAAACATAAGATCGCTGTGCCCACAACTAGGCTACACAAAATTAATGTATCTTTTAAAGGGCAATGTATACGCTTCTACAACAAAACTCCTAGTGAGTTGCAAAAATTATCAGTAAATAAATTCAAACAAATTGTCAAAACCTTGCTGTGCAAAAAGGCTTAAGAGCTTATTAGACCATCCTAAATGTCGCGTCCTAAATTCAGTGTCCGATTTAGGACAATAAATTTAGTCGCCGGAGCTCCTAATTACACGTTCACTGATTCAGGACTCTAAGCAGACCAGTGTTGCCGGTGCGGACCTTTTTGGTCCGTTTCGGACTTTTTTCTGCCTCTGCGGATCTTTTGCGTACCATGACTCTTTGCGGAAATTTCCAAGGGAATCACATGCATACAAAACCTATTGGGTACTTCCCGTAGACCTAAAATCATGAAACTTGGTGAGCAGCAAGTTCTTATAGCACAAGTAAAGGGAAAAATCCAAAATCCATAAATTTGTAATTTATTCACAAAAAAAAATACTTTTAATGCACGCCATGGACCAAAACTTATACGGTACGTACTTCCCGTAGACATAGCGCAATCAGAACCCTGCTAGAATTATGAAATTTGGCAAGAAACAAGGCCCTATAGCACAAATAAAGGGAACAATCCGAAATCAGTACCTAATTTGTTGTTTTTTCTTAAAAAAAAAAATATCTCGCTATAGACCAAAACCTTAAAGAAGTGCCCTTTAAGGTTTTGGTCTATAGCGAGATATTTTTTCCCGTTTACCTAGAATCATAAAATTTGGTAAGAAGCAAGATCATAATTATAGCACAAATAACGAGAAAAATTTGAAAACCGTAAATTTGTAGTTTATTAACAAAAAAATCATAAATTTTGATTCTCTCCCTCGACCAAAATAATAAATATATAATAATACCGGGTACCTACATCATGTTGACATAGAATCATGATATTTGTCAAGAAACAAGGTCTTACAATTAAACGGAACCCTTAGTGTGCGAGTCTGACTCCCACTTGACGTTTTATTTTATCTCAGTCTTTCAACCTTTGTAAAAAATAAGCGAAGTTTTCTGAAGTTCATTAAGATGAAGCAACATAAAGTACAATTCATATGGAAAACTTAATATCCCCATTACGACAAGTAATTTTTTTTACACTTTTTAACTCCTAAACTTGCAGGAGCCGTCATATTTCGGACCATTTTAGCGTTCGGATCGGAGCTTTTTTATTTTGACTGCCGGCAACACTGAAGCAGACGCTAAAAATAGATTTAGGACGTCGGAAGCCATTCTTGTCCTAAATCGGATCCTAATTAGGATGCTACCGTCCTAAATGCTATTAAACTTTCCTGAATTCAGGATTGACTAATTAGGACATCCGATATTTAGGACGGTGTAATAAGCTCTTTACTATAAAATATCAGATTATCTAGAGGATAAAAAAGCTTGGGACGGGTTTTGCTCCATCCAACTCGAAAAATAACAACTAACAGGCTAAAGGTTTCTTCGTCGCTTCTTTACTTTAGTCTACATACCGAAGCGACAGAAATCAAAACAATATCACTTTATTTCCGTGTCAGTGCTTAGTTTTATGATTTGACCTTTTCTAAGTGTACATTTATTGTATTTATGGAAATAAAGAGTTTTTGATTTTGATTTTGATTTTGATATACACCTCCATCTCCATTACACGATCACTATAAATATGATACACTGTCCCTGTGGTGCTTTAAATCCGTTTTCGCCATGCATGAGGCATGTGTAGAGCAAGTGCAAGGCAGGCAAGTGGTGTACTGGTTTAATGGAAAAGTTGGGTTTCTCTGGCGTTGTTGGTCTTTTTAAAACTGGTTCAAGAGCTACTTGCATATTGGACCACAAGTTGTTTCACTAAGCAGGTCACACTCTTAACACCTACTATGCCCATTTAGGAGTACCACAGGGATCGCACCTAGGCCTTGTGTCAATTTTTATAAACGATCTACCGTCTGGAGAGAGTGGGGGGGAGGCCTTTGCCCAGCAGTGAGATGATCAAGGATAGTAATAATAATAACTTGACGCCTCGGACTGTAAGGACCACTTCTACTTCCGTGGTAAGGACTGTAAGGTTCGTGGCCACCGTGGCCTGATATTTGGCTAGAAGGACAATAATTTGTTTATTATGTAGGTACGTAATACGGTGTTTCTAGATTGATATTTTCGCTTAGAGACATCGAAAAACAACGGAAGCTCCTCCGTGTCACTCTTACAAACTCTGAACTTCTTTACTTCCATTGGATTAAAACGATGAAACGAATCAAAGCTAAAACGGCGGTCACGAAGCTAAGCGCCTCATACTATACGAGATAAGGCGATGTTTCACACGATATTTTACTTTCTCTTTATAAAGCTCAAGTCCGGCCTCATGGAGTATTGCTATCATGTTGCTCAGTATGGTACTTTGCTGAGCAACATGGCAGCAAACGTATGTGTTAGGCTAGGTTTGGTCACGACTCTATTACGAAGAAAAGCCTTCAGGCATGTCGAACGAGGGGACAAAAGACATGGCGCTAAGAATTCCCGAAATTTCCCGGGAATTCCCGGTTCCGACTTCCAAATTTCCGGTTCCTCGAAAACGGTCCGATTCTGCGATCCCCAATTATTTTATAAACTGTTCGCTTGTTCCGAAAAATAATGATCTACTTTTCATCTAACATGAAATGATTAATAAAGAGGCGATCTTTATCTTTAGTTCCGTACCTCAAAAGGAAAAAAGAAACCCTTATAGGATCACTTTGTTATCCGTCTGTCCGTCTGTCAATCCCCTTTTCTCAGGAATGCGTGGAGGTATCCAGTTGAAATTAACATCATATTATACTCGAGTCCGTAACCTCTTGGCGCCGTGATATTATAAATACTTACCTAAAACTTCTAAGTCAATGCAATCAAAACTACCTACACATAAAAGTTACCTAGCTGTTCATATCCGAATATTTTGAAATTTCCAAGGGAATCACATGCACACAAAACCTTTAGCACGCAAGATGCGGGGTCTTACAGCACAAGTAAAGGGAAAAATCCGAAAACCGTAGTTTATTCACAAATAAAAATTACTTTTGATTCTCGCCATGGACTTAGACCTATAGGGTACTTCTTGTTGACCAAGAATCATTGGCAGGAACATTGATATACCTAAGTAAATTTCTCTAGATGGTACCTACGTCCTCTCAGCGCTATAACAACAAATGGCCTGTGTTGTGTTACACACTACAACTAAACGCAAAGACACGCTATTTCCAATATATTGCAATATACCTGACTATTGAACAACAATGATGGAAAGACGTATCTAGACCGAAGTGCGATCGAGACAACAATACACGCGAAACACGTACGCTGGCAGCGCCACCGCGCGCCGCGCCGGTCCGACTGTGACTAAGGTGGGTGGTAATTGGGCTCAATTTGAGCGTTCCACTTTTGAGAAGCCAGTCAGTGTCCAATCTTCCGAATTTTACTTACATCGATGGGCAAGAAGCAAGGTCTTATCTTATAGCATAAATAAAGGGAAAAAGTCAGAAAAATTGTAAATTTGTAGATTATTCACAAAATATATTTTTGATTCTCGCTGGACAAAACCAAGAAACAAGGTCTTACAACTATACGGAATCCCTAGTGCGCGAGACCGCCTCGCACTTACAAAGTACCTACAAACCCAAATGTTTTATTTTCGTTTACAGAATTACGGATTATAATTCTTGATGTTATCGTTAAAATAATTATGATTCAGTATTGTCAGCCTTTTCGTTTCAGTCTGGCGTCATTACATTAACCATAATAATTTCAAACACATTTCACTGGACAAATTCAAAACTCATTTAGCTTAGGTACTATTACCTACTATTTATGCTGTGGTACTGTACTGTACGCAATCGCAATCCCAACTCATTAGTATCATATACAGGGTGTTTTATTACCATGGTGTTCGGGGTTGCCAACCTGCACCGACCCTCGTCTCGCCAGCGCTTTCGTGGCCGACCTCGCCCGCGATTTCCTTCTGAGACCCAGGGTGTTGCGGCTCTAGCCCACCTCTCGGGATGCATTCGGCTAAAGTTCCCCGCCCATTGCCACATGAGTGTGGCTAGCTTGACTCCCACGACTTTGTTAGGTTATGTGCGGCAAAAAAGTAAAATGATGGTTAATATCTTTTACAGCCTGTATTTAGTTTGAAATAAAACGGGATTTATCTGTAGGTACGTATCTCACTTTTGCTTGAAGAATAGGTAATAGTTTCCGGTGGAGATAGTCTCTCCTGTCGCTGTGACTTTGAGGCTCACAACAGCTTTGGCTCTCTTGAACGGGAACACGTAAGGGAAAACAGGGAATTCCAGACTTACGTTACTTATATTCCAGTGACCCTAGAATAATCAAAAACTTATCACACTAATGTCATAAATGCGAATCTTTTGGATTTTTAGATGTATGAATGGCTGTTTGTTACCTCTTTGCAAAAACTGCTGAACGGTAATACGTTCAATAGTTTTTTATGTAGGGTGTAACAAAAAGTAAGAACCAAAATTTAATTAAGAGGCGGTCCAGCTTCGATCACAGTACACACAATAGCAATCCGTTCTATAGTCTTATACATTTGTTAATCTTGGTCAAGAACTACATCATTATTATGTAAGAAAGGACGTAGGGTGCTTTTGTCGCTAAAAACGCGTGCAAAACCGCGGCAAGAAATCAGTTTTAAAATAAATTACAACGTATCGGCCAAGCACAGCAATTTTTGTCTGAGGTAAAATGATATCGAATCATCATCGAATGCGTAAAACATTTATAATTCGTTCCTTTATCTTTATTAATTCACGCAAATATTGATTGCATAACCATAATAATTATGCATATTGTGCAATATCAAGTTTTTGCTATGCAAAGACAAAACATCGCCATGCTAGGGGGCAGAACTCTGAAATTCTCAAAAGCGACCTCTTCTCTTTAAAATGATAAATACTGTCCTCTTATATTTCCAAGCTATACTTACTTTGGACACAGGACAGGTAAGTCCTTTCTTCCGCATATAACTCCCAACTAAGATATCCTTATCAAAGAAGTCACAGAGCTTGAAATGAAACTCGACAAACGATCGCTTGTACTCATTGTGGAGATATTCGTACAGGATCATGCTGATCTGTGAAAAGAGATATTGAGGTAGTTCGTCGGTTTAATAAAACTAACTTCAATTCGGGCAACATACGGTACGACACGATCTCATATGCCGTATGCATGTGAAAAGGTCCGAAGGCGACATTATTTCACTACGTCACAACTTGTGAAAACATTATGCAGAGCCCCTTGTGACTCACACGTGTGACACGTGTGATAGTGCAGGCGGTGCAGTAAGCTTTTGACATCCGACCGTACTGATGTTCAGAATGATGAATGATGAATCAGAAAACGGCCTAGTCTGTGAAGTTGTCTTGTCTAGTGAACGAGCAAGAATGATAGGCATCGTGCTATATTTTGATTACTCTAAATACTGTGTTCAAGGAATCTATAATATAATACTAACAGATACATTGTTCCCAAACTGCTCCTGAAGATCACCTTCTAAGTGGGTGACATAAGGGCTCCTTCTGCCATATCTTCGGACAAAGGCTCTCAAATTCTTCACATATTTTTCATTTTCATAAATAATTTCGACTCGTTCCGGGACGATTTCCAAAGCATGATTTGTTGTACATATTATTTCTATGAAATGCAAAGAGAGTGACAGAATCAACGTTAGAATAAAATGACTCGAAACACTGTGTAACATATTGGCGAGTGCGAAATAATGCATTCATTATTTTGATACCCGGCTTTTTGTACCTGAAGCAATAACAATGCACAGGTCCTATAGGTAAGGTACCTAGTATCATCTAATTACGAAAATGTTTGTATGCTAGTTTTACTACGTGATATTGATAGGGTTGCCATCCGTCATGATCCGTCCAACTTTGTCCTAGTTTAGAGGGCGTCCGAGGAGCGCCGGGTTTCAGTTGTGGACTACAAATTGGGATTAAAAATTTCAAGTCTTGGGCCGCTGCTGCCGAGCGCCGCGACGGCGGCGCGGCGGCGGCAGCGCGACACACGCACTGTACCCGCCGCGATCAACCGACGAACTTGTGTTAATTAATATAAAATAAAAAAAATATTTTAAAAAGATAAGGTATCTATTAATACAATTTGTAACAAAATGTATTACATTTTGTTACAAATTGTATTTACAAATTCTACGATGATTGTTTTGTTACTCACATTCAAAATGATGATTTAAGATGACTCAATTTAATTTTAAAGTTTGAAACGTTGATTTATCTGTTCTATGGGTTCCGTACCTCAATAGGAAAAAAGGAACCCTATAGAATCAATTTGTTGACGGTCTGTCTGTCTGTCTGTCCGTCAGTCTGTCTGAAAATTTTCGATTTAAAGATGTTTATTTCTCAAAAAAACAAAAAAAAACACTTATAATGAGATACAAAAAGTACCTAAAAATTATGCTTTAGCTAATAAGTATTAGTATAAGTTAAGCTATAAATGTATTTTTTAATTTTGTTTTGAACATGCTTATGCTAGCACATTCCTTGATCTCGTTAGGCAAGCTATTATTGTTTTACTCCAACCAAACTACAAGACCCCAGACTTATCGTTGTGGTAATGTCACACATTACCACTTTCATGGTCTATCCTTCGCACGGGTGTAAAGCCAGGGTCGGTCGCATAACTACACTCCCTCGTAAACAATTGTTTTCCTGCCGCCGTAATCAGTAAGTACCTAGGTACGTGCATTGTTTTGTAAAGTTTGGGGATTATTCATTTTGCGTAGTTTAGAGATGACAACCCTATATGTATTGAGGTACTTAATTTAATTAAGGTCTATTAGATTTGATGCTCTGGATAAGGATTGTACCAATTCATTATACTGGATTTGATTCCGAAGTAAATTGAGTATGAAGCCCGATCTAGGCGACCGGTATTATTATTCATAGTAGGTAGGGGAGAACAGGCAGCATTCGTACACCAGGCGCATTCATACAGCGGTCACATCTATACTAATATTATAAAGAGGAAAGGTTTGATTTTTTGTTTGTTTGTTTGTTTGTATGAATTGAATAGGCTCCGAAACTACTGGACCGATTTGAAAAATTCTTTCACCGTTAGGAAGCTTACTTTTCAGGGAGTGACATAGGCTATATTTTATCCCGGAATTCCCACGGGAACGGGAACTACGCGGGTGAAACCGCGAGGCGATCGTCTAGTATTCTATATTATACACGTCAAAGCGATTGTGTTTGGGTGCCTGAACCGCCCCCCCCCCCCCCCCCCTTTAAGCACTGCGTCCGCAGACTTAGTTAGGACAAGTCGTAATATGTTTTTACTCCTTGTGAGTCTTTATTGGTTTCACTTTGTCATGGGTTTTGTAGTACTAAGTTTTTCTCTATATTTTTACTTATCATTTGTTTCCTGTTAAAACAATGTCCGTTTATCATGTTATTATCCGTTATGGGGTAATTTCAACGAGTATTTTTATTTTAAATTAATTTGATGAAAGTATATGTTGGGGTACATTCATACAGCTATGTATAAGTGTAAGGGGTAGGTACATTCGACAAGTACATAAATGTAAAAACCGTAAAAAGCAAAAAATACCTCAAAAAGTTGAGATAGGATCTAGAATCGCGTAAGATGCCAGTACATTAGCAAAAAATGCTGTAAGCAGGAAGGAAACAACAAATATTCGAGGTTCAGGTGATCCACCACCCAAACCTCGAATAAGTAAAGTACCTATTTTGAGTAGTATATGTGGTTGTTTTCAAAATCAAAATCAAAAACTCTTTATTTCCATAAACAATAAATGTACACTTAGAAGAGGTCAAACAAAATATAAAACTAAACACTGACACAAAAATAATTTTACTGAGGGGGATCCAGCCCCTTCAATAGAACCAAACAATAGAAGACGTTATACTTAATAGAATCCGAAATAGCCACTTCTTCCAGTACGCCAGCAATAAAATGCCTTCAGCATTTTCAAGTTTACAACGAAAACTGAGGGTTGAGAAGCCGGAAAACTGTGTGAATGCGACGTGCTCTCCTCTATGTATTAGTTGTAGCGTCCCCTTCCTATATAGGTGAAGGATATAAATTATACCCACACTCGAACAAATAATCATACTCCATCTTTGATACTTCGTGGGCTGCCACTTTTTGGTAGAAAATAAATAGTGATGTGACGAAATCAAGAGCTATTGTCATGTGCAATCAAGCAAACACAAAATTCAACTTGGAAAATAATACAAAGTGAGACTGGAAAGGTCAGCGCATACATTAATGATTACAATTTAAAGATTAATGATTGCTCAGTCAAAAATGATGCCAAGCATTTGAAAACTTTTGTACTGAAATTCCAATCTCTACTACAACGTGTTTAAACTCTTGTCAAGTATTTGCTGAGTCATTCATTACTGATAGAAAATGTATCCAAATAGGTACAAACTTATAAATATAAAGAAAACTGCAGATCTCTGGGGCATTTCCGTTACAATTAATAAACCATTGATTGATACCATTGCAACAGATCTAGCTTTTATATTTAATGAATCTATTGATTGTGGCGTATTTCCTGATCTAATAAAATGTAGTAAAAATAGTCCAACTGTACAAATCGGGTGGTAGGTCTGATCCCTCTAACTTTAGACCAATATCAGTACTGCCTACATTCAGATTTTATTACGTTTTATTTGCTAAGCCACTTGCTCTTGTAGATATGTAGGCATTTTAAAATTTCGGCATCACAATTTGTATGGAAAATTTTCATTTTAATATTTTTTCTTTAAATCTATAAAACAGGCACACGAAATGTATTATTATTTTAAGTTTTAAGTCTATAGCTGCGGTAGTTGCTGCTTTATTAAAGAGGGAAAAAAGGACAGTCAAAGCGAGACCATAAGGGTTTGGAAACCGATCTCGAAACCCTAAAAATGATAGAAAGAGCACGTTCAAGGGCGCTCCGAATACCACCACCGCAGCCCGCCTGGGCTAGCTCCATCCTCGTCCTCAGGTAAAGAGGAATTTCGAACGCCGCCTGAGACGAGCGATGTGTTGAGCAGCAAAGAAGAGCAGCCGCCGTGGCCTCGACCGCCGCGAGAACCGTATCTATTCATTTTGGAACTTAGACCCACAAAGGAAGGCTTATTCTTTGTATTTTCGCTTGGTTGCTCTTACATCAAGGGTGTTCCAGGCATCGAGCTCTATGGCAATTGTTTATGAATTTATTGGTACCTAATGAATAATTCTTCATACTGCTCCGCTACTATAAGTATTATAATAGCGGCTCGCTATTATAATACCGCTCAGGGTTCGAACTCGCTACCCGCTTCTGTTTTTCCGTTGACCAACTACCGACGTCTCCCAAGTCCAACTACTGGGTCTCTTCAAGACAACAGTGAAATGTGTTCTAGACCTTCGTGATACCACATCCGGTCCGCCACATCGTTACTTACCTTCAGGTGAGGTTGTGGTCAAACGAATGTATATTTTCACTAAAATATCTCGTTCTATTTTATTAGGATCATGGGCTTCTACATTTCGTAGTAGTTTAGATTTCATTATGAGTAGGTAAGGATATTTTATAGATATATCAGACAGCTAAAATGTCGCTATTTCGCTATTATTGTAGACGATAATCCATATCGGCCATATCTCGCGAAGAACCGACAACCGCTGCAGCGCTGGGGTAAACTTGTTCTTGAGTGGAGACCACGACTCGGCAAACGTAGTGTAGGACGTCCTCCGGCCAGGTGGATGACGAAAGACTGCGAAAGACTGCAGGCAGATGCTGGATGCGGCAAGCTGAAGACAGGGCGCTATGGCTCTCATTAGGGGAGGCCTATGTCCAGCAGTGGACTAATATAGGCTGATGATGATGATGATGATGTAGAAGATAAATTATAATGTTATTATTGTTCCGCTAAATCGAACCTCACTTAATTTTAGACAATTTAGATTGCCGATACTTAAACATAGATTAGCCATTTAATTGAGATCGACTAGAATCCGGATCAACATCATCTAGCGCTATGTAGAGCTTGTGTCATGGGATCTGTAGGTAGGCGGGATATTTCCGACGATTTGTGTTAGTTTAAGTTTTACATTTTTAATATTTCGGCACATTTGCATGCGCCATGATTACGGAAAAAGCATCATCGTGGCGTACGCAACTGTGCCGAAATATTAAATAAAACACAAATCATGGTAAATATCCCGTTATTAATGACTTTAGTGCTTTAGTTTTTAGTATCCATGATAGTTGATTTGTTATCATCATCAAGTTTGGAAATTTTATGACTTCCCGTTGTCCCCACAGTGGGGACAGCGTCAATGGGGACAACGGGAACACATCATTCCCATCAGCACACATACGCCCACAAGTGCACGTGAAAAAAGCTTGGGACGGGTTTTGCTCCAACTCGAAAAATAACAACTAACAGGCTAAAGGTTTCTTCGTCGCTTCTTTACTTTAGTCTACATACCGAAGAGACAGAAATAAAAAAATATCACTTTATTTCCGTGTCAGTGTTTAGTTTTATATATTGACCTTTTCTAAGTGTACATTTATTGTATTTATGGAAATAAAGAGTTTTTGATTTTTGATTTTGATATGTGATCAAATGAGAGGATTGGGTGTAAAGTCGAAAGTAGAGAGTAGGTAAGTTTGACTTCGGAACTTTGTTTGGACTAGTTAGGAGAGAAACATACTAAGAGTTTCCACCCCTGTGAGGTGAGCCCTAGGAGAGGGGGCACAAAGATGGTCCCGTTCTTTAGATTTTTGCTTACATCTCGTAAACGATGCGTCATAGGAAATGTTGTGGTTAGGGTTTCTGCTCGAAAATTCCCGACTGGAGAATTCTCGAGAAATTTGTCTCAAGTCGAGACGGGAAAGTAACTTCTCGAGAATTCTCAAGAAATCATTCTGTGCGCTAGGACACTAAAAAATAACATGCATATAGGTAACACGACGAGTCTAGTCTAGAGTATAGCATCGATGTCACCGAAAGACATTTTAACCACGGGACACGTTACTTGGCCGATCTCGCCCTTTACCCTACAGTCACACTAGTAGCCATTAGTAGCCTACTTAACCGAAATTGTCTTGTCAGTGTGTCTTTGGTTCTCGAGGAGAACCCGTGGCGCGCTAAGCGCATTACTTGAACGATACAACCGCCAATCGGAGTGAAAAGTTAGTGTACACCCGTGTGTTCCTTAGGCAAGCGGGGCCTTGAAAGTTAGTGAACACCCGGGTGTTCGCTAAGCACGCGACGAGTGGTCTTAAGGAAAATAACGAAAGTGAATTGTTAAGGCCGCTCCGCACACCTCCGCTGCGGAACACGAGTAGCGGACCCGCTGGATGAATTCCGCCGCCAGTAGCACACCTTTGCTGCAGAACACGAGTAGCGGACCCGCTGGATGAATTCCGCCGCCGCCAGTAGCACACCTCCGCTGCGGAACACAAGTAGCGGACCCGCTGGATGAATTCCGCCGCCGCCAGTAGCACACCTCCGCTGCGGAACACAAGTAGCGAACCCGCTGGATGAATTCCGCCGCCGCCAGTAGCACACCTCCGCTGCGGAACACAAGTAGCGGACCCGCTGGATGAATTCCGCCGCCGCCAGTAGCACACCTCCGCTGCGGAACACAAGTAGCCCGCTGGATGAATTCCGCCGCCGCCAGTAGCACACCTCCGCTGCGGAACACAAGTAGCGGACCCGCTGGATGAATTCCGCCGCCGCCAGTAGCACACCTCCGCTGCGGAACACAAGTAGCGGACCCGCTGGATGAATTCCGCCGCCGCCAGTAGCACACCTCCGCTGCGGAACCGCTGGATGAATTAATAAAGAGTACGACACTTTCGAAAATAAAATTCAAGTCACAAAGGCACTTCTATTTCTTACAATGAGGATCCGTAAGGTTTTTAGTTGAGAATGCAGATTTATAGAGCTGAGAAATCGTTAACACAACAGAATATAAATAATATAATATAATAATCTTTGTGAATAAAGAGATTGTATAATTAGATATACAAATACATGTAATACTGTCTATTATAAATTATTATTCTATATTTAATATTATTACAAAATGTATTGTCTTTTATAAAAAGACTACCCTTCCTCATTTAATTCCCTCTGAATTTTAATAATTTATAAAAAATTGCTGACATGGAGAGCCATGCCAGCAATTTTTTCAATCAATCATTTCTATCAATCCCCTTTCCTCAGAGATGCGTATGCGTATGCGAGGTATCGAGTTGAAATTAACATCATATTATACTCGAGTCCGTAACCTCGTGGAGCCGTGATATAAATTAAACTTTTAAATCAACGCAATCAAAACAACACATAAAAATTATAGCCGTTTATATACGAATATTTTGAAATTTCCAAGGGAATCACATGCACAGAAAACCTATAGGGTAATTCCCGACTTCCCGTAGACCTAGAATCATGAAATTGGTACTATTATTTACTTACATTTAAGCAAGTAGTGGTGTTGATATGGATCAGTTGAGCTACCTGTAGACTGTTTGCAACAGTCAGCAGTTAGCTCAATTGTTTCAATTGTAAATACTAGTATAATTTTCTTTGTGAATAAAGACTTTACTTACTTAGGTACTCATGAAAAAAAAAGCAAGTAGTTATATCTGGAGAGAGTGGGGGGAGGCCTTTGCCCAGCAGTGGGATAAATTTGGCTAATAATAATAATAGTTATATCATATTTTTATTGACTCTAAATCTACCTACGCCTTTAATGAAAAAACACCGACGAGAAAGAAAACTGATTGATTAGGTAGGTACCCTACCTACTGTTCATATCAAATCTGTAGGTATTTATTGATTTAAAAAATTATCTATGATTAATCCATCTCTCACCCTTGCTTGAAGAATAAGTATAAGTTTCCAGAGGCAATCAACTCTCCTGTCGCTGTTGCAGTCCATAATACCTCAGCTTTGGCTCTCTTGAACGGGAACACGTAACGGAAAGCAGGGAAATAAGCTCTTGTGTTATTTATATTCAGGCGACCCTAGAAAAGTAATAATAATATATTTTTAATGGTTACCTACGTATATCTATAGGTTATTTATGCATAAGTACCTATACATAAAGTACAAACTTTTGCCTAATTATATTAGTAGGAAATTGTAACCCTAAGTAGGTACCCACCCACTACTATATAGTACCCGCCTGTGAAAACTCATAGATACGTACTCATAGGTAAGTTTATTGTAAATGCGAAAGTTTGGATGGATGGATAGATGAATGTTTGATACCTTCTTCTTTACCTACGCCAAAACTAGATACTAAACGGATCGGACTGAAATTCTGCACAAGATGTGGGTAGAGATAAACCATTCCAAAAATGCACGTCGAGTGTGTTGACGTTGAGCGGGTTTTGTGGAGGGGGCGTGCATTAATTACGGATGTAAGCGGGTTAACTACGAAAGGGCTTGCATTCGAATATTAATTCAGTTTGAATATTCGAATACTGAAATTGCAATAGTTCTGAGATTGGATCGAATATTCGAATCAAATCAATGATACCAATCTCAGAACTCTGATGTGCATAAAATGCCACTTATAAGTTCGCGAGATATCCATACAAGTTTACGTCGTTTGGGTTAACAAAATGACAAAGTTATAGGGTTCCCGAGTTCGGGAACTATCGGGAGGGCCGCGTCAGCCGCGTGCGACTGCGTAGGGCATCGCGTATTCTATTCGGTGTATTCTATTCGTATTTTTATTTCGGAAAAGGAAAATCAAAGTTTCGTTTTCGTTGTCGTGCAAAACCATCCTCGCTTGCATAAGATTAGCGTTTGCACGAAAACGAATCAGAAACTTCGATTTCGTTTAAGTTCGTTTTCCGTCCCTGTCGCTGTGTTACCGTTAGGGGACTGTGGGGCATAACGGGGTCGCGGGGCAGAACGGGGTCCCCCCCCTGTAGCCGCAACCGCAAGCGGTAGTCACGCGTTTTATCCACCGTCGGACGGCCATTTTATATCGGCGCTTAGCACGTAAGCGACTGGCGGGCAGAGTGCATGCCTAAATTTTTTAAAGGCATTTATATTTTTTCGCGACATTTTATCTAATTTTGTGTTGTGATTGTGACTGAATTGCTTGTAAACAGGTGAGTTTTTATGATAACTGTATTGTTTAATTCCTATGTTTTCTTATGTTATTTGTTGTTGTCAAGTTGCGGAAGATAATACTTTATCTATTCATTTGATTTTGTTATTGATGATTTATTAGAAACGTAAACATCGGGGCATAACGGGGACGTGGCTACGGGGCATAATGGGGTCCCCGTTATGGCTCTCTATTATGTTAGGTACATTTTACTCAAGTTTATTTTAATTTCTATTGTTTTAGCTGCAAAATGGCTCGTATGTAAAAGAAAAAAACTTCGAGAAACAGTTGGTCGGTGGAAAGGATGAAAAAGGCAATTTATGCGGTTCTTTAACAAATCCTTGTGCTACAGAAAAGCTGCAGTACAGTATGACATACCACAGATCACATGAAGACCAGAAAAGTGTGCAGATCCGAATGGTCCTCGGTTAAAAAAAAATTGTAAGAAGAAGAAGAAGACACAGAAGACTGAGAAGACTGGTTCCAAAGCACAGAAAGAGCACGGAGATACTTATGTCTTTACTGTGTTGATGTTAATAACACTTATTTGAAATCAACAGTGGATTGAGTCGGTTGCCATCTGTGCGGACGTTGGTATCATACGGTCTGTGCTGGCGTTTATAATTCTGACGCTGAAGAGATTCACGTTTGTATCCATTGCGAGAATAATTAGAGCATTATTACAGTACCTACATAATGGGGTTTTAGTAAGGTTTTAGTAAATGTTAAAAAAAAATTCTATTTATATGTTATCGTCACCGAAGAATATGCCAAATTCTGCTTGAATAAATGCCAAATAGGCTGTGATTTATGTTTTTATTTTAATTTATCTTTTTGATGCTCTTATTGGTGTTTTTCCTTAGCGTCCCCATTATGCCCCTCGTTCCCCTACTTACCGTGTTTATTTACTTGTAAATTTATTGTAGATAAGCTTTTGCCCGCGGCTTCGCACGCGTATATTTGGAATAATAAGTAACTAGCCTATTATCTAAGCTAGGCTTTGCTCTAAACGTACGCCAAATTTAATCTTTATCTGTTCAGTAGTTTTGGAGACAGGTTACAACCTAGGATCTCCAAAACTACTGAACAAGATTAAATTTATCAGATTTAACAAACTTTCGGCTTTATTGACCGAGCGAACGAAGTGAGCGAAAGTCTCCGCTTCAAGTCTAGCAAAATTAGCGTTTCTGTCAGTATGTTCGTACTCCTCTACAGGTCGTATTTTTACAACCGACGATGGTACGAAACTTGGTGCACAGATTCTACGATTTTATAGAATTTCTTTTTTTGTCGTCGGGGTTTTTTGATTAAAGGCGTACTTCCTCCAAAAAAAGGCAAGGCAAAAAGGGGCTTCAGAATATTTCCCCTTTAAGACATCTGATTTCGATAATTATTTTTATTTGAAAGGTTGTTGTTTTTAATTCTTATCATACAAATTTGGTAAAGATCTGATCAGGATTTTTAGTATGACGAGCAGAATGGCTCCGCAAAATGCAGTAGGTATAATGCAAAAGAACATAACAGTACAGTGCCATCTATTAGAACATGTATGTAACTCTTCGAGAGTACTATGTAGCACGGCCACGCATGCCTGCCAGTTTACGAAAGTAAGAAATCAATTGTACAGATGGCGCTAATGCTACTAAACGTCTCTGATTTATTTATATACCTACCTACAAACAGGAACTACAAAAAGCAAACAAAATTTAAAAAACCTAGGTACCTAAATATCCCGTTTTATATAACTTTAGTAATACCTAAGTAAATTCACAGAAATACATCTGTATTTCTGTGCGTTAATTAATTGTTGAAAAAAATTAGTGCTCGTGAGGTCAACTGTTCGTAGAACTACTAGTAATATTACTAGGATGTTGTTAAAATACCAACTCACCTAGATTTTGAAGACTTTTTTTTGAGTTTTTTTTTACTAAGAATGTGTGGTTGATTGTGCGTGTAAATCGCCAATGTCTCGTTACAACTTTTTGTTAATTTGATATTTTTAATTTGTTCGTGCAAATAACACATAAAAGAATAAACAAACATATGATTTTAATAAAAAACATAGTTTGTTTCTAATAATCGAATAATATTCGAATACTACCCAAAAAAAATCGACTATTCGAATAAGTAAGTATCAAAATTTTCAAATATTTGCAAGCCCTACTACGAACCTTATTTGTGTTGGAAGCAGTTGGAAGAACACCAATGTTTCATCCCCTACATCCGTAAAGATTTCGTCAAACTACGATATTGTTTACAGTAGGTAGGTAAAAGAGGCGTACATTTTTAGAATGGTTTATATCTCTACCTAAGTATGCCTAGAACTAAAATAAAATATGGCTACCTTAAATCCCGTAAATGGGTCCCATTGCGATAGGATTAACCTTCATACGTTTCCTTAAAAACATTGTGTGCGAAACCGTGGACATAAACTAGTAGGTAAGTACTAAGTATACAATAAAGACATAAAGTACTAATACGCACGCATAGATCTAAGCTGGTTAGATAGATAGATAGGTAAACTTTTATTAAGTTCACACAGCACAGGAATTATCAGAAACAGTGTTTTAGGTACCTACACCATTATAAATAATAAAAATTAGTTGTCTGTAAAGTCGGTTTACTGACGATAGTTGAACGTGACAATGTCTTAAGAAAATACTGATGGAATGGTAGCATTTGATACTCGATCAAAACATGTAAATCTTTATATATATAATTCTTCTGTGAGTGTGTATGTCACTGAACTTCTCTCAAACGACTGGACCGATTTTGATGAAATTTTTTGTGTGTGTTCAAGGGGATCTGGGAATGGTTTAGATTCACAATTTTGTCCGCTGGACAATGTTTTTTTAATTAATTTTTAATTTATTAGTAGTTGTTGATTTTGGAATGTTTTACATTGGATCCGACAGACGGCGCTACCATCGCAGTGTCAAATTTTAAATAACATTCGATTTTGGAATGTTTTACATTGGTTCCGACAGACGGCGCTACCATCGCAGTGTCAAATTTTAAATAATATTCGAATTTTAATTTTAGTCTGTCCCGACAGTTAGCGCTGCGATCAAATTAAAATCTTTATATATATAATTCTTCTGTGAGTGTGTATGTCACTGAACTTCTCTCAAACGACTGGACCGATTTTGATGAAATTTTTTGTGTGTGTTCAAGGGGATCTGGGAATGGTTTAGATTCACAATTTTGTCCGCTGGACAATGTTTTTTTAATTAATTTTTAATTTATTAGTAGTTGTTGATTTTGGAATGTTTTACATTGGATCCGACAGACGGCGCTACCATCGCAGTGTCAAATTTTAAATAATATTCGATTTTGGAATGTTTTACATTGGATCCGACAGACGGCGCTACCATCGCAGTGTCTTTTAAATAATATTCGAATTTTAATTTTAGTCTGTCCCGACAGTTAGCGCTGCGATCAAATTAAAAATACTTATATAAAAATGAATTGCTGTTCGTTTGTCTTGCTAAAACTCGAGAACGGCTTGACCGATTTCGCTAATTTTGGTCTTGAAATGTTTGTGTAAGTTCAGGGAAGGTTTAAAAGGTGAGAGCGGTACGAAGTTCGCCAGGTCAGCTAGTGTACTATAGTATAGCAGCTATCCACGCAGACGCATCGCTCACTCAAGTAGGAGAGAGACTGATGTCGAGCGCTCTCGCTTGCTCTTCAAGCCTTACATGGAACGCCTCATAGCAAGGTAACGCCGCATGACGTCATGTTTTTTCGTGCGTGCAGCCGGCTCTATCGAATTATAAGACGTTGTCACGTCAAAATTACACATGACAGAAAAAAAAAAGTAAATACAAGCAAAACAACCAAGTAATAGGATGAGATAAATAGGTACCGGTTAGACGTACCTAGGATAGGTACTTTTTATCGCAGAATACGCGTGCGATACCGCGGCCGAAAGCCAGTTTTTATATGGGTAGGGAAAGATTCAATCGCTAGATACGCTCTGACACCAAAAACTGTGGCATTGTCTTTGAATGCGTGCGTTAACAAAATGCCGACGCACGCACACTATGAAAAATAGTGTTTTTGACAATAAACCTGTTATGCTTTAAGCTTTTATTACTTATTACCATTTACAGTGCAATTATATGGCACGAAGTTATTTGAAAAAACACTGAATACACTGAGCATTTCAAATGAGCGAGCTATCACATTTCGCTTGGCAATAACACGCGCCGCGGTCTCTATATCAAAAGCGAGCCACTTTCGAAGTATGACGTTGGTCTTCTCCTTGGAGTAGGTATGTTCATAATATGTAATTAGTATGTTGCTCAGTACGGAAAGGGCCTCTCTAACGATTTAAATCTTTGCGGGTAGGTTATAGTTACAAGCAGAACTTCGAAACTCCCAAAGGTGACTTGACTTCTCTTTTCCTATCAAAGAAAAGTGTAGACTGTCTTCTCAAGGATTTTAAGTTATAAGTAAGTACTCACTTTTGACATAGGACAGGTAAGTCTCGCCTTCCGAAACAAAATCCCTAAAAACTCATCCTTATTAATGCAGTCACATAACTTGTAATGGAACTCGATGAACGATCGCCTGTACTCATTGTGGAGATATTCGTGTACGATTATGTGCATCTGTAAATTTTTTTTAAATAAATATTATTATGTGTATCATTAAATAATAATCTATAAATAAATAATATATCAAAGATAAAAGGAGCATCCTGTAGCTGAACTCACGCGCGCGCTATTGTGGTGTTTGGTTTGCGGCTGCCGAGCTCAGCAGCGGATGACGGTGTGTTTACTTTTCAATTATAATTAAGGATTACCTACAATTTGTTCACAAAGAAAATTACAATTAAATAAGAGGAGTTAATTAGAACTAGTATTTATAATTGAAACAACCGAGCCAACTGCAGACTGTTGCAAACAATCTACAGTTCGCTCATCTGATTCATAATCAATACCAGGTTCCCCAAGACGCTGGCTGCATTGCCCCGCTGTATGGCAATGCTGATGCGCTGCGCCAGATACTCACCAGCTCTTGGGTCACGCGTCGCTTCGACCAGACGCTAATATAATTATTATAATATAACTGAGCTGTACTCGCGACTTCGTTCGCGATTGCCCTACCTGCCGACTAATTGAGTTCACATTAACCACAGTTTCTCTCATATTATGAAACGCCGTGCAAAAAACTTCGATGCGCAGAATTAGACCTGTTACACTTTTTATATAAGTATCTATACTTAGGTACCTACCTACCTAGCTAAGTTGTGTATAAAACGTGTAGGGTTTACAGGGGATAGCATGCTGTCATCTTCAATCCCATTCTTTATCTACACGACTTTTAGCTACGACTCGGCCAGCGTCAGTGTCAAGAAGTGTCATAGTCGTTTCACTTCTTACTCATGCATCCGTTCAGCGGACGGAGGCCCTATTCTGCTAAACTACTTGCTTCACTATGACGACAGTAGTATTGTCACAGAATGACACGTTTTGGTATTCTACCACAGATGAAAGAAATTATGATGAATGCAGATAGAGATACGCGCGTCAAAGTGTCAAGTTTGAAACTATTAACTTCCATTCGAATTCATTCAGTAGTTCCATCGTGATGAGCGGTTAAAGAATTGCACTTTCATCCTTTGTCCCAGGGGAACCTTACTGAATTCCGGAATAAAATGTATCGCATGTCCTTTCTGTACTATGAACTCAAATCGTGCCTGGTTTCATCCTAACTCATTCAGCAGTTTCGGCGTAATGCGCGGTGAAGTAATTTTACTGTTATCCCCTCTCCCAGGGGAACCTTACTGAATTCCGGTATAAAAAGTATCCTATATCCTTCCTCGTAGTATGACCTAAAATCATGCCGAGTTTCATTTCAATACAATCAGTCGTTTCGGCGTGATGCGCGTTTAAGGAACAGACAGACATTAATTTAAAAAAATTACAGTTTTGACTTTAGTATCGATAACAGAGTGCCCTCAATTTTTTTTTATCAATTATCTTAAATAGAATGGAACCTGTTACAGTTTTATTATAAGTATGAGATGCTGAATATTATATGTTCAAAGTAACTAAATATCATAGATACTAACTGATACGTTGTTCCCAAACTCCTGTAGCAAGTCACCTTCTATGTGGCAAATGTAAGGGCTCCTTCTGTCATATCTTCTGACGAAGGCTTTCACATTCTTTATATATTTATCATTTTGATAAGTAACTTCGGCTCGTTCCGGGACGACTTCCAAAGCGTGATTGGTTATACATATTATTATTTCTATGCAATACAAAGAAAGTAACAGAATTATCGTTGTAGTAAAACGACTCGAAACACTGTGTAACATATTGAAGAGTGTGAAATAATGCATCCAATAATTTGCCGTCCATCTTTTTGTACCCGAGTCCTGAAGCGATAACAATATTATTATCATCTAATTACGAAATGCATTTGTTTGTTTGTTACGCTACGCCACATTAGCTAATATCATTATGGTCCATTCGATTTTATCAACCGACGGAGGAGGTTCTCAAGTCGACGCGTTTATAGTTTTTTAGGGTTGAAAATGAACATTTTCCATACAAATTGAGATGTCAACATTTTAAAAGAGACCTACAGAGTCAAGTGGGGTATCAAATGAAAGGTTAGTTTGTACATTTTAAAATAGTTTTTGAAATTTCTGAAGGTTTCATACTTTTTGAAATATTTTGAAAATAGTTGAAAAAATACCCATTCCGCCCCCCCCCCCCCATCTCCGAAGTTTGCAGAGCGATCCATTTAAAATGTATGGAGCGTTTGTAGATATAGATCTATATTTTACAGGAAAACTATAGAGAAGTCTATCAAACGAACACTTTTTGAAAAATGGTCAAAAAGAGGGGGGATAATTTTCAAAAGGGGGGGCTACCCCACTGAGGGGGGTATCATTATGAAAGGTATCGATTTGTTCATTAAGCGACACTCTGGGCGATATAGACTTTTATACATATTTGGAATCAGCAAATTTTTCTGCGTCGTTTGAGCTGGGTTTGGTGACGATCGGAGCACTTTTTTGTCGTTTAATACAACCACATTTTTGGGGCCCATTTTGGACTGCAATGTATGAAGCAACACAATATATTGACAAATTTAGGAACTGTGTACTTAAGCTCACTACCAAATACCAGACAGTCGTTTAAACTTTTTTCCTGGAGCAACAGTTCACAGGTAACGTACGTTAAAGCATTTAGCCTGACCTTATAAATATATAGAAATGTCGCTTCATATAATTAGCCTCTGTGTTAAATTCTTATCCAGTGTCGCTTCATATAATTAGCCTATTTGTTAAATTCTTATTCAGTGTCGCTTAATACAATTAGCTTTATCTTATAAATATACAAGAATGTCGTTTAATACATTTAGCCTCTTTGTCAGATTCATACCCAGTGTCGGTCCATACATTTAGCTCTGTACATGAAATGTTAGATGTTGTCACTTCAACCATTTAGCTTGCAGTAGATAATGATCAGAGATCGGAGTAGGTAGAACGATTTGGGACCAATGACCTCAAATGCTAAGTTAATATGGATATGCCTCCAGAACTCCGGTATTTTATAATTATCAAGCCATTTTTTCCGTAATTTCATAGTTATTACGTGGCGGCGTAAAGTGAGAAACGTATCAATATCATCATCATCCGCAGCCTAACTTCAGCCACTGCAGGGTATAGGCCTCCGCATCAGCGTTGCCAGATCTACTGATTTAGCAGTAGATCTACCTGCTTTTTGAACCGTCTACTGATCTACTGATTTATTTCTAAAATTTCGTGAAATCTACCTGATTTTTCCCGAGCGCCAATGGCTCCGTGCCTATTATGTAAGCTGTCACTTGTCAGTGTCACTTCACAAGCCAATTAAATTTTCACCAATCCGGTTCGTCACAATACTGACAAAATATGAATGAAATTGAAGAGTTTGTTTTGTTCGTTCGTTTCTTCCACTTCCTGTAAACATCTGTTGTGTGTTCATCTTTTTTGAATTGATTGGTCGGTCCGTTCGTTCTTCGATAAACTATTCCATCTAGATCTACTGATTTAGCAGTAGGTAGATCTTGTAGATTGATTATTACACTTCCTGCGAGAAGATCTCCTTGATTTTTGAAGAGCCACTGATTTATTTTGTAAAATTCGAGAAATCAACCAGCTTTTCCTGAAAGAGATTCAAGGCCAAGGCATAAGGCCTTTTAACAACAAAAGAAATTAAAAATTCAATTTCACTTGGTGTTCATACGATTCTCGAGTCAGCAAAAAATAGACACCTAGCATCCCTCTTTCTGTGATGAACATAGTTTGTTTTTCTTGAAAGGAACAACGGAACACCATTGTACACTACCTAGTTACCTACCCCAAAAAACCTGATCCCCTTGGAAATGAACAAATCTCGGCGAATTCCAAGCTGATGAGTTACTTTGATCAATGTTTTCATATCAATGTAAAAAGTTTATTACAAACCTACTTAAAAAACATAATTTTTTGAAATTCGAAAGCCATGAATATTTTACTTTGCAACTTAGGTACTTTGATGAATGCCATCAGTGAAACACACACACACACTGGACAGACATACAAAAAATATGAATCAAAATCAAATCAAAGATTTTACTAAAAAACCTTAGGTACAGATACCTCCCACGCATTTTTCGTGTCAAAAGCTAGAAATTTGTAGTTTTTTCAAAAACTACTGACTTTTTCTTCAAGCTACTGATTTTTTACGTGACTTTCTACTGATTTTGTCAAATTCGATCTGGCAACACTGCTCCGCATGTGTCAATGATAGATAGATAGATAAATCATTTAACGACATCATGCATTTCAATGTCCCACAGTCTTGTGCTTGTCTCATCCACGTCCCTTTCGCGATGGATGCTATATTGTCGGCCCGACGCGCCGCTGGACGAGCGACTGGTATCAATTTCAAAAACCCTGATTTAGACACACTCAGAGAATAAAGTGAAAAGATTGAAAAAAATGAGGCAAATGATATAGTTTCATATTTTAAATTCTCTCCGTTGACGTTAGTAGATGTAGAACGATCATTTTCCATCTATAAATGAATTTTAGACGTCAAAAGAAATAGGCTGAAAATAGAAAATATTGACAAACTTGGTTACTTATTTTTTATTGTATAGAGAAAGATCAGAATGTAGAAATTGTAATGGATGTCGATGAAGATTAAAAATAATTGTGATTGTGAGCTCTGCTTAGAGCTCACAATCACAATTATTCTTGGGGCTAGATGTTGTTGTGTGGACTGTCCAGCAGTATTTATTTATTTATTAATTATTGTAATTGTAACAAATAAACAATTTTAATGTTTACCTACTTTTTAATCCATTTTTCCTATACTTTAAAGGTAGACTATAAAAAGGTTGTATAATGTAGACAAAGTATCCAATAGACAAAATAATGAGAATTAGGTAAATTTTCAAACTTTGGTATTTTTGTGCACAAAGCCTCTGAATAATTAATGTTTTTGCTCCTTGTGAGTCACTATTGGTTTCACTTTGTCATGGGTTTTGTAGTACTAAGTTTTTCCCTATATTTTAATTACATAACATTTGTTTCCTGTTAAAACAATGTCCGTTTATCATGTTATTATCCGTTATGGGGTAATTTCAACGAGTATTTTTATTTTAAATTAATTTGATGAAAGTATATGTTGGGGTACATTCATACAGCTTTTTATAAGTGTAAGGGGTAGGTACATTCGACAAGTACATAAATGTAAAAACCGTAAAAAGCAAAAAATACCTCAAAAAGTTGAGATAGGATCTAGAACAACGTAAGATGCCAGTACGTACATTAGCAAAAAATTCTGTAAGCACGAAGGAAACAACAAATATTCGAGGTTCAGGTGATCCACCACCCAAACCTCGAATAAGTAAAGTACCTATTTTGAGTAGTATGTGTGGTTGTTTTCAAAATCAAAATCTCTTTATTTCCCTAAAAACAATAAATGTACACTTAGAAGAGGTCAAACAAAATATAAAACTAAACACTGACACAAAAATAATTTTACTGAGGGGGATCCAGTCCCTTCAATAGAACCAAACAATAGAAGACGTTATACTTAATAGAATCCGAAATAGCCACTTCTTCCAGTACGCCAGCAATAAAATGCCTTCAGCATTTTCAGGTTTACAACGAAAACTGAGGGTTGAGAAGCCGGAAAACTATGTGAATGCGACGTGCTCTCCCCTATGTATTAGTTGTATTGTAGCTTCCCCTTCCTATATAGGTGAAGGATATAAATTATACCCATACTCGAACAAATAATCATATTCCATCTTTGATACTTCGTGGGCTGCCACTTTTTGGTAGAAAATAAATAGTGATGTGACGAAATCAAGAGCTATTGTCATGTGCAATCAAGCAAACACAAAATTCAACTTGGAAAATAATACAAAGTGAGACTGGAAAGGTCAGCGCATACATTAATGATTACAATTTAAAGATTAATGATTGCTCAGTCAAAAATGATGCCAAGCATTTGAAAACTTTTGTACTGATATTCCAATCTCTACTACAACGTGTTTAAACTCTTCTCAAGTATTTGCTGAGTCATTCATTACTGATAGAAAATGTATCCAAATAGGTACAAACTTATAAATATAAAGAAAACTGCAGATCTCTGGGGCATTTCCGTTACAATTAATAAACCATTGATTGATACCATTGCAACAGATCTAGCTTTTATATTTAATGAATCTATTGATTGTGGCGTATTTCCTGATCTAATAAAATGTAGTAAAAATAGTCCCACTGTACAAATCGGGTGGTAGGTCTGATCCCTCTAACTTTAGACCAATATCAGTACTGCCTACATTGAGATTTTATTACCTTTTATTTGCTAAGCCACTTGCTCTTGTAGATATATAGGCATTTTAAAATTTCGGCATCACAATTTGTATTTTTAAAATTTCGGCATCACAATTTGTATGGAAAATTTTCATTTTAATATTTTTTCTTTAAATCTATAAAACAGGCACACGAAATGTATTATTATTTTAAGTTTTAAGTCTATAGCTGCGGTAGTTGCTGCTTTATTAAAGAGGGAAAAAAGGACAGTCAAAGCGAGACCATAAGGGTTTGGAAACCGATCTCGAAACCCTAAAAATGATAGAAAGAGCACGTTCAAGGGCGCTCCGAATACCACCACCGCAGTCCGCCTGGGCTGGCTCCATCCTCGTCCTCAGGTAAAGAGGAATTTCGAACGCCGCCTGAGACGAGCGATGTGTTGAGCAGCAAAGAAGAGCAGCCGCCGTGGCCTCGACCGCCGCGAGAACAGTATCTATTCATTTTGGAACTTAGACCCACAAAGGAAGGCTTATTTTTTGTATTTTCGCTTGGTTGCTCTTACATCAAGGGTGTTCCAGGCATCGAGCTCTATGGCAATTGTTTATGAATTGATTGGTACCTAATGAATAATTCTTCATACTGCTCCGCTACGTTCCGTACGAGTCTGGGGCGGCTCGCTATTATAATACCGCTCAGGGTTCGAACTCGCTACCCGCTTCTGTTTTTCCGACCAACTACCGACGTCTCCCAAGTCCAACTACTGGGTCTCTTCAAGACAACAGTGAAATGTGTTCTAGACCTTCGTGATACAATGTCCGCCACATCGTTACTTACTCGTACCTTCAGGTGAGGTTGTGGTCAAACGAATGTATATTTTCCCTTAAATATCTCGTTCTATTTTATTAGGATCATGAGCTTTTACTTTTCGTAATTGTTTAGATTTCATTATGAGTAGGTAAGCATTTGTTATCTATAGATTTATCAGTCAGCCAAAATGTCGCTATTTCGCTATTATTGTAGATGATAATCCATATCGGCCATATCTCGCGAAGAACCGACAACCGCTGGGGTAAACGTGTTCTTGAGTGGAGACCACGACTCGGCAAACGTAGTGTAGGACGCCCTCCGGCCAGGTGGGATGACGATCTGCGAAAGACTGCAGGCAGATGCTGGATGTGGCAAGCTGAAGACAGGGCGCTATGGCGCTCATTAGGGGAGGCCTATGTATGTCCAGCAGTGGACTAATATAGGCTGATGATGATGATGTAGAAGATAAATTAAAATGTTATTATTGTTCCGCTAAATCGAACCTCACTTAATTTTAGACAATTTAGATTGCCGATACTTAAACATGGATTAGCCATTGAATTGAGATCGACTAGAATCCGGATCAACATCATCTAGCGCTAATGTAGACTTGTGTCATGGGATCTGTAGGTATGCGGGATATTTCCGATGATTTGTGTTAGTTTAAGTTTTACATTTTTAATATTTCGGCACATTTGCATGCGCCATGATTACGGAAAAAGCATCATCGTGGCGTACGCAACTGTGCCGAAATATTAAATAAAACACAAATCATGGTAAATATCCCGTTATTAGTGACTTTAGTTTTTAGTATCCATGATAGTTGATTTGTTATCATCATCAAGTTTGGTAATTTTATGACTTCCCCTTGTCCCAACAGTGGGGACAGCGTCAATGGGGACATCGGGAACAAATCATTCCCATCAGCACACATACGCCCACAAGTGCACGTGCCACCCCCCAAACAACGGAAGTAGACGCCAAACATGGTAGACGCTTGGCAGACGGATCCGTGGTCGTCCTGCAGGGGTTAAATACATATATACAGAAGGATGCTGCTGCCCTAGCTCTGGTAAGTTCCCTAATCCCTATGTCCGCTCCACCCAATCCCTCTTTTGATCAGTCACTGTCCAGTCAATGAGTGATCAAATGAGAGGATTGGGTGTAAAGTCGAAAGTAGAAAGTAAGTTTGACTTCGGAACTTTCCACCCAATCCCTCTTTTGATCACTCATTGTCCAGTCAATGAGTGATCAAATGAGAGGATTGGGTGTAAAGTCGAAAGTAGAAAGTAAGTTAGACTTCGGAACTTTCCACCAAATCCCTCTTTTGATCACTCATTGTCCAGTCAATGAGTGATCAAATGAGAGGATTGGGTGTAAAGTCGAAAGTAGAAAGTAAGTTTGACTTCGGAACTTTGTTTGGACTAGTAAGGAGACAAACATACTAAGAGTTTCCGCCCCTGTGAGGTGTTCCTCCGTCCCGTTCTTTAGTTTTTTGCTTACATCTCGTAAACGATTCGTCATAGGAAATGTTGTGGTTAGGGTTTCTGCTCGAAAATTCCCGACTCGAGAATTCTCGAGAAATTTGTCTCAAGTCGAGACGGGAAAGTAACGTCTCGAGAATTCTCAAGAAATCATTCCTTGCGCTAGGACACTAAAAAATAACATGCATATAACACGACGAGTCTAGTCTAGAGTATAGCATCGCTGTCACCGAAAGACATTTTAACCACGGGACACGTTACTTGGCCAATCTCGTCCTTTACCCTACAGTCACACTAGTAGCCATTAGTAGCCTACTTAACCGAAATTGTCTTATCAGTGCGTCTTTGGTTCTCGAGGACAACCCGTGGCGCGCTAAGCGCATTACTTGAACGATACAACCGCCAATCGGAGTGAAAAGTTAGTGTACACCCGTGTTCTTAGGCACGCGGGGCCTTGAAAGTTAGTGAACACCCGGTTGTTCGCTAAGCACGCGACGAGTGGTCTTAAGGAAAATAACGAAAGTGAATTGTTAAGGCCCGTAGCCCGCTGGATGAATTCCGCCGCCAGTAGCACACCTTTGCTGCGGAACACGAGTAGCGGACCCGCTGGATGAATTCCGCCGCCGCCAGTAGCACACGTCCGCTGCGGAACACAAGTAGCGGACCCGCTGGATGAATTCCGCCGCCGCCAGTAGCACACCTCCGCTGCGGAATACAAGTAGCGGACCCGCTGGATGAATTCCGCCGCCGCCAGTAGCACACCTCCGCTGCGGAACACAAGTAGCGGACCCGCTGGATGAATTCCGCCGCCAGTAGCACACCTTTGCTGCGGAACACGAGTAGCGGACCCGCTGGATGAATTCCGCCGCCGCCAGTAGCACACCTCCACTGCGGAACACAAGTAGCGGACCCGCTGGATGAATTCCGCCGCCGCCAGTAGCACACCTCCGCTGCGGAACACAAGTAGCGGACCCGCTGGATGAATTCCGCCGCCGCCAGTAGCACACCTCCGCTGCGGAACCGCTGGATGAATTAGTAAAGAGTACGACACTTTCGAAAATAAAATTCAAGATCAAACAGATGAAGATCACAAGTCACAAAGGCACTTTTATTTCTTACAATGAGGATCCGTAAGGTTTTTAGTTGAGAATGCAGATTTATAGAGCTGAGAAATCGTTAACACAACAGAAAATAAATAATATAATATAATAATCTTTGTGAAAAGGTAAAGAGATTATATAATTTTAATATAAATTATTATTCTATATTTAATATTAATAAAAAATGTAGTATGTCTTTTATAAAAGACTACCCTTCCTCATTTAATTCCCTCTGAATTTTAATAATTTGTAAAAAATTGCTGACATGGAGAGCCATGCCAGCAATTTTTTCAATCAATCATTTCTATCAATCCCCTTTCCTCAGAGATGCGTATGCGTAATGGAGGTATCGAGTTGAAATTAACATCATATTATACTCGAGTCCGTAACCTCGTGGAGCCGTGATATAAATAAATAAATAAATAATGCTGGACAATTCACACAGCATTATCTAGCATCAAGCTAAGCAGAGCTTGTGTTATGGGTACTAGATAACTGATATACATAAAACTAAGTCAATGCAATCAAAACAACACATAAAAATTACAGCCGTTTATATACGAATATTTTGAAATTTCCAAGGGAATCACATGCACAGAAAACCTATGGGGTAATTCCCGACTTCCCGTAGACCTAGAATCATGAAATTGGTACTATTACTTACATTTAAGCAAGTAGTGGTGTTGATATGGATCAGTTGAGCTACCTGTAGACTGTTTGCAACAGTCAGCATTTAGCTCAATTGTTTCAATTGAAAATATGTACTAGTATAATTTTCTTTGTGAATAAAGACTTTACTTACTCATGAAAAAAAAAGCAAGTAGTTATTTCATATGTTTATTGACTCTAAATCTACCTACGCCTTTAATGAAAAAACACCGACGAGAAAGAAAACTGATTGATTAGGTAGGTACCTACCTACTGTTCTTACAATCTGTAGGTATTTATTGATTTAAAAAATTATCTATGATTAATCCATCTCTCACCCTTGCTTGAAGAATAAGTATATGTTTCCAGAGGCAATCAATTCTCCTGTCGCTGTGACAGTCGATAATACCTCAGCTTTGGCTCTCTTGAACGGGAATACGTAACGGAAAGCAGGGAAATAAGCTCTTGTGTTATTTATATTCAGTCGACCCTAGAAAAGTAATAATAATATATTTTTAATGGTTACGTATATCTATAGGTTATTTAAGCATAAGTACCTATACATAAAGTACAAACTTTTGCCTAATTATATAAGTAGGAAATTGTAACCCTAAGTAGGTACCCACCCACTACTAATATAGTACCCGCCTGTGAAAACTCATAGATACTTACTCATAGGTAAGTTTATTATAAATGCGAAAGTTTGGTTGGATGGATAGATGAATGTTCGATACCTTCTTCTTTACCTACGCCAAAACTAGATACTAAACGGATCGGACTGAAATTCTGCACAAGATGTGAGTAGAGATAAACCATTCTAAAAATGCATGTCGAGTGTGTTGACGTTGAGGGGGTTTTGTGGAGGGGGCGTGCATTAATTACGGATGTAAGCGGGTTAACTACGAAAGGGCTTGCATTCGAATATTCGAATAATTCGAATATTAATTCAGTTTGTATATTCGAATACTGAAATTGCAATAGTTCTGAGATTGGATCGAATATTCGAATCAAATCAATGATACCAATCTCAGAACTCCGATGTGCATAAAATGCCACTTATAAGTTCGCGAGATATATCCATACAAGTTTACGTCGTTTGGGTTAACAAAATGACAAAGTTATAGGGTTCCCGAGTTCGGAAACTATCGGGAGGGCCGCGTCAGCCGCGTGCGACTGCGTAGGGCATCGCGTATTCTATTCGGTGTATTCTATTCGTATTTTTATTTCGGAAAAGGAAAATCAAAGTTTCTTTTTCGTTGTCGTGCAAAACCATCTCTTAAGTCGCTTGCATAAGATTAGCGTTTGCACGAAAACGAATCAGAAACTTCGATTTCGTTTTTAAGTTTTTTTTCCGTCCCTGTCGCTGTTTTACCGTTACTTACCGTGTTTATTTACTTGTTAATTTATTGTAGATTAGCTTTTGCCCGCGGCTTCGCACGCGTATTTTCGGAATAATAAGTAACTTGCCTATTATCTAAGTAAGGCTTTGCTCTAAACGTACGCCAAATTTAATCTTTATCTGTTCAGTAGTTTTGGAGACAGGTTACAACCTAGGATCTCCAATACTAAACTAAAAAACTAAAAAAAAAACACGATTAAATTTATCAGATTTCACAAACTTTCGGCTTTATTGACCGAGCGATCGAAGTGAGCGAAAGTCTCCGCTTCAAGTCTAGCAAAATTAGC
Source organism: Eupithecia subfuscata (assembly GCA_963564075.1). NCBI lineage: Eukaryota > Metazoa > Arthropoda > Insecta > Lepidoptera > Geometridae > Eupithecia > Eupithecia subfuscata. Next base: position 15,613,937 of record OY751100.1, on the reverse strand, counting down.
GTTTCTGTCAGTATGTCCGTACTCCTCTACAGGTCGTATTTTTACAACCGACGATGGTACGAAACTTGGTGCACAGATACTACGATTTTATAGAATTTCTTTTTTGTCGTCGGGGTTTTTTGATTAAAGGCGTACTTCCTCCAAAAAATGGCAAGGCAAAAAGGGGCTTCAGAATATTTCCCCTATAAGACATCTGATTTCGATAATTATTTTTATTTGAAAGGTTGTTGTTTTTAATTCTTACATACAAATTTGGTAAAGATCTGATCAGGGTTTTTGGTATGACGAGCAGAATATCTCCGCAAAATGCAGTATAATGCAAAAGATCAACAGTACAGTGCCATCTATTAGAACATGTTTGTAACTCTTCGAGAGTACTATGTAGCACGGCTACGCATGCCTGCCAGTTTACGAAAGTAAGAAATCAATTGTATAGATGGCGCTAATGCTACTAAACGTCTCTGATTTATTTATATACTCACCTACAAACAGGAATTACAAAAAACAAACAAAATTTAAAAAACCTAGGTACCTAAATATCCCGTTTTAAATAACTTTAGTAATACCTAAGTAAATTCACAGAAATACATCTGTATTTCTGTGCGCAAATTAATTGTTGAAAAAAATTAGTGCTCGCGGGGTCTACTGTTCGTAGAAATACTAGTAATATTACTAGGATGTTGTTAAAATACCAACTCACCTAGATTTTGAAGACTGTTTTTTTTAGTAAGAATGTGTGGTTGATTGTGCGTGTAAATCGCCAATGTCTCGTTACAACTTTTTGTTAATTTGATATTTTTAATTTGTTCGTGCAAATAACACATAAAAGAATAAAAAAACATGTGATTTTAATAAAAAACATAGTTTGTTTCTAATAATCGAATAATATTCGAATACTACCCAAAAAAAATCGACTATTCGAATAAGTATCAAAATTTTCAAATATTTGCAAGCCCTACTACGAACCTTATTTGTGTTGGAAGCAGTTGGAAGAACACCAATGTTTCATCCCCTACATCCGTAAAGAATTCGTTAAACTACTTATTAGATTGTTTACAGTAGGTAGGTAAAAGAGGCGTGCATTTTTAGAATGGTTTATCTCTACCTAAGTATGCCTAGAACTAAAATAAAACATGGCTACCTTAAATCCCGTAAATGGGTCCCATTGCGATAGGATTAACCTTCATACGTTTCCTTAAAAACATTGTGTGCGAAACCGTGGGCATAAACTAGAAGGTAAGTACCTACTAAGTATACAATAAAGACATAAGTACTAATACGCACGCATAGATCTAAAAATCAAAATCAAAAACTCTTTATTTTCATAAATACAATAAATGTACACGTAGAAAAGGTCAAAATATAAAACTAAACACTGACACGGAAATAAAGTGATATTTTAGATTTCTGTCGCTTCGGTATGTAGACTAAAGTAAAGAAGCGACGAAGAAACCTTTAGCCTGTTAGTTGTTATTTTTCGAGTTGGAGCAAAACCCGTCCCAAGCTTTTTTGTCCCCTAGATAATCTGATATTTTATAGTAAGCCTTTTAGCACAGCAAGGTTTCGACAATTTGTTTGAATTTATTTACTGATAATTTTTGCAACTCACTAGGAGTTTTGTTGTAGAAGCGTAGGTAAACATTGCCCTTTAAAAGATACATTAATTTTGTGTAGCCTAGTTGTGGGCACAGCGATCTTATGTTTGTTTCTGGTATTAAAATTATGTTTATCGCTATTTTTAGGGAACCGATTTATATTTTTATGAGTGTCCAATAAGTTTTCATTAATATATTGACATGGTACTGTCATTATGTTTATTTCTTTGAATTTATCACGTAGAGATTCTCTAGGACCCATGTTATAGATAGCCCGAACAGCCCTCTTCTGCAGCACAAATACGGTGTTAATATCTGCAGCGTTCCCCCACAGCAGTATACCATAAGACATAATACATACTATGGAAGTAGCTGAAATAAACAAGTCTAGATGTATCCACGTCTGTAAGATGACGGATTTTTTTGACTGCATACGCTGCAGAACTGAGTCTCTTCGATAGCTTATCTATGAGTGGGCCCCATTGAAGTTTATTATCTAAGGTGATTCCTAAGAATACGGTACTTTCTACTATTTCTAAAGTTTCTCCTTTAACGTTTACATCAGCCTTCACTTGTTTAACATTAGGTAGAATAAATCTAATACATTTTGTTTTGGTTTCGTTTAGCAAAAGATTATTGACACTAAACCAATGAACTACTTTTGAGATTGCATTATTCACATCGTCGAAATTTGTGTTTTGTCGCATCATTTTAAAAATTAATGAAGTATCATCAGCAAAGAATACAATCTCGTGATTATTCTTGACAAGATGAGGCAGGTCGTTAATATAAACTAAGAATAGGAAAGGACCGAGGATAGAACCCTGCGGTACACCCATTGTAACTACAGACCCCGAAGACCGTTTCCCATTAATGTCAACTCTCTGTATCCTATCACTCAAATAAGACGTAAGAAGATCCGTAAGAAGAGGTGTTTCTTATTCCATAGTGATGTAGTTTCCTGATTAATGTTTCATGGTGTACGCAATCGTACGCTTTTGACAAGTCGCAAAAAACGCATAAAGCGTCTTGCGACTTCTCCCAAGCATCAAAAATATGCGATACTAACTCTACACCGGCATCAGTAGTTGACCTGCCGCGAGTAAACCCGAATTGCTTACAAAGTGGGTTAGATAGATAGATAGGTAAACTTTTATTAAGTTCACACAGCACAGGAAATAGCAGAAACAGTGTTTTAGGTACCTACGCCATTATAAATAAAAAATACACATAACAGAAAAAAAAGTAAATACAAGCAAAACAACCAAGTAATGATAATTATCACCTAATAAACTCAAAAACAAATGAAACGATTTGAAAAATTCTTTCACCATTAGAATGCTACATTATTCCTGAGTAACATAGGCTAAATTTATTTCTTGAAAAAATTAGGGATCCCTACTAAAACTTCAATAGTGTAACCCAAGGTGTAATTTTTTTTGCCATAAATTGTCTATCATCGCATGCGCTGCGGAAACTATTGATGATAGAACAAAAAAAATTCTGCAATATTAAAGACAATATAAATATCTACAAAAAACTCAGCGATACTATATGTCCAACTATTTTAGTTATGTCAGTATAACTAATTTTTTACTTTTTAAAAGTTGATAGAAATACTGACCAAAGCCTGACCATGTTATCCATACCTCTGTATTAATGCTTATCCAAATAAATCATTACATAATTAAGACTGTTTCAATACCTGTAGATTACTTTTTGAATTATATAAATCGGACATTCCATTCAAAGATATTACGAATTTAAAAATGTCAATCTAAACAAAATACTATTAGAAAAATAAATGACGCCGCACCCGGGCAACGCAGCGAGGGAGGTAGGTAATAACAATAATAATTAATGTCCTCCTAGCCAAATTTCGACTGCGGTGGCAAATCTCATCCGCCCTCTCATCAGCCCGTGCAACGCAGCGGGCAACGTAGCGAGGAAGGTGGGTAAAAATAATAATAATTAATATCCTCCTAGCCGAATTTCGACCACGACGGCCAATCTCATCGGAGACTAGCCAGATGCGCAGGACATATTATAGTGCACAAGTGAGTGCGCTGGTGTGTGGTGCCGGCTTAGAATTTGCACAACCCCAACTCTTCCCGCGGGTGTCGTAAGAGGCGACTGGGATATCCACCGGGGGCGGGCACGATCGAGGAGAGGTCAAACGCAGGATCAACGGCTTAATGTGCTTTCTGAGGCACGCCCCCGTGCCTCGGAAAGCACGTTAAGCCTTCTAACACCGCCAATTTCCTTACTCCGGGCTGCTACAGGGAATATTTCTTGCTAGAAAATACCCAATAACACAAATCTTGGACCGACCCGGGATTTGAACCCACCACATTATCAGCGGTTGAACACGCGACCGCTATACCAACGGGGCAGTCGGATAAAAGTATAAAATGTCCTGCCACAGAAATATTAGAAACCTACGTTGAACCCAAATTTTTTTTAAATTAATGTCCGCCCGTGCGAAGCCGGGACGGGCCGCTAGTATCTAATATAGTATGTTGCTCAGTACGGAAAGGGCCTCTCTAACGATTTAAATCTTTGCGGGTAGGTTATAATTACAAGCAGAACCTCGAAACTCCCAAAGGTGACTTGACTTCTCTTTTCCTATCAAAGAAAAGTGTAGACTGTCTTCTCAAGGATTTTAAGTTATAAGTAAGTACTCACTTTTGACACAGGACAGGTAAGTCTCGCCTTCCGAAGCAAAATCCCTAAAAACTCATCCTTATTAATGCAGTCACAAAACTTGTAATGGAACTCGATGAACGATCGCCTGTACTCATTGTGGAGATATTCGTGTACGATTATGTGAACCTGTGAATTTTTTTTCTAAATAAAATAATAATAAGTATACCTATCAATAAATAATAATCTATAAATAAATAATATATCACAGATAAAAGGAGCATCCGGTAGTTGCGAAGACCTTGGCAGAGCAGGTGAAGCTGCCTGGTGTTACAACAGGCGACATAAGCCGTTGTCATAGGATGGGCCGTACGGTGGTCTCCGATCGCCCACGGCCTATACTCTTCAAACTTAGAGACTTATCGCTCCGAAGTAAGGTTTGGGCAGCCAAGACTAGTCTTAAGGGCTCCGGCATAACCATGTCCGAGTTCCTTACAAAAGTCAGGCATGACACATTTATGTTAGCTCGCGAACGCTTCGGCTTATCAAAATGTTGGACGATGGACGGGAACGTCTTCGTCATGGGAAACGACGGAAAACGTCACCGAGTTCGCTGTCCTGCAGATCTTAGCATCATCGAGTCCGCTGCCACTGCACCCGGAAGCCCGCAGGCCGCGACCCAGAAGCTCACGGTGGTGCCCAAGGTGTCGAAGCCAAAGCGCGGTGCGACAACGTCCAAGAAGACTTAGATTCCGTGCATATAGTTCGCAATGTGTCGCAATGTGTCGAGTCAATGTGGCCATATACGAAGGTACAGGTTGATTTCTCTGTTTTTCCCATTCTGCTCAATTATTGTCCAGACCAACCCTCATACACAAATAAATTAGGTTTTTTGTTTACAGTCTATTTTTGTTTTTGAGCAGTCAAGTCAATCAAACAAATGTCACTTTGACATGATATTGACACTTACTTACTTATTAATTCTTCTTCTTTTTGGTTGTGTCTTCTTGTAATTCTCCTTTCTGTAGTAAATAAAGACTATGGCCACACGAAATTACGATGGCTAATGTTTTTATTTCTTCTGGTAATATCTGTAGGATAAAGTTAATTTTTCGTGCGTCAATTTACTATTTTCTGTTCTAATTGTGTTTTAGAGTTTTTGTTATGGCTTCTTTTTGTAATCTACCTAGACACAACTGGCAGATGGATGGGTAGTTTAGTTAGTTGTGTGGTAGAAACTAGGAAATTGCATATATTGTAGTGTTTTTATAAACTAGGTATATTACAAATTGTTTATTATTAATATTTTATTTAAGGTATATTGTATTTAATATATTAATACTCGTAGGTATTTATTAGAGCATCAATCTGATGCCACTCAGTGATGAAAGTTCAGACAGCGACGAATACGTGTCCTTTGGCGGCACTGATTCTGGTAGTGACGACAGCTTCTGTAGTATTCCTTCTCTTTCTGGCTCTATCTCTTCTTTCTTTTCTGATGTTCCAAAAAATCTCAATATCCTTCACATAAATGCTCAGAGTATTCCTCAACACTATCCTGACTTACTTGCTTCTTTTGATCAAAAGAACATTCACGCCTTGCTTGTTTCTGAATCATGGCTCAAGCCATGTTTTTCTTCTTCCTCTTATACTCTTCCAGGTTTCAAACTTATTCGCAACGATCGCGTTGGATCAGGTGGTGGAGGTGTTGCCATATATCTCCGATCTCACATTCCTTTTAACATAGTAAGTGCGTCTGCACAGCCACCACCCTCCAAAGCGGGAGAACACCTTTTCATTGAAGTCGACCTTTCGCATGCCAAGGTACTACTTGGAGTGTTTTACTGTCCCTCTTCAAAAATTAACTATTTCCTTTCTTTTGAAACTCTTCTTGAAAATCTGGCCCCATCTTATGATCATGTTATAATTATGGGCGACTTCAATACTTGCCTACTCAAAAAAGACACTAGGTCCACTTCTCTTGAAACTCTTGTTAGGGGGTGCAATATGTCTATTCTTCCTCTAAACGCCACCCATTTCTTCCCTAATTCAGCTCCTTCTCTTCTAGATCTCATCATAGTTTCATCTCCTTTTCACGTAGCCAAACATGGCCAATGTGAAGCAGGAGCTTTCTCCTACCATGACATGTTATACTTGTCCTACAAAATTCGTTCCCCTAGGCCCAAACCCCAGATAATTCTGCAGAGAAATTTTAGCGGCATTAATATGGAGGAATTAAGACGTGATGCGGAGGCTCTTGACTGGTCTGAGCTCTTTGATGTTCCAGACGTTGACAGCAAAGTAGAGGTATTCAATAGTGTCATTACCAACCTTTACGACAAGCATGCCCCGCTCAGAGAGATTAAACTAAAGCACCTTCCTGCGCCTTGGATAACTCCTGAGTTAAAATCACTTATGCATAAGAAATGTGTAGCCAAAGCTAAACTAAAGCGTAAACCTACCGAGTTAAATAAACAGAGGTACATAGATCGACGGAATCACTGCAATAGAGCGTGTCGTGACGCGCAACGCCGCTATATCCATACTTCAGTAGAGAACTCCGACCCTGCTAAGGTTTGGAAGTTCCTACGGTCATTGGGAATCGGAAAATCTAAAGAACGTACCAAAATTCCAACACAATTTGATCTAAATTCTCTTAATAAACACTTCACTTCCATTTCCGATCTCGATATACAACTGAAATCGAAAACTTTGTCTGATCTTTCTTCTACGCCGATTCCCGACTACTCACCTCTTCATTTTAGCCAGCTCACTGCCTGTGACGTAAAGAGAGCCGTAACATCTATATCCTCTAAGGCTATTGGTGATGATCGCATTAGCCGGAATATGATAATCCCCATCCTTGTCCAAATAGCTCCTATAATCCAACATATACTAAACTACTCTCTGTCCACTGGCTTATTTCCATCTGCTTGGAAGGTTGCCCAGGTTACCCCGCTCCCAAAAAAATGGAAGCCTGCTGCTTTCTCTGATTTCCGTCCTATATCCATTCTTCCTTTCCTGTCCAAAGTTCTTGAACGCCTTGTCCATCAACAACTTAGCTCCTTTCTTTCCATAAATAATCTCCTCAATCCCTTCCAATCCGGGTTTCGACCAGGCCACAGTACTGTGTCTGCGTTAGTTAAAATAACTGACGACATACGCTCTGGCATGGACGACGGAAAAGTAACTGTCCTTTGTTTGCTAGATTTTAGCAACGCTTTTAATAACGTGGATTTTGATATTCTACTTGGAATATTACGCTCTCTAAACGTATCTCCAGCAGTGGCTGACTGGTTTCGCAGTTATCTGCATGGACGTCGGCAACGTATATGCATTGATGATGTGTGCTCATCTTGGTGCGATATTTCTGCAGGCGTGCCTCAAGGCGGCGTTCTTTCACCTCTCCTTTTCGCTATCTTCATAAACTCTATATCTCATAAAATAACTTCATCGTACCACCTCTATGCAGATGATCTCCAAATTTACACGCATGCCTCGGTAGATCAACTATCATATGCTATCTCCGCAATAAATGAAGACCTGGACCGTATTCTTGACTGGAGCAAAAGTTTTGGTCTTAAAGTCAATCCTGCAAAAACGCAGGTTATCACAGTAGGAAGCTCGCGGATGATAGCTCGGGTAACCTGGAGTAGTCTGCCGTCCGTGATCTTTGATGGGACTCCGGTGGGGCAAAGTGAAACGGTGAAAAATTTAGGTGTCCTCATTGACAGGAATCTGTCGTGGGGACCTCAGCTCTCTGAAATCAGCCGTAGGATGTTTGCTTCAGCTGGTTCCCTTCGAAGACTACGAAACTTCCTACCTATTGCCACTAAAGTTTCTCTTGCACAATCTCTTCTCCTTCCAGTTCTTGATTACGCTGATTCTTCCTTTCTGGATCTAACTGAGCAACAACTTGACAAACTTGAGCGCCTGCAGAATGTCGGGATAAGGTTTATATTTGGCTTGCGCAAATATGACCACGTCTCTGAATTTCGCAGGAAGCTCAAGTGGTTACCTATACGGCTTCGCCGAAATAGTCATATCCTTTCGCTTCTGTATAATATCTTATTTCTCGCTTCTGCACCCCCTTATCTCAAGGAACGTTTTACTTTTCTTCATCATTCTCACGCTCTTTCTCTGCGCTCTTCTGAAACTCTTATGCTTCAAGTCCCTGTCCACTCTACTTCTTTCTACGACAACTCATTTACTGCCCGTGCTGTACAGCTTTGGAACACGCTGCCAGTCTCAGTAAGGCGTGCAAAGTCACTACCAATATTCAAGAGTATGGTAAAGGAACACTATTTGTCCTGCTGTTACTGACCACAACCTTGTTTCCTCATTATAAAATATAGATGTTTATGTTGTCACTGAACGTATACCTGAGTCCCTATGTATATAAGTAGTTTATGTAAGTATATGTAGGTTTATATATAACTTTATGTGTTTAGTGTATTTTAAGCGTAGTATTATATTAAAAGTATTTATTTATTTAACCATCATGAGCACACAGATCCCCTAGTACTATCCAATGATCCTATCCATCCACGGTTGTCTGGTAGAGATCGCTCTTGAGCGATAAGACCGCCACTTGTCACTTAGTTTTTAAGCTGTTTTGTTGTATTGTTTCTATCTATAAGTGTGCAATAAAGAATTTTCTATCTATCTATCTATCCTGTAGCTGAACTCACGCGCGCGCTATTGTGGTGTTTGGTTTGCGGCTGCCGAGCTCAGCAGCGGATGACGGTGTGTTTACTTTTAAATTATGCATCCTGTAGCTGAACTCACACGCGCGCTATTGTGGTGTTTGGTTTGCGGCTGCCGAGCTCAGCAGCGGATGACGGTGTGTTTACTTTTAAATTATGCATCCTGTAGCTGAACTCACGCGCGCGCTATTGTGGTGTTTGGTTTGCGGCTGCCGAACTCAGCAGCGGATGACTGACGGTGTGTTTACTTTTAAATTATGCATCCTATAGCTGAACTCACGCGCGCGCTATTGTGGTGTTTGGTTTGCGGCTGCCGAGCTCAGCAGCGGATGACGGTGTGTTTACTTTTAAATTATGCATCCTGTAGCTGAACTCACGCGCGCGCTATTGTGGTGTTTGGTTTGCGGCTGCCGAACTCAGCAGCGGATGACGGTGTGCTTACTTTTAAATTATGCATCCTGTAGCTGAACTCACGCGCGCGCTATTGTGGTGTTTGGTTTGCGGCTGCCGAGCTCAGCAGCGGATGACGGTGTGTTTACTTTTAAATTATGCATCCTGTAGCTGAACTCACACGCGCGCTATTGTGGTGTTTGGTTTGCGGCTGCCGAGCTCAGCAGCGGATGACGGTGTGTTTACTTTTAAATTATGCATCCTGTAGCTGAACTCACACGCGCGTTATTGTGGTGTTTGGTTTGCGGCTGCCGAACTCAGCAGCGGATGACGGTGTGTTTACTTGTAAATTATAATAATATCGTAATATCGTGCCTGGTTTCATCCTAACTCATTCAGCAGTTTCGGCGTAATGCGCGGTGAAGTAATTTTACTGTTATCCCCTCTCCCAGGGGAACCTTACTGAATTCCGGTATAAAAAGTATTCTATGTCCTCCTCCTGTAGTATGACCTAAAATCATGCCGAGTTTCATTTCAATACAATCAGTCGTTTCGGCGTGATGCGCGTTTAAGGAACAGACAGACAGACAGACATTAATTTAAAAAATTACAGTTTTGACTTCAGTATCGATAACAGAGTGCCCTCAAATTTTTTTTTTCATTTATCTTTAATAGAATGTAACCTGTTACAGTTATTATAAGACAATATGATAATGAAACAAAGAACTCTTTATTACTCAGACATATTGAGGTGTAGCAAAAACACCTCCAAACCAATGTGGAAAATAGTGAACCAACATAGGGGCAGAACTAATCGGGGCACTGATTTTACAGAAGTCATCTGTGACATTTCAGGAAATCCATTTAAAACGGCAGAGGAGGCTGTTAACACTTTGAATATGAAATTTGTGAAAACTGCCTCCGCGTGCGGCGCACCGCCAGCCGACCCGGCCCGCGTGCTGATCGCGCTGACCGCGGTGCGAGCACCAGCAGACAGAGCTCTGGTTTCGCCCATTCACTGACCGAGAGGTATTCCGCATTATTAGCACTATGATCCGACCAAAACCGTCCAAGGACGCATACGGCATTTCGATGAAGGCCATGAACCAAATCGCAGGCCCACTGGCCCCCGTGCTGGCAACCTTGTTCAACGAGTTCTTGAGGCAGGGAATCTACCCAGATTCACTGAAAATCAGTAAAGTCTCGCCGCTTTTTAAAGGTAAAGGAAATGCACAAGATTTGGACGCCTATCGCCCTGTAGCCATCATACCAGCTGTGGAAAAAATACTGGAAAACGGTCTGTGCTTACGCCTAGTCGAATACCTAAACTCTTTCCAAGCACTATCCAACCACCAGTATGCGTATAGAGCGGGTCGATCGACTACCACACTGACTCGTGAGGTGGTCCGCCAGGTCTTGGACGCTCGTGAAAGGAAGCAGCACGTTGCTATGCTGTGCTGTGACCTTTCCAAGGCATTTGATGTGGCTGACCATGGAACTATACTTACGAAGCTCCGCCACTACGGAATCGCGAACAGGCCGCTCATGTTACTGCAAAGTATGTTGGTTGGCCGATCGCAAGTAGTAGCTGGAGCTGGCGGCTCGGTCAAATCTGATCCGCTCACACTGTCGATGGGCGCCGCGCAGGGGTCAGCAATCTCCAATGTGCTGTTCTCACTGCTGCTGAACGACCTGCCAGATGCCATACCCAATGCTGAGATTAGGATGTATGCGGACGATGTAGCGGCGATAGTCACAGCGCCATCTGTTGACTCACTAGAGGATAAGTTGAACGATGTCGCCACGCGAGTAGCCCGGTGGTTTAGCAACAATGGGTTGGTCCTAAATTCATCCAAAACTCATTTCATGCATTTCTGCCTGTCGGGCCACACGACCCGAAGACTTGCTGTTGACGTCAATGGAAGGACGTTGAACCAAGTAGGCGTCATAAACTTTCTTGGATTCGAAATAGACAAGGGCCTTACTTGGGAATCGCATATAGATAAGCTCTGCGGAAAACTGGGTGGTGCGTGTTTTGCTCTCAGCCGCTTATCTAGGTTCCTGCCGAGGAATGTAGTGAGGTCGTGCTATTTCGCTACAGTGCATGCTGTAGTCCTGTACGGAGCGGAGCTATGGGGGCGCGCTGCTGACTGGGAGCGCGCCTTTCGTATGCAAAAGCGCGCGATTCGGGCTATAGTCAAAGTCTCGCGGCGAACTTCTGTAAAGAACTAGGTATTATGACCCTTCCTTGCATAGTCATATATCAAACCGCCATCTACGTCAGGACTAACTTAAGTTCATTTACTAGGCTAGGAGACCATCACCGATACGAGACGCGCCGGGCTGAACAACTCGCACGGAAAGCGCACAAACTGGCCAAATCAAAAAAGCTCACTCATATCATAGGGCCGGACATCTACAACCGGATACCAAGTTCCATTATTGCGGCTCCCAACTTGAACATATTCAAATCAAGGTTAAAAAAGTGGCTTGTCGAGCAGGCCTTCTACACAGTGGAGGAGTTTTTGTGTCTAAAGGTTACTTCGATTTAAATTTACAAAAATGTATGTGTTTTTTTTATATTATTAATTACTTCATTTGACTGTTAACCTCAACTGTTTATTCAACTTTATTTGTTAATCTTGTGTACCTAATTAATTATGTACCTACCTACACCTTTTGACATGTATATTATCTTATACCAATAAATGAATCTAAATCGAAGTATGAGATGCTGAATATTACCTATATGTTTAAAGAAACTAAATATCATAGATACTAACTGTTACGTTGTTCCCAAACTCCTGTTGCAAGTCACCGTCTACTTGGCAAATGTAAGGGCTCCTTCTGTTATATCTTCTGACGAGGACTTTCAAATTCTTCACATATTTATCATTTTGATAAGTAATTTCGGCTCGTTCCGGGACGACTTCCAAAGCGTGATTGGTTATACATATTATTATTTCTATGCAAAACAAAGAAAGTAACAGAATTAACGTTGTAGTAAAACGACTCGAAACACTGTGTAACATATTGAACAGTGTGAAATAATGCATCCAATAATTTGCCGTCCATCTTTTTGTACCCGAGTCCTGAAGCGATAACAATATTATTATCATCTAATTACGAAATGCATTTGTTTGTTTGTTACGCTACGCCACATTAGCTAATATAATTATGGTCCATTCGATTTTATCAACCGACGGAGGAGGTTCTCAAGTCGACGCGTTTATATTTTTTTAGGGTTTCGAAGATCGGTTTCGATTCGAAACCCTTATGGTCTCGCTTTGTCTGTCCTTTTTTCCCTCCTTAATAACTCAGCAACTAAAGCAGCTATGAACTTGAAATTTAAAATAATAATGCATTTCGTGCGTTTGTACAGATTTTAAGAAAAAAAATGGAAATAAATGAAAATGAACATTTTCCATACAAATTGAGATGTCAACATTTTAAAAGAGACCTACAGAGTCAAGTGGGGTATCAAATGAAAGGTTAGTTTGTACATTTGAAATAGTTTTTGGTTCATATGGTTTCATACTTTTTGAAATATTTTGAAAATAGTTAAAAAATACCCATTCCCCCCCCCCCCCCCCTAAAAAATAATATTTATACTACACCTGCTCGGAAAGTTGCCTATTCCTTTTCCATTTATAGAATAGAAAGTATGTCTTTGCAGGCCTATAGGAAACCGGGAGGAAAAACTCTATGGAATTTCATTTCTCACGTGTTTTAGCGGGAGGAAACTTTTTCCTTTATGGAAATCCATTTCTAACGTGTTAAGTATTTTTTTTTAATTTCCTAAAAGATCGGCCGGTGGCTATGGTTATTTTCGTTCGGTCAAACGACAAAAAGTTTTTACTCCAAGTCCTCCTCCGATTTCCGAACAATATTTTGAAAAAAGAACCCAAAGGCTGGCGCGTTCAATGAGGTTTTACCAACATCATTGGGCGCGGTAAGTTCTTCTAAATTTCAATTAATAATTAATTCTGCTTCTTATTTTCCTCGAAGGTGTAGTATAAAGCAATATTTATCACTCGACACACTCGGTAGGAATTGATCATTTTCTCGCCTTAGTGTAAAATGCACTATTAGATTTCTATGCATGAGATAGAAAACGTTTTCATTTCTACCTCTTCGAGTGGGGTATCAAATGAAAGGTAGTATCGGTTTATTTATCTTAGAACAGTTTGACCGAGATGACTTTGCTAAGATGGCACCCCCCGGATCTTGGTCCCTTAAAACGCGAGTCCTACTCGCACTTTTCCGGTTTAGAAATAGGTACCTACCAAATGTTTTATTTTCGTTAACAAAGTTACGGATTATTATGTTTGATGTTATCGTTAAAACATGATTCAGTATTGTCAGCCTTTTCCTTTCAGTCTGGGGTCATTAACCATAATAATTTCAGACACGTTTCACTGGACGAACTCAAAACTCATTTAGCTTAGGTACTATTACTATTTATTCTGTGGTACTGTACGCAATCGCAATCCGAACTCATTAGTGGTATCATAGACAGAGTGTTTTATTAACTACGGTGTTCGGGGTTGCCAACCTGCACCGACCCCACTTTCCTATGTTCTTGGATTTTTTTTCGATATCAAATCAAATCAAGAATTCTTTATTTCCATAAATACAATAAATACCTACTTACCCGCGTCCTTCCTTCAGTACGGGAATGTGCCAACCAACTTTGACGACCTCTGTGGCGCAGCGGGTGAAGGTCTGCCTCCGACGCAGGAGGTTGCGGGTTCGATTCCCGCCTCGGGACAAATGTTTGTATGATCTGCGGACATTTGTCCACGGCTTTCATGTTTTCTATGTATAATAAAAAATATCTTTTTATGTAGTGTATTGTATTATGTATAGGTATCAGTTATATAGTACCCTCTGCTTAGCTTGGGGCTAGATAATGCTGTGTGAAATGTCCAGCATTATTTATTTGTATTATTTATTTAACTATAGGGGCTTCGTATCGGCGCTAGAATCCGAAGGAAGTTCTAGAGTTTTTCGACTCCCACGTCACGTGGCCTGGTGGTGTACCGAGTTGGTTAGCTCATTCCAGTGCTGAGGGAAGGATGCGGGTTCAAGTCCAGTCGACGTCAAATGTTTTTGGGACATCATTTGGTGTCTTTCTAGCCGAATTTCGACCACCACCGCACCGCGGCCGCGCGGCCAGTCTCATCGGTGACTAGACTGAGGCGCGGGACATATTATAGTGCACAAGTGTGTGCGCAAACACAGGTGCACTCTCTATTCCCTCTCTCTCATAATCATATTCAGAAGATATTAAACAATAAGTTTGCACGTGTTATTTTGATAGGAAGGTGCCTACTTTTCGTTTGCATTAGTTGTTGTAATTAATTAGTTACGTAGTACATATGTTAAATTTTTTTGGAAAAATGTTAGTTAAGTGTTTTATGTCTTCTATAAGTAAGTAGGTAGAAAACTGATTCTTGTTTCTTTATTACTAACATTTTTAACTGCGTGTCTAACTTACTGTTATTTTTGATTCGTGTGATTTTTCTAACCTTCGTAAGTATTTCTGTTCGTCCGTCTCCGTATTTCTGTTAAAATTGTTTTAACGTTACTTATTGTAACGACTTGGTTTCTTCTTGATACTGTTTTTTTTACTTTATGAGGATGAATAAAACTATTAACCTATTAATCCGATGGAACGACCGACCGAAACGACCGGAGAGAGGTCAGGCGCAGGACCAACGGCTCAACGTGCTTTCCGAGGCACGGTGGGGTAACACCGCCAACTTCCTGCACCGTGCTGCTACCACATGAGTAGATAAACGCATGTGCTGCTACTGTGAATATTTCTTGCTAGAAAAGCTTGGGATTTTCTTGACAACTATACAAATCATACTTTGACAAATTTACAACAGCTAACATGACATGACGACTTTGTTAAGTGCGACAAAAAAAGTAAACTGATGATTAATATTTTTGTAGCCTATATTATTTCGTTAGCTTCGATCACAGAACACACAATGGATATCCGTTCAATAGTTTTATACGCATTCACTGCCCAGCCTCGGTGGTGGGACCTGCATGGGCGCGCCGCCCGGATACGTAGACGGATACTGGCATTTGCGTCTTGGGCCATGAATGTGTTAATCTTGGTCAAGAACTACATCATATCATTATTCTGTAAGGAAGGATAGAAGCTGCTTTTGTCACTAAAACGCGTGCAAATCGCAGTAAGAAATCAGTTTTAAAATAAATTAACGTATCGGCCAAGCACAGCGATTTTAGACTGAGGTAAAATGATATCGCATAATCATAGAATGCGTAAAACATTTAGGTTAAATTCTTTCTTTATCTTTAATAATACACGCAAAAATATTGATTGCATAACCTTAATAAGTAGATATACCAGGCATCGTGTAATATTTTGATCATTCTATGAACACAAACATAGATCTATACTTATAATATAACTGTAACAGGTCCAATTCTGTACTTACATTAAAAATTTTTTTTTTTTTTTTGAGCGGACTCTATTAAAGATGACGCTAAAACTGTAATTTTATTCATTCATGTCTGTCTGTTTGTCTGTTTCTTATACGCGCATCACGCCGAAACTACTGCAGGTATTGAAATGAAACTCGCCATGATTTTTGGTCATAGGTACTACGAGGAAGGACATAGGATACTTTTATCTCGGAATCCAGTCAGGTTCCCCTGGGTGAGGGAATGAAAGTAAAATTCCTTCACTGCGCATCGCGCCGAAACTGCTGAATGAGTTGGAATGAAACCTGGCACGATTTTAGTTCATATTACAAGGAAGGACATGGGGTACATTTTATCCTGGAATTCAGTCAGGTTCCCCTAGGAGAGGGGATGAAAGTAAAATTACTTCACCGCGCACGGCGCATCACGACGGAACTACTGAATGAATTCGAACGGAACTCGGCATGATTTGAGTTCCTACTACGAGGAAAGATACATTTTATCCCGCAATTCAGTAAGGTTCCCCTGGGAGAGGGGATGAAACTAGAATTCCTATACCGCACATCATGCCGAAATTCTTGAAAGAGTTGGACTGAAACTTGGTACGATTTGAGTTCATACTACATGGGATACATTTTATCCTGGAATTCAGTAAGGTTCCCCTGGGATGAAAGTAAAATTCTTTAACCGCGCATCACGACGAAACTACTGAATGAATTCGAATGGAACTCTCATCTTTCCCCGTAGTATGAACTCAAATTATGCCAATTTGAGTTACGGATACTATGGGGAAAGATACATTTTATACTGGAATTCAGTAAGGTTCCCCGTGGAGAGGGGATAGAAGTCAAAGTCCTGGGCCGCGCATCACGCCGAAAGTACGGTTCCCTTGGGAAAGTGGATGAAAGTAAAAATATGCTACTGAATGAATTCAAATGAAACTTGGCATGATTTGAGCTCATACTACGAGGAAGAACACAGGATAAATTTTATCTGGGATTTCAGTAGGTGGCCTTGCTCTTCTTTTATGATTCTACGTCAACGGGAAGTACCCTATAGGTTTTGGTCCATGGCGAGAATCATATGTGTTTTTTAGGGAACAAATTACAAATTTATGGTTTTCGGATTTTTCCCTTTACTTGTGCTATTAAGACCTTGCTGCTCACCAAATTTTATGATTCTAGGTCTACGGAAAGTGTAGTACCCTATGGAGGGTTAAGAGAGTTGACATACGGACAGACAGACAGACGGATAACAAAGTAATCCTATAAGGGTTCCTTTTTTCCTTTTGAGGTACGGAACCCGAAAAATCAAAAAGCTCTCGATTTTGTTAAAATAAAAATTGTACTCATGCGAGCATAATACCACAAAGCATTCTCTACCTTAACAACCTTAGCTAAACTTAGCCTATGCACAGCCCACCTACTTATCATACAAACAAATCTGCGGACAGGAACGAATGTGAGTGAATGAGCTTATAATGATATTTGTCATTTGTTTAATAATGGATATGCAAAGGTTAATGCATACGTACTGGCTTTGTGATTTTGGATGTGACCTTTAGAAGCAGTGACTGTTTTCGAATGCATTTGAGATCTTTATCTTAAACAGTACTTAATCATTTGAGCACAGTCACTGTACCTGTGTATGTTGCCGCCGTATTGTAGAATCAGCCCGTTTGTAGAATGAGCCGATTATAAAATGGCGACATTCAGTTTATTGCCTTTGCCGACATCGATCAAAAATTTCCGGCCGGCCCCCCTTAGATGCACAATACGCGCCCTGAAAACGTCAGTATCAAAAGGTATCCCATTTGGCATTTTGGGATACCTTTTCAACTAGTGTCATTTTAGCTCTCGGACCGAAAGCATGGTCAAGTGCTCGTATAAAAAATGCAATAATCGACCGACCAAGCAACAGAAAAAGGATGGAATTTCTTATTTTCAGTAAGTTTGAATGTAATTTTTACCTGTGTATTGTGATATGAGCCAATTGAGCCTTATATACTTGAGAAATCAGCATTAAATATTGTTGTTGGGTTTGCCTATGTAAAAATATTTATTTTGTTCTAAGTTGATGAATGGAGCGGCTATTGTTTCCAATTCTTTTTTATTTAATAGTAGGTAATAATAAATAATGTGTTCATATGGCGTAAGTTCAAAAGTATTTTATAAGATCCCAGTTGACTTGAAATAACGTTTTTTTTGACCCATAGAAAAACTCTTACGAAGCCGCAGGCAGTAGTTCTTTTAAATTGAAAGTACCAGCCTGAAATTGTATTTTAGGTTTATTTCACTAGCTTTTGTTAACTTATTTATCATATTGTTATGTCCGATATGACCCTTTTGTTTGTTGACTGTTGCGTCGCTAATTTATAGTTGTACTAGACGATCGCCTCGCGGTTTCACCCGCGTAGTTCCCGTTCCCGTGGGAATTCCGGGATAAAATATAGCCTATGTCACTCCCTGAAAAGTAAGCTTCCTAACGGTGAAAGAATTTTTCAAATCGGTCCAGTAGTTTCGGAGCCTATTCAATTCATACAAACAAACAAACAAACAAAAAATCAAACCTTTCCTCTTTATAATATTAGTATAGATCAATAAATGATTCGTTATCTTTACCTGAATTCTGTTGATTTTATAATCCTTATAAAAATAAACAGTGTACCTATAAATTATTTTTAGGTACCTTCCTACCTACTTACAAAATAAAATAAAATAAATTCGACTCCACTAATCTCTTGTTCCGCATGCAAAAAACTTGACAGGCTCTGCGCAAACTGTCTGCGTCAAAACAAAACGTGGACACTTTTGAGTGTCATTCTTGTAAGGTTCTAGGTATCTACGGGGGAGGCCGCATACTTGATCGATGTTTGCCGATCAACAATCTATAGGTGTAGGTACTTATAGTAAAACTGTAACAGGGTCCGATTTTGTACATTGAAGATATTTTATAAGTCTCGGAAAGAGAAAAAAGTCTGCTGGAGCCACATCCGGTGAATACGGTTGGTGTTCAATGATTTTTGTTCAAAAATTTGTTCACAATGATGGAGTTGTGCGAGAGCGCGTTGTCGTGGTGCAAAATCCAAGAATTTTCTTTCCACAATTATGGCCTTTTTCGACGGATTTGCTCAAACGCCGCATAACGCTCAGAAAATATTCTGTAAGTATTCGCGACACTCAAAGGAAACAGTCAACATGATCTTGACTTTTGATCGACTTTGACGAACTATTTTCGGTTTTGGTTCAGTGGGAAGGCGTCATTCCGAAGCTTGTTGACTGGTTTGCATTTCAAATTTGTAAACCCATGTCTCATCACCAGTATGTAATACGTTTTATGAAAGTAGGGTCAGAATCGACTCGTTCTAGCACGTCTTTAGCGACTTTTATGCGATTGCGTTTTTGAAGTAGGTAAATTCAAATCTTTGGAACTAGTCACGCGGCAACTTGTTTCATACCCAAACGATCGTTCAAAATTGTACCTACGAATCGATTCGTGAGATACAAAAAGTTCAGCCGATATCTCTCTTAAATTTAAATGACGGTTTTCGGCCACCATTTCTTTAAGTTTTGCGATGTTAGCTTCAGTTGAAGACGTTGATGGCCGACCAAGGCAGCAGTACCGCACTGGCGCGCCGCCGTGGCCGGTATGGCCCCACGCAGCGCAGCGCTGCGATAGGTGGATAAAAATATAAAATTGTAGGAAAGATATACATACATTTTCCCAGAATCTAGGTTAGTCACTATTTTTAATAAACTGCCTGCAGACATAAAAAATGAAAAACTTGACAATATTTTTAAGAGAAGATTAAAATCAATACTTATACGTAAATGTTATTATACAGTGGATGAATTCCTTAAGGATAAAACCTCTAAAAGTAAATAGTAGGAATATCACTATTTTATGACAATTTTATGACAATTGTCTAATTAGAGCTTAGATTTTAATAATGCATTGTATGACATAAGTGGGTATTATATCATTGTTTAACACGAATTTTGACATTTATAATCTGCATAAAATGGACATAATTATGTTTAAAAATTTTATCTTATTTTATTTTATTTTGACATACATTTTAATTAAATTTTTAATATTTCTGACATAATAATTATGATAAACCTACTTATAGGTGATGAATTGTGAATCCTCTTCTGTATCTTAACTAACATATGCTTGTGAACTAAATTAATAATATTACCGTTTTGCACAAAAAACAAAACGGATATTATGTGAGTGGAGAAACGGACAGCATGGTTTGAAGAATTGCAATTTGAAATATGGATGTATTTATGTGCTTTTATCGTCTTTTTGTAGTCATGCTGTGTGTTTTTCCGTCAAAGTCAAAGCAGCAAGTCCCTGTCATTGTGACAACTGTCAATGTCAACTCATAGTGTCATCAACACCAGCAAGTACCTTGCTGATGCTGTCCGTTTCTCCACTCACATAATATCCGTTTTGTTTTTTGTGCAAAACGGTAATATTATATGTGTTTCGAAACGGACAGCATGGTTTGAAGACCTGTTTGTTATCTGCTGGTGAAAGACGGACAAACGCTATGTGAAAATAAAATGTATGACATGTAACTAAGTAGGTACTTACATGTAATACATAAATAACAGTCAAACAAGTCAAAGATCTTAGGACATAACTTCTAAGACTTTAAAGTTGTGTAAAACAAAATATTGAGTGTTTATCAAATCTAATTGATCAGAAATCAACGATACTTAGCATCACACAAAGTGCCCCTGAAGCACATATAGGTACACATGGATCTGGATAGTGGCAGCCGGCGACGCCGTTCTGCAGTTGTATTGTGCGCCGTCATGCAGGTCACTTCGTTGGGGCTTAGGTCTGGATAGTGGCAGCCGGTGACGCCGCAGTTCTGTCGCTGTACAGCAGATCGCTTCGTGGGGCCGGACAATGTTTAAAACTGTCATAAACTGGGTAAAAGGCAGTGATCTAAGTATGAAAATATTGTATGTATAGGTAATATAGGTATTTCATTATTTAAATGAGTAAAGTTCTGGTTTCTATTTGAAACTTTACTATTAACCATTTAGATTCATCAATTTATTAAATAGGATTATGGTATTCATAAAATCTTGCTGATCAGAAATTACTGCTCTAAAATGCAAGGTCTAATATTTCAATGAGTGGAGTTCTGCTTAGTAGAATATTTTCAGTTTGAATGTGATAGTTTTAATTTTATTTAATTCAGGATTTATTTGTTGATCACATGCTTGGTAATGTGCTCATTTTTAGAATTAATAAATTTAATTGATCTTGCTATTATGAGATCTGGGATTCACATGAACATAGGTACCTACTTCTTATGTATATCCTTAATTAACTGTCCATAATTGAATTTAGTTCAAATAGGACTTTTAACATTACAAATATAAAATAAAATATGTTATGGTATGGATAACTTATTTACAAGGGGTTATTTCGCTATAACCCTTGCTGTGTAATTATAGGTATTTGTATGTAATATAAAGATGGTAGTTAATGATATCTACATATAGCTTGTTAGTTCTCTGAACTGAACAACATAAGTACTTGAATCAGGTCCAGTTGCAGAAAACACCAAAACAGGTGTCTGCTTGGGTATGTTATTGTTTTCATGAAAAATACTTGGTTATGAATCCACTGACACCATAACTCCATGGTGTTCCCGCTAGACGATATATATTTAATTGCGGAGAACCCTGTCATATCCGACGGTAAAGGGTAATGGTACCTTGGTTGGTGATAATGATGGACAATCTGATACAGGACAGTGGGTGACGTGCCTAGTCTTACCACTCGTCTACTTCACCGTACCGTTTCTCCCCCCCCCCCCACTTTTTTACCAAAAGTTCCAGTGTCTCCATCTGAGGAGGGACTTCACTGGGGAGAGAACATTAAAGGAGCTCAGACAGAACCTCAATACAAGATTTAAAATGTATAAGCCAGAAGCATTATCATATTTATCATAGATTGTGTGCTATCTTCTCAGGCTCGAATATATTGGCAAAATGTCAGGCACTTTGTTGGGGCGTCCATCGCCTAGTATGTATGCCCCATCATCCGGATACAGTCTCCGAGGGCGACGTGTATATTCAGACAAAACTGATCACACTTCGACTGAAGGTGTTATAAAAGTCGACCTGACCTTGTTATAGCGAGGTATCGCTTTTAAGACCAAGTGCCAACAGGGCCTATAGCCAGCTGTGGACTAATATAGGCTGATGATGATCGAGCCATTCGAGCCATTGAAGGCGTAGTGAAAAATGCCATCCGTACCTCCTCAGTACTGGAGTTAACATTGTCATTTCCCCTCTGCTAGTTTGCCTCCGAGGCCAAAGGTATTAAGAGCCATTCGCGCCTTTGAAGGCTAAACGAAAAATCGCATCCGTATCTCCTCCGCACTGGAGTTAATATTGTTAGTGTCCATCTGCTAGTTTAACCTATCAGGTTTAGCAACGGGGCACCAGAGTCGCCACCTCTGCGGGTCACACCGCAGAGTCTAGGCCATGGATGGGGTAACACTCATACTCATAAATTTATTCGCCATAGGAGCACAAGGCACACTTGGTTAATATGAGAAGAAATATAATAATGAGAAGTATTGTACTATTTTACTGTAATAGCCTTCATTTCATGTCTATAATGCCACGCCCCATGTTCCGGATACAGCTTCCGCAGCCGGGGGCAATAAGTACCGTTCCGATACTCTGTTCAGATTATTTGGCTGGCAGACGGCCATGCCGTTATACCTCCCCGAGAGGCATGCTGCCGTAGTAGTGTCCTGAATCGTCGTCAAGACAGCTCCAGTAACATCATCGCCTAGCCCAAGTAAGCATGCGATGGCCCCTAATTTAGGATATAGCCTCCGAGGCCAGGGGCAATAAGTACCATACCGGTATTATGTTGATTATTTGACTGTTAGTTGGCCAAACTATAACATAACTCTCTCATGAACATCACCATTATTAGTTCCAGTTACATTGTTTCTGACGACAGGATAAAGTTTCCCTTATTTTATACATAAAATAATAAGTTTCGTTTACCGGTATGAAATGGTATAGTCCCACATATTGGCTTGAGTGTCAGATATTTGATAGGGTCACTGCCCACCTGACTGGAACCTCTCGTTCAAATGAGTGCATCCGATGCATCTCGTCAAAATGTGGATCACATCCGAGTGAAACCAACTGTGAAGGTTTGGTTATCTATGAGGTTTCAAAGTATTTATTGTAAACCACATAATTATGTAATGATCCTCTGCTACTTAATTAACAAAGCTAAGAAAAAACTGAGCTCTTGTGACTTACACACTCTTGAATATTGTAATAAAAATTTAATATACCAGATTCTGATGGTGTGTTGGTGTGCACTAACCTTCACCTGAAGTGAGTTGCACTAACTCAAACAAAATAGCAGTAGGAAATTGTCTTTAATTTAAAGGAATGCCATTGCCCTGCTGTTGGACATCCTAGGCTAATAATAGTAATCTGTTTGTCTTGATCATTTTTAGTTTGTTGCAGAGAATTTAATTTTGATTATTTCAGACTTTGGGTCTAAATGATTTTCAGAATAATGCGGGGTCAATAAAAGAAATAATTTTAGGTACTTACTATTAAATAAAGTTGTTCTATAAAAGCCATAGGTAACAACTGTGGAAATAACCTATGATTCTGGGAATGTGAAACTAGGTTCAATATGACATGTGATGTTCATTCCAACTGGTGTCATCAGATCTTGGAAGTAAATCATGTTTTAGATAGGTACTTCAAAATGTCGGAGATCACCATGACAATGATCTAGAGCATATTCAGTTTCAATACAATGAAAGTAACATAATGAGAGACTACAAAGTATTTTTATGTTTGGCACCTTACTCCGAGTAAGTGTTAAACATACCTGCAGGTAATTTTATTTACAAGCTGTAATGTGAAAGGTCAATTTGCAGAACCTTTTAACTTATTAGTTATAAGGTTAGGTTAAGGTAGGTACTGTTCTTTAAATAATTTAAGCAAAAGAAAGCTATAATTATATACCTACTTAGGGCATTTTCTTATTATTATATTTAACTTCCAATACAATATAGATTAGTTAGTCAAAAATCAGCTCTTGTTCTGATATACTCTCTGTACTCTGTCTGCCAGTAACAATGAAATAAGTACCTAGCTAAATTCTGATTGTTCAAAATAAAGTGGTGATTCTGCCCCGAACAGTACAAACCGAACCTGGGAACTTATTATTATGATTATTATTATTGTGCTAAGGTTTAAATCTTCTCTGTGAAAAAACCGGTAAAAAACAAAGCACATGGGCCTAAGGCAAGTGCACTTCAGGTGCTAGGTAGTTCATTTTGCAGGATTTTTCTGACAATCCTACAAGTGTTTAGTATGACAGCTTTTTGCATTAATGTGTCAACTTTTTATTTACCAAACCAGGTAGGTAGGTACTACCAGGTAGCCTACGAAGATTTCGATCTGTTATTTATGTAGGCATTTGCCCTGCCCTGCCAAACTTTGGTGTCAATGATGTTTTTATTTCAAACAATTAGTTCATACCTATTACATGCACATAACTCTGTTTATAATAGTAGTTTACTAATTCATCATCTTTTCATCAAAAGTATGTTTGTAACACTCAATTAGAGATTGCAAAATGATTTAACATGATCTAGGGTGTTAAAAGGTGGCACCGCACCTTCCGTCTATAGGTTATGTACTTCAACCTGGGTTATTATCGCAATAACTTGATAAGACAAGCTGTACTAAAGGATCACACTCGTGTGTGTACCGCCGGCCTGATGGTACCGGCGACATAACTATACAAAGTATTACCATCCGATGGGAACTTTGTGCCAGGCTCGTTATTATGAGTTTTCCACGCTTACCTCATAGTCAGTGGTCGGGATTATAACTCGGAGAGATGGGCACGAATTTTGCACAAAGTAAATGCTTGTACTTCACCGTAAACATCGTTTTTTCACCAAAAAACCATAAAAACACAAAATTTTCTGCATACACCGCTGAAAATTTCAAACGCTATGAGTTGACATTGACAGTTGTCACAATGACAGGGACTTGCTGCTTTGACTTTGACGGAAAAACACACAGCATGACTACAAAAAGACGATAAAAGCACATAAATACATCCATATTTCAAATTGCAATTCTTCAAACCATGCTGTCCGTTTCGAAACACATATAATGTAAAATTGTAGACCATTTATTTGTACTTAAGAACTCTAACTTAGAATGTTGCAACGCCCTTACAGGGTTCATGTAGATTCTACCTAAAAATGTTAACACCTTATAATGGACATGAATGCAATAAATATATAAATAAATAAATAAATTTATACTACGTTTATCCCAATATGTCCACCCTTGCGAAGCCGGGACGGGGCCGCTAGTTTCTCATAAATCAGTTCCCATTGGATAGGAATATTAACCTCTTAACGTTTCCGTAGAAACAACGCGTGCGAAGACGCGGGAGAAACTAATAAGTTTTCATTAAGGGATATAATTATGAGAATATCTATGTATCTCGACGACCTCTGTAGCGCGGCGGGCGAAGGTCCGTGTGCGACGAGGTTGCCGGTTCGATTCCCGCTTCGAGACAAATGTTTGTAGGATCAGCAGATATTTTTGTTCAGGGTGTTCTGGATGTTTTCTATGTATACTAAAAAAATATCTATGTATTGTATTAAGTATATCAGTTATCTAGTTAATGATTATATCGGGTATTTATCGCGTAAATAAAACAAAAGGTACGCGATAAATACCCGATATAATCATTAACTATGTTAACAAATCGCGAAAGTACAAAAAGTTTTATCAGTTATCTAGTACCCATAACAGAAGCTCTGCTTAGCTTGGGGCTTGATAATGCTGTGTGAATTGTCCTACATTATTTATTTATCTTGTCCTCAGATGGAGAATAAGAATAAAATAGATTTATTTGTGTAATCAGACTTACAACCTTTCTACGGTTTCAAAACAAAATAAAAATAGTTATAAATATAAGCCCGAAGGCACAAAATGGCTTCTGCCTCAGCATGGCTTGGTTGCTAGCAAGCTAGCAACCAACTCTGGTCTTCCGTCAGAGCCATTTTGCTGGCGTTACGGATAATCTTTTCACAAAAACTAAATACAACGTTAAAAAAAGTTTTTTTGAAAACCAACAGATAAAAATAGAAATAAAATAGGTTAACTTACTACGAAGAACGAGCTGAGTACGAAAAAAAAACTGTACAAACAAATATAAAAATGTACTCTACCTATTAATTCAAAACTAACATACATTATTTATAAGAAGCTATATCATAGAATAGCAATTATAGTAAAACACACTTCATAAACAAACCAGCTATATAACACTCATATCATGTCTCTGACCTTCCTGGTCTCTTTGATGATCGAACAGGAATTTCTTTAACATTTTTCTAAAACCATGTATATTTTGCAGGTTTCTTATCGGTGGCGGGATATTGTTCCAGCACTTGGAAGCTGCATAGCGGAAGCTGCCTCTGAAGCAGGCAGAGCTGTGCCGCTGTGTCTCGAGCTGCTTCGAGCACTGGGGAGAGCCACAAGATCTGGAGCTAGATAACCATGACAACTTCTCGTAGAGATAAGATGGCGACTTATACTTTATAACCCCAAACATAAGACATGCAAGGTGCAGTTTACGACGGTGCTTCATTTTTAAGATCAAATGTTTATTCAAAAACGGCAATACTGGAACTGGAAACGAACTTATGAAGAAAGAGTACCAACTAAAGGTCTCAAAAACCTACTTAGTCATTCCTTAGCTCACTTCTAGTTTGCCGGGTACCGAATTGAAACCTATTTATTTACCTAGGTACCATGAAAAGATTCGATGTGAGGAATTAAATTTGAATATCAACTAAGTACTTACAAAGTGTTTTATTGTGTAGAACCCAGTTAAATACAAGTGCTTTACATAATTTAATTAGATTAGAAAACTTAACCATACAAAATAAATAAAATATGTGCCTAAGTTCATTCAAAAATTAAAAAAATATTTATGTTCCACGGATGGGTAAAAAATTCCAATGATACAATGGTACATTAATAAATAAACCATTAAATTAATTTGACCGAGCATCAACTTATAGAAACCAAGTGTTTCTTTATGTACAAAATAATTGTACTTGTAAAAATCTCTTATTTTGTGCTGTGTTTGCCTGGTACCTACCTACCACTTCACACATCAATTACATAATTAATAGGCCTGCAACACGGTAACGACAGCAACGTAACATTTAACATAACATGGTCAACCTAAAAGCTACACCACTGCAGGACAACTAATAACAAAATATAAGGTATCTAATCTACCCATTGTGCTTCGCGCGGAACTTTTCTAGCTTGCTAAGTTGTTTGAGCAACTGCGGTCGCGTACAGAGCGCGTTCTTAATGGCATCATCCAACATCTGTCGTTGGTAGAACGGAGGAATAGGCGTATCAACCAAATGGAACGTGTGGATCACTCCAGTTGTGTCTCCAACAAAAACATTGTCACCTGACGCGGAAAACTTCACGTACGTCAGTACTGCGTTACCAGGGAAGGAATGCTCCGCGCAAGGGATGTGAGTCTTTCTCCGTAGGTCCCAGATTGACAATTGACTGCCGCTTACCGAAATGAGAATAGTCGCATTGATAGGACAGAAAGCAATGCCGTAGACAGCGGCTGAACAGTTGAGCGTCATGATAACGTCATCCATTCCTTCCAGCCACATGCGGATCGCCCCATCCGCACCACAGGACACCATCATATTTTTCATGAATGGGGAAAACTCCATGCCATAGACGGGGCCTGCATGCGCTCGGAAAACATCTATGTGCTGGTTCAAGTAGTGAATAGAGCATCTGTGTATGCACCCTTCGTCCGTCCCCACATAGTATACTGAATCTATAGTCGGATGCCATTTCATACATAGAGCGGCTGGATACCTCGTGATAGGCACGTCGTATTTGAGACATGTCCTTGCAATTTCTAACCCTTTCAGCTTACCCTCAACGGCGGAAATCCTCATCATGGGCGCGCATATAAAATCGTGGGTCTTTGTGTTCGTGAAGCGGTTGATCCTCCCGTCTTGACAGGCCGTCATCACGTACTCTGTGTGTTTGTCGATTTTGCGCCAATTGGTGACCCATATGTTATCGAAGCATGGGTTTGTGTCGCGCTTGCTGTGGGCAATCGTCTTCACATGGTACGACAAAATGTCTAGTATCAAGACGTCCCCGTTTGCGAAGCCGCAAGCTAGCCAGCTTGGATGCATTTCGGAGAAGGCGACTGAAGTAAGAGGGTCTTGGAAGCGGTAGATTCGTTCCGGTTCGTTGGGGTTCTTCGTGCACCAGATGCAGACCATCCCGGTATGATTCTCCGCGTAAGTGTACTTGCCATAAGCGACTGCTAGAATATTCTCATTTTCCGGATTGAAGTTGATGCTCGTGATCGGCCTGTTAGCCGTGTCTTCACATTCTAAAGTCCAGAGCGGTGTCATAGTGTAGATGTACACTAAATCTAGCGATAGCGGGTCTATTTTAAGCAATCCGCGAAACACTTTCTGGGCGTCGGTGTATTTTAAAGTGGCAAGAACTCTTTCTGTCAGCAAAACTGCATCGTTAAATGCGTGTGTCGCACCTATTTCCTCGAAACTTTTGTAGTTTGAATGAGAAGCTAGTTTCTTTTTCTTTTTTCGTAGAACATTTGGATCTGCTGTCTGATAGAGCACCATTTCGTCCGGCTGTTCCTCTTCTTTTGTGTTCGCGAGACGCGCGTAAGTGTCGTGCATGTCCCACATGGAAGCGAAGGCGATGGCGTTCTTCTTCTGCGGCCGGACGGCCAGCGTGTGGCGCGTCTGCGTCACACACGACTGGGTCTGCGTCTCCTCGTTTAGCATCTTACGGTTCCGGCCCTTACCCACCGTGATGTACTGATAGTATTCATTATCCTCTTCCACTTTGTTCGCTTCCGCACTACCCTTATCCAACGAGCAACAAGGTAAATCGAACAGAAAACATGTTTCTGTTTCCTTTAAAGTTATTTTTATTTGAGGTGGATACGACATTGGAGGACAGAGCTTCGGTAAGTAAAAAGCGGAGGGAGCGATTTCGAGGTCGGCGTCGTCCGGCGGGTAGCCCTCCTCGGTGTTCAGTGTGTGGTCGATATGGATGTCGTCAAGGTCGATCGTGGTAGCATACACTTGCATGCCGGTGTCAGTGCCTCCTAATCTATCTATTCTTGATTTGCAGACTCTAAGAGCCATTTCGCTTTTGAAACGTGATTTGGTTTCGAAAGCTGCGTGCGTGAAGATGTCCTGCATGGTAACGTAGTCAGGGTCCACTACATTATGGGGAGTAACGTCGACACCCTTTTCTATAATTTTGTAGATTAGCCGATTCGCCATGAAACTATAGGCGGGCTTTGTCACCTTGGTCGTGGACTCTTCGAGGCTCATGGCGGACATGAGACTTTGCCCAGGCATGCAGGTGAACTCAACGGTTGTCCTCGCTGCTAAGCTTTCAGCTCTAGATGTCCTCTCCATTTTTGAAGTTTAGTGAGAACAATTTAGTATATAATAGGATAACAATATTATTTATACCTCAAACGTATCAATAAAGTATTGATGAGTACCTACTTAAAACATTTATCGTAGTTACAACCAGATTTGCTTATAGTTTGTAGGGTTAGCTGGAGAATATCAGATTTCTCTTATCGAAGAAAATAAACACAAAATGTTCGTAAATGAAAAATAGATTGATTAGGATTTGATTGACTGAAGCTAAAATGACACGGCTCAAAACTTAGCCAAAAGCCATAGAGTAGAATTTTGTAATAGCTAACCTCTATGCAAAAAACAATTTTCAAACTGCAAGAAATTATAATGTGTGTGAGGGCTGTAAGGTAGTAAGTAACAAAATCCTTAAGGCTGAGCGCAGACTTGAGTCACGACAGTTTTAAGACAGACTATTGCTTTACAAAATGTATGAAGATGCAAGACAAAACAGTTTTGTTTCCGTTTTAAGACAGACTTTCTATGTGAGGAAAGTCTGTCTTAAAACTGTCGTGACTCAAGTCTGCGCTCAGCCTAAAACTGCATCAAACGTAGGCACAGAAATAATTATGAACATGAACGTCTAAGTACCCACCTTTGTTTTTATTTGTCGAGGAAATTCGGTTACGAATAAATTGGTCTGGGGGGACCAGAATTATGTGGGACTCAACGCCCCGAGAAGGACGTAGGTACTACCCACTAAAAACCTCTCGGTGTCTCTCTCTCTCTCTCGCCATTTTCGCCGAACCACGGGAACATTTAAGCCCTCCGCGGCCCGACTGGCGTGGCGTCCCCTCTTTCTCCTCATACATGGCCGGCGAGCCCAATCCCCCTCTGAAAATTTTTAAAACTGTGCAGTGGTAGAGATAGGTTAGTAAAAAGCTATGATAATAATAATGGTGAGCGGAGCGAGCCGCGGTAATTTTGGAGTTTCGTGAGGTCGGGTTAGCAAGAAAGACAAGGAAGCTAAGACGACGACGGCGAGCGGAGATAACCGCAGCATTTTTGAGATATTTTCGGCGATAAGGAAAAAAGTAAGGATAACAAAAAATAAGATAGTTAGGTATATCAGCGAGCAGAGCGAGCCAATGATTTTTTTACTTTCTCAGGTGGTCAGAAACTAGTTAGAAAAGTAAAAAAAAATATCAGCAAGCAGAGAGAGCCCCGAAAATTTTGGAAAGTTTGCGACTGAGAAATTGGTTAGAAACTTTACATAATGAATATCGGTGAGTGCTGTGAGCCGCAGCCTTTTTGAAATTGTGAGGTATGCTTAGCAAGACAAGGAAGCTATTATCATAGCATGAGCTATGAAAATTTACAAGATTTTTACGATTAACAACAAAATAGCAGGACACTAGCATCGCCCTACAGAATCTACGGCGAGCGGAGCGAGCCGAGTAAATTTTTAAGATCTGGCCAGCTCGGAAAAGGAAAATCTAAGTTTCATTTTCGTTTTCGTGCAAAACCAACTCTTATGTCGCTTGCTTAAGATGTGTTAGTGTTTGCACAAAAACGAATCCGAAACTACGATTTCGTTTTTAAGAGTAGCCCTGGCTGTGCGCATGATTGTCCCCTCCCTTATGCTACCGCTCCGTGCGACTGGATTTGTTTGACATCGGCGAGCGGAGCGACCTGCGAAAAATTTCAGTTTTTCTTAATTTCTCGCTCAAAATGATCTGAATGTGAGCCCGTGACCATGTATTATTAATTTATTATAATGGATCATGAAACACTACAAGATGTTACCGGCGATCGGAGCGAGCAGCGAATTGAACTCAAACGAGGGTTCAGCCCCAGACCAAATCGAGAAGGCAAAATAGATGCCTGCGAGCGGAGCAACCACGTTTTTTTCTTTAATTTGGCAAAGTGTTCACCATAGGACGAAATGTGGCCTTAACCATAGGACGAAATGTGTGAGCAAGCCGCGAATATTTACTGGCGTTCTTAGATTTTTTGTAGTGTCTGGCAGACCTATCTTCTGCCTTTAACGAACATACCTTTGGACTAAATCAATGGCACTTATGTAGATTTTACTTCACCAATTTTATTTATTTCTGGGTAGAAAAGTAGTAAAATGAAAATGTAATGTAAATACTGTAAATTTATTAGGTCGTCGGTATTTATTTTTGTGCAGTGGACTTATATAGACTGATGATGATGATGATGATTTATTTTTGCTTTTTAATTAAAATTCATACTTCAGTTTATTTACAAAATATCGATATGCTATTCTATCGACACTGATCATCACTAGCGATTTACATTTCCCATACAAAAACATGGGGGCTATTGCAACTACCTCAAATTTGTCAAAATAGTTACAAACACCCCGAAATTCAGAAAAATGTGGCGAAAGTAACTATTAGAATATCATACGAAATAAATGACATAGGATTACAAATAATATTGTAAAAGCAACTTACAATTAGTATTTCTTCTTTCAAAACTTCATAAAAACTGTTTAGGTACTATTTTATTGATAAAAACTTGTGCGGAGGTTGTCAGCATACACTGACCCAAAATGGTGACTTCCAGAAAAAACTCTATCAATCAAACAGTTTTATAGGTAATAGCGTAACCTGTAATTTTTTGTGAAAAGCACTAATTTCTCTGTAGACCTAGAATCATGAAATTTGGTGAGCAGCAAGGTCTTATAGCACAAGTAAAGGGAAAAATCCGAAAACAGTAAATTAGTAGTTTATTCATAAAAAAAAATTACTTTTGATTCTCGCCATGGACCTAAACCTATAGGGTACTTCCCGTTGACGAAGAATCATAAAATTCGGCAAGAAGCAGGGTCTTATAGCACAAGTAAAGGAACACATCCTAAAACCGTAAATTTGTAGTTTATTCACCAAAAAAAACTACTTTTAATTCTTGCTATACATCAAAACCTATAGGGTAAGTACTTCTCGTTACCTAGAATCATAAAATTTGATAAAAAGCAAGGTCATATAGCACAAATAACGATAAAAATCTGAAAACCATAAATTTCGAGTTTAATAACTAAAAAAAATAAGTTTTGATTCTCTCCCTCGACCAAAATATACAGGGTACCTACTTCATGTTGACCTAGAATCATAATATTTGGCAAGAAACAAGGTCTTACAATTAAACGGAACCCTTAGTGCGCGAGTCCGACTCGCACTTGACGTTTTATTTAAACTAGGAGTTGAAGAGATCAAGGTCAATTTCACTTTCGAAAAGGTTAATTTTTTTTCTGGCTCTATACAAAAAACTATTTTGGCGGTAATTAGTCGATAGGTACTAAAGGAAGATGAACAAGATTGGTTTTCCGAAAAGATCTGTTCTGAAAATAGAAATTAATTTTGCTCAGCAGCTGCGGACAATCTATAGAAGAGGTAAATATTTGTGCCAAGTAGACTATATCCGCAAAATCGCGTTTTAGATACAGTGGAAGAAGATGCTGTTTGGCAGAGTTGCGAAGGTAGTCAAACTTATTCGATCGTAATTTAAAGTTAACGTACGAATAAATGTTCTTTGTACATTTTCGATTCTGTCTATGTAGATAGAGTACTGTGGAGTAGTACTCATTTACCTACTCGTCTTTCTCATGCAGATGGATAAGAATTTGCACCACTCCAACTCTTCTCGCGGGGTGTCGTAAGAGGCGACTAAGGGATATCCACCGGGGGGCGGGCAGTAGCGCCTCCTTCAGAACAATTCTACCACCGAACTACGATCAACCCGCATGCCCAGCGTAGGGATTATGGGCATATGGGAAAATCAAATTTTAACTCAATGATCATAAGTAGTAAAGCGCTACATTTATTGGATATGCCATTATATGTAGCGCTTTACTACATAAAATCATTGAGTTAAAATTTGCGGGTTGGGGATCGCAGTTTGGTGAAATAATTTTATAATTATAATATAACTAGTTTACGCCCGCGGCTTCGCACGCATTTTTTCTATGGAAACGTTTAAAGGTGATTTCTATCATATATATATAAATACGTTAAAACAGGGGTTCATAGGAAATGTTTTATTATTTCTGGAAAACTAATTGTCTGGTTGTTCAATTTCTCGTAGAACGCAGAAAATATTAAAAAGCGCTAAACGATTTGAATTTCGCGCGAATCTGTGTCAGATTCCGATTCGATGTCTCGGTAGCGGAGAGTCTAAATACCTAGCCCTGCATAATGTATTATGCTTCTCGCTCCGAAGCATAATGCACCGGTGATGGTGGTGCTCAGCGAAGCGAGCTTCCGTTCGTGTGCCACGGTGTGTAGGTACGACCCTTAGCTACAGATCATGGTAAAATAATACAAGGTATGCTACTCAGAGATCTTCCCAAGCCTACGTCACTGTCCACTGCCACAAAAATGGGAGGTTACGTTCATTTGCCCGTGACTATCAAACTTTTATTGACGCCGGTGAATCACTCGCGTTGTTTGTCGGATAAATCTTTAAAATAAAATGGGCGGTTAATCTATCCGTAACTGTAAGTAGTTTGTCTTAAGAACAACTTTTAAATTGTCCAACAGTTTGTCCTTTCGGACATACAATAATAAAATTATTATTAACATTAGTTGATAAACTTAAAATTATAGGAATTGCACATTTTCTTTATACATAATTATAATTATAGTTAAGGATAACAATAGGAGTTAAATAACAATGATTTTGGTACTATTGGTACTTTGGACATAGATAGATACTTTGGATTTTAGCTACGTTTAATGAAATTTGGTGCAGCGTTGTTGGAATTACGATGGCTATCCCATCGCATTATGAGAGTGAGTGCTTGTGCACTCTCTCTATTCCTCACGTGCCCTGGAATAATACCTACAATGTCCTGCGATGGCTAGTTTCCGGGAAGACTGGCCGCCGCCGCCGCCATGGCCGAAATTCGGCTAGAAGGACATCACATGATGGCTCTACTCTACCAGAGTTTCAAAATAAAATCGTCAAAACTTTTAGTTTTTTTTTTGTAAAAACATCTTGAGTCCAGGACTAAAAAAATACTGGTATTTTTAGAATAGAATAGAATAGAATAGAAAATAGTTTATCACACAAAGACAGGAAACAATACAGAGAAAAAAGCTTAGAATACCGGAAGTATACAGGGCGGCCTTATCGCTGTGAGCGATCTCTTCCAGGCGGCTCTTGGCTCTTTTAGCACTGGACCTATGCCATTATTAAGGAGATGATTCAGACTGGGTCCTAATGCAATGCGTGGGAGCGAATCATCCCAATTTAGGAGCACTGAACGTTCAAACACATGCAAATTACGTGGCAGTGGGCGAATGTAAGCCGACTTACTCTAATAAAATGTGGATAAAAACTCTTTTTAAGACTCTACTTACTGGTGATACTAATATTATAAATGCAAAAGTTTGTGTGAATGTTTGTTACCACGTATCTCCGATTTGGATGAAATTTGTAATTTTTTTTTGTGATAAATAGTTTTCAGTTTTAGAATAAGCATAGATACCTAGTCTAATCTAATTTTCAAAAATGAACCTCTGAGGCGGTTAAAATGATGGGTGGTAAAGTATCCATGGAAAATTATTATTAAGTAGGTAACTACTTGGTTTGATTCACTTAAAACTCGGTACCTACCTATAAATATACATAAACTATAAAGTAAATAATGAATCACGTATTTTTTTATTTTAACAAAACAACCCCTAGCTAGGGGGTTTGCGATAAATTTCTGAAATTTGTATGATTTCCACGCGGGCCAAGTTGCGCGGGGCGCAATTAGTGAATATAATAATATTGTAGGCAAGTTTTTGCTTATTTATAAGAGAACTACACAACTTATGACTTGAACCATCTAAAAAACAAATACTTACAAGCCTCCTATAACTAGCAGTCGGTTTATAAGTAGACGGATTATGGTGATTGTGATGAAATGATGCCTCGCTAGGGCAAAAATCAGCGATTCCGTTTTTATAATGGTGTTGCAAACGAGCGATAATCGCAACGTTTTAGATGACGGCTTTACACGCTATGCACAAACTTGGTTGTGAACTTGACACCATATCTCCAGCGTTGGTACAGTCAGCTAAACAAAAATCGATTGGGACAACTACTCAAGACAATTTTGAATGCAGTGATTGCATTGAACTATGTCGTTTTTTCAGGCGACAGTAGACCCTAAAAGTAGAGGCCATACGGAGGTGTAATTATAATTGAAAAAACCTACCAAGAGTATCATGAATGGAATCGTGGAACAGCAAATCAATGGCTCTGGCATAGAGTCGGTGTTGTTCCGCTCCTGGGCAACGATTCTCTCTTTACAGGTTGGAATATAATTGAAATTTTTCTTATTCTGATCCTAGCACTCAACAGATTCCTTAGGTAAATAAGAAGGGGTTATTCCAGTTTTCCCCCTTGAAAGAAGTACGTAAAAGCATAAAACAGCTTACACGCAAGCAAACTTCCTCCGAAACGGAAGCCCCGTGATATCCACTAAGCTGACTGTACTCACCCACATAAGGTACCACATTAGAGTTTATCCACCCCATGACGGTACTGTCGCAGGCAGCGATGCGTGACGCCTCCCGACACGCCGCCGTTGCCATTACAATAGCGCGCGCGTGCCACGCCGCCCGTGGAGCCTCGAGGATGAAGAGCTTCTTCAGGAGAGTTCGGAGTAAGTCATTTTTGACCAGAATTTATTTATTACAGTGTTCTTATGCTTCCACACTAATTCCTCGACTATAACGATGCCTTAGCTATATGGTTCCTACTTCGAAAATTTAAACGGTACCAACGATACCTTTATACGACTTTTCTAGGTTTAAAAGTGCCCCGACTCTACTTGCTATATCTTAACTGGCTATGTCGTTAGTATTATTACAATATTCTCTGCTTTATTGAATCATAGACATAAGTGACTTATGGGTTAGATTCTATCGTCTATTTTCTCTCAGAGTCAGGACCACATAGGTTACAAAGTTTCGTTATGTTCATTATTTGGTCACACAATAGATTTCTTGATGCAGCGTTTAATACTTTTTTGTTAATCCGATCCAAAACTGGGTCTATTTGGTATTCTTTTTTAAACCTATTGTTTCGGAGTAAATCACTAAAAACTGATATCTGTCTACGGTTAACGGGCGGCGACCGAGCCAGTGACGTCACACGCGCCCGGTCACTCAGTGAACTTCGCTAGTAATTTAGTCATAACTTCGTACGTAATGGTCCGATTTGGATAATTTAAAAAGGTTTATCATTCTTATGTCATAAAGAATAACGTGGATACTAGTTCTATTGAAATTGCTTTAACGTTACGGATCCTCATTTGCCGTGTGAGGGTCATTATGATCAGTTATCATATCAGTGTTCTATGGATGGATCATTATGGAAGCTTGTTGACACACCCGTTTTTTTCGACGATAAAAACGAGTGCCCTTAATCCATGACGATCGAATACTTAGCGACAATCTGCCGTTTCACATGAGTAGATATTTCGTTCCCATAGTTACGATAAAATAACTTGGGTAAACGAGCACATTATACCTGAGCTTCCCAGAATCGGTAGCCACCAATCACCATCAGAATTAACCATAGCCAACGTTCATTTCTCGACGTATGCGTTCGCGCAACACGATAAACCATGTTCAATCTTTGGTACGTAAATGAGTTCGTCACGGATAGTTCTCATCGGGCCATCGCAAAAAGAACGAGACGTCATCAGATAGCCAGGTTATCCTGGCCAGAGAGGGATTAAGGGGCGGGGGCAAGAAAATTCTGGGCTTGTACATATTATGCACTTATTAAGTTAACGATGAGAATTCTGTTGTTGTGCGGTAAAATACGCCTTTTTACCTACTTCACGCCTTTAGACTACAAAAAAGGAGGACGTTCTGTGTTTTTTGATAGCTTCTTCAAACTCTATCAACGTAACCCTTTACAGCTAAACTTTGTCACGGTTCGTTACTTTTCGTTTTAAAACGTTAGATGTGCATAATTATTTTAGAAAACTATACAAGTACCAACATATCCAGCGTATCAGCATTGCCATACAGCATGGCAATGCAGCCAGCGTCTTGGGGACGCTTCCGACTGGTGTTGATAAGGATCAGTTGAGCTATCTGTAGACTGTTTGCAACAGTCAGCAGTTAGCTCAATTGTTTCAATTGTAAATACTAGTATAATTTTCTTTGTGAATAAAGTTATTGAGTACCAACCTAAATCAAAAGAAATAATGTTGCATGTTGCGATACGTTTCTCTACAAAAACAATAAACTTTAGTGTAGAATGTACGATAAAACAAACCTTCAACAATAAACCGAAAGCCCAAAGCACAAATCCTTACTCCATCCCTGGCAGGAGATCCTCGCCCACATTTCATCGGCGGCATTCGTACCTGCGCAAGCGCATATCGATACGGCTTGTAAGTAGGTACTTACTTACCTATCGTAATTGCATCGCGACTTTGTAATAAGTAAAATTAAAAGTATCCTAAGAATTCAACGCGTGATTTTACGAATTTATTTTATGTTTTAATAGGTCTTACCCAGCCTAGAAAATTACAGGTAAGTAATTTAATTATTTAATAATCGGGAAACTTTATTAAATATAAAAATAACAATTAAAGAAAACTAATAAATTACAACTAGTATTTAAAATTGCAACAGTTGGGCCAACTTCAGACAGTTGCAAATAATCTAGAGGTAGCTCAGCTGATAGTAGTAAGGTAAAGTATTTTTTGTACAAAATACACATGAAACAGCAAACCGTTGTTGCAAGCTATCTAGCGTAAACTGATCCAAATCAATACTAACTAGGCAGTTTTATTTAGTAAACAATTATTCCATCAATGTGCGTGGTGTACGTACGCTACCAGCTTTGCTGTGCAATTACGCAAAAACTACCCATCCCAAAATTGATGTGTAAGCCTTTTGAATGGCCTTGAAAGCTATTTCAATGGTCATATCCATACAATCATACAAAGCATTCAAATGGCTTTCAAATGACAATTTAAGATGCGTGGTTTTGCGTAATCGCACGGCGAGGCGAGTTGGTGCAACATTGTTTTCAGGTGACATTGTTTTGTCTACTTGTTGGCTACTTGCCATGCCGACTTTGGTGTGTAGACTTTGTAACAAAACTTTAAGACAGAGTTAGATTCTTTTGTTATGGTGTTTGGGTAATCTGCCCTATTTCACTCATTAGAGTGGATTAGCTCAGTGGATTACCACTGAGCTAATCCATTGATGGACTAGATTCGACATTTTGTTCCACTCCGATCCATGACTCGGGTGGATTCTAATCGTCCGAAATCTATTACACTTCGTAACTCGGTCTGACGGATTCTAAAGAGTCGTTGGTTAACATTACACCTTAAACTTTTTATGTGAGCGCGTTGATGTCTTTTGTATGGACGTTCGTAGATGGGTCTGCTGCCGCTTCTTTCACTACGAATTTATACGAATTCTCAACATATTCGGAGATTTTGAAGAATCAAAGGGCCCTGGTGGCCTCCGATAGCTTTAGGTACGAACGAATTCCTTTTCGAACGAAGAACTAATTTGTAAAACATTTTCTGCTGAAGTGAAGGACTGATTATTCCAGATTTCTGCCCATAACGTCCCTAGTAAGGGTTCCACAACCAAATTGATAGGTACCAAACCTGAACAATTATTTTCGAGTAGGGGAAACCAGGTGAAATCGTGTCGAAGACATTAAATCGGAACACAATCTGAAATTCCTTCGCCGGCCGTCACTGTGACGAGTGACCGGCGAGCAGGCGCGGACGCAGGGCGTGCACAGGGGATTTACATCAGTAACGCATGTGTGATTAAATAAATATTTAAAACTAGACGATCACCTCGCGTTTTCAAACGCGTAGTTCCCGTTCCCGTGGGAATTCCGGGATAAAATATAGCCTATGTCATCCCTGAAAAGTAAGCTTCTTGACGGTGAAAGAATTTTTCAAATCGGTGCAGTAGTTTCGGGGCCTATTCAATACAAACAACAATCAAATCTTTCCTCTTTATAATATTAGTATAGACTAGCGCCTGCCCGGCTTCGCACTCGTTTTTTGGGATGAAAAGTAGCCTATATGTTATTCCAGGTCCAGCTATTTATGTGTGCAAAATTTCAGCCCGATTCATTCAGTTTTAGCGTTGTTGTGGTCGAACCAAACATCTTCACTTTCTTTTCACCTACAGTCTACACTTCTTCTCAACTTTTGTCTTTAGGACATTATTATTAGGAAAAAAAACATTTGAAATTCGAATGGATGTTGCTGCCTTTGCTTCTATATGACTCATATTTTATTATGACGCCAAAATTAGCCTTGATTGATATGGATTATATTGTTTATAAACATGAAATCTAATAAAGGAATCACAAAAAATACTACCTACTGTAAAAACAAGTTGGTCTTGAATCTATGTTTTTATTTAAAAGGACTTGGAAGTCCTTTCAACTCTTAGTTTATCAGTCTCTTAGTTTATCTCTTAGTTTATCAGTCGCTCTTAGCATGCACTCATTGATGTAGAAAAGGGAAGATGGGTTACGTTCTCCCAGCGCGTACTCAACAACTGGCCTGTGTTACAACTACACGCAAACACATACGCTCACAGTTACATTTCCAGTCCTGTGCAATATAAAGAACAACAAAGATGGCAAGATGTACCTAAGACCGAAGTGAGACAGAGACAACTATATTAATCTCTGGTACGACCCCACTAGGTATAATAAAACAAATTCGGGATTTCCCCGAGTTACGGTAGGTACAATAGTAGAGTCGTTCCTTTAACCCACACCATCAATCTTGTCCCAACTGGTATGAGCGGACGAATCGTGAAAATGTTATACGCTTCGTTAGTAATTTGAATTTTAGTACAGTCAACCAAAAAAAGTTAGTAAAATAATAGGCAAGAGGTATATTTATTTTGTGTTTTGTACATAAAATAATGTGAAATGAATACAAATGATAGAGGTTCCACATAGAGTTTGTGATTGTACTCGACGTATAAATTCAATAGAAACAAAGAGTGATGCGAGTTGCAGATTGAAAATAATACCTATCATCTTTACGATTTGTCAACTCACACCAGTTGGGACAAAATTGATGGTACGAGTTGAAGAACGACTCGACTCGCAATAAGGCTATTGCTATCTCTGTTTACACACTTATGTTTCGTATATTTCTATCCCTCTCTGCAAATGGCGAAAAAAGGCAGTAAATTAATCAAAAAACTAAATTCTTTGGTGTACTTACGCGTGAAAAGTGATGCCTTGGGCTTTGTTTTTGGTTTTTGAGCTATTTGTACACCTTGTGAACGAACACGAAGGCATTGCTTTAGTCTTTTAGTCAGTAAAACACAGTCAGTACGTCGTAGCAAGCACGCGAATCACGTCCGCCCGCGCCGCCGGTCCTACTATGACTGCGGCGAGAGCACACAATTGGACTTCATTTGAGCCTGCCGGTTTCGAGAAGCTAGTGCCTCATCTTCCCCTTTTCTACGTCAATGCATGCACTAACTAAAAGAACGAAATAATACACATCATACATACACAGATTTCGGCTTGTGCGGTAGGTACCTAAATAAGGTGAAAATTCTAAGGCTATTCTAAGCTTTGAGTCATTGATTCAATGGTTTATTTATTGATAAAATATAGCTATGACGTCATATAATAAGCATAGAGCAAATATTTGCTCTATGTATAATAAGTACATAGTATAAGTACCATAAAATACAAATGTAAAGTTTAAATATGGTACTTACTTACATTAAATTATAATACATATTTCAATTACTCAATTATACATTTCAATTAAAATATTAAATTAATCAAAAAAATATATCGTTGAAATAATACTATAATAAATATCAATACTATTTTATTTCACGAATTCGTCAATCTTGTAGAAGGATTATTCGATCAGCCAGTTCTTTAATGAGGGTCAGTAAAGATTTAGCAATTTTAAAACTAGTATCCACGTTATTCTTTATGACATAAGAATGATATACATTTTTAAATTATCCAAATCGGAACATTACGTAGGTACGAAGTTATGACTAAATTACTAGCGAAGTTCACTGAGTGACCGCCGCGGGCGCGTGTGACGTCACTGGGTCGCTCGCCGCCCGTTAACCGTAGGCAGATCAGTTTTTTGTGATTTACTCCGAAACTATAAGTTTAGGGAAAAAATGACAAAACCAGATAGACTCAGTTTTGTGAGACCTGGGACCTGGGCGTTTATGTCTAGGAGGTGCGCGTCGGTGGGTAGCTTTTGGGTTGATGTGAGGAGTATTCTGAAAAGATATCGTTTATGCTGAGTTTCCTACGGGGGCGGGCAGCAGCGCCCCCTGCAGAACAATTCTACCACCGAACTGAGATCCCCAACAAGATGCCCTCGTGGGGATTATGGGCATTACCTCCCATGTGATAAAAACCAATAAGGCGCTTATCAGGGGGAGGCCTGCGTCCAGTAGTGGACTTATACAGGCTGTTAACGTTGATGATGCCGAGTTTGGGACTATTATTTTGGCTGTAGAGCAAGCAGAACTTGTGTTGGATTGCCTTACTGCTCGTCTTTTACTCTGTTTGTTAGTTACGTGTCGGGCTCGGGCGCGGGTCGAGAGGTCGTGCGCCCGCGCCGGCGGCCCGCCCCCCTAATTGCAGCCCCGCAAATAAATAATTTTTATCCCAAGCGCAGAGATCACGCTCCTTTTTGACCTTAAATTACAGCGCGTAAAGCTCTTTTTTTGTGAAATTTTAATTTGTTTCCCGCATGCCAACGTTTAGAGCGGTGCTGTTCAAATGTTGCATGTTTTGTAATATTTGCTCTATGTCAGGGTGTCTCCTGATGCCTGTTTCCACCAAAGTAGAGAGCAAAGATTATTTATTTATTTATATAAAGACCAATAGTTACAATATATAGGTTTACAATTAAATAGGTTTAATCTCTTACATTTAAACAGCCCTTACAGGTCTTTCAAAAGTAATAATAGTATGTTTAATTTAAACTACCATAGGCATATAGGAATCTCCAATGCACTACACATTTCTCGAAAAAAAGGAGGAGTTTCTATGCTCGGCTGTAGTACATTTATGAATGTTCGTCGATGTCTTCGTCAATTTTACAAAGCCGATTTTGAAAATTCTTTCGTTATTGTAAAGAAAATGATAAAAGTATTCCCGAGGGATTAGTATTTAAACCGCTAAACTTAAAAACAGTGTAAAATTAAAGGATTCGTAGTGGGTTTTTAGTTTTTTCAAACAAACAATATTTTTTTAATTTGTTTCCCGCATGCCAAGGCTGTTGAAATGTTTTGTCAAATTTGCAGTATTTGCCTTTACACCTATTATTACCTTTCTGCTTGTGGCTTTGCATTGTGTATTTTCGGTATTAAGTAGCCTATTATCAAAGTTAAGCTGTGTTCTAAATGTACGCCAAATTTCATAATTTTCCGTCCTTTTATTATATTTATTACTAACTAGGTACCTATCATAATAAGATAGTCTTTATTCACAAAGAAAATTATACTAGTATTTGCAATTGAAACAATTGAGCTTACTGCTGACTGTTGCAAACAGTTATTAATTTATTACTGTTTACCCATATAATTATTTGTACCATTATTACCCGAGACCTACCTACCAACAGCAGGGTTTTTACCTATGTTTACATACCTACCTATTTATATTGTTTTTGTTTGTTTTAAAAGCTTGTCACCGACTAGTCCGTAACGCCAACACAAAAGTTTTTGGCTGAAAAACAGCGCTGAGCGGCAATCGCTCAGCACATGCTGAGCCAAAGCCTATTTCGGCACAGGGTCATGGAGGCAAGGCTCGAAGACAACTAGTTACCAAACAGTTGTGTAGACGGAAATAAAATTCCGTCCAGGTAACTGGTTGACTCCGCGGAAGAAAATTTTCCGTCAAGACAACTAGTTACCAAGCAGTTGTGTAGACGGAAATAAAATTCCGCCCATGTAACTGGTTGTCCCCGCGGAAAATTTCTTCCGCGTAGACAACCAGTTGTCAAGTTTGGTTGTCTGGGCGGAACAAACCGAATTGACGGCTAAAATTTGTTTTTAATTTAGCTCCTTATTCTTTGTTTGGTTTTGTATGTTTTATACAAAGATCCTATGACTACGTTCAACTATCTTTGGTTTTATATGTGTCGAAATAAATCCTATTCTATTCTTCTATTTTATTCTATATTTTATCATGACCTGTTCAGTCGTTGGAGATCTTATGTAACAAAAAATCACATTTCACAAACTTTCGGCTTTATAATATTAGAAGGATTATGCAGGATAGGTGCATATAGAAAGGATGTCACGGAAAATTAGTTACTATTAGTCTCCTGTTATGGCCGGTTTCCATCTAAGTAGGGAGAAGAGCAAATATTATGGTAAAACCACCAAAAGAATCTCTAATGCAGTACGCATTTTTGAAACATCAACAATGACCATAATTATCGTTAGAAATAGACGATCGCCTCGCGGTTTCACCCGCGTAGTTCCCGTTCCCGTGGGAATTCCGGGATAAAATTCCATACAAGAGTTTTTCCATACAATTTGGTACAGCGCCTCTATCGTGCGCACAGGGAACTAGGCAACTCCTATACTAAAAGGAGACGCCATGATCACATAATTGTTACTAACGTGAAAGACTCACCCCTCTGTTCACACTCCGGAACCGTGGTCCCACTGCGATGTCCCACTGGTGGGACCGGTGGGACAAAACTTTTTCGTGGTCCCACAAAATACATACTGGACATCGCAGTGGGACCACGGTTCCGTCACTTCTGTTCATACCATCCATTCATACTTCACATCACACTTATATTATAAATGCGAA
Organism: Eupithecia subfuscata; assembly: GCA_963564075.1. NCBI lineage: Eukaryota > Metazoa > Arthropoda > Insecta > Lepidoptera > Geometridae > Eupithecia > Eupithecia subfuscata. Next base: position 15,569,751 of record OY751100.1, on the reverse strand, counting down.
AGTTTGGATGGATGGATGGATGGATGGATGTTTGTTACCTCTTCACGCCAAAACTACTGAACGGATCAGGCTGAAATTTGGATACAGGTAATTCTAATCCTAGAATCAAACATAGGACACTTTTTATCCCATAAATCTAATCCTATGGGATAGAAATAAACTCAAAACGTTTCCATAGAAACAACGCGTGCGAAGCCGTGGGCAGGCGCTAGTAATATTATAAAAACGAAATTAATTCTCTCTGTTACCTTTTCGGACGGACATAGGCTACTTTACCGGAAATACACGTGCAAAGCGGAGGGCAGTAGCTAGTAAGTTATACAGGGTGGAATTTTGTAATGCCACCTGGAGGGAAAGTACTCTTAATACTGTAGATAGAAAATTGTACTCAAAGAAAACATTCCTTTAATTTTGAATAGAAAGAAAACTGCTTTCAGAGATTTTCGAAAATTCGCTTGCCACACCCGGGAATCGAACCGACGGAAATCGAATTAGTTGCTCAAAATAGGCTCCATTTTCTTGGATACACAAATTTATTCTTCTAATGAATTCATTTCTCTTAACTTTTAATAACGTTTTGTGGTGAATATTATAAATCGTATTCTGAACTTCAACTCTCAACTCGTTTACATTCGCATAAGATTTCATGTAAATTGGATTTTTTACATATCCCCAAAAAAAATCTAAAGGGGTGAGATCTGGTGATCTCGCAGTCCATCTGATTGTGCCGTTGGTACCAATCCAGGTATTAAAATGGCTATTATTGTAGGCAGTAGTGATTCAGCTGTTATGGGCTGGAGCACCATCTTGCTGTAGAATTATTAGGTTTCGCTCTGCCTCGGGGAAACCATTTAACTCATTTCTTAAGAGATAAGAGTCTGCATTAGGTACAAACACGTTAAAATTTCAATCGTCTTATCTAAATATTAATTCGTCATATTAATGGATAAATGACGTCAATGATAATTATTAATTACTGACACAAGTAAACTGATGAATCTTTAAGTTTATCTTGACCCATTCAATTTATAGTTTAAGATTTCATGGTTTTCCTTTCATTTAATTTATTAAGTTTGTCAGAGAGATTTCATCCTTACTATTGACCCTAACGATCTATGCAATAAAAGTATAGGGTGTAATTTTTACAGATTTTAGTCGGTTCGATTCCCGGGTGTGGCAAGCGAATTTTTGAAAATCTTTGAATGCAGTTTTCTTTCTTTTCAAAAATAAAGGAATGTTTTCTTTTAGTACAATTTTCTATCTACAGTATTAAGAGTACTTTCCCTCCAGGTGGCATTACAAAATTCCACCTTGTATATCCCTTCACTTAACGAATCGATCGATTTTAGCTTTATAGCTCTAGGTAAACGTAACACTTAACGTAACGTTATGAGATACGTAACGCGCAGATAGTGATCATGTTGAGCGAGTGGGTAGTATTTCGAAGATGAAGAAGTTGATTATTGTTTTGGTTACATAAAAATTCCTAATCAATATAATCTTAATCGATAACTCGACGCCCACGCATAGTTAGAAATTAATGTTCATAATTATATGATAAAAATATTATGGCTTATAGGTATAATTACTTTTACTAGGGTCCGCCCCAAACCGAGATCTCGATAACTTAAGCCGCTGCCCCACCGCTGCGCGTGGAGAGGCTACGTGCGTACTTCGCTTTGCAAGAAAATGTTTGTGATAACGTCCACTGCAACCCACGAACACGCTACGCACAAATACAAGAATAATGACGTCATTGCTACACGCGTGGCTTGTTCGAATAAGGCATCCACGTAGCTCAACGCTGTCAACGATTTGCACGCGGTGCACGAGTGTGTATTTTCACTGCGGGAAGTGGGACGTCATAACTAAGGCGCAGCACAGTTGCAAATAGTCGTGGGTTAATTTTCTTGTATAATTTGTGCTGCATTTTTTTTAAGTATTTGTTACTGGTGGGTGGGGGGCTGCTAATCTAACCACTCGATGTCCTACAGGAAAGCCAGCAGCTCGCTGACGCCGGTGCATGCCTCCCTAGGCTAGTTTGTGCTGCAGTGGAAACGTAGATTCACGTTGTCAAACAAACGAACTCACGCAGCTAAAATGCGCCGCGTGGCCGTGCATAGCGTGCGCCGCGGTGAGTCAGCGACTTTAAGGTTTTTGACGGAACATAGCTTGCCGAAAACTTTGTCTATCGACAAGGAATAATATTTTATGAATTCGATTTTCTGGCTTTTATTTAAACTTATATATAAACGACTTCTAAATAATATTATGTACCTAATATTTATTTAGCGTTTTGTAGTTCTAATGATAATTTTTCATAGTTTTAATTTTTTATTTGTTTCTATCCTGCTAAAAAATAATAAAGCCGAAAATTTGTGAAATCTGAATTTTTGTTACCTAGGATCTCCAAAACTACTAAACAGATCTAGATGAAAATAAGCGTACGTTTAGAGCAAAACCTAACTTAGATACTACTTTACCGAAAATACGCGTGTGAAGCCGCGGGCAGAAGCCATAATGTCATAATGATCATGATGACGCGAGTTCAAACGAAATTTAAACTTTTTTAAAGAATTTAACTTGAACGATTTCACGTTAATTTCTTAAAATAAGTTAAGCCAGTTGAGTGGCAAAATTAGCACTCATTGTAGCAGCAACAGAACAACAACAGTTCAAATTAGGGTAAGTGTAGGCCCGATAATAACACCGTGAGAAATGAGGATCCTCTGTCTGGCGCAGATTCTTCAAATCGGCAGGGATATTTTTTTCTTTTGTTGCAAACTAGTAAGTCTATGTTTTAAGGTTCATCTATACTAATACTAGCTTCTGCCCGCGGCTTCGCACGCGTTGTTTCTATGGAATCGTTTTGAGGTTATTTCTATACCATGGTCAAAGTCATGTTAAAATTTCTGCCTGATCCGTTCAGTAGTTTTGGCGTGAAGAGGTAACAAACATCCATCCATCTATCTATCCAAACTTTCGCATTTATAATATTAGTGTGATTATAAAGAGGAAAGATTTGATAGTTTGTTTGTTTGTATTGAATAGGCTCCGAAACTACCGGACCGATTTCAAAAATTCTTTCACCGTTAGGAAGCTTACTTCTCAGGGAGTGACATAGGCTATATTTTATCCCGGAATTCCCATGGGAACGGAAACTACGCGGGTGAAACCGCGAGGCAATCGTCTAGTGTCAAATATTTTTCAAGCTTTTATTTAACTTACAATGTATGTAACTGTAATAATGTGGATGGAATCTTGTAACTCAATTTTGAAGCAGTTAAACTTCAACCCATTGAGCTGAAATTTTGTATACAGGTTTAGTTTGGATGACAATGCATTAAAATCTGTTTTGAAAGTTTTTTAAGCTATTAAAACTTTTATTTTGTTACAATCATCAACAGTTTTACTACAAAATAGTTAGACATCATCGTTGAGCGCGTGTTTAACAAAAGCGTTGCCACAAAACAGCGTTTTACAACGGTTTACAGTTAGACACGGCTTAGACTTAGCTTAAACTCTTGTTGAACCCATGTCTAACTGTTTAGACACTGTTTAGCTAAACGCTTGTTAGGCCAGTGTTTACGTTGGTTTTTGTAGTACCGCTGCAAAAGTCGTCCGCGAAACATTGTCAGCTAAAAACAACTTTTAACCGTGTAGGTACTATACTTTTTTTTAAAGTAATTTGTATTTTTTTTCCTAAAATACTGCCCGCTACTTCTGCCCGCAGCTTTGCATGCGTATTTTGGAATTAAAAGTAGCCTACATGCTACTGTCTTCTAGATGCTACTGTCTAGTTCTATATACACACATGTGTGCAAAATATCAGCCCGATCCATTCAGTAATTTTGGCGTTGGCTTCGGTCAAACATCTTAACAACGGCACAAACTTTTGTCTTTATAATATTAGTAGGATTTTTAAAAAGAAATTACTAAGTAAAACCTTAATTCAACCGTATTGAAAATAATCATCATCACTATTATTAACTAGCTTCTGTCCGTGACTTTTATTACATAGTAGTTAGGTATAGGTACTTTGCAGGTACTGGATTATATTAGAATAGAATAGAATAGAATGTTTTTATTTGTGACAAATAATGAAATTACTTATATCTAATAAAATTAAACATACATTATTACAACATAGTCTAAACGCCACATGAAAAATAATCGCAAAAAGTCAATCAAAAACCACAAAAAAAATATCGCAGTGTTAAGTATTTGCGGTGAAAGTAAAGGTTCTAAAAATATATTCAAATCGTTTGATTTATTGATCGACAATTGAGCTTTCTTTTTACTCAGCGAGGCGTGCTATGTTTTTCGAGTGTTCCTATGTGATTACCTATCTAATATTCTTGACAATTGAGCTTTCTTTTACCCGGCGCGGCGAGGCGTGTTATGGTTTTCGAGTGTTCCTATGTGATTACCTATTTAATATTCTTGACAATTGAGCTTTCTTTTTACCCGGCGCGGCGAGGCGTGTTATGGTTTTCGAGTGTTCCTATGTGATTAATGTGATTATCTAATACTCTTGACAATTTAGCTTTCTTTTTACCCGGCGAGGCGTGTTATGGTTTTCGAGTGTTCCGATGTGATTAATGTGATTAACTAACCCTCTTGACAATTGAGCTTTATTTTTACCCGGCGAGGCGTGTTATGGTTTTCGAGTGTTCCTATGTGATTAATGTGATTATCTAATACTCTTGACAATTGAGCTTTCTGTTTACCTGGCGAGGCGTGTTATGGTTTTCGAGTGTTCTTATGTGATTAATGTGATTATCTAATATTCTTGACAATAGAGCTTTCTTTTACCCGGCGCGGCGAGGCGTGTTATGGTTTTCGAGTGTTCCTATGTGATTAATGTGATTATCTAATACTCTTGACAATTGAGCTTTCTGTTTACCCGGCGAGGCGTGTTATGGTTTTCGAGTGTTCCTATGTGATTAATGTGATTATCTAATCCTCTTGACAATTGAGCTTTCTGTTTACCCGGCGAGGCGTGTTATGGTTTTCGAGTGTTCCTATGTGATTATCTAATCATCTTGACAATTGAGCTTTATTTTTACCCGGCGAGGCGTGTTATGGTTTTCGAGTGTTCCTATGTGATTAATGTGATTATCTAATACTCTTGACAGTTGAGCATTATTTTTACCCGGCTAGGCGTGTTTTGGTTTTCGAGTGTTCGAAATGAAAATGAAATGAAATATTTTATTTCCTTACGAACTAGTACACAAAAATTAGAGCTACATTTATAATTATGGTTAATGCTGCGTAATTTTTTTATTGAGTTCCGCTGTCCCCATTACCAGCTCACCGTCAATGGGGACCACGGGAATAAATTTTTATTATTTTTATAAAGTTCCGTTGTCCCCATTGAATGGGGATACCCTCAATGAGGACAACGGGAATATCTACATCATTTAAATTTTGTGCGTAGCAGAGGTCAAGACAAATATGGTTTTCGCTCAGCATTGTTCTGGGTACACACTGATGTATGCACCCAGCGCTGGTTTTCAGCGGAAACCATAATAACCGCGTATGTTCCTATGTGATTATCAAATACGTACTTTACTTTACTACCTCAAAGCATTTAAGCGATTGAAGGTATTTTTAACCGACTTCTTAAAAAGGAGGATGTTCTACGTTCGGCTGTATGTTTGTTTTTATGTATGTCCGTCGATTTCGCCGTCATTTATGGATGATCATACGAATCGGTCGTATGATTCTTTTGCAATTTATAGAAGAATAGCTGCTGCCCGCGGCTTCGCACGCGTCGTTTCTATAGAAACGCATAAAGGTGATTTCTATCCCATGGAAACTGATTTATGGGATAAAAAGTAACCTATGTTTTATTCCAGGCCTAGAATTATCTGTATGCAAAATTTCAGCCCGATCTGTTCAATAGTTTTGGCGTGAAGAAGTAACAAACATCCATATCAGTATAGATATCAGTTTTTAGTGATTTACTCCGAAACTATAAGTTTGGGAAAAAAAATGTCAGAACTGGTTCTGACATTTTGTCAAATCAATGTAAATACTAGTGTAATTTTCTTTGTGAATAAAGGTTTTTCTTTAAGTAGGTACGCAGATTATACTTACTCCTACAACTAAGTTCTAGCACTAGAAAAGCAGGTTCTATAAAAACAGGACCAGAAAATTACAATAGAAAGCGAAATGAAGATGGTTACGTTAAGGCCACTGGCCAATAGACCGCTTTCGACACAGTGCGACGAAAATAGTAGTGCTGTGAAGAATCGCAAATCGCGAATACCGAGATTTGTCACAGTACCGGCTCGCGGTGGGAGCATAAAGTTGTCATCGACGTAATTACGATCAGTTGACGTTAAGAGACTTTTTATGTAATCAATATAGGTACCTTCGTTTGACCACAATATCACCTGATACAAACTGACGATATGGCCGACGATATATCGATGAAGGTCTAGACTAGAAGACACTTATTCACTCATGTTTTGAAGAGACCTACTTAGTTTATAATACCCCTACAATAGTTTGTAAATGTTGAGCTACCGGTAGATAGTTTGCAATAGTCAGCAGTAAGCCCAATTCTTTTTCATTTCTCATACTCGGAAAGTTTTGATCTGATTATTGGGTGGAAAATGCTGCATTCCTTTCACAGGGAGGGAAAAACTCATACAAATTCATTCCTCCGGGGATCACTCGGGCCGGAATGAACTTTAAAAATAGAACTGCTGTCAGCTGTGAAGAGTTTTCTGTAAAAAAAAAAACGAATTTAAAAAATGTCATGACTTTCTAAACAGCCAGTGTGAATTTAGCGAAAACTTTTTTGAGCGGAATTAACCGCGAGTGCCGCGACAGTTACGCGGCGAGCGGCGAGTTGCATATTTAAAATTTAAAAAGTCAACACAAATTGGCGGGATACTAAAATCTGTTGTATGTATCTGTGACGGACTTTTGTGCTAAGATTTGAATTGAATATTAAAAATGAGTTCAAGCGAAATATTGACACCAGATTCCATTACAGACGAGGCAAATTGTGTCATAGAAAATATTTTATTTTCCTTATATTCTAAATGAAAAGTAGAGTGTGAAAAGAATCAATTCCTACTCGGACTATAGCCTAACTACCTCGGGATTTGATTATTTTCAACCCTAGGCTAACAATCTACTATTAATTGTAAATCCTAGTTCTAATTTGTTTCTATTGTAAATAAAACTATTAAATTTTCGCAATTTGTTAACATAATTAGGTACTTAATGATTTTATAAGGAGAAATAATAACAAAAGGTACGCGATAAAATCCGTTGTCCATAAAATCTGTTGTAATTTTCTTTAAAAAAATGTGATTATGTCGACATTTTGTATAGATTTTTTAGCAACGCTTTTCATGCATTTAAGTCAGGTAGAGCAGTTTTAAAAGTACACGGCTATTTTCATTCAGAAATATTTCATTGATATAGTTAGGTAAAAAGAAGGAAGAGAGAGAGAAAGAGAGATATTATTTAGTGGAATAACAAGAGTAAGGCTTATTTAAATTGCCTGCTTAAGTAAAACTCCAATGGTTTTTATTTAAAAAAATTACAACGAAATAATAGAAACAAATTAGAACTAGGATTACTTAAATAGAACTATTCGACTGAAAAGTTTATGCTCTCCCCAATAAATTGAGATAAATTGTAATATAATAGAGTTTTATTTGACGGAATGGTATGCAGTATGCACTATGCAAGGTATGCATGTTGCAAAAACCGTGTGTGGTACGTTAAGGAAATTATCTACCTTAGATAATGGGCCTTGACCAACCACTTAATTAAACATAAGTAAACTTAAACATAGAGTCAAGCCCCGGAGACTCAACCACATATTAATAATAATGTCCTCCTAGCCGAATTTCGACCACGGCGGCCAGTCTCATCGGAGACTAGCCAGATGCGCAGGACATATTGTAGTTCACAAGTGTGTGCGCAAACACAGGTGCACTCTCTATTCCCTCACTCTTATAATCCGATGGGACGGCAGACCGACACGACCGGGGAGAGGTTAAGCGCAGGATCAACGGCTTAACGTGCTTTCCGAGGGTGTAACACCGCCAACTTCCTGACTCCGGGCTGCTACTGTAAAATCAACCTCATACAATAGTTGAGTCTCGGAACATACATTCGCAACTGTCTTGCGATAAACGTGCAATTGTGTATGACGTCTAAGGTAATTTCATGTGCGAGAGAGACAGTTGCAAACTAATTCATAGACCTTTTTGCCTATCTCTTATTTTCTATACCAACAAAAATACAATACAAGAGACAATACATATAAGATTACATAATATACTTACCTTAGTAATTTTTTTTTCTTATTGGGAGTCAAGGTGTCCGTGAACTAAATGCAGCCCTTAGCAGAATACCAGCGCTACAGCATGGCGACATGCTGGAGCATTAAGCTGAGCTATGGGCCATTTCTCTGCCACAATTAAATTGTTACTCATGCATGTATTTATATATAAGCAACTTATTGTAATTTCAGTTTTCACTGATAATATGTTTGTATTTTTTTAGTATTAAGTGCTTTTAATTTTCAATGTTTGGCTTTATTGTGGTTTAAAAGAAATAAACAAATTTCATTTCATTTCATTTATTATGGTTGGCAGCATAAATCAAAATCCTTGGACTCAATTTCTTATCCTAAACACGATAGGGTGATTTCGTTATTTCTAGGTTGTAACTAAAAATACAACAAATGGGCTACAGGGGCAGGCATAACAAAATCGATCTTGTAAAGAATGCATCGGAATGCGTGTGTCCAGTGATTTTAGTGACAATGCCCAGGATTCGTGGGACCTATTGGCGTGACGCGTGTGCGCACGATTTCGGCAGTCAATGTCGTGAGCCGACAAGAATGTGGGGGTGGAATTCTGATGGAATGGTATCTTGGAATTCGGTTAATTAAAAAACTTGAGAGGTGTCAAGGGACACCCGGATGGAACGAAGTTCCTTTCGATGAATCTCGCGTCCTCGCGTCATCTTCAGTGAGGCCGCAGAAAACTGATATATCCCGCTCACTCCAATGACACGTTGCGAGAGCGAGCGGAACACACGATTGTTCGAATCGAAGCGCACCTCGGCTCAACTCGGCTGCGGTCGTCGCTTCGGTTCTCCTCGGTTCTCGTCGTCAAAAAGTGTCGTTACAACTTTTCGTATGATTTTTTTCCTTCTAGCCCCCTTTCACAACGCGCGATAAGGAACTTCGTTCCAAAAAAACTAAAGTTCCTAAGGCAACCCATTCACCAGGTTTAAATGTAGATTTGGCTATACTTATCCGAAATACATTACGAATTAGAAATGGGGTAAATAGGAAATAACTTTGAAATGTCAGTAGGCTCTTTAACTTGGGTAGACTCCTCGACGCCTTTTCGCTAAATAATCTATTACTAAACGTAAAAGGTTGGCGCTCACACGTCCAACGCCACTGCAGCACAAGCACAAAAATGAGCACTCAAATATGGGCTTTACTCATAACATTTGTGGTTGGACATATGACCGACAACCTTAATTCTGTGGATCTCATGCAACCGTTGTCGAAAATTAATTCGCCATTCGAATTAATTAAAAATAAGCATTATTACGTTTCATTCAAGCATCGGACTAGTTATAAAATCAAATTCATTCATCTCTAAAAATCATGAAACCGCCCACGTAGACCCGATGTTTTCCAAATTGAACAATTGTGTTCCGCCCAATGAAACTTACTTCTGGAAACAAACGCCTCGTAGTACTTGTTTTGCTTCATATCACGTAGGTAATGAATTTCTCTAACACTAATGCATTTCTCTGGTTTCTTGCGTTTATTTTAAAGAATGGAGAAAAACCTAGATCTGTCTCTTCAAGAAATAATGTTACCTAATTATTCAATTTATTTTACTAATAAACGTGTGAGTAACAATAATTATAATACTATTTTATTTAACTTTCAATCTTATGTAACTAATGTAACTTGAATAAATAAATAAAAAATAATATAAGATTTTCCCTCTTTCCTCAAAGAACGACAATGAAATATGAATTTGATTATGATACAAGATTACTGGCAAAGAATTTGTGAACAGGGAAGTTCTTGCGACTTCGTTTCCCACTTACCGAAGCAAGTTTTAATAGCATTTATATTTGCAGACTTTAAAATAAATCATTGTGATTCATGGTGTTAAAAGGTCCAAGTTTACAGTCAGTCAGTCGGTAATATAATGCATAAGCAGTAATAATTATTAGCATTATGAATGTAGGATGCGGTAATATCCGACGTAGTACCCGTGAAATTGCAAGGCAATAAAATTCCGTAAGGGCGCAATGGATTTACAGACCCTAATAATAAATTGATTGTTTTGAAAACATAACAATACAAAATTTAAAAATTTTAAAACCCGCCGACGTTTATTGGCTGTACAGATTTTCATGAAATTAGGCTAAGAACACTTGGGATAAAATTATCTATGACACAAAAAAACTAAACGAAAATCGGTTCATCCGTTTGGGAGCTAAGACACCACAGACAGATACACAGACAGACATGTTAAACTTATAACACCCCTCTCTTTTTGCGTCGGGGCTAAAAACTCACTTGGAATCCCTAAGTTTTAAGCCGTTTTTTAAGTATTGCGGGATAAATGCCAATCCCTCGGGAATAAAATTTTTATGGTACCACCTTGGAATCATCCTCTATAAAACTGCAAAATAATCATCCATTTTCATAACGTTATATTTATTACAAGATAAATACATCATTGTACCTTTTACAATCTAGTATGAAGACTAATGAGATTTCAAAAGTGCTACGTAAACTTAATGCTAAGAATGTGTCCATTAAATCTATTATTACTGTCTCTAGTTAAGGCGAAGACACTTTGTTCTTGTGTTCTTTAAGATAGCACTCACTATTTAGTTTATCACATTCACTAAACTAGATCGAAAGGTTTTGTCCTTCTGAATGCTCACACTATGTTTGTGTAATCATCCAAATGAAGGAGAAATAAACGAGTATAGGTACTCGTTCATACAGCCCAACATAGAAGGAACCTCCTTTTTTCGAAGTTGGTTGTTTGGAAAAATACTGGTTAGCTAGAAACAGATTGAGTCCACAAACGCATAGTGAGATCTGGACGCTTAAATGTGTATGAAATCAGGAAAACAGATGGCATAGCTAGAGGCACACTTGTCATACCCACGCCTTACCATCCGAATAGGAAATAACACGTCAAGTGCGAGTCGGACTCGCACACTAAGGGTATCATTATAAGACCTTGTTTCTTGCCAAATTTCATGATTCTATCTACACGTCGACCTATTGCAATAATACCCTAAATTTAGGTAGTCAATATAATTAATTTTAAATATTCTTGATATCACTTGAAAGGTAACAAAATTACCTTTCAAATGATATACCACAATATATAGTTCATTGTATATAAATTTAAAAAAAAATAGCGATTCCATTTAAAAGCTCGCAAGTGTAGATCAACGGGATGTACCCTAAAGGTTTTGGTCCATGGTGAGAATCAAAAGTACTTTTTTAAGAATAAACTACAAATGTATGGTTTTCGGATTTTTTCCTTTACTTGTGCTAATCTTCTCATAAGATCTTGCTTCTTGCCAAATGTCATGATTCTATGTCTACGGGAAGTACCCTATAGGTTATGTGTGCATGTGATTACCTTGGAAATTTCTAAATATTCGGACATAAACGGCTTTAACTTTTGATTGCATTGACCAAGAAGTTTTATTTATATCGAGGCTTCAAGAGGTTACGGGTTTGAATCTTTGATGTTAATTTCAACTCGATACCTCCACGCGTTCCTGAGAATAGAGGGGTTGACAGGCGGACAGACAGACAGACAGACGGACAACACAGTGATCCTATAAGGGTTCCTTTTTTACTTTTGAGGTATGGAACCCTTAAACTAAAAACCGACTTGGAATCCCTTAGTTTTAAACTGTTTAATAAGTGTTGCGGGACAAATCCCTCGGGAATATCATTTTTATGGGACCCTCCGGGATAACCCTACAACAAAAAGAATCATCCAAATCAGTCCATAATTGACGTAGAAATCGACGAACATACATAAAAAAACGTACTTACATACATACAGACGAACATAGAACTTCCTCCTTTTTTCAAAATCGGCTAAAATTTAAAAACCCACTGAGCCAACGCGTTTCGTAAAATACAAATACTAAACCTCGATTAAAGAGCATAAATGTTAAAAATTACCGACCCTGTCTCATTTGTTTCACATTTATTTATCGGTACGTAAATAATGCCTTGTAAAGCCGTCACCGAAAACGACGATATAACCTGCGCACTTACAGATTGGGATTCATGATGACGTCATCTCAATTGAGTTACAATATTTTGACTCTATATAAAGGATTGTAACTCAATGGTCATATCTCAATCTGGCTTGCTCTGTTCGAATCCGATCTGCGCGGGACGGCGGCATGAATGATGACGTCGTCATTCTGACCAATCTTACCTTCCTACTTAACAACTCTAAAACTAAAATAATTATCTACTCACTGGAACACAGCTGTAACAAAACATCTATTGTTTCAATCGGTTCGCTTGAGTACCGAGTGATGCGATGCTATGTTGGTTAAGTTATGCTGTGCTATGTAGGTTACAGTTACACAGACCCACATATTTAGGAATTTGTTAAAAGACGTGTACCTACTACTTCGACTACAATCGAAGTAGGTATTAATTTATATACCACTAGCTTTTGCCCGCGGCTTCGCACGCGTATTTTCGGTATAATAAGTAGCCTATTAACTAAGTTATGCTATGTTCTAAATGTACGCCAAATTTCATCTTGACCTGTCCAGTAGTTTTGGAGATCTTCATCATCATCATCATCCGCAACCCGACTTCACCCACTGCTGGGTATAGGTTTCCAAACTTTTGTGCCACTCCACACGGTCCTGCGCCAATCTCATCCAGGTTGGAGATCTTAGGTAACAAAAATTCACATTTCATAAACTTTCGGCTTTATAATATTAGAAGGATTGTTATACCTATGTAACAATGTATGTATATTTAGAAAGCTAAAAGGCCTACTTTCATTACTTAGTTCCTTACTTACGTAAGTTTCTGTACTTAGGTGAATTTATAAACCTATTCTTAATCCCACTCTTTAAGTACGCGGGTAAACAACCGACACAAAGTTCTAAGTTATGATCGTGGGTGGCACTTGTGCTTATTTCGTTATTTTATGGAGGAGAGAAGTTCAGGGCAGTTATTTGGCAACAAAGTTTAATTTCATATCGTGTTGGAGATTCGGCGGCGGAATGGCTTTGTTGTATGACTCTGTAAATTTATATGTGCTTAATCTAATTTGTATAAATACGCAGGACCCTTAATACTTACTTATAAGATAAGTGTAGAGTTAATTTCATTAGATTGCTTGTATTGGGTACCCAAAAACATGCCTACCTGGTCTAAAAAACTGTTTTAACCCAAAAACCAAACATTCACTTTTGGAGGAGGCCTATGTCTAGCAGAGGGCCTACATCTCGGCCGAAAGCCGTCCTTATATACTACCTACATGTCCTATGGATATGTAGGTAGTGGGTACATTATCCTACTATGTATTTGATAATATTATAAATGCGAAAGTTTGTGAAAATGTGAAATTTTTGTTACCTAGGATCACCAAAGCTACTGAACAGATCAAGATGTTTGGTATACACTTAGTACGTAGCATAACTTAGACAATAGGCTACCTACTTATTATACCGAAAATATGCGTGCGAAGCCGCGGGCAGAAGCTAGTATGTACAATATGCACCTCTACACACACAAAAAATGCCCTACAAAATCACCATAGACAAGAAAACCCAAACAAATTAACTTTCCTTTGAACTTTGTAAGTTTAGAACAAAAGCGTTTGTTTAGAAAACAAATAAGACAGCCATAAACAAGTGTCAAGACGAACAATGGTGGGAAGTGCTAAACGACGGCATTGTTTGACTCGCACCTGGCGATTAGGGAGGACGCGTGACTCCCGAATTTATACCTTTTAAACCAAGTTCAAAAAAAGGGGGAAAGAAATATGTACTTACGTTCGATTGCATGAATGTTTTTACGTATGATCGCCATTTTCCCGTCAATTGCCGACCGATTTTAATGATTCTTTTACTATTGTATTTATGTAGCCTATTGTTTGACGACCTCGGTGGCGCAGCAGTTCGATTCCCGCCTCGGGACAAATGTTTGTACGATCTGCAGATATTTGTTCAGGGAGTTCTGGATGTTTTTCTATGTATAATAAAAAAATATCTATCTATGTAGTGTATTATGTAGGTATATCAGTTATCTAGTAGGTACCCATATCACAAGCTCAGCTTAGCTTGGGGCTAGATAATGCTGTGTGAATTGTCCAGCATTATTTATTTATTAATTGTATAGGTTTTTTTTAATTGTTATCCTATTCTTGCTATCAGCCCATTTGGGCATTTGGCGGTTTGGGCGGTGGGAGGTTTGTATGTTTCTTTGCCACATAATAACTATATAACCAACACAAGCAAGATCTCCTCAAAGTCACCTAAGCTAGTTCCGAACGTTACTTTAGTAGCATCTCCTCAACCTCAACAGCCTGTATTGGTCCACGGCTGGACGCAGGCCTCCCCCTGAGAAGCGCCTTGTTCGCTTGTATCTCATGGGGGGTAATGCCCATAATCCCCACGCTGTGCATGTGGGTTGGCGATCGCAGTTCGGTGGTAGAATTGTTGCAGGGGGCGCTGCTGATGCCCGCCCTATATACCTACTTAAATATCTGAGCTTAGCCGCAGGCATTGGTGATCGCACTGAAGGAGTTAAAAATAAACAGAAGAAAGATGCAGCGCTTCCCATAGCTAGTAGAGTAGGTTCCCTTAATTTATTTATTCTATACAGGGTGCCACGAAAAGGGGGTACTAAACCGAAAGGGGGTGATTATGGACTCCGAGGAGATCAACTTGTCAATAACGATTTTTTGAATTTCGTTTTTTTCTTCCTATTCGTGTTCTTTTACACGCACTCTTGCATAAATTTACACCATTAAAAAATATTTCACAAATTATTTTGCTTGTTTTTTCAGGAAAACCGGTGTTTTGTCATGAAATTATTACAAAAGAATGATGTAAATCCTTTGAAATTTCAAAACAATAAAAATAACAATAAAAATAAACAGAATGCACGTAACAGAACAGAACACGGATATCAAGAAAAAACCTCTCTAATTTTGTGCAAAAAAAGTAAAATCTATTCGCAATTAAAAAAATCGTAGACTGACATATAAATAGTTGACCCCCTCGATGTCCAGAATGACAATTTCGGCTTAGTACAACCTTTCCATGGCACCCTGTACATATTGCTCTAAAATGTATATCAACTCGAGGCCGGAGCCTAGAATCGAACTCGCAACTACAGAGCCAGGCGCCGCGAAACCGCCGCGGGCTCTGCATGCGCATGAGAGCTCATTTCGGGGAGCCCGATAGTGTATCAGTGGTCGCGAGCGGGGCTAGCCGCGCGGAGCCCCGGGCTCGGACAGAAGCGATCCATTGTCTGCCCTCCATTGTTACCCTTGCTTCTGTATCTGAACTGATCCATTGTTAAAACTCGATCCTGCTTCTGTATATTCGGATAACTTAAGAACTTCAACCGATTGAGTTCGAGCGATTGTGATTCGATTAAATGTCTAAGATAACTAAATGTAAATGCGTCTTCCGCAGAAGTGTTTAAGGACCCACCGCCGCCGTACGAAGCGAATGATGATGATGAGAGCGATCAGGTAAATGCGATTTTAAAAGGCCATTTATTTTATTTCCTGGCAAGTTCCAATGGCCTCTCCATTGGAACCTCTTAAGCAACAGGAAATATTCACACATTTTGCAAAATAGCAACTATTTATTCCGCTCAGCTTAATCTCATTAAGCCAAGCGGAATAAACAGTTGCTATTTTTACATTTTTGGTTTTGAGTAAAACTGGTAAATCCTATTGTAAAGGCGAAAGTTAGTGCCGTTGTGCAAAGTTTGGGCAAAGACAACACTCAAACTGCTAAATGGACCGGGCTGAAATTTTGCACGCACATAGTTTTGGACATGGAATATGTTATGGCTACTGTTTTTGATTCTCGAAAAACGCGTGTGAAGGCGCAGGCAGAAGTTAGTTAAGTTATAATTATAAATAAAAAGAGACCTAAAAACGCGAAAAAAAAATGTTTTTTTTCAGATTGACAGCCAAACATGCGAGGTGTTAGACCTGCTAGCACATTGCAAGATAGATGACACAGAGACTGAGAAATCTTCGATCAGAGACATGGGTCTCTGGCACTCCACACCCCTTGCAAGACGCCACAAGTCCAAGATCTCCCTCACTTGGGTCCTAAAAGAAAACCTCGAGAACGCGCATCCAAAAACCGCGACAACCGACCTAGTGAATTATCAAACTGATTTAAATTTAAACAGGTGTGATGTGAACAGATGTTTTGTTAACGAGAGGTATAGAAAGTGCAAGCGAGTGGTCGGTCGTAACGAGAATTACCATAATCTTAAGTTTAGGAATGAGGAGGTAGTCAGTGGACTGGATCTGTCGGACAGTAGTGAGGAGTACTCGAAGAGGAGGAGGAGACATCGGCATCGAAGGAAGAAGAAACCGAGAGAGCGGTTTGGTTATGATATCAAGGATTTGGACAGCTTTTT
The DNA here is from genome assembly GCA_963564075.1 of Eupithecia subfuscata. Taxonomy (NCBI): domain Eukaryota; kingdom Metazoa; phylum Arthropoda; class Insecta; order Lepidoptera; family Geometridae; genus Eupithecia; species Eupithecia subfuscata. Next base: position 15,553,043 of record OY751100.1, on the reverse strand, counting down.
GACTCAGGTGAGATTTGTAGAGTTGTAGAGCTCTCCACACAATATGCGTAGTTTTCATATTTTATGCTCTGGGCACTGGGTTTGTGTGTTGGCCAGTAGATAAATAGTTTTGCATAAAACTAGCTTAGTGCGGCTTCTCTTATGTAAAAGGTTTCTGAACCTGAAATTCGTGATTTATTAGATATTTTAATTTCAATTCAATTTATTCACTATGAACGGTCATACAAACAAACAACCACTAACACTAATTATTTAAAATTAAATACTACGATAAAAAAAAATCTGATAAAAAATCCTACTATCCCACTTCCTATCCTACTAATATTATAAAGCCGAAAGTTTGTGAAATCTGATTTATTGTTACCTAGGATCTCCAAAACTACGGAACAGATCGAGATGAAATTTGGCGTACGCTTAGATCAAAACCTAACATCGATAATAGGCTATTTACTATACCGAAAAGACGCGGCGAACCCTGGGGCAGATGCTAGTCAGCAATAAAATCAAGATTACTGAAACAAATTTTAAATACAAACAACCAAAGCAAATAAAACTTTGAATCGGACGGATGCAGTTTACCCACCCATTAAAAATAAACTTGCAAACTTAGCCACTTTATTGTATTAGGTTAGGTAGTAGGTACTTAAAGATGACATAACGAATGCAAATATTCATGGGTTCGGTTTGTTTTGACACGAAGCGATTACATAATTTAACTTAGTTTAGCATAAAATAACTGGTACCAATATAAAACTGTTTATCTGTAGAATCTTGCTAATTTTATGGTAGTCCTCTGAACTTCCTCATCTCACCTCAACAGCCTATATTGGTCCACTTGCCGGACGCAGGCCTCCCCCTGATAAGCGTTATCTCATGGGGGTAATGCCCATAATCCCCACGCTGGGCATGCGAGTTGGGATCGCAGTTCGGTGGTAACATTGTTCTGTAGGGGGCGCTGCTGCCCGCCCCCGATGGATATCCCTTAGTCGCCTCACGACACCCACGGGAAGAATTGGGATGGTGTAAATTCTAAGCCGGCACCACACAGCTCTGAACTTAGATAAACTAAAAACACGAAAAAAATAAAGCCAATAAATATAATCGCAAAAATATTGCGACGATATCACTTTTACATCAGTACCTTAAGATAGAGAGAAAGAAAGCGACTGCTTTGGCCAGCACCGGCCTTTGCTTCACGTCATCATTGATATATGGTTGTCTCAAATAAACCGCGTTGATGAATGATTCTGGCCATTTCTCTGATAATCCTACCGACGAGACTAAGGCTCCTGTCACACTACGACATGGAATGTTCGAAACGAGTAAAAAAAACAGTTCTGAGAAAGATAAAGTCTGAACTTTATTAGTTTTAACTTTAGAATGGAGGGCCTAAGCCCTCCATGATATTTCCGATGTTTTGGCAATAATTAAACTCTTTTTATTTAGGAACATAAATTATGGTGCAAATAACAAAATAGGAATCGATTATTAGTTGGGTGACTTCTTACTGTAGGTAAACCCAAAAAAAATTGTAATTACTGACCATTTAATTCGTACCTATACCGTACATAAACCTAATAATTATATTTTAATACCTGCGTAAACTTTTATTGAACGTAGGTACCATAAGTAACGTAATATAAAAGTATAGGTATATTAACATAAATCTTCCAAAAACTAGTAGGAAGTGTGTTAGGTAGTCAGATACATTCCTAATGCATCCATTTGAATAAATTTGCAAACTTTCAATAGATCTTGACCCGAGTTACCCCACGATATTGCTGTCGTAAAACTTAAACGCATTTAAAGAGTTTTAGGAACTGTACGGGTTTTTGGTAGAAGGCTTACCTTTACCAAAAACCCGTACCTACAAAGAACGAGGATTATTATCAATCAAGATACACAAGTTAAATTGTTTCGGATAACCACTCCTTTAGGTTTAAACCATTCCGAAAATCGAAATTGACGTGCAATTTATGCTTGTCCAATTTTGCACCAATTTCTCGGCTTATGAGTTCGACGGTGAAGGCTGGTTTCATACAAATCGAAGTTTATATTATTTACTCTTGGCCATACCTGACAAAAGATGGTAGGTAAGTACCTTATTATGATTTAGGTGATGTGGCTAAGCGACAAAATCGACCCAAATCAGCGCTACCACCAATGTGTAGAGAGATGCGAAGTTGCTCTTTTTGGCCACGATGGTGAGCAAAAGGAGCAACTTCGCATCTCTGCCTACACTACACAAAATAAAACTTTTACAGAGGCAAAACAATAAGCTATGATACGTATCACAAACAGCAAATTCGATTTTTGAAAATGCCTTCGTTTAATAATAATATAAAATAATAAATAAATAAATTCCTGGATGCATCCCTTTATGCCCACCTTTAAAGTCCTAACATACGGAGTTATCGCCGATTGAGACACTTCAAAAATAGTCTTCGGAATGTTAATGCGTTTGTATGGAAAGAGCTTTGACTACAGAACTCGAACCGTTTGTAAGAGGTAAAGCACAAAAACTCCATAATCTGCCATAATAAATACTGGGGAACCGTAGGCACCTATTTATACTGCCGGGGAAACCTCTGGCAAAAAGCTCTGCAATTCCAAATTACATACGCGGAGTAAATTGTGAAGATATTTCTCTTTTGTACCCGAGTTATTTCTATACACAGCTTACATAATACATTTAGATTCAAATTCATTTATTTTGCGAAACATGGGTTACAGGGATGTTAATTTAAAATAGAATGAGCACAACCATGATCAGCTTTATAGCATGCAAAGTCACGATAAATGTAAGTATATAAATGAACACAATGTCAATATTTAAATTAATTATTAATCAATGAATTGTCTTATTTTAGAATTTATTAACATTGTAGTGGCCGTCTCAAGTAACAAATAGAAAGCTTGCTTATGTACATAGTAAAAGCTTATATACATTACACTATAGTGTATTTTGAAAGCTTGTAAGTTTTATTCATAACTATCTTAGCCCCCTTCATCATTCACAGACGGATTTAACCCACTGTTATGTATAGAGATGTTATGTAGAGAAATAAGTTATGTATATGTATAGCTGTGTGGTGCCGGCTTAGAATTTGCACCACCCCCCAACTTTTCCCGCGGGTGTCGTAAGAGGCGACTAAGGTATCTACCGGGGGCGGGCAGCAGCGCCCCCTGCAGAATAATTCTACCAACGAACTGCGATCCCCAACCCGCATGCCCAGCGTGGGGATTATGGCGACTACCCCCCATGAGATAAAAGCCAATAAGGCGCTTATCAGGGGGAGGCCTGCGTCCAGCAGTGGACCAACACAGGCTGTTCAGGTTGAGGTTGAGGTATGTATAGATAGATAGATTTTAGGCACAGAAGAAAAAATAGAACTAGATCCTGCCAGAAAACCAGCGTTGCTGAACTTTCTGTCGAGCAACAATAAGCTGAGGCAAGATCTTTTGGTTCACATGGTGGATATACTTTTTTTATTTGGGGTTTTTTTGTTATCATGTATTTGTGAGCCAATGCATTGATTTTCTTTCTTTCTTTATCTATTAAGGGTCCGGCGGAGGATGAATTTCCCATACAAACGTAGTACCAAAATTATTTGTAATTTAAGAATATTTTCACCATGTTTTGCTATTATTTGTATTAGAATAGTATTTATTTAGGTTCCTGACACAATATTTTTTCAAAATACCTTTCTGAAATGAAATTAATCCGAATCGCATTTTTACATCAAAAAATGAATTTTTTCTTAGTATTTTTCTAGATAAGTATTTTGAAAAAAAAATTGTGGCAGGAAGCTAAATAAATACCATTCTAATACAAATACTAGCAAACCATGGTGAAAATATTCTTAAATTACAAATCATTTTGGTACTACGTTTGTATGTAATTCATCCTCCGCCGGACCCTTAAAGTAGTTAGGTATAGCATTACGATAAGCAGGTATAGCTATAGTATAGAAAAGAGGATACCACAGGACAAACCAAGCGTTTGTTTTATAGGGTAGAATAGAGAAAAATTAGGACACATCGTTATCGCGGCGTGAAATATTTCATACTAGCTTCTGCCCGCGGCTTTGCACGCGTATTTTCGGTATAATAAGTAGCTTATTGTTTAAGTTAGGCTATGTTTTAAGTGCAAGCCAAATTTCACCTTATCTGTTCAGTAGTTTTGGAGATAACAAAAATTTACATTTCACAAACTTTCGGCTTTTAGAAATAAACTTCAAATCATTCAGATTCGAAAATACATCTTCCTCATACCGAGAAAATACCAGTAGGTACGGTAATGGTACGGTACGAGATAGGTATAAGCCCCGCAAGTTGATATTGCGATTGGCGGCCATCTTGGTGACGTAGTCGACGTCGCACCGTCAGTACCGTTCGCAAGGTCAGCCCGCGCTTACGTGCTTACGCGCATCGAGTACTTGTTATAGCTTTTTGTTATCCTGTTTTATTGTTATTTTTGAGTTTTGTTGTTTAGTTTTGTTACCTGTTACCCGTTAAAATGAGTAAGAAATTAATTAACAGTCGTGCTCGTGAAATTATAATTAAAGTGGACAATTATTTTTTAAAAGAGAAAGAAGACTCTAAGTTAGTTATCCAAAATATAAACTGTGCCTGTTAAAAGTGTGTGTGTTAAAAGTGCTTCGAACACTACTGAGGACATTTTAATGTCTGAACTAGTAATAGACATTTTGAATATTTTGCAAAATTCTACCACGCAAAAGTCACGGAACGTGTGGCCTGGTTTAAATACAAATAGCCCATAACCCTAGCTTATTTACTTTTTATTACATTTTTTTGCTATCTGTACTTTTTGCGACGCATGACGTCACGCAGCTGTTATTGTGACAAGGTTCCATCGCAATATCAACTTATATTAAGTTTTAGGTACTAAATAAACTATACCTACTCTGGCCGAACGGAAGATACAATGTTCGTAAACACCTACTTAACCTAAAAATCACTTGTTATCGATTTTTTTACAGAATATGCAATACCTACATGTCGATTTGAGCTCTTTCCTGCAATGAATATCTAATGATGATCTATTTTTCAAACTCGACGCCAGAAAGACAATTTTGGATTATTGTATTGCGAGTTGTTTATAAACATTGTACGTTGAGATGGCTTGTATATCGGTATCGATACTTAACCTTAGATATTTTTTGAAAGTTGGCCACTTTCAAAAAACATCTAAGGTTTGAAAATCGTAATATCAGAGAACTGAGCAGTATTTTAAAGTGCGTTTAAAAATCCCATTAATTCAAGATACATGATTAATGGGTTAATATCGTAAATTAAAATTGGCATGCAATTTCATAATTATGTGCCGCGTCTTTTCACCCCGGGCATACCATGGGTTACCCCTTGGGGCTTTTCACACTATAACACGTTGTTGTACGTACGATACGAGCCTTTGCAATTTATTTTGATATACGACACGATATAATTGAAAATAATCTTGAGTGCTTGTGCCTTACTCTTAAAACATTTCCAATCGATATCCCAATTTAAATCAATTACCTACTAAAGAATATAATATATATATTTTATAAATTATACATAAATTTTAATTTTTATTTAGGTATAAATTATATACTTAATTAAATAAATTACTAAAGAATATGCTACTAAAAAAATGTTATTATACACATATTGAATTTTTTGATGATAATTCTTATTAATGTGATAGTAAATAATTAAATATTAACTATAATAACCATCTTCTCAATTTGCTACACCCGTAAAATTCCTCCCATACATATCCCAACAGAACAGGACCTAATTTTAAGTTTGTTTCAAGTGATTGATATGTATGCGGTTGGTAAACCTTTTAATAAATAAATAAATTGATTTTGTTTAACACGTTCATGGCCCAAGACGCAGATGTTCTTGTGGCTCAGTGGTGTGATGGCGCGCCCCTGCCTGTCGCACCGCCGAGGCTGGGCAGTGAATGTGTTAATTTCAACCAAATAGAGTTAGCAATGAAATTGATATTCGGACTGTTTTTCTTTATGCAAAGCATCCTGAACAAACTGCGTAGGTACCCATTCATTTCACACGTTTTCTCTCTTATCAAAATTTGCACGTTTTTAATTTTACCTAGAAATATGGAAAGGGCATTGGGTAAAAGTGGCGTTGTTTTTGATAGTCCGCGGCCAGTTAAAAAACTATTGCCATTAATTAGTACTCTCAAAACTGAGCAACTTTCATTACTACAGCCACTATCTAAAATATATCGGAAGCGAGATATCGAATGGCAAAAAATCATAAAATGATCGTCTAAATAAACAAATAACAAGACTTCCCTACAGTTTTTAGTAACCATTGCATTTCATAGAAGTAGTAGAATGAAATTAAACATAACGAGCTCGATTGTATACCGGCCCGAAGCTCGGTTCAGTTATGCTAACCAATCACAGCGCTCTATTCGTTTACCTGCGTGACGCTATCGCTCAACTCGACAACCGACCCTTTCAGAAAGGGTCGGTTGTCGAGTTGAGCGATAGCGTATTTACGCACGCAAACAACACGAAAGTCAGATGGTGAGTAAAGAAAGGCTTTCTTTACTCACCATCTGACTTTCGTGTTGTTTGCGTGCGTAAATAAATAATAAATATAATAAATAATAATAATAAATAGTATTAGAAATAAAATATTATTGATGGGATACATGTTTTTTATTCATAACTTACTCGTTCCATACGTAAAATAATAGTATTTTTGAAATTAAAGTGCATTTTATCACTAACTTAGATGATATTGTTCTCAACTTCAAAGTCGAATATTTCGGCTCCGATATAAGTTACGGCGTATTTTGTTTTTTATAATGAATATACAGGTGTAGTACTTAAATTCCACACAAATTCCATCAGTGGCCGCATAAAAAAAAACAACGCCACGACTCCATACAAACTTACCCAATGCCCTTTCTTGCTGGTTTATCTACCACCTGGAGTAAAAGTAGGAGCAAAAGCCTTCAAAGTGTGTGTGCGATTTGATGAAGGAACTCCTTTTTATTTTTACAGCTTTTTGTTATTCTTTTCAGGCCTCAATCGACCGCCCCGGCAACATCCCTGTTGTCATCGCCTACCCCACTGCCCTGTACCAGACGCAGGCCGAGTGCCAGAGCAGTGTCCCTCTGCCACTGGGCACGGTGGTGAACGCCGTGTTCAAGCACGAACACTGGCTGTATGCCCAGACGCCGCATAGGGCGGAAGGCTATGTGCTGTATGCAGCTTGTATGCCGCTGCCGATACTCCCGCAAAGGTATGCCAATGCAGATAGTAGGTAGAGGAATGAAGGAATGCTGTGTTCAAACACGAATAGTGGCTGTATGCCCAGACGCCGCATGGGGCGGAGGGCTATGTGCTGTATGCAGCTTGTATGCCGCTGCCGATACTCCCGCAAAGGTATGCCACGGCAGATAGTAGGTAGAGGAATGAAGGAATGCTGTGTTCAAGCACGAACACTGGCTGTATGCCCAGACCCCGAATGCAGCGGAGGGCTATGTGCTGTATGCCACTGCCGATACTTCCGCAAAGGTATGCCACTGTAGATAGTAGGTAGAGGAATGAAGGAATGCCTTGTTCAAGCACGAACACTGGCTGTATGCCCAGACGCCGCATGGAGCCGAGGGCTATGTGCTGTATGCCGCTGCCGATACTGCCGTGTTGTGTAGAATGCCCTGTGGCCAGGTGGGATGATGACCTGCCAAAGATTGCTGATGTACGCGGCAAGCTGGAGACAGGGCGTTAAAGCACCCATTAGAGGACTTTGACCGGAAACGCACTTGCATATGGTGATGACGATCATGAATCTCGAATTTTAATGAAATAAGTACTTTTATCGTTCATTATTTACAGGATTTCACCACAAAAGAAAACGCCCTGCTGGGAGAGCAGCACCGACATCTACCCGCGACCCTGTGGGAACCTCACCGACACGGAAAAAGAGCAACTACGCGGAAGATCTCGATCTGAATGCCGGTACCAGCCACGGAAGAAAACCACCTGCGCAGAAAAGGACTTCGATACGCTATATTTAAAAACCAAATCAGTATCAAACATAGACAATATCAGTAGAAGTAGCTATAGAATGAAACAGGACAGTGTAACAGACATTATACGACGTAAATACGAAAGTACAAAGCGACAAACTTTGTTAGTAGTGACTAGTGATTATTCTGGAGGCGGTAATACAGTAAGCGTCGAAAAGGGGGAAGTGGTGATGTTAAAGAGGGGGGAAACAGATGTTGATGCGGAGTGGTTCTATGTGAGGAAGCGAGATGGAAGTCAGGGGTATATTCCGGCGAAGATGGCTGGGAATGGATATATTTGAATTAAATTATTTTGTAGTGTTTTGTTTACTTTTTCTTATTATGAGCATGTCACGATTGAATACTTTAAGTAGCTAATTATTAAAACTTGTTTGTTGGTGCTTTTACAACAATGCTAAGCTGCGTAGTTAAGCCATTAAAATCGAGTGGGTCGATTGGTTCGGTCAAAACCGATTAACACTTTCATTGCCGATGACGCACTTGTCTGCAGCTCCTCGCAACCCTCTTCAGGTCGCACCGTGGACACTGGGCACTGAATGCGTTAACTACATAGTCCGTCTCTGGTAGAAAACACCCTAACACATTTTAAAAAGTGATAGCAGAATTGCTTTCGCAATTAATCAGGGGCTTCTTGTAAATCAAAATAGAACGGCAAAATACCAGGAGCAGAGTTCAAATATAAATGCAAAAGTAACCATGAAAAAGCTTATATTTATCCCTATCAATATCTTACTTAACTAACTCATTGGCCTATCAATTAGCTACTTAGAACATCTTACCGAAAATGTAGAACTTGATCCCTATAATTCAAAGACGTGCATAGATCTATAAACGGGCTAGACCCGGCAATAGCCAACACCTTATTCGGTGTTGTTCGCAGTATAGCCGAGTAGACGGTAGTCGATGACACTGGGAGTTCTACCCTCACTTCTCCTGAGTAGCTCAGCTGGTAGAGGTGTTTGGAGGCCCCGGCTGCGAAGACGCAGTCTTCGTGGAAGAATGAGACGTGGATTCCGTGGTCGGGGAGATCGAATACTGTGACGGCATCGAGCGAGCGGAGGTGCCATAGAGCGAGGCGTGGCCCGCCGCCGCATATCTGTTGGAATGGAAACCATGGCTAAATAAATCCATACTATCACACTAATATTATAAATGCGAAAATTTGGATGGATGGATGGATAGATGGGTGTTTGTTACGTCTTCACGCAAAAACTACTGAACAGATTGAGCTGAAATTTTGCATCGGTGTAGCTCTAAACCTGTAATCACTACTAGATACTTTTTATCCCATAAATCAGCTCCCATCATCATCATCATCAGCCTATATTAGTCCACTGCTAGACATAGGCCTCCCCTAATGAGCGCCATAGCGCCCTGTCTTCAGCTTGCCGAATCCGAGTCGTGGTCTCCACTCAAGAACACGTTTACCCCAGCGGTTGTCGGTTCTTCGCGAGATATGGCCGGCCCACTGCCACTTCAGCTTGCTAATTCTTTGAGCTATATTGATAGCTTTGGTTCTCTGTATTCGTTACGAATCCTATCCTTCATAGAGACTCCGAGCAGTCAGTTCCCATGGGATATAAATTACCTTTGACCGTTTCCATAGAAACAACGCGTGCGAAGCCGCGGGCAGAAGCTAGTTTATTATAAATTCGAAGGTAGCTCTGTCTGACTGTCTACCTCATCACGCCTGAACGTCTGACTGAACGGATCTAAATAAAATTTGGCGGGGAGATAAACGGTATCCTTAGTACGGACATAAGCTACTTTTTATACCGGTAAAATGCTTGCGAAACCGCGGGCGGAAACTAGTAAATATATAATGCTAGACAATTCAGAGAGCATTGCCCCAAGCTAAGCAGAACTTGAGTTATGGGTTATCTGATATTTTTATTATAAATACATGACATAGAAAAATATTTTTTTATTCTACGTACAAACGTGGCAGTGGGCAGGGCACATAGCTCGTAGGATCGACGGCCGCTGGAGCCGCAAGGCTCTTAGCCGCAAGGCTCCAGGGCTCTTGAGTGGCGACCACGTACCGGAAGGCGCAGTGTGGGTAGACCCCCACGCGATGGACCGATGACCTAGTGAAGGTCGCAGGAGGTCGCTGGATGCGGGCAGCGCAAAATCGGTCATTGTGGAGCTCTTCATGGGAGGCCTATGTCCAGCTGTGGACGTCGATCGGCTGATATGATGTACAAACATTTGTCCCGAGGCGGGAATAGAACCCGCAACAGGAGGTGGACCTTCGCCCGCTGCGCCACAGAGGTTGACTTAGAGATGCGAGCTTTGTCATCATTAATAATGATTATTTATCGGGTATTTATCGCGTACTTTTTGTTGATCATCATTGCCTTGTCTCTTCAATAGATATAGCTTTAGGTATATGCCTGTACACTTGTGAGTTGTGCCACTCTACTCTCTATGCTGTGCGGCCGATAGCCGATAGCACGATCCTGCGGTCGGACAAAGGCCGCACAACAAAATCTAAAATAGCGTTTTTGTTTATCTTTGTCTTGTGGTTTAAATTTGTTTCTCTCACAGATTTGTCAAGCTAATTTTTTATCGCGAGTGTGTGATTTATAAATAAATCTTGCACTTCACACTTCAGTGTTAACTCCTATAGTATCGCGAAAAAAACCGCATGGTTTTATTCGCAGTATGGGATAAAATTCTAAGACTGTTTCAATTTCATCGGCAAGTGACATGAACCTAGTTAATTTAATATTGTCTGCATTTTGCAATGTAGTCGGAATGTAAACTTGGTAAATATAAACTTACAATCCAGTCTTCACCAAGCGAGGCTGACCCCACCCACTTGCCAAGGTCTGGTCTCTTGATTTTGCTGTTTCTATGGGGTTCCAGCTTATTGTGGGACTTGCCGGTCCTGAGGTCCCACAGCTTAACTAATCCATCTTCACCAGCTGAGACTAGCTGATTGTTCCTGCATAGAAGATAAATTACATGGATATTTATGAAACTAGCTTCATTAGTTTTCCTAGATTACACTTTGTCCTTCCTCAAAGTCTTTCATGTTTTCTCCTAATAAGGAATACCACTTTATAAAAATAAAATAATGCAGGACAATTCACACAGCATCACGTAGCCTCAAGCTAAGCAGAGCTTGTGTTATGGCTAGAAAAATGATATACATAATCAATACATAGTTTGAAAATATGTAGATGTTACATACAAGCATGTTTGTTATCTTAAGCTCAAATAATTTGTATCCAATCCATGATAGACAGAATAAATATTAGGTCAATGATAATATGATAGAGCTCATGGAGTTTTCATTTATTCGTATATTATTATGTATATCAGTTATCTAGTACCCATAACACAAGCTCTGCTTACCTTGGGGCTAGATAATGCTGTGTGAATTGTCCAGCATTATTTATTTATTTATATATTTGACAACAGCAATCAAATCTGCATCAATAATGCAATAGTACTCACTTTCCATGCACACTGTGTATGTAATTAGTGTGTCCTTTATAAGTTGAGAGAAGTCTGCCCTCCTCCAAATTATAAACATACACATTATTATCTCCGCAACCCGCATACAAGGTCTCCTGGTCATCCGTTAACCAAATACTGTTCACGTCACACTGTTCCAACGCAGACTGCAATGATATTTTAATAATCCAAGATGGCTTGCTGAGTTTGGATGATAGTATGCCTTTCCATTCCCATCCAGAGATTTCATTGACGGAGGCTACGATGAGGAATTTGTCTGTAGTTACGAGGCTGGTGACTTGGGCGCCGGATTCGAAGGTGTGGATGTGTTTGGGCTTGTTGGGGTCTGAAGAGATAAGTTCTACTGCCGGGTTGATAATTCTATCCAGACTGAAACAGGACGCAAAAATTGTGTTACTTTTATGAGTCCTAGGAATTAGAGTAAGGCGTAAATCTGTAGGATATCATTCTATAGTATTGTAACGGTAATCACACTAATATTATAAATGCGAAAGTTTGGATGGATGTTTGTTACGTCTTCACGCCAAAACTACTGAACAGATTGAGCTGAAATTTTGAACCGGTCGAGCTATATGCCTGGAATCAGACATAGGCTACTTTTTATCCCATAAATCAGTTCCCATGGGATAGAAATTACCTTTGAACGTTTCCATAGAAACAACGCGAGCGAAGCCGCGAGCAGAAGCTAGTGTTCTATACATTTGAATTGGTAATCTTATCATAGAATAAAGGCTTACTCGAATACAGCGATCTGGCCATAAATATTGCCGGATACCATATATTTCCCACATGGTGAGAACGTCTGAGAAAGAACTGTATTATATAAAATCTTATCAAGCATTTCTAAGCTTTTTCTTTTGTTATGCCTATAGAATTGTTATCAAATAACAGTAAAAACTCGAGTTATTAAATCAACAATACACAAGTAGAACAAACGTAAACAAACAAAAAATATAACATAACATAACCTCGAAACGAAAATTTCAACTGGTTCTTTTCTTTCTGTGCAGTTCAATATCATTCATTCTCGACCGAATGCCGTTCCATTCCATCCAGTCGACAATGGACCTGTTCGAGCTCGAAGTAGGGTTGTGTCTTCCTTCTTTTAAGATTCCATGGACAATAACTTGTTGGTGTGCTTTTAGCTAACTTCAGATGACAAAATATTTTTTTTATCTGTGCAAACGAAAACTGAAGTCGGGGCAAGATGGACGTGTTGCGTATTTTTTGAAATTGTGAATTTTTGATATATACGTGTGATGCTGTAAATGGTAAGATATTTATAATTTGTCCTACATAAAAACCACACCAGGTAAACCTCTAATACCGGCATTGAGATGGAATAGTTCCATAAATTTGTTCAACTCAAATTGCAAGTGTTTGATTGAAGTGCAATGTGCATGGTGGAAATTGATTTTGAACTTTTGCAGGTAAATAAAATAAAATGTATAATGGCATTGGGCTTACGACGCCTAGAGGCTCTGGCACAAACGGATACGTGACTAGAAACTGGGCTTCTGTTCGTAAAACGAAGGACTCCGTGAACTATCGAACGGAGGATGAAATTGCGAAGTTGGATAGCGCTTCAAACAAGCAGCCCAACCGCGAAATCTTGGACCACGAGAGAAAACGCAAGATCGAAGTGAAGTGTGCTGAACTAGAGGACAGTTTGGAAGAGCAAGGGTAAGTTTATTATCCATGTTATGGTAACGTTGCTCAACATATGAATTTGAGATGAATGTTTATCAAAAGTTATCTGAGAACGCTGGTAGCAGCCTATATGGTTGTCCTAGGAATAGTCTCTGAGATCTATGTGAAGGAACATTATAACTGTTCAACTGGTGGAGCATCAAGGCTTATCCAGCCAAGCGTAACAAAATAATCATACCTTCTACTTGTCATAATAACTATTATTATAGCCTAAGACCCGAGTTCACCAACAGATGGTTAAATTTTAAACAGAAGACCCGAGTTCACCAACAGATGGTTAAATTTTAAACAGTTGTTTTGACGTTTTTGACACAAGTTTTCATTCAATAAACGTCAATTTAACCGACGAAGCTGCCTAATTGTCCAATTATCTATTGGCGAACACAGACCTTAGGCTGGCAAGCTAGGCTCAACGAAAACCTTCATAATGTTGCTAAAATCTTAGTAGTTTTTCACTACCAAGCAACCAAGGAACAAATAAAGTGTAATTTTGGATAGATAAAGTACTAAACCTTGAAAAAAGGCTAGCAAACTAGGAAAAAAAAGTGTGATACTGCTGGGTTAAGCTTCATTCTGATTAAACATTAAAAAAACTAATAGAATCGTGGAGCGAAATGTTCAAGACATAAATTCATAAATCATCTTGTAATAATATATGACTACATATTTATTAGCTTGATGTTCAGCCAAATGAATATATTTGGCTATTGTCCATTATTTTTAGATTTTAAAGCTAAAGGCCCTGCTTAACAGCACTTTAAAATAAACAATTAATCTCGTTAAATGATACAATTGTAGAATTTTGCCTTACCTGAATGAAGCTTTACATATTCACTGTGCATATCATGCGATGCAACCTGGGGCCCGATGCTTTACTATGACAATGACATTGTCACAGAATCACCCACAGATGAAAAAACTCTTGTGGCTGCATGCGGTACTATTTGCACAGAAAAATTGCTAGAATGCTTTTGTTTGACCTTGACATGCATCCCTTCATCTGTAGTTTCGTTCATCAAAGGTAAAATGCAAATCATTTACATTCTGTGACAATACCATTGTTATGTGAAGCAATTCATTTAGTGGAATTAGAGCCCTACAATGACATCATGAACACTGTCAAACATAATACATGTGATAAGATTCCAATAAGAATAAAAAGAAAACTACCTAAATCTAATAAGATTGAGCTAATTATGTCATAGACATTCAGCAAAGTAGTCATTTTTATATTATCCTACTGATATTATAAAGCCGAAAGTTTGTGAAATCTGAATGTTTGTTACATTTTAATCTGTTTAGTAGTTTTGGAGATCCTAGTCTCCAAAACTACTAAACAGATTAAAATATAATTTGGCATACATTTAGAGCAAAGCCTAACTTAAATAATAGGCTACATAATATACCAAAAATACGTGTGCCAAGCCGCGGGCATAAGCTAGTAATGTTATAATTTGTGAACTTAATACCCATATGACGAAATAATTTCCAGATGTTTTACTAGTAGCTCATTTTACTTTTAAACCGTTAATCTCACAAGGATGTTATGTCATATTGTTCTGCTCATACGAACTCCAACATTCTATCTACTTGCAAATCTATACAGTAATTTTCTTTACATTTACCTTTCTAGCTCCCCTATGAAATGTAAATATATTATGTAAACCCTTCGAGTTTCCCTATGGCTTTTCCGGAAAACAACTCAACTTGTTAATAATACAGTGTTTCTTGGTCTCCAGGAAATGGTTACTATTTACCCGACTGCTATGAATTTATCCAATTGAAATTACAAGAATAGTGCGAGGGGTTATAAAATCTGGCTAGCTAGTTTATAGCTAGTGGGAAAGCTATAAACTAAACCACTTCCACTATCATAATCATGTAGTAGGTAATATACTGCTAGTAGGTCATACTACTGCTGTTAAACTGCAAAAAAGCACAATCAGTTGTCATTTTTCGGCGCATCTTTTCGCGTTATTAATTTTCTCTAGAATTTACTCTACCTTACCTACGTACTTCTCAAATGATGCACTTACCAACAAATAGCTTTTTATTCATATTTTTTATAGTTTTTTTAATGCAGGGTGGATTTTTTGGAAGGGGCAGTAAGGAGAGCTACCTTAACAAAAACTTACAGATAACAAGAAATTAGGCATTTTACACAAAAACTTCTTGGATGCCAACTTTTTGACTCCAACACCTATGTAGGTAGGAGTTGTAATATAACAATAAATAAATAAATAATGCTGGACAATTCACACAGCATTATCTAGCCACAATTTATTAAATAAAGGTTCTCTGTGCACGAAGCATGATGAACTGGTGGTGGCTATGAATCGTTTCCCGGTGGATGTGTTGGCCATAAATGAGACTTGGATAAGGGCGGGAGAGGAGGCGCGCGCGCCCGTCGTACCCGGTTACCGCCTACGCCACGCGCCGCGCGCCCACGGCTGCGCGGCCGTGGGCGGGCGGGCGCGCGGCGGCGGCGTCGGCTTTTACATCAAGTGCGGCGTGACCGCGCGTTTGCTGTCCCACCCTGATACCCCAGGCATTGACCAGATGTGGCTTCGTATCAATATAAACGGTCGCAAGATAGCTGTTGGCACGGCGTACCGCCCACCCTGGCAAAATATCGAAGCCTTTGTAGATGCTCTAACTGACACAATCTCTTCTCTCTCTGCTTTTGATAATATCATCCTGGTCGGAGACTTCAATATAAATCTGCTAGTAAAAAATTCTGCTTCTGAGAAGCTGAAAGATTTTCTTGCCTGTTTTCAGCTTGAGCAATTCGTGACCGTACCTACTCACTTTACAGATCACAGCGACACAATGATAGACCTTTTGTGTTCTAATATTCCGCTCTTAAATATTGTCGTTGAGCACATTCCGGACTTGAGTAGCCATGCTTTTTTAACTTGCAGACTTAAACTAAAAAAAGAAAAACCTATTCCGCAATGGATTACATATAGACCTCTAAAAGAAATAGAATTGAATAGCTTTAATGCCGACCTTGCTGCTATAGATTGGTTCCAGCTAATTTCTAACAACGTAAATGAGATGGTAGATGCATTTCAGGCAAAAGTCGTTGAACTGTTCGACAAGCATGCCCCAATCAAAAGGTCCCTTCTTAAAGTAAAATCGTATCCATGGATAACCTACAATATAAAAGAGATGATGAAAACACGAGACAGGGCATATGCTAGAAGTCGTTTAACCAAAAAAGAAACCCACATTAAGTACTATAAAGATTTAAAAAAATACGTTGCCCACGCTCTTTCCATAGAAAAAACTCAATTTTTTGAACACAATATTAATCGTAACTCCCATAATCCACGTAATTTATGGCAAAATATAAAAAGAAACGTAGCCACTTTCAAACATAAGTCCACTACTCTACCAAAACATCTTAATGATCCAAATAGCATAAATAACCATTTTCTTTCTCTTCCTGGCAATGATAACACCAAAATATCAGATTTAACGTTCTACGAGTTTCATAGACATGGGACTTACACGTTTAAGCTGCATACCGTTAATGACCACGAGGTTGCAAAAATCATAAAGTCTTTTTCATCGAATGCATTGGGTATTGATGGGGTGTCTATGGATATGATTTTGTTAACACTCCCTGAAACACTTAGTTTTATTACATCACTAATCAATATCTCGATTGAAACGAATACCTTCCCTTCACTCTGGAAAAACGCCCTAGTTAAACCTATTCCCAAGAAAGCCAACCCCCAAAACTTGTTCGAATTGCGACCCATCAGTATACTACCGTTTTTATCAAAAATTCTTGAAAAGGTCGTTAGCGTGCAAATGTATGATTATTTAGAAACTCACCAGATTTTGCCGAAAAAGCAATCGGGCTTTCGACGGGGCCGTAGTTCCGCTACCGCATTGATGGATGTTGTTGATGATATACTGACGGCAAGGGATAATGGAAAAGGAACTATTCTTACTCTTCTGGATTTTTCACGCGCTTTCGACACAATTAACACTACATTACTACTATCTAAACTTACTTACTACGGCTTTGATAGCACTGCCGTAAGTTGGTTTGACAGCTACCTCTCGGGACGCTCGCAATCAGTAGAAGTCCATAACTCTAATGGCACAAATTCACATTCAGCGACTTTACCTGTTACTCGTGGAGTTCCTCAGGGTTCTATCCTGGGACCCATTCTTTTCATCCTCTACTCCACTGATCTGACTGCCCAAATTAAGACATGCGACTATCACTTGTACGCAGACGACCTTCAACTTTATGTATCGTGTGATCAAACGTCAGTCGATGTAGCAGCTACTCGTATAAATGATGATCTAGCAAGGATAGGAACGTGGTGCGAAAAGAACAACTTAGTCCTTAATCCTGCAAAATCAAAATTTTTAATTCTTGGCTCTAAACACCAAATTGATTTGATACAGTCAAAGAACCCTAATCTACACATAGATGGAGTGTCTATAGAGCATGTGATAGAGGCTCGTAATCTTGGCCTTACAATGGACGGAACATTGCGTTTTGAAAAATACATCACAGAAACTGTCCAACAGTGCTTCTACAGACTGTCCGTTTTGTATCGGGTTCGCGAACATCTAAGCGTAGACCTACGAATCAAACTTTGTGATTCGCTAGTACTCTCCAAGTTAAACTTTGCGGACAACGTGTTTGGAGAATGTATGCTTGCCCGGACTAAGAAGCTAACCCAACGCATTCAAAACGCATGTGTACGCTTCTGTTTCCCTATCCCTCCACGCAGTCACATCTCTCCATATATCAATGCCAGGGGTCTTCTCAACATGACATCTCGTCGAACGCTTCACCTGGCTACATTAATTTTTGGTATTGTCAAATTTAAGCAACCGGTCTACCTGTATGAGAAACTTCACTTTTCCAGCTGTCATGTTCGTTTTGCCATCCGTCTTATTTGTCCAAAACATAGAACGGCTGCATTTCGTGGCAGCTTTAGATTTGCTGCCACAAAATGCTGGAATGACCTTCCACCACCAGTTAAAAATAGTAAATCCAAATGGGCTTTTAAAAAATATTTAAAAAATTATCTCATGGATTCCCAAAAATATCATGCTAACATTGTAGGTAGCCGTTCTAGGCCTTGACACAATCCGACACTTCATTAGTTTAGGTAGTTATTTAGTTTTTATGTTCAGCACCTCTTTTCAATGAAAATATTGTATTATTAAATTTTTATGTTTTTTATGTTATAAAAGTAGACATGTAAGTTCCTGTTGTACACTCTTTTTGTTTGTTTTCATTTGTTTTTTATTTTAAATTTTGCTATTTTACTTGTGTATGTGTGAGTTGCGCCGCGACTCACGTGTTTCATTCTGGCCTCCGCGGAAGACCAGCGCTATGGCAGGATACATCCTACCATAGCATCTGCTGAGTGTTGGCCATTTTTGTGACCTTTATGTTACTTTTGTATTAACTTTTATCTTTTGTATATGCTATGTGTGTATTGGTTACAAAATAAACGCATTTTTACTTTACTTTTTTTACTTACAATGGTTTGAAGAATTAGGAAGGCACTTATTACGCCACCATTTTAAAATAATCAACACACGCATTTTTTCACAAAGAAAATTACAATCAAATAATAGAAATAAATTACAACTGATATTTACAATTGAAACAATTGAGCTAACTGCAGACTGTTCCAAACAATCTACAGGTAGCTCAACTGATCCATATCAATACTAGTCGGAAGCGTCCCCAAGACGCTGGCTGCATTTCCCCGCTGTATGGAAATGCTGATGCGCTGCGCCAGATACTCACCAGCTCTAGGCGTTCACGCGGCATTGATGAGGCGCGCAGCACCTTGCATCCACTCGAAGACATGTTGCAATACGGAAAGTTACGCGATCCAATAAAGTACCAGTGTATGAAGGAAATGCTTATGCAACCAATGTCCTGACTCTCATTTAGAAACGGCCAGGAGGCGGGCACGATCCGCATAACTGGAGCACGTTTGTAACAAACAATTCCGTGTCAACTCACACAGAGGCCCGTCCCATTGCTGTTAGGGAGTGATTTTGGGGGAGCAGCATCGCGGCAAGCACTATGCCAAGCCGTTAGCTTCGTCTAAAAATGAAAATTTCAATGACATTCCAGGACCAAAAGAGATGCCTTAAAAAAATTCAACTAAAGAACGCTACAATTGATATTTTGCGTATACCTAGCCACAGCCGACCATGTCTTGTCATCAAATCGATATTCAAAACCGAAGATAAAGTATTTTCTATTATGTTGTCTAAGCCTTCCAAGAGCTCGGTATGTTTCCACAGATAACTACATCTCAAAGAATACGTAAATTTATGTACAAATAGACAAAACCGAATAATTGTAAAAGCCATAATTATGACTATTAATTTTGAGCAGTCTGTCCGAAGTTTTGTTGAAATTTATAATTTTTTCATCTACAAATGACTGAAAAGACTCATCAAAGAATTGGTGAACCAAGGAGTGGAAGTGAACATTTATCTACAACTGTAATGTTGGGGGCCAAACTATTGAATTTTCCAATTATTGTTCTTGTCTAAACAAGAGTACGAAATAAAAAGCTCGCACTTTGAAAAATTTAATTCCAAACCCGTTTGTCGAAATTCGTCTGTGATGATTTTTAGATCATCAAAAACTGTGTTCACCTCTCCACCTAATGTTCCATCATCCAAATACCAAACATTGACTTTGTATAGGAGACGTTGAATTATTGGTTGGTTGGTTGGATGGCAAGGCTAAATATGGCCGGACCAAGAGGGTCGCCCTGCTGACAGCCAACAGTGGACGAAACGAAAATCAACACACTAATAGGTATTATAAATGCGAAAGTGTGAATGTTTGTTACCCCCTTCACGCCAAAACTACTGAACGGATCGGAAAGCAATTTTGCATAGATCTATAAAAGTAAAAGGTCGTTTATTGTAGAGGTATAGGTATTGTTCTAAACCGGCATTAATATTATAGGCTACTATTCATCCCGGGAAAACGCCGCGGGCAGAACCTAGTTTTGAAATATATTTTGAATAATTTCTTATCATGTGTGCATTGTGATTTGTGTGTCATATGCCATCGGAAAAATTAACACGTCTGTTTCCTGTGTCGTAAATTATTAATTTCATAACATCTTGCAATTTGCAAGATTATTATTAAACAATAAACCTTAACGCTCGCAACCTGCTTATATCCCTGCACATGTTAATGGAACATGTGCCAATATCGATCCCGTTATAAATATCCCGGGGTTTCCTACCCTAACTAGCCTATTGTAATAATTATAGTGCAGTCGCTCCCTTCGCTTGCTAGGCATAAAATATTCAACAGCTAAGTATACACTGCACAAACGGAATATGTCGCTTAATTTCTTGGTTTGTAATAGTTTTGTCTGTCAGACAATGAATAAAAATTTATTTTGTACCTACACGCAGAACCGGTAAATTTTTTAAAATTAAAATAGACATGGAAATTAAGTGATTTTTTTTAAATTCTTATGCTTCGATATGCAGACTAAAGTAAAGAAGCGACGAAGAAACCTTTAGCCTGTTATCATCTGTATCGTTGTGATGATGTTTAATCGAAGACAACGTGATCCAGCTGAAATTTTACACACAAAGATGTGGACCTGGAATAACATTACATCTACTTTTTAAGCCGAAAAACGCGTTAAAAGCTGCGAGCAGAAGTAACTGTTCGATATATCATATTGCTAAGAAACTGCATATTTCTAGTTACCAAATTGCGATAAAATTATGGTGAAAATAAACGCACAACAACAAGAAAATTAAATTGTTTTATCGCCGAATAAATTTAATGTTTCGACTACAACTTTGGTTGTTCTTTCGTTTTAAACCATTTTTAATACAAATGAATTAAAATGGTTGCGAAATATTTACTGCATTATTCAAATTTTCATATCTAAGGTAATTGTTTTAGCGTCTTTCCCATCATCTCAAAGTCTACATTATTTTGTCTGCTGAACAAAGTGACGCGGATCGCTAGGGGAGTAAAATCCCCTGCGCACGAGTCAAATCGATAGCCCAACAAAGCGTATCGAGCCACCCTTGCACAAAACCCCTTGGACTGTACAAAAACTATTAAATATACAAACTATCCCCTTTTTGATTCAGTTCGGTAGCGCGCGCGGTGCGGTACCTATGTCTTATCGGTAGTTTTATAGTTTCGCAATACTAATTCGAATTTATAGCGACGTGATATGCATTGGTGGGTATTGCAGTACCAACAACTTATAAAGCCACGATTCCTAAAATCTTAGACGATTTATTTTCGCGATATCCGTTCGGAGATACACTACTGCGGTTTTCATTGTTCTTCGTCTGTCATATTAACTTCTCTTAAAAACACTCTGAAAATGTTAATTTTTCGCGTTTCAACAGAAAATTCACGTAGACATACCTTGCCAAAGACCTACTAGTCACTAGGCCAATGAAGTATTACCTATAGTTACTAAAGTACCTACTAGTCCCGTTAAATTGTACCTGTCAAAGGCGTCTTAGTGCCCACAATAGCAAAGAAAAGCTGACTGCACTATTCATTTATCTATGGCGACGTCGCTGCAGGCTTTGAAAATGTATTACCTAGCCCAGTACTCCGCTCAGTATTTCCATCGCGCGCGTGTTGCTCACACATGTACACAATATAGGAAATTCCTTATTTCTATAACATTAAGTGTTAATATTGGGTTGTAATGAGTGTATCTTTGGTTTGGTTGCGCAGGTTGCCTAAAGAGGAGATCGCAGCGCGCGTGGCAGCCTTTAGAGCGAAGATATCGGAGACGGGAGAGAAGGATGTCGCTCGGGACGAGTTTGGGAGAGTCGCGTGAGTATATTATTTGTTTTGAACTTTATTATTCGTGTGGTAGTAACTATACTTGCGAGCTTTAAAATGGAATCGCTTCATCGCGCGAGTTGATCAAAACAATTTTTCTACAATTTATGTACAATGAACTATAGATTGTGGTATATCATTTGAAAGGTAATTTTGCTACCTTTCAAGTGATATCAAGAAGATTTAAAATTAATTAAATTGGCTACCTAAATTTTGGGAATTATTGCAATAGGTCGAAGTCGCATCTATCGGCGCCGGAGCTGGATTAGCTGGATTTCTCCCTCGTATCCGCTGTTTTAGCTCGTCCCACATATGCCAGATTGGGTTCAAGTCAGGAATAAGGGCTGGCCAGTCTAGTGTGGGAATGCCGACATGGAAGACGTCTGTCGGTACTGTCTAGTCACTGCTGCGGTGTGGCAGCGGACATTATCGTGCATTAAATCAAAATTTATCATCGCCAATAAATCCTGCGTAAGGGAATACATAACTTAACTCATAGTTCACTGCAAAGAAATTGTAAAAATTAGTCTTGAACAACCCTTGAAGCGATTCCAGTTTAAAGCTCGCAAGTGTATATTTGTGTTTTATTCGTGGGTCTAGGAAAGTTGGACTTTGCATCAAAAGTGAGAGCGCCAATTTTTAATAAAGCCCGATAGTGTCTCTTTAATGTAATGCCATAGGATCAAAACGCCTACAACTAAGTTTTATAACTTAGTTACTGTTTTTTTGGAACTTTTTTGTTTATCGACTGTAGGTGGTTCAAATAAATAAAAAACAAAATATTCTTTAAGTAATGCAACTGTAGACATTATTTGTAAAATCGATAGAAATTAACATTCAATTAGAACATACAAGAAACACAACTTTAACTGTTATTTCTACCTAGTCATTATTTCTCTTAAATCGGGTATAGCTGACCGATATGCGATAAATTAATATAATATCTTCGGTTCGGGGTTTTCAAAAAATTATCTGAGCGTCGGGTCGAAGCGACGCGTGACCCGAGAGCTGGTGAGTATCTGGCACAGAGCATCAGCATTGCGATACAGCGTGGCAATGCAGCCAGCGTTTTGGGGACGCTTCCAACTGGTGTTGATATGGATCAGTTGAGCTATCTGTAGACTGTTTGCAACAGTCAGCAGTTAGCTCAATTGTTTCAATTGTAAATACTAGTATAGTTTTCTTTGTGAATAAAGTTTATATAATATCTTTCCCGGTTCGATAACAAAACTTTTGTATCGCCGCAGTTGACGTAGATCGTATTTTTCTGTTGTTTATTTACGTTGTTCATGTACGTGATTACACAGGTGTTATTATTAGGGTAATCTTACACCAAAATACAATAAAGGATGTGTTCCTAACCGCTGAAGAAACAACGGTGTCGTTCCCCACCCAATGTTTTTTTTTGTTTTATTTATAATTAAAAAGTAATACAGATTTTAAAATAAACAAACCAAAATATTTTCCTCCATTATGCTAACACATGTAGAGCTAAATGAACAGAGCAATATAAAAATGTGTAGTCCTTTCACGGAGGCATCATAAAGTTACTTCTGAGTCTGAACTATATGAGCTGATGCTTAGACAAAAGTGAATGGAATATTGTATTCCATTCACTTTGATTCAAAATCTAAAAGCACTCTTTAACCAATCCCAAACCGGGAACATTTCCATTGTCATGACTCATAACCACATAAAAAGCTGGTAAGGATCTTGTCGGGAAACTGTTGCCTTGTTATTACTATACAAGCGTTTTCATTTTCCTATTTACAGGACACGACAATTTTCTCTTTTGGGTTATTTGTCTCTAGCCTCTATAGGCCTACCTCTACCTCTCTCTCTATCTTTCTCTCTAAAAGGGACCTCACGCAAATTGCAGATCCATTCATGGCGGTAACCTACAAAGTTTGCGCCTAGTCCGATCGTTAGCCCTTCGCGACAGAAAAAAATATACACAATACAAGGTAGGTTCCAGTTGCAGTTTTTTGCGCTGAATAAAACAAGAATAAACATCAAATGTTAATTGTGTTAACCCTAGATTTGCTGCGTACACGTCGCAACATCTCGTGAATTGAATTCTTCGTCGTATAAAAAGAAACTTTCAAATACATAAACTTAAATTTTTATGCTCACCTTTAGCGCAATGATGGTATGGCAGACTGCCAAGCACGCGTACTGCATCAGTCTAAGGAGTTCCTATTCATAAACAGACTGAAGAGACCTCGAAAAAGAATTTCCACGAATGTATTTCAACAATAGTTTGTGATCCATGGTTGATCCGATAAGCATTTGTATGTCTTCTGATCTTCAATTGACCTATTTCGGCGAATATCGGTATATAGAACATCTTCATCATCGTCATCAACTATTGTTAAATATTTCTTTTTTTATTGATATTGGTCATGCGTTTGGCCAGCATCTCACTTAATTAAGTGAAGACGGCTTTAGTTCAGTTTAACCTCTATTAGATACACATTGCCATACTTTCCCTTCGTTGGAAGTTTTTAAAGAAATTAAAAAAAATACCGTATCCCCTTTACAATATTAGTAAAATTCCAACACGCAGAACCTCGTCATTTTAATACAAACATTTATTGTTCCTATGGTATGTAAATAAATGTGTTGTTCCTATTGTACACAGAAATATGGAAATCGTACAGATGTTTTATACTCATACCACTTAAACCAATATACTTGTCAATAGAGCTACTAAATTACGTTATATTTATTTAACCCTAAAATAAAACTGGAGTGGGAATCTGGCTAGCGTTATAACATGGCCGAACTAGAGTTTATTCGTGTTACGTTGTCAAAACACTCATCAATCTTATCATATTTACTTTTGCAAATAATTTGGGTGGTTTTTAAATAGGTTTCAGTAATATCCGTAAATATAAAGAACGTAGGCATGAAATTATGAGATCCTACGACGGAAGTAGTACTGACCATTTGAGAGAATGGGTAGGATATATTTCCTACTAAGCAAATCTTTGTGAGGCCTACTCCCCGCAGTCGATAAAAGGGCTGTGAATGGCGATGATGATGAAGTAAATGTCAATCAGCAGGGCCTAACTAATTCCTAATTTTCTCATTCTCTCTACAAGAGACAGATTTCATAAACGGAACGGAAAATAATTACTAACTGATTGGTTCTCATAGGTATTTGTCGCTTAATTATGCGCGTGAAATTACACCACGGATCGGTATACCAGAAGCCTTATCGATTTATTTTATAAAAGGACACGCGTGTAAGTTTTAGTTACAGGCCACTTTTTGAGTGAAGGATCTTTGAACAATCTACCCAATGCAAAGTTTGCATCATCGTGCCCCGAATAGCATGACGTCACTAGGCAGACTAGGCATTTGGCCTAAGGGAGCCGTAAGAGTACAATTTCTATAAAATGTTTAACTTTTTTAAAATTTCTGACCCATAATGACTCAATTTCTTTTAAAAAATATTAGTTTTGTTTACAGCTTACTTGAATTCAAGGCTTCAACAATAAAATGCACTAGTAGTTACGATTTATAGTTGTTCATTTCCTGCCGTATTGTGCAAATAATTATGAACATGGCATGGCATAACATGAACTTGGCATACATGAATCAAATTCTAATGTACCTTTGATGCCAATTTTTTCCAGTCCTCTTGAAAAATCTATATGGTATGGTCTCTAAAACCACACGCCACGAAAAAATTTATTTATAAAGACTAAAATGAAAACCCCATATTTTAAAGTCGGGAGTGTGTTCCCGTAGATATTGGATTTTCTGTTTATGGCATGCGTGACCTTTTCTCCGCAAAGGGGTGACTTAGTCTCGGTTATTTTTGAGGATCCTTCAATTAGTAGGTCAGAGTGAAACCACTAGGTCACACTGCTTTAGAATGTAGAGCATAAGATATTTTGCAGTATAATGTATTTGCCCGTGAGTAAAACTTCTTAAAGGTTCTTAATGTTCTTAAAGGGCAGTTACTTAAGGCGAATAATAGGATGGACAGTGGCGCCACTACATATTTAATTTAATCATTAAGTTATACAAAGGAATTATCAAAAAATCGGACCGCTGGTAGACGATACCTATCACAAGCTTTTATTTAATGTATCTGTAATAGTTTTATTTTGTGTTATTCAATCAAAAACCTTGTTTGGAGAGCTTAGTGGCCACCAATAGGAACTAAACTCTTGAAACAAGTATCTGCTTAAATAATACAGTACAAAACTATTAAAGATACATTTAAAAAAGCTTATGATAGATATCGTCTACGCGCGGTCCGATTTTTTGATAATTCCTTTGTATAACGTAATTATAAAATTAAATATGTAGTGGCGCCACTATCCACCCTACTATTCGCCTTAAAACAAAATAACGAACGAGCTCCGCGAATTGAAATAAGTACCAATAATTTCATGAGCCAAAACATTAAACTTCCCATTGAGTTCATCATAAACCCCGAAACCCGACAAACATTTAACCACAAAAGAGTTTTGAACTGTTACCTAATCATTAAGCCAACAAGCAATGTAATCTTCAACCATTGCGTGTTCTCTCTAGTTTTGCTCTACCCTTTTGGTTCGAAACAGCAATGTACGTGGGTTCTCGGGTTCAGTGATACTCGGGTGCATATCGATCGCAGCGTATGACGTAGGAAGTACTCGTACGAACCACCCCTGGATAGGGAGGCAGGATTTAATATTGCCATCGGCACCCCTCGATAGGCCATCCTTTGTATCGGAAAGGGAGAGAGCTTGTTCAATATCTGGGTGTCAGCAAACGTTGCATTATTTATGACGTGCAAATCAGTAGATGCAATTCTCTAAAGTAGCTTTTTTATTTGCTTAAACTAGGCTGTGAGAAAGGCTGTTCTGTTGACTTAATTTTTGAGAGTGACAAAAGGAATTTAATTGTCCTATAATTAAAATCCCTCACTTGAAATATTCATATTAAAAACCACTTCGGCTCATGATTATGCCAGTATTAAATAACTCAGTTAAGTAATGCAATAACTTTCATCGTTCATGGTATGCCAAGGCCATTTCAGGGGAAACAAATAAACATTGAAGTTTGACATGCCACAAAATTACTTTAAAGCATGAGATTTGTATTTCTATTTATACAAAAAGATGTAGTTATGCCTGCTATTTATTACAAACTCTCTAAATTTGACGTCACGAACGCGGCACGAGTGGAAAACTATAAGTCATGATTCTAAAACAACTACATTATGATTCATACCTATTTGAAAGGTGTCTAGTCCAAGTCAGTCCAATCACGCCACATGATAAATAGGGCCGAAATAGGCTAATTGTTAATTAAATGAAGCCGCGAGTCGAGCTTATGGACACACCTCACAGGTGCAATGAGAATAAAGATTGTAGTTATGTAGATATGTAGTTACATCATGAGCGTTTGGCACGGAACCCTGGATGGCATGCCAGGATCAACATAAACAAAAGGTAGCGTGGTAGAATAGATTTCATACCGCGTGCAGATTTGTTATGTATTTTTAAAAGTGTTTTGATTTAGGTTAGGCTTTTGACCTTGTGCGTTATTACGAGTTGAAGTTAGGATTGCGATATGTGATGTGAGACATTTTTTAGATGGTTTTGCTTATAAATAAATTTAAAGCATTTGTAAATCGTGGCTCTTGTTCACCCATGTGAACAAGAGCCACGATTTACAAATGCTTTCTGTTTCATTTCCAAACATCAAAAACAAATAACTTTTATTTCTATAAGCCTTGAAATAAGCTCATAGACAGGTCAAATTTACACAAAATTAGTAACAAAATGTAGTAATCATAATATATATAGTTTTATTATCTATCTATATATATAAAAGAAGAAAGTGACTGACTCACTGACCATCAACGCACAGCCCAAACGGCTGAAGCTACAATCATGAAACTTGACACGTAGGTTCCTTTGGTAGTGCAGGTGAGCACTAAGAAAGGATTTTTGAAAATTCCACCCCTAAGGGGGTGAAATTGGGGATGAAAGTTGTATGAAAATCCGTCAGTTTTAAAGTCAGGATCTTCATATTTTGGGCTTCGGCTGAAGATTAAAAAATAATTTACACGCGGGCAAAAGCTAGTTTAATAATATAATATAGTTTTAATTGTTGTCATATAAACCAGGAGTACAAACTAAGTTATTTATGGTTGGGTATCGCAGGGATGCATCATTGTGCCATTACCGTTATGGCAACTTAAAAGGTTTTGGAAATTTCTAAATTAACAAATGCTATTTCAAACGTTATCTCAATTTGCCAACTGTAGACCAAGTACGGGGATTGTCGTCTAGGGCTAATAGAGAAAAATTACGTCACTTTGTCATCGACTGCGTAAATTATTTGAAATTCATTCCTTCAACTTCAATGATATACGCACTCGCAGTGTATGACGATGCGATGTCTTTATTGTCTATTCTACCCAAGAAAAGAATCCTCGTGCTTGGCATACTGCATGTTAATATTTACACAGGCGTAATACTTTTACACTGACCTCGCTTTAATTAATAAAATACCTGCCGTTAAAATTTTAATCAATACTTCATTTCTTTAAACGAACTAGCTCAATTGTAAAATATAGACGATAAAGTGTAAACCTCGTATATTTTAACTGTTTCTACGCGTCTTTACCTGTATGAGAAGCCTTGTGAAAACACTTTCGTGTTACATTTTACCGTATTATGTTATTTTATGTAGGTCATCCGTTCCTACAAGCATCTACAATATAAATATCAATGTGCATACAATCCTATTTCTCAAGCTATTTTCGTAACACAAAATGTTCTTCAATCTGCTGAATTCATTACAATTCGCCTGGATCTAAAATTATCTTTCTCACAAACGAAGTGGGGTTGAGTGTCCCTTTGTGCTGCGAAATTGGCGTCGATGCGGAGATCCGTTGTTTGCGCAGGGATGCTGCGCGCGCCTCTCATTTCCTCCCGACAGACTCAGTAGCGCCGCCGGCCCGTCGCCGGCCACACTACCATGTAGTCGCCTAGCCAAAAAAATCACACAAGTCTTCCAGCGGTTTTACCGCATAGTTTTAAGTAATCAAGTCTTCCATTAAGCTAAGTTAGGTTAAGATGAATAGAGGTAGGGCGCCGCGTCGCGAGTTAAACAATAGAATAGTTTTCGAACGTCTCTGGCGCGGTACTTTCCAAGCCGTGCTCGCTGGGACGCAGAGACGTCCGCGTGCCTCCTCGCACGACCCCAATCCTGATACGCCCGAACTCCCCGCTATAAGCATGCCCATGCCTCAAGGCCCCGCAAATATCGTAGACCTCGAGCCTGCGCTGCGGACGATCATAGAGGGAATCAGAAACTCTTGCTGTTGCCGATGCAACTGCTCCGCAGAGCGATATAACGATAACTTGCAGGTCTGTCTCTCTAACGACGAGGAGAGGAAGTCAATGCGGTCGGTTATAAGGTGACTATCGATTTCTCCAACCCCTTCGTTAGACAGCGGGTGGCCGTCAGCCATGCGCGACACGATACCGACCTTTAATTAAAACCTTCCAGCTTTACTTAAGAAACATAATTGCGCACACTCTCGTTTTAATTTAGCAGTGTAACTGTAAGCCAGGCACCAGATGAGACTATTGCTAAATTGATTTAATGTTTCCCCATTTTAGCGCACTTAGGTGCTCTCCAGGTAAATATCTCGTCCTACAAGCTTACCATAGGCTTTAGATCTCTAGGTTAGATAGCTCTGGAGGTAAACCATCGATTCCTTCGCTCTTATGACACTTTAATCCACCATATAAAGCTCGCTTTAGAAGTAAGCAAATTCAATGCCATGTGAAACTATCAAAACAAAAGGGTTGGCCACAAGCTAAAAGTCCAACTCGTTGACAGCGTTCGTGAAACGCATGCGGTCGCTGAGGCTCAACAAGAGAAGAATGCCCGACTTCGCAACGCCTTCGGCATCGCGCCCGAGTTCGTGGAAGGCACCAGTCTGGACCCTGAGCGGAGGGCGAGGGATCAGGCTGCCAAGTACCCGCTAGTCAGGACGCCGAGCCGTGAGAGGGAGACGCACAGTGGCAAGAAGAAGAAGAAACGAAGGTAAATTGTACCTCCAAGCTTTAGCTGTTTCATAAAACAGATTTTACCCAAATTTCTTGAAAAATTTGCAAGAATTGGCTGAGTAGTCACAGAAATGGTAAAGAACCTTTTGCAATAAGTAAATTTATTTGCTTTTTTTGTTGCAGCACATCACCAGATTCAAAGAAGTTAAAGAAAAAGAAATCCAAGAAGAATAAAAAGTAAGTCTAACTGTTTACTTATGTTTACTGTAAGGTGTTTATTTAAAAATTGGCAATTAATTTCATCTTATAGTACTGGTTTACCTTTCAACCCCAGACAGGTTACACTTCGACTGTCGAAAAGGCAAGTATATTTCAATTTTTCAAATTGAATTCGGTTTTGTATTATTGGACAATCAAACGGATAATCAAATTACTTAAATTTCAGCGAAAAAAGATTGCTGTGGCAACTTATACATAGGTACGATGGTATTTGATTCAAACTAACATAAAAATTATGTACTTACTCACTCTAAACCCGAAATAAGTTTGTAAGTTACGGGTTGATTAAGTCTCTGTTCTGTACTGGATATGTAGTACATACATACGAGCTGGTTCTATTTATGTTCTTACGCTATATCTATTGCTAGATCATATTTACAGCTACTACTTCTATAACTGTCTTCCTACTTTATTATTTGATTTTTTCGTCATTAAACGACCTACGAAAAACAAGAGCACAATGCCTTGAATCAGGTTTGTATGATAAGATAACTAAGACATGAAATGCGTAAAATATCATTCACATTGTATAACTTTTTCTCTATTCTAAGCCTAGATCATGCTACCGGTGCCGTTCCTTCAACCATAAGCAAATTTCTGGTCTCCACAGGAAAGACGCCGCAAAAAAGAAGAAGCGCTCCAAATCTGTGGATTCTGACAGCTCCAGCAGTTCAGACCAGGAAAGCGACTCCAGCACAGAGGACGATCGCCAGAAGAAGAAAAAAAAGGTATGTACTTCCACACAATCCATTTATGCTAAATTATTTCATTTCTAGATACAAAATGCAAAGAATATGTTTTATTTTGGTGATTGGTTTATATTTTTAAACTTCGACAAAATTAGGTTTAAAACGCCGTACAGTATACTATATTGTAATTGCTATAAATAAAATTCATTGATACACAAATTTGAATTTAGTTCAAAGAATTACAGAAAAATTAATAACATGAAAATTTACTTTTATTATTTTTATTTTTATTTTGCCCAACGAAATTTTGCGTGAATGAAATATAATCTTTGCATCAAAAAGTTTTAACTTGTGTTGGGGTTTTGGGGCGGTAATAATTCAGTTTTAAAAACACATTCATCTTTTCTATCTTGGGATACAAAACACTGGATTCCTCCCCTTAGTACCTACGCGTTTGCTTTCTTTGATTTCTGCTCAACCGATCACATAGCAACCCCATTGCCATGAATTGGCTTCATTGTTTTTTATGTCTTGGTACATGGCCCATTCCTTTTTGCTACTTCAATACTCACTAAATGAGACCACGTGTTACTCAAACAGTTAGTATTACCAAAACAAATCTGAAATCACAAAAACATTACCGAGACCACTATGATTAAGTTCGGCGGTGTTCAAGAACCTGCTTGGATATTTTGTCCCTTTCAAACCAGCACAGATCTAATAGGACGAAAGCTGTCAAGGGGGCATCCATAAATTGCGTGAGACGATTTTTCGACCACCCCTCTCCCCTTGGTGAGATGTCGTGAGATTTTGCTCGTCCCCCTCCCATAATCTCACGTGATTTTTCAAAACGCGTAATGTAATGTAAATACGTTGGTCTGTGCTTGATTGCTTTGCATTTAAAACTTCTAAAAACATAGGCTAGAATCACAGTGACAAAATAGAATAACCTCAAGGTGCCAAAATTCGTGGGTCAAAAAATTACGTGACATTTGGCTCGACCTATTTGCCCCCCTCCCCCCCCCCCCCCCTCACGCGAGATTGGGTAAGATTTGGCTACCCCCCTCACGCAATAAATGGACGCCCTCCAACATCAAAGTTAGGGTCTTGAACTTAGTCGCAATTATTTTCAATTCGAGAATGTTAATATACTGATTCAGTTTGGCTATTCTCGTCATAGACTGGCTTCCTTAGAGTACCGGACAACAATTTTACTGTTCCTTCATGTTATTTTGTTTTCTTGTAAATAAAGAAGTATATAGCGAGTAAAAAATTATCTGTTTAACTGTGCATCATTTCATAGGATAGCCATCTTTATCTGAAGAAATAACGTATACTGTAAGTATATCACTGAACAATAAAACTCAATAAACACAGTTAGGTTCTGGTTATGGTTTGCATCCAACTAACTTGATGATTATGTGAGCATTTTGGGGGCTTGGTGAGCCTTGCGTCCGTCCAAGAATCGCTGTGAACTCAATTCGCAGTTCTTCAAGTCCTCTGTCTATAACTTGGAAGGACGCTAAGGCGGGCCATTTGCATGGATTTGTGTAGCCCTTAACAAATGTGATTTAATGTTGTTTGGAGCTGAAGAGATATTGTCTTACGTGTTTTAGGAGAACGTGATTTACTCAAAATCCTGAATTTCTGAATTTTGTGTCATAATAGAGAAAACTAGTTTCGCGGTTGTACTGTTTGTCATCTATCACGTTCTTTTATAACAGGTGGATGAATATCAAAACTGTCTTAACTTTATGTTTAAATATAACTAATCCATAACATTTCCCTCTTCTGATTGACCCAAAACTAATTAAGGATGCACCAATTAAATGGTACAATATCACCACCCTTTGGTAACTAAGGTACGTTCCCAACAGTGTTATATTAAATATTACTTGATTTTTGTGTAATGTAATTATGTTCGAACGTAATGTGTTACTAATGTAATATAGTATGGATAAGATGAACACTTGTGCCAACCAATTTAAATAACTATCTGTATACCTAATTAAAACTCCCTACCTATATCTATGTTTTGTTTTATACAAGGGAATGTTATGGATCAATGAATAACATTCTTCGATATGTATTTCTCGCTTCCTCGGTAGCTTTATATATTTATGATTTTGTAATATTTATTGTATTATTTGAAGCCTAATTATTTACTGATTCCTCGTTAGATTGCATGCTGTAACGTGATCTCCTTTCTATATTCAATTGGGATTCTTCTTTGAGCCTTTTCGGAGGTTTATTTGCAAGAATTCCACTTTCCTTATAGTAAACATTTTAGTTGCCATACCACTTAGTTATATTGTATTGGCACTGGTGTTTTGTCGTGTGTTTTGTTGGGTACCTGTGTTTATACTTTTGGTTGAATTTTGACAGAAAAAGTCGAGCTCAAGACGTCGCGGCAGTAGTGAACCCTCGAGCCGCGAGAGGTGAGGAATACTCATACCAAATCAAATCAATCAATCTGTAAAAAGTAACGCTCTGACGACAAAAATGTGTATACTGTTTCAGTTCACCAGTGAAAGTCACGAAGGAGAAGCAGAGGGACCGCGCTAACGAAAGAAACGCCCACGTCGGCTCTACAAACGCCGACCGTGACCGCTTCGAACGTAACCACAAGAACGAGAAATACGACCGACGCGACGAGAGAGAAGTCGACGACAGGCGAGAGAAGAATGACGCCGGTCGTCACGAGTCGAGGCGCCGCGACCGTAGCCCCTCCTTTGAAGAAGAACGTGACTCCTCTCCGGAGTTCAGGCAGAGATCCTACATCACCAAGATAGAAAACAAGAGACGCGAACCCTCCCCACAATCTGAGAAGACCGAAAAGCGCTCGAAACGCGGCCGTCAAACATACTCCGAATCTGACACAGAACCACCTCCTAAAAAACACGATAGAAGCAACAAGAAAAACGACAGAGACGCTTCGCCTGAAAAACGACGCCAAAAAAGCCCGTCGCCAGAACCTCGAAGGAAAGAAGACAACTACAAGAAAGAAGCAAGAGGCCGACGCGAAAGCCCAGTACGCGAAGATAGAAGAAACTACGAATCCCTCGATAGAAACAAAAGAACAGAGAGAGAGACTAAAGAGAACAGAAATGAGCGGGAGGATAGATATGAGAGGAATAACAGAGACGATCGCTACGACGATGCTCCAAGGCGCAACGAAAGCAATAATAAACGACGTAACAACAGAAGTCCGTCAAACGAAAGGCACTCATCCGTCGACTACATAGAACGTTCTACTGCTCAAGCTTATAAAGAAAGAGAGCGCAAAGAGCAGAAGAAAGCTTACAAGAAGACGCAGGATAGGCGATCTCCGTCTGTAGATTTGGAATATGAGTCTCCCAAACGCAATGAAAAAGCTCCGCCTCGTTACTACAAGG
Source organism: Eupithecia subfuscata (assembly GCA_963564075.1). Lineage (NCBI taxonomy): Eukaryota > Metazoa > Arthropoda > Insecta > Lepidoptera > Geometridae > Eupithecia > Eupithecia subfuscata. The sequence continues at coordinate 15,518,520 of OY751100.1, read as the reverse complement.
AACGAAGCGTCTCTTTGCCTAAAGAACGTAAACGACGAAGCCCCTCTATGGAATATAAACGAAAGGAATCACCACCGAGGAATAATAAACCGGGAAATCACCGAAGGTCTCAAGATAGACGTGAAGACAGCCGACCAAGAAAGAAATCACCATCACCTGAAGACAGGCGACGCAAGAGATCGGTCGACAGTCATGAGAGAAGGAGACGCTCCCCTTCACCGGATGAAAGGCAAAGACGCTATAAAGCTGCGGAACCCCGGAATGAGAGCAGCTCTAAAACAAATGATAACAAGATAAGAAACATATCACCTGATGACAGGGACAGAAGAAACAAGTCAATTGATAGACCGGACAGGGCTGATAAAATCAGGCGAAGGTCCCCTTCACCAGATGATAGACAGACACGTAAAAAGTCTGAAGAAAACAACCGGGAGAGAAAGAAATCGCCAGTTGAAATAAATCGTCGTCAACGAAAGAGGTCACCAACTCCCGACGAAAGACAAAGTCGTAAGAAATCTGTGGAGAATCAAAAGGAAGGAAGAAAAAAATCTCCAACACCAGAAAGACTGAGACGCAATAGGTCTGAAGAAAAACGTGATAGCAAACCTAAGGACAGATCACCTTCACCTGATGATAGACAAAAACGCCTGAAAGCTGCTGAAGCAAATCGTCGCACCAAGCGATCACCTTCTAATGAAAGAGCGAGACGGGAAGACAATCCGAGAAATAGATCTTCCTCCCGGGACGACAGAGAGATACGATCTCCATCCCCTGACGCGAGGCAGAAACGTATCAATTCTGCTGAGAGCAAACTTCGAGAGCGGAAGAAATCTCCGTCGCCTGATAAAAGACGATCTAGGTCCGTAAATCGGGGCCGTGAGGGCAGCGTCCCTAATCGCAAGTCCCCAACAGAGGCCGAAAAGGAGAAGCGCAAGCGATCTCCTGAAAGGGAACTGTCAGCAAATCGTGACAGATCTCACACCTTACAAGATAGACAAACGCGGAAGCGATCGGTAGACGATAGTGCAAATAAAACAACACAAGATAAAAAAAGACGTAGAACCTCGTCAAACAATTCCGAATCATTTCAACACAAGAATTCCAAAAAACAAAATGCATCACCCGACAAATCGAGCAAAAGATCGCCAAAACGTTCCCCGTCCAAAGAAAAACAAAATGATAAAATGGAATCTCAGGAGAGGAATAGCAGAAGCACCTCGAGTTTGTCGTACTCGCCTGCGCAGCGCAGCCCCGCGCGGTACAAAGACATCATAGAGAAAATGCCGGAAAAAGAGCAGCGGAAATACATCAAGTCTCCTTCTGATATGCAGCCAAAAAAGAAAGAGTTCAAACCTAACTCTCTGCTCTGGTGCTCCGACAGTTCGTCGGAAGTTGATTCCGATTCAGAGCTCAACTTCAGACTAACCTCGGAAGACACAGAAGGGCAAGAATTTCTATCTCTTTCCGACTCGCGCGCATTTAGGGCGCTGAAAGTAAGAATCGCAAGGATGGCTGGCGCGCTTGAATCTCTAGAAAGGGACATTCCCAGCGCGTTGACAGCGGGACCAGCGGGAACTAACCCTGAACCTGAGAATCAGCAATCCGTGTCTAACGCCCAGCCAGAACCGACTACCAGCACCGCAGAGCCGACCAAAGATTTAAAAGAGGAGAAAGAAAAATCTAAATCAAAAAGTCCGGCCAAAGAACCCACCTCTATGAACGTAGATGTGGTAGTCTCCGGGCCGAGTGCTAGAAAGTCGCACCGGCGTCGTCGCAGTGAGTCGCGGCACAGTTCGTCGCGTTCGTCCACGCGGTCGCGGTCGCGCGGCAAGTCGCCTCGGTCGCGGTCGCGCGGCAAGTCGCCCCGGTCTCGGTCGCGCGGCAGGTCGCGGTCCCGGTCAAGGTCATCGAGGTCGAGGTCAAGATCTTATTCTTCTTCAGGGTGAGTGTTTTATCTTTAATCTTGTATTTAGGTTTTCCTGTATATTTTCGCTGATCAACCGTGGCACTGGAATATAGCTCCACAAAGCTCTTGTACTACGACACCAATTATTTTTAGGGAACTCAGTTTTAAGCTCTTTCCAGATTAAACACACAAAGCCATGGATACGGATAAAATAACATATTATAGCATTATTGACACAATTTAACTTAATCTAATAACTTACCAATACTTACCATATAATGTAAAAAAAAATGTAGAAAAAACTCAAATGTTACAAAATGGCCTCTGACTCAGCAATTTTGTGATACCTCGCCGTTAGGTATAAGTAAGTCGTTGGGTGTAAGTCGCTCAAACTGTTCACACTTCGACCTATTTTTGTGATGTGATGTGAAGCGTTGACTATAAGTTTGTAATGTGTTTTCCAGCCGTAGCCGGTCCAGCCGCTCCAGCTCTTACAGCAGCCGCTCATCATCCAGGTCTTCGCGCAGTTCCTCCCGCTCCACACGCTCGTCCAGGTGAAATTCCAGCCTTCTACTGTACATATTTATAATGATTAAGGGAAGGCAGATCAAATTGAAAAATGCGAGCGGATTTTTAAAACAACTGAAATTAAGACACTCAATAATAACAACAACGGTGCAAGGATGAGCATCGATATTGAAATTAAAAAATATTTACCTAGAGTCTATCTCTAGAGGTATAACTCTATTGTGGTGTGAGATTCGAAAATCACGAGCACGAAGGCTAACGCCATACAAGCGTCATTTTTGAAATTCGTAAAATGAGTCGCACAGTATCCTGTTTGTGACTCACGATGAGTTGTCGTTTCTGTTGAAAGCTAGAATTTATGCGCGACTCACAACTCAAAAAATTACTTTGCATTATTCTATTTGGTCTGCGCTGACCCTAGTATTGTTATCTTTATTTTCTCCCTAACAAACGTCTATTCGAGCTTAGTGCGATGACGTAGTGGTTAGTGACGGTCGAAAAAAAAACACGGGTTTTTACTATTTCCTAGATTCTACAAGTAATGTAAATAGGAAATTAGAAGTTTTGTGCACATGGTAAGCCATTTGCTATGTTCCTACGCTAAAACAATCTACGAATCAATCGTTTTGACTCTATTGAGATTATGAGATTTTTGACTTAAATTAACATTCAATCAATCAATCATAATCTTTATTTGCATGAATGTGTGTACAAAAGTTCGTAAATCTTAAAAATATCCAAATACAAACTACCTATTAAGGTGTGGAAATCTTAGTGAATACAGTTAAAATTATAAATGTATGTAAATGTAAATTAAATTTAGTAATGTCCAATAAAATCAATCAGAAAATTTAAATCAACAATAACATGTAAAACATCAAATTTAAAATAAGCTGTTCGGATAGGTATGTCAGTGAGTTTTAAAATTCAAATATTCTTTCACATCATAATAACAGTTTTCTAGTAGCCAATTTTTTAATTTGGTTTTAAACCTGTTGAAAGGCAAATCTTTGAAACTATTGGGTAATTTATTGTAGATAGTAATGGCATGATCGTAGGAGTTTCGTTTGACAAGTTCTAGCCGAGAATGTTGGACGTCTATTTTTGTGTCTTATATGTCTAGTTATGACTTCCGCGTGTGTTCTAAAATACTGAAGGTATTGCTTGACAAAGGTACAGATTTCCCTGATGTACATGCACGGTAAGGGAAGGATGTTGAACCTTTTGTCGACCATTATGTAGGTAGACTCCAAATCTACAATTGATTCAAAGTTTCTTTTAGCAAACATTCATAGCAAATGGCTTACATTACCTAAATTACTTGTAGAACCTAAAAAATAGTAAAAACCCGATTTGTTTTTTCGAGCGTGCGTCACTATGACACTGACCACCATAAGATCATTGACTGTATGAAAATATTCGCATTGACGTTTGTTTTGGTGCTTTTGAGCATGCACGAGATATAATTCCAACAATATTAAATTACGACAGAAAATTGGCGAAAAAACTCCGTGCTGAAAAGCTCTAGTATTTTAGTCTTTGAAACTTTGTCTAATAACAAAACTAACACGTTACATTTTCTTTCCGCCAATGAATACTCAATCTTTGAAACGAAAACCAATGCATGCCACAACGAACTATGGAACTAAACGTAAACTAAAAATGGTAAACACGCCAAAATCGATAAACGGATTATAACGAATCATCAAAAAATGCATGAATGAACTTGGAAATAAATACGAATAAAAATCGTATCGAATAAACGATCCTGAAAATACAATGCATGAATATCATTTGAAAATGAATACGAGTAAAAATCGTATCGAATAAACGATAATGCATGAGAATCACTTGAAAATAATGCATGCAAAAACGGATGCATGAAACTGACGACAGAACAATGACGGGTGTGTACGCGGATTACCGTAGATCGAGCGTGAGTCGTGTGCGCTCGCGCAGCCGGTCACCCTCCATCCCGCGGCGCGCCGGCTCGCCCAGCTTCCTCGATAGGCGGCGCATCACGAGGTATCTACACTTGCTGGGTTGCCATTACCAAGGCTGTAGGAACGCTGGATTTCATGACTGCAATTTGGTTATAGCGTCAATTTCTAGTCCTATTAAGTTGCGTTTTCTTTCCACTAACATTTCTGTGACCATTCACAAATTTTCTCTAGGCGAGAGTTGAGAAAAATGTTACCAATTTGTAAATTATTAAAGTTGAGGTACCTAATGAATGTCAAATTTTAAAAGTATACTCTTTCGAATCTTGGAGGGAGTCATTAAGTCATAATGGTTCACTACATCCGTACACATCCAAACGCGATGCGTGAACGCTAGATGTATCGGTACAGTACCAACGCCAACTGTCTAGTCTTTAAGAACAGACAGGCTAGCCTGCTGGTTCACTACATCCGTACACATCCAAACGCGATGCGTGAACGCTAGATGTATCGGTACAGAACCAACGCCAACTGTCTAGTCTTTAAGAACAGACAGGCTAGCCTGCTGGCTTGCGTTTGACGCATTTCGCCTTTAAGCTACGTAGCGCATTTCTGGAAAAAAACGCAACTAAAGCCTCTTGTCAACATACTGTTTTTCGCCGTAAAAATCTACGGTTTACGAAGCCGTTGCCGTATGTCAACAAGCTTATCCATAGATCACAGTGGAAGCTTGTTCAACGTTGACGACCGTGCCTACACTCGGCTGAATTAACCTTATATTTTTACGGTGAAAAACCGTGTCTGTACAAGAGGCCAATGTTTTGTATTGGAACCATCAAATTTAATACTAATAGTTGATTGAGTAGTCTTATTTCAATTGCCGCTGATATCAACTTTATGAAGTCCTCAAGCGTTCTGCAGTCAATATGGAATCGAACCCGGTGGTATTTTGGAATCATATTCGAAAATGCCACTAAGTTTGCAATGTGTGCTAGGTGTTAACATGTTTTAGTGTGTCGCTTGTTAACTTTACTTTATAAGTGTGCTATTTATTTTTATTTTGCATTACCAAATCATATCACAACTACTTTAATTCCTTATTCCTAATTAATTTTTTAGTCAAAAGTATAATAAAGTTCACTTTTCTTTCGATCGTTTTCCCCTATTACCGAGGGTATGATAAAATTATGGTCAGTTTTTATGATGTGATTTTGAAGTTTATGTTGTGTTTTCTCTATATATTTTAGTTTTATTTTCTTGTTTATAGAAAAAAATCACGAAAGTCACGCAAATATAGCACGAGTGAAGATTCGAGCACTAGTAGTAGCTCCGACTAATTAAGTTATTAGATTTAAGTTTAATTTATCCATACAACAGATTTAAGTTCCATGATTTTTTATTAACATCCCTATTATTATTTTTATCCCGTAGCTTTTGAAAGTGGGCTGTGAAGCTTTATAAATATTTTCATGTATTGTATGAGTGTGTGTTGTGCTTAACAATTCAAACCAGTTTTCAACCATCAGATTAAAAGGCACTATTGTAAGATTTGTCTTCATTATTTTTGCAAGTCTTCTGATGGTAGAAATTGTCAGTAGTCCGAGTTCTGTCTCTAACAGGGTGTGCTACTTTCCTACTACCAGTACCTAATTCATTCAATTTTCATTGTATAGTTCAAATGTTTTTTTTTTCTATTTGTAGTGCACCCACAATAAATTACGCAAACAAATACAAATACCGAAGGAGATAGACTTATGAATGTTTCTGGATATTTCTACGGACACCCCAAAGTTGAATTGAAGCTAGTAATTTGTGTATAGTAATATGATATTATTGCCGTGTGGTTTTGTTTCAATGATATGATTAAAATTGTATTAAAGATTTTTAGTTGTTTTTATTTTATTTCATCGCTGCATGGTAGATGCTAGGTCTATGGATGCTGTTGTTACAGTTTTGCCGTTAAACTTTTAATTTGCTAGTGTGGTTTCACAAAGGTAAGTTCACATTTTATTCTCACCTCACCTTTTGATTTCTTATTCTACCTTCACAAAGTTTGTAGTCATATAAACTGCAAACTTTAAAATCTAACATAGCTTCAAGCATGCTAACATGTCTAACCTTCATAATCACAAACTAACACAATAACGATACTAACAGCGCGCGCAAGCGTCCGATCCCGTACCGGAGGCCTACGCCCTCCACACCGACCTCGGGCAGCGAATACAGCAGCCGATCCTCTCCGCGAAGCTGGACCAGGTCGCCGAAGAACGAGAGACCAGAGTAATTGACCACAACATCGAAAGGATGCCTTTAGTTCGTTTGGGTTGTCGTTTGTCAAATGATTGAAATAACTAAAAACCGTTCTTCTTCTTCAAATTCATTAACATTGTCGCGTTTTTCGGTACAAATAGTAATCCGGGAATATCTTTCTTTTATGTCATCACCTCTTGATATCAATCTCTCCAAGAGCAGAATCATCGAAATATGTCCATTATTGACGGAGAAATCGGTAAACATACTTATATAAAACATACATAGGTACGGCCGAACATTGAATCTCGTCCTTTTTTTGAAATCGGTTTAAAATTGTAAGTGAAATGGATCCAGGCAACGAACGAAGGCTCATAATTGGTACACAGTACGTACAGTTAGAATTTGAAGGTGCAATCTTGGCGGACAATAACTTCTAGTCAGCTTGTAAGAATTTTTGGAAATGTTAACATTCCGTTTTTTCGTAGATCTCGCAGTTTGGAATGATTTCCAACAGAATCTCCTAAACCCATGTATGGAAGATTCTGATACCTACCTAAGGTATATATACTTAGTCCAAACGAAATCTAAGTCAAATATACAACTCTACGTGTTTCCCTAAAATATTTTGAGGTTGTTAGTATTTATTAACTTATTTATTATTGATGTAAGATTGAAGTGAGTAGTTATAAGAATCAAATGCGCTTATAAAAGCTGTCGTGAAGTCGTGTTTGTAGAAACAAAAGAACAGTACTTAATGTACTTTATTAATACTCAGTTGTAGAACCTAGTCATTTAATGTTATATTATACTCATTAGGATAATAATCACTTTATGGTAAGTTTTTTGATCTCTCAAGAGTTTTACATCCTTTATTTTATGTGATATTGTTTTTATTTGGTTGATATTTTTTATTCCAACTAATTTATTTACGATTTACTGAAAAAAAAACTAGTCTTTTCTTTATTATAATTTATAACCTACTTGGTGCAATTTATTTTTAAATGCTATGTAGTTTCTACACATTATGGTAATATATTATTTTTCAGTGGAGAATTAATTTAATATTGTGTTTTAAATTATTTTAAATCATAAGGATACCTACATTAAGTAATTTATTGTTAGACTGTGTTATTTTTGTCTGTAGTAGAGTATTTACTCTAGAAATTCCAAATTAGTACATAAATATTTATTATAAATTAATTGGATTAATTTAATTTAAATTAACTTCTGGTTCGGACGATCCGCTCTACCATAGATTAAGATTTCCTTTTGTAATATCGAAGAAATAATAATTGTGAACAACAATAATGACGGTATAACAGTAACAATTTATTATAAAAGTATACAAACTTGATTAATATTACTTATAACTATTATAAATTATCTAGATACAATGCACCGCAAATTGAAGTAGTACCCATAGATAACCAAATGCATTAAAAAGAACCTCACCCCTTGGAAATCCAAAGCTGTTCCCGAAATTTAAATAAACGATACCTACCAATAAATGACTATTATTTTATCCTCGAAGAGTCCAGTCATCAGGAATGTTTAACGCATTCACTGCCCAGCCACGATCGGTGCTTGAGGAAGACATGTGCGCCGTGGGCCATGAAAGTGTAAGTAAAAGAAAATAAGAAACTATTAGCCATGGATGTAAGTAAAATTAGGCAGATTGAGTAGATTATCGAAAGCGGAACGCTCAAATTAGGTCCAATCACCTCAGCGCCATAGTTGGACTGGCGTTCGTGTTTCGCGTTCGTATTGAGACGTTTACGTCGTTCCATCTTTGTTTTATTAGGCAGGTAGGTATATTGCATAATATTGGTATAGCGTTTCTTTGCGTTTAGTTTTATTGTAACACAACACAGGCCATTTGTTGAGTTAGCGCTGGGAGAACGTACCTACCATACCGGGGTAACAAATCCTATGTCTACAGAATTTTACTTACAACTATGCGCATAAATTCTGCTGTACAAAATATTTATCAAGACTAATTTTTCTCATACTAACAAGGCACTTTTGACATCTTGTGACCTCAACGATATAAACATAATTGGGCGATGATAAGCTTATTACATCACAGCAAAATATCGATGTCATCCATCACAACAGCCTACCTACTAAATAAACAGAAACGCTGGCTTTTAGCCATTTATGCGGGTTGCAGAACGAAAGCTAAGCTAACTGACTTTTCGCTTAGCTCGCTTATCTGACGCAGTATGCACGTAAGCATGACAAACTGCGTCATTTAAGCGAGCTAATTAAGTAAAAAGTTAGCTTAGCTTTCGGTGTGCAACCCGTATTACGCCTGAGATATGTTGATAGAATAGGCCTAAGTCTGCCACCATGTGATTTATATCACGATTAGTTTCCTTTCTTCTGGCTTTGCTGGCGACGTTTGCTGGCCAGGAACATTGCCCATCCGAATCCAACTAAGTTCATGAAGAGAACTCGTAACTGAAAAAGAGGAAATATTTATATTTACCTACTTATGTACCTATAGTATCTAAAATAGCAGGTAGGTAGGATCGAAGAAACTAGATCGACGTCACGGGACCAACCAAATACATTAACTGTCTCGATTCTAAATCATGGGTCATGCGAGATAGCGTATAGGTATCATTTACGATCAGTTTCAATCTTGGAACATAAGGCTGCTGAACCTCAAAATCGATGGAAATATCAATCCGGCAAGGTCTGATTTAAAGGTTGCATATACCTACCTACCTCATACGCTGTTAAATAAATTATTGATCAATTTCTATTATCAACGTAGTTACCTACAACGTAGTAACTTGGAGCAGTAGGTACCTACCTACTTAGGTAGGTAGGTATGTTTGAAATGGATTATCTCTGGAACGTGAACTAAAAATGATTTCATCAATAGGATAATTTTTCCTGAATGCTTTAGGTATGATACGTTTTACACAGGTAATAATTACGAGTACCTACCTACCTACCTATTATGTCTTAAAATCTAGTTAAAACTAAATTCATTGGTACTCACAATGGGAGGCACAAATGCCAGATTCACAATCTGAAACAGGGTCAGCCACTGCCAATTCGCCTGAAGAATCGGAAGGTACAACGCCAGGAGTTGCTTCACAGCTGCAGCGTGGTTCTTCCCTTCCAGCCTCGCCAGGGTGTAAAGCGAGAAGGCTTGCATAATCGGCGCGAATATCAGTCTTTCGAATAACAGCTTCTTTGCTAGTGGGTATGCAACCGCATCTTCGGGAAACACATTTTCTATGAAGTTATAGAAATGGTGGGGTATCGTGCCGCCGAATAATAATCTGCAAGGAATATTTTAGTAGGTTATTACCTACACGTGAAGTGGAAAGGTTCTAGGTAGGACCTTTGTCTTGCAGAGGGATGACCATTGAAATAGGTTAAACCCTTAACCAGGCCCAGCAAAACCACTGAAGCTGGAGATGTAGTTTTTTTGGATTTGTTATAGGTACCTACTATTTGCATCTTAAATGAAATGTAATCATGAAGAATTTGGAAGTGTATGGAATAGGTTTACCTACCATTTTATTGATAAGTGGGGCGTATATTACAGAAACCTGACAAAAATGAAGTGGGAGCGTGATGACCACAGCCTGGTTAAGGTCGCACGTCTCATCATCATCAGCAGACTTTGCGAGACCACTGCTGGAGTTGGTAGGGCCGTGGCGGCCCGTTGATGTCCCTATTGTAGAGCCGACTAACTAATGCCCGAATGCCGGTACCTAGTCTCAAAACACAAATCAGATTTGAGCACGTCTCAAGTTATTTGATAGATTTCCATTGAAAAAAAAACAGACGTGCTCAAATCTGATTTGTGGTTTGAGTAGGCAGGTAGGTACCGGTATTCGGGCGAAAGTTAGTCGGCTCTACAATAGCGACATCAACTGCGTTTGAGTACCTATACAGGGGTTAGGGAAACTACCAGAGGCAGGGTAGCAGCTTCTTTTCGTTTATTTTTCTCAGCTCCACTGCACTCAACAATCCGCTTGTCAAGCGCGGTGGTTAGGGCAAAGCCCCCTTAGTTTGAGAGAGACATGTTCTGCAGACGTACGTATGTGGTCAAATGAGGATATCTTAAGGCCTTCCCTAATGAGCGCCATATGTTATAGGAACTTAGTTTATGAAGGTTGAGCGTGTTATATGCCTTAGGATTACCAATACCTCATGGTTTAGAGGTCGTCTGCTTACCCGTATAATCCGAAAGCCAAGATAGGGTCCGCCTTCAGGGTTTCTCCGGCTACCAGCTGAGATGCAACGCTGCCTGCGGTTCCCACGACACAGCTGGAAATAAAAAAATCATATTCTCAACTGCAGCTGTCTAAAATAGCTGCTGTTAGTTTAGCTATGTAGGTAAGTTAGATGTTTAAAAATCTTGTAGCTGCACGCGGTACACGCATTTTCACGAGTTAAAAGTAGCCTTAACACTTTGGGTTAGTCCACCTAGATAAAGGTGGGTAGGTACCTACTATTAGTTATACGATTCAGTGCTCATGCATGACATGACGCACACGCACACCTCCATGTTCAGCTCGTAGGGCTGGCGCCCCTATGGGGCCTATGGGTCAGGCAGTCGTCAGTGAATAGGGTATAATAAAACTTGTAAAGATCTATAAGTACTAGGTACCTACATGAACTAAGTACTTACATACCTACCTACCAACTCAAGTTTCAACCCGATCCATTTCTTAGTTTTGGCGTGGTACGCAATAGCAAGGGCAATAGTAACGCAAGTAGGTACCTACTTAACGCAAAAGTATAGGTACCTGCATATACCTACATCTTTACAAGCTTTCACATTACTTAAGGATGTTAACTAGCAGCGTCCAGGGCCGTCTTAAACTAGGCTGGGGCCCTTGGGCACACAAGAATTCGGGGCCCTTGGGCACACAAGAATTCGCGGCCCTTTTGGAAAGTAAAAAAGCGAATTATATAACATCTTTTACTAAGTACCTATGACCATTTATTATAGGTAATCAAAATATAGTTTGATATAATGTCATTAACCTCTCAAGTGGCACGCCCCGCGCCCCGCTACCGCCGTTGTGTGGCAGGTACTTCCGCAAAAATCCGCGGAAATGCATCACAATGCATTATTTCGCTGATTTCTTGATTATTATCTACTAACACCTCGTAACATCTATATATATTTGGATTCTCCATAAAATTTCCTACAAAACAGCGTGGAAACATTCTGATGTTGTATAACATAATTAATGAGGTTGATTAAAATTAAATTATAATTGCGGAAAAATGGTAAAATTTTAATATAAAAAAAAACATAATAAAAACTTTACCGTTTTTATGTCCAGTTTGAGTTTTATTTTAGAGATTTACCATCATATTATTACACTAAACACAAAAAAGAGCACATTTCCAAGCCATTTAATTTAAATAAATTTTAATTCAGAAAAAAACGATAAAAAAATGTCGCGGGTGTCAGATTTCAATTTTAATAATACGATTTTTTTTTAATTTCTTCTATACTTGGTTACTTTATGGTTTTAACGTCAGCTTGACACTGCCAGTCAACTTTTAAGACATTGACATGGCTGAAAAGTTGACTCTAAGTCATCGATCAAAAATTTCCGGCCGGCCCCCCTTAGATGCACAATGCGCGCCCTGAAAACGTCAGTATCAAAAGGTATCCTATTTGGCATTTTGGGATACCTTTTCAACTAGTGTCATTTTAGCTCTCGGACCGAAAGCATGGTCAAGTGCTCGTATAAAAAATGCAATAATCGACCAACCAAGCAACAGAAAAAGGATGGAATTTGTTATTTTCAGTAAGTTTCAATGTAATTTTTACCTGTGTATTGTGATATGAGCCAATTGAGCCTTATATACTTGAGAAATCAGCATTAAATATTGTTGGGTTTGCCTATTTAAAAATATTTATTTTGTTCTAAGTTGATGAATGGAGCTGCTATTGTTTCTAATTTTTTTTTTATATTTGTGGTAAGTTGTAAGTGATACAATTTTTTTCATGAAAAGACATTTAAAATAACTGGTTGAGGTTTATAAAATAACTAGCCGACCCGCCCTCAATTTTATTTGCGTGGACTCTCTAATAAAAGAAAGAATACCAAAAGTATTAGATTTAATCAACTTAGTATTTAATTTTTAGTTACCCTCGAGATCCTGTGCGTTGGGAAAAAATATGGAGGTCCATTTTAGCACAACAGCGATGTGAATCATATTTTAAACTTGGCCGTGAAAGCCTCATTTGTTCCAAGCATTTTAAAGAATGTGATGGCTACAACACCAAAACAGGCATAAATCAGCTGTTCCTCAAACAGTATGTCTATTTTATTTAACGCAATAGTTTTTAACTATTTTAGCTTTACATTTAATAATAATCGTAGTTAACAGGAACATTAAGCAACTAGCTTAATATTCCTGATACTAGGTAGGTATTTATTATTTTATGTTTTGTTGCATTGTGGTGTGGATTGTCCAGGATTATTTATTTCATATGCCGTAAGTTTAAAAGTATTTTATAAGATCCTAGTTGACTTGAAATATCGTTTATTTGGCCCATAGAAAAACTCTTACGAAGCCGCAGGCAGACACTAGTTCTTTTAAATTTAAAGTACCTGCCTGAAATTGTATTTTAGGTTTATTTCACCAGCTTATGTTAACTTATTTATATTATTGTATGTCCGAAATGACCCTTTTGTTTGTTGACTGTAAGTTGCGTCGCTAATTTATAGTTGTATCAATAAATGATTCGTTATCTTTACCTGAATTCTGTTGATTTCATAATCCTTATAAAAATAAACAGTGTATAAATTATTTTTAGGTACCTTCCTACCTACTTACAAAATAAAATAAAATAAATTCGACTCCATTAATCTCTTGTTCCGCATGCAAAAAACTTGACAGGCTCTGCGCAAACTGTCTGCGTCAAAACAAAACGTGGACACTTTTGAGTGTCATTCTTGTAAGGTTCTAGGTATCTACGGGGGAGGCCGCATACTTGATCGATGCTCTAAGTACATAAATTCGTCGAAACAAAAAACAACAAAAAAAAAATTGGTTGTCTGTAAATTCGGTTTACTGACGATAGTTGAACGTGACAACGCAGACACATCGCTCACTCAAGTAGGAGAGAGACGGATGTCGAGCGCTCTCGCTTGCACTTATATGGAACGCCTCAGAGCGAGGTAACGCCGCATGACGAGGTAACGCCGCATGACGTCATGTTTTTTCATGCGTGCAGCCGGCTCTATCGAATTATAAGACGTTGTCACGTCAAAAAATCGGAAAATCGGCCATAATATGGTCGCAGCTTGACTTTGGAATCTCGAGTGATTGCGTGAGTGATCGCTAGATGGTGTACTTAGTAAATTAGGTAGGATGCGTTCGGAAATATTAATAATTAGTACAGTAGGAATAGGCGCAGTCATCGATATAATGGCGTAGTAGGTAAATACCTTCTGTTAAGATTACTGATCTGTGAAAAAAGTGTAATGTGCCCGACAAAAATGTTTTGAGAATAAATGTGTAAGAGAAATTGTCGATCCTTCGGGGCCCCCTGAGAATGGGGGCCCTGGGCACGGGCCCCGTGTGCCCTTATGGTAAAGACGGTATTGGCAGCGTCTTACAACTTTTGCCTACTTACATAAAAATATACGTAGCTATGTAATAGGTGCTTTTATCTAATGATTACCTAGTCATATTATTAGAACTAGGTACCTGCCTATCTACATTAGAAGTTAGAACACCTACATTCAGCCGCTTTGATTTAGCGGTCCTAAGTAGGTACCTACCTATACATAACTTACAGTTAGGCAACTTATGCAAATAAATAAATAAATAATACTGGACAATCCACACAGCATCAAATAAATTCAGTAATTTAATGAAAACATTAAATTGTCAGATTCTGACTAGGATTTTAATCAGTTAGGTAGATACTTACTAAGTTAAGTTTACATTAGGTAAGCTTGTTTATCAGCAACTACCCAGCACCACAGTAGATAAATGTATATTGTCTATTGTGCCAGCACAGTTAATCGATTATTTAAATACAAAGGGTACAACAGGTACCTAGGTAGGTATGTACCATAACATGTAAACAAAGACTAGGTAGGTATCTACCTATTTAATTTGGACTTTGATTTCTTAACTAACCTTTATCTATAGATACTTAGGTAAGTACTTACCTATATCTCACTGAATTCAACATCGCAAGTGCAAAAAGTTATAAATTGGAGAAAGTTATATTATTTTGGTATTACCTTGTAAGAGCCTTCGTCCTGATAGGGTAAAGATATAAATTCTGTAAATATGAGGCTACTAAATTCATTATTGGCTTCGAAAGCGACATATTTGAGGTTATACTGTTCTACAATCACTGTTTTTTCAATTCCAAAGTTCCATTTACGTAATAAATGCACGAATGGTAAAATAAAACTGAACTGATAAATTTTATCAACAAAAGCAATGTTGATTAGCAAGTATTTGAGAGTGGAGTAGGAGTGAGCGTTGAATCAACGAACTGTTATAAAAAACAGCTTTTCTACATTTAACGAATCAACCGTTTTCTCTTTTCCGCTAAACAGGTTGATTCAATCAACTTATTATTTCATTCAACGAACGACATACTATGACGTTGACACATTCTCGTTCGTTGACGGACAAAACGAATCAACCGTCTTCTCTTTTCCGCGAAACAAGTTGATTCAATCAACTTATTATTTCATTCAACGACATACTATGACGTTGACATTACTATCTCGTTCGTTGACGGACATGTTACATGGAAGATTGAACTTTAATAACACCTTACGTTACGAACGAACACCATCCGAAAATGAACGAACGAGCTTCGAACCGCTAGGTAAAAGTAAAACACGTTGTACACGAGCGAGCGAGACGCCGCAGTAGTCGACAGCTTAAGATTGTTGGAGAGTGAAAGAGATGAATGTATGTTTGTTCATTCCGGGGGCTAAGCGCTCCGTGCGCCGCGCGCCGGCCTTCTGACTGACCAAGAAAAACAGGGAAATTATTTTCATTCGTTTAATTAGTTTGTTTATGTGACACGTTGAGGTCAACGCTTTTTTTGTGCGCAAGTTTAATAATTATTTTATTATGTATAGGTAGTGAAAGTTAGTGATAATTTAGGATATTTATGGCAAATAAGGACAGTGTTTTATTGTAAATAAATAATACTAAGTAGTTCAAATGTAAAAAAAGTCAAAAACAATTTGCAAAATGCCGGAATGACAAGGCACTACAGTTTACGTTTCGACAAACCAGTTAAAAACGTCAACAGGTTTTGCCACAAGTTGACCGTTTTAGACGTTAACGCGTCAACACTACTCGTGCAATACAGTTAACGTTTCGACAAACCTGTTAAAAACGTCAACCGGTTTTTTAACCGGTTGACCGTTTATAGAAAACGGTTTCGTTTCGTTAACGCAAAAACAGTCAACGACCCACAACTAGAGTGGAGCGCTAGTGTAGCGTGTTGTTAACTTGAGTTGAGTTTATGTTTTCGTCATCTTGTCTGACAGCTGACTTGTAAACAACTTCACACTACTAAATATTCTAGGCCACATCATCTTCCTACTATCATAACATTCATAACGTACCCATAACACAAGCTCTGCTTAGCTTGGGGCTAGAAAATGCTGTGTGGATTGTCCAGCATTTATTTATTTAACGATAGGTAGGTACCTACTCTGACCTCACTTGCACTCTAATAGGCCTAGGTATGTAGAGGTGGGTAGGTACTACTAGGTACTTACTTATTCGCAAAGCATGTCTAAAACTAAACATTTTCGCGTAGGTACTCTGACTTAACTAATCATAATCACGTTGAATCAAACGAAACATGTAAAACTCATACAATTTAATTGGCATAAGCTACATTACCTATAGTAATCTTACATAAAGGTGTCAATTCAGATGTCGCCTAAACTAAACTAATTTGACAGGACAAAAATTTTTGTCCATAATGATCAAACTAAAAAGGATATTTAGTGCTGTCTACGGATTGCAAAATCCGGATAATTTTCTTATCAGGATAATACTGATTTCATCATTCACAAATCCGGATAATTCAAATAAAATATAAAATTTGCGACGTATGTACGTAGCCGTGCAGGTGCAAGGCTGGAGTAACCGGAATAACACGAAGAAAAGAGCCCAAATTATATTAAATTTCAAATTAAAAGTCATATTCGATCATGAGCAAAAATAATTTTGCGTAAAATAACAATATTGAGGATTATAACAGTTATTCGAATTATCCAGATTTCAATGAATTTATCCGGATAAATAAGATGAGCAAATTATCTGGATAATTCGGATAACGAATAATCCGGATTGCAATCTCTAGTAGGTACTGTCAAATTAGTTTAGTTTTAGCGACATCTGAATTGACACCATTAGATAGGTACTTATTTATTACATTTTATTTACTTACTTTTATTTTATAATTTAGGTACAACTACTTTATTTCACACGTGAGGAACGAGGGTTTAACGTTGTTCGATTCTTATATTTAGCTCGTGAAGATTTTTTGTTGCATTTTTTTTCTTTATACTTTCGGTACAAGGTTAGCGTACAAGGCATTAAAGTAATCCCTTTTCTATTAATTCATGTTGTAACTATCTTCGATTCAATGGTGTTTTTGGAGCATTTGGCAATATAGGTAGGTAACAGATTTTTTAACTACAAATAGAAATAAAAGGAAATTCTAGGAGCATTTCCTGCAAGTACAGTTGAATGCAAGTTAGTTTTATTATGGGTTTACGATTTGCGGCAAGTTACTTCGCCGCAAGTTTTATTCCTTGTAGAACGCCACAAAAAATCAATCACGTGGGTAACGTGAATCCAGCCCAGCCATCCTAAATATACTCCAACCTTAATCTCACCTACCCTCACGTAAATTGACATTCCATTTTCAAATAATTATTTAGCTAGAATTTTACATAGGTAATACAGACAGACACGAGCACATGGCCAGCAATGGCAATATTAAGCACATCCAAATTAACTTCTATGGTCATTCATCATCATAAATGCACGTCTTTTCTTTATACATTAGTAATAAATCTTTAGAATTTGGACATACCTACCGCCTCTCCACTCTTTTAACGCCCGACCAGGTACCTAATAAATTTTGCAATCAGAGAATATTAAAAAAAAACCCAATATAAAAAAAAAGTCTTAAGTAAGGTGTGGGCGGACGACATGTAACTAGGTCATTTTCAAACAGTTATTTGTGATGACATTTATGACAGGCCTACCTAAGGTCTAACGCTTTAATCTGTTCTATATTCTAATCATATTTTTAGTAAACAAAACTATTCATGATTTTTTATCACGTTTATTAAGTCGTGCCCACGACACGACCACGACAGTGTGTAAACCTGTTGAAACAGGTAAAATGGTAAATAAACGACTTTGCTGTCGGCCTTGGTAGCGAATAAGCTTCCCGGGTTGTTTTTCTGTGTATTTTGGCTAAATTTCCCGATTCCAACTTGATTTAGCTAAACTAATAAGTGTTTGTGTAGTTCTGTGTGGTGGTGGTTAGTTTTTTGTGAGTGTTTCGCCTGTAAGTACTCCGTGATTCGAGTTTGAGGTTTTCCTCGGACTTGCATCATGGAGTGCGATGCTCCTGTGCCGGCAATTCCGCCGGACCCGCCAGACCCCCCCGATCCCGTCCCCGAGAACGCAAGTACTAGCGCTAATGTTTCTAAGCGTAAACTTGACTCATCTGGGACACCGGCTCATGACCCGGCCCAGAAGAGGTTATTAACTTCTGTGGATCAGATGAATGTTCCCTCCATTCAAACCGTATACACACACCCGTCTATAACTGTAGGTGCTATTCAGGCCTACACTAACATGGATAAAGGACCATTCATTGTTCACGTGTCCCAAGCTGAATCTGAACCCTCGACTGGAGCTGTAATTAAACCAATTAAGTTTGGCCAATTCTTGGCCAAAAACAAGTTTGAAAAAGTGTGCCCCGGTGAAGGCGTTAAAAAAGTCGGACGTAACAAAATCTCAGTTGAATTTTCCTCGGCTGAATATGCAAACAAATTTTTGGTATCACCTATCCTACCCATGTGTAAATATGTACCTACCATACCCACCTACAATGTCACCAGGATGGGCCTTGTCAGGAATGTTCCTACAGACCTTTCCATGGATGAATTTGCTAAAGATGTTATCCTTCCCGACGGTTGTGGCATTGTGTTGAAGGCTCGTCGTCTCAACAGAAAAGTAACTGATGATGGTAAAATTTCTTGGGTACCGACTCAAACTGTTGTCATTACATTCCAAGGTCAAACCTTACCCCCCCGAATCTTCCTCTACTACAATTCCCTCCCTGTGGAATTATACCAATATCCTACTATTCAGTGCCATACTTGTTGTCGATTTGGCCATACAAAGACACAATGTAGGTCGAAGCCAAGGTGCTTCCGTTGCTCAAAAGAGCATTCAGGGGACTCTTGTGTGATCCAAGAAGCTGATGCTTCCTGTCTACATTGTTCTGGCCGACACTTTTCCACTAGTAGGAACTGCCCAGAACAGGAAAGACAAAAATCTATCAAAATGGTAATGGCACAAAACTCCATCTCGTACGAAGAAGCATCCCGTCAGTTCCCAAAAGTTACACGATCCTTCTCTGAGGTTACCCAAGAACTTTTGGCTAACACTACCCCTTCCATTAGCAGGCAGAAACCAGTTTCTGTAGGCTCCTCTCGCCCCCTTACCCGCTCCTATGTACAGACCGTATATGCCACCCCTAAACCAAAAGTCCCATTAGGTAAATCCTATGATAAGGCTGCCCATAGGGATATAATATCCAACCCAGCATCATCATCGCCAAATGGTTGTGCTCTTGGCAACAACCAACCTTCATCATCCGAAATAAATGTGATAGAAACTCTACTTTCTATCCTAATAGACATAATTTTAACTAAACCTCAATCCCTACCGTCCAACGTTGCTTCCAAACTTACACAATTAGTCGGTCAACTAGCCCATGATGGATCCTCTGGTGGTTCTTCAGTGGAACACCCAGAGCATGCGTTCAAAAACGCATGAATTAATCTATTTAATTAATAAATTCCGCCCGTCAGTCATTGCCGTCTCGGAGACATGGCTGAGGCCTGGATCCCATTATCGGATCTCGGGCTTCACCTGTCTCCGGGCCGACAGGGCTGACGGGCATGCCGGGAGCGCTTTACTAGTAAAGCGCTCCCTTTCCTTCACCCAAATCCCTCTCCCGTCCCTCCCCCCTGATATCAACGTTGTTGGTATCAGGTCCTTCGGTATTTCCTTTATATCCCTTTATATTCCTCACCCTAACTCCTCTCTAATCCCGGACATCCTTCTCCTTTTTTCATCTATCCCTCCTCCCATGATTATCATGGGGGATTTTAATGGCCATAACACTGTGTGGGGTCATAGCCACTCAGATTTGTTTGGCCACTCTCTCCTGGAGATAATTGATGAGGCTAACTTGTGCCTCCTCAATGATGGATCCCCTACTCGTAGAGTATTCCCTAACCAGAACCCGAAAAGCGCTGTCGATCTTTCTCTGTGTTCTTCTTTGCTCTTCACCGATATCCTATGGAAAATTCTTCCACAAACATATGGAAGTGACCACTTCCCTATATTATTGTCAATTCATACAAATTCCCCAAATAACGTCACTCCTTTTAGTAACCCGGCGCCATCTTTAAAATACAGACTCTCTGGTGCTGATTGGTCATCCTACTCTTCATCCCTTGATCTCAAAATGGATTCATTCTCCCCATCTATTAATTCTCTCACCTCTTATAATAACTTTATTGAGATCTTGACATCATGCGCAGACCTCCACATCCCACTTAAAAAACCTTCTCGTGGCTTTAAGGTCTCCACTCCGTGGTGGGATGCGGAATGTACTGAGGCTGTTGCTGACCGTAAGACAGCAGAGAAGGCATACTGTCAATCAATGACTACTGACAACTTCTTACAATACAAAAAAGCTGCAGCCAAGTTTAGGAAGTTAACTTGTAAGAAGAAGAAGCTAAGTTGGATTAGCTTCTGTGAAAATTTGTCTCCTAGAACCCCCCCAGCTCTGGTTTGGAAACAGATTAGGCGTTTTAAATGTTCTTCTAACATTGTGGACATATCAGCTAACGATCCGGTATCCTGGCTCGAAGGCTTTTCGGATAAACTGGCTCCCCCTTCTGTTCCTTCAGTGTCATCCTTCCCATCAACTCCTTATTTCCTCCCATCAACAAGCAACTTGGACTCCCCATTTTCGTATAGTGAATTGACGCTCGCACTTGACGGATTGACGGACTCATCCCCCGGTATAGACGGCATTCCCTACTCCTTCCTTATTAAGGCTTCTGAAAAAACGAAACAAACTTTTTTAAACCTGGTAAATTCTTTTGTTGATAATGGTATAGTTCCAGAACAGTGGAAATCCCAAATTATAGTCCCAATCCTTAAACCTGGTAAAGACCCCTCGGACCCCGCTAGTTGGAGACCCATAGCGCTGTCATCTGTAATGGCCAAAGTGGCGGAACATTTGATCAAGCGTCGTCTCGAGTGGTGGGCCGAAAATGGTGCCGTCCTTGCTAAATCCCAGTTTGGGTTTAGAAAGGGTATGGGTACCATGGACAACCTGAGTTTGATTATGACAGATATTCACATTGCCTTTAGAGAGAAAAAGTACCTAATTGGAGTCTTCCTCGATATAGCTTCAGCTTATGATAATGTCCTGCTTTCGGTTCTCAGGAGGAAACTCCTCCAGCTGAGAATTCCTGAAAAGCTTGTGCGGTTCATCTGTAATCTATTAATGGAGAGATCTGTCATTATTAAATCTCCTCTTGGCCTCCTCCCTCCCAAGACAGTTTGGAAAGGTCTCCCACAGGGATCTGTTTTGAGCCCACTACTCTATAGTCTCTACACTTTTGATCTTGAGCAAACTGTAGAATCTTTTTGTGAGATTTTGCAGTACGCCGATGATCTCTGTCTCTATGTTCCCTCTTCCTCTGTGGCAGAAGCAAGTAACCGACTCAACTCCGCGTTGTCTTATCTCGGTGAATGGCTTACTAACCATGGTTTGTCCCTCTCAGCTCCCAAAAGCTCTGTTGTCGTTTTCACAAAAAAAAGAACCATCCCTTCTGTAGAAATCTTTATCGATCAAGAAATGATCCCCATGTCTAATAATGTCAAATTTCTGGGTATTACATTGGACTCTAAAATGACAGGTTCCTCTCACTTCATCTCTATCGGTCAAAAGTGTGAAAAAAACATTAATATCTTAAGATGCCTCTCTGGGGTATGGTGGGGATCTCATCCATACACCCAGAAGCTACTTTACAATGCTATAATTAGAAGCCACTTTGACTATGGAGCATTCCTTCTAAACCTTTGCAACAAATCCGGTTTGGACAAAATCGACAAAATCCAGTCTAGATGTCTTCGCATAATACTGGGAGCTATGAAGTGTTCACCTATCAACGCTATGCAGGTTGAATGTGGTGAACCCCCCTTAAGTCTACGAAGACAATATCTCTGCAATAGGTTTTTGTTTAAGCTGGTTCAAAATTCACATCATCCCCTTCTTCCAAAATTAAAACATTTACTAAGTTTATTTGGCCCTTCTGATAAACTTCCTTGCCTACTTCATAGTTTTAAAATATTTTCAGGACTCGCAAACTCTGTCAGACAATACCCAACATATCCGATTTACCTTATCCCTTATGATGCTCTAGTTTTCCTACCCCATATCATTTTAGACTTCAATATTTCAAAGGATTCTGTTGACGCCAGAGGAATGTTTAATGCTGAAATGAATTTGAAATTCCCAGAGTGGACACCCATATATACCGATGCATCCAAACTATCAAACGATAGTGAAGTTGGAGCTGCAGTGTGGATTCCCTTTACCAGCATTACCCTTAGCTTTAAATGTCCCTCTCTCTCATCAGTTTTCACTGGCGAAGCTGTCGCCCTCCTAGAAGCTGTTCGCTTTGTCAAATCTCATAACCTTAACAAATCCATCATCTTTTCGGACTCTAAAAGTTGCCTGCAATCTTTATTGTCCAACCCTTTCAGGTCCTCCTGTCATCTTCCCATTATTCTTGAAATTAAACATGTTCTTCATGATTGTCACAAACTAGGCATCAAAGTAGTTCTTGCATGGATCCCGGGCCACTCTGGTATCCCAGGCAATGAGACAGCAGACGCTTGCGCAAAAGACGCAGCCCAGTTAGGTTCTCTTGAACACTATAAAACATATTGCCACGACCTATGCCTACTCCCTAAATCCCACCTTGCAAAATCCTGGACGGATGTATGGAATGCCTCAAGACTAATCAAAGGCAAATACTATTCCGACATCCAACCGGTTATCCCCCCCTCACCTTGGTTTTTCAAGTTTCGCAAGTCTAGTAAAGTTGTAACTTCAACCATCTGCCGTCTCAGATTAGGCTTCGCATGTACACCAGTATTTCTTGCCAAATTAAGGATTCGGGATCACTCAATGTGTGAATGCGGGCTTGAAGAAGGAGATGTGGATCACATTTTCTTCAATTGCCCAAAATTACAGTGCTCTCTCTACGATATCCTCCCCCCAGAAATCCCTCGTCCCACCTCGTTCAAAATTTTATCATCCCTAACTTTTTCCCCCATTATTAATTTTATACTCTGTAAATTTGTAAAAATCAATAATATTAGATTGTAAAAATGGAAAAAAAAAAAAATTAGATATAAACTTGTATAATATCCTCTATGTCATTGTGCGTTATGCATTCCCATGTTGTGTTGTCCTCTTGCTTATTGTGTTGTCTTATTAAAATTAGATAAATCAATTTGATGCAAAATTTAATTTTTTTTCTGCTTTCTTATAACCGATCATATTTTTTTGTAACCGGTCATATTATTATTTTTGAAGTTTACGACACTCCTTACTGACACTGGCAGAGTCGTAGCGAAAAGCAAGCGGTGCCATATAAATAAGAAGTTGAAGTTGAAGTTGGTAAATAAACGCGATTAATATCCGTCATTATAATTTGTTCTGATCGCAAAAGTAAGTACTAAAATAATATCAGGGTTATTGGTAATTCACTGACACTGTGTAAACTGCAGGTTCTGGTCATCATCACGAACACGCTTGTGAAGACCGGGCCTTACTTCTCAAAATTGTATGTACCTAAATCACCTCCCTTAAAAAATAATGTCCGAACCCAATTAATTACTTAAAACCGACCTCCCATTAGTATTTAAATCAACATCATCATCATTGGCCTATTGTACATCTACTAAAGATTATTTAAGTGTCATTCATTAGTCTGGCTGGGAGTCAGCCGAACACACACACACCCATAGATTTTTCAGGGCAGAGCCGTTTTTAGGTTTAGTTTCAAAGAAAACCCCTGTAAAGAACGATTTTTGAATGAAAGGGAGTACCTACTAATATTCCCTTTCCATCAATTTTAAGAATTGAGACCTGACGCCTTCACGGACGTGTTCATGATGGTGGGCAGAACCTGCAGTTCATATCGTGTCAGTGAATTATCAATAACCCTGTAGGTATAGATACATTTATTAGTGTAAAATATTTTACGACACTACACTGGTGATATCGCAGAAGTTTGAAACCATTCTTGGATTTTTTAATTTCATCATTTCATTCGTATCTCGTCAGTTTTCAAAATCGCATTATCTACATTTCCACTGTGCCTGTTGAATAGGGGTTCTTAAGTTTGTGTTCTTGTTTTGATAATCTTGCTCTTTTCTGGTATTTCGTCAGTTTTAGTCAGGTTTCTGTTCATCAGTCTTTGTTGACAAAATAAATCTTGGATTTTAGATCATAGTAGTGTAAATTTTTATACAATTCTGTTTCATATATTTACATATGCATACAACCAGCCAGTGGTGCATATCTTTAAAATTTCATTGATGTAATCCTGAATCAACTATCCTCATAAAGTCTATCCAGTTGCTGTTGTAAGTTAAGCGAGGTCAGGGCAGGGGTATTCGGTACCATGGAGGGCTGGGGCTGCCGTTTAACGAGTGGTGTGGTCAGATAATTGTTTCGTTCCTTCATCTGCAGATACATACTGAGAGCCCTGTCTCCCAAAGGTTTCGGAGGCGACATAGGCCTCAGTAAATTGGGCATTGACTGGTTCTTATATGTCACCTTTTTCTTACTACAAGGGGTCTTTTTAGGGATTTTATAAGCAAGCTGTTTTGAATTGACATTCTTTAAAGACTCAGAGCTACTAGTCATAGTGCTCGCTTTGTTTTTATTCTTTGGTGTACTTTTATTTGGCATATTATTATTTTTCAAACAAACTTTCTCTCTTTCTGTTTTGTTATGAATGAGATTTTTTATTCGTGCTAGAGATTTTAGCTGGGTCTCTTTGACCATTATCATTGATTTGATACCAGTTTCTACTATTTCCAAACTGTTTTCTATTTGTTTCTGAGCCTCCAATAAATCTTCCAGCTCTGTGCTCTGTTCATAAGAAGTGACTGTAGCTTTGTTGAGCATTTCACACAGAGAGACTATGATACTTTCCTCTCTCTTGCTGTTATCCTTGCAAACTGTGTTATCAAGAGACATAATAGTATTATCATGATAAGTATTTTCTGTGGTATTCTCCATATGATTGTGTGTGTTGTTAAAGTAATCACCAACATTCCTGTACTCTGTAAACGGTGTGGACACTGGAGGAGACACTTCTGCAATGTTTTCTAGAGTCTTCTCATCAGTCAGGAGTTTCATTTGATTCTCAATATTGTCTATGTCTCGCTCATTTTGTAGAAAGCTATCATCACCGCTTGATTTCCCGGACTCGTTTGAGAGTGGTGTGTCAGGTATCATTGAGACTAAAACCTTCTTGCGTAGTGTCGATTTTGGAGTAGACAGGAGTATAACAGGTGGTTTGATAAAATTTTCTTTATTTTCTATTGTCATTCTACTTTTTACTGTTTTGTTGATTGTAACTGGAGTCTCTGGTATATTGCAAATGCCACTTATTCTGACATTGTTGCGAGCTGAAAGCAACAAGTAATATTACTTGTCATTATGGAAATATATACAAAAAATCCATAAATACCTAGATCATCATTAATCATTCCTTACCTAGTTGATATAATGGTTGCTTGGCTCTCACTTCTGGCTTTGGAAACTTCGGCGTTGCTGCATTCATCATTGTTGCTCTTGAGTTTGAAAACGACTGTAAATAAATTATTTTTATTACAAAATAATATTTGAGTTAACTGAATTCACTATGAATTTAAAAAAATCAAGCTTTTGGATTAGATTGAAGTTATCATTTAAAAAAAAACTAGAACTACATAGTCTATATCTGTTATATATATTACGTTTATATCTGTACCAAAGTTTGTTTGCGTGTAGTGTCTAATACATACTCAATTTTCTTTTTTCTATAAGTATGAAACTCTGAACCATAAAAGTAGGGATTTATGGGGAGAGGAATAGCCAAGAAAAGAGAATTTGTTTTTAAATTGACATGGCTAAAAATGGGAATACTGTTATGGGTTGTTTCATGGGAGAGTTACACCGTATAAGTACTCGCACCATCTACAGTGGGTTAAGGGAATGAGTATAAATAATAAAAAATAAAAAAACAGACCTTCACCACTTTAGGTTTAGGCGGCTGAAAGTTTAAGACTTTTCTAACAGAATGGTGCTTCGACTGTTCATTCGATGTGTGGCTCACAGTTTTGTTGACCATTTTGGTTGAAGAGTTCCACTTTTTTTTGGATGAAGCCGACATCTGCACATTCTTTCTAGGAGACTTTGCCTCAATTGCTGAAAAAGTGTACATTATATTAGTGTTTTATAATATGGCTTCTGCCCCATTATCACATAACATTTAAGCTTGTTGCACACTTGGAAAGCACTACACAAAAATGTGCATCCAAATATGGGTAAAGTCCGTACTCGTAAAATTTAAATAAATTTTATATTGATGCCATCAAATGACAGATAGCTCGCGGACAACTTGTTTGAAGCTTGTGGCAAGCAATCTTGTCACTGTTTAATGTATCAAAAGATAACTGAGAGCAGAACTACTGAATTTAAGTCCATATTTGAAACCACATTTTTGTGCAGTGTGGTATTGGATTAATGAGCACAGGGCATTTATTTACATATTCACTATACTTTCATCCTGGTAAACCAGGATGAAAGCATATCTGTAACTACATCTACGGAAAATGTCAGCTCAATCAATGTAGATTTAGTTTTATCTTTGCCATAACATCTAAAATGTCAGCTCATCAATGTCGCTTTGGTGTTATCCTCCACCTAACATCTAATATGTCAGCTCAATCAATGTCGCTTTGGTGTTATCTTCCACCTAACATCTAATATGTCAGCTCAATCATGTCGTTTTGGTGTTATCTTCGCCATATCACCTAAAATCTCAGCTTAATCCACATTGTTTTGGTGGTATCTTCGCCATAACATCTAAAATGTCAATGTAGTTTTGGCGTTATCTTCGCCAAGACATCTAGAATTGGAACAAACTTCTGCCTTTTTAAATTGGTAGGATTACATAGATTTAAGTAAATCCTGTACTGCAAATAAGTTTGATAGATTTAGCTCTTCGGCTATGAATTATAAATAAAATAAATTAGGCCAAAATCTTAAACAACCAACTGGAATTCAATAAGAATGTAATCAGGTTTACTACAAACCTAGTTTGTGTTGGAAGAACACCTTCATAATGAGTTCGTCAAACTACGAGTTTTTATTTAAAAAAAAACTGGAACTAGATAATATTTGTTTGTGCTACACAATTACCTTGTAAATGTGGAAGCATTTGAGCAATAGTCAGCGGCTTATATTTTTCAGTAGTTCTTGTATTATCCGCTACAGTCGAACGAGGGTTTTTTTTCACCGTGGACCTAATATCTCTTATAGTACTCGGAGACAGCAAACCTGTAAAAATAAACAGATAAGCATCAATCATGCATCAAAGCTAGTTTGGACGCTAGTTAGTCTTTAAATAGAGGTAAGTAAAATTCTAAAAAAATGTACTCGCCATCAAGTCCAGGTAGCATTTCAGCTATAGTTTTGGCCTTCATCTTAACCGCTGTATCCATTTTAGTGAATAAATTACCTCAGAACAACTTTATAAGGCACTTTCTACAAAATCTCAATCTCTCTGTTATATCGTACATAAATAGCTATTTATTTTACAAGATTTTAGTTTTGAATTTTTGTTTTGTCAACTGAACATTGTGTCAGACCGATATGTTGCCAGCTTACCTACCACAGAGTACTTTTTTATAAGTTACCTACCTTTATTATTTCCAAACACAGACCAATAAGACATCCATACGTATTTTCCTAATGCCCCTCATTATTTTTGTTCGAATGCTGCGTACTACACAACCCGGCCCCGGCCAAACAGACAAATTGGTCGTGCTGGCCTTCGTTGGTGCTGTCTGGATGGCTTAGCGAACGCCAACGATCGATCGTTGGCGTATGCTGGGGATCCGAGCGTGGCAGTAACATCAAAGTAATAGAACCATTAGATTGAACTCAATGTGGATGGTCGCCGAAGGCCAACGAACGGACCCTCAGATAAAGCTTAATTTTATTTCTACTTTATACACCATGTACTTATGTGTATTCTTGAAATATTTGGTTGAACACCATCTCTGCTTTTTTTCTTCTTTCGTTTGATTTTTCTTCTTATTGCGAACTCGATAGAATTAAAAAACTTGCATAAGGTAGGTATTTCGCTATCGTCCAATTAAATTGAGAATGCGAGCTGGAATTTGCTTGAACACTAAATGATTTTTGTGACTGTGTGGTGCCGGCTTAGAATTTGCACCATCCCAACTCTTCCCGCGGGTGTCGTAAGAGGCGACTAAGGGATATCCGCCGGGGGCGGGCAGCAGCGCCCCCTGCAGAACATTCTACCACCGAACTGCGATCCCCAACCCGCATGCCCAGCGTGGGGATTATGGGCATTACCCCCCATGAGATAAAAGC
Organism: Eupithecia subfuscata; assembly: GCA_963564075.1. Lineage (NCBI taxonomy): Eukaryota > Metazoa > Arthropoda > Insecta > Lepidoptera > Geometridae > Eupithecia > Eupithecia subfuscata. The sequence goes on along the minus strand of OY751100.1, from coordinate 15,489,875 downwards.
CAATAAGGCGTTTATCAGGGGGAGGCCTGCGTCCAGCAGTGGACCAACACAAGCTGTTAGGTAGGTAAATGATTTTTGAAGGCCAGCTTGCGGTAGCCAATGCTGAATATTCGTCGTTGTTGTTTATCAAGTAAACAACAACGGTGTGGTAGAATATAAATGAATATAAGAATTTATTCATAGCCACACACTTATACAAAAAAAGGAAGTACAAAAAAACGTGTACCTAAATGAAAAACATAAACGTTCAAAACATATTGTAAGCAGCGTGTATTAGAGTCCCAAGGGTAAAATTAATTGGTCTTTCCCTATCTATGTGCGCGGCTAATCAGGTCTAGCCTCAGCTTGTTGTCGTTATTTACCGAGGTCGATAACGATGCTGATTTTCAGTCTGGACCTAAAATTGTGTGACGTCGCGTCACGAGTAACGGTCCACAGATGAAACGTAACAAAGCCTAACAAAATATAGGGGTAGAAGTAAGTAAAGATAAAAACAAAGAGGCGGACAAAAATCAATGTAAATAGTCAACTAGGCAAACAATGGTGCAAATAAATAAATAAAAATTGTCATACTAAAATAGAGTAATATAAATATATAAGTATTGGGTTGGATAACGTGAAGAAAATAGAGAATAACCTAATAATAGAATAACCCTATGACTGTATAAATTTGGGTAGGTGTATTTTCTTATTAGCTTTTTTGGTTAGATAATAATAGTTTTTTTAGATTAGCCTCAATTGTGTACGACTTGGTGTCGCGTAATGGGGGTGGCAGATCATTCCAACATCGGGATGCTGCGAATCGAAATAAACCTCGGAAAGCTACAGTTCTATGTCTTTGTGTCACTAAGATTAAATTGGAGCAGGCTCTACGTGGATATTTAGAGTTCCTCTCAGACGCCCATTCAAGCTTGTTGTATAGGTAGGGAGGAGATTTAAATTTAATAATAACGAACAAACAGAGATACCAAGTGCATGTCCCTTCGCCTCCGGCTCTTGACCAGTACGGACGTGTCGCAAATGTTTTATTGAATGAAATAATTTTGGTGGAACTGCACCCAGGGACTTTGCCCCCTTTCAAATACAAATACAAATCATTTATTAATTACTCCAGGTTACAGGTCAGAAAAAGTGAAAACATAATAATAAGTATTATGAATATTAAAACATAATAATAATAATACATTTAATTTATTTAAATAATTGGTAGTTCGTAGAACTCTGCTACAGAATAAAAATTCCGTCCAGAAGCCATTTCTTCAGTCGATTTTTGAAAACCAAGTTAGCTGGTCCTTCGCCGCGTGTCTTCAGCCGCGGCCTCCGCTAGGAACGTGAGTGACCTTTTCCCTCCTAAGGATTCGAACCGTCGCCGACTACTCGTTTATTCTAAATAAATTATTTTGTATTTGTCACGGCGGCGCGGGCGTGCTTTCATCTTCAGTACCTAAGTTCGACGAGTTTAGTTAGGTAAGGCGTATAATACGCGTAGTATTACGAGATTGTTTTATTATGGGTTCGATTCGAACGCAATATTTTTTAGCGAATGTGTGCGTAAACCTTCTCACCTACCTCTGCGAGTTTACTTCAACCTCCGACAAAAAAATCACTGGTGGAAAATGTGGAAATTAGAAGAATATTTGGGGAGTCCAATTTTTCAGAGCCCTGACCATAAAAAAATCAAGCCTAAAATGAGGGGTTTTCAATGATTAATCCTATATTTTTGTGGTCTAGTATTCCACACGCACCAAAGGTCTTGCCAGAAAACCTGTGCTGCTCAACTTTTGCGTAGCAACATTATACTGAGAAGGGTAGGCCCCTCCCTTAGTTCACAGGGCAGGCACTTGTTATTTTAAGGTAAAGTTAAAGCTTACTTCAAAGAAGTACCTATGTATTTAAGTTTTAGCCTTATTGTGTCGGTAAGTTCATTTATACTTTCTCTTTCCATATTTCGCTGAGCGACATAGTACTGCTGGAACAGCCCTACCTACATTTTTTCCCATAGCTATCGGCGAAATAAAAGCCATATGTTGGTAGCACTACTAACAAAACGCGTTCCATTTGACGCAGAACGAGACCACATGATTCTGCCACCAACATTCACGATAGATCTGTCAAGAACGTATGACAGATGACAGCCAAGCAAGTCATTCGTTCTGCAACGTTCTGCAATATGCATCCATCAGCCAGCAGCAGAAGGACAGAAGTACCTGTGTGTGTGTACTGCCTGGTTGTAGGTACCTGTACCTACCTATTTTCTTTGAACACAAAGAACAGAAACAAAACAACACAACCAAACTAAACCCTGTAATCTCCACTGATATTGATCCAGAAGACGGGAATTATAAATTACACTAATTTGACATCGAGCCACCTGGGAGGTACATAATCATGACTACTCAAAATCAAGTTCCTGAAATAGCTACGTCTGGTGGAACTGAAGCAAATGAGCAAACATCATTGGTGTCTCTGGTAAACATTACCGGCTTCGATGAATTTGACAAATTCACTCAAAGTATCGACGATAAAGGACCACCAGTGCTCATCTACTTCAGCGGCAAAAAGCAGCCGGATGGAAAGAGTTGGTGTCCCGATTGTGTTATAGGTACGTATATGGAAACTTTTTTTGCAAGCGTTACGCCCCTTATTTTCTACCATGGCTGCTTCAGCCAGGTTGAAGGATTTGATGTGTCTGATCCAGGTTTGCCCTGTACTAAGTACCCCTCCCTGTTCTACAAGTGGCTTCAACAATCTAAACCTAAATAAAACCATATTATAGTAAGTAAGTAACCATGGCCGGGTACATACCTATACTTTCTTTCTTCCTACATCTACTTATTTCAACCAATTAATTTCTATAAAAAGGCCTATGAAGGCTGAAGGCTTCTTCATGGCCTTCCTTATCTGTTATCTGATTAAAATCAACAGATATTTGAAATAAAACATGTAAGCCTCACTTTCGATGAAGGTTTAAATAAATATTTTATGTATTCACTGAAGAATAAACAATATCTTTGTTGGATTACCTACTTAGGATTTAGGGTTTTATTAAAACCTCCTTGAATTGGTTGAATCCTGCCAAAATTATAAAGAAAAAGAAGTTTAGTTTTCTAAACGAATCAAGTTGGTGTGTTTGTTTACTACTTTATTCCTTGATATTTCAAAATGGCAAAAAAGAAAGTAAAAATATCTTACATAGATAACTATGATGAGTTTGTCTTGTTTGCTGATAGACATATGGAGACAAAGAAGCAGGTTTATTTTATGTTCACTGGGAAAAAGAAGGAAAATGGTAGAAGCTGGTGTATTTTCTGCCAGATGGGTTGGTTTCATTTAAAACAAAGATCCTATGATTACGTTCCGTAGGTTTGAAACAAGTACCTTCTTACTGACTTTTTCTGTGTAAAGCTGAGGCCAAACAAAAGTAATTTTTTGACTCGTAAGTAAGTCCTGATAAATGCTTTCTTTTAATAAAAATGACAACTCAATAGTGTTGCACAAACACATTTTTTTTTATATTGACTCATTTTATGCAACTCAAAAAATTATGTTCTTTTGGCCTCAATCTAAGAAACGGAAACAAGTCTGCTTAGCTCTGCTCAGTTGGCTTTCTATGGTTCAGATCAATTTTAGTGAGAGATTCTGACATGAAATATGTAATTAATTTTGTTCATTTAAGTTTTTTTATCTTATTTCAGCTGAGCCTATAGTTAAGGCGTATTTAGAAGAGCTGCAGAGGAGTATTATCTTTGCATATGTGGATGTTGGGGACAGAGAATAGTGAGTTCTATTCCTTTACTGCTTAAATTCCTATTTCCTAATCCTAAAGAGCTGCTTTTGCATGTTTGTATTTAATGTTTGTAACTTTTAGTAACAGCCATGTAACTTAAAAGTTACAAACATACAAAATGTGCAATAAATGTTAGTGGTGTACAGATAGTTACTATTAAATTTTAAATTAATGATTGTTTCTAGAAAATAATAGTGTACCTAGTACCTACCTACAGGAAAAATAAAAATCAATCCTAAAAATATTTCATCACAGAAGAAATATTTAAACACAAAGAAACTATGAAAATAAATAAGTGACAATCATTATTGTATATTTGATAGGTTTAAATAATGCCCAGCGTGGGGATTATGGGCATTACCCCCATGAGATAAAAGCCAATAAGGCACTTATCAGGGAGAGGCCTGCATCCAGCAGTGGACCATTATAGGCTGTTTGGGGGAGTAATAATGTACTTTACAATAATAAATTAATAGGTATGTACAGTACTAAAGTACCGACTACTTTAGCGTAACATATTGACGTAATAGATCCTAGCTAGATAGCTGCTACAGGTCAATTAATTTCTTTTGCCAATCATGATAAACCAAACTCCTTTCTTCTATTTCAGCTGGAAAGACAAAGCCTGTCCATTCCGTACAGATAGCCGGTCGAAACTAATGGTGATCCCCACCATCATCCGGTGGAAAGGAGTCCAGCGCCTGGAGGGGTCCCAGTGCAACAATCGGGAATTGCTACAGATGCTGTTTGAAGATGAAGATTAGATACGGAGGTAAAAACCTGTTTACACGTAATTATTGTACATAAGATTAATCGGCGCATTTTCATTAAAATTTGTATGAAGTAGTCAATGTTTTATTTCAAACTAGATTTGAAAAATCTGGCTAAATAATATAGTAAGTAGGTACGTAGGTATGTTAGTGGTCTTCAGGGACCCCCTACTTTTTAGGTAAAGGCCTCCCCCAGTTTGACCCAATTATCTCGATTTTCTACAACATTCATCCAGTTCTTTCTAAAAAGTCTGGCTACGTACAATACTTTAATTAATTAATGTTGATGTAACAGATTGAAATGCGCGAAATACTCTGAGTAGGTAGGTAAGTACTTCTCACTAATATTTCCTATCCTAGTCAGTTAAAAAAACAACCCTTGAGTGAAGCATAAAGAATTGAAAGAATCCACACTAATATTATGAATTCGGAAGTAACTCTATCGAAAACGTAGCAGACAGTCACGTTTTCACGGCTGAACGGATCGAAATGAAATTTGACAATGAGGTAAATGGCAAAAACGTGCGAAGCCGCGGGCATTAGTTAGTACACAATAGTATTTTATAGAAAGCTGTGAGGTGAACCTGGAATCGTAAGTCCATTTCATTTTATTCGTTTTAATACACCTGATAAAATATTTATATATGTACAAAAACTTAGCTTACTTACTTAACTTTGAGCAACATAAAAAAAACTTAATATGTAGGTAAGCAATCCCACTAAAGATATATAGTATAGTCCAATACTTATTTATAATTATAACTAAATCCAATAGGTAGATTAGAACAAAGAGAAATACATACTTTTTAAGAAAACATGTATCTTCCAAAATTACTTAAGTAAGTACTTATTTATATGTTATCCTGCAGGTTGTTACTTTAAAACACGTTTAAACATTTTAAGACTCGGATATTTGCAGATAAGATAGGGAAATAAGTATCATCCGATAAACTTTGGATTAACTGTAAGTGATTATCACAGCCTAACAAGATTGCAATGTAAAAACAACAAAGGACTTTTATCACAGTTTTTAGATAACATTATTAAATAAATGCACTAAAACTAAAATAATTTGTTTTAGACCTGGAATTTGAGGCCCTGTTTAAAGGATTTTATATGTTTTTTGTCCTGTCTATGGTTTTTTTAGGTTTTATAGAAGTACACTTCACAAAATTCTCAATATGTTTTAACAGAGCCTCACATTTAACAATGTAAAATTTTAATAGAAGATTTTGTTTATATCTTAAATTAATCTTATTTATAAAAATGATGGGCCTTAGGTAGGTCTATAGCATAAACATGATGATGCGATTTCCATCACATTGCAAGGGTTTGCTTCGTTGAGCGAATGGTTCCCTGCATACCGACTCCGTGTTAGTCGATTCCGCAACGTCGACTCTTGTTAAGGCGGTCTTTAACGGCGAGCGTCCATAAGCCGCGTGCTACCAGGGCGAATTCACTTGACGTCGAACCTCTGGACTGCGAGCCATCTACGGACTATCCTAGCTTTGTCAAGTACAGTCGCCAGAATGAAAAAATCTCTCGCACATAACCGAGCTGCGTAATTGAGGATTAAGACCTATTCAGATCGAGGTACACGTTATTTGGTACCCAAAGGGGCAGCGAAATCTGAGTGGGTTATGAAAGTCTGAAAGAAAGGGTCTTTGCGATCAAAATAGAAACTAAAAAAGACAGCGGCATTTTGTTTAGTGCTATGTAAGGGTGCGTCGAGATTAACATGTTACACAGGGTGCCACGGAATGGGTGTACTAAGCCGAAAGGGGGTGATTCTGGACGTCGAGGGGTTTAACGTTTATTCCATTTTTTTTTTAAATTCGTACATTTTTACTGTTTTGAAAAAACATTGAGACCTTTTCTCTTCATATTCGTGTTCTTTTACGTGTATTCTTACATTATTATTACTTATTTAGAAATTTCAAAAGATTTAGGTAGGTACATAAATTTTATGTAATAATTTCATGACAAGCTAAAAAAAAACAAGCAAATAAACATGAAATATTTTGTAACGTTAAATAGTGCAAGAGCGCGTGTAAAAGAACACAGGAAGAAAAAACTTTATTTTTTGCAAAAAAATATTCGACATGGAAAAAATCCTTAGTCACAAGTTGATTCGGCTTAGTACACCCGATAACTTACTACACGTCCACATTATTAAACACATTATGTATGTCGTCCACATGTATGTCGTTATATATGTTTTTAAATAACATGATTTGTTAGGCTGAGCGCAGACTTGAGTCACGACAGTTTTAAGACAGACTATTGCTTTACAAAATGTATGAAGATGCAAGACAAAACAGTTTTGTTTCCGTTTTAAGGCAGACTTTCTATGTGAGGAAAGTCTGTCTCAAAACTGTCGTGACTCAAGTCTGCGCTCAGCCTTACTCAATCTGAACGCACCTTAACTTAGTGATGGTACCCTACCAACTTCTACCAAGAAAGGAATGACATCAATATTTCTTTTATAAGGTCTATCTATGCTGTAATAGCCACGTTAGCTAAAGAATCAGTCAGAGTCTCATCGGGTTCGTCTATAAGGGTGAGGTCTTTAGTGGGTACTGAGATCAGGACATCGTAGAATACTTTCTTGCTTCGAAGGAACGCGCTTTTGTTGTCGAAGATTACAGAGTCTGAAAATAAAGAAAGATAAAGTTAAATTAGTACCTATTATACGTTAAAATGTGTTTAGGTAGGTAGTAGAAACTGTTCCAATAGTATTTAAGTAGGTAATTTTGAATCAGGGGACAATTCTTCTAACCTTCCGCGATTGGTGATCAGTAGTGTTAAAAATACACAGAAGAAAGCCTACCAGAGAAAGGGCAGCAGCCCTTCCTCCAGGTTAAACCTAGCAGTCTGTTTCGACCCCCACGAGTCGAGTTGGAAGGCGATTATTACGCCACTATTGTACCTAAACTCATGGTATAATACGAAGATTCGAGACCTAGATCTAGGTTTTAGGTTTTCCATTAAATTCTTCAAATTTGGTTTCCATAATTTGAGCAACGCTAATGAGCTTTGCACATGGATAAATCAATTTTTCCCTTGAAATGAAATTTATTTAGATAAATTTCATTTCATGTTCCTGCGATTAGTCACAGGAACATTTTCTCTTTTCGGGAATTTAAAGAACGCTATTTTACCGCCTTTCACACTTACAGTTATAGAGTAACCGCCCATTTTATTTCAAAGATTTATCCGATCAACAACGCGAGTGATTCACCGGCGTCAATAAAAGTTTGATAGTCACCGGCAAATGAACGTAACCTCTCATTTTGGTGGCAAGTGGGCGGTGGGTGACGTGGGCCTGGGAAGATCTCGGAGTAGCATACCTTGTATTATTTTACCCTGCCTAAACTCAGAAATAGACTTACAAGTGGCAGGTCCACTGACGGCGAGAATGCCGCAGTCCACAGCACCCTCGTGTATCTTGCGCGGCCCGTGCACAACTGTCTCATTGCCATCCTCGTCGCGCCGTTTTATCACGAACTTTATGTCGTGGCTGTCCACGCCGAAGTCCCATCTGGAAGAACATAGAGTTTCATTTCCTCTGTTTTAATAAATAGGTCATTTCACACCTATGCTAGAGCGTAGGTCAAATTCGCTAAGGATCGTGTGTGTCGCAGAGGGACTTGCCAAACAATAGGATGTAAATTTTTTGTCAAAAATAAGCCCACACGTTTAGAGGTTATGCTTGGCGTGGAAAGAGAAGACGAGAACCGTAAACCACCACCAGAAGTGAAAACAAAATAATTGTTTGAAGAGTTAGAAACAAATTAAACCGACAAGAGCTTGTCCGACCACGCCAAACCACGCCTTTCATTTCGACCGCTAAACACCATTAACTTTGCTTGCTACTTTATGCGAAAATTATGTAAAATGAGAGTTTGGGTCAAATTTACATTTGCTACCACACATTTTTTAACGCATGACAGATTTACTTTCAATGTATGGAGGGTACAAAAATGTGAGGAATTTACTTTGTGGCAAATCCACCCCATTGACTTGAGTAATGGGGTGGATGGGATTTTTTGAATATATCAAATGTACAACAACCCCAGCAAAGGCAATTTGGTTTTTGGCCAATTTTATATCTTTTTGGAAGTTTTACTGACATTAAGTATAAAGGCACATAGGCTACCACATAGGTCCACGGCTGAGCTTGCTTCCATCAAACAAGGGGGGTTTGCGATAATCATCACGCACGCTTGGCGGGCGGAGAGATCATAAACACTAGCTTGCGACAGGCCGGCATCGGACGCTCCGCGCTAATCGCATCAGACGGATTTTTTTAGCGTAATGCCGGGTCGTCCGTCCAGTCGTCCACTGTGGTGGACGCACTCGCACGCCCGCTTCATCCTCCCTCCCCTACCCTCCCGCGCTCCACGCTACCGCATCGCAATTCGCATTCGTATAAAATTCGTCCGCTTGCTACGAAAATCCGGATGTCAATGTTAATAATTCGTTTGCAAATGGCGGTCGCGTCGATAATCCAATTGCTGTGGATAATTCAATGCAATTCGGGTGTTTACGGGCATAGATAACGACGAGATAAATTGATACTATCCTTAGTTTTGGATGGTCAACATCAAACAGCGTAGTAGTTACCCTTCCACGTTTGTATGGAAAGATGAGCGACTCGTTCAGCCTTAACAGTGGACCACCCGGCATTACGCTCGAAAATCCGTTTGATGCGGTCAGTGCTGATCATCCGATGCTGGCAGGTGAATACGAACCCTAAAGGAATCCTAAAAGGATTGGAACTTACTTGAGTACACTATCTGCATCAGCACATAGCAGGTCCACCGTATGCTTCTCTCCAGTCTTGATGGTCACGCGTTGGTATTCCTTCACGGAATCTGTAGCGTTCTTAGCATAATAGTGTTTCGGGACCTTGCCACCGGGTTTTACCTGAAAGTTCAAAAAACTGTTCAGCCCTAGATTTAGCTGGACTGACGAAGTTATCCCAAAGGTCCCAAGGATCGCCTCGACGCTGCTATGAAGGGAGATACCTGGAGGAGTTTTGTATCAGAGGCCAATATCAGTTTACGAGTTTAACGCATTCACTGCCCAGTCTCGGCGGGGCGACCCGCAGAGGTGCGCCGCCGCAGCGACACGGGGAAGTAGACTGGCATGGAGATCTAGGTGTATGTAAGCAAGACCTAGACCCCTATGCATGAAATGAACAGCATGCCTTTGCCCATTAGTGCAGCTGGATCCCAGATCATCCACCGCACTGATAAGATACCTACCTACCTAATTTAGTTTTTGATTAAATCCAATTTTTAATCGACTTCGAAAAAAGGAGGAGGTTTTATGTTCGGCTGTATGTATGTTTTTATGTCGATTTCTCCGTCAGTTTTGGACCATTTTGAAAATAATTTCGCTATTGTATAGAAAATGATCCCAAGGTGGTCGCATAATTTTATTTTCACCACCAGAAGTGAAAACAAAATAATTGTTTGAAGAGTTGGAAACAAATTAAACCGACAAGAGCTTGTCAGACCACGCCAAACCACGCCTTTCATTTCGACCGCTAAACACCATTAACTTTGCTTGCTACTTTATGCGATAATTATGTAAAATAAGAGTTTGGGACAAATTTACATTTGCTACCACACATTTTTTAACACATGACAAATTTGGAACAACAGTTTTGGAACGATTTTGAAAATAATTTCGCTATTGTATAGAAAATGATCCCAAGGTGGTCGCATAATTTTATTTTCGAATTAAGTAGTATTTACTCCTCAAAACTTAAAAATCGTGTAAAGTCAAAGGATTCGTAGTCGGTATCTAGTTTTTTCAAAACTATCAAATTATGTTAACCATAAATTCTTCCTCATCTCTTGCACGGTTATCGCGCGGAGGCGTTTCTTCTGACGCATCTTGGCTAGTTTTATTAAATTAACAAATAATGCTGGACAATTCACACAGCACTATAATGATGACTGTCCGCTTAGCCGAATTTCGACCACGGCGGCCAGTCTCATCGAAGACTAGCCAGATGCGCAGGACATATTAAAGTGCACAAGTGTGCCCGCTACGCCACAGAGGTCGTCAGTCATTGTTAGCGAGGTTATTAAGAAGCGTTAGTAGAAAAGTTATGTAGGTAGGTACTTACAATTAAACTACACCTAGGGTCTCCATTGTCGTCCAGCAGTGAGCCTCCATAGTGCACCGGAAGTTGGTCTGCGTCGATGATATTCAACAGCTGCGCCTGCCACTTCTTGCAGTCGCTGCCGATTATCTTTATCTTGGATATCGTGTACTCGTGCATGAATTTTTTTACCACGGAGAACGCGAGGGCGAATACTTTAGGGGCTGGAAGTAAAAGAACGGGTAAGAAACATGGATGTAAGTAAAATTCACAATGTCTTTGAGCCAGCGTCTTGGAGACGCTTCCGTCCGACTGGTATTGATATGGATCAGTTGAGCAGGTAGCTCAACTGATCCATGCTAGATGATGCTATGTGCTCTATTTTCGCATCTCTGTCTTAACCATATAAAATAAAACTATTATAGAGGCATTAAAAAAAGCTTATAATAGGTATCAGAAACTGGCTAACGTAATTTTTGGAAATTCCTTTCTTATACGTAATAATTAGATAAAATAGGTGGCGGCGCTAGTGTGAGGGGAGGCAGCGCCGTGTCTTCCAGACCTTCGTTGTGATACACCGTCTTGTCGTCGGTCGCATAACAGTAACACAAACAACGTCTTTAACGTCCATTTACTTCAGTTGAGGTAGTGGTCAAAAGAATTACAAAAAAGTAGGTGTTTTTTATTTTAGTGAAAATGTTTATTTTTGAACAAAAAGTATGGAACATAGTTGAAAGGGCCTATTTTAATTCTCCAATACGCAGTTACGTGTTTCGTTTTGGCCAATGTTGGACTATAATATAACACAGCGAATTAGACTACCAATTTGCACAAGAAAATGTAACGAAACACGCAATTGCGTATTTTGGAGAATTAGGATAGGCAGATGGCCTATTCTACACCTCTATCTTAGGTACTGTACTTTAAAAAGTGTTACAGAAGGCAGCGTCTAGTAAAAAAATGTGTTTTAGTATCTACCTATATTTAATTTAAGCTTAGTACATAAAAATAATTGTTAGTTTTAAGATTTTGTTTGTTTATATTGTGTTTGTGCAATAACGAGACGATGCCCTCTTCGTATGGTTTAAATTCTCACCATTGACGATGTAGCAGACCTTCAGGATCTCAGGATAGTTGGCTTCGTACAGCTGGAGGAGAGAGAAAACCATCTCGGCAGCCGGCTTCCACGCGTACTGTCTGATGTTGAAGCCTTCTAGGTCGAATACTACCGTCACCTGCGAAATTATCACTGGAGAATAAATAGCGAAGCTCCTCCCACTCCCAGGCGCATGCGCGGAAAATGACGACGGAAAATGACCTGATCAGGCGTCACAAGTATCCATCTACAAAACTGTTTGGTCACTTGTAGTTGTCTCTGTGGAAAATTATCTTCCGCGGATACAATCAGCTAAGTACCTACCTGTTACGTAACTGGTTATTTACGAATGATTTTCATTCCATCTATGTATCTATACCTTACAGATTCTGGCCTCACAAAAGTAGAGAGAAATCCTCTACTGGTACTGTTCGGATAGACCGGTCCGAATCCATAGGAAACCAAAATACGAGATCTCTTTGAATCTAGTAGGTACAGTTACGTAGATGGAATGAAAATCATTCGTAACCAGTTACGTAACAGGTAACTGGTTGTCTCCGCGGAAGATAATTTTCCACTAAGACAATTACCTACTTACCAAACAGTAGCAGAAGCCTTTATTCACAAAGAAAATTATACTAGTATTTACAATTGAAACAATTGAGCTAACTGCAGAGTGTTGCAAACAATCTACAGGTAGCTCAACTGATCCATATCAATACCAGTCGGAAGCGTTCCCAAGACGCTGGCTGCATTGCCACGCTGTATGGCAATGTAAAAAAAACAAACAGTTGTGTAGATGGATATTAAATTTCATCCAGGTTGTCTAGGGATATGGATAAGAAAAGAGCCTGACCTTCAAAGCGGCTGGTCCTCGCGTCTCCGCCTGTATCCTAGCTATAGCCAGGTAGTTCTCCAGATGTTTGACGACCATGCGGATGATGTCCGTCCGGCTGATGCTGTGCAGCAGACCCCACACGTCTAGACCCACGAATGGGACCACGATCACTGGAAAATAATCATTCATTTATTCATCACGGAAGGCGCAACAAGGGTAGAGAGAGTGTCTACGAGGTGGACAGTTGACCTGGCGAGGGTAGCGCAGGACCGGTCTTTGAGCGATCTTTGGTGAGGCCTAGGTCCAGCTGTGGGAGTTTTTTGGCTGAGATGAATCATTTATTAATTGGTCAGACAGACGACATCGTTTTGAAATGAGTACGTTATAGAGAAAGAGTGGTTGAGTGAGGATTGCCTATTACCGGGCAGATGGGTGTCTATACCCAGCAATGCTTAGCAGTGGGTGCTCACGGGCTGAACATCTGTTCAGATTCTGTTGATTATGATTGTCAGATTCTGTTGCATCTAGATGCAAAGATCAATCTATTCGTATCTAGATACGAGTAGATTGATCAAAATCAAATCAGCGCAAGGGGTTCCTCATATCAAGCGAGGGCGAGAGGATTATGTGGCATTTTCAGTTTACGAAAAATAATGCAGCGAACACATTAGATTAGTTTTTCGTATTTTTCACATTAAAATTAGTTTTTCGTAAGCTGCCAGTGTGTTTTTCAGGCACCCAGCTCTCGCGCAAGAACTAAGAGGTATAACGAACGACAAAAGTTTCCAGCAGCGTAATAAACATTGTCACATGAGTGCTAAGAGACGTTGAAAGACAAGAGACGAAATGCAATTTACAAATGGAGGCCAGTAATTTCGCATGGTAATTTAATTACTTACGCTATGCAGTTATTGTTGTCGTAAACCTTGACCTACCCTACGACTTTGTTGACAGTTGCATGCTACAGGGTGTCTTTTATGTAGATATGGGTGTATAGCCAAATCCGAAACAATGACAAAAAGAGGAAAGTCGTCTAAGGGATTTATAAGAAAATAAAAACTGCATAAGTACTTAGTTTTTTTTTTAACTTTGCAGAAATCGAACCGAATATATGCTTGGGCGCTAGTCATAAAGAAACTAGAAATAAGTAACCTGTAATCTTATTATAAGTACCTAAACTGTTTAAGGTTTTAATGAGAATAAATTCTTTAAACCGATATGAAACCCTGTATTTTTGCCCCAGCGGATTCTATTGCTGATAAGAATGTTGGCAAAGGAATGCATTATTGTAAATGAAATGGAAAATTTTACAATTTTAGTTTTAATAAATAATTGCTACCGAGCATCTATGTGAAAATTAATACCATAATTTTTAACAATTATTCTATCTCATACAAAGACTGTATTATAGTAGGGTTTAGCCAATATTATGAAACTATGATTCGATATGAATTTTATAAACCCTATTGAAAAGATCCGTAAGCCTGAAGCGACTCTCTCACAATTTTTTTCTAACTCTCGGTGTCGCATTTGCCCATATACTCCCATTTTTTTCTAACTCTCGGTGTCGCATTTGCCCATATACTCCCAAGTCAAAAATCCAGTTAGCCTATAATATTACTATAATATTGAGAGAGGAAAGATTTGATTGTCTGTTTGTTTGTATTGAATAGGCTCCGAAACTACTGGACCCATTTGAAAAATTATTTCACCGTTAGGAAGCTTACTTTTCAGGGAGTGACGTAGGCTATATTTTATCCCGGAATTCCCACGGGAACGGAAACTACGCGGGTGAAACCGCGAGGCGATCGTCTAGTACCTTATACTTTTAACCTTGGACACTTACCAGGAGAGCCTTCCTTGTCGAACCCTGGACTGCCGCTAGGGAAGTGCTTCTCGAGGACCTCTGGACCTTCCCAGCTCTGCAGCGTTGTGTCCACACCCCACTTCTCTCGCCATTTCATTGACTGAAACGTGTTAAATATTATTATACATATAGAATTAAAAAAATACTAGTACCATTTTTAGAACCCCGGATGGTTACCTCAACTCGACTTCACCAGCTTATATTGGTCCACTGCTGGACGCAGGCCTCCCCCTGATAAGCGCCATAATGGCTTTTATTTCATGGGGGGGTAATGCCTATAATCCCCACGCTAAACATGCGGGTTGGGGATCGCAGTTCGGTGGTACAACTGTTCTGCAGGAGGCGCTGCGGCCCACCCCACGGTGGATATCAACTTTCGCGATTTGTTAACATAATTAATCATTTTCGTGATCGTTACGATCGTGGTCACGGGGCGACCACGATCTCTGTAACGCAGTAGAAACGTAGGGGAAATAATAACAAAAGGTACGCGATAAATACCCGATAAAATCATTAATTACGTTTAGAGATTAGATTGAACATTGCGTATAATTTGATGAATTCTAATAAAACAGAATTTAAATATTTTGTAGGCAATCAAGTAATGGCATTGAGCACATAAACCACAAAACAGAGCTTGCTTGGACCTCGACACATCAATCACTTTGTAAGAATTCAGAAACTTAGTATTACGAGCATACTAACTTTGTGGTTAACTATTATTCGGCATAATTAGTTGCGTAGTCTGTTTGTTTGAATATTAATGGACAGTAAAATTAATACTTATTGTGCAAGTTGTGATAACATTTGTGTTTATTCTATTCTTTAATTTTTTAACAAAGAGCCATAGCGTTTATTGACAAATAAATGACAATAAAATAAAAGACCTTATTCTTTAGTTGTAGATATCTATGTACGACTTATGCGTCGACACACTTGCGCCTTCCCATCTTCCGAGGACATCCGTAAGGGTGCGGACAGATTTGGCCGAGGATCTCAAGAGGCGCAAATATGCAGGTCTCGAAAGATTCGGGGGTACGGAGCTAATAATTGCAGAGAACCACGTGTTCCCACATTTAGGGGACGCCGCGGCGGGGCGTGCACTAATTTATTCCAGTTTTCCCCCTTGAAAAATTTTTCTCAAGGGGGAAAACTGGAACGCAAAAAAAATGAATTCCAGTTTTCCCCCTTAAGGGGGATTTGTCAAGGGGGAAAACTGGAATAACCCTTTTTTTCCTCAACTAAACTTATTTAACACTATTTTTTTTCCTCAAATCAACCATTATAGGAATACAATAAATGGGTAGGTATATCAGTAAAGTGAAGGGATAGTGGGTAACTGAAGGTAAACTAAGAAAGAATGTCGTCATAGCAGACATCCTTAAAGTCGGCATTTTAATAAAATTAAACACAGGTAGGTAATTACAAGCAGATTACAGAGTTTTTGTACGAAACAACTACGAAGTCTAGTACAACATTATATTACCTGGTAAGATTTTACTCGTTTTTTGGGCTGTAGAAAAACGTTATATCCTATTCTACGTGTACCTACTTGCAAATATTAATTTTAAAGGTATTTTATTTGGTTTTATCAGATGTGGCTAATTACTTTGTGGTTTTTGCTTGACTTCGGTGGAAGCACTAACTTATGCATCGACATAGGTACATAAAAACCATTCCAACACAAGTAATTAACGAAGAAAATTACAATCAAATAATAGAATCAAATTATAACTAGTATTTTGAAACAATTGACCTAATTGAAAACTGTAGCTAACAATCTACAGGTAGCTCAAGTCATCATCATCATCATCGGCCTATATTAGTCCACTGTTGGACATAGGCCTCCCCTAATGAGCGCCAAAGCGCCCTGTCTTCAGCTTGCCGCATCCAGCATCTGCCTGCAGTCTTTCGCAGATCGTCATCCCACCTGGTAGCTCAAATGATCCATATAAATACCAGGCGGAAGCGTCCCTAAAGCGCTGGCTGCGGCAAGTATTTACAACGGGATATTATATTATGGTATATATCCCGTTGTTAATGGCTTTAGTGTTAATAACCATGATGAATTTAAAAGTTTTATTTCATTTCCAGTTATTTCTGATTTTCTATCAGTTATATCTGATAACTAGCTGGTCAGTCTATTCTCCCAATCTTTACGAAAAAAACAGTTATTAATATTCTAAGTTTGTTAGCGTTACTAAAAAATCATAATTATTCTCGTTTCAAGTTCGTGCCCCTGACCTACGAATGGTTTAAAGTTATAACACGCTTAAAACTAGTTTTTAACACGTGTGCGAGTTTTTTTCGGTTAAGATTTTGATGGAGAATTGGATTTAAATGGAAACTCTAGTACACAACTCTAAAGCCGGGTTTCCACCGCGAAAGGGTAATGAGCTGGAAATGGTACGCGGGGTGGACTCCTTTTAAATGAAATAGGTATAAATTTCCACCAACAAAGAGTTTTGTCTGTTGATTTCCACCGCAAAAGAAAAATGAGGGAGATGAGTGAGCGGAGCGGAGCGTCATTTCAACGCTTTCTGCTCGGTCATTCCTTTTCGCTAGACTATTTGTTGGTGAAAATACAAGTAGGTATGATTTACAAAAAAATAAGAACTAAGACCTGGCGTCTTCACTAACGTGTTCGTGATGATGGGCAGAACATGCAGTTTACGCAGTGTCAGTGAATTACCAATAACCCTGTATGTTCTCTGCCTATGTCGTAGACCGAAATCTAGGCTTAGCTAGGGGCCTCATCATCATCATCATCAGTCTATATTAGTCCACTGCTGGACATAGGCCTCCCCTAATGAGCGCCATAGCGCCCTGTCTTCAGCTTGCCGCATCCAGCATCTGCCTGCAGTCTTTCGCAGATCGTCATCCCACCTGGGCGGAGGGCGTCCTACACTACGTTTGTCGAGTCGTGGCCTCCACTCAAGAACACGTTTACCCCAGCGGTTGTCGGTTCATCGCGAGATATGGCCGGCCCACTGCCACTTCAGCTTGCTAATTCTTTGAGCTACGTCGAATGTCGATAACTTTGGTTCTCTGTCGGATGTATTCGTTACGAATCCAATCCTGCAGAGAAACTCCGGGCATAAGCCCTTTCCATAGCTCCTAGGGGCCAAAGTGCTCATAAGTGTTGCTAACTATTAGAGATTTAAATACATAATACAGGGTGCCACGAACCATGTGTACGTACTAAGCCGAAAAGGGGTGACTCTGGATGTCGAGGGGATCAACTTTAGTTCTATGACTTTTTTCATTTCGAACATTTTTAAACTTTTTTGAATAGATAATTCAGGTTCATATTTGTATTCTTATAAGTGTACCTATATGAGGTATTTGCGGTAATGTGTGATTGTGTCGTGCTACATTTTGAAGGCTTTTCCCTTCTCATTTTGCGTAAAAACTGAAATACCGGGTCGGATTTTTTATGGTTACCAATCAATAACATGTTACTTGGGTGAAAACAAGTTTCCAGAGAGGTATTTTTTTATTTTACACCACACAAAAGGCTTTGTCGCTGAGCGATCATATCGCCTAATTTATATGTATTTACAATATTTTACAAATGAAACCTACAAACTAATCTTTACAGAAATAACATAGAGCAAGGTTGTAAATTGTGCGGGCTTCTTCAGCTGTTTGCATCACCTGTTTGTACCTGTGTCCAGACAAATGTTTTTTTAACCCCCGACGGAAAAAGAGAGGGGTGTTATAAGTTTAACTTGTCTGTCCGTGTATCTGTCTGTGGTGTAGCTCCCAAACAGATGAACCGATTTTCGTTTAGTTTTTTTTGTGTCATAGATAATTTTATCTCGAGTGTTCTCAGCCATGTGTCATGAAAATCTGTTCAGCCAATAAACGTCGGCGGGTTTATTAAATTTTAAATTTTGGTCTTGTCTATTATATTATCAGTTGTTTTTTATTTATCTATAAGTAGGTACTTACTAATATAAAAACAGGAAAGATTTGATTGTTTGTTTGTATAGAATAGGCTCCGAAACTACTAGACCGATTTGAAAAATTCTTTCACCGTTAGGAAGCTTACTTTTCAGAGAGTGACATAGGCTATATTTTATCCCGGAATTCCCACGGGAACGGGAACTACGCGGGTGAAACCGCGAGGCGATCTCGACTTTGTCGCTGAGAGACCACATCGCCCTATCTATATCAGTTAAAGTGTACTTACATCTCTTAGCATTTTCTCAGCTGCTACCGGATCCCATTGTCTTGCTGGAATAAAAACAGTAACATCGTGTAAATTATACCTACTTGTAAGTAACGTACTCGGGCAATTTTATTATGGAAATCCCCAGATAGGTACCTACGTTGTAAATTATTGTGATACGTTGTGAATAATATGATGGTAAATCTCCAAAATAAAACTCAAACTGGACATAAAAACGGTAAAGTTTTTTATTATGATTTTTTTTTAAATTATTAAAATTTTACCATTTTTTCGCAATTATAATTTAATTTTAATCAACCTCATTAATTACGTTATACAAAATCAGAATGTTTCCACGCTGTTTTGTAGGAAATTTCATGGAGAATCCAAATATATATAGATGTTACGAGGTGTTAGTAGATAATAATCAAGAAATAAGCGAAATAATGCATTGCGATGCATTTCCGCGGATTTTCCGCGGATTTTTGCGGAAGTACCTGCCGGCTGCCACACAACGGGGGTAGCGGGGCGCAGGTCGTGCCACTTGAGGGGATAATCAACCGGACTCGCATCTCGATACTTCGAGACGTGATCGTAACGTCTCCTTTTTCTATGAGATTTGGCACAGCAGCGCCTCTATCGTCCGGACCTGAACTACGCAAATCCCATACAAAAATGAGACGCCACGATCATGTCTCGATATTGTCGTTATCTGGACTCAGGGCTCTGACAATGAATCCCAAGCGATTTGTTGATGCAAACCATAAAAATAATAAAATTACTTGTACTAAAACTTGTTCCAACTTAAACTGGTGTGCACTTACCCACTTAGGTACCTTATTATATACTTATAAGGTTTTTTATCGCGGAAAAACGCCTGCGAAACCGCGGACGCAAGTTAGTTAAAATATGACCTAGGTACCTATAGTAACTACTTATAATAATACAAGTTTATGCCCGCGGCTTCGCACGCGTTGTTTCTATGGAAACGTTTTGAGGTTATTTTTATCCCATGGGAACTGATTTATGGGATAAAAATCGCCTATGTTTGATTCCAGGATTAGAATTACCAGTATACAAAATTTCAGCCCGATCCATTCAGTAGTTTTGGCGTGAAGAGGTAACAAACATCCATCCATCCATACATCCAAACTTTCGCATTTATAATAATAGTGATGAGCTATTGTTTGGTCTGACAATCAAAAAACTCACCTCTAAGCCACCTCAGGAGGAAATGATCATCGTGTTCTGGTCTCATCACATCTTTCACGCTCCTTCTGAACTGAAACAAAATAAATACTTTAATAACATAGCATAGGTACGCATACTATTATAAAACACAGGCTACGAGAGATAGCTATACTTAATGCGTAGTGAGTGCACGAAGGTGTAAATGCAACGGTACTTTCAAACAAAGGGTGCAATAATGCAGATCAGATAACTCAAGAGAATAAGGTAGGTACCCGTCTGGTTATGGTCATGGTATAACCATAGAGTTTTTAATCTCCTTCGTTCAGAAAAGCTTCCCTGAATCTATGATTTCCGTTGCCAAGCAACGCTATTGACAAAGCCATTCAAATAATAAACAAGATTTCAGAAGTAAATAATCTAAAAGGGGCGCCATAAAAGTTGAATCATTTGGAAAATTGATTTATTTTCTACGTTTAATCAAAGATTTAGGACAATATATTAAAATCATGGCGGAAGCGGGCGGCGACAATATGTCCCAGTTCAGTACGGATGGGGGTCAGGATACGGTGGGACTCCCGCGAATCGTGATGGTGACAGAGGGCGACGAGGATTCGCCTTCTTCCGCCTCCTCGACATCCCCCGACGAAGACAACTGGGCAGACCTCATCAAGCGCACGGATATCCCACCAGAGTACTGGCACATACAGAAACTAGTGAAATACATGAAGGCCGGGAACCAAACCGCAACCATGGTCGCTCTATCCTGCCTCAAGGACCACGACCTCACCATAGAGGTGAACCAACGAGCTATTCAAGACGTTGGAGGCTTAGAGCTCCTCGTGAATTTGATGGAGACGAGGGACCTATGCTGTATTTTAGGTGGTCTAGCTATACTGAAAGATATCACTCCAAACATAGAAATTAGGAAGAAAGTGACGGATTTGGGAGCGATCCCGCTTCTCGTTAGTCTGCTGTCTGATCCGGCGAGGGATGTGCAGATTCTCGCAGCCGAAACTATAGCTAATCTAGGAAGGATTAGGAAAAGCAGAAAGTTTTGCAGGAAGTTCAACGGCATACCGAAACTAATTGACTTGTTGGATATAAAGGAACGGTAGGTAATAGGTACTTTGTTTATTGATTCTATATCTGACTTTGAAAAGAGAGAAAACTTTGTTCGGTCAACGCTCGCACATACAATGCAACTATTGTAACTTTATTATTTCTTAGGTATTTAACGACGTCTTGTGAAGAGTTGAATCAAGATGAATTGAAGTACTTAGATATTGCAAGAGCAGGGGCAAAGGCGCTATGGTCCATGTCTGCATCCCAACGGAACAGAGAAGCGATGAGGAAGTATGGGATGGTGCCTCTCATAGCAAGGATGCTAAAGACAATCCATTTGGATGTAGCAGTCCCAGCCGCTGGCTTGCTACAGATGTGTGCAAACGAAACTTCCTTTCAACTGGCCATACAAACAGAAAATATGGTTTCTGACTTAGTCATGCACTTGGCAAAAGAAGACAAAGATCTCAAAGTAAGTACCTACCTTAAATGTGAATGTACAAGTGTCATTGGCGCGACAACCAAAGTAAACAAAACTGGCCGTAAAAAACTAAAACGTATTATTGCGAAAGTAAAGCCCGGCCGTTTGCATTCTTTGTCAATGCAGGGTCCATTAAGATGTCATTAGGAAGGTGCTAAGTAAGCGTAATATTGCATCCGAGTGAGTGTCAATAAATTTCAGACGTACTGCAGCCTTGCAATTTACAAAAGCGCCAGTGATCCGATCACTAGAGACATGATTAGACACGCTGGAGGTCTAGAACTGTTAGTCGAAGCTGCCTCTGACTCCACAAATCGTCCGAACAAGCCGTTGATGGCCGCTGTTACTGGAGCTCTGTGGAAATGCTCCGACAGTGACGCCAGCATTAAGAAACTGGACTCTCTCGGAGCTGTTTCAATCCTCGTGAAGTTATTGGACGATGAGAATGATGGGGTGTTGACGAATGTGGCTGGAGCTTTAGCGGAGTGTGCTAAATATCCACCGAATCGGGAGAAGATCCGAGCTGCTGGTGGCATGGCTATGATTGGTTTGTGCCTTGTTAATTCTTCATTCATTATATAATTGATTAGTTTTAGGAGCGCTGGCGTGGGATTACAACTTCTTTTCGTTTCCAGTTCACCACCTGAACAACACACACAAACCATTGCTGCAAAACGTACCGCTAGTGATTATGGAATGCGCAAAAGAACCGAACTGCATGCGCGAAATAGACGAGCTAGATGGGGTCAGACTCGTCTGGTCTTTACTCAAGAACGACTCCAAGGATGTCCAGACCAACGCCGCGCTAGCTCTGAGCCCTTGCGTGCAAAACGCGCAAGATTCTGGAGAAATGGTCCGCTCGTTCGTGGGCGCCTTGGAGCTGACAGTGGACCTTCTGGATTCGGATGACCATAACGTGCTGTCGGCGATCTGCGCGGCTATAGCCACTATTGCTCAAGATCATGAGAACTTGGCTGTTATTTCTGATCACGGAGTTGTTGCGAAACTTGCTAAGCTTGGTAAGTATTTACTTTTACTGTCACGTTATCTTCGAAGAGCGTAGGCGTAGTTTATCTATCTATACTTATAATAAACCTGTAACAGGTTTAATTCTGTACATTGAAGATATTTTGGAATTTTTTTGGAGGGCACTCTATTATCGATACTGAAGCCAAAACTATAACTTTTTTCATTCATGTCTGTATGTCTGATTCTTAAACGCGCATCACGAAACTAAGTGGTATACAATCACCTAGACCTAGTACGTACTAACGAAAAAAAACTTGCGGTGGTCCAGTCAAATGGATCAGGGTCCCAATTCTGCAATAAAATTGTTTACAATGATGAATCATCGCAGAATCATCACGTAGAAACCTTAGATTAATGAAACTCCAAATAGTGCGTGCGAGATAATTTGATAGTTTCAAACTTGACACTTTGACGCGCGTCTCTCCATCTGCATTCATCACAATTTCTTTCATCTAAGGTAGAATACCAATACGTGTCATTCTGTGACGATACCACTGTCATAGTGAAGCGAGTAGTTTAGCAGAATAGAGCCCCAGCTGAACGGAACCATGAGTAAGAAGTGAAACGAGTATGACACTTTTCGACACTGGCGCTGGCCGAGTCCTTGCTAAAAGTCGTGTGGATAAAGAACGGGATTGAAGATGACAACATGTTATCCCCCGTAGACTACACGATTTATACACAATTTAACTAGGTACCTAAATATAGATACCTAGTTTTATATTAAAAGCATAACGGGTCCATTTCCCTGCATCAAATATTTTTTTGCATGTCGTTTCATAACCTGTCATCGGTTGTGTCCAAGATGGCGGCACATTGTATGAGAGAAACTGTGGTTAAATGTGAACTTAAATAGTCGGCAAGTATGGCAATCACGAACAAAGTCGCGGGTACAGCTGGTATCGTAACAATTTCTTACGTCGAGCATCTTCACCAATCAGTACCTATTCAATAAGTTATTGAAGATAAGTACCTCTAAAAACGTATTCGATTGTTATTGAAAAGCCAGTCACTGTACTTAATCTGTGAAGAAAGCCAAGGTGGTATTTGCTGCAACAGTTACCTGCAACCTTTTTGGCAACGAAATGTTAACGATGTCCATAACATTTAGTCGCATAAGCAGATAATTGACTGGTAATCTTTTATAAGGTATTTGTTCAAGAGTGTTATTTTATTACGGTAGAGTTGTTAAAGTAGGTATATAATTATGTAGTTGACATTTGCCACGTTTTTGGAAGACTATCCGAATTAAATCCCTCTGGCCACGTGGTCTTACTGCCTTCGTCCTACCGATCGGACCACATGAACTTTTTTTCAGGTTGGTTCGATTAATCGGACTATAAGAATTGTAATTCCGCTTCGTCCTACCGATCGGACCACATGAACTTTTTTTCAGGTTGGTTCGATTAATCGGACTATAAGAATTGTAATTCCGCTTCGTCCTACCGATCGGACCACATGAACTTTTTTTCCGGTTGGTTCGATTAATCGGACTATAAGAATTGTAATTCCGCTTCGTCCTACCGATCGGACCACATGACGGCCGCTTCGCGGCCGAATGGGTGGTTTCTAAATCAAACCTAACAAACCTACTGTCACATAATAACAATTCTATGTAGACAACAGCTCTTTTAATATGTTCCTATCCATTTTTTTTACATTTTTCGACCAAGCGAACGGGAAAAAAAGTTCATGTGGTCCGATTAGTGGGACTACGTGGCCTAAGAAAACGTCAGTTTCTATAGTCCGATTAGTTAATCGAACCAACCGGAAAAAAAAGTTCATGTGGTCCGATCGGTAGGACAAAGGCAGACTTTTTTTCCGGTTGGTTCGATTAATCGGACTATAAGAATTGTAATTCCGCTTCGTCCTACCGATCGGACCACATGACGGCCGCTTCGCGGCCGATGGGTGGTTTCTAAATCAAACCTAACAAACCTACTGTCACATAATAACAATTCTATGTAGACAACAGCTCTTTTAATATGTTCCTATCCATTTTTTTTACATTTTTCGACCAAGCGAACGGGAAAAAAAAGTTCATGTGGTCCGATTAGTGGGACTACGTGGCCTAAGAAAACGTCAGTTTCTATAGTCCGATTAGTTAATCGAACCAACCGGAAAAAAAAGTTCATGTGGTCCGATCGGTAGGACAAAGGCAGTAGGACCACGTGGCCAGAGGGAATTAAATGATTTTGTTACTATATTTCGTACGTAAGTAGGTAATATACGTATAAAATTTAGTATAAACAAAAGGTATGTATGTATTGACGCAAATTCGAATGAAATACGATACATTTAAAAAAAGCTTATGATAGATATCGTCTACGCGCGGTCCGATTTTTTGATAATTCCTTTGTATAACGTACCTATAAAATTAAATATGTAGTGGCGCCACTATCGCCCCTACTCTTCGCCTTAAATAATCCAGAGGAAAAATGTGGGCAATTCGTCTTAATTTGACTAAGCTAAGGAGTTTATTATGTTTTGTCTAGTCATTACTCAAAGTCCCTTTTCTTTTCATATTCTTAGTATAGATCTAGAGGCGCGCACAACAAGCAACGCAATAGCAATGTGTTATTTACAGGAGCCATACCCAAACAGTGAAACTGAATTTGTAAAATTCTCTTCCAGTTAGCACAACAGACGATCACTTGCGCGCCAATCTTGGAGTCGCCATCGCGTACTGCTGCGATTGGGCATCCAACCGGCAGGAGTTTGGCCAGCGAGGTGCCATCACTCCTCTGGTCAACTACATGACGTCTCGGGACATCAACGTGCATCGCGCTACTGCGTTGGCGTTATACCATCTGTCGTTTTACTCTATCAACTGCGTTACTATGCACGCTGTGAGTATATCACATCATCACACTAATATTATAAATGCGAAAGTTTGGATGGATGTTTGTTACCTCTTCACGCCAAAACTACTGAATGGATCGGGCTGAAATTTTGCACATAGGTAATTCTAATCCTGGAATAGAACATAGGCTACTTTTTATCCCATAAATTCCCATGGGATAGAAATCACCTTTAAACGTTTCCATAGAAACAACGCGTGCGAAGCCGCGGGCGGCAGCTAGTTCTATCTAAAGCTAGCCTTGCACGTGGTTTTAAGCGCGTAATTTCGGATAAAAAGTAGCCTAGGTATTACTTTTTAAAAAAATTAATGTCTATTTATGTAGTGTATTGTATTAAGTATATCAGTTATCTAGTACCCATAACACAAGCTCTGCTTAGCTTGGGGCTAGATAATGCTGTGTGAATTGTCCAGCATTATTTATTTATTTATTATTTAATTCGCATTAAGTTCAAGACAGGACGCTACGGCGCTCAGTAGCGGAAGCCTATGTGCAGCAGTGGACTAAGATAAGCTGATGATAATATAATTCATGGTTTTGTCGGGTATTTATCGCGTACCTTTTACCGTTATTATTTCCCCTACGGTACGCGATAAATACCCGATAAAATCATTAATTATGTTATCAAATCGCGAAAGTTTAAGAAGTTCTTAATGTACGCCAAATTTGATGTGTCCAGAAGTTTTGGAGATTTTAGGTACCTAGTAACAAACATGTTCTCATATTCACAAAAGAACTTTCGCCATTGTAAAGGTAATAAATTTACCTAAGTAGAAAATAGTAAATGAACAAAAACTTATCAAACCTGCTTTAAAATTTATTTTCTTTCTATCGGTTTTTTTTACCTTTCTACCTGTGTTTCTACCTTGGCCACCATCGAACATCGCCATTAAATAAAATTGTGTGAATTTGTTAGATATTTTTTAGTCATTAATTTTTTTCTGGTCGAAAAGAGGACAGTACTAATATCAGTCATAAAGATTAGCGTAAAATGTAGGTAAGTACATCCGCAATAAACTTAACGCTTCAATTTTTGGGCACCGGCTGTAACGAAAGATAACACGAAAATAGGTAATTATGGTCAATGTCAAATGTGTTTATGATTGTTATTGTTGCAACATACCAACAACAAAAACAACAATCAGCATAAAACATTATCATGGAGATAATTTCGATGGCATTGAAGTGGTTTTTCGAAAAGGTGTGCTAAGTAGAAATATGATCTTAAGAAATAGTACTTTGCTTATAGTGTAGCTTTAACTTTATAGTTAAGTTTATTCATCGTATACATATGTATCTGGATGAGATTGGCGCAGGACCGTGTGGAGTGGCACAAAAGTTTGGAGACCTATATCCAGCAGTGGGTGAAGTCGGGTTGCCGATGATGATGATACATATGTAACATTACAAACCAATGCGTTACAATATACCTCTATACATAAGGGAAATACTTAGTAGTTATACAAAATTACATAAAATACGGAAAAAAAAATTGCACACACAACATCCATGGATAGCTTCCACGGTCTCGCACACGTTCTTTCAAGATAAAAACATATACCTATGTGAATTCATTTTAGAACTACCTGTATGCAAAATTTCAGTCCGATCCGTTCAGTGCTTTGGGCATGAAGAGAAGAGATACCTAACAAACATCCAAAGTAGTGTAATAAAGTGTCCATAATGCATTCATGTAAATTTTTTAACGGGACAGGTAATAATTAATTAGTAGTTGCGTAACAAAAACATCGAGTTACCTAATTAAAAATTTAGATTAGCTGGATGATTTTTTATGACGTGCATTATAAAATGACTGACGTACCCACCAACATAATCATACATCCATCAAAACTTTTTATTTCACCTTGAAAATAAAACCTGTTAATAATCACAATAATAATATCCAGCAAAAATCATACCTAAATCGTAAAAAAATAACAAGTTTGACGTAATTTTAGTTAGGTCCCGTCAATTTGTTTTTGCTAACAAACATATTATGTCTTGTTGTTACTATGAAACTGTATGACGTCAATGAATCTATGCAATTTGTAAGAAAGAATCGTGAATTGGAAATCATACGCAGTGATTTTTCCCAACAAAAGATTAAAAATTGCACCTTGTGAACCAAGCTCGATATTTGTTTAAATAATAAATAAATAAATGATGGTGGACAATCCACACTAATAATAATAAGGTATTAGGTGATATACTTATTTACATAGATAGATATTTTTTACTATACATTAGAAAACACCCAGAACACCTGGAACAAATATTTGCAGATCGTACAAACATTTGTCCCAAGGCGGGAATCGAACCCGCAATCTCGTGCGTCGCAGGCCAACCATCGCCCGTCGCGCCGCCCGCCCCACATCGGTCGTCAATTTGAAAATTAATTTTTCCTTACAAAAGATTTCAACGCGCACTTTTTGAAGGAGCTAAGAGCATAAATTACATTTATTTATGATACATAATTTATAGATTATTTACTTATCAATGACGTAATTATAGTTACTAAATTTCTACATCATCATCATCATCATCAGCCTCCCCTAATGAGCTAGCTCCCCTAATTACATAAATTTCTACATATTTGTAAAAAATGATTCTATAAATTATGATGGTTCGATTCGATTTACGTTGGCGTGAGATTAAATTTGTACAGTTTTCTATATTTTCTGTGTCAGGAATTAAACTAGCAGAATTGCTGCAAAACCATATTATATTACATCACACATCTTATTTACCTTTTTTAAATGTAAGTACTTAATGTCTCTGAATGGAATAAAATCCAACTCTTCCCGCGGCTATCGTAAGAGGCGACTAAGTGATATCCACCGGGGGCGGGCAGCAGATCAATTCTACCACCGAACTGCGATCCCCAACCCGCATGCCCAGCGTGGGGTTTATGGGCATCACATTACCCCCATGAGATAAAAGCCAATAAGGCGCGTATCGGGGGAGGCCTGTGCCTGTTGAGGTTGAGGGAATGAAATGTATCTAAATCAGAACCTATCCCCTGCTGGACATAAGACTTTTTGAGTCCAATGCTGGACATAGGTCTTCTCTGATTAAGCGTTTAATCGACTCTTGTCATTAATGCCACAATCCCTATGCTGGGCATTCGGGTTGGGGACCGCAGTTCGGTGGTGGATATCCTATGAATCCACGATAAAACTAACTTCGATTCTGTGATACCCACCTACTTTTGGAGCATTTGATAAGAACGATTATAAGAGTGTTTGTATTAAATAATCCATTTACCTAAGGTATTTTTATAAGCACGTAACATGCCACTTATTATTTTAGTTTTAGTTAAGGTTACTAACTTTCGTTTGACTTCGAATAAAATTTCAGCCCGATCTGTTAAGTTAAGGCGTGCAGAAGTAACAACTTTCGCATTTCATTACAATATAAGTTTTTTTTTGCAGGCTGGCGTTGTACAGTTCCTTCTAGAAACCATCGGTTCCAAGGATGCCATCTTGCAAGAAGCATCTGCAGGGTGTCTCTGCAACATCCGCAAACTGGCCCTGGCTACGGAGAAAATCAAATTGAAACAGTAGCTTTATATCTAGCTGGGCAATGTTGTCTTTTGGAACTCAAATTTAATCCAGCGTTAGGGCCTAAGGTTTATTTACCATTACCTACCACAAGCTGGGCTATAAGCTGAAACACTTCGTAATTTGAATGATGGCATAATATATTGCATAGAAAATGTGCCCTAAATATGGCCTTATAGCAAAACAATACATTGGTAGATTTTCAGTTGGCAGCGGAGGCGGATCATATCAAACTTTAGATCAAATGTGCAACACACAATAGTGTGTTGCATTGCAGTAAATGTTGCAAGTAAATGCTTCTCTGTCTACTTATCTAATCAAAAATCGCTCATGCTCCCCTGTTCTCGGAGAGAAGACTGCCATAAAGACAAAATAAATGGTCCACCCCGTAATACAGTGTTGCCAGCTCACTGGCTCTACCAGAGTTGGAGATCACCAGCAAAGCGGTTTTAGATCGGACTTATCGCACATGCTCTACGAATGCTTTGCGTTTGTAGGTAGATTTTCTTAAATTCTTCGCCAGTGACATAATATACACACCCACACAAGGGTGTGGGCCACACCCTTTTTAAAACAAGATTATGCTAGATACTCTTATAATGTAGAGTACCTACCTAGCATGAATGACGAAATCTGATAAGGTGCGGATTCTTGCATGTCGATCAAAATTAAGGTGACCCTGCTGACCGGACTTTTTATGGAGTTATTTTTATCCGATATATGTATACAGAGGCCTTTGAAAAATTAGGTAAAGTAGTACCTACCTATTTACGTACCTACTAATTATTAGTACTAGAAAACATAAAGTATCTACCTCAATTAAATCGATGTTATTAGATATTCTTATTTATTCTACCTACTCTTTTAACAGACTCCAAAAAGGAGGAGTTTCTATGTTCGGCTTTATGATTTTTTTAAATGTATATTATGTTCGTCGATTTCTCCTTCAATTATCGACTGATTTTGAAAATATCAAATATTAAAGTAGTTTATTTCCTTTAGGCCATACAGGAGTCTTGGACACGTAACAAAATTTTAATTACAAGTCAAACTAGGAAATAAAGTGAGCACTTGGATTTTTAGTTCACATTAAAAGTTATCAATATTTTTAAGGTAAAGTAAAGAAGCGAAGACCTTTACCTAGTTAGGGTGTTAGTTTTCGAGCGGGAGCAAAACTTGTCCCTAGCTTTTTTTATCCTCTAGTCTAAATAATCCGATATTTTGTAGTAAGCCTAAGACCATTGCTTTGAATTTATTTAATATTTAATTGATAATTTTGGCAACTTGCTTGGAGTTTTGTTATAGAAGCGTATTGCCCTTTAGAAGATACATTAATCTTATATAGCCTAGTTATGGGCACAGCGAGTTTATTCTTATTTTTATTTAAATTATCATTATATCATAAATTATTTATATGATTATGTATGTCGCTATTTTCAGGTAGCCGATTGATATTTCTATGAGTGTAAAAAAGATTTCATAAATATATTGACATGGTACTGTCATTAATTATGTTTATTACTTTGAATTTGTCACGTAGGGATTCCCTGGGACCCATATTATAGATAGCACGAACAGCCATCTTTTGCAGCACAAATACGGTGTTACCCTGTTCATGGCCCAAGACGCAGACGAGACTCTCGATCCTTGTGTGGCGGCGGCGCGCCCCTGCGGGTCGCACCGCCGAGGCTGGGCAGTGAATGCGATACACTAACCCGTTCATGGCCCAAGACGCAGACGAGACCATGACGAGACTCTCGATCCTTGTGTGGCGGCGGCGGCGCGGCGGCGCGCCCCTGCGGATCGCACCGCCGAGGCTGGGCAGTGACTGCGTTAATATCTGCAGTGCTCCCCCACAGCAGTATACCATAAAACATAATACTATGGAAG
Organism: Eupithecia subfuscata; assembly: GCA_963564075.1. Classification (NCBI taxonomy): domain Eukaryota; kingdom Metazoa; phylum Arthropoda; class Insecta; order Lepidoptera; family Geometridae; genus Eupithecia; species Eupithecia subfuscata. The sequence continues at coordinate 15,459,151 of OY751100.1, read as the reverse complement.
TAGCTGAAATAAACTAGTTTAGAAGTATCAAAGTCTGTAAAATGACGTATTTTTTTGACTACATACGCTGCAGAACCAAGTCTCTTCGATAGCTTCTCTATGTCAGCCCCATTGAAGTTCACTATCTAAGGTTATTCTTAAGATTATGGTACTGTCTACAATTTCTACAAAGTAGAATAAATCTTATACATTTCGTTTTGGATTCTTAAAGCAAAAGATTATTAAGACACTAAACCAATGTACTATTTTTGAGATTGTATTATTATGGAATACTAGTTTCTGCCCGTTACATCTATAGAAACGTTTTACGGTTATTTCTATCCTGTGGGAACTGATTAATGGGATAAAAAGTAGCCTATGTTTGATTACCGGATTAGAATTAGGTACCTGTATGCATTTCAGCCCGATCCGTTCAGTAGTTTTGGCGTGAAGAAGTAACAAACATCCATCCATACATCCATCCATCCAAACTTTCGCATTTATAATATTAGTGCGATATATAAAATATATATGTATGCAAAATTTCAACCCGATCCGTTCAGTAGTTTTTACGTGAAGGATAACAAACATCCATCCATCCATACCTACAAACTTTATTATAAAACCTCAAATACCTACCTCAATAAAAATTGGACCATTCATATTTTTATTAAAAACGTGACTGACAAAATAAGAAAAGCTATTTTTAGCGATTGTATAAGTTAATTGTTCTTGGGTTTTCCTTCGTGTTGTGTAAATTAAGTTCCTTGAAATCAAAACTTGTTTTAGAATATTTATACGTTTCTTGAAATTACCTACCTGATTAAATATACGGAACTGCAGATTTACGTCAATGGCCTACATTTCTTTTTAAATTTGCAAATATAAATAATTATGTAAGTAGGTACTTAAAATCCATACTAATATTATAAATTTGAAAGTAACTCTATCAGTCTGTCTGTTACCTTTTCACGCCCAAACGGCTGAACAAATCTCGATGAGCTGCAGCTAGTGATAAATAAAAGGGCGATAGAACTAACGTTTCTTTTATACAATAACTTTATGACGTAATTTGATAAATAAGAGGCGGTCTCTAACATTTCCTACGCTACATCTAGAAAATAAATACTAGTATCTCGCTTCGGTCGCCGAATATTTCGACAATGTTATCGCAAAAAATGTTTTAGCCTATATAATATATATAATATAATTTATAATACAACTCTTAGCAGATTTAAAAGTGTTCGTTTTGTAGTGGAACATTATTATAAGGCATTCACTGCCGAGCTACGGCGCGCTACACACAGCAGGGGGTGTTTCGTTTTGGTCAATTTGTATACACCGAATTAGAGTAACAATTTGCACGAATAAAACATCAAGTGCGAGTCGGACTCGCGCACGAAGGGTTCCGGTTAATTGTAAGACCTTGTTTCTTCCCAAATCATGATTCTAGGTTAACAGAAAGTAGTTACCCTGTATATTTTGGTCGAGGAAGAGAATCAAAAATTATTATCTATACTAATATTATAAAGAGGAAAGGTTTGATTTTTTGTTTGTTTGTTTGTTTGTATGAATTGAATAGGCTCCGAAACTACTGGACCGATTTGAAAAATTCTTTCACCGTTAGGAAGCTTACTTTTCAGGGAGTGACATAGGCTATATTTTATCCCGGAATTCCCACGGGAACGGGAACTACGCGGGTGAAACCGCGAGGCGATCGTCTAGTTTTTAATAAACTACAAATTTACGGTTATCAGATTTTTTCGTTATTTGTGCTATATGACCTTGCTTCTTATCACATTTTATGATTCTAGGCAAACGGGAAGTACCTACCCTATAGGTTTTGGTCCATGGCGAGAATTTAAAGTATTTTTTTTTTGTGAATAACCTACAAATTTACTGTTTTCGGATTAAATCCTTTATGTGTGCTATAAGGCGTTGCTTCTTGCCAAATTTCATGATTCTAGGTCTACGAGAAGTACCCCATAGGTTTTGTGTGCATGTGATTCCCTTGGAAATTTCAAAATATTCGGACATAAATGACTATAACTTTTGAATGCGTTGACTTAGAAGTTTTATTACATCGCAGCTTCAAGAGGTTACGGACTTGAGTATTTGACGTTAATTTCAACTCGATACGTCCATGCGTTCCTGAGAAAAGAAGGTTGACAGACGGACAGACAGACAGACGGACAGACAGACAGACGGACAACAAAGTGATCCTATAAGGGTTCCTTTTTTCCTTTTGAGGTACGGAACCCTAAAAAACAACGAAACAATCGATCGCGTATTATGAAGAATTAAAATAGGACTTCTGGAGATGGTCACGTCCGTGCCTCATACCATTGCAATGAAAGTATAAGTATAAGTTACCAAAGCAGAAGCGCGTGTGACTCGCGTTATTGAGAATGAACGTGGTGGCAGAAGTCATCTCAACATGTAAAAGCTTCAAGATGGCAGTTTTGCAATGCCTGTACAATGTACACCAATGTCCTTGCAACCTCAGTACGACCTGTGAGTACGACTCATTACTGTATAGTTCCAATATTACGACAGGCTAAAGGTTTTAAGAGTCAAAAGAGCATTAAAAATGAATTATAAGTTTCCAACGTGAATAATTCTGCGCATAAGGTTTACGTCATCATCATCCGCAGCTGGCTGTTACCTACTTACTGCTGGGTGAGTCAGTTAATTGTTCCCTGCATACCGACTCTGCATAAGTGGATTCTGGCAACGACAGCGCTGAGAGTTCCGAACTCAGAGGGCTTTACAAAAAACGAAAAATTCCAAAGTCTTCTCGTCCAAATTGTATGGTTTTCGTTCGTTGCTTGAGATAACAATTCATCATCATCAGCCTATATTAGTCCACTGCTGGACATAGGCCTCCCCTAATGAGCGCCATAGCGCCCTGTCTTCACTTATAATTACTTGTTATTAATAGTTCGTTTTCTCTTCTACAATAATAATAGACCAAATTTCAGATACCTAAGTTATTTGTTTATTTTATAATAATCGTTCTCCCGATGCATGTTTAGGCAAAAACTCTCGGAGATCGGTTTTTGGAGCTCTTATTTGTAGATTTTATTTAATATAGACGATCAAAAAACAATTTTTTAGGTACAAATATGCGGCGGTCGAAGGTCTGCCTTCGACGCAGGAGGTTCCGGGTTCGATTCCCGCCTTGGGATAAATGTTTGTACGATCTACAAATATTTATTCCATGTGTTTTGGGTGTTTTCTATGTATAGTAAAAATATCTATTTTTGTAATAGTATTAAGTGTATCAGTCATCGAGGTACCCATAACACAAGCTCTGCTTAGCTTGGGGCAAGATGATGCCTTGATGCCTTGTTTGTAGATTGTCCAGCATTATTTATTTAGTTATTAATTCCATATTCACCAGTTTCCATTTCTGGTAAAGGTGTATGTTATTCTACTTGTCAGGTTTGTTAAATTCAGTCAAGAACATATTGTAGCCGCTAGTGGCAGGGTTCCGTAGCAACGCATAGCAATCACTGCACTTTACATTTTCAACATACTTCAAAAAGAAATAAGTTCTCAATTTAGCTACATTTTACGTATACTTAATTGAAATTGAGAGGTTTCGAGGTTATCCTATAACAGTTTGGTTCCTGAAGGATTAGATAGGTACCGACTATTTATAACCTAAAAAAAAACAGTAAATATCCAGGCGGTTTTAATGTTTGTTAAATTTATGTTTGCTAAAGCATTCAGATATAGGTAGGTACCTAGTCAGAGTGGATTCTTTGAGTATGATTTACGAGCGAGTTATTCTAAAAATTTTCAATTCTTTTGTGTTTGTAATAGGTTTTCTTTGTTCGTTTAGAAATCTCTACCATACTCTTATCTCCAAATTTACCTAAGTATTTTTCCCTGTTAGGTTAGGCACTTTGTTGGCAGAAACTTGAAGTAATAGCTAGATGGCTCGCCTAACTCGAACAGCAAATATTAGAACAAAGTGCATGAGCAATCATGCCTCGCAAATAATTGCAAAAACCACAAGTGATTCACACTTAGCACAATTATGGCTCTACATGTTTGTGTTACAACATTCAAGGGTAACCAATCGGATTTTAGACTAATAATTTTTTTAATATTTTTTCATTTTTCCTCACCTCAACCTCAACTGCCTATAGGGATTGGTTCTGCTGGATGCAGGCCTCCCCCTGATAAGCGCTTAGTTGTCTTTTATCTCATGGGGGTACCCATAATTCCCACGCTAGGCATGCGGGTAGCATCGCAGTTCGGTGGTAGAATTGTTCTGCGGGAGGCGCTGCTGCCCGACCCCGTCGCAAAATCCCTTAGTCGCCTCTTACGTCACCCGCGGGAAGAGTTGGGTGGTGCAAATTTTAGGCCGGCTCCACACAGCAGTATATTTTTTTGCTTATTGATTGGCCTAAATTGTTTTACTATAAAAACTATCGTAGTTTGACGAATTCATTACAACATTAGAATGAGATCAGTGCACTTGGTCAGGAGTTGAAAGTTTGCAGAAATATAGTTCTAGATTTGGAATGCACGATAGCCTATTTATAGGCTACTTTTTGTCATAGTAAAATGCGTGCGCAAGTAAATGTTATACCTATCTAAAACAGTTTTTTTTTGCGAAATACAACCTAAATATAAATATGCCGGGCTATATTTTTTACCTCAGCGCAAAATACAAGTAAACTTATTCAAAATGTCACACGTAGGTATTAGGTATTAAAAGTTACTTTAAAGTTATAAATCTGCCTATTAACGTATATAATTTTGCTATTCATCTAATGTAGGTATTTAATATACACTCGCTAACTCTTAAGAGTCATAAAATGACCGTCGTTAAAGTTAAAGGCCATTTAGGTAGCTAACAGTGCAATAAATCAGCAGTGTCATATTTTAACGCACTTTTAGAAAAACCGGTAAAGCAAAGCTAATTTAAATGCGTAGAAGCTGTGTGTTTTTGAATGATATTTTCTGATTATTCATATTTTAATTAACTGTCCTTAATTAACGTTGACATTAGTAACGTTGTTTTATATTATCGTTGTTTACAAACTTGTACTTATCAGTATCAAACACCTCAATCACAATTTTAATCACTTATATAAAATAACATTCGATAGAAAACCTACCAGTTTTATGGTTTATTCTCATAAAGACAGATTCTCAAAAAGACAAATTCTCAAAAGGACAGCTCCTCAAAAATACAAATTGTAGGTACAGGTGCATTCATGATGGATGACCTTAAATCAACTTTGTGCGCAGGCCTAAGTTAAAATAATATATCGACGAGTTCCAAAAACACCTACGGTACCCTAAATTCAGCATTATTTGTCCAAACACATGCGGTACGCATACAAACATGTGGAGATTGCGTCCAAGTAGCGGTACCGCGACCTTGGCCCATGGTGAGGCAACCTGGTCAACAATGCACGCTGTTCAATGTCAGGGAAAGTCGGATGCGCCTCGCTAGTTTAGAATATGCGATTTAGACATACAAAGCGACAAATTACTAATGAAGCTTTATATCCTACTTCAAAAAAGCATATTATTGTACTTAGACCGTCCTGCTCTCTATGCTATTGCGATTTCCCCGTCAAGATGGCCAATTTTGATGATTCTTTTGGTTTTGTATTTACAGGAAGTTATCCCGTGGTGTCCCATATGGTGTAGATTTTTCTTGCTGATGGTCTTTAAAAAAGGTATAGAACCATCGTTCAAAACCGACATAATGATTTAAAAAAATAACAAATGATTTTAAAGAAAATTATATCAATTTTATAAAAAAAAAATACTTATATCCTTTATATGATACGTTCAATTCTTCAAAAACTTCTACTCATTTCTGAAACATACTATTATGTAGACACTAATACAGACACAATGTCTCGTTTCAGAGATGGCCGACAGAGAAATAAATATTATTTTCTTGAGTACCTAACTTATGTAGGAGAAGTTTTTATTCCAGACTAGTTTATGCCCGCGGCTTCGCACGCGTTGTTTGTATGGAAACGTTCAAAGTTGATTTCTATCCCATGCGAACTGATTTATGGGATAAAAAGTAGCCTATGTTTGATTCCAGGATTAGAATTACCTGTGTACAAAATTTCAGTCCGATCCGTTCAGTAGTTTTGGCGTGAAGAGGTAACAAACATCCATCCATCTATACATCCATCCATCCAAACTTTCGCATTTATAATATTAGTGTGATTGAAACTAAGCTAGAGTAATGAAGTCAAGTAGAACACTTAGTACTTTTATTTATACTTTAATTTACCTATTTAGGTACTAATTGAATTCATAGCGCAATGGCAGACTCTATAAAAAAATGCAAGTGTTGCATTCCTAACTAAATTACATTGTGTACAAGTCTTCGATCTACTAGCTCTACCTACTATAGAAACACTACAGCGACTTTAATCCCGTGTTTGTTTGCACGTGCAAAACTGCGGGCAGTAGTTAGGGGCGTCCATTAAATACGGGAGAAATTTAGGGGGGGTGGGAGTCGAAGAATCACCAAAATCGCCACACGTAATTTATGGATGCCCCCTTAGTAATAGTTCAGGTTTTTTTTTATCAAACATTAATTAACTTTATTAAGAAAAAAAAATACAATCAATTAACAGTGTAGTTCTTACTCGATAGGGAATGTAGTCACTTTTTTATGTCGGACGAAAGACGCTTGTCCGTAAATAAAGGTACCTATACTTTACGGTAAAAACTTTAGAGGCGCGAAACGCAAAAATAATTATTTTTTTCATCACTGTGAAAATAGTAATTTCATAACTTTTAATAGATCATAGCGATAACGAGAAAGGTTACTCTGAGGTAACCGTTATCTGAAGACTTACATAACAGTAATGGACTGGTTAAATTTCAGCAAATTGGTTACGAAGAGGCATAACCAGTTTATGTAGACTGTTTCAGTAATTTGAGATGCTTCAGTGGCTAGAGACGAAATTTTGATAAGTAAGAAATTTAATAAGTACCTATAAGGTTAGAGAAAAGTATTTTTTGTACTTATATCTACGAGTATATGACATGTATTAAATATAAGTAGGTCAGAACGTCAGAAGGTACCTTCGTTGCGTAACAGTTTTTTAATGATTTTATTTTATTTCTTACTGTGTGAAACTAAGACCGGATCCACAATGTTGGTTCCCCATCATTGTGGACCTCGGTGCGCGGTGGTGTGAAGCCGCCACACTCAAATTATTTACTTTGGACTGTACAAATAGGTACTGTCCTTATCTTAAGGGGGTACCTACCCTCAAATTGCTTATTTTCAACTCTGTCGGACCTCCATATCTTCCAAACTACTGAATATTTAACTTTGAAATTTATATATGGTAAAGTTCAGGACTTATTCTATCGATCGTATGTTTCGAAAACACGATTCCATAAAATTTTCTCTATAGAAAAAAATCGCAAAGTTACCTCTAATTTTTTACTAAACCCCTAATTTCTCAATAAATACAGATGATACGATCTTGAGATTAAGCATAGTAATTGAGCTAAGTATAAAGAACATTTTATATGTTGCCTTTTTTTCAATTAACTATTCTAATGTTTGTGGGGAGCAAATAACTACTAAAAACTTGATTTTTGGGCTTACGCCGCTTTGCTCTGTCCCGCTCCTGTGAACGCGAAATCCTATGCCTATCCTCTTCACACAATAACGAGGTAGGGTACCGCCTTAAACATAAAACATTATCTGTCTTATCCCGAATCAGATCTAAACAGAATCTGAGTTGAACCAAACAAGGAACTATGAACGTGCAAGATCCAAAGAAACGTTGTGAAAACTAAAACATCAAAACAACGAAACAGGGGGAATTATTATAGTACGCACAAATCTTTATGCATTCTCGTAAACTAAGTACGCGCGAGTAGTGGCTGCGCAGTAGAGGTGTCAGAAGGAATGAATGATTTTGATTACGCACCTACTGTACCATGCGCAGTTTCGCATTCGAATTCATAATTTTATTCGGGACCTTTATCAACGCCAGGTACTTGCTGTTAGTTAAATTACATTAATGCATTAATGTGAACATTTGAGAAGGGTAAATAAAAATACTAAAATACATTTTTTTTTTGTAGGTAGGTGCTTATGTAGGTCTTGCCAAGGTTAAGTGTTCAATGTACCTTCGTAAGTAAAGGTAAGGACAACCGACCACGGACTTAGGTGTTTTTGAGACGTACCTACTTGACGTATTATGTAGGTAGGTATAGGTACTGTGAAAGGGACAATTGAGACGAATCTCAAAACTTTGGTGAGTGCACCTGTACCTTTTCTGTATTTTTGAGAATCTGTCCTTTTGAGAATCTATCTATAACGAATAAACCACCTATAGGTCAAGGTCCCGCCAACCGCAAACCCCTTTGTTTAAACGGATTTCAGGTGAGCAGCGGTGACGTGGCGGTGACATAGTTTCTCCCTTGTGCACTTGATTGGGTAGTGGGTACCTATACATATTAATATGTCGTGCGCATATGGCTCTTCTCCATTGAGATTGAGAGGGGCCGCCGTGGTCGGAAATTCAGCAAGCTACAAGGACTTCATTTCAGGTAAGTAAGTAGGTATTCTGCCTGGCCGTGTGGTGCCGGCTTAGAATACACCACCCTAACTCTTCCCGCGGGTGTCGTAACAAGCGACTAAGGGATATCTAACGGGGGGCGAGCAGCACCGCCTCCGGCGGAACAATTTTACCATCGAACTGCGATCCCCAACCCGCATGCTCAGCGTGGGAATTATGGGCACTACCCTCAAATGATAAGAGTCAATAAGGCGCAAAGTTGCCTGGGAGAAAAGTTGCCTCGCTCTCAGCGCGATAAGGCCAGATATAAGATTTTTTATTTATTTCAATTTCAGGTGTTTATTGTACTTAGTTTTTATTGTACTTAGGACGCGGGCTTCCCACTGATAAGAATGAATGATCATTCTTATCATATCAGTGGGAAGCCCGCGTCCAGCAGGGGACCTATTTGCTGTAGATCACAGAAATATATTGCGCCTGCGTCTTATCTTGTTTGCTTGCGAAGCGACAGGCCAACCGTGCCAAATAAATAATGCATGTTCACTTACGTCAAACGTTGCCACTGAGCATAATGATGGTCAATCCTTTTCTGACTAAAGAGTTCATTGGAATAGTTAATGATTTTGATGTTTATTTCTTTAATTTTAGCTAGATAACGCTGTGTGAATTGTCCTGCATTATTTATTTATATATTTATTCGTCAAATGTACGTGTATTTTTTTACAGGCGTACCCAATCCAATAGAGTACCTAGTCTAAAGATAATAAACTAAATTTAAAAAACCTATTATACAAAAAACATTCATTACAATAATAATAAAACGCCAAGTGCGAGTCGAACTCGCGCACTAAGGGTTCCGTAAGTCCTTGTGACCAAATTATTATGATTCTAGGACAAATAAAAAATTAATACCTAATTGTGTTTGATTTTATCGTGATTATTTTGTTTATTGATATTGTTTGTAAGAACTTTTGAGTTTTAAATGTTTAATTTAGTTGATTATTGTTTTATAATTGCGATGAATATAACAATTGTTCGCCTCGAAAAGACGAAAACGGAATAAAATACCTATTACCTACGAGAAGCACACACATTATAGGTACGTAGCATTATCCTGATGCAACGTATCCCCATTCATTTTGTAACATTTCTGCATTTGCACTAAAGAGTTATTTGCATTATGAAAGTTACATCACTGCACATTTATTAGAGTGCATAATGTCGTTTCTTGTGCTCTTTGTCAATCCCAACGGCACAGATTACAGATAATATTCCAACAGTTATGCAGTGAAAGGTAAATAGGGTGAATGCCTCAGCGATCTGCTATTACCGCCAGCAATCACATTTATCTGGATGACGATGGCGGAAGGAAATAAGAAGAGTTTCCTTAGAAAATCCCAATAACATAATCTGGATGACGATGGCGGAAGGATGTAAGAAGATTTTCTCTAAATAATCTGCACTGTGGTCGACTAACCCAACGCGCGGCTTTACGGCATGAATAGTACTTAATAGGCATGGAAGATTTCACGCATCACTGGTTATATCACTAGTGAAAACAAAAATCACGTGCTACTCCAGTTACATGCATCGAAACCGTGAGTTACTTATAACGCGAGCGTGATTTTTCACGCGGGCTAAGCTACATTACAATTCGCAGAATTCTATCGTGCGAGAGAGACAAAGCTACAGCATGCGACTGTAGCGACACCGTGCCACTAGCGAGAAGAGAGAATTCGTTTAAGTGAAATTGCATCTTATTCTCAACACCATAGGCTTTAATTTATCTGGAGTATTATTAAAACTTGCTTACTGCTTAGATAAATAACGCTCCGTTACAAAAACTTCATATGAAAATGAGTCTTATTTTAAAGGCGTTAAGGTGCTCATTTAATTTAGGTACATGTAGGTACTTGAAATTTATAATACCAGTGATATCATGTTGTGAGAGTTTCACTTCATTTCACTCACTTGTAATCTTTACTTGTTGCTGCTGCACGTGCATGCCGCGTTTTGAGTCGCGTGTTATTTTAAACTAAGCTCACCTGAGATTGTCTGTTAATACAGAAATAAAGTTGTCGTCCTAGTGTTTTATAATTACTTAAACATTGACAGTCCCAAGCCTGTCGAAGTATGAGGGAAAGTTCATTGAAGAAAACACGTTTTATTGTCAAAAAAACATCGCCGATTAGTTAAGCGATAGGTTCTGAATCATATCACTATCACTGCAACATGTAACAGGCGGAAAAAATGCACCCACTGTGATAATAATCATCACTAATGAAATATAACGACCCTGATTTATCACGCGTGATATAACCGTGACAGAAAAAAATAACTTCGCGACGTGATCGTGAAATAAAAGTAGCTATAACTTCCATGCCTAGTACTTAATGAATAGTACGGCTAAATAGTATTTGCAGAAAACAAATTAGGGGTAAAATGAGCAATTTAATAGGCACTAGATCTACTAAGTACTAGTTTTTAGGGTTCCGTCTCCAATAGCAAAGCTTCCCTTTTCCTCAAGGATTTCCATTATAGGATCACTTTGTTGTCCGTCTGTCCGTCTGTCAAGCCTCTTTTCTCAGGAACGAGTGGAGGTATTGAATTGAAATTAATATCTAATACTCAAATCCGTAGCCTCTTGGAGCCGTGATATTAATCAAACTTCTAAGTCAACGCAATCAAAAGTTACAGCCGTTTATGCCCGAATATTTTGAAATTTCGAAGGGAATGAGACGCACACAAAACCTACATAAAAGGTACTTCCCGTTGACCTAGAATCATGAAATTTGGAAAGAAGCAAGGTCAAGCACAGGTAAAGGGAAAAAATTAAAAACCGTAAATTTTTAGTTTATACACAAAATACAAAACTTTTCATTCTCGCCATGGACCAAAACCTGTAGGGTACTTCTCATTGACCTAGAATAATAAAATTTGGCAAGTAGCAAGGTCTTATAATAATACGATCTTATAATAATAAAAATAAATAAAATATGTAATGCATATACCGAATGTATGCAGTGACACCTTCACCTATGATTATTGAGTCTAGGCACATTCACCTAGTCTAGACCTAGGTATCTAGAATTATGATCAAGTAAGAGTTCTAATGGCAGCTTCTTAATTGCCAAATCTCATCCACACAGTTATATTGCAACATTGTGTCATGTCTGCCTAGATATCTAGGTCTTGTCTAGTCTAGACACATTCACCCAGTCTAGACCATAATTACTAGTGGTAGGTACATGTATAATGACCCCGAACATAAGAAATGCAATTTTACAATGGATATTGAACACAAAATACAGTGATCTAAGTGATTGCTGTGTGGTGCCGGCTTAGAAATTGCACCACACCAACTCTTCCCGCGGGTGTCGTAAGAGGCGACCAAGGGATACCGCGGCGGGTAGCAGCGCCCCCTGGAGAACAATTCTACCACCGAACTGCGATCCCCAACCCGCAAGCCCAGCGTGGGGTTTATGGGCTTTACCCCCCATGAGATAAAAGCCAATTAGGCGCTTATCAGGGGGAGGCCTGCGTCCAGCAGATGACCTATAGGCTGTTGGGGTAAGGTAAGGTGATATCAGATGAACGTATTTTGCCCTAGTTTAAACAGTTTTGTTAAGGACATCCTCCATTTTAACCGCACAGGGGTCATTCATGATGCTGCTCGTGAGAGCAACATAGTCACTATATCTAAGGTAATTATTAATTAATTAGGTAGGTAGTATTTAGAATTGTTTTATTTTATTTTTGTTGTTCCTTCCTTTTCTGTTTTCATAAATTAGGTTCATTGTTAAAATGTCTACTTAACATGTCTAATTATTAGTTGTTACGTCTCAAGCCATTTTTTCTTAGATTTTTTAGTGTTATATTATTATTGCTTGTTAAGTAGGTATATGTTTTGTGTACCTACCTAATAAAAATAAATTATTCAATTAATTTCGGAGTAAAAGGTATGTTGGTTCTATAGGAGAAGGGTAGGTGAAGGCCAGTCTACCATTGGATAGTTTTTATACCATTCGAATGGTATAAAAACCAACCGTCCGAATATAATTATGGTAAAAAAATGTTATCATAAAAGTTAACGAGGCGTTAATGAAAACGAATTAGGTACTTCCTATGTAAAATTAAGAGGTTAGATTGCCTTACATATTCCAGTAATTTGTAACAGATTATTAAATCCACATCATAACGATCATCTCTGCTGAACGACCTCTACTGCTGGACATAACAATCTAAACTCCCCGAAAGATCTCCACGATGACCAGTACACACTGGTATATTAGGAACGCATGGAGGCATTGAATTGAAATTAATATCCAATACTCAAGTCCGTAGTCTCTTGGGGCTGTGATATAAATCAAACTTCTAACTTAGAAGCTACTTTTGATTGTTGACTTAGAAATTCTAAGTAGAATAGATGAGAAATAGATAAACACCCATTGCCTAAAGAAACCGAATTAACCAACCTATGTACCTAATGATTTTTAATGAATAAATGATATATCTATCAAAAAAAAAGTCAAAACAATGAAAAGTTACACCCGTTTATGCTCGAATATTTTGAAATTTCGAAGGGAATGAGACGCACACAAAACCTCCAGGGTACTTCCCGTTGACCTAGAATCATGAAATTTGGCAAGTAGCAAGGTCTTATAAAAATACGGAACCTTCGGTGAGCCTTGGTTTATTAGGTATCTTTCATGATTAGACAACACGTCTGATGATTTCTGGGCCTTGCAGTGGCATGACATAGGCTACATAGGCATTATCTTGGTTCTCAGATGAAGATACCTATATTCATAGATTCCAATGGAATACCATTTACATACCAATGGAATATCATTTATACACCAAAAAATATGGCTCAATCCAAAAATTATTTTTTTATTGGCGTCGCAATAGTATAGAAAAACAGCAATGAATGACGAGGATGGGAGAGGCATTAAGTTGTTTTTGCAGTACAATGAATCTGTTGCAATCATTGGGTTGAATGCAATATTTGCAATATTAACCACAATAATATAAAACGACAGCTTTTACAGGCGTTGCAATATTATTTACTGAGTACATGGCTCGACTCAACTGTTAGCTCAGGTGGGTTATAGTTATAGAGTTACTTATTCGAACTGGTTTTGATATGTTTCACGCAGTGGGAAAATTATTTCCCACTTTGTAATAATAATATGCCAAAGTTTTAGCGTGGGTTCATAACATACTAAACGGCTCACAATGTGCGCAAAACTTCTCGTAAGTAGAACCTTAAGGCGGTAGCCTACCTCGTTATTGTGTGAAGAGGATAGGCATAGGATTTCGCGTTCACAGGAGCGGGACAGAGCAAAGCGGCGTAAGCCCAAAAATCAAGTTTTTAGTAGTTATTTGCTCCCCACAAACATTAGAATAGTTAATTGAAAAAAAGGCAACATATAAAATGTTCTTTATACTTAGCTCAATTACTATGCTTAATCTCAAGATCGTATCATCTGTATTTATTGAGAAATTAGGGTTTTAGTAAAAAATTAGAGGTAACTTTGCGATTTTTTTCTATCGAGAAAATTTTATGGAATCGTGTTTTCGAAACATATGATCGATAGAATAAGTCCTGAACTTTACCATATATACATTTCAAAGTTAAATATTCAGTAGTTTGGAAGATATACCTTAATATAGTATGAATGGATACTGGATAGCAATCGAATTCTGTTTGTGTCAACTCTAAGCGATCGGCACATTATCAACCAAGTCATGGAGTGATGTAAGTGAGACAGAGAGATATTCTATGCTATAGCAACCATGGAAAACTATGGAAAGTTACTGACTGTTGCAATGGCTCTTCGATATCTGTTGCAAGGTTTTCTTTATATAGTAACAACCCGTCCCGGCTTTGCACTGGTAACAGATTAAAAAGTAAAAATTTAAATTTATAAATTGCACTTGGGTTAAGAATTTATTTAATGCTAATGCTAGGTGTAAAAAGGCCTGAAATATCCTCCTTTTGTGAATTTTTAAAGTCGATTAAAAATACTGTCTTCTTTACTATATGAGTATATTATTTTGTGCTTTTAAAAGTAAGATATTAAAAGAATTTTAACGTACTTATACCTACATTGTTCTTCTTTTCTTTTCAAGTTAACAAATAAATATTTATTAGTGAATTTTTATGACTTCTATTTGTGACTACATATTTGTGCGGGATCTGTTGGCAGTCCAATCAAAATAATAAATTACAAGTACCTATACTTAGCCTTCTGTGTCCTACTGTCAGACAATATAAATAAATATAAATGAATAATAAATGCTTGACAATCCACATAAAATATCTAGCTCCAAGCTAAATAATTAAGAACACAAAACGTGCAAGAGTGTGTTACACTTCAACGAAGTATTTTAAAAAGTTGTAGGCTTGTAATTTTATTAATGGACTAGCTTTTGCCCGCGGCTTCATACGCGTTCTTTTGGGATAAAAAGTAGCCTATGTTTTATTCCAGGCCTAGAACTATCTGTATACAAAGCCCGATTCGTTTAGTGGTTTTGGCGCAAAGAGGTAACAAACATCCAAACTTTCGCATTTATAATATTAGTGCGATTCTCTGAGCGCCCTTCAATAAAACCTTCAAAACCTTGGAAAAGAACTGGACTGGGTAAGGTACATTCTAGAAGGGAGTTTTTAATTAGAGGATCGATTGAGTTGGTAATTAAGTAACTAATACCTACGTCTGATACGATATCTGTTGATAAACGTTTGGGTCGCAAACAAACAGATTTAGATAATGTGCAGTTGAAAAATTAAATAATGTCGCTTTAAAGAGAAAGAAAAAGCAAAATACAGTATGTAAGTCCCTGAAATTTAATAAGTGACAACATAGAACATCTGTTAAGTATTTAGATTTCTATGAGTGACAACATGATAAAATATCGGAATAAATTACAAAGTCATAATCATAACGATAGACCATCCGTTAGACTGATTGACTTTTTAGTTATAAACTGATTTAGTTTAAAATAGATTTTACTCCTTACTGTAAAATTACATAATAAATTAATATAGACTTACCTACACAAAAGATTTTCTACAGATCATAGTGCAATTTTGCATTAAAAGCAATAGGTTGTCACTCTAACTACCACCTATTCAAATAAGCTCGTAGGTATGTAGGTACTACGTATGTGCCTACTGTTTTTAAAAAACCAAATAAATATTTATCAATACTATACACTACGCCTCCACTTGCGTTAGCGTTGACGTTAGTGTTAATGTCCATTAACGCGCTAATTAAGGCGCTAAAAATGCACCTTGGCTACATCTGCGTAACAACGCCGTGTAATTCCCAGTGAAGTAACGCGTTAACTGAACAGAACAACAATAGTTTTTTGTACTTGTTTGGTATATTTTTTGAACCTATTTCTTTAGATGGGTAGGGTAGTATCACATTAGGGAATCTTTTTTCTTTTTAAATTTTTGTATGTCACAGGAAATGATAAAGACGCCGTCATGTAGGTAAGTACCTATCTCTAACGGCCGAGCGATTCTTGTGTGATTGAAGTTTTGGATTCCATAAGGATGGTTCCATTTTGAGTAATTCCAGGAACTCCAACGCCTATTCATTGGATCAGTCGATTGCCACCATATTGCTGTCCGCAAAACAAAACGCACGAGACATCCTTTCCCTACGCATGCGACCCGCGGAATGAGACGGCGTTAATGTAGCCAACATCGCCTAGTGCGCTAAACGACGCGCTAAAACCCTTTGGTGTGTGGAAAAAACCGACACCTGAGCTATCGCTTAGCGTCTACTACCATTAGTAATGCCGTTAATAAAAGAGCACGCTAACACCTTGGCCACATCTGCGTGACGCCCAAATTAGCGCCCTAAGTAACGCGTTAGGACGCAGGTGGAGCCGTAGCTTTATGATAGGTGTTAAGGCGAATAGTAGGGTGGATAGTGGCGCCACTACATATTTAATTTTATAATTACGTTATACAAAGGAATTATCAAAAAATCGGACCGCGCGTAGAAGATATCTATCATAAGCTTTTTTAAAATGTATCTTTAAAAGTTTTGTAATGTATTATTTAGGCAGATACTTGTTTCAAGAGTTTAGTTCCTACCAAGCCTAACTTTACTGGCGAAGGGCGAAGCGCTCTTGGCGCTCGCCATACCCGGGTAACACTGTCATGGTCACCTGAGGACAACATTACAGCATTCTAGTCCTTTCGAAAAACAACTCAGGTTTTACACCTATAGATACTTAGTGGCATTTCCCCGATAAGCTGCACCCACAGATGTAGGAATATCTACATCTGTGGGTGCACCTTTATATACCTAGGGGGAAATGTAGAGCTCGCATTCATTGAATTAGAATAGGATTCTAACTCGATGCTCGCATTCTTATAAGTAAATCTGAATATAATGTTTATGGTGATTAAATGCTACCTTGTGAGTAGGTACCTACATAGAATTAATTATATAGGAAGGAACAATAATATATATTATTACCAGCAAGGAAGACTTACCTACCTAGTTATTTTTAAGGTAGACCTTGAAGAATTCTTGTGATTGTTCCATAATTTACCTACCTACCTAGGTTTAGATTCAATCAAGTAGGTAATTTAAATTTAAATTTGCAGCCATGAAAATTAACGTAAGTACTTGATATTTAATAATATAAAAATGATATTGATATTTAATAATTAATGATATTTAATAATATAAAACAATAAAAAGTACCTATAGGTATTCTAAGAAGCAATGCTGCTACATATTAGGTTGGTACGTACCTAAAGGTGTACTTACTGAGAACTAACTAAAAAATCTAGGTCACAAGTTTCATACCCAACAAAAATAATAATAATGCGCAACAAATGGAATAAAAATTGGTTATTCAACGGGTATGCATAACACGGCATTTGCTATCGCAAACGTAAACAAAAGATGAACTCGATTTCCCGGAGTTTCCGACAAACCTATAAAAAATATAGAAAACCTATAGGCCGGTGGTAAAAACATACCTTCATCAAGGCGAATCTCTGGTCATCGTCGATTCCCACGACGTTGTTGGAAACTGGAGCCATTTGATTTTATTTCACAATACAATTTCGGGAGTGTCGATGTCGGTCGCGCGCGTGCGTTAGCGGCTAGAGCTCGCTCGCGAATGATTGATATTCAATTCCATTCCATTCCAATGTTGTTCGCTTCGCTTGTCTAGCTGGTCTTTACAGCATAGTGAAGTTGGCGCTTGCTGTTTAAAAATGGAAAGGCGTTTTGGTTATTATGTAGAATGGCTCACTTAACATAAAAAAATCAAGAAGTGTAGAGGTTAACTCAGTGGATCAGAGTAGACTAGGTATGCCGAAAGAAACATCACTTCCCAAGTTCACAGTTTCAAGGGGCCATTCTGCCCTATTAATATATATATATGCTGCGGCGCAGGAGGTTGCGGGTTCGATTCCCGCCTTGGGACAAATGTTTGTACGATCTACAAATATTTTTTCCGGGTGTTCTGGTCGTTTCTATGTATAATAAAAAATATCTATCTATGTAATGTATTATATTATGTGTATCAGTCATCTAGTACCCATAACACAAGCTCTGCTTAGCTTGGGGCTAGATGATGTGGTGTGGATTGTCCAGTATTATTTATTTATTTATTTATTTATTCTATAGCTAATTTATATATTGCAAATTACATCATACAATCATTAAGGCTAGCTTCTGCCCGCGGCTTCGTACACGTTTGTGGAATAAAAAGTAGCCTACCTACGTATTATTCCAGGATCAAATCTTTGTGTGCATAATTTCAACCCAATCTATTCAGTAGTTTTGATATCTTCGGCTAAACATCTTCACAACTACACAAACTTTCACCTTTATATTATAAGTTGGATGTATTTAACACAGATAAATGTGGAGGTTGAGGTAGAATTCATGGTTGCTTGCATTAATAGGTTCTATGCCCTTGCTGTAATAATGACCTATCTCAAGTGAACAAGACTAACAAATTAATCATAGTACTTACTGCAGTTAATTACAAAGGTTATACAGTTTATTATATTATATGATAATGAAAAGATTAAGTAAATCAGTTTTAATATAAACATTCTCATAAACCAATCTCTTAATAACCCTCTATTACCTGCTGCGTGGTTAGCTTACAGATTATTTAAAACGGTAATAGGTTGTCAAAAATGTCAGTTTATTATAAAAAATTAATTAATTTGAATCCATTTAATTTTAGGTTTCGCACGCGTATTTTCGGTATAATACGACGGTATAATATACGAAGACCGATGTGACGCGATGGGCGAAGGTCCGCCTGTGACACAGGAGATTGCGGGTTCTATTCCCACTTGGGACAAATATTTGTACGATTTGCAAATATTTGTTCCGGGTGTTCTGGGTATTTTCTATGTTTAATAAAAAATATGTATCTATTTAATGTACCTATAAGTATAATCTGTCATCTAGGTCCATAACACAAGCTCTGCTTAGCTTCGGGCTAGATGGTGGGGTGTGGATTGTCCAGCATTATTTATTTATTTATATATTTTAATAAGAAGCCTGTTATCTAAGTTAGGCATCACGACCTGTTCAGTAGTTTTGGAGATCTTAGGTAACTAAAATTCACATTTCACAAACTTTATAATACCTATTACTTAAATCCTTACTAATATTGTAAATTCGAGACTCTCGTGACTCTGTCTGTTACCTTTCATGACAACACGGCTGAATGGATCTCAGTGAAATTTGGCAGGAGAGGAGATGGTATCCCGGGGGATAGACATCGGCTACTTTTTATCCTGGAGAAAAGTGCGAAGCCGCGGCAGCAACTGATCTTAGCATAAAAAGTCATAGATAAAAAGTATGTACCCTTTATTTTCAATCTTCATTTCTTCGCTTATAAAATAAATTAATAATCCACAACTGTATCGATATATGTTCTTTTAAAGAATTTTTGTTATTTCATAACAGTAACAATAACTCCACCTTTTTCTGGTTCTTCATCATGCACCTCTTTATCGCTTCCCTCAGGATCCGTGTCATCAGAGTCACTTGCGACATCCACCTCCCTGTAGTTACCGAATTTGGAGACATCGGCAGGTAGATCCCCCATTTTAAATTTAGTCAATAGTCTCTCTGCTGCATGCGAGGTTTCTTTCTCTTTTAGGATTTTGTTTTGCTCTTTTTGCAATGTTAGGGATTCCTGTATTGATATAACTTTGGCAGGCCCATGGATTATAGGAGGTGGTGATGCTGCAGTGTTTTCCCAGTGCTTGTTCTTTTTTCTAAGAATTTCTTTTGCCGGATTGTGCGCATCGTTTTTCGTTGTTTTATATGGCTTGAATTGCCCTGGAGCTTTGGGGTTAGGTGGCACCTCAGTTTTCTCTACAATATACTTAACGTGAGGCGTTTCGCCTATCTTTTCTAAGTCTTCAGGGGTGACTAATGGTTTTTGAGATTGTAAAACTATAACCTGTTTTTCTTTGGCAGTGCTCTGGCTCAGTATTTGTAACACATCTTCTGGATCACTGTCATCATCAGAGTCTAGGTAGGTGTCCTGACTTTTGCGTATTTTGCCCTCCCATTCCATTTGTTTCACAGAATCCTCGTCAACATTCAAGTTCAGTTTTTCAAGTAGGAGATGTGTTTCTTCTGCTTTCTGCTTCAGTTTCAACTCCTTCACGATTTTATTATAGAAGGCCTGTATTTTTGCTCCTTTGTCTGGTAATCTATTGATGAAATTCTTGTTATTAAGTAGTTTGAGCTGCCTCTCTTTTAGTTCCAAGAGTTCCGGTATTCTTTTTTCTGGTAACTTGGACGCTCCGTCAACTTCTGCTCTAGGAGAAACTGGTAAACCTAAACCAAGGCTTTTATCTAACTTCTTCATACTTTTAGAGACAGTCATTGAGTATTATAGTGGAAAAATATATACATAGGCAAGCAAATTGTAACAGCACAGCAAAACAAAACAAGATTTCAGTCTGAATTTTCATTTCAGATTTTCAATCCATCAAATTCAAATCATTTGTCACTGTCAAAGTTCTGGAAACATGTGAAGTCAAAGTCAAGTCAAACTACCTAGGTGCACTTCATTTGTTTCCATTCATTCTAGGGATGCGCATATCATATCACTCTAATGAAAAGAGTGATACATATCTCTTTGATCTACTGATTGATATATATCACTCATTTAGCTCTTTAGCTCATTTAGCTCAGTGGATCAATGATGAAGTCTTAGAGCTGGGTAGCTCATGAGTGAAAGAAAGATAAAAAGATAATTAGGTAGGTATCCGTTCAACTGAGCTAGCGCTAGAGAGAGTGACACATGAAAAAAAGTATAAACCTATCGTTCACAGTTTGAAGTAAACAAACAAAGATTCGAACCGATAACGATAACTTTAAAAACAATAATTATCTGTAGACTGTTTGCAACAGTCGGCAGTTAGCTCAATTGTTTCAATTGTAAATACTAGTAAGTATAATTTTCTTTGTGAATAATAATTGAATTTGCAGATTTTGCAGTCAAACGTATTTGCATAACTAAAAGCCTGAACCGGATTTTGCTATCGTTCTCTCTTTTTCACGTTGTATTTGACATCGTGCATTTCAATCTATCAAATCTATATTCGGGATATTTCGGAATGAATCGCTCGCCTTGCTCGGTCGTCTTCGCTATCGCTCACTTTTCATTTAGCTCAACACTTCAATGTTTCGAAAATGAATCTTATTCCAAATGAGCTAAAGATATAGTTGAAACCAAGGTGAGCTAGAGATAGATTCGCTCAGTTGAACTGATCTATATCTTTTGTATCACTCACTCATGAGCTACTCACCTCTAATTCATTCAGTATGGACAGGCCCCTACCCGCCCGTACCGACGACCGCGCGATCACTCAGACCGCGACCATGCATGCCGCGACCACCGACGATCGAGCGAGCATTCATAACTGAGATTCCTATAATGCTCGCTCGGTCGTCGCGTCGGTGGTCGAGACTTTTCGTGTTGCCAGATCTACTTATTTAGCAATAGATTTTCCTAAAAGCCGACACACACAGAAGCCGGAGGCGGCGGCACGGGGCCGGGGTGGCGGCGGGCGGTAGCCGAGCCAGGCGTGGCGTTCGCGGTGCGCGGTACATTGCAGGCGTGCGAGAGCCGTGGCGTCGTCGCGGAAGCGTTTTGAAGCCTTGTGTGTGTAGGTCACGGCGGCGTCGCATTATTGTAAAGATGTCTTTTTTTAAATCATTTTTATAATCTTTTGTAGGTACGGCAATCGTATGAACAACGATGTGGTTGGAATAGTAAAATCAATTTTTCGGTATGGTCCATTTAATTTAGCGCCTTATTCGGGTCATAAACTTAAAATTTTTATAATACAACTCGTAAATCCGCTAGTAGCCCGCTTCCGCACCGCGACGCGTAGCGTGCACTCTGTTTGAAGACGCTTCTTAGACTAGCTGAAATACAACGCTCACACGCCACGCCTCCGCCTAGCCACCGCGCCGCACCGCCGCCGCCACGGCGGCTCCGCGCCGCGTCGCGCACGCCGACTGTTTGTGTCGCCGATGCGGCCCGCCACGGCGGCCGTGCACCGCTTCGCCACCGCTTGCGGTGTGTGTGTAGTCTTTCATATAAATTCACTAGTTTATGCCCGCGGCTTCGCACGCGTTGTTTCTATGGAAACGTTTAAAGGAGATTGCTATTCTATAGAATGTTTATGCCCGCGGCTTCGCACGCGTTGTTTCTATGGAAACGTTTAAAGGAGATTGCTATTCTATAGAATATTAAAAATTAATTTAAAAAACATTGTCCAGCGGACAAAATTGTGAATCTAAACCATTCCCAGATCCCCTTGAACACACACAAAAAATTTCATCAAAATCGGTCCAGTCGTTTGAGAGAAGTTCAGTGACATACACACTCACAGAAGAATTATATATAGTAAGATTATGATACAACTCGCACGCCTTCGCCTCCGGCCCGGCCATGGCTTCTGTGTGTGACGGCTTTTATATTTGAACAAGCTAATGATAATCAACCAACAACCTAGTGAATAAATAAATTATGATACATAAATATGTATTTATTTTTGTCATTTCAATCTTCCTATAATTTTACTTGACTTTCTTCTGATTTTTGTCAAATTCGATCTGGCAACACTCTGTTCTTTGCTTTGCTTTGCTTGCATTGCATTGCATTGGGATTTCATTGTGTGTGTGTGTTGAATACATGAAATTTCGTGGTATAATTTTGTTAAAATGCCGTATTTGTTGCTGATGTTTCAGAAATATCGTGTATAATTCAAAGGATCTAACTTCTACAAAAATCTAATAGCCTCTGTACACCGCCACCATGGAGAGCGTCACGGTACGTAATAATTTTTTGTCAGTATCAAAGCAAACCAATATTAAGACAAACAACATAAAATCTAAATTATAGTATATAAATATACCTACTGCTTTCAGTTGCCACTTCACCTCGAACCTATCCAACCCAGTGAGGTCTCGGAGAAAAGGCTTTGGATCGGCAACCTAGATACCAGGGTGAATGAGTATGTATATGATTTATATTACCCCACTTTCTTCTATTCTTTTGTTCCTCGCTACATCTTTTCGAGTCATATTTTCCGTTAAAATAATCCATACCTTTTCTCATTACCGGTATCAATTACTGAAAATGGTCCGCGTGTATGGAAACATCGAGAAGTTCGACATGCTATTTCACCGCAGCGGCCCCAACGCGGGACAGCCTCGGGGCTTCGCATTCGTCACATACAAGCTGAGGCAAGATGCTATCAAAGCGATGACCTCGCTGAACGGGCAGCTCCTTGGATCGAAGAAGATCTGTGTTAAGTTTGCTAAAAACACGGTGTGTACTTATTGAACATATTCTTGATAGTAAAATTACTGAAAATGTGATGAATCCAATGTTGTTAATACAGCCAATATTATAAAAGCTTGCTCAGTCATTGATCTTTGCTTGAGTAATGACTCAAGCATAGATCAATAACTGAGCATAGTTTCTTAACCGGTGAAGCATCATGAAGCCCGGAGCGGCCTGAACATTTTTTATACAGTCAGGGATTATGCGGCCTGCTCCGGGTCCGATGCCTCAGGCCAATATAAACTTTATTTAAATGATAAGGTTCACAATGGCTTGTAGTCTATAATTAATTTGATTCCGAACATACAACTACTTAGTTTCAATGGTTTTCTCAACAGTTATGCAATAAAAATATGTGTACAATCCATGGAATTAAAGTAATTACGAAATAAAAATTATGTGTTAACAGTCAAAAAGGGGTGCGCGCGCACCCCTAATCCTTGAGGGATGCTATTATAAGTAAGAATCCTTGACAGGTTAATATGCACCTACTGCTACTATTACCTCCATCATAATTATTATTCATAACCCGACTTCACCTACTGCTGCCTACAAACCCATGTGCCACTCCACACAGTCCTAGGCCAATCTTATCATAGATATCATAGATATCATTCACCCAATAATTACCTCAGCACTTACCTAATATATTTTCAATTCCAGGAAGATCAAGACAAGCCTAAACCTGAACTAGGCATCCCAGCTCTAGCCGGTGCCAAACCTGAGATGAAACTCAGCAAAAAGACTGCAATCCAATCCATTGAGGCCAAACTCAAGATGATGGAAAACATGAAAGCCGGTGATGACTTTGTAGTTAACAAGCTGGCAGCCAATGAGCCCCCAATCATCAGTCAGTATCAAACCAACAAGCATCAGCCCCCTAACAAGACTGTCAGCTCATTCAGACGGCGTCATCCGTATCACAAGAAAAGATAAACCTTTAGTTATAAACTCTCAGCTCCAGCTACACAGGGTACCACGGAAAGGGTGTACTAATTTTGAGTGAGTATGGACATTGTTTGTTCTACGATTTTTGGAATTTTGCACATTTTATTATTTTTTTTTAAATTATGAGTCCTTTATTCTTCATATTCATGTTCTTATTATGTGTATTCTTTACATTATTACTGTTTTAAAATTTCAAAGGATTTACATATTTTTTTATGACCAATCACTAGTTTTGCAAAAAAAACAAGCAACGACAAAACGAGTGCGTGTAAAATAACACGAATAAATCATTATTCACAAGTTGATCCCCTCGGTGTCCAGAATCACCCTCTTTCGGCTTAGCACCCTTTCAGTGGCACCGTATATCAAACTGATACAGTACAATTTATGCTCTAAAACCAGGTTTAAATATTGCCTTGCTAACCACAATTTAGTTCATGTAGCTAGCTACAGTAACAATTTAATAATAATGGTAATTAGAACAAAATAGAAGTTAAATAGTTCAGAAAGTAACACCACAATTTATTAGTAAGAGAATTAAGTGCATCAGTATTCAAATTAGTTGTAAGTTTAGTTTATATTATTTACCATGAGTGTGTTCACAATATTTCAGATCATATTTTGTTTGTGATATGGCTGATGTACTGGGGTATTTATTGAGCTTTCCAATTTGGACTCAGAAAAAAATAGCAATATTTTGTCTTGCCATTTAATCTTATGGCTAATGTATATGATACCAGTATTATACTCCGTCCACGCATTTATTTTCCGTCCGTTCAACTGACAATGAATTACCAGTGTAGGTCATGTCATAATGCTTTACTGATCAGATTTTTTACGACAATCGATTTTGTTTTGAGAAGTTATAATCGATTTTCTTATTTTTACCTGCTCTAATTTCTATTTATTTTACAGATGATCTAAGTAGGTATGTCTTTCTAAATCAACTAGAATAAACAGCGGTATGTAGTGTCGACTCGATAACGTAAGTTTCTTTATTTACTATAGAAACTTACGTCCCGTTGTTTTCGAGCTGAAAGATTCGCATTCCTATTTTTAAAAATAACTGTTTATGAAATATCGCTTTCTTTCATCAATCAGGCGTGTAAATGATCTCTCACATGTAAACAATAGGCTAGTGTTCTAAAAATTTAAATCCGTCTGTTAGATTATCAGAAGATATTGGGGACATATTTTTTCTTTTGTCGATTAAACATAACATGATGAAAAACAGCATTTTTTCATCTCAATCTACAGAAACCAGACCACTTTTGTGGGAACGTAGCCCCTGAAAAAACAAAATCCTCAAAATACTGACTTTATTGACGATTAAAAAAAAAACTGACTTTTACTGACTTTACTGACCATTTTCCACCCCTGAAGGTGTGACGTCACTAGCCCCCACTGCCAAACTTTGACGCGCTTTATTTTTGTAATGTTTTGTTTGATTGCCAATTGAACATTTCATTCACATGTACCTATGTATCAGAAAATGAAGGTGTGGACGGAGTACGGTAGAGCCATCAATTAAGCTTGTATGATGTAAACTGGCAATTAAATTCTGAATAGTTCATGTTATCTCAATGTGTAGGGTAGGTAGATAGTGCTTAGCTGTTCTGTCCTTTTACTTCTATACAACTAGAATATAGGAGGCATTCTCAAAATAATAACGCCAACTGCCTTTGAAAATGCTGGAGAGTATAGGGATATGATTTCTATCCTGACAAAGATATTCATGGATATTGCGTCGATTCTCATTCTAAGGCCCTTGTTATGAAAGCTCGCAGCTCAGTCATCGATCCATGCTTGAGTTACGCTTTTCTATGGCATAAATGTCACTCAAGCTATGACTGACCAAACTTTCATAATACGGGCGTAAGTGCGTATCCTGAGTGACGCCGCATGGTGAAAGCGGAATCAGCGGCGCTCTTAACAAATACTAGACAGAAGGAATTGAATTCGATTCCGACGGATCTATAAAACGCTATTTTGATTTCGCCTCGGGTTGATGATCCAATTATGGAGCTCCTCCTCATTGACATGGCCATATTCAACAGCAGGTGTATTTTAATTCGTCGGAAAGGCAAAATCAAAATAGCGTTTTATAGTCAAGTATGTACGTCGGAATTGAATTCGAATCCGTCGGATTCGATTCGGAAACTAATCGAATCGCGGTGCGCCGTCACTAAGGCCCGGACTCCACCAAAGTAGAGACGATCAGCTAGGGTGTATCTACCGAAGCTGTGCGGATAGCCAGTAGGCTAGACTGAAGTGGAGATGTGTGCTGGCTGGCGCGCAACTGGCGCTACGTGCGGCAAGCGTTGGATGTTTGTTTTGACACACATCTCTTCTCGTCTCTGCTGCGTGCTATCGCCAACTGTGATGCACAGTTGACATCTCCGCTTTGTGTCGCCGCCCAGCTCAATCTCGGCGAGGCACAGCTTACATCTCCGCTTCGATCGAGCCATGCTGATACATCTCGCGGTGGTATCCACTGCAGGCGAGTGGATACGAGATGTTAATAACGACCTTCTATTGGTTGTTTAAAATACGTCTCCGCTTTGATGGTCCGAGCCTTAGGCATCGCCTTGACGCAACGCCCAGTTTCTCTTTGATAATATACTTATGAACCTCAAAAATTTGTGACTTACGAATACTCAATCAAATGTTGTAATTTATTTTTAGATATAGCTATGTGATATGTGTTGTGAAAATGTGAATAAAATGTTGAAAATACACTTGTTTTTTAAATGAAACAACCAGATAATAAATAACGTAACGGTTTATTAAAATAAACAAATTCCTCTGAGATGCCAGCCAGTAGACATTTTTAACCGACTTCGAAAAAAGGATGAGGTCCTATGATGGGCTGTATGTATGTATGTCATTTTATGTATATTCGTCGAATTCCGTCAATTATGGAGCGATTTCGAAAATTCTTTGCTATTGTATGTTAGAGAATTATCCCGAGGTGGTCACATAATTTTTTTATTCCAGAGTGATATTTGTCCCAAGAAACATTAAAACAATGAAAAATTAAAGATTCGAAGTCGCGTTAAGTTTTTTCATAACAATCAAATTATAGTTATTAAAATAAATTCTTATAACAACCTTTCAGATACCTATACAGATAGACATAACACATATTGATGTACATTCTACCTTACATCTAATAGGCGTTACGCGATAAATTACGTTTAGCTAAGGCAAAGTTACAAGTCAAACTTTGATAATCACTTCTAATAAATTATATTACCAACTTGGTATGCTGACAGAGTCAGCAAAGAATCAGTACGCATAGTGCGGTCGAGCGTTGCTCAGCAAAGAGAAAAAAGCGGACGAAATTAATATACTATAATATTAATAATATAGTTAGATAATCTTCACTAAAATAATAATTACTATTTTATTTAGAGCTGTGTATAAAAATTAAGCTTAATATCTTAGAAGGACACTTCCAATCCAAACCTAACTGGTCCTTTCACTTTTTCTTGCCCTAGAGCAATTAACACGTTGAGTGCATGACATACTTGCCCAAAATTAAAGCATCATTATAGCACTGAATGTGTTTAGGCGGATGGTTACCGGTCGCGCGAAAAATTCAATGCTTTTCTGTATATTTTTTTGTGTTTTATCCGTGTATATTATATCTAGCTAAAGGTAGTTTTTCGACAATTCTAAGCCATTTGCTAAAGCCATGATAAAAGGAACTTCAAATCAATTGTTATTTTGAAGTCTATTGACATGTGAACAAGATAAGACAAAGATTTCATTAAGCGGGTTAACTATGAACCTTATTTGTGTTGGAAGAACACCAACGTCAATCCGTAATAAATTCGTCCAACTACGATAGTTTTTATCGTAAAAAGACAAAGATTTGTTACTAAAATCAACATAATGTCAATACACGACTAATAGACTATTGAATCATTTTGACATGGTTTTGACAGGGCAATCGTGCGGGGGGCAAGGGACGGGACGGGGGAGTTGCATACATCACCGCCTAAGGAAGGCTGTGTTTTAGTTGTAGTGTTTTAGGATGCGTTCATAGAAAATGGTTTACAATGATCGCAACACTAGCTACTAGCTAGATTTATTTCTTGCAGAACGCAGGAAATACAAAAAAATCTGAAAATTCAAGAATCTTTCACGCAACCCGTGGTGACCCTCCTTAACCTTAACTCCAATTTAACTCCCACAGTTCAGATTCCCTAGCTTGATCAATGGTACAGGAACGAACCTTGCAAATGTGTGTACGGAAAATTTGACTAATACAATCGAATTGTTACTAGTTGAAATGTTTTTAGTCGAATTGTTTTAGACGAATTGTTTTAGTCGAACTTTCCGCAAAGCTGCAAATGCGCTATTAAACTCTTCACTGTCAATTCAAGTTTATGCTGTCACTGGTGCGGAATCCCGCTGCTATGCCGTTGGAGAGAGTCTTGATCCTCTGACTGGGGCTAGCCATGAGGAAATCATCATCTTCCTCAAGTTTCCTCTTCATGCCGGAGTATTGGGTGCTCTCGTTGTTACCCCAGTCTTTGTACTCGATGCAGAGCGGCCAGATGGTTTTGCCAGATCTGTAAAAACAAAGACTTATGTTGATTTCTGTGTGGTGCTGGCTTAGAATTTGCACCACCCCAACTCTTCACGCGGGTGTCGTAAGAGGCGACTAAGGGATATCCACGGGGGGCGTTGATTTATTACTTAAGTTAACTGACTGAAATATTACGTGACCAATCATGCGTGTCTCACTGCACTAGTTTAAGGTCCCAAAATGTAACAAAAAATTGAATAGCGTTGAGTACTTTCAACTTCAAACAATTTGAGTTTTATATCTTATCAATAGGGGGTTATTTTAAGAATGTAAGAATTTCATTTTTCACGTTTTCTTGCCTATCACATTGATGGCTAATGCAGCTGTGTCAAAATATAGAAAAACTAACATCACTATCATCATCAGAAGCCCATACTAGCTCACTGCTGGACATTATGATCTCCCAAAACGGACGTAGGTAAATAATTAGTGTCATTTCAGAGGTCGCCAAAACTAAAATAATCTGACAGCACTTAAAATTATGCCATCCTTTTGGAAAAGTACTGAGGAGCTAACTATAATAAGTGAGTATAGATTGACTAGTTTCTAGGGTATCAAATATAGTTATGAGCAAAATTCTGTAGATATGGTAGTGCTCCCAGCGCTTACTCAACAAATGGCCAGAGTTGTTCTGTAAGTTTTCTTTGATACCATAGATGTTAGTAAAATTTGGGAGATTGGGTTCTAGCTCGAAAGTGGAACGCTCAAATAAGGTGCACCCACCAATATGTTGCAATAACAGAAGGAACAATTAGATGTCCTCGTAGGTCGATAGTTATGGCGTTATTTTATTTCCATAGTTATGAAAAGGATGGTCACAATTTTCGTGCTTTCAAATTAGTATGGTTTAGTTTTGGCGACGCCGACGTCTGAATAATTGACACCATCACAATCACATCACACTAATATTATACATGCGAAAGTTTGGATGGATGTTTGTTACCTCTTCACGCCAAAACTACAGAACGGATCGGGCTGAAATTTTGTATACAGATAATTCTAATCTTGGAATCAAACATAGGCTACTTTTTATCCCATAAATCAGTTCCCGTGGGATAGAAATTACCTAATTCAAATTCAAAATTTTTATTGCGACCATATTGTACAAAAGTTGTTAAAATTAGTCAGT
Organism: Eupithecia subfuscata; assembly: GCA_963564075.1. NCBI lineage: Eukaryota > Metazoa > Arthropoda > Insecta > Lepidoptera > Geometridae > Eupithecia > Eupithecia subfuscata. The sequence continues at coordinate 15,429,072 of OY751100.1, read as the reverse complement.
CTCAAATATGGACCCGGCTAGGGCACAGCAAGATAAGTAAGTACTAGGTACTAAGTTATAATAACGCTCTATGAATAAAGTTTGGCTTTGTAAGCCAACTATAAAATCTTAAAGATTTTTTTTTAACAATCATCATAAACTTAGTAGGTAAATGAAAAGTTAAATTAAATAGTAAACATTAGGTATCTTAAAAAATAAATAAATAAGTAAACTTGTATTTATTTAGTTAGTTTATTTAGGTAGTAGATATACCTTTAAACGTTTCCATAGAAACAACGCGTGCGAAGCCGCGGGGCGCAGCTAGTTGTAAATATCCGCAAGTAGGTACTCTTAGTGCAAGGTTCTACACTTTATCATTATTTAGATAATGCTATTATTAATATTTTATATAATAGATAATTATTATTTAGATAATGCTGTGTGAATTGTCCAGCATTATTTATTATTTATTTATTACTTATCAACACTTTACTTAACCATACCTTGGCAGCGTATATGGATCGTATGGGAACCACTCATCATACTGCAGCGTCTCAGGATTACTCAGGGTGAGTCTCTGGTTCCTCTCGACCACAGCCTGGCAGTACGCGACCTGGTGTGACCGCGTCACTGAAGAGAACGCACGCGTCACTTGCGGCGGACAGGTGCGCAGGGGGTTAAGAACGCAGGTCACTAGCCGGGGCAGGTTTAGAGACTCGATGAATAGTAGACCTGAGGAAAATAAAGGATAAGTAAAACTTTTGTTTGGGATACAACTTGGTAGAAATCTCAAGCAAACTGCTCGATTTACTCAGTGCAACAATCAACTATATGCTTGAGATTTCTGGTAATGTCATTCTATAATTTAATAATAACGGCGGCTGATTTAGGTGAACACCTTCAACTGAGCTCATAAGGCGCCAAAGAGGCAACCAATGGATTTTGCCGAAGAAAGGACAACAGCATCGTCCAGTTTTTTTTAAAGTTAATTACTACTAGCTGTGTGCGGTTTTACCGGCGCGTAGAATTCACAATTTCATGGGTTCTTTAATTTGCTTATGTGGGACCCTAATATTTTTTTCTGAGCTTAAAGTAGCCAAGAAGGCCTTTGAATACCAAAAGATTATAGGCTGCCATAAGAACACATCCAGTGTATGTTACAGCCTAAGGGTGCGTTTCCACTGACGCGGAGCTGGGCGGAGTGCAGAGGAGTGGACCGTGAATTGGCCAATAACAATGTTCGAAATCTCCACTCCGCATAAGTGGAAACAGTGTTAGTGGAGCGGACCGGACTTTCGCATAAAATATATGAAAGGCCCCAAGCCGGACAGAACGGAGTCGCAAGCTGTGGTGCCGCTCAGTCGAGCACTGAAGTCTCAATGGGCTCCGCTCCGCTTTGATGGAAACACTTGCCACTTTTCACTGCTCTTCTGCGCTTCACTCCGCCCACCTCCGCGTCAGTTGAAACGCACCCTTACAGGCTGTAGAAAACTCACTCTCTTTGCAGTTGAAGAGATGCTGATGCTTGAACGCGATGAGGTAGAAGACGGAATGGCAGACGGCGTGGAAAGCTCCGTGAGCCTTCAGATTGTCCGCCGCTGTGGTCGACTCCTGCGCAGCCGTTATGTACGAGTGGCACCATTCGCACATGCTCTTTAGGTAGTGGATCAGTCTTGTGTTCGGGATGCGGACGCAGCGTGCCAGAAGACCTGGAAAATAATGGATTTCGTCAGGCACCATCTTATTTTTGCTTAGATTGACTGTCTTGTTTATCGGTGCATCAACAATACTTCACACGATGGATGGGATGTTTAGATGTATGGATGTTTGTTGCCTCTTCAAGCCAAAACTACTGAACATATCGGGCTGAAATTTTGCATAGATGTAGTTCTAAGCCTCGAAAAAAACCAGATGGTCAGTTGACATCGTCAGCATTGCTGAAAGCGAGGTTAGCTGACATGCAAAGGGTTAGAGACTTTCAGAGACTGGGCATTCATCATCTAGTCACGGCTCTATACTTAGCTTGCGCTAGATGATGCTGTGTGTATTGTACAGCATTATTTAACAACAACACAAGATACAAGTGGGTGTCAATGGTAAGCAACAATGAATTATTATTTAAACGTTTTTGTAATTTGACACATTCACTGCCCAGCCTCGGCGGTGCCGCAGGGGCGCGCCGCCCCGCGACACGAGGATCGAGAGACACATCTGCGTCTTGGGCCATGAAAGTGTTAACTCGTAATGTATGATAAGGAAGAGCGTTACCTTCTAATACAGGTATTATTATACTTAAAAAGAGGTCTCGAACACTGAGCAATGTAAAATGTAACATATGAGAATGATAATAAACATTTTTTCACCGCCTCGCGACACAGGCTCGAGAGGCATATCTACGTCTTGAGCAATGAAAGTGTTAACTCCTTATATGATAAGGAAGAGCGTTACCTTTTAATACAGGCTTTCTTATAATTAAAAAGAGGTCTCGAACACTGAGCAATGTAAAATGTATCATATGAGAATGATTATAAACAGCTTTTTTGTAATGAATAGAAAGGTTTACCTGCTAGATGACTGGCCGCGGTCCGCCTGGTGGCCAGCGCGCCGGGGCCTAGCCCTTGCAAGCCAGCCGCCACCGTCCATAGATTGGTCAGCGCACGGTCAGCACATTGCTGGTTTATTGATATCGTGTATAGTAGCAGGAATTGAACGTGTCTGTAAGAAAAATGCAATGACTAATTAAAAAAATGCTTCGTGTCCATTCATAAATTGAAATTGAAGAAGTTTTATTCATAGGCGAAAATGACGTAATTTACGAATTATTGTTTTTACAACTAAAAACCGATTTCAGATTCAGATTTACACTGTTTTTTTGGTTTTGCCGGGCAAATAGTAATCACTCGAGCATTACATTTTAATTTGACCACCTAGGGTGCATTCTTATTACAAAAAAATCACCAAAATCCGTCCACAATTGACCAAAAAAATCCGAGAACATACATACAACGATTTTTTTCCAGCCTTTACCCCACAGTCGCGATTTTGAAGCGCGTCTTGTGTCGCGCGATTTGTTGCGATATTTGTTTGCAGCACATTTTGTACTAAGACGCACACGATCTTACACACTGCTGCGATTTCGAATTTGGCGCGCGGCGTCTAGAAATCGCGCTTACAAAAACGCAGCGGAATCGCACTACAAAAACGCAACAAAAATCGTGCGACACAAGACGCGCTTTTAAATCGCGGCTGTGGGCTGTGCTTAAAGCCTCTTCTTTTTTCCGAAGTCCGAATATGTACATATATGACGTAACGCTATACCATTAATATAAACAGCGTAAAACATTAACTAACTTGACACTATGTCAAGGTCTTGGCTGAAGATGATAAGAACTCAGATAAGTCTGATAAAGACTAATCTTATCAAACAACCTTCCACCTGCAATGGCTAATTTTGCTTATCAACAAAGTGCATGCTACAAAATTATCCAAACTGGCAAAAACCTATATGAAGAAACTAGCACCTACCCGCAGCTTCGCACGCCTTATGCGGATTAAAAATTAGCTAGGTAATCTAGGTTTAGGCCTAGATCTAAGCGAAATTTCAGCCTGATTGATTCAGTAGGTTTGGAAGTAACATACATACATCATTCCATACAAACTTTCGCATTTATAATATTAGAGTCATGCAAAAGTTTGGATGTTTGTTACCTCGTCACGTTTAAACTAAAGAACGTATCAGGCTAAAATATTACGCCGATAGAATCTACGCGCGTAACAATAACTCAACTCATAGTAACTTTTGATCCCGGAAAAACGCGTGCGAAGTCGCGGGCAGAAGCTAGTTTCATTAGTGGGATGAGATGACTGAAGCCCCGAATACTTAAACGCAACTCGGCTTTAAGCACGTCTCAAGTCGCGTTTTTTTTTACAGTGCTATACTTATACTTAATATTGTTTATGATAATACCCTAGGTGCGTACTGAGTTTATTCGGGTTTTTAAAAAAATATCTGAGCGTCTGGTCGAAGCGACGCGTGACCAGAGATCTGGTGGCACAGCGCATCAGCATTGCCATACAGCGTGGCAATGCAGCCAGCGTTTTAGGGACGCTTCCGACTGGTATTGATATGGATCAGTTGAGCTACCTGTAGATTGTTTGCAACAGTCAGCAGTTAGCTCAATTGTAAATACTAGTTTAGTTGATTGTTATTTTCTTTGTGAATAAAGATGTTTATAATAATTATAAATGCGATAGTTTATGTGACTGTTTGTTACCACGTATTTCCGTAACTAGTTAACCGATTTAGATGAAATTTGGTATGAGATAAACTCAATTCTAACAACAGAAGTAGAAGGCGTACCTGATACCATAAGTAGGCAGCACCACCTTTTCAAAAACATTGCAGAGGATATGCAGAATGGGATCCCGTTCATCCTGAAGCCAGTTTAGCACTTCCAGCATACTGTAGTCGAGGGATTCTGACACTTCATCTGGGTCTTCTATTTCCATTTCCGATTGTGTGTCAGTGTTGGAATTCTTTTCGCGTTCCACTACGTTTACGTCCATTACGATCATTCTGTGTACAAGAGAAAGTGATTAAAAGTTTTGAAACTAAGTATATTTATGGTTATTGACACTAAAACCAATTAAAACACAGATCATAGAAAATATCCCATATCTGATTAGTTTGAGTGAAGGGGCATGTCATGGGTAATTTCAACTCAATATTTCGAGAACTACAATTAGGAACATGATATAAAACAATCTCCAATTTTCATTATACATTCGAAAGATATTCTCGTTCGCTTAACAATTCAACTTCATGCTACCCCACTGTATCTAAAACACACTTAACTACATTCCTACTGAGTTTTAAATTGAATCATCTATTTGAAAGTTATATGTCGCGTAGAGCCAAGTTCGGAGAGAACTGCTAGTTTTCTCATCATTTATTGATTTATTGACTTAGTACAGAATTACTTACGCTAATTTTAATTTAATTTTTTTTTCTAATCATAATCTAATCAGCCTATACAGCATGTATCAAAAAGTAAAGAAAGAACCAAAATTAGAGGGATGGTTCAGACAAAAAAAATCTGTGTTCTATGATAGAATCTGAATTTACCCAACAAGTTTGGTGGTGACTTTTTGTTACATCCTGTATATGACCACTGCTGAGCCTACGAACTGGCAATTTTTTAGAGTTTTTAAAGGGTACTTTGAAACGCCAACATCTAAAGGACATACCTGTTTATTATAGCTGTCATGAGCTGCTCTCTCATAGCCGGTAGATACTTGCTGATCCAGATTAGGTTGTGGATGTACGACCTGTTTGCGTTGCAGCCAGCTTTGTAGTAGGGGAAGGATTCTATCACAATTTTTAGGAGGAGATCACTGGTCCTGGAAAAAACAAATGTTTTTGTCAAGTCTAGGTCCTTTAAAGCTACTCGTAACATTAAATATATCGGTCTTCACTTTCTTTCATAAGCCTCTCCACATTCGCGCGAGGCGAGACGCGCGCAGCGACGAACCACCCGCGACTGTGGATCCCATTCGCATATTCCCGCATGATCCCGTAGTTTGTCAGTTTTTTGATTATTGACAAGGGTTCATATGGCGCGCGAGTGTATCCTTGGCAGTTTCGCACCGCGATTTCACGCCGTGATTCGCGCGCGAGTGTGGAGAGGCTTTATAAGTGAGATGATGTTGTATGATGGAAAGAGACAATATCTTAATTTTAAGCAGATAAGACAGTTTTAATTTAATTATTGATCATTATTATTATTTATGTACTCGTAGGTAGGTTTATTAATATTCACACACCAGTCCAAAACTACTGGTAGTATTACATTGATACCACTGATACAACAACAGCATTGATATTTGACATGTTTTCTGTGAATAAACGATTCTATTCTAATAGCTTAAACATTTATCATCATCATCCGCAGCCAGATTTACCCACTGCTGGGTATAAGCCCCCAAAAGTTTGTGCCATCCACCACGGTCTTGTGCTAACCGCGTACTTATGGCTGAACTTCACAGTAAAAAACATGTAGTATTGACTCGGACAAAGAGGTTCGAAGGTTAGGTATAGGTTCGCTAACGAAGGCGTTCTTTAAACCTATTCACTGCCCTGTCTCCGACCTGTAAGTGCAAACCGCTGCTGCGGACACGTCCATGTGCGCGCGTCATGGGCGCTGAAAGTATTGGAACCTTTTTCTTACGATATCTGCTGAATCGCTTTACAGTAAACTTTTCTGCTGAGATATAAATAAAAGATATGTAGATACCTACATATGATTGTGTAATTCATAGCTAGCTTGGCACTGATGATTACCCGCGAGGGTTACGCAGCTCAATGCTGTGTGATAGATATCCCATTGATCTTTTATTCATGATCGCTTGGACTCGGCTCTCCAACATTGCGTTGGTCCATTCTCTAATCAGCATATTTCTCTCTTACAAGTTCTGAAGTTGTTGTAAAGGTAAACGAAAGGTAAATAAATCCACCCATTTCGAAAATACCGAACTACGTCATCCTTCCGGAAATAACGTTGCCAAACAACATCGCCTTTAGAATCATTGTCAAACGATGTAAAATAGGCATGTGCGTGCATAGCAAGATTTACCTTGACATGATATTAACGGGTTGCAGCTTGCAGATCTACATCGTTTGCGACGCACCACCATTTAGCTGGCTGTACACACGCTTTTCAACACTGCGGCTGCAGCTGTCGTTCCCATATAGGCCTTACGTTATATACGTAAGAACACTACATAAATCCTCCTTCATCATTTGTAGCTGTAAAGGCCATAGATGCAATGAAGCAAGATTTAGAAATTCCTGCTTCATCGCAATAGGAACTGATGTCAATCGATACCGTTTTTACTGATCAAAAACTTCTATCGGAGCAACTGAGGTTGGAGTAAAAAAGTCAGAAATCGCAAAAAACGGTTCCCATACATTTTTTTAAGGAGTCCAATCAGGGTAATTTCCCATTTTGCCAAAAGTATTGAAATTGATATGAAATTAGAAGAGGGATATCCATGAGCCTTGCTTGTTAAGAGAACTTACCGTGTTAGCCACAATGTTCCTGTTTTTGTGGCTTTTTTTCCATCCGTTCATTGCAAGATCATTACTGGTTACCACTTGTAACAAACAGTAATTTTTACAAGCTTTTCTACATTCCTTTTTCCTATACACACATTAGGGCGGCTTTTCACAGAGTTAGGGTTGCATTTCCTACATGTTTTTATTTTAATATACCATGGCAACACATAATAACTGATCTTAACTAAGGCAGCAAATATGTTAAGATAAATAATATCTTATAGCGGGCTAATCTGCCTGTCTCTGTTCTCTCGAAGATCCCAGTATTTCAGAACAAAAAATGTATTTATTCTGTTTTTCATCACCTCGGACACTCAACACCAGAAGCTGTGCTAGTGCAATTTCTGTGGGTTTCATACTTTTTGAAATATTTTGAAAATAGTCGAAATTTTACCCATTCCCCCATCTCCGAAGATTGCAGAGCTATCCATCTGGAATGTATGTAGCGTTTGTGGATTAGAGATGGGCCGAATATTCGTTTTATATTCGGTATTCGGCATTTTCGGCAGCTTTACCGAATATTCATATTCGGCCGAATATTCGGCTGAATCACCTAATGTTCGGCAAAGTGATACTCAAAGTTTTTACTGTTAAGACCCGTGTATTATCATGATTTGAGTGTACAGTCTATTGAAGTTAGTATTTTAGAGTGTAGCTTACTGATTTTGTCGTCACTGAAGCTTTATTTTCAATTAAAGTAAGTTGGTAAAAAGGTAATAACTTCAATCAATGTCTTCACGCCGCGCCGGATCCCTTGCAGGGTAGGCAAGGAATCCATATAATAACTTAATGCAGATTATAGGTATCTAGCGGTTTTGGGATTAGGCTTCTGTGTTAACTCTTGAAGAAGAAGAAGAAGAAGAAGAAGAAGAAGAAGAAGAAGAAGAAGAAGAAGAAGAAGAAGAAGAAGAAGAAGAAGAAGAAGAAGAAGAAGAAGAAGAAGAAGAAGAAGAAGAAGAAGAAGAAGAAGAATCTGTACACCAAGTTTCGTACCGATCGGTTGTAAAATACGACCTGTAGAGGAGTACGGACATACTGACAGAAAAGCTATTTTGGCCAGACTTGAAACGAAGACTTTCGTTCACGACGTCAATAAATAATCATTTTAGAAACCATTTTAGTTTTGAAGGTCTCTCATAAAAATTCTTAATCTCTTCTAAACATGGAAGGTTAGTCTAATTTTCTTCCATGTTCAATGTTATGAGACATTGCACCACTTTATGAGAGTTCCTAAATCAAATTCTTGATGAGAACAACTATATGGATTCCCAAAACAGTGATACCATGGTGATTTTGTTTTCCCAATAGTAAAGTACTACACATTTAGACATCTATTATAATGTTTACATTTACATTTTATGGAATAAAAAAATATATATATACATATATTAACTATCTGAGCGTCTGGTCGAACCTATGTCTAAACTAGGTACTTACATAGGCATAATGGCAACAATTTGTGCAATAATAGAGTGGACATGGGACCAGCTTTTCACTTGCTTGGGGGATGGACCATGCTCTTCCCAATCATCCCCTTTAGCTAAAATAAAAAAATAACATTAATTTAAGTGATTAATAAATATTGCGCAATATTGCTTTGTTGTGCAATTGTTTTGTTTACATTGCAAATTGCATAATATTTATGCAAAAATCTTTTACATGATATAGATATAAAAATTACCTTGAAATAATTTTACCAGGCATTTCATAACACTGGGACAGTGGTAGGTATGTGCAGTTACGAGGCCTATCAAAAAGGTGGCATACAGTTCCACTAGTGTGTCATCCCGATGCATCCAGTCCAATGACACAACTACATTCACAAAGGGAATTAAGTTACGGCCTAGCAACACTACGCAGGATAAGCAGTCATCCACAACACACTTGAAGTTGTCATCATTCAACGGGTACTCCCGTAGGATCTTTATCAACTCGTTGTATTGTACAACATTGTTGTGTTCCACGTGAGCTATAATAGCACTCTCAACTTGCTTCGGTTTTAACTTCAGCTTAGCATGAGCTATTGCTGTCTGACGTTCTATGGACTTCTGTAACAGCTGAGCTGCAATACTTTTGCGAGCAACGAGGGCCATTTTACTTTTTGAGATCGGATGCTATGCCTTTTAGGTACTCTACGATTTCTGGGTTACGCAGGAGCTGGGCCTTCTTGTGGTTTAGGACTTCTCTGAGGATACAGCTGTTGTCGTCAACTGCTACTGCTTGGGGACTGGGCTCGAAGCTGGTACTCGGTTTACTGTAGCTGAGACTCTGTTCTGCAGCCTCTGAACTTCTCTTATCTTTCAGAAACAGCTGCAATCTCTCCAAAACCACTTTGTTATCACCTTCTTTCTTTTCCGGGCTATAACCTTCTTTGGACATCGCTCGCCACCTAATTTACATTGTTTCGTACGTGCACTGCTTTAGAGTGAAACTCGAACTTAGTTGATTCACAAGAGGCACCTAAAACAGGCAATAAATCCCGTAAACCCACGATAAAAACACGTGTGCACTTGGAGACCGTATGCGCGAAAAATAGATTTCCTTTCCTTCTTTGGTTTGGCTTAGCTGACTGACATGACATGACATGACATTGACATCGGGCTGGAATGTGTTTTGTTGACGTTACCAATAAATCAACTGAGAAATCAACCATGACGTTTATCTGTTTGATTGATAGATTTGGTGTTGTCTATGGTTCGTAGCAATCAACCAAAATCAAGGAACTTAGGGTATAAGTTCCTTGACCAAAATAAAGACAGCCGCCCACTTGGCTCTTACCAAAATCTTAACTTTTTCTTTTCCAAAAATAACCACGTAAGTTGGAATCTGCAATTTTAATGTTCTTAAGGCTGCACAAGTCGTTCGTTCCAACTTATCATTAGGCGCGGCCTAAATAATAATAATAATAATAATAATAATAGTCATTTATTTCAGATAATTAAATCCATATAATAGTTAGTTAATAGTTAGTAACAAATGTCTTACAAATTATGTTAGTATATTATTATTATATAGGAGAGTGAGTGTCATTTTACAAACACAGCAATGCTGTGTTTGTATAGCGGCCCATCTAGCTTGTCCGCTATCATCATCAGGATGCTGTTAGTGGACTGGCGGACCCTGCTCAACAGTGAGGCCGTTTTTTTGCGCATGCAGGCAGCGAAGCCATCTACGCGCGCCTCGGCGAACATGCCGGATGCGCTGCAGAACCGCCGGAGCCCTAACAGCATCCTGAAGGCATTGTTATATTGGACGCGAAGAGTGTTGACGGCTTTCTGAGTGCAGCTGAACCACAGGCCGCTCGTGTAGAATGACTGACAGAATGATCTGAAAAGACTTATTTTGACGTCATCAGAACATCGAGCAAACCTGCGGGCCAGCATATTCGCTCTCACCGTCAAAGCTCTTCGCTCCCTCTCTAGGTCCTCTTCATCCCTTAAATTATCAACTATCATATGTCCTAAGTATTTAAATTTATTTACCCTATTTACTAATATTCCATTTAACATAACTGGAGGTACATGTTCAATCTTTTTACCACTAGGTCCAAACATCATAAATTCGCATTTTTTTACATTATACTGCAATCCATGATTTGCAGCATATGTCTCACAGTAGGTCATAAGGGTTCTCAAAGCTCCAATAGATGGCGCCAGCAGTACCATGTCGTCAGCATAACTGAGATTATTGACTGAGACTCCGTCAATAGTGCATCCGACAGGCAAGCAGCTGAGGCCATCTATTAGGCTATCAACAAATAAATTACAACTTTGCTGAAGTTACCCCCCCCTGCCGCACACCGCACTCTAGCCTGTATGCATCAGACAGGACTCCAGCCCATTTAACAACGTTACTTTGATTTTGGTACCAATATTCAAAAACAGAACAAAGCTCTCTCGGCATCGACGTATCACGTAACTTCCTCCACAGTACGTCGTATCGTACAGTGTCAAATGCCCGTGACAAGTCGAGGAAGCACGCGTAGACCGGCGTCTGCCTGTCAACATAGTACCTAACTGTATGTTTCGATAGTCCCTTCTTAAACCCAAACTGCCCGTCGTGCAGATGTAGGTGCTTTTCCAGGTGGCTATCCAGCAGCCGGTCAAATACTTTCGCTAATATGGTCGCTAATGATATCGGTCTATAGTTGGTTTTATTCGCTACGTCCGCAGTTCTGTTTTTCACTATTGGCACAACAATAGTTTTCATGCATTCAGCAGGTACATAGGCATGACTAATGCATAACGAATAAAACATCGGGAGAGTGTTGGGTAAGTGTACTCCCGCGTGGCGCAGATGTTCGATGCTAAGACCGTCATGCCCCGGAGATTTACCTGTAGTCATGGACTGGATGACTTTTTTAACTTCGCTAGCTGTAACTCTGGTCAAGGTATTATCGGAGCAAGGACAGATCTTATCATCGGCAGCGCTCCGCCTTACATCTGGTTCCGATAAAGGTACATTAAAATGGTCTTTAAACAAGTTAGCGATACTCTTTGGGTCAGATACACCATCAACATTAGCGGGAAAACTCTGTTTTACATCAAGTTTTCTTATATTTTTCCAAAATGTATGCTATCTCACCTTTCTCCGTTATGTTATTTATTTTCGCCCAAAGTTGGGCTAAAATCGGTGTTGAAATACCTACGAAAGTTTTGAAGCTTGTATATTTTTAGAGATATATCATCATTGAACGAGTCTAGCAATACTTTTGATCTTTCATTCATCTGTCAACATGTCGTTGAACTCCATTCAATAGATTTTGTTTTGTCTGTGGACTTTCATTTCTCAATGAGTTTGGGAGGGGTGTACAGAATGCGTGTGTGTTTCCGAATTCCGGATGTATGTTAAATTTTTATTGTAACACCATTTTATCAGTGCTCACGTCGTGATGTTGTGAAACTGTTTCAGAATGAACCATTTATATAATACGTGACATCTATTAATATCGTTCTTTTCTATGGGCGTCGATAATCATGCAAAATGGCCAACGATTTGTGGTCATGTACCTGTTGTACGGAGGCATTGACGTGCTGGCTTCGTTTGAAGCTGTCTCCGGAGGAGATAGAGCAGCGCTCCAGGAGCAAGGAGATCGACCGCATCCTGGAGAAGGACCGGCAGACGCTGCGGCGGCAAGTGAAGTTGCTGCTATTAGGCGCAGGTGAAAGCGGAAAGTCAACATTCCTGAAACAGATGAGGATTATACACAAAGTGAAGTTCGAGCCGGAACTAGTGCGGGAGTACCAGCACGTGATATACCAGAACATAGTGAAAGGGATACAGGTGTTAGTTGATGCGAGGGACAAGCTCGCGATTCCGTGGGAGAACCCTCGGAACTTGGACGTTGGACAGCAGGCTCTGCACTTCAACAGCGCGGCGTCTCTCGACAACCGGCTGTTCATGCACTATGCGCCTCACATTCACTCCCTGTGGCTCGACCGAGCCATCAAAAGGGCATACGACAGACGGCGAGAGTTTCAATTGGTAAGTTTTGACAAGTAAACAATGTGTGTCTTTGTTTTGAGGATGAATCACGAGCAGGTGACAACTTGTTTGTCTTAATTATATGAACTTAATTGCATATTAATAGAGTTGTAAGCAAACTGCTTCAATGATGCAAGGTTTATCATTGTACTATAAGAATTTTCCATAGTTTCATGCTTTGGCCTATTAGATAAGTATTATTAGCTATGTATTTGCTGTCTTCTTCCGCTGTGTAATATAATATTGCACATTAAAACAAGACACACAACACACTGCAAATTGTAACCCTATCAAAGCAAGCCTAGATTACAAACATATCCATTAGTAACAAAATGATGTAATATTGGAAATAGCTTGGTAAATACCTATTAGCACATAGGGAAAGAAATAGCACAATTGAGAGAATTTTCATGTTTACAAACTCATCACACGGTCTGTTTTGTTTTCCTTGATTTTGATCAAGGCTAGTGACTAATGCTGGGAACCTTGTACAATGAAATATGAATTCTTTTGCCCTCACTGAGTTTTTATAACTGTTTATGTAGCTCGAGTGAATCAGCAAATACTACATAATGATCCAATGCCATGGCCTAACCAGGTGGTTTCAAAAACGATTGCTGTAAAATAACAAATAAATAACAATTTAGATCGCATAAGTTTAAAAATATTTATAAATAAAATGAATATACATAAGTATATAGTATTCTTGTGTGAGATATGGTATTTTTTTTTATAAAAGTATTTAAATAAGCCCCATGCCCCAGGGTGTTGCACATGCTCATAAACATATTTAATCATCCCTTGAGAACACTGCAATTTTCAGGGATAAAAAATAGCCATGTTTTATTTTAATCCAGAATATAAACTATTCTGGTATCAAATTTCATCCAAATCCAGTCAGCCGTTAAATACTGAAGAAGTAACAAACATTGACATCTATAATATTAATTTGAATTTTGATACTAGACTAGATCTGACTAGACCGAAACCAAAAAAATTAATAATACTCTGGATACACTACAAATAGTCAAAGTTTTAACTATTGGACTGCATAAATATAATAATAAAGCATAGATCACGTATAGACAGGTTTATAAACAATTTTGAAGCTCAATACAATATTCAACACATAAATGTAGATTCCCTGAGAAATCCATTAGTATGACATAGTGGAGTTGCCCACTCTAGCAACCTATCCTCCTAATTCTAACTATTAATGGGGAACTGGGATCTGCATTGATATCTCGCATAGGAGTTTGATAGGAGTGTATTGTGCATTGTCCTCCTGCCTTACCAGGCTGTAAGCAGCCTAGCTCCTTGAAGTATCGGAGCAGGACTTTCGTCAGTTTAGCTTTTCTGTAGGCGTGGACAGGTTTGATTCCTCTATGAGAGTCTTCAATCCCATCTGGCCTTCTCTGTGGCCGTGCAGTGTACCACTACATGTTCCAGTACGGTCCACTACAGTCTTTTCTTCTTGGAAGCAGCCGCAACACAGGCTACTGTCTGTGGCTCCAGTCTTGAGAAGATGATGGATCAAGTTCACAGTGACCTGTGATGGTGCCCACCATTATTCTTAGGTCCTCGCGGCTCATCTTGAGCAACGTGTTTGTGGTTTTCCTATCTTTGGAGAGTAATATTGATTTTGCAGACTGTTCGACGCTCCCATAGTTTTTGGTGTTCTTTTTCTGCATTTAGTTTTAGTCTATTTTTACTTCTGCTGTGGGCGGTTTTGAGAGAATGATGTCCTGTTTTGTTGGGGTCTGTCTCGCTCCTACCTTTGCTAGTCTAGTCTGTATTTATGTTGCCTGGACAGGATTGACTCTCCGTGCATTCTATGCTGACTTTGCTTTGTTCAGAGAGACTTTGTAAAGTTTTGTGACATTCTACAATTGATTTTGATCTTGTTTCTGTCCTATCGAGTGCATTTATTAATGCCTGTTTTAAAGACTGTCTGTTTGGACTGTCTGTTTTAAAGGCCAGCTTATCTATCCTATCCTGCTAGTCCGATGTCAAAATATTGCCAACAGTACACATTTATTTATAGCAAGCTTACACTAACTACTTACTAACAAAATAATAATAATTTAGAAATTAATTTGAAAATGTCTTGTCTAGGTAGTATGTTATAAAGGAAAGACCATAAATGCTCAAGAATTATCAGGCGAACGCTTAATTCATGTTTGCAAGTAGGTGGATGAATTTTATCTTTGCAATTAAAAACTGGTATTTAAACAGTCATGTGTCATGCGCAGTTCACAAGATGTTCTGTACAGACTTACAATACTTATGTTATGAGTAGGAGGTATATATTTTTACTAGTTTCTGCCCTCAGCTTCGCATAGAAACGTAAACGATATTAATAGAGAGGACGCCTGGAATCAAGCTAGGCTATGTTTAATTTCAGGCTTCACATCTATGCAAAATTTCAGCCTGATTGGTTGAGTCGTTATGGCGTGAAGGGGTAACAAACATCAAACTTTCGCGTTTATAATATTAGTGTGATGTGATATTGGCAGAATTAATATCTGTCATGATTTCTAATTTGATGCCTGGTGAGAACTATCTTCAACCAATCAGAGCCCAGACAAATACCGAAACCAAGTAGGACAACTAGTAAAGTTCTACATTGTAAAACTCAACGAAATATTATTGCGTTAATTGTGTTGTGATAGAAGCATGCATTGATAGATAGTATCCTGAATTTTTGAATGAGGCACAGGGACAAAACATGACCTGGGGCCCAATTCTGTTAACCAATTGTTTTACTATGACAATGGTGTTCTCGCAAAATCGTACTTAGACAAAAGAAACTCAAGATAGTGCGTGCGGTGCCATTTGCACGGAGAAATTGATAGAATAGAGTGGTTTCTGTTGTTTCTTTCATCTAAGATAAAATGTCAAAATGAGTTATACTCTGACAATACCAGTGTCATAGTGAAGCGATTAGTTTAGCAGAATAGGGTCTCCGTTTGGATGGGTTTAGTAGAATTATTTTTTAAAACTTTCTGCCCACCGTGCACAACAAAACACAAGCAAAGCAATGCATTTAAAAATCACCAATCCTGTCAAAACACATTTTGGCAGGATTGGCGTTGGCATATTGAATTAAAATGTATCACCAATCACCATATAATGTTGCATTACAACAATGCCAATTAGACTTTGGACCGCCACAGAACAAATAACACTCCTCTAGCAGGTGTAACAACTGGTTATGTCAGTCAACTAATTGCCATCAACAAAAGCTTAACTGTAATCTGCACATACAGCACAGATTTACTGTGATTGTAAGCTGTGAGGGACCAACTCGATTTTCTAACATTGGCATTCCTCAATCTTTTATGTATGGGAACCACTCTTTTCTAATCTTTATTGCACACATCTGTTGCACGAGATCTTAAGATTATAAGGTCATCCATCATACAGCCAGGGCAAATACAAGGGCATCTAAAAATATAATTCCGTCTTTAGTTACTTTACTTGACAAGTAGGTACGTATGTTGCTTAGCTCATGTATCACCTTATCATTCATATATGCTGCTGAGTCGCCATTTCCTCCAAAAAGACAAGGATTCCAATCAATGGAGTGACTAAGCCCTAACCTTTTCTTATAGCCCGTCTCACTATCATTCTTCTCTAGATTCATCCAGTGTCTATTATCAAAAGAATGGATCTAAGTAAAATTCGTAAGATTCGTGTTTCGCGTGCGTATTTTTGTTTCGCCGCACTTCGGTCTAGGTACGTCTTTCCATCTTTGTTGTTGTTCATTAGGTAGTCATAATTGCAAAAGATTGGAAATGCGAGTCTTATTGAATCGCGTTTAGTTGTAACGAAACACAGTCCATTTGTTGAGTTAGCGATGCGAGAACGTACCATATCTACCGAATTTTACTTAGATGTGTGGTAGCCAACAAAAAGGAAACACAGTCACCAGAATTATTTCAAAGAAGTCTTGTGGAATAATATAATCGTAATTCCATACGTTATCTCATTTTGATTAGTCAGTCAATTGCGTCATGCTATGGCTGTGGAGCTCGGTGGTTGGATAGGTACTCGGCTACCATCCGACGTAAATATCCTTGACTCATCTAATTTGCAGGGCCTAAATCTCGGCACTGAATCGAGTCATACACATAACTACCTTGTAAGTAGTATTTCCCTCTCATCGGCAACATTTCTCCCCCAAACAAGGGGAGTTTTACCATAATCACCACGCTTGACAGGTGGATATGTGATTGCAGTGAAGATAGAATATTCCCCATATTGCGTTGGAAAGACAGTGTCACGCGGGACATAACAATATTCCGGATTGATACGGCTAACTGGGAGAGCCAGGCTGAAAGCCGTGACTCCTGGAGAAAGACCGTCGCTGATGGTGTAGTTGCGCATGACCAAGCTTTGCTAAAAATGTTAGCCCAAAAGCGGACTCTCAGACACGAACGTACCGCTAACCCGTTGCCGGGATCTTTTATCTTTACAAAATGCAGCCGAAGCTGTCGCTCTCGAATAGGTCTTTTCAGCCACACACGAAAGTGTGCGGCTGCTTCCCAACCAAGCTGATGCCACCTACATCATCTTTCGTAGATGTTAAGAGGCCAATGATGATGAAGATTGAATAAGACACTGTAGGACGCTGCTGCTCTTCTTGTAGACTCCCTTAGTCGTCACAAGCTGAGTTAGAGAAGTCAATTATTATAATTATTACGCTGGGACTACAGCTAAATAGGTATAGGTCGCGCAAATCTTTATGAATTTTGTGAACATAGACGCGAATGCAAAACTGCGCATAGTACAGTAGAGTGCGTAATCATTGATTCCTTCTGACACCAACCAAATAAGCTACTGTGCAGTCATTCTCGCGTACCTACTTGCGAGAATTCATAAAGATTAGCGCGTATTATACCTACAGGCATTAAATTAACTTAAATAGGTTTATTAACACTTCCATTGCCTATGAAACACATGTCCGGTACCGGCAGCGTGTGGCGGCGCTGGCTGTCGATACTAGACATGTGGAAGCTGGGCAAATAAATATAAAAATAAAATAATAAAATAAAATTTATTTCTGCAACTGGCTTACAATTAGTGATTCCTTAATTGAGACCCTCATTTAAGTATAAAAAACTTGTGTTAGAGGATCTCGCTCTTCTATAACAAACGTTAACTTATAGATACATAAATTAGAGTAATAACCTTGGCCTTAAAAAGGGGTCGAGGGTGCCACAGGATCGGAGAGACATGACACGTGCGTTGTTGACCCTATGAATGCCTTACGAGACCTTTTTGAAGAACCACTTACTTAATGGTCACAACACAAAACATTAACGATTCTTGGCCCTAACCTTAGTAATATCACAGCCTACCTATATGTATACAGTCTTTCGACGAAGGCATTTTGACGTGGTTTTGACAGAGCAATCGTGCGGGGGGCAAGGAACGGGACGGGGAGTGACGGTCCCGAGTTGCATACATCACCGCCTTAGTAACTCGGGAGCGTCGCTCCCCCGACCGTCCCTTGGCCCCCGCGCGATTGCCCTGTCAAAACGCCTTCGTCGAACGACTGTATCTATATAGGTAGGCTGTGGTATACAAGTAAAGAGCCCATAATCTAGGCGCAATCGACACTACGATGAGCACCACAGAAAAAAAAACATTCCTTTAGCAGTAGAGTAAAAACCAGTCAGCTACGAATATCGGCATAACAGGAGGATGACTCGACTTCCCTTATAGGTGCCTGCGCAAATTGTTACCACTGATTAGTCTTTTTATAGGCAATCACGACTTTTAATGTCTCTTGTAAAGTGACTTTAATTTGCGGATAACTCCTATCTTAAACTTCAAAACCGGAACCTTGAAGAATTGGATTATTCTTATCTTGGTTATTCCTTTTTCATAGTCTAACTCAGTGTGTATAATTTTCCGCTTTATTTGTTTTTCAATATCAACTATAACCACCACCTTAAAATCTTATTTTCACGCTACATAAAGCGTAAGCTTTCTATCACATATATTTCCTGTCATCGTAAAGATTGACCCCTGCTGGTGTATTCGTGAGTCGATCACTGACTGCAAATCACTTAATTATTTTTATTTTTCGTTTATTAAGTCACAAACAGTATACCATTTTCTTAAAGTTAACAGTATATATGGCTACGTATAAACCAATCAAGATGCCACTAATAGAATTATTATTTACAATAAAACACAACAACGTTACAGACGCAAATTTGGACAATAAACAAACAAAAGACATACCAAGTATGAATACTCATAATTGACCTAAGAGAGACGCTTGTTTTTGACGTGACAACGTCTTATAATTCGATAGAGCCGGCTGCACGCACGAAAAAATATGACGTCATGCGGCGTTACCTCGCTCTGAGGCGTTCCATGTAAGGCTTGAAGTGCAAGCGAGAGCGCTCGACATCCGTCTCTCTCCTACTTGAGTGAGCGATGCGTCTGCGTGGACAGCTGCTATACTATAGTACATTTACATGTTTTGATCGAGTATCAAATGCTACCATTCCATCAGTATTTTCTTAAGACGTTGTCACGTTCAACTATCGTCAGTAAACCGACTTTACAGACAACCAATTTTTTTTAACTGACTCAGTGATACACGTACTATTTTCGTTGGTACTATTTCTTTTGTTTTTTTATTCGTAATTCAAATGCAGCCTTATACGCGGCGAAAAAAGCAATGAGTGATGTATTCACGAATACACCAGCAGGGGTCAATCTTTACGATGACAGGAAATCTGTGTGATAGTAAGCTTAAGCTTCATTAAAAGTGAGAGGTATTATTCCACTAAATCCCTTAAACACTAGTAAAATGGATAATACTCAGTTTTCCACAATGGGACTCTGTGAAAGGAATAACAGAGATTAGAATAATCCAATTCTTCAAGGTTCCGGTTTTGAAGTTTAAGATAGGAGTTATCCGTAAAATAAATCCGAATGAATAAACCAGCTGATTTTGCTTGCGCACAAGAAAAAGAAAAATCAAGGTTTTCCTTGGCCAAAAATTATCTGGAGACTATTTCTCCGAATTGTTTTATTAAATCAAATCTCTGATGAATGGGAAACAACGTAAAATGTATCGTGAAGCCGTGTTGACAAGTTTCCCTATCAATCATAGCACAGTACCGGTTATCGGTCCGCATTCCAGTACACCTACCATAAAACTCCGTGGTTGCATTGCTAAATGCCCTGAGTGCGGGTAAATAGAGAATTTTATTGAGGCGAGGTCGTGAACTGATGATAGAAAATACAGTGAAAATATCCTAGAAGTCTTGTAGAAAAATCTCTAAACTTGACACTTTATTGATTGGGTGATGTTTTGGGAGAAGCTATCCCATCTAAATCCGTTCTAAATAAATACTAATATTATAAATTCGAACTTTTTGTTTAGTAAAGTAATTGCCGAAATATATATCTGTCTGTCTGCTAACTTTTTTCGCTTAACCCGTTCATGGCCCAAGACGCAGACGAGCCTCTCGACCCTCGTGTGGCGGCGGCGCGCCCCTGCGGGTCGCACCGCCGAGGCTGGGCAGTGAATGCGTTAAACGGCAACAACAAGCTACCCGTCTATGGAATGATCTCCCCCTGGACATCAGACGTGCAAAATCACTTCCTACTTTCAAAAAACTGCTTCATCAGCATTATATATCCTTGTAAAGAGTTAGACAACCTTATTTTATGTTTGTGTAAGTTTATTATTAATCTTTGTAGGTATTTAGTGTAAGTATTTGTTTCGTTTTCTCTAAATAGGTACATATCTATATATTTATACAGTACCACCGTCTTTTTTGTTCCTTAATTTCCAGTCCATCCCAAGGTTGCCTGGAAGAGATCGCTTTCAGCGATAAGGCCGCCCTTTATACTTCCTTTTTTTTATAAGCTTTTCTCTGTATTGTTTCCTGTATTTGTGTGGTATAATAAAGTGTTTTCTATCTATCTATCTATCTAACGGCTAAACGGATTTTAAAGAAATTTGGCTGGGAGGTAAACAATATCCCGTCGTCGGACATTTGTTACTTTATAGACGAGTGCGAAGCCGCGGGCAGAAACTATAAATAAATAAATAAATAATGCTGGACAATCCACACAGCATTATCTAGCCCCAAGCTAAGCAGAGCTTGTGTTATGGGTACTAGATAACTGATAACATAATACAATACACTACATGGATAGATATTTTTATTATACATAGAAAAACATCCAGAACACCCTGAACAAATATCTGCAATCGTACAAACATTTCTCCCGAGGTGGGAATCGAAACCGCAGCCTCCTGCGTCGCAGGCAGACCTTCGCCCGTCGCGTCACATCGATCGTCAAAAATACACAGAAGAAAGCTGCGGCCTTCTTCTTTTAATAGAAAAACAAACACTACTTGGCCAAAATGTTTGGTTGTCTTGCTGAACCTTTAATGTAAAGACGAAAGTTTAAATCCATGTTTCTTCCTCAATCTCCAATTAACCTGTAGACCTTTTCTGTTGTACAGATAAATTCAGCCATAATGATCTCTAGATTAGGAGATAATTATGACAAGCTGATTCGCTGCGTCCGGCCGGCATCTTACGATATAGGACGCAGCATCTCTTTAATCTAGTTTGAGATCTATAGACCCATTATAGACCGATCACGAGGTTTGACAAACGTTTTCCGTCTTCCTTGATTTTCTATATCGGATGTAGGATTGATCTCAGCCGATAGTTCGTTGACTGAATATTCTGTATGTTATTTTGTCCATATGTAATTTTGGACACGCTGTCAAGAGCAGGTATTTAAGGGATCGAATTTTTGATACTGAGACTTTTTCAAAATGTTGGCGCATTTGATCCGAATCTTAGAATCTTTCGCGGAGTGGAGAGAATTTCATGTCAAATTAAGTACGGTCTGGGTCTATACCACTTTAACTTTAAAGCCTCATCTAAGAATGTAAAAGCGCTCTCTTTCAGTTATCTCGAACAATTTAATAAATTACTTTTATTTACGAGAAAACGCTTCATTGGAAAAATTGGATATTACCAAAACATTCAAAATTAAATCTGATAATGTCCGATTACAGTCAAAATATGGCTTTCTCTCTTCCAATATCTTTAACATTAATAAAACATTCGGAACTGGAACAAGCGGACAGCCGAATCAGGCCCAACGATCGCCTTGGGTAATAATCACCTCTCAGGGTCTCAGGTCACGCACATTATGGACGTGGCTCGATTAACTTGCCCTGCGTCCATCAGTTTGAGGCTAACATACAGATTACACGTGTTAACTCAATCTAAAAGGCGTTAGCTCAATCTAAAAGGGAATCTGTGAACAGAATAGCGTTTATTCTTACTTTTACACTTTTTAATAATTATGGAATGTTCTATGCATAATCGTAGGTAGGTATAACAATTATATGGTTCCCATAGCAAGCTCTGTTCGCTTAATGTAGACCACATTGAATAAAAATGTCTAGAATAAAAAAAAGCGTTAGCTCAATCTAAAAGGGAATCTGTGAACATAATATCTAGTTTACTGTAACACTTTTTAATAGTTCTGGAATGTTATCTATGCATAATCGTAGGTATAACAGTTCTATGGTTCCCATAACAAGCTCTGTTCGCTATAGGTCTACATTGATTAAAAATGTCTAGAATATAAAACCGGATATAACCTATTTTTTCGTGGTACATCGTTGACTACATCATCACTTTCCACTAGTTCGATTGTGGTCAAACGAAGGTCTTATGATATGACTATAATATTATATTATGGATTGTTCAGCATTATTTATTTATTAAAGGACAAGTGTTTAACACCTGTATGTTTCTTAACCTATGAAATTATTAACTTTTCGATACTTATACCTTGATGAGGTATCGCTCTATTGATCTCATTGATTTATTCGTACAAACAGCTCATAGACCTTTTGTTTCCTTCTCATAGCAAACCGAAGGGTGTGAAATGGTGAAGCTATTGCTATTGTACTGTGTATAAAGGGTATAATTGCCATTGAAACATGGTAACAATGGGCTGTGATTCCTCTGTGTGTTGCCACACTTGCCACAAATTGCTCTAGTTTTGTTAATGATTCTCTTCTTTGTATAAAGCTGGCGATTTTTATCTAATTTTCTTACTTGACTTTCCTATTATCCATCACACCAATATTATAAACGTGAAAGTTTGGGTGTTTGTTACCTCTTGAGATCAGTTACATCTCGGTTTGTGTTGAAATTTTGTTAGTTTTAAACCAGAAATATACCACCAGAAAAGAACCAGGCTACTTTTTATCCTGAAAAAATTAGAAGCTATACTAGGTAACAGCTGGTTTCTACGTATATCATCTTGCAAATAGACTAAACAATGGTCACATCTCTTGTCAAAGTTGTCAATTAACATTTCTGGTTTCTGTACGAACGCTAACTTTGCAAGCTATTGTCAAATCATTGGTCAACTAACTAGCGAAACTAGCTATAAGTATAAGATATGGCCAAGTATAAGACATGATAAGAAATACAGTAATTGCCATGCTAGCCACTCATTCCTAGAACTATTTACCGCATCATAAAACGACCTTGCTAGTTTTCCCACAACTTAAAATAGAGTTTAAAAACAAAATTCAATATTCATAATTCCTTAAACGAGTGTTTATCTATAACCTTGTGTTTTGCAACGCTTTGTATTGTTTTTGTGTCACTGGTCAATATATAACACTTGCAGTATTCTAGCCATTTCGTAATCTACGTTTTAACTTTTACTTATGACTAGATCCTGCATGCTGCTTCGTTTACGGTACCTGGATAAAACGTAGAATTTAAGATATTATATACCTAATGTGTGGTGCCGGCTTAGAATTTGCACCACCCCAACTCTTCCCGCGGGTGTCGTAAGAGGCGACTACAGGCCCCCTGCAGAACATTCTACAACCAAACTGCGATCCCTAACCCGCATGCCCAGCGTGGGGATTATGGGCATTACCCCCCATGAGATAAAAGCCAATAGGCGCTTATCAGGGGGAGGCCTGCGTCCAGTAGTGGACCACTACAGCAGGCTGTTGAGGTGAGGTTGAGGTTATTTAGGTAACTCCTATTTAGGCTCCTTATTATTGTGTCGTTTTTTAACTGTTTGTATTGTTGTTATCAATAACTGTATTTCTATTATATTATATTCTAAGTTTTAAAAAACTATAACTTACAAACTTTACCTACGTCTTCATGATATAAGTATCTAAGTATAGATCTGCGATTTGCCTATTGCATTGCCTTGGGCGAACGCCGCCGCCGGCCGGTGCGTGGTCCGCCCTTGAAACTAATTGTATCAAAAGAAACACCCAAATAGCGTTTTTGCACGACCAGGTAGAAACAGCCGCATAATTTAGGAAATTATAGACCCTGTGCCACCCACTTCTCTGTTCAGTTGACAGAGTTAAACGGCGCTGACGTCGAACGGAATGATAGTACAATCAAAACTTGTAGTTTTAAAGGACGGGGTACGGCGATGACGGCTAATCGAGGGGAGTTCAAAAAACAACACAGTCATGTTCTCCGACCCCAACTTGAATGGAATATAGACCTAAGTCCAAGAACTAAAGGAATTGTTAAGATTAAGATTAAGCTTGCTCAGTCATCCATCTCTGCTTGAGTAACGCTTTAATATGACATAGCGATAAACATAATTTGAATAGGTACCAGAAACAAACATAAGCTCGCTGTGCCCACAACTAGGCTACACAAAATTAATATATCTTTTAAAGGTCAATGTATACGCTTCTACAACAAAACCCCTAGTGAGTTGCAAAAATTATCAGTAAATAAATTCAAACAAATTGTTAAATCCTTGCTGTGCAAAAAGGTTTACTATAAAATAAAAGATTATCTAGACTTCTAGAGGATAAAAAAGCTTGGGACGGATTTAGCTCCAACTCGAAAAATAACTACTCACAGGCTAAAGGTTTCTTCGTCGCTTCTTTACTTTAGTCTACATACCGAAGCGACAGAAATAAAAAAATATCACTTTATTTCCGTGTCAGTGTTTAGTTTTATATTTTGACCTTTTCTAAGTGTACATTTATTGTATTTATGGAAATAAAGAGTTTTTGATTTTGATTTTGAAACGTCACTCAAGCAACTGTATGAATGAGCAAAGCTATCATAATACGGGCCTTAGTTCCAGTTTTGACCACCCGAAAAGTTATCTTGGTTACACATTTGATTCGCATTTACGTCAGAGTGACGACGAAAGTCTGTTGTAATCGGATCCGTACGTGCTTGGTTTATAGTGAAATTGTTTTGACTGTGTAATGAGTAGACATTTGAGCGATGCGCATGCTTTTAGGTGCAAGACCAACATCCTGTTCGCTTAGCCTACATTACATTCGGGGGTATATTTCTACGGATTCTAATTATGTACAGACAAGACTTATGACATTTCGTTCGACGACGACTTGGAATCAACTAATGGAATTATGTATTAGCTCGACAATGAAACTGATATCGTATAAGTACAGAGTTTAACATATTGGCAGATAACCAATAACCTGCCATAAATGTACCGTGAGAATGTTGTTGCACGTTGGATTTTCCAAACAATCATACTTATTATTAATGCGTAAGTTTGGTTGGATGGATGGATGGTTCGATATATAGATGGATGGATGGATAAATGGATGGACGTATGCTTTTTACTTCTTCACGTCAAAACTATGGAACGGATCCGCCTGAAAGTTTATAAATTTTTATCCCATAAATCATTTCCAATAGGATATAAAAGTAATATTCTTAAAACGTTCCCATAGGACGCATGCGAAGCTGTGGGCAGAAACTAGTAGTTAATATCAGTAAACGACACACGTTATATTTTATTGTATGCTTATTAAAGCATTTCGTACTATTGTTCCAGAATCGTGGCACGCTGTATGCCTTTACCTATACTTATTACTTATCATATCAGTGTTAAGCGTGACTCGGAAAGCTTGCTAACAGAGTGAGTGAACCGTTAGACCGAGCTCTTTGTTTACCTTTCAGATAAATTTGCCAGATTTTACAGTTTTTTTCTTCACATCCGAAAGGAAGACACGGTAAATTTTAAAAGCCGTGGCGGTGGTGTTGTAAGAATTAACGCCGCCAACCCAGCCCGTGGGTCTCGTAAGAATCGAAAGGGAATTTATCACTTGACGACCGCTGTGGCGCAGCGGGCGAAGGTCCGCCTGCGACGCAGGAGGTTTCGGGTTCGATTCCCGCCTGGGGAAAAATGTTTGTACAATCTGCAGATATTTGTTCAGGGTGTTCTGGTATTTTCTATGTTATAATAAAAAAAATATCTATCTAAGTAGTGTATTGTATTAAGTATATCAGTTATCTAGTATCCATAACACAAGCTCTGCTTAGCTGGGGGCTAGATAACGCTGTGTGAATTGTCCAGCATTGCAAGGGCCTGCAAATTAATTATGATGTCAGAAATATAATTATAATAAGGATCAATAGAAAAAGCAGCTGTATATGGCTTTGTCAAAATAAACAAAAATGTGTGAGGAAATTTAAAATTGATAAGTACCTCTATTTCAGGTTTCAATAATTACTCCGTAGTCATAAACTTGAATTAGATATGCATCGTTCGTACTCTTACATTAATTCAAATTTGCCTCATTCTTCGTTAACGTGTGTCGAATTTCAATCTAGGAAATCAATTGAATGATATTTGCAAAGCATGCAATTTACTTGTTCATTTATTATCATAACATTTTCATATATTATCTTCGTTTTATCTTACCTTTATATTATTTTCTCAAATGTTTTACAAAAGAGGGATTTACATGGTAAATCCTGTATCTAAGAAATACGAAATTGGTTTTGAGACGTTCTTCTGAAATCTCGTTTCCTGTTACATGATGCATTGAATATTTGAAATTCATTCATATACCTAGAGCTACTAAAGCATTTAGCTTACATAAAAATATACTTATAATACCTACTTCAATGAAAGCAATTAATATACCTACATATCTTTATTCACAAAAAAAATACAATCAAATAATAGAAATAAATTAGAATTAGTATTTACAATTGCGCTAAATGCAGACTTGCAAACAATCTTCAGGTAGCTCAACTGATCCATATCAATTCCAGTCGGAAGCGTCCGCAAGACGCTGGCTGCATTGCCCCGCTGTATGGCAATTAATTAATATGTAGGTACTTAGATTTTATATTTTGAATCGCAAATGTAAAAATCTAAGTGCATAATCAAGCCGTTATGATATATCAGTTATTATATTAAATAAATCAAATTAAATAAGTGATGTCCTAATTTAATATTATCTGTTACCACCTGTTCTTTCTGGTGGGTTATCTTAGATTCCCACTAGCACGTTCTGATAAGGATTACCACACCGATGCTTTCTTTCTTAATATATGTACATATGTATGTAATGTCTATGCTAATGTTGAAATGATGTTAGCATCGTTATTTGTAGAACGAATGAGTCACGAGTATAGTTAAGGACCTATAAACTTAGCAGCTTGACAATTATCAGAATGGCATACTGATGGTCGCAGTGACGCTTGAGAAAATCACAGGAAAAACAACTCTCTGACAGACGTTCATGACACAGAAAATAGTCCTTTTGAAATTCGTCTGCTGAAAAAGCAGAGTATGGTGACCCAACTTCACACAACTAACTGTATTTTTGCTTTCTACCCAGCAAAGTGATGTACATATTGTATTAAGTACTAGCTGCGCCCCGCGGCTTCGCCCCCGTGGAAATGTATGTTTCCAACTTTCTTAATTTTTTCTTTCATAAGAACCTTCTCCTGACAATAACAAACACAACAAAGAAAGAATTAGCGAAATCAGTCCAGCCGTTCACGCGTGATGCCGTGACCAAGGAAAACGGGTTTCATTTTTATATATATAGAAACTTTATATATTATAATATCAGTTAACTAGAACCTATAACACAACCTCTGCTTAACTTAGGGCTAAGATGATGTTTGTGAGTGGTCCAGCGTTATTATTATTCTATGCGAATAAATGATATAATATATTTGAGTTTAGACTTCAAGTAATTAATTCGAATTCTGCCCGAGACGGATCAAATCAGAAACTTTTGTTCATGAAAATTCTCATTAAAAGTTTGACTCCAAGTCTCGTTATAAGCGAAACTTTTAAACATTTTCATGAATGTAACATAATATGTAGAGAAGAACACTTAGGTAAAATACTTCGTTACATTTACCAATATTTCCCCGGACGACGAGCACCTCGCCTCAACAGCCTATATTTGTCCACTGCTGGACGCGGGCCTCCCCCCGATAAGCGCCTTATTGGCTTTTATCCCGTGAGGGGGTTAATGCCCATAATACCCATGCTGGGCGGGTTGGGGATCGCAGTTCGGTGATAGAATTGTTCTGCTGGGGGCGCTGCTGCCCGCTCCCGGTGGATATCCCTTAGTCGCCTCTTACGACACCCGCGGGAACAATCGGGGTGGTGCAAATTCTAAGCCGGCACCACACAGCTACGACAAGCACACAAATATGCGAACCACGTACAACAATAACAATCCATGGTATCTCACAATAATTTTTCCAATTTCCAGAGCGATTCCGTGAGCTACTTCTTCGACGAGCTCGAGAGAATCGCACGGCCTGACTACGTCCCCTCCCACCAAGACATCCTTCACTGCCGGAAGGCCACCAAGGGCATATCAGAGTGTACCATCAACATCAACAATGTGCCGTTCGTCTTCGTCGACGTGGGAGGGCAGAGGACGCAGCGGCAGAAGTGGACGCAGTGCTTTGACTCTGTCACGTCGATACTGTTTCTGGTATCGTCGTCGGAGTTTGACCAGGTGTTGTCGGAAGACAGGTGAGAATTTCGTTCTGTGAGTACTAACTACTAAAGTGGTGGCGATCTAAGAAGGCATTTACCTTATTAGATCGACACCACAGTTTCCTTTTTATTAGTTATGAAAAGTTAAAAGCGTAAGATCGTAAAGGCTATAGAATCTCATCAGATGAGCGTATCCAAGCGAATTCTCTAGTACTGCCATCTAGAGAATTCGATCGCCTTCTTTCAGATCCGGGATTTTTATATTAAAGATAGGTAATTAGTATCACTGATGCGCCTGCCAAGTGGGATAAGTTTGTAAGACAAATACTACCTCAACCTCAACAGCCTGTATTGGTCCACTGCTGGACGCAGGCCTCCCCCTGATAAGCGCCCTATTGGCTTTTATCTCATAGGGGTAATGCCAATAATCCCCACGCTGGGCATGCGGGTTAGGGATCGCAGTTCGGTGGTAGAATTATTCTGCAGGGTGCGTTGCTGCCCGCCCCCGGTGGATTTCTCTTAGTCGCCTCTTACGACAAAAAAATTAAATTTCATGAAACTCATGCCATGTCTAACAGTCAAAAAGGGTCTGATGATGATATTGGTTTACTACCAGAGTTTCTTAGATCATGTCCCATCTAAGAAACGCCTGGATCTAAGGGTATTCTGGATGCTTCATTACTTTGCCCATCAAAAACTCATAATAACCTACATAATAACCCATTAAAAACAAAAAGCAATCATGAAACACCAAAGTGCTTTATTTTCTTTAGACATTACAGAACTCTTAGACCCGAGTTCACTAACAGATGGTTAAATTTTAAACAGTTGTTTTAACGTTTTTGACACAATTTTTACATTTTTTACATTTCATACATTATCCGTTAATTTAACCGTCGAAACAGCCTAATTGGCCGATTATCCATTGGTGAACACAGACCTTAGACACGTCACAAAATTCAAATAACATAAGTAAAACTAGGAAATAAAGTGATCATCACTCATACGAATCTATCTAATCAGAAGCTCCAATTTTGTTAATCCATGATAGTTTTTAGTTGTCCTCGTTTTTTGATTTCTGTTAATTTATCTGTTTAGTATCTAAGCTACTTGTTTTCATATTGTGTACTGTTATATCAGAATAAACGTATTTAATTCATTCATTCACAATTCAACACCAAACTTCCTGAGCCTCTTCCCAAAAAAGAGTTTTGGATTAGTGCTGACTTTATGTAACATTTCTTCGAGTCAAGCTAAGGTAGAGAAGCTCTTATTAACAACTAGATAGACTTGTAATTGACTACAATTTCTACCCATACTTGCACAACGTAGGTAAAAGGTGGATATCCCATCCACGAATGTAATGGCAAAAGAAGTTTTCGCTCATAATTCCCGTATTTGCCGCGACCACATGCCTTGTGGTGCGCTGACGTTTTATTTACCATTTACTGCATTAATTATTACTATCATGGGCTTGTAGATTAGTTTTTAAAACAACTTTATTTTCTACTACTGCCGCCCGCGGCTTCGCACGCGTTGTTTCTATGGAAACGTTAAAAGGTGATTTCTATCCCATGGGAACTGATTTATGGGATAAAAAGTTGATTCCAGGATTATAATTATCTGTATACAAAATTTCAGCCCGATCCGTTCAGTAGTTCTGGCGTGAAGAGGTAACAAACATCCATCCATCCATCCATCCAAACTTTCGCATTTATAATATTAGTGTAATAGTGTGATGTGACTACTGCTTCTGCCCGCGATTTCTCTCGCGCTTTTCCGGGATAAAATGTAGCCTACGTCCGTCTCCGGGATATTAGCTATCTCCATGCCAAAGGGGTTTGAAGATTATTATATGGAGGGTGACCCTCACACTGGTTTTTAACCCCCGACGCAAAAAAAAGGGGTGTTATAAGTTTAACGTGTCTGTCTATCTGTCTGTGGTATCGGAGCTCCGAAACGGATGAACCGATATTCGTTTAGTTTCTTTTGTGTCATAGATAATTTTATCACGGGTGTTCTTAGCCATGTTTCATGAAAATCTGTCGGGAGAGAGGGTTTTAATTTTTTTTAATCAGTTCTTATTTTTCCTTAATCGCCGCGCTCAATAAACGTTTTATATTTAGATATAGGACACTAAAACAAATAAAAAATGTAAGTATGTTAAAATAATATCCTAAAGCGTCAGGTTTCTTAGATATTCACAAAATGATAACCGATGTTAGGGCCAAAATGTTCAAACCTTTCAATAAGTTCAGTCCAGTCGTTTAGGCGTCAAAGCGTAACAGACAGACAGACAGACAGACAAGAGTTACTTTCGAACTAATAATATTAGTATGGATAGTAATGAGTGGTAGTTTCTGAGGCGGTATCTTTGATTTATATTTATGACATGTATAAATTTCTCGAGTTTATATGTATTTTATGCCTTAGAGTTTCTAGGTTTTTTCTGTACTGAACTCAGCTTTGTCTTTCATAAATTTAGTTTGAAATGTGTTGTAGTTTCCAGTTGAAATATAAGTGTTGTACTACCGGGTAAAACGGGGTGAATAGAGACTTATGGGTGAATAGAAATGGACGAAATACTGGAGCAGAACATCCTTTTGCAGAGGTCAGATCGACTGACACAGAAGGTGAACAGTCATGGACTAAGGATACTGCCACTGCTACCAGCCAGGTATTGTCTTGCTCCAGTGTTTCGTTCATTTCTATTCACCCTGGAGTCTCTATTCACCCCGTTTTACGGTACTAAATTATACAAAAGGAAATCGATAAGGCATGTGACAGGCTAAATATACATCAAGAATTCAAATTGGTTTCTATTTTAACTCGGGAATTACCATACATTGTTTCTACAACAATGAATGATTTACAACCTAGTATCAACTCTAAATAAACGGTGACAGAGTGGAATTTATAATTCACGTTCCTAAACTGTATGGATTTGAAGTTTGTACGGCCACAGATATTATCCTATCCTACTATTCTACTAATATTATAAAGCCGAAAGTTTGTGAAATCTGAATTTTCGTTTCCTAAGATCTCTTAAAACTTCTGAACAGATCAAGATGAACTTTGGCGTACGTTTAGAGCAAAGCCTAGCTTAGATAATAGGCTACTTATTAGACCGAAAATACGCGTGTAAAGCCGCGGGCAGAAGCAGTAATATTATAAAGCCGAAAGTTTGTGAAATCTGAATTTTTGTTGCCTAGGATCTTCAAAACTACTGAACAGATCAAGATGAAATTTGGCGTACGTTTAGAGCAAAGCCTAGCTTAGATAATAGGCTACTTATTAGACCGAAAATACGCGTGTAAAGCCGCGGGCAGAAGCTAGTAATATAATAAAGCCGAAAGTTTGTGAAATCTGAATTTTTGTTGCCTAGGATCTTCAAAACTACTGAACAGATCAAGATGAAATTTGGCGTACGTTTAGAGCAAAGCCTAGCTTAGATAATAGGCTACTTATTAGACCGAAAATACGCGTGTAAAGCCGCGGGCAGAAGCTAGTAATATAATAAAGCCGAAAGTTTGTGAAATCTGAATTTTTGTTGCCTAGGATCTTCAAAACTACTGAACAGATCAAGATAAAATTTGGCGTACGTTTAGAGCATAGCCTAACTTAGATATAATAGGCTACTTAATGTACCGAAAATATACGTTCGAAGCCGCGGGAATTAGCTAGTAATACTATACGTAGGGCTATCCTAATTGACTTCTAGCGGCAAAAATACTGTTTTAACACCAATAGGTAATAGGTACCTAAGACTTCAGGAAATAGGAAAAGTGGAAACTCTAACCGCCAGTTATTACTTTATTTAACTGACTTAAAAAAAAAATGGTCTATGTTCGGCTGTATGTATGTTTTATTTTATGTATTTTATGTATACGACGATTTCTCCGTCTCACTGTCGACCGACTTAGAAGACTTATCTATTTAAAACTTTATTGCACTAAGGTACAAAGGTTGGGCTTAATGCCTAGCCATTTTCTACCTACCAAAAACACATGTTTTCACAGGGGGTGGGCGTGCTATAAAAATATGATTCATTTTCATGATTCTTTGCTATTTTATAGATAATGATTCCAGAATGGTCCTATAAATTGATTACCGAGGGATCAGTAATTATTCCGCAAAACCTATAAAACAGTGTAAATTTAAGGAATATGAAGTATTCATTAAGTTTTTTCAATACAATCAAAATAATAAACATTTTCCTAATCAAAAGAATAATCGAGTCCAAAAAATATTAAATAATGATAATGCTGGACAATTCACACAGCATTATCTAGCCCCAAGCTAAGCAGAGCTTGTGTTATATGGGTACTAGATAACTGATATACATAATACAATACACTACATAGATATATAGTTTTTATTATACATAGAAAAACATCCAAAACCCCTGAACAAATATCTGCAGATCGTACAAACATTTGTCCCGAGGCGGGAATCGAACCCGCAACCTCCTGCGTCGCAGGCGGACCTTCGCCCGCTGCGCCACAGAGGTCGTCATATTAGTAGTTACTAAAGGAATCTACGTTTGAAAATCCACGTTTAGGCGCATACTATCAAAACAAATTATAAAATATGAATAAAACACGCAAATATAAACCGTCTAAGCGCTCATCATAACCACAGACCGCAGCCATGAAACCAGAGCTAGATCATAGCAAATTTTATAATTAGCGAAATGTTATTGCCTTTAAAATGTTAACGATCAATAAATATTGCCCTGGATAGTTCATTAATAGCTTATTTTTAGTAGTGAGTAATGTATGAACGGATATCCTACTATCATCTTATTAAAGTTTTATATGCGAATGGATGTGACGATTAAAGTTTTATAACTAAACCTGCGTCTGCCCGCAACTTCGAACGCGTGTTTCCGGGATTAAAACAAATTAGCGTATGTCTTTTCCCGGAATAACAGTATCCATATTGCTAAATTAAATGTAACAGAAAGATAGTTACTTTGAAATCTATGATATTAAGTTTGGATGAATATTATTTGTAATATAATTGTGATAAAAGTCAATAAGGCGCTTATCAGGGGAGGCCTGGGTCCAGCAGTGGACTAATATAGGATGTTGAGGTGAGGAGGTTAGGAGAGGTGAATGTTATTTACAGTCTATGTATACTTAAAACTAGACGATCGCGTCGCGGTTTCACCTGCGTAGTTCCCGTTCCCGTGGGAATTCCGGGATAAAATATAGCCCTGAAAAGTAAGCTTCCTAACGGTGTAAGAATTTTTCAAATCGGTCCAGTAGTTTCGGAGCCTATTCAATACAAACAAACAAACAATCAAATCTTTCCTCTTTATAATATTAGTATAGACGACCACTCCACGTCCACTTTCTTGTCACTTACCTCCATGTAATACCGTTTTTGTTTTCCGTTTGTTTATTTTTACCTTTTTTTGTACCTGTCTCCGAATAAATGTTTTTTCTATTCTATTCTAAGTAGGTTCCTATTTTTCTCGTTACGGTATCAACTAACGGTTGTGTGTGATAATTATTTCTGAGCATTTTGGGTAGTGTACATCCGTACGTATTTCAAAACAAGGTTAAATGAAACATTCGGAACTGATTCACAATTTCTCATTTCAGAAAAACGAACCGCCTTGAAGAGGCTCTCAATATCTTCGACACGATCGTCAACAACGTCAACTTCAAAGGCATATCCATCATCCTCTTCCTGAATAAATCCGACCTCCTCGCAAGGAAGGTGGCCAGCACAGAAACTGACATACGCTGGTACTACCCTCAGTTCACCGGAGACTCGCACAATTTACGGGAAGTGCAACTTTACCTACTCAATATGTTCGCAAACGTGCGGAGAGAACCAAAAACAACTTTGTACCACCATTTTACGACGGCCATAGACACGAAGAATATAGAAGTGGTGTTCAATTCGGTAAAAGACACTATACTGAACAGAAATCTTGAATCTCTGATGTTGCAGTGATTGACTCTATTGTGATAGTTTTAGCAATACGTGCATATTTCCATTTTGCTTGGTTCGGCTTGCCAATGCTGAAAACATATACATACTTACTTGCTTTCTTATTTATAGTGACCTCAAGTGTGTCTTGGTCTCCAATAACAATGAAAGAAAATTCGCCATTTTGGTGGAAAGATATTATATATAACGATGTACAAAAAAAAATGCCTACTAAAAACACAAATAATTATACAATTCAAACTGTGTGTCAAAAAATTACGTTACTATATATGTCAAAAAAGATTTATAATCAAAATATTCCTTCATGCCATAAAACCATTTTATGCTTAAAAGCCGCCACACACAGGAACCGTGGCCGGGCCGGAGGCGAATGCGTACTGAAGCATGTTTTACTTATTTTTGAATTCTTGTATATGTATCAGCATTGGCAAGTAATAAACCAAGTATTAGATAGTGGTGTTAAAAGACAGCTGGGCCTTATTAGTGGCCTATTTAGTGTACGAAACGTATTTATTAACCAAATTGTAGACGATTGGAACGCACATAACTTTATATAAATATACATGTTTATGCACTATGGGAAATTATGTAAAAAAATGGGTATTTGACGATTCTTTTTATTTCGACATATTTTAAAATGACATTTTTACTATCTATTAGAGGTTCATCTTATTTTAATTAATTTGTTTTGTAACTTTTTGTAAAAACAATGACAGGTTTTGTCGAAATTATTTGTATTTGTTGCAAGCTAAACCTCTCAAGATAAATAGAACTTTATGACATTAATTGTAACGTTGAATTTTAATTTTCATGTAGTCAAATACCCTGATCGGAATAAGAAATTGTTTTGCCAAGGCGGGCTTGTAGTGACACGACGGTAGTGTTGACAAAATAGGACGCTATTAGGTTATTGAAATCAAACTTGTTTTGCAAACGGTTCTTGATATTGCAGTGCCAAGTGACTAATGAAATGACCGTTCCCAAAATTCAATCTATCTCTGGTTTTACCTACCTGTAGCACATATTTTGATGTTCATTTTTGAACAAACTACGGATAATTATTTACCTTCCGACCTGAATTCTGAATTCGTAATCTAGACGTTCCATTTTAGTATAGGATTTGGTTCAGCGCCTCTAGCGTGCGGACATTGAACTAAGCAAATCCCGTATAAAATCGGAGCAACAGCAGCTATTGATCCGTTAGTAATCAATACCTGAGGTTGGTTTCTCGATGGACTGCCCATCGAGAAACCAACCTCAGGTATTGAAAAAAAAAAAACATAAGTAGCCAAACCGATGGATAGATTGGATATTGGTAATCGTCTTATATCGATGGGAAGGGACACAGGCCCTTTTGTTTAGAAAGAGCGTGTTCCACCCTATTGATGGGTGCGGTTGGGTTCAAAAGTTGGAAACAGAAAAGATGATGCATAAAAGTATTATAGTCTTTTTCACGTAGGAAGTGTTACGTGACGTTTGGGCATGACGATTATAGATTATGACCTAAGGTGTAATCGAAATAATTTAATCAGATTTTTAGTAACTTTATTGACTTATAAAAATCGATTCCCGTAGCTAGAGTAGGTAATATCAATAGCCGTATCTACCTAAGGTACGTACATTAAGGGATCATGGTAGAGTTCATGCTCCACCATGATGCCTTAATGTACGAATTTTATTGACCTTAACTAACAGTTCAAGCCAAAACAAGAAAATTAATAACAAATAATAATAGATAATAAAAAGCAAGCCTCTTGTAAAATGATGATGATATAGTAAGTTACGATTTTAATTTGCAATAATCGATTATTCGATTTTCCTGATTAATTTTTATTTTGGTCATCTCTATAACGTTCTGTTCTACGCAAAACTAATCATCTCTGATGTGTGGGGGCTAATTTTAATTTAGTGTTTGATAATTTGAGTGGCGTACTGAAATTATATAGGTTAATTAATATGTTGTAATAGAAATAAAATTTATTTGAAATTTCGAAATATTAATGTGACAAAATCCAAGTCAATTGAAATGAAACGCAGTTCATCTGTCGGGGAACGCTTCCTAAGTGAAAAAGACTACAGTATTAGGAAAGCTTCACAAAAATTGCCGCGAAAATACCTCTCAGATTTTCTAACGAGGAGGTGAGGTAGACACGTACACACACAGAGGCAAATAGAGGCGGTGTAAGCGTATCACATTGTTCTAGGTGTCGAATAAAACCAGCTCACAGTAGCGCCTTCGTCACTGTGCATCATGCTGAGCGACGACCTTTTTTGATGTCACCGTTGTAACTTTTATTTGTTAGTACCAACTTAACTTCTAATTTTGTGACACATAATAAATACTTTTTACTTCACTTTACATTCGTAACAAAAATTCTGTTCTCTCGTTAACGTTCTTAACATTGTGCAGAACTTTATATGTATTTTGCGGAGGGGACGTGAGTAAGTAAATCGCTATCTTTCCTTTATGTTCGAAGCATAAATACAATCTAATTATTAAAAGGAATATCAATTTGCTATAGTAAAACGATTGCCTAAATGGTGAACTTCCTAGAATAATTTCTATTACGCATTATCTTATCTTTTCTTTATCTATATTTGAGCTACGTTTTGTTTGTTCGGCTTCTTTAGCGGCAATCAACTGCACCTAACTGGATAATTCTATTGATACACTAGCTTATTTCCGCGGTTTTCGACCCTTGTTTTTCTAAAAGGTCTTTTTTTAGTTTTTCTTCGTCCAAAGCTACATAATTGCAAAATTTCTTTCCATTCGTTCGCAGTTTTGACGTGAATAAGTAACAAATATCTAATCATCCAAACTATCGCATTTATAACACTGGCGTATAAGAACGCAGGGCAGTACTGTACTGTATTGGAGTAGGTACTTTAGTATTATGCCTGTTTTTAAACGACTTCTAAAAAAAGGAGGAGGTTTTATGTTCGGCTGTATTTATGTTTCATAAGTAAGTATGTTTACTCACGGAGACGTCAATTATGGACCGATTTTGAAACTTCTTTCACTATTGTATAGATAATGATATCGAGGTGGTCCCATATACATTTAACTGCCGAAGGATTAGTCTTTGTCTCGCAAAATTTAAAAACAGTGTAAAATAAGTTTAAATATTTTGAAACCTTTTTTAAAAACAAGCTTTTAATGCATTGTCATCCAAACTAAACGTGTATACAAAATTTCAGCTCAATCGGTTGAAGATTGCTTCAAAATTGAGTTGCAGGACTCCACCCGTACATACATAGTTACATACATTACAAGTTAAATAAAAGCTTTTAATTAAGGAACTCGAAGTCCGTTTGTGCTTTTTTCAAAGCAATCAAATTATGGTACTGTTTTTAAGGATGTATCTCTTTTTTATTAGGCCTTTAATAAGTCTTAATACAAAAGGGATACGCACTAAAATACAGTATCTTAATTTGATTGTTTCATGCAACATTGATTGATTCAGTGTTTGATGCTAATGCATAAAGTACGTAACTGTCGGTGTGAAAACAAAAAAACAACAGTTGGCATTCGGTTTGCTTCTGATGAGGATTTTCTGTTGGTATTCCAACCGAATGCGTAGAGCGTTTGTAGGGGAATTGTAGATGATTTCCGTTTGGAATACGGTTGTATTCCAAACGGAAATCATCTACACTACTACTACTACACTACTATTACAATTGTTTCATTGGCCCTACTACTTTTGGTTAAAAGTTTTGGTGAAACAATTGTAATTATCCGTTAAAATTAGGCCTTACCATCATTTAAACTTTTGAACCCAACAGCACAAAATTTTCGTTACAAGTTATTAAAACGTTAGCAAATTAGGTAGTAGCCACGAAATGCTCTAGGGAAGTGCCACGGTGGACCTTCTTATTGGGAAGGATTTTTATACATAATCCCCCTGGGGAGTAAAAATGTACATAAAAAGTAACTGTGATGAAATTTGTATAAATATTTGGCTGTAAACAGCAACGAAGCAAAACGTTTTGATTGGACACTGCGTACTGGACGTTAAAAAGTAGAGAACTGTATGCGCATGTTCTAACGTTGATTTTGTCTTTAAAACAAACAATTTAAAGTAGTTTTTCTATAGAAAGTATCGCAAGTTTTCTAAGCTTAGTCTAATATGGAAAATAAAGTAGCTTTTCTTGAGTACTGGTACTGTCAAGCTTTCTCCCATTTATGATTGCTCAAAACTCAAAATATCAGTGTTTTATTTTCTTTAGACCTTACAAGAATCTTGGACGCGTCAGATATTTAACAATGGTTAAAGTCCTGCTCCGGTACTTCAAGGAGCTGGGCTGGTTAGGGCCTGGTTAGGCAGGGGGACAATGCACAATACACTCCAAAGCGAGATGTCAGTGCAGATCCCAGTTCCCCCACTCAGAATTAGAATTAGAATTAGAATGGTTAAATCATTTCCGACCATTGGTGTATGACCAATCATCGTTAGGTCTGAAATGTTTTAGCGTCTTGAATTTAAAGGCAAGTTTAGCTTTAGAGCATGCCTTAAAGAATAGGGAATTGTCACTATTTCGGCTCAATGGAATTTAGTCCAGACTTGATCATAATCGGTAGAAAGCACAAGATTGCACCTTGAAACTATAACCTTACGGTCAATATTTGTCTGTATTGATAAGTTGATTTTCAAATCAGACTGCTTCTTTATTTCGTTGCTATAAGGTTGATTTTGATATTGAAAATGGTCTGTAATTGTGCTTGCTACTGGTAAATCTAATTTTTTACTGTTTAATCCGTCCCTTGGCACATTTGAAAGCAAATAAATTCAAATAGGTAATGTTTATCTTTCAACTCTTGTCTATGAAACAAAAAAAACTATTTCTTTTTATAAGTACAATGTTTTTTTTACAAAGATTATAGCTAGACTTGTTTTAGTCATAATTATGAAATCGATTTATTACATTTTTATAATGACTTGGGTCTATTATTTCAGTATTTTTAAGCTAATTTTTCAGAAAAAGTTAAAAATATATTTGTAAGAATACTGCTTGAAGTAGACCCGACTAATTTATTTATTTTAATGCAAATAGTAGAGATTGAAATGAAATATACACTGAGAATTTGGGATGTGACGCACAAGTTAATAACGACGGTTTCACGAATTATAAAATGGACAAGTTTTTTGAATGAATGTATTTGGGAAATGATCTGATTTTAAGTGATTTCAGGGCATAATCGGCAATACATAATAATTATGTACTCATTTAGTTATAGTTTTGATAAGCTTTAGTTTATTTATTATTTTCATTTAAGTTAAGGAAGAGTTTTTACTATGTTTAAATAGATATTTCTATTTATTTATCTACTGTAATATATTTTTGGTCTTTTGAGGCTATATTGTACATACCTCGTAATGTTACTTTAGTTATTTTTTTATTTTCTGTTGTAAATCCATCTCGATTGGAACGTGCAGTCTATACGTGATAAATTTGCATTTAAGAGTGCCATTGACACACAATAATATGCCGTTTTAAAATTAAATTAAATATCTCTTGCTGCCTACTCAATATCTTTGCTCAAAAGTGTACTGGAAGTCCTATCTTTACTTAAAAAATATCGTCCTTAACATCCATGTAATATTAAATCTGCTATATCTTAGAGTTATATAAAATTAAGTCGTTTTCATTAAAACACCCTCGAAGTTTTTCTCTTTAGTTAAGAGGCTGTATCTACTCTTATACTCATCAAATAATGGTTTTTATCGTAATCTAAAGCGATGGCAATAAGTCTAAATGTATGACAATCAATATTAAAATATTATTAGAACTAATGGTTTATATCAAACGAAAGTGCTTAGTAGCAGGATTTTTTTATTCACTGCCATGTTGGCGTAACGTTGGTCAAAAACTTGGGTTATACTATTTTTGGCCTACCGTTGGCCAACGTGTGCAAAGTAGTATTATTGCTTCTAAGCTGTTATTCTAAAACTCAACACTACTCTGTAAGTAGCATTTTATACGTAGATATCTTTGACCGATCCGACCAAAGTATACGGCCAATCTGACCAATATTGCGGCCCTTTGTGACCAAATTTTATGTATCGCTTATCTATACGAAATGCTTGGTAATGTATTGTTTCTATTTAAGGTATAGCTACCATCTCTTCAGAATAAAGAATTAAATAACTTTCATGCAAAAAACGAAAAAAAAATAAGCTAGCAAAATCATTTCGTCAGTACTTTTTTTTACAAATCTAGTTTGGTCAACTTCAATGCAGGGGAATGGAATAGGGGTGCTGACTGGCACGCTATGTCTCTGTATCTATACTTCTATAAAATATAATGTTGTTACAAAAACAAGTTGTAAGTGCATCAATAAGTATTATTCATAATTGCCCTTGAGGCTACTTTCGCTCAAATTGATGTTCGCTCAAAACTATACAAACTTAAATATATTTATTGCATATCTTTAGCTTTTTATATGAACTTGTAGTAGCAATAGCAACTTTATTGAGTTTAAAGGACAGATATTTCGACATATAAGTGGAATGTCTGTCCTTAAAAACTTTGCTGACCGTTTCTTATTAGCTATGAGGCACAAACGTCGAAGAACAATTTAATGAAATAGTGTATCAAAGATGCTATTGTCGGATACTTACTATACTTAATACATTTCTCTATCTTTGTATAAAAAACAACCTAATCGAATATCTGAAGTGCACTTCTTTACAATTTGACAGCTACCTCAGCTACCTACCTAAGTCAGAGCTTTTTTCATACAAAGGTAAATTATCATATTTTTGTGTTCTGGAAATGATTTTGCAAAACTCTAAAACTGTTTTAATGGTGCTACATACTAAGACGGAATTGCGTTTGTGTGGAAAAAGCTCTGAATAATTTGATTTCTTAAAACTACATGGCATAGAATTGTATAGAATGGTTCAGAATCTCTTAATATTGAACTTGTTTGTAGGACATCCACGAATTTGCAACATTCGGTTATATACAAGGCATATACATTGTAGAGCGTGGACAATATATTTTGGAACAAGTATATATTTTATAAACTACAATAACTATAATATTGTACAGTGTAATAAATTATCCTGCATGTATAGATTTCTGTTTTTAATTGACTCCCTATCAAACATTCGCATTAACGTTTAACCAGAATCTAACTTAGTTTTTTTTCCGATTTAATAATGGATACGTCGTACCAAGAAAAGTAGGAAATTCCCTGAAAAACTAGAAAACCAGACCTCTTGCTCCGATTATAACACTGACCTTATCTCTACTCCGAGGTTGAAT
Organism: Eupithecia subfuscata; assembly: GCA_963564075.1. NCBI lineage: Eukaryota > Metazoa > Arthropoda > Insecta > Lepidoptera > Geometridae > Eupithecia > Eupithecia subfuscata. The sequence goes on along the minus strand of OY751100.1, from coordinate 15,387,446 downwards.
TTAGTCTCTAAATCTAATCGATAGTGTTTAACTATTACTAGCCAACTTGGTGTGAAATATTTGTAACCAAACCATGAAGCAAAATCTAAAACTCGTTTGCTGGAATACAGGCCTACCTATTTACATTTAGTTGGGTGTTCAATGTCTTACGTAGTTATTGTATTCTCTTTGGTTCAATGCACCGACGATCAACGAAAATGAAGGGCGGGAGACTTCAACCTAAATCGATTTGATGGCCAATTTCTCACGTGACTTAGGACAACTCTCGGTGCCCCTCACACTCCATTTTCATTGCATGGAACCGTCCGTTCCACCTAGTTACATTGTAGTTACATTGATGTAACCAGCTGGACATTTTTATTCCAAGTAGTTACATTATTTAAAAATGTAACTTTATCGTAACTAATGAGACTTTTTTGTTCCACCCAGTTACACCGTAGATAGGTACCATCGTAGGTTCAAAAGATATATTAGTTAGCTCTCGTGAGTCATGTACTCCTAGTACTTTCATACTCGTGGCAACCAACGTCTTAATGAACTAACTTAATGAAAACACGGTTTTTAACGAACGATAATATAATAAAATACTAAAGCGAATGGAAGATGGCATTGTAATTTGCCACCCTATATTCACTGTATCTACACGTAAAGAAAATGACGTCAGTAAACGCTCGTATCACCTAAATCAGCTGCCACCTACACTTTAATTATTTTCAAGAATTGCCTAGACTTGGCAAATTGGCTCATTAGGTATCCAATTAGCGCCCTAGGAAGCGCCAGATGCGGCGGATTAATCAGGCACAGCCATTTACAATCATTTCACTTCTATTTAATTATAACTCTAGGAAAATAGATGGACACGATTGCTAGATAATATATAGCGCTATCTTTGCGGTATTGATGGCCAGAATTAATTGTTCCTAATTTTTGACGTCCTCCTAGCTGATTTTTCGGGCACGACTAGTCTCATCGGAGGCTAGCCATGTAGGTACGCAGGACATTATTATAGTGCACAAGTGTGTGTGCAAACACAGGTGCACTCTCTATTCCCTCATAATCCGATGGGATGGCAGACCGACACGAACGGGGAGAGGTTAGGCGCAAGACCAACAGCTTAACGTGGTTTCGGAGGCACGAGGGTGTAACACCGCCAACTTCCTGAGTCCGGGCTGCTATTGTGAATATTTATTTACTAGAAAAGTCCCAATAACACAAATCTTAGCCCAACCCGGGATTCGAACCAGTCCAAGCTGAATTTTCGGCCACGGCAATTAGTCTCATCGGAGACTAGCCATGTACGCAGGACATTATTATAGTGCACAAGTGTGTGTGCAAACACAGGTGCACTCTCTATTCCCTCTCATAATCCGATGGAACTACAAATTGAGACGACCGGTGTTACTAATAATTTTGAGTTACTATGCGACAAAGTAGTTACATGATCGGTGAAGGAACCAACTACACTTGGGTGCAGAAAATTCGCACATGTATAAATTTTCATCAAATTTTCAAAAAACAAAAAAAACATGTTTGTTTTTATTTTTCTTGGTATCTAATGTTAAAGTTTATTTCAAAACCTATCCAGCGGTACCTTTTTTGTCCTTATACCGCGTCTACTTAGTGAGTTTTGGGTAAATGTCTGAAGTACCTGTTTTTTGTGTATTTATACCATAAAGTTAGGGGTTGAAATTAAATTAAAAACATGAAAATCAGCATAAAAACTTTTTTATTAATAAGGTGTGTTCCCTCCCCTAGCCCGAATGACTGCTTCCATGCGTTTTTTCATTGACTGAACTAAAGTTTTTATAAAATCTTGCGGTATGGCCTCCCATTCTTCTTCAATCGCATGTTGCAGCTCCTGGAGACTCGTTGCGACAGTGTCTCTGGCACGAACTCGTTTTTTTAGCTCGTCCCATAAATGTTTAATCGGATTGAGGTCCGAGCTGCGAGCTGGCCACTCCATGACAGGCACCGCAACCTCTTCAAGGTACTGGTACACAATACGAGCCGTATGCGGTCTTGCATTATCTTGCATGAAGATGAAGTTTTCTCCGATGTATCCCGCAAATGGTACAACGTGGTCCTGGAGTACTTCCTCAATGTACCTTTGAGAAGTGAATCCCCTTGATCGGCGGCCAGGATTCGCTCCGGAGATGAAAACAAGATCAGTCTTTGCCTGCAGTGATATGCCTCCCCAGAACATGCATGATCCACCGCCGTAAGAGACTCGTTCTTCGATGCAGCATTGTTGAAATCGCTCGCCTGGCCTTCGGTAGACTCTTCCTCTTCCATCGTTGCCATGTAGGCACATCCTGCACTCGTCAGAGAACAGGACTGCGCTCCATTGGTCTTCAGTCCATTCCAAATGCTCTCGAGCGAATTGAAGGCGGGTTTGTCGGTGGGCTGGGGTCAGTTTCGGTCCATTTGCTGGTCTGTGCGCAGTCAGATTCCCTTCCCGTAGTCGTCTTCTTACTGTCCATCGGCTGACATCGACTTCCCGTGTTTCTTGGAGACGCTGTCCCAATTGAACTGCATTCAAACGCCGATTGCGCAATGCAGTCGTCACAATAAAACGGTCATGACGCCTTGTTGTGGCACGTGGTCGGCCAGATCTTTGGCGCCGTTTGAAGCCGCCAGTCTCTTGATACCTCTGCCATACTCAACGGACAGAGAACCGGCTTAGATTCAGTTGTCTTGCCACTTCAATTTGGTTTCTCCCTGCTTGAAGTAGGGCCACCACTTGAGCGGCTATTTCTGGTGTGGTACTCATTTTTTAATTTTGGGTTACGATGTTATCAATTGACGACTGTTCAAAGTAAACGTTGATGTGCGAATGAGGTCACTACCCTTAAAACGCACCATTTTATACCTGCGACAAGTAGTGCGAGCGTCTCTACCAGTAACGAGCGATTTCGGTGTATGCTATTGTATTGTTGTTATTGTATTGTTTATAGAGGTTGATGGTCACTCGATGTGTCACTCAAAAGCCACGTGTGCATTTTGATTTAATGGTAGTAATATTTTGCAGCACCGTTAAAATCACAGAAACAAAAATTCAGCGAAAGTCAAAATGTTGCATACGTGCGAATTTTTTGCACCCAAGTGTAAGTAGGTACTACTGTTTATTTCCTACCCTAGCTGTAGCCCGCGACTTTGTTTTATTGGCAGAGTGCCCGGTGTGGAGGCCTATCAAGACTGTGCTTTTTTCCTAAGCATTTTGTAATACTGTGTAAAGAGAGACAGAGTGAAAGACATAGTACTGTGTATAACTGCCCTGCAGAACATACATTTAAGTAAAAATCTGTGGATATGATACTTTGGTGTAGTCTCAGTAGTCCGGCTACAATTAAGTGAACCGGACTACTGAGTCGCTCGACGTATCAGTAGTCCGGTTCAAAGCAACCGGACTACTGATACGTTAGTCAACTGTTATTTCGGTGTAGATGATACATAGCTAAATTCTCCCAGCACTAACTCAACAAATGGCCTGTGTTGTACAATATTACCTAAATATAATATTATATGTATTATATAATAATATATATTATTATGTAGTTGTACAACTACAACTAAACGCAAATATACGTTATTTCTAATCTTTTGCAATATACCTACCTAATGAATGAACAACAAAGATGGAAAGACGTACCTAGACCGAAGTGCGACCGAGACAGCAATACGCACGCGAAACACGAACGCCGGCGGGGCGCCGCTGCCGGTCCGACTATGACCGAGGTGGTTCTACTTTCGAGAAGCTCTCTCAAATCAATCCTTATCTCTCAAATCTTACTTACATCGATGCTGCAGAGTGAAATAATTTACCTCGAGAAGTACCTGCTACCCATGATGGTATCCTACTAATAATTATTATATAGCCGCAAGTTTGTAAAGTCTGAATTTTTCTTACCTAGGATCTCCGAAACTAGGTACCTACTGAATGTATCAAGATGAAATTTGGCGTACGTTTAGAGCAAAGCCTAACTTAGTTATTAGACTTATTATATTATCGAAAATACGCGTGCGAGGCCGCTGAAGCTACTGTAATATAACATTGACCATGGTAGGTACCTACTAACCTACTACCTACCCTACCTACCACACATGAGTTTTTTCCGGAACCGGAAGCAAGTGCTAGCCTTGAGCAACACGGCACACGGAAATGGCGGAAAATCGCCAAATAGAACCAAGATTGCAGTAGGTAAATTGACTACCATTCTGTGCGAGGGGAAACTAATTTAGAGTTCGGATATACGGTGCTGGTAAGGTCCTACAAATTTTTGCTTTTAGTCTTCCTTAATAATAAGGCCAAATTTTGGTTGGACTATTATTAAAGTTGTAGCCATCATTATTAACATTTTTTATTTAATTTAATCACACTAATATTATAAATGCGAAAGTTTGGATGGATGGATAGAGGGATGTTTGTTACCTCTTCACGCCAAAACGGATCGGGCTGAAATTTTGCATACAGGTAATTCTAATCCTGGAATCCAACATACTTTTTATTCCATAAATCAGTTCCCATGGGATAGAAATCACCTATAAACGTTTCCATAGAAACAACGCGTGCGAAGCCGCGGGCATAAACTGGTTTATAATAATATTGTTTTATTAGGTATTACGTCATAACATTGACTGGCTTAATACTTTTTATCAATAAATGGATTATTCTGATTATTCGATAATGCTAAGTGTCATTAGCATAGTCGGGTGGTATTTCCGACCGTGTAGCAGGCCCCTACGTGCGGCAGATTGAGTGGGCACTGTGGTACTCGTACCTGCGGCTTTCGGATACGAAACAGGTGTAAGTTTATGTAGGTCGACCAATTTATGTAGGTGCCTCTACCCCTTCTTACGTCTAGTAATGAATGATTAATGCATTTTCGTTGGACTAATCTTCATGGCATTGTGTTAGTGAATTTCGACTGTACCATTTCGATCCCAACAACTTATAATGGATTGGTATAGATAATTAGGTGTATCTGTCGCCGCCGGACGTAGAATCAGCCTGTTTGTGGTATGGCTATAGCCAGTGGCGTAGCTACCTTGGGTGGCACCCGGTGCGGAAGTTGGTGGTGTCACCCCATTGAAAGTGAAAAGCATTAACTTTTATATGATAAAGGACATGGATCATTATTTATAATATTGAATAACAAAACACAATATTAACTAAGACAGAAAAGGAATTGTTATACAATTAAAATTTCTTCTTTCTAGCTTTGACAGCTGCAAACTCAGCAACAACTTCATCGAAATTTATATTTTGTATTACCTCGTGTTCGATGGCTAATATACCAAGATTGCTAAGCCGCGATTGGGTCATTGTTGCCCGAAAATAGTTTTTTATTAATTTTAATTTACTGAAACTCCTCTCATATGAAGCTACGGACACGCAAACCGTCATGAACAATTTCAGTGCAATCATAAGATTTGGAAAAGATTCTGTAAAATCCTATTCTACAATAAACTTTAAAAATCTAGAGACACCCGAGGCTCTTTTGCGGGAATCCCCGAATTATACATAGAGCTGAGCTAGTGCTAGTGGAGGAATCCCCGAAAAATAAATTTTTGTGCTAGCGATTTTTTTGTTGTACATTGTATTTTATGTTGATGGACCGGGTGGGTGTCACCCCAAAAAAGGTGACACCCGGTGCGGCCCGCCCCCGCCGCCCCCCCTTTGCTACGCCACTGGATAGCTAGAGCGATTGCAAATTGTGCAATTCAATTAATTGCCTATGTCGATTGTTGGACGATCAACTCATACTCATTTATTTCCCGTAGGAGCTAAAGGCACACTGGATACGTCAATTCAAATATGTTGGTTACAGTAAATGGTGAATTATATTATAATTCAAAGCCGTGAAGCACAAGATAAAAATATAAATAAGGAACTTAGGAATATAGGTACAAAAATAGGTAAAGTAATATTTAGAGCTGTTCATCGGGCATCGTTAAAGTCAAGTAAATTTAACGTTATGGCTAAACGTCGCTTAGCCATATTGTCGAATGAAATTAAATGGGTATTTTCAACAAATCAGCGTTCGTTTTGTAATCAAGCCTAGCCATTCTATAAACGGGCTGTTTCTTGCTTGTATCTACAAGGTGTGATATTTATATTTAACTAGCTGCCGCCCGCGGCTTCGCATGCGTTGTTTCTATGGAAACGCTTAAAGGTGATTTCTATCCCATGGGAACTGATTTAAGGGATAAAAAGTAGCCTATGTTTTATTCCAGGGTTAGACTTACCTGTATGCAAAATTTTAGCCCGATCCGTTCAGTAGCTTTGGCGTGAAGAGGTAACAAACATCCATCCATCCATCCATCCAAACTTTCGCATTTATAATATTAGTGTGATTTATATTTAATGAGGAACAAAAACAGCTATTGCTATAACACTAAGAGTGCCCATGACGTATATTGCGATCTCGTTGCGCAAACGGCGCGCCCTTGCGCTGAGCAGTAAATGCTATAAATATCTAGGATTTTAACAACTCTAGTGCCTGCGTGGTTTTTGCCATCATTATCATTTCTGCCATCATTTTTGCCATCATCCTTTCTGACTTCCACAAATAAACAGGCATAATTGTGTAATAGCTTTGTTCTCGTTTCCACGAAACGTTAGAACGATATTTCTATGTTCTAGCAGTGTTTTTAAGATTAATCTCCATGAAAAAATTGAGCTCTAACACAACGCACTAGAGCCCATTTTCCGCTTGAATCTATTTCAAAGTGACCCGCCCGCCTAATGGCACCCGAATAAACTAAACTAATTGAAGAGGCCCGAACTCCCGCCATATTTTGGAATATTAAAGAAAACTTCAAAGAAAGTTCCACCAAAAATTCAATTTATTTTCCGTTTGGCCATTTAGGGAGATTTTCGGGCCTGTTTTGTGGTTCTTGAGAACTTGAGATAATTATGGTGAATTTAATTACTCACCTAGGAAGTTTTTAAAGAAGTACACCGCCAAAAAGTTTTGAACAGACGAAGACTCCAAAATACCGTGTACACCCCAAGCAACAGAAACTGCTCAACCACACTTTTCCTAAAGTCGCTAAACCTGCAGATATCAGAAACCATGTAGGTACCTTGCTGCATTTTGATATCTAGCAGTCATCATGAGACACACACGTGAACCTCTGTTATGAGTACTAGCTTTGTTCTACTGCAGGTTGTGTTTTTGTATTTAGGTATTAAATGTCTATTCTATGAGCTATTGTGGGTTGGTTGGAATAAAATACTTTATGCACTACGATGTGTAAATTACATTTATGATAATCTATAATGCAATCGGACACGGTCAGTGTAGTGTGTCGTAATGTGAACTTGGACATTCCTGATTCTGAAGACGAGTTGAGGGTAGTCGTGGATACTGCCGTCAATTCTCGGCGGTAACTCCGAGTACGTCCAGTCGCCCCGTGACCACGATCGCTGTAACGCGGTAGAAACGTAGGGGAAATAAAACAAAAGGTACGCGATAAATACCCGATATAATCATTAACTATGTTAACAAATCGCGAAAGTTTAAAAAGTTTTATTCTATAATCCTTTAATTAGGATATGGCTGTACTAGGCAGGCTCTTTTTCGTCCGTCGCTCCACACCACCTCTACGCCGGGTAATTAATTCAACAAAACCATTATTCACAAAAGTGCTAAATCAATTCCATTTTTAATGGCACAAAATTGGCCTGTAATCTTCGAGGCAACCCAGGCGCGGCATCAGGTTGACGTTTTGATTGCGCGTGTAAATCATTCCTTGGCAGGGCCGCGAATTAACGTCCGCGATGCTCAGACGATTGCTTTCTGGTTGTTTGATATTTTCCGCACCTGATAACTCTGTGGGTTTTTTTTACTAGCTGCATTTTAGCTGCATGCTAAGTGACTCGTAGCATTGAGCTACGCAACTCGTAGCACTCAGCTATGGGAGACGTAGCACTTACGCAACTTGTAGCACTCAGCTATGGGAGACGTAGCACTCACGCAACTTGTAGCACTCAGCTATGGGAGACGTAGCACTCACGCAACTTGTAGCACTCAGCTGAGTGCTACGTCTCTCATAGCTATGAGAGACGTAGCACTCACGCTACTCGTAGCACTCACGCAACTCGTAGCACTCACGCAACTCGTAGCACTCAGCTACGCAACTCGTAGCACTCACGCAACTCGTAGCACTCAGCTACGCAACTCGTAGCACTCAGCTACGCAACTCGTAGCACTCACGCAACTCGTAGCACTCAGCTACGCAACTCGTAGCACTCACGCAACTCATAGCACTCAGCTACGCAACTCGTAGCACTCAGCTACGCAATTCGTAGCACTCAGCTACGGAAGACGTAGCACTTATACAATATCTCGTAGCTTTTTATCTACTTCGGTAATTTGTTTTCTCTTCCGTCTATTCCAAAATAAATCTTTTAGATACTTGTGTCTATTCCAGAGTTTAAAAAAACCTTGCATTTGGTATGGTAACAGTAACAGTAAGAAAGTTTCCTTTAGACGTGCATACTCAAGCCACGGCAAAACAAGTTCGTTTGCTTGTGCCTCCAAGTTTCAAAGTTTTGTCACACACTAGTAAGTACTGTACTTAGTTTCAGCAAAGCGTGCCTTTTACTATAGTACCCCTCCTACCTACAAAAGGTCAATAGCATGTCCTTGTCGCACAACACAATATCCTGTTATAAGGCGGCAGTAGTAACACAAACTGTGTCGCAATGCGTCTCGTACAAACTATTTCCTAAATGGAAAGGCAAAGCAGACCTAAGACTATTACATTAGGCGTTTTTAAGCGAGCGTTTTAGTAACGCGCTTTTTAAAAATTGTCTGTTCCTTTAGGCACAAGCCCTATACAAGCTGCAAAGACCTAGAGCTCCTCGCTTTAGGTTTTTGCAGATCCCCATCAGACAGTGTTTCGATTGGTTTTATCTGACAATATTAAGGGCCAGTAATACTTAATTTAGGATATGATAAGCAAATTGAACCCCTACTGTAGGAACCCCTTTGTAAGAATCAAATAATCTTGAAGATTATCCACTGTGGCTCGGCAAACGTAGTGTAGAACAACCTCCGTCCAGGTGGGATGACCTGCAAAAGACTGCAGGCAGATGCTGGATGCGGCAAGCTGGAGACAGGGCGCTATGGCCCTCATTACGCTAAGCCTGTCCAGCAGCAGTTTAACATAGGCTGATGATGATGTAAGATTATTTATCTGGCACAGCGCATCAGCATTGCCATACAGCGTGGCAATCCAGCCAGCATCTTGGGGAAGCTTCCGGCTGCAATTGATATGGATCAGTTGAGCTACCTATAGATTGTTTGTGCAACAGTCTGCAGTTTGCTCAGTTGTTTCAATTCTAAATACTAGTGTAATTTTCTTTGTGAATAAAGGCTTTATCTCTTCAATCTAATTCTATACACTTGTACACATACACACCCAAACACGCGCCTCTATTCAAGCGCACGTCCGATTTTGGTCGGAACGCTCGTTGCACGGGCGTAAACACGCGCTTCGACATGCCTAATGTGTACATAGTCAAAGGCCGGACAAACGTCCTGGGTTCCAATTTCCGGCGATAGCTGAAGGGCTTTGATTAGTTCCCGGAACATAGACGCTTGAGAATGAAACTGTTCAATTTGATCCGGCTGGGCTGGGTAATCAGGGCGATACAAACGCATGCTGGGTATTGTCTCTTTCTATGGAGCCATGTTGTGTGACTGGTAATCTAAAAATATTAAATCTGCTATCTTAGAGGCTAGTACGAGCTTGCAAAGTACCAACACTAAAAAAAGTTTCGTTAAGTTCTGATATGACTTGTCTAAGTTGTCCAAATTGTACTGCTGCCAAAAAATTGCTATTTGTCCACTGCTGGACTTAGGCCTCCACCTGATAAGCAACTCATTAGTTATTATAAAGGGTAATATCATAGTCCCCATGCCAGGCAAGAACATTGGTAGTTTTTTTTTACCGAATCCGTAAAGTATGTGTTTATAAACCGAAATCCCAATTAAGCCCGAGTTCTTAAAATCAATACAGAAAAATTGCATAGATTTAAGTAAAATTCTGTAGATACGGCACGTTCTCCCAGTGCTAACTCAACAAATGGCCTGTGTTGTTTTACAACTAAACGCAAACACACGTTATTTCCAATCTTTTGCAATATATCTACCTAATGATCAACAAAGATGGAAAGACGTACCTAGAACGAAGTGCGATCGAGACAACAATACACGCGAAACACGTACGCCGGTGGCACCGGTCCGACTGTGACTGAGGTGGGTGGACACAATTGGACTCAATTTGAGCCTTCCACTTTCGAGAAGCTAGTGCCCATCTTCCGAATTTTACTTACATCGATGAAAAAAATTGTTATTTTTTGTTGAATAGTTTTTTTCCATATGTGACAAGAGGGGTCCAAAAAATGCTGTGTGCCATAAAGCATTAACAGTAAGTACTTATTTATATAACCTTCATGAGCACACAGATCCCCTAGTACTATCCAATGATCCTATCCATCCACGGTTGTCTGGTAGAGATCGCTCTTGAGCGATAAGACCGCCACTTGTCACTTAGATTTTAAGCTATTTTGCTGTATTATTTCTATCTACAAGTGTGCAATAAAGAATTTTCTATCTCTCTTACAGTTGGTACTTCCATTATTCTTGCAGTATCTTTACCGCTATTAGTATTTAGTAAGCGTAAAGGGCGGGCATTTGCATAAAAATACTTAAAATTCGAGGCTTGTGTTACCAACAGAGGTAGAGCTAAATTTGTCTATAGATACCATATGCCAAAAACGATTTTTTTTACCCTGTAAGAATTTCTGTATTTTTAAAATAAAAAATGATTGCGGCCTAGGGTTACTTTAATTAGTTTTTACCGATCTTAGATCGTATCCTACATAGGCTAACAGCGGACGGCTAACAGGAATTCATTTAAAACTACATTACAAAAAATATATTTTCGGTAGGTAACAACAATTTGAGAGTATAGCTCCGTGTCGTCAGCATCTTTCGCTACGAAATTGGTCAGATCCAACCAAAAATAGCTGAGCTGGCAACATTAACAGGGACTCCGAGGCTTCGTTAATGAGGCAGTTTGCGTTGAATGCGGCGATTTGGCGAGTTTAAATGGAGGTGTGGATTTACTGAAATACTATTTGGTTTTAGTTTTATTTCCGTCATAACGAACTTTGCTTTCTCCGGGTATTTTTCGGGTGACGATTTAACTTCCAAATATAAAAACACCCGTTTTTCAATTGCTTAAGCTGCGAACGAGGATCTAACTGATAATGTGAGACGACCGATTTTTTCGGTTTTGTTTGTACGATGTGCAGATATTTTATTTAAAAAATATATCTATCAATTTATAAATATATAAAAATATATCTATTAATTTACGACATCATCCGGCGGGCCTTTGTCACCGCTAACGTACGAGCTATTCTCGAACCGAATGGTCTGTTGCGTGACGATGGTAAGAGGCCTGACGGACTAGTCCCATGGGAGTTGGGGAGGCCCATTGTGTGGGACGCTACATGCGTCGACACACTTGCGCCTTCCCATCTTCCGAGGACATCCGTGAGGGCGGGTGCGGCGGCAGATTTGGCCGAAGATCTCAAGAGGCGCAAATATGCAGGTCTCGACAGAGCCTACACATTTGCTCCCCTTGGAGTCGAGACCCTAGGTCCGAGGGGTACCGAGGCTCTTCGGGGTTTTCAAAAAATTATCTGAGCGTCTGGTCGAAGCGACGACGCGTTACCCGAGAGCTGGTGAGTATCTGACACAGCGCATCAGCATTGCCATACAGCGTGGCAAGGCAATGCAGCCAGCGTCTTGGGGACGCTTCCGACTGGTGTTGATATGGATCAGTTGAGCTACCTGTAGACTGTTGGCAACAGTCAACAGTTAGCTCAATTGTTTCAATTGTAGGTAAATACTAGTATAATTTTATTTGTCAATAAACTATTATTATCAATTTATGCAATATATTAAGTATATCAGTTATCTGGTACCCATAACACAAGCTTTGTTTACTTTTCTGCTAGAAGATGCTGTGTGAATCGTCCAGCATTTTTTCTTTATTGTTATTATAAGAGTTGGCGTAAGCGAGCGCGTTTACGCCAACTCTTATAATAACGAAGAGTTGCCTTTGACTCGTTCTTGAAATTACCTTGTTTTTACACTTATTGTCATCGCACGAACACTAATAAAATAACCGTTACACTATTTTTTGATTACCTAGTTACGAAAAGAATTAATGTCTTGCAGCAAAATGTAGGTATTACGTAAACTATTTCGATAAAAAGGTTTTTAGCCTTTCCTGCTTATGAATCGGTTGCGGTCAAAATCACGTGAAATTATATTTAAGACTAATATAATGTAAATAATCAATCATATAAAATGTAAATACTAGCTGTAATCGTTTTATTCTGCTATTGTAATTTTCTCTGTTATCAACTTATCACACTAATAATATAAATGCGAAAGTTTGGATGGATGGATGGATGGATGTTTGATACCTCTTCACGCCTAAAATAGTGAACAGATCGGGCTGAAATTTTATATAGGTACAGATAATTCTAGGCCTGGAATAAAACATAGTCTACTTTTTATCCCATGAATCAGTTCCCGTGGGATAGAAATCATCTTTCAGCGTTTCCATAGAAACAACGCGTGCGAAGCCGCGGGAAGAAGCTAGTTAAATATAAACCTACAAATTCGTGAAGTAGAAAAATGAAAAACGTGTGCATTGTTTTCCTGAAGGTTAGTTGTGTTGTTTTATGTAAATTAAATGGACTATTTGATTATTATGTACCGATTTTATGTGACCTGTGTATGAAGTAAATTTTATTTATTATTATTTTTTCGCAATCGAAGTGAAAAGTAGAGTGTTTAACTCTGGCCAAAAACATTCGATTACTTTGTATACCTATACTTTGTAATACACATTAAAGAGTGCTTTTTAACATAAGAAACATGGACGTCGGATGAGTAAACTGTCAAAGTAAATATGTAACATCAGCAACAAAAGACCGAGAATACATCCAACATAACAAAACACCATAACTGAAATAAGCGCCTATCTACACTTGCGAGCTTTAAACTGGAATCGCTTCATGGCGGGTTGTTCAAGACTAGTTTTTACAATTTCTTTGCAGTGAACTATGAGTTAAGTTATGTTTTCCCTTACGCCGGATTTATTGGCGAAGATAAATTTTGATTTAATGCACGATAATGTCCGTTGCCACACACAATCTGGCATACCTATGTGGGACGAGCTAAAACAGCGGATACGAGGAAGAAAATTTTATTTTTTTCATATTACTGCCTATTCATTTAGACGCCTACAACTTCGACCTATTGCAATAATTCCCAAAATTTAGGTAGCCAATTTAATTAATTTTAAATATTCTTGATATCACTTGAAAGGTAACAAAATTACCTTTCAAATGATATACCACAATATATAGTTCATTTTATATAAATTGTAAAAAAAATAGTTTTGATCAACTCGCGATGAAGCGATTCCATTTAAAAGCTCGCAAGTGTACTTACAAAGAGCGCTTATTGAAAGAAGCAATATAGACATCGAGTGAGTACAAATTACGTGTAGCCGACTGTACCTATAAATGGATCGTATTTGGAGTGTGATTTTTTTGTAAAGCTGCTGCCAGTGCAAATGACTTTGTATAATTTGTAGCTCTAAGCAGAGTCACAAAGGCTAAAAATCAAATCACATCCATCAAACGTAAACTCACAGCGTCCGAATTTACAGTCGTTTGTGCAATTCAGCTCGAAAATCCGACACCAACTCTTTGCGCAAGAACCCGATGATTCCTGGGCTCAATTTACCATTCTTCTGCCATCCTCACAAAGTTCAAAGTTCATTAACAAGAAGAGTTGAGAGTTTATAAAGTGCCAGCGACGCCGACGTACGAAGTACATAAAGATTGTTTGTTGTTGAGAACTCGCGTAGTGTTAGCACTTGTACACTAACCTAGTTTGGTATCTTCAAGGTAAAAGTTGTACGGGTAAGTTTGTTAAGGAAGTACTTCAAAATCAAGGCACTGGATTATCACGTATTTAAAAAAGATACTTACACAGCTCCTCGTTTTCTATGCGATAGAGAATTTTGTCTAGCAAGATTTAACTTACTCACGCGTTACAAGCATACATACACAAACATTCAAAGAATTAGCAAGCTGAAGTGGCAGTGGGCCGGCCATATCTCGCGAAGAACCGACAACCGCTGGGGTAAACATGTTCTTGAGTGGAGACCACGACTGGACAAACGTAGTGTAGGACGCCCTCCGGCCAGGTGGGATGACGATCTGCGAAAGACTGCAGGCAGATGCTGGATGCGGCAAGCTGAAGACAGATCATTAGGGGAGGCCTATGTCACCTATGTCCAGCATTGGACTAATATAGGCTGATGATGATGATGATGATGACGCGTTACAAGATTTAACTCACTCACGGAAATTACGTCAAAATCAAAGCACTGGACTCACGAATTTAACGCAGTCGGGTAAAAAGACACACTCGTTCCATGTTTTCCCTCCTATGGAGAATTTTGTCTTACAAGATATAACTAACGCGTAGGAAGCAAATCATTTAGGCTAGGTAAGGCGCACCCGACCCAAATCAGCGCCACTACCTATTATAGCTTAGTAGTTAGTATCGTAGTGTTAAACGATTTTTTTGGAGTTTTACTCACTGGCCAAAAAGAGCAACTTCGCATCTCTACCTACACTATCACACTAATAATTATTATAAATGCGAAAGTTATGATGGATGTATAGATGGATGGATGTTTGTTACCTCTTCACGCCAAAACTACTGAACGGATTAGGCTGAAATTTTGCATACAGGTAATTGTAATCCTGGAATCAAACATAGGCTACTTTTTATCCCATAAATGAGTTCCCGTGGGATAGAAATCACCTTTAAACGTTTCCATAGAAAGAACGCGTGCGAAGCCGCGGGGCGCGGCTAGTACAAAATAAAACTTTTACAGAGGCATTAAAAATATGCTTATGATAAGTATCAGAAACTGCAAGTTCGGTTTTTAAAAATTCCATCGTTTAACAAATAAATAAGATCAAATAGGTGGTGGCGCTGATTTTCGTCGGGTGTTTTGTTAGTTTTGTTAGTGTTTTTTTAGTTTTGAGCTTAGTTAAATGAGTCTACTCATAAAAAATCCTGGCTGTGCCATAAAACGGCGACGCAAAATGTATGGATTTCTTTAAAAGCACGTATTTTACGTGACTCACAATCACAACTCAAAAAATTACGCTCATTCCCAGCCTGTTTTGATTCAAAATTACACGTAAGTCACATAACCCTAATTCTCCTTTCTCAAGTATCCAAGAGCTACTAGCTAGCCACAAAATTAATACATCAAAATGCAACAAGCAATTCTGCTATTCCCGAAACTTCAGGAGTCATACGTTTTGAAAATGGCCAGTTTATAGCCATAACATAAATCTCACTAAAAAGCATGGAGCCATGCTTTACAGTAAGCTTTCTAAAGCCTTATTTATAGCACATACCTACAGCCCATTTGGAGATACACAATGAAGGCCTGCGTGGTGCCAGGATCACGAAGACAATGACGACACAAAATTAAAAGACTATTAATGTTATAATCACACTAATATTATAAATGTGAAAGTTTGGATGTATGGATGGATGGATGTTTGTTACCTCTTCACGCCAAAACTACTGAACGGACCGGGCTGAAATTTTGTATACATGTAGTTTTAGGCCTGGAATAAAACATAGGCTACTTTTTATCCCATATAATCAATTCCCAATGGATAGAAATCACCTTTAAACGTTTTCATTAAAACAACGCGTGCGAAGCCGCGGGCATAAACTAGTCTACAATAATGTCACAAATGGTAAACTTTGTAAAGTATCTATGGAACTTGTTTACCCTTAGTTGCTCGCACGAAGAAAATCACGCAACTGCTCACACGGGGTCACATTGACTCCAATTTGCTTAGAAGATTCTTTTTGAATCATTATGAAATTTTTGTTTTATTTAATAAAAATATTTATAGAAGACAGTCTGAATTAGGGAATAGAAGTAGAAAAAAATCGTGAGTCCTGAACTAAGTTTAGTACGAATGACTTTGATCCTGAAACCATTTCTACGAAGTCATTAAAATAATCGTCATTCGGTGCTAGCTATTTTCTCAACAAAACTTTAGAAACATAGGCATAAATTGACCCCACATAATGTCGGCTGAATATATTTAAATTCCAAGCCGTTCTGAAGTACACACGGCTCTAAAGAATGTCTAAATTAAAAAATAAATGTTTATTAAATGTATGCGTAGGAAAATAAATTATTAAATTAAATGATGATTTCACGATAGAATAAATAGTGCATTTTACACCAAGGCGAGGAAGTGATCAATTCCTACCGAGTGTGTCGTTTTGTTTTATACTACACCTTCGAAGAAAATAATAAGCAGAATTAAATAATAATTGAAATTTATATTGAAATTATTACCTTACAGCGCCCAATGATGTTGGTAAAACCTCATTGACCGCGCCAGCCTTTGGGTTCTTTTTTCAAAATATTGTTCGGAAATCGGAGGAGGCCTAATGGACTTGAAGTAAAAACTTTTTGTCGTTTGACCGAGCGAAAATAACCATAGCTACCGGCCGATCTTTTAGGAAATAAAAAAAAATAACACGTTAGAAATGGATTTCCAATGGAAATCCATTTCTAACGTGTTATTTTTTTGTTAACGGTTTTTTCAGCAATTACTGCCGACGTTCCAAGAAACTCATCGTTCAGAGTAATTTCGCGTGCGTGGCGTGTAGTTTAATTGACGGAGAACTGAAAAGACGGAGCTAAACTGAGACGTATCATCCGAGTAAAGACGGACAAGTGCACAAGCTAATCATCCGTTTTTTTCATGCCACTTCGGACCGTAAAAAATCGGATGTTCGGACAGTAAAATTCCTTGTAGTGCGCAATCGCCCTTACTGGTGAATGTCACGTCCGAAGCAACGCACGTTAGCAACGTACGTTGGACGTGACACAATATGACACCAGACCTATCAAAATCAAAAATCAAAAACGAACGGCTCGGTCATCCTTCGTTTTATGCGATCCACCATCCGTCAATGTGGAATTTGTTTTTGTAGGTAGACCTTTTGTCTACGGCCGTTGCCGTGGAAATACTAGTTTCCAGTGATTGTGAAAATTATCATGTGATGATGTTTTTACGGCGCACATCATCAATTCCTCGAGAGACAAACTTTTATGGGACCACTTAAAAATCAACTTTTATACAACAACGAAAGGATTATCAGAATCTACTATGAATAGGCGAAGATATCACGATATCACGAATTGAGAACCTCCTTCTTTTTGAAGTTGTTTATAAAACCATACACAGTGCGTCGTGTTTTGTTATTGTATATGTATTATAAGCCAAACTCCTTGGCTGCGGTTCAAAATAGAAAAAGAAAAGTGTTGATGGGTGGCGGCTGTCACATTCGGGATAGACTTTTGCGAGGTATCTTGGACGAGTGCGGTGTGGTTTGCAGAGACTGTGAGCGATTCTATTAATTTCCTTTGTTGCATTCATGTAGGTTAACTTTTCTCAATAAACCACTTTGTGAAACCTACACCGATATAATTCTTGCCCTAGAGCGTAAAATCAGAACCGGGATTCTGCCTTTTGCCCACAGGTTAGTAGAGGGATCTATATGAACAGGCGGTTGGGTTTGTTTTTGTCATGTTACGATCTTCTCGAACGCGAAGTAAAAAAAGGGAGAATCGCTCTCGTAGTCGAAGCAAATCGCACCGGCACCGCCATGAACATCGCTCGCGGTCTCGCAGGCGTGAACCGAGCGCTCGCCCCCGCGAGGGTTCTGTTAGGGAGGTGCTAGGTTCGATAGTGACGCGATTGAGTGCTATCGAGAGTAGTTTTGTGAGTGGGAGAAGTGGTAGTGGGGTACAAACACCGCTACCAGCTCCTGTTTCACTCTTACCACCTCCAGTTAGTGTCCACTCACCTTTCCATACACTTTTTCCTCCCGCTAAAACACGTGAGAAATGAAATTCCATAGAGTTTTTCCTCCCGGTTTCCTATAGGCCTGCAAAGACATACTTTCTATTCTATAAATGGAAAAGGAATAGGTAACTTTCCGAGCAGGTGTAGTATAAATTCATACTAATATTGTTTTACTTATACTGTGCTAATATTATAAAAGCGAAAAATTGTGCCGTTGTGCATGTTTGTGCGAAGACAAGTGGATCGAGCTGAAATTTTGCACATATAAAGACTTGGACCTGAAAAAACATAAAGGGTACTTTTTATTCCAATTGAACGCGTGCAAAGCCGCGGCCAGAAGCTAGTATAGCATAAAATAATCTACTATACAAAAATAAGTCGGGTTTTCCTTCCTGACGCTATAACTCCAGAACGCACGAACCGATTTTGCTAATTATTTCTTTGTTGTGTTTGTTATTGTCAGGAGAAGGTTCTTATGAAAAAAAATTAAAAAGTTGGAGTCATAAATTTCCACGGGGGCGAAGCCACGGGGCGCAGTTAGTTTTTTTATGAAAACTTTGAAATTCGTCATGTAAAAAATCTCATTGTCACCGTAAAAGCTGTACTTACTTACCCGGTACTTAGGTGCATCATCGAGAAAGTTTATTTATTTATTTATATTAGGGGATCTTTCAGCGCAATAAGCATAGTAGTGATCTGTGAAGAGACAGGTGACTATTAACAAGTTCCCACCTAGAGAAAGAGAATACAAATTTACAATAATAAATTTTAGGCAACATTCGCGTTTACCATAGTAAATTATAAAACTACTAGCTTCTGCTCGCGGCTTCGCACGCATGGTTTCTATAAACATTTAAAGTGATTTTTATCCCATGGGAACTGATTTATGGGATAAAAAGTCCTATGTTTGATTCCAGGATTAGAATTACCTGTATGCAAAATTTCAGCTCGATCCGTTCAGTAGTTTTGGCGTGAAGAGGTAACAAACATCCATCCATACATCCATCCATCCAAACTTTAGTGTGATAATATAGTTACGTGGTATCTGGTATAATTTTATACTATCTGTAGTTAGAATAATAGTAATCTATCTATAATATAAAAATGAATCGCAAAATGTGTTGGTAAGCGCATAACTCAACAACGCCTGGACCGATTTCGCTAATTCTTTCTTTGTTGTGTTTGTTATTGTCAGGAGAAGGTTCTTATGAAAGAAAAAATTAAGAAAGTTGGAAACATAAATTTCCACGGGGGCGAAGCCGCGGCTCGCAGCTAGTCTATAATATAAAAATGAATCGCAAAATGTGTTGGTAAGCGCATAACTCAACAACGCCTGGACCGATTTCGCTAATTCTTTCTTTGTTGTGTTTGTTATTGTCAGGAGAAGGTTCTTATGAAAGAAAAAATTAAGAAAGTTGGAAACATAAATTTCCACGGGGGCGAAGCCGCGGGGCGCAGCTAGTCTATAATATAAAAATGAATCGCAAAATGTGTTGGTAAGCGCATAACTCAACAACGCCTGGACCGATTTCGCTAATTCTTTCTTTGTTGTGTTTGTTATTGTCAGGAGAAGGTTCTTATGAAAGAAAAAATTAAGAAAGTTGGAAACATAAATTTCCACGGGGGCGAAGCCGCGGGGCGCAGCTAGTATCTGATATAATTCACTGATGCATTAGGTATATGTATAATGGAAATTTATTAAATTTAATGTATGGTGGCTTGTGGATAAATTGTAATCATACTAATGTTCATTCTTTAGCGGTAATTAATGTGCACTGGATATAAAAAAGTATAAATATCTTGTCCTATAAACTTGTCTATCAATGTGTACAAATGGATTTCAAGTCGAGCAGAGTTTAATAAAGATGCTATACCTAATGGTATGTCGTGACCATCTCAATTGTCCGTTCGCTGCATCGGTCCTGAACAATTTCATTAAACTACACGCCATGGGACGAAATCAGGGACCATTTTTCATTTAAAAGACAATCCCCTGAATACTCAAACGAAACTCAGATTTAAGCACGTTTCAAGTCGCGACTTTATGACAGTTTTCAATGAAAGACTGCTAATCGTAATGCCCGTTTAGGTCCGCGGGCTGAGTTAACTGTGAAAATAGAAACATATTTCATAGTGGGCATTTCGGCCCGCGGGCTGAGAGAGCTCTGGGCTGAGTTGACCGAAATACCAAAAAAAGCATTTCGAAGGGGTCGATATGGCCCGCGGGCTGAGTTGACTATATATTGTTTTATTAAAATTTCGTAGTGGACGTTTCGGCCCGCGGGCTGAGTGAGGTGCGGGCTGAGATGACCAATGAATCAAAAATTCGTCACGTGAGACGTGCTTAATTCTGAGTTGCGTTTGAGTATTCGGTCGAAAATCTTTTAAAACTTTTAAAACTATGATGGTTATTAAGGATTATTCCAGTTTCCCCCTTGATAAATTTGTTCAAGTAACACTGAAGTGATTAATGACGGTATTAATCTTTTTTAACTGTCTGAATATGAGACGAAAGAAAACTTAATGCTTGACAAATAGGTACTGATGCGCCTTGTGTTCTTGGTTTTTTGTTGGTATTTCTTAATAAATAAATAAAAATAAGTGAATTTATCAATAATCATTTCTTTGAAACAAGTACGCGGATAAATTCTGACAATTCGTTCCACTCGAATTCAAACCACAAATTCTAAAATTCTAGTTCGATAGATACCAAGAACCGAATCCCAACAGCAGAGCCGACAGGAAGCCTTGTTTTGCGAAGTAGATTATAGGCTTATTTAGGTGGTCATCCTCCGCCCTGAGTCCGTCCACTTCGTAATGATCTCGCTAGGAATCCTGCGCCGCTGCCCCCTAACCCCTCCCTCGGGCCGTAATGAAACCCTGATGTACGGTTATAGCTGGCCTTTGTCAGTCTTAAGGCTCTATTTAGATAGAACCTAGGAATTGCTTTGATTACTGTTGATTCTAAG
Organism: Eupithecia subfuscata; assembly: GCA_963564075.1. Taxonomy (NCBI): domain Eukaryota; kingdom Metazoa; phylum Arthropoda; class Insecta; order Lepidoptera; family Geometridae; genus Eupithecia; species Eupithecia subfuscata. Next base: position 15,366,443 of record OY751100.1, on the reverse strand, counting down.
TATTGTTTTAGAATGCAGGGAATTCCAAATAATTTACAAAAACCTTGTTGGAACCGTTAACCTGCTAAAGAGAGAGAGAGAGACAAAATAAGGAGGATCATATTCGACTGTTTTCTTTTTTGTTTTTAAACCCTTCCTTTTAATATCCTACGTAAGTAGGTATAAACGGCTCTACAAAAAGTTTGTACAATTTTGGTGTTAGTTCAGTAGTTTTAAGCTGGTACCTACTAGCCACTTAAATAGTAAATAAGTATAAGTAAGAAGAGTGAACTCTGCTACTACGGAATCCTATACTATACGTGGGGAGACAGATAGGAATAATTCGTGGCCTGACACGACCTTTTTGTTTTTTTTTTATTTATTGGTGATGGCAAAGCATTTGACCACTATCACACTTAAGAAAGTGACGATGTGGCCTCAGAAGGAACTTATTCACTCGGGATATGAAGACTCGGAGATTGAACTCTTCCGGAAAAACGGACGCATTAAGTCCGTTCCACTCTTTACCGGTACTTATAACGAAAGTAGAGCGGAAACGGTGGCATTGTGGGATGTCGACCTGGTATGGGTGGTGTTTACTAGGGGAGGGAGGGACAAAGTCATGCAAATCCTAAGCGCAATAACTAACTTTGCCGGTTGATTGTTATTGATCCTTCAAATTGATTTCCGATCCAATAACTTCCATAGGAAAAGTATAAACATAACACGAACAAATACATTGATTTCCAATCACTAAAGTGTACTTACCCAAATCGTTGAAAGTACAAACAGTCTGTGAATCCTTATCAAAAATTATGGTAAACAATTTCTGTGGAGATACTCCTATGCAATTTTATCGTGACATCAAAACAAAATGCTTACACCCTCCGCCCCCACAGTAAGGTTTACATTAGCTCGCATATCATCTCCGGGTAACGAATGAAAATTACGCACGATATCTTTCAGCGCAAGCTCGCAGTAATCCTTACTAAGGGCTTTTAGCAAAGAAGGGAACTATGAAATAGCTGGTACACTTCAACATTACTACCGGTGGCTAGTGTCGCTCGAAAAAATCAGATTTCTACTACTCTCTAGGTTCAATAAATCTAAGTTATATAAGTAACTAGCTGCGCCCCGCGGCTACGCTCGCGTGGAAATTTAAAATTATCACTTAGGGTCGATTCTCAGACCTACTCAAATGCTCACAAAATTTCATGAGAATCGGTCAAGCCGTTTCGGAGGAGTACGGGAACAAACATTGTGACACGAGAATTTTATATATAAGACTAATAGGCGCCCCGCGGCTACGCCCGCGTGGAAATTTAAAATTATCGTAGTAAGCCTTTTATAAAAAAACTTCCAATCAATTGTCAAATGTATTAGAGTCTATCGTATGACGTAGGTATAGACGATAAATGTTGATTAAAAAAAAAAATCTGTTATTGTCAGTCAATAGTATTAAATACTTTCAGGGATTTCCAAATAATACAATTAGATCAAGCTGGTAACTTTATATTCGTGTGGAAGAACTAGTTTTTAAATACCAACTATCCTTTTAGAATAATTACAGGACACGAGCCCGTTTCTAGATCAGTTACAGCTAAGGAATGAATCTTCGTTATACCCGAAAATACAATGACAGATTATGAGCAACGACTAAGCGATTCGTTAGATAAAAACCCTTAAAACTGACAATACATTTCCAGCATCGCTAACAATAGACTCTAAAAACAATTGATTCGTAGATTGTTTTAGCATGGACGCATAGCAAATGGCTTACCTGTTGCAAAATATGTTCCCAAAACTTCTTACTTATCTGTTATCTAAATTACTAAATATTTATTAAATAGTAAAAAGTCGTTGTTTTTCAAGCGCCACTAACCACCTTAAGACAGCTTCTAGCACTGAGTAGGTAGGAGGCAAGGTACAGGCTTCTTTTAACTCTTGCAAGCATCCTCCATCCCGTGGTAAGCTTATCTATTAATTATATAAACAGGATCCGTCAAGTGCGATTGAACTCGCGCGCCGAGGGTTTCGAAGTTTGTCATTTATAAAATTAAAGAAGAAAGAAGAAAGAAGAAAGAAGAAAAAAGAAAGAAGAAAGAAGAAAGAAAATATTTTTATTTACCTTAAAACTACTATACACAATTAACCTTAAGACTACCAAACAGTTACAAAAAAAGATTTGTTCTGTGCGTAACAGTCCAGTAAAGTAATTTTTTTTATACAGAATATTTTTTATTGCATATACATAGTACATAATAATTTTTAAATTAAACACAATACATAGTAATTTTTTATACCCACCTACGACAGCTAGTTAACACACTATAGTAACACAGACACAAAACGAATAGAAAACTACATTTTAAATATTAACAAAAAAAATATATATATACAGAAATGCGTAAAATATGACGTTCCTTCTTGCGCAGTCGGTTAAAAATAGACCTAAGAAAGTGGTAGGGAAGAAAGAAAGAGAGCAGCGGTGGTAGAGCTCAGAATAGAGCTTTCGCACTACAGAATAGATATATCATTTCTGAGATCTTCAGTGCTTTTCTGATGTTCTAAGATATACTTTTTTAATTTAGCCCTAAAATTTTGAAAGCACTGAAGGTCCCTTATAGGTGGTGGGATATTGTTCCAGCACTTTGCTGCAGCGTACCGGAAGCTGCCTCTAAAAGCTAAAAGTAACGAAATACTAAGACGAAGACGGATCGCACGAAACGAACAGCCTTACTGCTGAATGTCACGTCCGAAGCAACGCAGGTTAGCAACGTGCGTTGCTTTGCTATCAGACCTTTCAAGATCAAAAATCAAAAACAAACGGATCGGTCATCATTCGTTTTATGCGATGTTGCCATGGAAACCAGTGATTGTGAAAATTATCATGTGATGATGTTTTTACGGCGCACATCATCAATTCCTCGAGAGACAAACTTTTTTAAGACCACTTAAAAATCAACCTTTATACAACAATGAAAGAATTATCAAAATCTAGTATGAATTGGCGAAGATATCACCAAAATTGTTGTAGCTAGTCGTATTTCAAAAGTGCCTATTATGTTGTTTTTCAAGCTGTAGGGGACAAATACCAATCCCTTGGGAATAACATTTTTAAGGAATCAATTAGGGATCATTACATACAATAGTGAGAGAATCATTAAAATCGGTTAACCACTGGCGGAGATATCAAGTAACATGTTGCTCATTTAAGCAAAAAAATCAAATTCACGTTGTTCGACGCCATTAGCGAGCAAGAAGTATGTAGCTCGGAACCGAAATGCCTGGAAAAATTCTGTGTGAGAGTCCAACATCCTTTTATTTTATAGGCAGAGAGCCCAGATGCTAACGCAAATTTTCATGCAAAAGCAAACATCATAACGTCACAAATAAAATATCAAAAAGCGACAAAATATCCTCACAACGAAGACCATAACTCAATTCGCGGGGGCGTGTTAAGGCAGACCACATGAAATTGAGTTATTTTCTTTGCTTTAATGTTTGGAAGAAGGGAAAGGTCCCCCACCTTTCCCAATCACGGGGAGAAAACCAGAGATTTTCAATTGTGATGTGTAACAAAGAATGCTGCAAGCAATAGTGGCACTTTTCTCCTTGATTTTATTTTAATCAATATTGACTCAACGACATACAATGCACAGCCCGAACCACTGGTTCTAGAGGCTTGTACGCATAACGCGTACGAAGTCGCGGGTTACAGCTAGTATATTACTTTAGGTCAATGTATCTTTGTTACTGTTCACAACCTATAATAGAGCCTACACTCCAAAGTCGGGTTCGAGCAACATTTCCTTTGCTATATTTTTTTATTGATGTCTGAGCTTTGCCGGTGGTATTGGCCACGTGGCGTAAACTTAGTATCATATTATCCCATTAATATTATAAAGCCGTTAGTTATATTTATGAGGTGGTTGCAATAATCAAAATAATAAATTATAATTATGATCGGGTTTTTGCGATCGCAAATCTTGCCACTTACCGAATGGTTTTTTACGATCATCTGTAACGTATTACCCCTATATACATTTGTATGGAAATATTAGACACGATACAGAAGGTACCTAATCATAATGCGTATATTTGAAGCCCCTACGAACAATTTAAAAGTACGTATTTACATTACAGTGTTGTATGATGGTTCCCTAGACTCATGGGTATTTCTATATAGAAATCGTTAGCCTATACAGGATCCTAAAACACTTTGCCCAACATTTTGAGAAACTTCTGACTTTGTAATGAATGCTAAAACGACCCTAGGCAAACGTTATGACAAAGTTTTCTAAAACTTCCATCTCTCAAAGTTTCAAATTTGGATCAAAAACATTTCATTTCTTCAGGACAAAGACGTCTCGCTGTTAATCGTGAAACGTGGCCACGACTCTAAACTAATACAGAAAACGTATCAGAAGAACTGAAGATAAATCATCTGATTAATTTTTAACGAGTATTGCCTCTGTATATCTTGAATATGATTTTTCTAAGTAAAACACATTAGTTACAAGCCGGCATTTATTTAACCTTCTTTATTCTATTGCAAAGATTCGCAAAAGATCTCTCTACTTAATTTAATCGGCACCAGCACTGAAAATCCGCACCGCACCAGCCCTGATTACAATTTGAACAGTAATATCTGCATTGAAACGTACAGAATTCATTAGCATCTTGCCTATGAGGGTTGCATCCTGGAATCAGAAACAACAAAGGTGAGATTCCAAGAACAGATGCAGTTTGCAATCATGGTAATCACACTAATTGCCATGCGGCGGGGCAAGGCAATGCAGCCAGCGTCTTGGGGACGCTTCAGATTTGATATTTGTTTCTATTTGGTTGCTGGTTTGATTCGCCTTGGACAAATGTGTGTACAATCTGCAAATATTTGTTCCGAGTGTCCGGGTGTTTTGTATTTAAAGTAAAAATGTCTTATGTTGTGTATTGTATTAAGGCGCTAACCCGACCCAAACCAGCGAAAATTTATAAATAAATAAATTATAATAAATAAATAAATAATGCTGGACAATTCACACAGCATTATCTAGCCTCAAGCTAAGAAGAGCTTGTGTTATGGGTATATAGCCTTTATTCAAAAATAAAATTATACTAGTATGTATTTACAATTGAAACAATTGAGCTAACTGCAGGCTGTTACAAACAGTCTACAGCTAGCTTAACTGATTCGCTGGCTGCATTGCCACGCTGTATGGCAATACTGATGCGTGTTATGGGTACTTGATGACTGATATATGTACTTAATATGATACATTACATAAATATATATTTTTATTATACACGGAAACGACCAGAACATCCGGAACAAATATTTGTAGATTCCGAGGGAATCGAACCCGCAATGTCCTGCGCCGCAGGCGGACCTTCGCCCGCCGCGCCACATCGATCGTCTAATAATGTCTAGATATATAATAACATAAGGCTACTTTTGCTGTATGCATTGTTCCCGTGGGTTGGTCAAATAATTGAAGTACAAACTTAATCACCGCGGGCGCAGCTAGCGTTAAATAATTTCAAATAGCATCATCTGGTCCTAAGCCCGGGTTCCATTACAATGGTTTATGAAAAGCCTAAGTTCCAACTATGCTAAGTATCACTGTCTTCTGTGCTTGTAGCATCCAGCAACTGCCGTCATTTGATCAAAATAAAATATTTTGATAAGTACTTTATGCCGGCAATGTATCATCAACACCGAAATTACAGTTGCAAAAAAACGTATGAGTAGTCCGGTTCAATTTAGCAACCGGAATACTGAGACGTCGAGCGACTCAGAAGTCCGGTCCACATAATTGTAACCGGACTACTGAGACTACACCAACATACCGGCCGCATTTTGTTAGGAAGTTATTCGTAAAGAAATAAACTTACTTATTCCAGGGTCACTTTCCATCGAAGACGCTATTTCAGAATCACCTTGCATCCGAGGTCTTTGCGCGTAAACATACGCGATGAAGGTAACCATCAAAACCAAACAGAGTTGAAACTTCATGGCTTAGCCTGGTGGGGTTCTTCTTGTTCAAAGATGCAAAAGAATATAGATTTATTGCACCCATCGCCTTTTTATATCAAACCAATGTACTTAATTCTTACAAGGTGTCCCATGATAAACCACCCAAATACCTAGTTATTTTCTTTTAATCCGTCGTCGCAAGAAGGAGGGTTAGGGATGTCGGAAGTGAAAAAAAATATCGACATATCGATATTTATAAAAATATCAAAATCGATATTGATATTTTTATTTAAAAATATTGATATATCGATATATCGGTATATCGGTATGATTTGACAGAGAATCTTGGCACTGTAAAACTTTTTTTTTATAGTAGCCTACAGCAGGCTACTACCGTGACTCGATTCTGCCTCATGGAAAGCAAGAGTAAAGGAAAGTCAAAGAGTGGAAATAATAATAATAATAATTCTTTATTGCACAAAAACATACTTACTTACATTACAAAACTTTATTTCTTATTATTTACCTTATACTTCAATCATCTTACATTACTAGATGATCAAACTAATCAATACTCATCATTCTTAATAAATCAAGAACAACAAATAAAAATATTAATTATTAATAAATCACTTGAGTTCAGCTAGGTAGGTACTCAAGTGCAGAAAATGCAGAAATACGTGCGCGTTGAGGCTATAAGCTTATAAATCAGTCATGCGGAAAGAGGCAGTTGAAATTGACATTGACAGACAAGACAGTAGACAGAGTTACCAACTTAAGTACCAAATTACAAAGCAGCGAATCGAGTCAACCAAAAACAAAATAAATCATAAAATGTATTTTAAAGAACAAAGTCAGTATAATGTCAATTCTTGTACCTTTTCGATACATGGAATTTTATATCGATACATCGATATATCGAAAAATTAAATATCGCTCAAAAATATCGATACATTCAAAAAATAATATCGATATATCGATGTTTCGATATTTTTCCAACAAGCCTAAGAAGGGATATGTTTTCCGAGAGTTTGTACCTGTGTATGAGGTTTCCTTGGCACGCCCTACAGCCTAAGCGGGTGGATGGATTTTGACACGTGAGGTGTATTTTGCATCTTCAGAATGGCGGTACAATAATTCAAGAATAAATTTAGTTTATTGAAAAAATCGTTAATCTTGCAAGCTTCGACACTACTGTATCAATGAGCCTTACTTTATATTTATAATTTCATTGATCGTGATCAGATTTTTTATTAGAAAAATTTTGAACTTTTTTAAATATAAAATAATACCTGTCCTGTGACACCTTGAGACCGTAGATAAAACGTGGGTTTGAACGTAAATTAGTTTAAGTAATTAATTATGTATGAATATAAATTTTAACTAGACCTATTAATTCTATTCATAATCGATTATGATATTTTGATTGGCTACCCTAGATATTGTTATCTTCAGGGTCGCCAAGCCATACATAATTTCATGATGAAATCAAATATTTATTGCTTAATAAAATTTAGGTACTCATACAAATGAAAAAATATAGTTACATGTAATATAGTTATATATATCAGCTCTACTTATTAAATCTTCTATTACCTACATACCTAAATTAGTACAGAACTAATAACCCTTGACATATAAGATAATTTTTTGAAAGCTGGCACGATTTTCTTTTTACAAATATCCACGCTGAGGTCACAATTTCAGGCCTCCAGCATACGAAAAGAAAAAGGGATCGCGCAAGCTTTTAAATTTTACCTTATACCGGAATGCACGAAAACTGAAGATTAAAAAAGTCTGTAACCTTCAGTTTACAAGAAGCTTACGTCCCTTCAAGAATTCGTATATATGTCGTGGCCATATCCTAGAATTGATCACTTCATGATGTGACCGACCATTTCATGAAATGGTAGAATTTCATGACATGGCCAGCTAAAACTGACTATATCGTTTAAGCATCAACGTTTAATGATATTTCCATCAACGTTTGGCCATATCATTTATGTAGGGATTCCATGACATCAAAAGGTTTAAGGCTATGGCGCTCATTATGGGAGGCAGTATATTAGTCCAGCAGTGGACTAATATAGGCTGATGATGATGATGAAAGGTTTAATGAAAAATTCGAATTAGGAAGGAACTTTATATTTAAAAATTGCTTAATGCAGTTGGCTCCTTACTTAATTTTTTTCTTCTATTTGCACAATTTTATTCGCTTTTTTAACTAAATAATTGTCCGCCGACATGATGCATCACAGAACAGAAACAAACTCAAAAACCACAGATGTCAAAAACAAAACAAAACAATATCAGCGCCTCTAACGGTGGATAATGTAACTATTTTATGATATTGTTTGACCTTATCATGAAGTAGCCGTGCGTTTAGCTTTTCATATCGTTAAACGCTGATTATTCATTGATCTAGCCTGACTACATCATGATATGGCCAGCGCGTATTTTCCATTTCATGAAATTCTACCATTTCTTGAAATGGTCGGTCACATCATGGAGTGATCAATTCTAGGATATGGCCACGACATATACATAGTATTACGTATGGAGGCGGTGCAGGATCGCTACTCCCGTGGCGTCGTCTTTGGGAGGCAGTTCAGCAGTGGACAGATACGTGCTGATGATGCATGCTACTGTCAATAGAATCTACACATCTACCCGAGCCTCTACCTAACATATCTACTTAACATATCTACCTAACATAACACATCAAAATATCAGGTACCATTGTTTTTTGTTGTGGTCGTGTTTAGAACCAACGCTGGCCTCGCAATACAGCCGTTGTGGTGTTATTTATGACACGCCAGCTCGCGAGTGACTACATCGGTAAATAAATTGTTGGTTTTTCTGTGTTTCTGTAGACTCAAGTAACCCAGCTGTCCTAACAGCCTGCATAAGGGCCTAACGGCCTATAGTCGTTATACTTACAAATCGCGCCATCTATAATCTCAGCCACTAACTACACTAGAGCAGTGCTAATATCTATTTAGCTTTATGTTCGGATTGCTTACTGGTCGTCTTAGTAATTACAGTTTGGATCCACTCATATATTCCATTTTTGAGCATATTTAGAAGCAATACAAAATTAAAGTTTGCTTCTATGCAGCTCCGTGGGCAAATAATAATGTCCTTCTAGCCGAATTTCGACCACGGCGGCCAGTCTTATCGGAGACTAGCCAGAAATACGGGACACAAGGGGGGGGGGGTGCACAAGTGAGTGCTCTCTTTTCCCTCACTCTCATTATCCGATGCGATGGGACGGCAGACCGACACGACCGGGGAGAGGTCAAGCGCAGGACCAACGGCTTAACGTGCTTTCCGAGCCACGATGGTGTAACACCGCTAACTTCTTGGTCTTGGTCCCACTTGGTGCGAGCCGTAGGCAGGAATTCACTTGTATGCGATTGTAGGCCCCACCGAAAACCACTTAACGTTACAATAACCAAGCAAAAAATTTACGTTTTAGTAGGCTATTCCGAGGTTAGTCTCGGAGTAAATTTTATTCCGACGTTCAGGCAGGTTTAGTTATGGAATAAACTGACAATTAGCCTTCAAAATTAAAAAAGGTTAGCCAGTCTTAAGCGCGCTCCACATTCTCGCGAGAATCTCGCGAGAAGGCGAGAACAACACGAGAAACGTGAGTGTGTAACCGATTCACATGATCTTCGCACGTTCTCGCCTAGTTCTCCACTTTTTGTCGGTTTTTTGACGCGAGACAAAGAGCGCAAGAACGCGAGAACAGGCGAGAACATTGTATCGACTCCACACTCGCATGTTTCTCAGTAGCGATCGACTAGCCGATCGAAACAGTGCGTTTGGGTAGGTATTTATTGAGCTTGTGCATCATGAGCCTAATTAATTGGTCAAATGAACTGGAAATAACTTTCATTGAATATTTTCAATTGAAACCATGTTTGTGGAATGTAAATTTAACGGACTAAAAATAAATTAAAAAACCACGCGCGTGGAAATGCATTAGTTTGTTAATGGAAATAACCATCGAAGAACTAAAAAAAAAAGAAAATTTGTTATAAGCAAGTAATATGTAATATGTAGAATTATATATTTTGTCTTTAGTAATTTATGCGTAATTGACGACCTCAGTGGCGCGGCGGGCGAAGATCCACCTGCGACGCAGGAGGTTGCGGGTTCGTTTCCCGCCTTGGGACAAAATATGTTTATACGATCTGCAGATATTTGATCAGGGAGTTCTGGATGTGGCTATGTATGTATAATAAAAAAATATATATCTATGTAGTGTATTGTATTAAGTATATCAGTTATCTAGTACCCATAACACAAGCTCTGCTTAGCTTGGGGCTAGAAAATGCTGTGTGAATTGTCCAGCATTATTTATTAATTAATTAATTTATAATTATAATTATGCAAATGCACAAAGCAATAAGCTTGTCGCGGTAGTTACTTCCGCGTCCATCATCATCGAGCGCGAGAACAGTACTGAGAACATGAGAGTGTGTGCCCAAAGAAGTTCTTGCTGAGAATCTCGCGAGTTTCTCGTCGTCGAGACGAGAATGTGGAGCGCGCTTTATCCTTGTCTGCTACGCGTTCGTTGTGAGAGAGTACCTAAACAAATAAGTGATACGGAAGACTAACTTATGCATTCAAGATCTAAAATTTACACAGGAGATAGGTAATGGAACTTGAGAATCTACAAACCACAAGACGTGTGAAATAATACAACCCTCGTCAAAACCCTTTTGAAAATCTCTCTCTCTAGCAAATCATGAGTTCGAACAAAATATAAATATTCCAAAGCAACTTGTATGATAGATTGTGTGGAAGTCTACCCACCTATACATATATAGTGTGTGGAAGCAACGATTTCGTTCATAGAAATCTAAATTGTTATATAGATTTCTATGATTTCGTTGCTTGCTGCTTGAGTTCACAAGCTTGGAAAATACCAAAAATATATATTGTGGCATACTCCACAATTATTGCAGTTCAAAGAGAAAACAATATTGAAATTACTCACACAACAGAGAAAGTTGAAGTCCTCCCTGCATTAATTAGTTAACTACTGAGAAGACAATTATTAAGTAGTTTAGTTTGTGCCTACTAAATAATAATACATAGTTAGGTAATAATAAAATATATTTTAATGAATAAAACGAAGATACAAATTTCATTTGCATAATGTTATTGTTTTAGGTGATGTTTTAGGTAGGTATATACACACTTATTCATATATGCGTAGTAGGTACATTTCCCAACCACCCTTTTCTTCCTCGTCACAGTAAGCCAATCCAACACGCTTTTGGCTCCAAATACGCTATTGAACAACACGCCAAATTCCAAAATCTAGGCATTACCTACATGAAATAAGTAAATAGATATATGAAATTTTCAAGAACCGTTTCACTTTACGTCATTCTGACTTGTCATCTTGTCAACATTTTCACAGTTATTTCCATAGATCATCATTAATTTCCACAGAAAATTACGTTACAAGTCACTATTTGGTATTGTTATGTTGGTACTTTTGATCAATTATGCTGTTTTCAGCCCTAAGGAGTAAATTAGATACAGGTACTCCGTCATTAGTCCAGGTTTATTAATACTGTTTTTAAAATTAGGCTTAGTCGGAGAATAACTACTCTGAGAGTGAATTAGGCGTAAGAAAGGAGTAGCGTTTTCTTATCAATACGGCTGTGAGTATAAGCTATGAATATAAATAGGGGCAAGCGGAGCAAGGGAGATTAAGAAAAAATAAGAATACAAAAAAGACACCAAAACGATGTATCGAAATTTTTGTTACTTTTTCGGTGGTCATAAACTGGTTTAGAAAATAAGTAACAGCGAGTGGAGCGAGCTCTGAAAATTTTGGAATCTTTGCGGCGGCTTAGAAATATATTTATACAAGATCCGTCAAGTGCGAGTGTAACTCGCGCATTGAGGGTTTCGAACGTTTGTCTATTATACAAATATGTATGTACTAAAGTAAGAGATGTTATCGCTATTTAATAAATACCTAAAAATAGTATGTAATTTCAAAACGGTTTTGAAATGTATAAACATGAATGATACCTTTCATTTGATACCCCACTCAGTGAGGTAGCCCCCGTTTTTAAAAATTATTCCCCTATTTGAACATTACTCAAAAAATGTTCGTTTTACAAATTTCTCTATATTTTTCCTCCAAATCCAAATCCAAAATGATCCAAATCGACAAACGCTCTGCACATTTTGTATGGATCGCTTTGCAATCTTCGGAGATAAGAGAGGGGAGAACGAATAAAATTTCGACTTTTTTCAAAATATTTCAGAAAGTATGAGATCTACAGAAGTTAAAAAAACTGTTTTGAAATGTACAAACCAATACCTGTCATTTGATACCCACTCAGTGATTTAGCCCCACTATTTGAAAAGTTTTCCCCCATTTTTGACTATTTTTCACACATCTCAATATTTTTCCTGTAAAATATAGATGCATATCCACAAACAATACATACATTTTTGATGGATCGCTCTGCAATTTTCGGAGATAAGGGCCCCCCCTTATCTCCGTATGTAATGGGTATTTTTTCGTCTTATTTCAAAATATTTCAAAAAGTATGAGACCTAGGTACAGAAATATTAAAAATGTGTGTATGCTGGAGGCCTGAAATTGTGTCCTCACACCTTGTATAAAAAGACAATCGCGCAAGCTTTTAAAAATTATCTCATTTGTCAAAGGCTGCCTTGTTCTTAATTTAGGTAGGTAGGTAATAGAAGATTTTAATACTAATATAATTTTCTGTGTGAATTGACTTGTTGCAGAATTAAAAAAAAAAAAGATATTTTTAATAAGTAGAGCTGATGAATCGTGACTATATTTTTTCATTTGATTGAGTACCTTATGCAATAAATATTTGATTTCATTATGAAATTATGTATGGATGGCGACCCTGAAGATAACAATATCTAGGGTAGCCAATCAAAATATCATAAATAGAATTATAGGTCTCGTTAAAATGTATATTCATACATAATTAATTACATAAACTAATTTACGTTTAAGCCCACATTTTATCTATGGTCTCAAGGTGTCACAGGACAGGTATTATTTTATATTTAAAAAGTTAAAAGAAATTCTAATAAAAAACTCATCACAATCAATGATGACTGGTGACGAAGCTTGCAAGATTAGAGATAATGCTGTGTGAATTGTCCAGCATTATTTATTTATTTATTTTATATATAAATATTTTTTTTAATAAATTAAATTTCATGTTAAATTATTGTACCTTATGTATGTTACTCCTACTAATTCTGAAGATGCAAAAAACACCTCACATGTCAAAATCCATTCATCCGCTTAGGCTGTAGGGCGTGCCAAGGAAACCTCATACATAGGTACAAACTCTCAGAAAACATAACTCTCCTTCTTGCGAAGTTGGATTAAAATAAAATAGCTAGGTATTTATGTGGTTTATCATGGGAAACCTTATAAGAATTAAGTACATTGGTTTGATATAAAAAGGCGACGGATGCAATGAGGCTATATTCTTTTGCATCTTTGAACAAGAAGAACCCCACCAGGCTAAGCCATGAAGTTTCAACTCTGTTTGGTTTTGATGGTTACCTTCATCGCGTATGTTTACGCGCAAAGACCTCGGATGCAAGGTGTTTCTGAAATAGCGTCTTCGATGAAAAGTGTCTCTGGAATGAGTAAGTTTATTTCTTTATTTCTTTACAAATAACTTCTTAACTAAATGCGGCCGGTATGTTGGTATGGTTTCAGTAGTCCGGTTACAATTAAGTGGACCGGACTTTTGAGTCGCTCGACGTCTCAGCAGTCCGGTTGCTTAATTGAACCGGACTACTGATACGTTTTTTGCAACTGTAATTTCGGTGTTGATGAAACATTACCGTCTTATTGTACTCATCGAAATATTTTATTCTGATCAAATGATGGCTGATGCTGGATGCTACAAGCACAGAAGACAGATACTTAGCGTATTTGGAACTTAGGATTTTCATAAACCATCGTAATGGAACCCAGGCTTAGGGCCAGATGATGCTATTTGAAGTTATTTACTGCTAGCTGCGCCCGCGGCGACTAAGTTTGTACTTCAATAATTTGACTACCCCACGGGAACAATGCATACAGTAATAGTAGCCTTATGTTATTCTCATTATATGCATATCTAGACTTAATATACTTACAGTATACAGACGACCGATGTGGCGCGGCGAGTGAAGGTCCGCCTGCGGCGCAGGAGGTCGCGGGATACATTCCCGCCTTGGGACAAATCGATCTACAAATAATATTAGAATAAAACAATATTTAGTAACAATTCCGCGCAAAAACTTTTCTGAAAAGAGCCAACAAAATGCGATTCGTGTGTACCGCCCGCCCTCCCACAAATTGATTCTACTTACAATTAGTAAACAACAGATAAATGAAATGATAAATGAATTTATTGTTGTCTAACTAGGTGGTAACGTTACATTGGTCTTATATTATATTTGTATTTCTAGTCTGCCATGCCATGCCATCCGGCTTACAACATTGTTGTGGAGAAAATAGTTAATATTTAAGAAATTTAATTTAAAACAGAATAATTTTTATCACACTTGTACAAAATAATGTCAATATAGAGTGAGTTTAAAATAAAATTACAGTAGATTATATGTCAAAACATAAAAATTCAATTCGAAAACAGAAAAAAGTAAATATTCGATGTCATAGTAAAGGATATTAAAATTTGTCATTCCGAAATTCATCAATGTTATAATAAACTTTTTCCTCCAATAGCTTGGTTAGTTTGTTTTTAAATGCGTTCAAATTACTCTCGGAGCGTATCGACTAAGGGATTTTGTTGTAGATAATCGGGGCCATGCAGAAGACACTCTTTCTGAGTAAGGCGGTTTTGCATGATTGGTGGTGCAGTGTACCCTCTCGGCGAGTGCCAACCGGGTATAGATCAAAGCGATCAAGATTCGTTTTACGAAATTTGCTACTTCGTGTACAGACTTACGTAATATAAAATTGCCTAAGTAAATTACCTTCCTACCTTTAAGCACGAATACAATGTGTAAAAGAAAAGACCACACCAATTAGAAACTGAAAAAACTCATCAAAAATAAGTAGTTCTAGGACGCCCTAGCCGATGCCTCACCGCCGTCGATCGCGGGCAGCTAGCACGCTGTCCACGGGCGTGTGGCGCCAGTGCTTTAACTGTCGTGTCTGACTCGGCTCAAAATAGATGAAAAAATATTAACTTTGCTACTTTTAGAAGAAGAAACGGAACATAAATTTCTGATCTTATCAAAGAAAATAAAAATAAAACGTCAAGTGCGAGTCAGACTCGCGGTTTGGTCCAAGGCGAGAATCAAGTATTTTTACTTTGATTCTTACTTGTGCCATAAGGCCTTGCTTCTGGCCAAAATTCGTAATTCTAGGTCTACGGGAAGTACCCTATAGGTTTCGGTCCAACCTCGATCTCGACCTCGACAGCCTATATTGGTCCACTGCTGGACGCAGGCCTCGCCCTGCAAAGCGCCTTATTGACTTTTATCTCATAGGGGGTAATGCTTATAATGCCCACGCTGGGCATGCGGCATGGGGATCGCAGTTCGGTGCCGATTCCCGATTCATATCCCTTAGTCGCCTCTTACGATACCCGCGAGAAGAATTGGGGTGGTGTAAAAAACTAAGAGATTTTAGATTCGGACGAGATGTACCCCTACTCAAAAGTGAAGTGGACATCTCGTCCGTGGATCAGTTTGAGATTCGGCCCAGATGTACCCTAACCCGTAAATTCTAAGCCCGCTAGCCGGCACCACAAAGTTTTTACAAAACGAAAAAACTTTTACAGAGGCATTAAAACTAAGCTTACGATAGGTATCACAAACTGCAAAACTGATTATGAAAATTCCTTCCTTATCCTAATGAAAAGATAATATAGGTGGTGGCGCTGGTTTGGGTTGGGTTGGTGCCTTGATACTTAATACAATACATGACATACAGATATTTTTACTATACATAGAAAACACCCGGACACTCGGAACAAATATTTGCATATTGTACACATATTTGTCCAAGGCGAATCAAACCAGCAACCAAATAGAAACAAATTAGAACTAGTATTTGTAATCAAAACAGTTGAGATAACAGCAAACTGTTGCAAACAATCAAGAGGTAGCTATCCAATCTGAAGCGTCCCCAAGACGCTGGCTGCATTGCCTTACCCCGCATGGCAATTAGTGTGATTGATGATTTATTTGCAAACTGCATCTGTTCTTGGAAACTCACCTTTGTTGTTTCTGATTCCAGCATGCGAGCCCGGTCCTGGCGGTGATGCATACTGTACGGATCTATGCGGAACTTACTGCAAATATTGTGATTACGGCTGGTGCGATTGGAATCGTCGGTGCTGGTGCGAATTAATATAAGTAGAGAATATATATTTTGCGAATCTTTGCAATAGAATAAAGAAGGTTAAATAAATGCCGGCTTGTAACTAATGTGTTTTACTTAGAAAAATCATATTCAAGATATACAGAGGCAATACTCGTTAAAAATTAATCAGATGATTTATCTTCAGTTCTTCTGATACGTTTTCTGTATTAGCTTAGAGTCGTGGCCACGTTTAACGATTAAGAGCGAGACGTCTTTGTCCTGAAGAAATGAAATGTTTTTCATCCAAATTTGAAACTTTGCGAGATGGAAGTTTTAGAAAACTTTGTCATAACGTTTGCCTAGGGTCGTTTTAGCATTCATTACAAAGTCAGAAGTTTCTCAAAATGTTGGGCAAAGTGTTTTAGGATCCTGTATAATCTAACGATTTCTATATAGAAATACCCATGAGTCTAGGGAACCATCATACAACACTGTAATGTAAAAACGTACTTTTTAATTGTTCGTAGGGGCTTCAAATATAACGAACCCGTATAGTTCACTATGTCCGTCGCTCCGTCCGCAGCTTAGTCCAGAGACTATTAGTGATAAAAAGCTGTAATTTGGCAAGGGTATAGTAATATTTACTACTAGCGGCCCGTCCCGACTTCGCACATGGACATTTATTTTTAAACATTTTGGGATAAATGTAGAGTTAATATCTTATTATGCAGGACATTTTATACTTTTATCCGACCGCCTTGTTGGTTTGGCGGTCGCGTTTTCAACCGCTGATAATGAGGTCCCGGCTTCAAATCCCGGGTCGGGCCAAGATTTGTGTTATTGGGTCTTTTCTAGCAGGAAATATTCACAGTAGCAGCCCGGAGTCAGGAACTTGGCGGTGTTAAACGTCCTAATGTGCTTTCCGAGGCACGAGGGCGGGCTCGGGGAAAGCACGTTCAGCCGTTGATCCTGCACTTGACCTCTCATCGGTCGTGTCGGTCTGCCGCCCTATTGTTGCCCGCGTGCGTTGCTACACCAGCGTTGCCCTGAACGGGGCACCGCGCACCGGCCACGGCAGCGCGGCGGCGCGGCGCGGCGGTATCGACGCGGTAGGACGAGCGATTGATAGAATTGGACCCGATTTTACTGAAGCTCCGTGAACTGAGTACTGACATGTGTGAATTGAATCACTGACGCAGCACTGTAGCACTGATACCGAACTGAGCGAACACGTTGCCGGAACTGTGGCTTCACTGATATGTGTGAATCAACTTTTATGCTATCCGCCATCCGTCAACTTTGGAATTAGTTTTTGTTGGTAGACCTCTTGAATTTGAAAAAATATATATAGATACCTATAGAACACATGCATAGAACCGTAAAAAAATCTTTAATAAAGAACGATCTAACAATATGTTTTTAATTGGCAATAGCCTTTATTCACAAAGAAAATTATACTAGTATTTACGATTGTAACAAACAATTTCGTGTCAACTCACACAGAGGCAAAATCACAAAATCACTTTTGTCCCAACGGCAATGGGACGGCCATTGCCGTTATGACAAAAGTGATTTTGGGGGAGCAGCATCGGGCAAGCACTATGCCAAGCCGCTCGAGCTTCGTCTAAAAGTAACATACATACGTTGAAAAAAACATACAGTCGAATTGAGAACCTCCTCCTTTATGAAGTCGTTTAAAAATGGCTTTTTATAGCCGCAATTTTTGTTAAAGTCATTAGAAATGACAAAAATTTGTTTGAGTTGAGGAGGGCCATGTTTAACAGTGGACCTATACGAGTTGATGAAAATTTATTCGCTAGTAAGTTCAGAAGTTCTGTGATAATGGCGTGTGCAACTGTAGCTAAAAAACTAGTAGATCTACGAACAATAGTCCTCGCGAGCACTTACTTTTTTCAATAATTAATTTACTTTTTACTAAAGTTATTTAAAACGGGATATTTAGGTAGGTGTAGGCGACATCTAGGCGACAACGGCCGAACTACAAGGCTAACGTGTCAATAGAGGCGCTATCACCGATAAAACTGAAGTTAGTAAAAACCTAACTAAGCGCTTCAATGAGTGACCGCTAGATGTCGTTAAGACAAAATTCGAAAACTATCGGAAGATGCAAATTGTGACCATTCCTAGATAGCGCAAACGCTTGATTCAGTAACAACTAACAATACGAGTATTAGACATCAACTGTCGGTCGAAAGACCACCGGGCTCAGTGGACCAGATGGGTCTGGCCCGGTTCAGCGAGATCTCCCTCTGTTCCTATTTGGGGGAAATCCATCTTTACCCCCAAACGTTGGGGGGTAAAGGTGGATTTCCCCCAAAACACGTTAGCCTTGTAATTCGGCCGTTGTCGCCTAGAGGTCGCCTACATCAGGTATATGTACCTACCATGTTTTTCGGCGGTGACTCCTTGCAAATCGCCATGCCATCTTATAACGGAGCAAAAGTGCTTATCAGATTATGCACCAGCATAGGTAGGCACCAGCCTTCCTATAATGGTGCTAAACTTCTCAAAAGTGTTATAATATGTAGGTAACTATCGGTGTCTCTTACTAGAACTAAAGTAGATAGATACCTAAATATTGGTTTACGCTAGTATGCATTGTGCAACTTACCAAACTTAGGTGGTAGGTGAGTAAGGGTAATTATTTAGTATAATTACTTACCTAGCTCAAAAATTGCTAATTTTAAACTCCTTACTCTCGAGTCCAGACGTAAATAACTTGAAGCTGTTACCCTGTACAAAATTGTGCATAACAAATTTGACTGTTTGGACCTTGTCAGAAAGCTATGCTATGCTCGCGCCCTTTGTTTGCCCTTGCCACCTGTCGCACAAACTCGGGACTTCGCGCCTCTATTCGTCGTATGGTTGAGTCCTTTAATAACTTGACTAGACATATTTATTTGCAATTTATATAAATTAAACAATTGGTTATACAGTCAACTTTGTCATGTAAATTTTAGTAATCATCATCATCATCATCCGCAACCCGACTTCACCCACTGCTGGGTATAGGTCTCCAAACTTTTGTACCACTCCACTCTTAAATTTTAGTAATAACACAAAATAAATAATTTAGAACTGTTCCTTCATGATATTCTGTCATTATTACTGCTACTAGAATATTTTCAGTTAAACATAATTTAATTATTAGCTTTCTACTTCTTAGATCTTTAAGAGGAGTCCAGCTCTCACCTAGCCACCTATTATTATTTACATGTATTAGTAAGGCCTTCTAGTTGCATGTTTTTTTTCTCTATGTATGTAACGCATATGTGGATATCGCTATGGGCTACATTGATTATATCACTCATCTTTACCAGTAAAGTACTAACACAACAATGTGTTATAAGTTCAATGTAGTCGTTAGTTATTCCTCAATAAATAAATAAATAAGTGTTACAAAGATGTTCTAATAGGTGGCGCTGAACGTACTGTAAATGCTCTCTTGCATATTACTGCATTTTGCGGAGCTATTCTGCTCGTCATGCCGAAAATCCTCATCCGATATTTACCAAATTCTTATAAGAACAATTTAAAGTTATTAAAGTTATACTTTCAATTAAAATAACAATCATAAAATCAGATTTCTTAAGGCGGATATATTCTAAAGCCGCCTTTTTGCCTTATTTTGTAAGAAGTACGCCTTTAATCAAATAACCCCGACGAAGATAAAATTCTTTAAAATCATAGAATCTCTACTAAAAGTTTCGTGCCTATCGGTTGTAAAATACGACCTGTAGAGGAGTACGGACATACTGACAGAAACGCTAATTTCGCTAGACTTGATGCTAAGATGCTTCGCTATTCGCTTGCTGTTCTGTTCTGTCGCTGTTCGCTCGATTAATAAATAGGTAGGTACTACTAAAAACAACACAATCTATATTGCACATATAAGCAACAAAATCAAATTCACGTTGTTCGACGCCATTATCTAGCGAGAAATAGCTCGTAACCGAAATGTCTGGAGAAATTCTGTGTGAGAGCCCAACATCCACTCTAGGTTGATGAGCCATAAGAGTAAGCGAGTAAGTAATTTTAATTTCATGTAGTCTCTCAAACTTTTGAGCTATTATTCATTAATTTTATAGGCAGAGAGACAAAATGCTAACGCAAATATTCATGCAAAAGCAAACATCATAACGTCACAAATAGACTATCAAAACGCGACGAAATATCCTCACCACATAGACCATAACTCAATTGACGGGGGCGTGTGGGGGCAGACCACATGAAATTGAGTTGCTTTAACGTTTCGAAGGTTGGGGAATCACGAACGCGGAGAAAACCAGAGCTTTTCGATTGTGATGTGAAACAAAGCTTTTTTAGCTTATTCATTATTGTGATGTGGAACAAGCGAAACATGCTGCAAACAATAGTGGTACTTTTCTTCTTGATTTTATTTTAATCGATATATAATATACAAGTGGCCCGTCCCGGCTTCGCACGGGTGGACATTTATTTTTTAACTTTTTGGGATAAACTTAGAGTAAATATCTTTATGCAGGACATTTTATACTTTTATCCGACCGCCTTGTTGGTTTAGCGGTCGCGTTTTCAACCGCTGATAATGAGGTCCCGGGTTCAAATCCCGGGTCAGGCCAAGATTTGTGTTATTGGGTCTTTTCTAGCAGGAAATATTCACAGTAGCAGCCCGGATTCAGGAACTTGGCGGTGTTAAACGTCCTAATGTGCTTTCCGAGGCACGGGGGCGGGCCCGGGGAAAGCACGTTAAGCCGTTGGTCCTGCACTTGATCTCTTACCGGTCGTGTCGGTCTGCCGTCCTATCGTTGCCCGCGTGCGTTGCTACCTGCGTTGCCCGCTGTGCTGAACGGGGTACCGCGCATTGGCCACGGCGGCGCGGGGGCGTTTATTTTTCTAATAGTATTTTGTTTAGATTCACATTTTTAAATTCGTAATATCGTTGTCCGCGTGCGTTGCTACCTGCGTTGCCGCGCATCGCCCACGGTGGCGGCGCGAAGCGGTGCGGGGGCGTTTATTTTTCTAATAGTATTTTGTTTAGATTGACATTTTTAAATTCGTAATATCTTTTGAATTGAATGTCCGTTTTGAATAATTCCAAAAGTTATCTACAGGTATTTTTTTGGATAAGGATTAATACATATACGTATAACATGGTCAGATTTTGGTCGGCATTTTTATCAACTTTTAAAATATAAAAATGTAGTTATATTGACATAACTACAATAGTTGGACATAATAGTTGGACGTGTCGCGGGTTGTTTGTAGATATTGATATGTTCTTTAATATTGTAGAATTTTTTTTGTTTATCATATATAGTTTCCACAGCGCATGCGATGATAGACAATTTATGGCAATTTTTTTACACCTTGGGTTACATTATTGAAGTTTTAGTAGGGATCCCTTATGTTTTCAAGTAATAAATATAGCTTAGTTACTCAGGGATAATGTAACATCCTAACGGTAAAAGAATTTTTGAAATCCGCCTAGTAGTTTTTGAGTTTATTCGTTACAAACATACAAAAATCCAAAAATACAAATCTTTCCTCTTTTTATTATTATTTTAGTATAGATTAGTATAGACTAGTATAGATTTTAAAGGAGTAATTGACTTACTGACAGATAACGCACCGCACACAGAAATCTAAATAACAAGTCACCGCACGAACCAATAATGGTTCGTTATGGCTTGTACGCAAAACGCGTACGAAGTCACGGGTTACAGCTAGTGTATCTAATATTTTTAGTCAATGTATCTTTGTTACTGTTCACTACTATAATAGAGCCTACACTCCAAAGTCGGGCGGATTGGAGCAACACTTCCTTTACCATATTTTTTTATTGATGTCTTATTTAACTAAGCTTTGTCGGTGGTATTGGCCACGTGGCGTAAACTTAGTATCATATTATCCCATTAATATTGTCCGTCTTTTTTGTTCTTTAATTTCCAGGCCATCCCATGGTTGCCTGAAAGAGATCGTTTTCAGCGATAAGACCGCCCTTTATACTTCCTTTTTTTCCAAGAATTTTCTCTGTATTGTTTCCTGTATTTGTGTGGTATAAATAAGTGTTTTCTATTTATCTATTATAAAGCCGTTAGTTAATTTATGAGGTGGTTGCAATAATCAAAATAATAAATTATAATTATGATCGGGTTTTTGCCATCGCAAATCTTGCCACTTACCGAATGGTTTTTTACGATCATCTGTAACGTATTACCCCTATATACATTTGTATGGAAATATTACACACGATACAGAAGGTACCTAATCATAATGCGTATATTTGAAGCCCCTACGAACAATTTAAAAGTACGTATTTACATTACAGTGTTGTATGATGGTTCCCTAGACTCATGGGTATTTCTATATAGAAATCGTTAGCCTATACAGGATCCTAAAACACTTTGCCCAACATTTTGAGAAACTTCTGACTTTGTAATGAATGCTAAAACGACCCTAGGCAAACGTTATGACAAAGTTTTCTAAAACTTTCATCTCGCAAAGTTTCAAATTTGGATCAAAAACATTTCATTTCTTCAGGACAAAGACGTCTCGCTGTTAATCGTTAAACGTGGCCACGACTCTAAACTAATACAGAAAACGTATCAGAAGAACTGAAGATAAATCATCTGATTAATTTTTAACGAGTATTGCCTCTGTATATCTTGAATATGATTTTTCTAAGTAAAACACATTAGTTACAAGCCGGCATTTATTTAACCTTCTTTATTCTATTGCAAAGATTCGCAAAAGATATACTCTCTACTTATATTAATTCGCACCAGCACCGACGATTCCAATCGCACCAGCCGTAATCACAATATTTGCAGTATTTTCCGCATAGATCCGTACAGAATGTATCACCGCCAGGACCGGGCTCGCATGCTGGAATCAGAAACAACAAAGGTGAGTTTCCAAGAACAGATGCAGTTTGAAAATAAATCATGGCAATCACACTAATTGCCATGCGGGGTAAGGCAATGCAGCCAGCGTCTTGGGGACGCTTCAGATTGGATAGCTACCTCTTGATTGTTTGCAACAGTCTGCTGTTATCTCAACTGTTTTGATTGCAAATACTAGTTCTAATATGTTTCTATTTGGTTGCTGGTTTGATTCGCCTTGGACAAATGTGTGTACAATCTGCAAATATTTGTTCCGAGTGTTTTCTATGTATAGTAAAAATATCTTATGTCATGTATTGCATTAAGTATAAGGGCGCCAACCCAACCCAAACCAGTACCACCACCTATTTTATCTTATCATTATGATAAGGAAGGAATTTTCATAATCGATTTTGCAGTTTGTGATACCTATCGTAAGCTTAGTTTAAGGCCTCTGTAAAAGTTTTTTCGTTATGTAAAAACTTTGTGGTGCCGGCTAGCTGTGTGGTGCCGGTTTAGAATTTACACGACCCCAATTCTTCTCGCGGGTATCGTAAGAGGCGACTAAGGGATATGAATCGAACTGCGATCCCCACCCCGCATGCCCAGCGTAGGCATTATAGGCATTACCCCCTATGAGATAAAAGTCAATAAGGCGCTTTTCAGGGGGAGGCCTGCGTCCAGCAGTGGACCAATATAGGCTGTCGAGGTCGAGGTTGGACCGAAACCTATAGGGTACTTCCCGTTGACCTAGAATTACGAATTTTGGCCAGAAGCAAGGCCTAATGGCACAAATAAAAATCCGAAAACAGTAAATTTGTAGTCACTTTACAACAAAAATACTTTTGATTCTCGCCTTGGACCAAAACCGCGAGTCTGACTCGCACTTGACGTTTTATTTTTATTTTCTTTGATAACATCAGAAATTTATCTTCCGTTTCTTCTTCTAAAAGTAGCAAAGTTAATATTTTTTCATCTATTTTGAGCCGAGTCAAACACGACAGTTAAAGCACTGGCGCCACCCGCCCGTGGACAGCGTGCTAGCCGATGCGTCCTGAGAGCCCACACGCCCGCGATCGACGGCGGTGGGGCATCGGCTAGGGCGTCCTAACACTACTTATTTGTTATTAGTTTTTTCATTTTCTAATTGGTGTGGTCTTTTCTTTTACAAATTAAGTTGTATTCGTGCTTATAGGTAGGAAGGTAAGGTTTACTCAGGTAATTTTATATTACGTAAGTTTGTTGTTTACCTTCTCTAATTGTAAGTAGGATCAATTTGTGGGAGGGCGGTACACACGAATGACTTTTTGTTGGATCTTATCAGAAAAGTTTTTGCGCGGAATTGTTACTAAATATTGTTTTATCCTAATATTATTTGTAGATCGATTTGTCCCAAGACGGGAATCTATCCCGCAACCTCCTGCGCCGCAGGCGGACCTTCACTTGCCGTGCCACATCGGTCGTCTTTATACTGTAAGTATATTAAGTCTAGATATATAATGAGAATAACATAAGGCTACTATTGTTGTATGCATTGTTCCCGTGGGGTAGTCAAATTTTTGAAGTACAAACTTAGTCGCCGCGGGCGCAGCTAGCAGTAAATAACTTCAAATAGCATCATCTGGCCCTAAGCCTGGGTTCCATTACGATGGTTTATGAAAATTCTAAGTTCCAAATACGCTAAGTATCACTGTCTTCTGTGCTTGTAGCATCCAGCATCTGCCATCATTTAATCAAAATAAAATATTTCGATGAGTACAATAAGACGGCAATGTTTCATCAACACCGAAATTACAGTTGCAAAAAACGTATCAGTAGTCCGGTTCAATTAAGCAACCGGACTGCTGAGACGTCGACCGACTCAGAAGTCCGGTCCACTTAATTGTAACCGGACTACTGAAACCACACCAACATACCGGCCGCATTTAGTTAAGAAGTTATTTGTAAAGAAATAAAGAAATAAACTTACTCATTCCAGAGACACTTTTCATCGAAGACGCTATTTCAGATACACCTTGCATCCGAGGTCTTTGCGCGTAAACATACGCGATGAAGGTAACCATCAAAACCAAACAGAGTTGAAACTTCATGGCTTAGCCTGGTGGGGTTCTTCTTGTTTAAAGATGCAAAAGAATATAGCCTCTTTGCATCCGTCGCCTTTTTATATCAAACCAATGTACTTAATTCTTATAAGGTGTGCCATGATAAACCGCCTAAATACCTAGCTATTTACTTTTAATCCAACTTTGCAAGAAGGAGGGTTATGTTTTCCGAGAGCTTGTACCTGTGTATGAGGTTTCCTTGGCACGCCCTACAGCCTAAGCGGATGGATGGATTTGACATGTGAGGTGTTTTTCGCATCTTCAGAATGGTGGGAGTAACATACATTAAGTATATACAGGTACAATAATTGAACATGAAATTTAAATTATTAAAAAAATATTGAAAAAAAATAAAAATAAATAAATAATGCTGGACAATTCACACAGCATTATCTCTAATCTTGCAAGCTTCGTCGCTACTGTATCGTGATCAATGAGTCTCAATTTTTATATAACATCATTGATTGTGATGAGTTTTTTATTAGATTTTTTTTAAACTTTAAATATAAAATAATACCCGTCCTGTGACACCTTGAAACCGTTGATAAATCGTGGGCTAAAACGTTAATTAGTTTAAGTAATTAATTATGTATGAATATAAATTTTAACTAGACCTATTAATTCTATTCATAATCGATTATGATATTTTGATTGGCTACCCTAGATATTGATATTGTTATCTACAGGGTCGCCAAGCCATACATAATTTCATAATGAAATCAAATATTTATTGCTTAAGGTACCTACTCAAACATCTTAAATCTTCTATTACCTACCTGCCTAAATTAAGAACAAGGCAGCCTTTGACATATATGACGATTTTTTAAAAGCTTGCGCGATTGTCTTTTTTATACAAATATCCACGCTGAGGTCACAATTTCAGGCCATAATATGCATAGGCATACAAAAAGAAAAAAGGGATCGCGCAAGCTTTTAAATTTTACCTTATAGCGGAATGCACAAAAACTGAAGATTAAAAAAGTCTGTAACCTTCAGTTTACAAGAAGCTTACGTCCCTTCAAGAATTACGTATATACATAGTAATACGTATGGAGGCGGTGCAGGATCGCTACTCACGTGGCGTCGTCTTTGGGAGGCAGTTCAGCAGTGGACAGATACGTGCTGATGATGCATGCTACTGTCAATAGAATCTACACATCTACCCGAGCCTCTACCTAACATAACACATCAAAATATCAGGTTCCATTGTTTTTTGTGGTGGTCGTGTGTACAACCAACGCTGGTATTCCAATACAGCCGTTGTGGTGTTATTTGTAACACGCCAGCTTGCCAAATGATAACCACATATTGAAGATAGGTAAAACATATAGTAAAATGAAGCCACAACACATAATTAAACTTGGAATTCATTTTTATGTACATTGTTTTTAAGTACGTACCTATATTACAGACCAAATAGTAGGTAATTCTTCAGGAATTATTTGTCTGTACGTCAGTAGCATAGTCCTAGCTGCCGTAAGGTCGATCCGATTTTTTGTTCGGTATGTGAAATAGAAGTATAAACATATTTATTTATAACCACAAGACACACTTTTAAGGAAGGTACCAACATGGATAAAGTTGTTAGAGTTCTAAAAGTTGTTGGTATATCGGTTCAAAAATTGTTGGTTTTCTGTGTTTCTGTAGACTCAAGTAACCCAGCTGTCATAACAGCCTGCCTAAGGGCTTATCGGCCTATAGTCGTTATACTTACAAATCGCGCCATCTATAATCTCAGCCACTAACTACACTAGAGCCAGTGCTATTAGCTATTTAGCTTTATGTTCAGAAAGCGTAGTGGTCATCTTAGTAATTACAGTTTAGATCCATTTAAATATTCCGTTTTTGAGCATATTTAAAAGCAATAGAAATCGCTCCGTGGGTAAATAATAATGTCCTTCTAGCCGAATTTCGACCACGGCGGCGGAGATTAGCCTGCACATACCTACAGGACTTATTATAGTGCACAAGTGAGTGAGCAATCACAGGTGTACTCTCTATTCCCTCACTTTCATAATCCGATTTGATGACACGACCAGGGAGAGGTCAAGCGCAGGACCAACGGCTTAACGTACTTCCCGAGGCACGATGGTGTAACACCGCCAACTTCCTGACTCCGGGCTGCTACTGTGAGTTTTTCTTGCTAGAAAAACCCCAATCACAACTATTGACCCGACCCGGAAATTGAAACCAGGACTAAGGTCCTGGGTATTATGTGGTATATGGTGTTGTATTATGAGTAATCAGCGGTTGAAGAAGCTGACCGTTAGACCAAAGAGGTAGTTAATAGTTGTGGGGAAATAATGTAATAATGCAGAGGAGACCAACGCAATCAGTTCAGTCCAAAATGTGTAAATAAATAATTTATTTACTTATTTATAAATAAAAAAAATATATAATACTAATTAAATAATACTTAATAATTTATACAGCAGCATCTAGCCCCAAACTAAGCAGACCTCCTGTAATGTGCTAGATAACATCAGTTATCTAAAAAACAATTCCATGTATAAATGTAACGCATAGGTATCGATTACGATACATCTAATACTTTACTAGTTACCCCGGTATCGATTCCCTGCGTGTCGACTTCCCGCCGTATCGACTTTCCTCGGTTTCGACTGTGAATTGGCTTAGTGTACAGATAGAGAAACAAGTGTTTTAGTTTTAAATTAATCAATATTTATTACAACAATTAACGTATATAAATTTTACAGTTTTAATCAGTTTTCATAATTTCGTTTTATTATTACTTAATCATAAAGTCACAGTTTAATTATAAATGTCTTAGTTATATTATACAGTACCATCCACATTAATTGATAACACTTTCAAAGAAAATGTTTACTTACGAACGTAACATCGTTTATATGCTAAAAAATAATAATGTTGCTATCTGAGGCATTTCTCGTAGCGCACCCAGATGAATCGCACCCAGCTGAACCGCACCTAAGTCTTCCACATAGCGCACCCGTTATGGTGCGATTCATTCAGTAGGTATAAATGTTAAGTTTTTATTCCTCGTTGCGCACCCATTACACTGTAGGGTCTAGTGATGGGGTTGTTTTCATCTAATTAGTAACCTATAGGTGGAAATTTATAGTTAATCAATCACTGATGAAACTGAAACGTAATTCAGTAACATGTTAAGTTTTTATTCCTCGTTGCGCACCAATGACAATGTAAGGTCTAGTGATGGGGTTGTTTTCATCTAATTAGTAACCTATAGGTGGAAATTTATAGTTGGCTTTCAACTTACATTTACCCAGTATGTAAATAAATAAAATTAGGATTTAGGTAATTAAAAGTAATATAATAATAATTTAAAATGTTTATTTTTGTTTGGATGATTGGATGCACATCAAATACAATACGAGTAGGTATCTGATATCATCAGAAAACTAGAACACACTTAACACTTAAATATAGTAGGTATTAGATTTATGATTTCACAATCAGATTTATTATGTATACATATTTATATGACTTATATTATATAATATTTATATCTACTTACTCCTACTTATATATCTAAAATCACAAATGTTTCATTTTGAGTTCTTGTTTTATTATTCACTTTTATTTAACTTTGTTTACTTTAGGTTTTTAATCCTAACAATAAATATTTTTATTTAGTTTTTAACAATCAGTCTTACAAGTATATTATCCTAATCTAAGCCTGACATGATTTTAAAATTAGTAATCAAATGAAAATAATCATCAAATTATACAATTTAACAGTATTGTTTGTTTTTCTTCAGGTGCTTATAGTAATAAAATTATGTAGATACCTGTAAAAAAACAAACATTACTTTTGAAACGACCTGTAAATATCGTTCAATGGAACATACAAAAATTCAGAACATCAGTCTCACGTTGCTTATAATATAATATCCCTTCGTCTAGTTGTACTTAAATTCAGATAATCACATCAGTTCCATTTTTAAATTGTAGAATTTGTATAATTTGAATTTTTTAAATTGTATAATTTGATGATTATTTTCATTTGATTACTAATTTTAAAATCATGTCAGGCTTAGATTAGGATAATATACTTGTAAGACTGATTGTTAAAAACTAAATAAAAATATTTATTGTTAGGATTAAAAACCTAAAGTAAACAAAGTTAAATAAAAGTGAATAATAAAACAAGAACTCAAAATGAAACATTTGTGATTTTAGATATATAAGTAGGAGTAAGTAGATATAAATATTATATAATATAAGTCATATAAATATGTATACATAATAAATCTGATTGTGAAATCATAAATCTAATACCTACTATATTTAAGTGTTAAGTGTGTTCTAGTTTTCTGATGATATCAGATACCTACTCGTATTGTATTTGATGTGCATCCAATCATCCAAACAAAAATAAACATTTTAAATTATTATTATATTACTTTTAATTACCTAAATCCTAATTTTATTTATTTACATACTGGGTAAATGTAAGTTGAAAGCCAACTATAAATTTCCACCTATAGGTTACTAATTAGATGAAAACAACCCCATCACTAGACCTTACATTGTCATTGGTGCGCAACGAGGAATAAAAACTTAACATGTTACTGAATTACGTTTCAGTTTCATCAGTGATTGATTAACTATAAATTTCCACCTATAGGTTACTAATTAGATGAAAACAACCCCATCACTAGACCCTACATTGTCATGGAGGAATAAAAACTTAACATTTATACCTACTGAATGAATCGCACCAAAACGGGTGCGCTATGTGGAAGTACTTAGGTGCGGTTCAGCTGGGTGCGATTCATCTGGGTGCGCTACGAGGAATGCCTCTGCTATCTAAAAAGTAATTAACTATCATTGTTCTTATATGTAGGTATACCTGGAATTAACTTTCTAAATTTAAAGTTATAAATGAATCGCCTTAGGGCTTTATTAAAAACCTGTAATGATGTTATTCTGTCAATAAATAATAGTACCGGCACAGTGCGAAATACCTTATAAGAAGAAGACTTAGAATGATAGTTGACACAAACGAGGTACCTAAATCTAAAAAATTGCGACGAATCGTCGCAATTTTTATTTTGAGCCGTTAGTACAATACTTAAAATGACACGGAAAGCAGCTCTCACATAAAAATATAAAAATGATGTGTTGTGCGGTGCAAGTGTGTTTATACACCAGTAACAAGAAAAATAATACCGCAAATATTTCATTCCACTGGTAAGTACTAATATTACGTTTGTAATTTTGTTTATAACAGTCATCAAAACTCATAAATAAATTTAAAAATTTCGTCCACCATTTTCGTGAAAATGTTGCTATGCACTGGGGAAAAAATACACCGGGTTTGTTACTTAGTACCTATTTAGGTAGGTATATAAAAATAGTAGAGGAGAGGGTGGACTTTACTCAAGTAAATCAAACTACGCGGAATATCACAGTTTTAGAATTTTCAGTCACTCGACGATATTCTGAGTAGATTCAAGATGTAAACTCAAATGACTATTTAAGAAAGAACATTACAATCAATGAATGGTGACAATTAGAACTAGTATTTACAATTGAAACAATTGAGCTAACTGCAGACTGTTGCAAACAATCTAAAGGCAGCTCAACTTATCGATATCAATATCAGTCGGAAGCGTCTCCGCTACGCTGGCTGCATTGCCCCGCTGTACGGCAAGGCTGATGCTCTGCGCCAGATACTCATCAGCTCTCGGGTCACGCGCCGTCGTCGCTTCGACCAGATGCTCATGATTTAAAATTCCGGAAAACCTCGATACCGCACGGACCTAGACCTCTCCCGGTCCCGGGAGCAAATGCAATAAACTCAAATTGAAAATTGCAATCAATACCATCACCTTATCTGTAGCAATACCTGCACGTGCACAATATGTTCTTTTTTAGGGTTCCGTATTCAACAACGAACCCGTATAGTTCACTATGTCCGTCGCTCCGTCCGCAGCTTAGTCCAGAGACTATCTATATCTATACTCTATACTAATATTATAAAGAGGAAAGATTTGATTGTTTGTTTGTGACCGATTAGAAAAATTATTTCACCGTTAGGCAACTTACTTTTAGGGAGTGACATAGGCTATATTTTATCCCGGAATTCCCACGGGAACTGGAACTACGCGGGTGAAACCGCGAGGCGATCGTCTAGTTTATAATAAAAAGCTGTAAATTGGCAAGGATATAGTAATATTTACTACTAGCGGCCCGTCCCGACTTCGCACATGGACATTTATTTAAAACATTTTGGGATAAACGTAGAGTAAATATCTTTATGCAGGACATTTTATACTTTTATCCGACCGCCTTGTTGGTTTGGCGGTCGCGTTTTCAACCGCTGATAATGAGGTCCCGGGTTCAAATCCCGGGTCGGGCCAAGATTTGTGTTATTGGGTCTTTTCTAGCAGGAAATGTTCACAGTAGCAGCCCGGAGTCAGGAATTTGGCGGTGTTAAACGTCCTAATGTGCTTTCCGAGGCGCGGGGGCGGGCTCGGGGAAAGCACGTTAAGCCGTTGGTCCTGCACTTGACCTCTCATCGGTCGTGTCGGTCTGCCGTCCTATTGTTGCCCGCGTGCGTTGCTACCTGCGTTGCCCGCTGTGCTTAACGGGGTACCGCGCATCGCCCACGGCGGCGCGGGGCGGCGCGGGGGCGTTTTTTCATTTATACATGGAATTGTTTTATTTTCTAATAGTATTTTGTTTAGATTGACATTTTTAAATTCGTAATATCTTTTGAATGGAATGTCCGTTTTGAATAATTCAAAAGTAATATACAGGTATTGAAACAGTCTCAAATACGAAATTATTTTTTTGGATAAGGATTAATACAAAGGTATGGATAACATGGTCAGATTTTGGTCGGCATTTTTATCAACTTTTAAAATATAAAAAAGTAGTTATAGTGACATAACTACAATAGTTGGACATAATAGGTGGACGTATCGCGGGTTGTTTGTTGATATTGATTATGTTCTTTAATATTGTAGAATTTTTTTTTGTTTATCATAAATAGTTTCCACAGCGCATGCGATGATAGACAATTTATGGCAATTTTTTTACACCTTGGGTTACATTATTGAAGTTTTAGTAGGGATCCCTACTCCGATGTTTTCAAGTAATAAATATAACTTAGTTACTCAGGGATAATGTAACATCCTAACGGAGAAAGAATTTTTGAAATCCGCCTAGTAGTTTTTGAGTTTATTCGTTACAAACATACAAAAATCCAAAATACAAATCATTCCTCTTTTAATATTATTTTAGTATAGATTAGTACAGACTAGTATAGATTTTAAAGGAGTAATTGACTTACTGACAGACAACGCACCCCACGAACCAATGGTTCGTTATGGCTTGTACGCATAACGCGTACGAAGACGCGGGTTACAGCAAGTATATCTAATATGTTTAGTCAATGTATCTTTGTTACTGTTCACTACTATAATAGAGCCTACACTCCAAATTCGGGCGGGTTGGAGCAACACTTCCTTTACCATATTTTTTATTGATGTCTTATTCTGAGCTTTGTCGGTGGTATTGGCCACGTGGCGTAAACTTAGTATCATATTATCCCATTAATATTGTCCGTCTTTTTTGTTCTTTAATTTCCAGGCCATCCCAAGGTGCCTGGAAGAGATCTCTTTCAGCGATAAGGCCGCCCTTTATACTGCCATTTTTTCCAAGAATTTTCTCTGTTTTGTTTCCTGTATTTGTGTGGTATAATAAAGTGTTATCTATCTATCTATTATGAAGCCGTTAGTTAATTTATGAGGTGGTTGCAATAATCAAAATAATAAATTATATTATGATCATCGATGTAGAAGGGAAGATGAGGCACTAGCTTCTCGAAACCGGCAGGCTCAATGAAGTCCAATTGTGTGCTCCCACCGCAGTCATAGTAGGACCGGCGGCGCGGGCGGACGTGATTCGCGTGCTTGCTACGACGTATTTTTGTGATTAAAAGACTACAGCAATGCCTTCGTGTTCGTTCACAAGGTGTACAAATAGCTCTAAAACAAAAAACAAAGCCCAAGGCAATCACTTTTCACTCGTAAGTACACCAAAGAATTTATTTTTTTGATTAATTTACTGCCTTTTTTCGCCATTTGCAGAGAGGGATAGAAATATACGAAACATTAGTGTGTAAACAGAGATAGCAATAGCCTTATTGCGAGTCGAGTCGTTCTTCAACTCGTACCATCAATTTTGTCCCAACTGGTGTGAGTTGACAAATCGTAAAAATGATAGGTATTATTTTCAATCTGCAACTCGCATCACTCTTTGTTTCTATTGAATTTATACGTCGAGTACAATCACAAACTCTATGTGGAACCTCTATGATTTGTATTCATTTCACATTATTTTATGTACAAAACACAAAATAAATATACCTCTTGCCTATTATTTTACTAACTTTTTTTGGTTGACTGTACTAAAATTCAAATTACTAACGAAGCGTATAACATTTTTACGATTCGTCCGCTCATACCAGTTGGGACAAGATTGATGATGTGAGTTAAAGGAACGACTCTACTATTGTACCTACCGTAACTCGGGGAAATCCCGAATTTGTTTTATTATACCTAGTGGGGTCGTACCAGAGATTAATATAGTTGTCTCTGTCTCACTTCGGTCTTAGGTACATCTTGCCATCTTTGTTGTTCTTTATATTGCACAGGACTGGAAATGTAACTGTGAGCGTATGTGTTTGCGTGTAGTTGTAACACAGGCCAGTTGTTGAGTACGCGCTGGGAGAACGTAACTCATCTTCCCTTTTTATATTATATCAATGATTATGATCGGGTTTTTGCCATCGCAAATCTTGCCACTTACCGAATGGATTTTTACGATCATCTGTAACGTATTACCCCAATATACATTTGTATGGAAATATTACACACGATACAGAAGGTACCTAATCATAATGTGTATATTTGAAGCCCCTACGAACAATTTAAAAGTACGTACATATTTACATTACAGTGTTGTATGATGGTATCCTAGACTAATGGGTATTTCTATATAGAAATCGTTAGCCTATACAGGATCCTAAAACACTTTGCCCAACATTTTGAGAAACTTCTGACTTTGTAATGAATGCTAAAACGACCCTAGGCAAACGTTATGACAAAGTAAAACACATTAGTTACAAGCCGGCATTTATTTAACCTTCTTTATTCTATTGCAAGGATTCGCAAAAGATATACTCTCTACTTATATTAATTCGCACCAGCACCGACGATTCCAATCGCACCAGCCGTAATCACAATATTTGCAGTATTTTCCGCATAGATCCGTACAGAATGTATCACCGCCAGGACCGGGCTCGCATGCTGGAATCAGAAACAACAAAGGTGAGTTTCCAAGAACAGATGCAGTTTGCAAATAAATCATGGCAATCACACTAATTGCCATGCAGGGTAAGGCAATGCAGCCAGCGTCTTGGGAACGCTTCAGATTGGATAGCTACCTCTTGATTGTTTGCAACAGTCTGCTGTTATCTCAACTGTTTTGATTGCAAATACTAGTTCTAATTTGTTTCTATTTGTTTGCTGGTTTGATTCGCCTTGGACAAATGTGTGTACAATCTGCAAATATTTGTTCCGAGTGTTTTCTATATATAGTAAAAATATCTTATGTCATGTATTGTATTTAGTATTAAGGCGCCAACCCAACCCAAACCAGCACCACCACCTATCATATCTTATCATTATGATATGGAAGGAATTTTCATAATCGATTGTGCAGTTTGTGATACCTATCGTAAGCTTAGTTTAATGCTTCTGTAAAAGTTTTTTCGTTTTGTAAAAACTTTGTGGTGCCGGCTAGATGTGTGGTGCCGGCTTAGAATTTACACGACCCCAATTCTTCTCGCGGGTATCGTAAGAGGCGACTAAGGGATATGAATCGAACTGCGATCCCCACCTCGCATGCCCAGCGTGGGCATTATAGGCATTACCCCCTATGAGATAAAAGTCAATAAGGCGCTTTTCAGGGGGAGGCCTGCGTCCAGCAGTGGACCAATATAGGCTGTCGAGGTCGAGGTCGAGGTTGAGGTTGGACAGAAACCTATAGGGTACTTCCGTTAGACCTAGAATTTCGAAATTTAGCCAGAAGCAAAG
The DNA here is from genome assembly GCA_963564075.1 of Eupithecia subfuscata. Classification (NCBI taxonomy): domain Eukaryota; kingdom Metazoa; phylum Arthropoda; class Insecta; order Lepidoptera; family Geometridae; genus Eupithecia; species Eupithecia subfuscata. Next base: position 15,331,029 of record OY751100.1, on the reverse strand, counting down.
CCTAATGGCACAAATAAAAATCCGAAAACAGTAAATTTGTAGTCACTTCACAAAAAAAAAATACTTTTGATTCTCGCCTTGGACCAAAACCGCGAGTCTGACTCGCACTTGACGTTTAATTTTTATTTTCTTTGATAACATCAGAAATTAATCTTCCGTTTCTTCTTCTAAAAGTAGCAAAGTTAATATTTTTTCATCTATTTTGAGCCGAGTCAAACACGACAGTTAAAGCACTGGCGCCACCCGCCCGTGGACAGCGTGCTAGCCGATGCGTCCTGAGAGCCCACACGTCCGCGATCGACGCCGGTGAGGCATCGGCTAGGGCGTCCTAAGACTACTTATTTGTTATAAAGAAGAAAAGAAAGAAAGAAAATATTTTTATTTACCTTAATACTACTATACACAATTAACCTTAAGACTACCAAATAGTTACAAAAAGAAAAAGATTTGTTTTGTGGGTAGCAGCGTTATAGGCAAATATGGCCCTTCACTCAGCGCAGTGCTGGATGCACACTGATGTGTCCACTCAGCGCTGATTTTCATTTTTATGAGTATTTTTATTTTCTAATTTGTGTTGTCTTTTCTTTTTCAAATTAAGTTGTATTCGTGCTTAAAGGTAGGAAGGTAAGGTTTACTTAGGCAATTTTATATTACGTAAGTCTGTTGTTTACCTTCTCTAATTGTAAGTAGGATCAATTTGTGGGAGGGCGGGCGGTACACACGAATGACATTTTGTTGGATCTTTTCAGAAAAATTTTTGCGCGGAATTGTTAATAAATATTGTTTTATCCTAATATTATTTGTGGATCGATTTGTCCCAAGGCGGGAATCTATCCCGCAACCTCCTGCGCCGCAGGCGGACCTTCACCCGCCGCGCCACATCGGTCGTCTATATACTGTAAGTATATTAAGTCTAGATATATAATGAGAATAAGATAAGGCTACTATTGTTGTATGCATTGTTCCCGTGGGGTAGTCAAATTATTGAAGTACAAACTTAGTCGCCGCGGGCGCAGCTAGCAGTAAATAACTTGAAATGGCATCATCTGGCCCTAAGCCTGGGTTCCATTACGATGGTTTATGAAAATCCTAAGTTCCAAATACGCTAAGTATCACTGTCTTCTGTGCTTGTAGCATCCAGCATCTGCCATCATTTGATCATAATAAAATATTTCGATGAGTACAATAAGACGGCAATGTTTCATCAACACCGAAATTACAGTTGCAAAAAACGTATCAGTAGTCCGGTTCAATTAAGCAACCGGACTGCTGAAACGTCGAGCGACTCATTTAGTTAAGAAGTTATTTGTAAAGAAATAAAGAAATAAACTTACTCATTCCAGAGACACTTTTCATCGAAGACGCTATTTCAGAAACACCTTGCATCCGAGGTCTTTGCGCGTAAACATACGCGATGAAGGTAACCATCAAAACCAAACAGAGTTGAAACTTCATGGCTTAGCCTGGTGGGGTTCTTCTTGTTCAAAGATGCAAAAGAATATAGCCTTTTTGCATCCATCGCCTTTTTATATCAAACCAATGTACTTAATTCTTATAAGGTGTCCCATGATAAACCACCTAAATACCTAGTTATTTTCTTTTAATCCGACGTCGCAAGAAGGAGGGTTATATTTTCCGAGAGTTTGTGTAGGTACCTGTATGAGTACCTGGTTTTCTTGGCACGCCCTACAGCCTAAGCGGATGGATGGATTTGGACATGTGAGGTGTTTTATGCATATTCAGAGTGGTGGGAGTAACATACAAGGTACAATAATTTAACATGAAATTTAATTTATTTAAAAAAATATTTATAAGTTAAATAAATAAATAAATAATGCTTTACAATTCACACAGCATTATCTCTAATCTTGCAAGCTTCGTCACTACTGTATCGTGATCAATGAGTCTCAATTTATTTATAACATCATTGATTGTGATGAGTTTTTTTAGGAGAAAAAATGTTTACTTATTAAATATAAAATAATACCTGTCCTGTGACACCTTGAGACCGTAGATTAAACGTGGGCTTAAACGTAAATTAGTTTAAGTAATTAATTATGTATGAATATAAATTTTAACTAGACCTATTAATTCTATTCATGATCGATTATGATATTTTGATTGGCTACCCTAGATATTGTTATCTTCAGGGTCGCCAAGCCATCCATAATTTCATAATGAAATCAAATATTTATTGCTTAAGGTACTCAAACCTCTTAAATCTTCTATTAGCTACCTACCTAATTAAGAACAAGGCAGTCTTTGACATATAAGACAATTTTTTAAAAGCTTGCGCGATTGTCTTTTTATACAAATATCCACGCTGAGGTCACAATTTCAGGCCTCCAGCGTACAAAAATAAAAAAGGGACCGCGCAAGCTTTTGGTGCACAGCACCATCACGTACGGCGTGGAGCTTTGGGCGCGCGCAGCCGACGTAGACAGAGTCTTCGTCATGCAGAAGCGCGCAGTGCGCGCCATCGTCGGTGTGCCAGACGACGTGTCGTGCCGTGAATATTTTAAAGAATTGGGTATTATGACGTTCGCCTGCGAACTTATCTACCAGGTGGCGATGTTCACCCACAAAAACATCGATGTATTTAAACGTAAAGGCGTGAACACCACCCGGGCTCTCCGCAGCAATAAGCTAGCCCATATTTTAGTCGCGCCAACACATAAACTGTGCAAATCGGAGAGGTCCGTGTACGTCATGGGTCCCCCTGTATAAAACAGACTGCCGGACACGATCCGAGGGGATGCAACCTCCACGACGGCCTTTAAATCGAAATTACGAAAATGGCTTATGGAATACTCGTTCTACTCGATTAACGAGTTCTACGAACTGCCAATCTGGTAATAATATTTTTTGAAATGTATAATAAAGTAAATAATAATTAATTATAATATTTACAATAATAATTTACATATTCTTAATTAAAAATTATGATTTTTAAGTAAAATCGTTAGAAATAGTGACTACTTTTGTACTTTGGTACTCGACTTATAACTTGGTGTTATTAATAAATTTATTGTATTGTATTGTTTTAAATTTTAACTTTTACCGGAATGCACGAAAACTGAAGATTTAAAAAGTCTGTAACCTTCAGTTTACAAGAAGCTTCAAGAATTACGTATATACATAGTATTACGTATGGAGGACTGTATTACGGAATACCAGTCAAATACCGGATAACGGTATATCGAAAGTACACGAAGCCGCAGATCGAAATACAGAAAGCACATGAGGATAACGGAATACCGAAAGTGCACAACACCGAGAAACTGTAAACCGGACGATCACAATCTCGAATGCACGCTACACCGAAAGATCACCAAATCGAAAGAACTCTATGTCGAAATTTTCATCAGGGTTGTACGTTAGTTTTATTATATTACCTAAGATCCAGATACAGATATGATTCATAAGATTCCCATATCTATCGGTGACAAGGGAAAACTATGTTTGTAAGTATATTTTTCTGGATTACGGTGGTATGCATTGAAGAACCTGGAGTAGAAAGAATAGCTTTATTGATCGGAGTGAGCAACGCAAACAAAGATCTCAGTGGCAGCTTGGCTGCTTTATCAACTTGAAATACCTCACAGCATACAAAAAAAATTCAAGATTTTATATCCAACAGAGGCCATTGTGGGCACTAAAGACTTTTTGAGCGGATTAGCCTATAAAGCTTACATGAAAAATTAAGTTTAATATAAAGGTACACTTTTTTGCTCTTTTATAATTTCTTTATTGCTCTTTTATATTCCAACAGTTGTGTGTGATGGCTATGTTCTGACGTATGCAATCAACCACGGACCACATTATGTATGTGGTGGAAACCTTGGTGGAAAACCAACATGGTTTTGACTTATAATTTTGTTTAAAATTTTGTTCTACGTATGAACATTATCCCACAATGGTCTTTAGTTCGAGAGAGTGTTGATTTTGTTTTTATTGTAAAAATAATATACTTTTATTTAACTTTATATCATATTTTTATTGACTCTAAATCTATAATAAAAGTTATTTTCTTCTATTTTGATAAAGGTTACCCTGCATTTATAAAAATTGAATTATATTAGACAAAGAAGTAAAGTAATGAACGAATAGCTTACACTGAAAATTTTGAAAATATTTTAATTGTTATGACAAAACTAACGTACAACCCTGAAGAAAATTTTGACATAGCGTTCTTTCGATTTCGTGATCTTTCGGTATAGTGTGCATTCGAAATTGTGATCGTGCGGTTTACAGTTTTTCGGTGTTGTGCACTTTCGGTATTCCGTTATGCGACCTCATGTGCTTTCGGTATTTCGATCTGCGGTTTCGTGTACTTTCGATATACCGTTATCCGGTATTTCGACTGTCGGTACTCCGTAATACAGTTCACATAATTCAACTTTGAATTCATTTTTATGTAGGTAAGTACATTGTTTTTAAGTAGGTATGTACCTATATTACAAAGCAAATAGTAGGTAATATAAACATATTTATTTATAACCACAAGACACACTTTTAAGGAAGGTACATGCATAAAGTTGTTAGAGATGTAAAAGTTGTTGGTATATCGGTTCAAAAATTGTTGGTTTTTCTGTATTTCTGTGGACTCAAGTAACCCAGCTGTCCTAACAGCCTGCATAAGGGCCTAACAGCATATAGTTGTTATACTTACAAATCGCGCCATCTATAATCTCAGCCACTAACTACACTACAGCAGTGTTCCAATAGAAGCGTTCAATCTACTTAAAGAACTTATGAAGAAACCACCGATTCTGGGGTTCTGCAACCCAAAATCCCCAATACTTCTGTCAGTAGATGCCAGTAGCTATGAATGTGGAGGGGTACTTATACAAAATGGAAAACGTGTAGCTTACTGCGCAAAAGCATTTACTAAGACCGAGCTCGTGTTCTATAACACGCTCTCTTGCATTATTTAACATTATAAAGTATATCATGCGACATTAAGAAAATTGTCAAACAAACATTGACCCCCTCGATGACCAGAATCACCTCCTTGCGGCTTAGGACACTCTTTCCGTGGTACCCTGTATATAGCTTCTTTTTGCGGCATCGCTCAAGGTCTATATCGACATTTAAGCAAAATTTCAGCTAGATCCGTTCAACTGTTTTGTCGTGAAATTGTAACTAACTTCCAAACACTTAACATCAAAACTTTCCCATTTATAATATCGGTGCGACTTTTGTTCCATCAAATTACATTGATACCTCTTAGTCAAAGGCGACTAACCCCAAAAAGAACAAACAAAGTCATACAAAGGTAATCTAATCAGTAAATAATGTTTCAATTTGCTCTTGGTTCCCGCGTCGTAGATCCGAAGGCAATCTACGTAATGGCCGCTCAAACAGCTCATATGTCAAGGCACCAGATGCCGCCCGCCCTGGCCTAGGGTGGGGAACCTTTGGACAGTAATGAAGGTCGGTCTCGTAGATTATACACGCGGTCAACAGTAGTGAAAGCATAAAGTTTTGCTCTGAAAGTTACAATAACAGAAGAGTATCGCATCGTGTTTTTTTTATTTGATTAAAACATAGCGTTGCCATTATAAGGTTGTCATAGTACATGTACAATCAATGGTGGCGTGAATAATTCCAAAAAGAATAAGCAAGCAATATGTGACTAATGATCAACGCAACTGTAAAATTAAATATTTGCTGTTGATCTGCTGTATTGTCTAAATCAATTTAACTAAACCGTAGGTATATCCTTGCTAAATCCTTAAAAATATAGGTAATGTAGTCTGTTAATGTAAGCAGATATTAAGATTTTTTTCCAGAGTTACACGGTTTTTTTTTTAGAAAAAATCCTTCCAATACTATTATTAGAAAAACTCCTTCTACAAAACTGTTTACCCAAAAGCCGGCAAAGGTTACCCAAAAACTCCGAGATCAGATACTTCTGTGTTAATTCAAATGAAATCGTTTATTTTTGTCCTCGAATGTACGTGTTAAATTATTTAAAAAAATATTTTATTAAAACTCAAATGTAAGTCCAGTCAGTACCACCTCAAAGGTCAACGCGATCAGTGAAATACTCGACCGTTCGTAGACGGTCTACGAGGCTACGAGTTTCGTAGATGGTCTACGAGGCTATGAGTTTCGTAGATGGTCTACGAGGCTAGGAACTTCGTAGACGGTCTACGAGGCTACGTGTTTCGTAGCCATCTCGTATCTCTATGGTCACAGCCGCACTGCAGGATAATTCTTCAGGTTAGATTAATCTAAGGAATATTCTAGATAGATATTGTTTACTGTCAAAAGTATTGAAAATGTTCTGGTCATTGAGGTCTTAAATCCGATTTAGGCAACAATCCGTCACTCCAAAAAGTTTTCTAATTGGTCTCAACGCAAAAGGCATCAAAATTAGTTGCAATAATTCTGATATTATAAATGAGAAAGTTTGGATGTTTGGATGGATGGATGTTTGTTACCTCTTCACGCTAAAACTACAGTGCGGATCGGGCTTAAATTTTGCGTAAAGGTAATTCTTATCCTGGAATCAAACATAGGCTACTTTTTATCCGATAAATCAGTTCTCATGGGATAGAAAACGTTCCCACAGAAACAACGCGTGCGAAACCGTGGGCAGAAACAAGTCAGTCATATGTGTTTCGTTCTAGTCACATCTTGGTTCTGTTTAAATCCTAGTTTTATCTAGACACTAGGGTTCTCTAAAAATAGTAATTAATAGAAAGATTAAAGAAAGATTTTTTTTACACGTTAGGCAGTTACGCACACAATGGTCTCACCGTCTTCTTCGTCCAGCTGGACGTTGGTAGCTTGGAACCATCCAAGCTACCTTTGTGTGCTCTACCGTCTACCAAGGCGGTACGGTAAACGAACGTATTCAAATGTATGGGACCGGAGACAATGGATGGCGAGGCGATGTCTTTTTCCGATTTTGATCGTTTTGTTTGGTTTATGTGTGCAAACCTACGCAGCTTAGCAGGTTGCTTCGATGGTAGGTAGTTAAGCTACCATCAAAGCATCCTGCTATTTTCTGTCATATCTGTGTTGAAATTTGCATCACATTTGGCATTTGTCAAAAGTCCTGCCGATATTATTGTAACCGGTACATTTTCTGTTAAGAACAGGCTCGGTGCGGGACGAGACGGCGCGGCGCGGCGCAAGGAACAACATATTGAAACTAATCCATCGGTGAATCAGAGGAGAAAAAAAAGTGGAAACTGATCCATTAGAATGGATGGTATAGGGTGGATAGTAATGGATGAGCAAAGTGGATCAGAGTGGATCGGAGCGCTAAGCTGCCTGGGAGCAACCAGCCAACCTAGCGCCTGCCTTCCATTCTGCAGTGCGGCCGTTACCTATGAGTTTCATAGCTATCGACGTAAGTATAAGTTTCGTAGCTCCAGTAATTTCAATAAAGGACGTCAGCGAAGTGAATATTGTTTGTAAAGTGTTTGCTGTAATGCTTCCATTTTCTATCGGAGCGTATTATAAACAGTAATATAAAGTTTGCTTTTAAATATGTATATTGATTGAAATCATGGTGCTCTGACTCTCGTGAGACGCTGGTAATACCTTCCGTGGGACATTGTTAATAGGTGCGCCTCTCGCTAGCATATATGGTACGAATGGTCAGCGTGAGACGTAGGGAATAGCGTGTCTCACGTGGGAAGTTGGGAATAAATAACTCATCATATCGTCCTGATGAGCAAAGGTTCGTTGATTGACGCTACAACTCGAAATATAGTACAATATAATTCGTGCAGGCTGAATACAATTACTAAAATAGTTATAAATTAGTTAAAAGGTCGGACATATTAATAATTTTGTATTCATGCAAATAAACGATTGATTTGATTTTAAAAGCAAATTCGAACACTAGCGATAAAAACGACAACGATATTCTTCAGTATATCGTATAGAAAATAAAAGAGGTCCTACCTATGTCACAAAATAAACTGAAAGTGTAACAAAATGGCAACAAAACATTATTTTAGACGCGATCCCGTAAACGTGAATAGTTTTCGGAAATTCTCGTTGTGTTGCTAAAAACATCTTCATGTATCATAAAATACTTTGAAACAAACTTGTGTACAACTTTGAATCGTATTCTTGGAACGAAAAGGTTGGTTTTGTTATTATGGTCACGTATGCACCCATGTGGCTGGCCGTCTGGGCAGAGCTTTTGAGAAATGAATGCGTGACGCGTGACCAGAAAAGATGGAAAAGGTCTTAGTTTTGAGAAGTAGAATCTCCGTCATTTGCATGGGATTTTGACTTACAGTTACAAGAGAGATCGGTTCTTTTCGGTATAAATCAACCTGTATAACCTCTCATTGGAGCTGCCCCTTTATTGTTGTGATTCGCTACAGTCCGTGGTCACGTCTTCCAGCTGATCGATTCAGATGTATTATAAGTGTATCACGCATACAATTTTTTTTCTTTGGCTGCTTTTTGATTATGAATAAATAAAATGTCAAGTGCGAGTCGGACTCGCGCACTAAGGGTTCCGTTTAATTGTAAGACCTTGTTTCTTGCCAAATAGTATGATTCTAGGTCAACATGAAGTACCCCGTATATTTTGGTCTAGCACAAACTACAAATTTACGGTTTTCAGATTTTTATCGTTATTTGTGCTATATGACCTTGCTTCTTGCCAAATAGTATGATTCTAGGTCAACATGAAGTACCCCGTATATTTTGGTCTAGCACAAACTACAAATTTACTGTTTTCGAATTTTTCATTTACTTGTGCTATAAGACCTTGCTGCTCACCAAATTTCATGATTCTAGGTTTACGGGAAGTACCCTATAGGTTTTGGGTGCATGTGATTCCCTTGGAAATTTCAAAATTTGGCTGTAACTTTTGAGTGAGTAGACTTAGAAGTGTAATTTATATCACGGCTTCAAGAGGTTACGAACTTGAGTATTTGATGTTAATTTCAACTCGATACCTCCACGCGTTCCTGAGAAAAGAGGGTTGACAGACGGACAGACAGACCGACAGACGGACAACAAAGTGATCCTATAAGGGTTCCTTTTTTCCTACGGAACCTTAAAAACAAAAGAAAATGAACAAGTAAGCGGCGAAAATACTTAGTGTGAAACACACACGAATAAATCAGTATTTACCTGCAGGATAAATAAACATAAATAAAGATAAAAGCAAACAGAATGGCAGAATGAAGAGGCGACACTAAACATAACAGTCGGTTTAAAGCCACATAATGGAATAAAACGTACAAATCGTGCCAATAAAATTTTATTACTTTTATTCATTTTATTTTTAACATTTTGACCAAATGACCATCAGCCGAGTTAATGTTGATGATACGGTGGCTACGACACAATGCTTTTACCCTATAGTGAACATGGAAAGATGGCGAGGTGCTAGGTGATATTCCCTAGTAACTAGTTACGAACAAAATTGGTTTTTTTATTACCGTAACCAGTTACTAACTTGCGGTTTCGTACGCGGCCGAAGGGGGTGCAAAACTGCTAATATCCTAGTCATCTTTAAGCAAAATCAAATTTGTACAATGTTTAGAAGCAGAATCCCAATTGTCCATCAAACTTTTAGAAAAATAATACAGAAATACCCTATGGTTCTATGTTTTTAAAATGGACTAAGTAGATAACAAGAACAAAACTTAAAAATTTAAACACCCCCCGACAGATTGTCATGAAACATGGCTAAGAACACTCGGGATAAAATTATCTATGACCCAAAAAAAGTAAACAAAAATCGGTTGATCTGTTTGGGAGCTACGATACCACAACAGACAGATACACAGACAGACACGTTAAACTTATAATACTCCTCTCTTTTTGCGTCAGGGGTTAAAAAGAAAGGCTAATACTTGAACCAATTGACTTTTTTATCAAGTATCTGTAACATAGATACAAATATCATACAAGCAATCGAACACAATATATCAACAAGATAACAGCTGGAAGCTGGATTTGTTGCTCGCCCGTCTTATCTCTACCTGTCGAGGGAAAACATCCGTGTTTACAGAGCGTCTACTATGAAAACTTATTGCAATTTTCGGAAGAAAACGACATCTACCCCATTGCGTTTCTGGTGTTCGTATTAATTTTAGCCCTTAAATGACAGAAGACAGCTTTTTAAAACATAAATGTTTATTGTGTTTGCTATAGATTTTGGGCTATTAAGTGAAGGCGGTAAGAATACAAAAAATCTCTTTTCAATCGTTTTTGAGGAAGGAGTAGGTATGCTGGAGTTTTTTGAATTCCATTAGAAGTAAAATGTCTGTTGTGCGTAAAGCGTACCTACACCAATTTCTAAAGTTGTTGAAAATTGTTATCTTAGTATTTGTATGAATGAAAAAATCATGTTATAACGAGCTATAAAGTTTTTTAATTTTAATGTATAGGTAATTTTTTTTCCAGATTCGACGTCCATTTCAATAAAGTAACAATATAGGTACCTGTCTATTTTACACACGATTTTATTTTGCGGAGTAGACGCCACGAACCCTTTCAAAGAACAGATAAAAGAACCCTTTGTTCTAGAGAATGGCACGTGTTATGTGGTACGGAAAATTTTAGAAAAATATACCGACAAAAGCAAAAGTGATCAACCCTTCTGAGATAATTTCTATTGTTTGTGGCTAGACATTTGTCCAAAGAAGGAAATTAAATAAATAAAACAAAACAATTAACTATGAAACAAAACAATTAACGTTAAATAAAATAATTAAATAATGCTGGACTATCTTGTCCAGCATTATTTAATAGTAATTTATTTTCCTTCTTTGGACAAATGACTAAACTTAGGACGTAATGATGCTGTGTAGATACATAGCATCATTTAGCCCCAAGTTAAGCAGAGTATGGGTACTAGATGACTGGTGTAGTTAATAAGTTGGCGATGTTTATTGATACAGCGAAGCGCATGAAATATCCTATCCGTTCCAATAGAGTACATAAATACTAACTAAATTTTATGATATTTTGTTATGCAATAAAATATTAAATACTGGAAACATAAACATACAACATGCATAGAGAAACACACACGGCACATTAGTCAATTATTCTTTTGTCTCCAATAATTCTTTCAGTTGCTTCTTTCAGTTAATTATCCAAATTTTTCAGTTGCTTAGTTTATAGGTACACGAATCTACGAAACATCCGGCACTGGAAATTAGATCTTATTTCTCTAGACATGTGGTGTATTTCGGGTCGTACAGTTGTAGATAAAATCCCTGATTTCGCGGTCTACTAGCCATGTCCGAGAACGAGCAAGCGTGGTGTATGGACGTCCAATATTCATAAATTCAGGGTTTTCTGTCAATATCATTAAATTTTATATAGAAACTCTGGCTCCAGTGGACATTCATTGGCTACATTTAATGGACGATTGATTCTTGTTTATTTTGGGCGGTTTGCGGTCAAATCTTGAGAAGCGTAGCACTTAAGTACATTCTCTTTGAGATTTGTTCGGAAAATAATCACAGTAATTGGGGGCAATTTCAAAACATATTACTTCAAAGCGCTAAGCGGCTAATTAATTATAATGGGTAATAACATAACAGCCGGATTCTAAAACAGAGTTTCGGTCGTCATTGTATGCATCGATAAATCAAGCTGTGGTTGGTAATTGTATGCTGTGTTATGTATAAATATATCATAAATATATAAATACTACATTATAACTACCGTAGATTGTTTGCAACAGTCTGCAGTTAGCTCAATAGTTTCAATTGTAAATACTAGTTCTAATTTATTTCTATTACTTATTAGTAATTTTCTTTGTGACTAAAAATATACATTTAATATCTTATATATAAATTTCTCGTGTCACAATGTTCGTTCCCGTACTTCTACGAAACGGCTTGACCGATTCTCATGAAATTTTGTGAGCATATTGAATAGGTCTGAGAATCGGCCAACATCTATTTTTCATACCCCTAAGTGATAATTTTAAATTTCCACGCGGGCGTAGCCGTGGGGCGCAGCTAGTAATATATAAATCTTTTGATTAGAAATAAATTTCATTTTTAAAGGAATGAAGTAGGTGCACAATATTGTTTTGTTTTAAATAATGATAATGTCCTCCTAGCCGAATTTCGACCACGGAGTCTCAACGGAGACTAGCCAGATGCGCAGGATATATTATATTTCACAAGTGTGTGCGCAAACACAGGTGCACTCTCTATTCCCTCACTCTCATAATCTGATGGGACTGCAGACCGACAAGACCGGGGAGGGGTCAGGCGCAGGACCACTGGCTTAATGTACTTTCCGAGGCACGGGGGTGTAACACCACCTACTTTCTGACTCCGGGCTGCTACTGTGAATTTTTCTTGCTAGAAAAACCCACAGTAATAACTATTGGCGTGACACGGGATTCTAACCGAGGACCTCATAATCAGCGGTTGAACAAGCTGACCGCTAAACCAACGAGGCAGTACAAAATTTGTTTCATATTATGTCACTTACAAACAAATACAAGTACTGTTTTCAGATATAATCAGGCTGAACAAAACGAATTTAATGGTTAAATAAATTAGTTGCTAATGCACTTACTCGCTGTGTGGTGCCGGCTTAGAATTTACACCACCCCAACTCTTCCCGCGGGTGTCGTAAGAGGCGAAGGGATATCCACCGGGACCGGGCAGCAGCGCCCCCTGCAGAACAATTCTGCCATCGAACTGCGATCCCCAACCCCCATGTCCAGCGTGGGGATTATGAGCATTACCGCCCATGAGACAAGTCGCTTATCAGGGGGAGGCCTGCGTCCAGCAGTGGACCATTAAAGGCTGTTGAGGTGAGGTGAGGTGAGGCATACTTATTGGAGGCCATGACACACCTGAGGGGTGAGTCTATTTGATGTCAGTAAGGAGACGTGATCGTTACGTCTCTTTTTAGTATAGGAGTTGCGTAGTTTCCTGTCTGCACGATAGAGGCGATGTAACAAATTGTATGGAAACAAGACAAAATTAAAATTTTTAAAAACCCGCCGACGTTTATTGGCTGAATAGATTTTCATGAAACATGGCTAAGAACACTCGGCATAAAATTATCTATGACACAAAAGTAACTAAACAAAAATCGGTTCATCCGTTTGGGAGCTACGATACCACAGACAGATACACAGGTACACAGACAGACACGTCAAACTTTTTGAGCACCCCTCTTTTTGCGTCGGGGGTTAAAATGAAGACGTCACGGTCACGTCTAGTTATATAGTCAAATAAACTCGCCCTACTGGTAGGTGAACCGTAGAGGTAAGAAAACTAGTAAAAATGATAAAAACCAGAAATCAATTATCCATTCTGATAACCTCTGGGGCGCAGCGGCCGAAGGTCCGACCATGACGAAGGAGGTTGCGGGTTTTATTCCCTCCTCGGGACAAATGTTTGTACGTATCTACAGATTCAGGATTTGTTGAGGGTATTCTGAGTATATCCTATGTTTAAAAGATATCTTTCGATTTAGTTAATGTATTAGGTACTAGCTGCGCCTCGCGGCTTCGCCCCCGTGGAAATTTATGTTTCCAACTTTTTTAATTTTTTCTTTCGTAAGAACCTTCTTCTGACAATAACAAACACAACAAAGAAAGAATTAGCGAAATCGGTCCAGCCGTTCCCGCGTGATGCCATGACCAAGGAAAACGGGTTTCATTTTTATATATATAGACTAGATTCTGCCCGCGGCTTCGCACGCGTTAATTAAAAAAACATTGTCCAGCGGACAAAATTGTGAATCTAAACCATTCCCAGATCCCCTTGAACACACACAAAAATTTCATCAAAATCGGTCCAGCCAAAATTGTGAATCTAAACCATTCCCAGATCCCCTTGAACACACACAAAAAATTTCATCAAAATCGGTCCAGTCGTTTGAGAGAAGTTCAGTGACATACACACTCACAGAAGAATTATATATATAAAGATATATAGATATCAGTTATCTTGTGCCCATAACACAAGCTCTACTTAGCTTGCGGGTAGATGATGTTGTGTAAATTCTCCAGCATTATTTATATATGTATATTTAATCTCTATTGGATCTCTTCATTGCCTCCTCTCTTATATCCCACTACGTCACGTAGCCCGTTAGTTTTAACGTAGGTGACCGTAATAACCGCTCACCTGCCCGTAACCACCGTAACCACCGTAACTGGCTAACGGGCCACATCTCTGAGTTACCGACACTAACAAACTCAATTATGGCCGCGGCTGTACCGCTAATTCTGTTACAAAGCCTGGCTCTGTTGGTAATGGATATTCGTTTATCTAGTTGGTATAGTCAATGTCAAAAGTTACTCAACATTGACTTACAACACATACAGAGATGCGTAGGTGCTCTTTTTGGCCACGATGGTGAGTAAAAGAGCAACTACGCATCTCTACGTACACTATTCAAAATAAAACTTTTACAGAGGCATTAAAAATAAGCTTTATATGATAGGTATCACAAACTGCAAGTTCGATTTTTAATATTCCTTCCTTTAACATAATCTATATTAATCTATAGTAATATGTATTATAAAGAGGAAAGATTTGATTGTTTGTATTGAATAGGACCAATTTGAAAAATTCTTTCACCGTTTGGAAGCTTACTTTTCAGGGAGTGACATAGGCTATATTTTATCCCGGAATTCCAACGGGAACGGGAACTACGCGGTTGAAACCGCGAGGCGATCGTCTAGTAATAAGATAAAAAAGTGGCGCTGATCTGGGTTGGGTATGCGCCTTAAGTTATGCATAACTTAAAAAAATACAGTGGAATTGAGCACTTCTTCCATTTTTGAAGTCGGTAAGAGACATGAAGCTTGTCCTGGAGAAGTAGAAATGCTACCTACTAATTTAATTGTTATTATTTGTACGCAGACGTTGCACGCCGTAAGACCAGTAGGAATACATAGACTCACATAATAGACATAACAACACCTGTACCTACATTTAATAAACGATACTTAACTTTACGTCGCAGATCGTGTCGCCCATCATCGGGATTTAAATTTGATTTAGAATTTGCACCACCCCAACTCTTCCCGCGGGTGTCGTAAGAGTCGACTAAGCATATCCACCGGAGACGGGCAGCAGCGCCCCTGGAGAACAATTCTACCACCGAACTGCGATCCCCAACCCGCATGCACAGCGTGGGAATTATTGTTATTACCCCCACATGAGATAAAAGCCAATAGGGCGCATATCAGGGGGAGGCCTGCGTCCAGCAGTGGACATTATATTCTTTTGAGGTTGAGATTGAAGAGAGTCCCAAACTGATTTTCTTAGCTGAATATTATATTCCTCTACATACTATCACCTTGAAACGTTTTCGGCAGGTAGTTGATTTTTATCGTTGACTGTAGGATAGACGTAATGTACCTACTCGCCGCCACGTTATGATTATAACGCTTGTTATGTTCATTTGCTTCTTGATAAGAATTTGCCTTAGTAACAATATGTATTATATATATTATGTATTATATAAATTGCATACTAGCTGTGCCCCGCGGCGTCCGGGCCACTTTCTTATTTTTTTCTTTCATAAGAACCTTCTCCTGATGATATCAAACACAATAAAAAAGAATTAGCAAAATCGGTATAGCCGTTCACGTGTGATGCCGTGACCAAGGAAAATAGGTATTCATTATTATCAGTTCAGTTCAATTTAACGAATTTTATTTAGGTACTCAAATGAACAATGGTCACTTAAATGAGTATGTAAATTCAATAATCGGGACCTACTAGCTTAATTAATACTAGATTACAACAGTGTGCTAGTAATTTGTAGTTGCAAGTTTTGCAATGATGGTTGGTACCGGTACCTACTCTAACTCAAAAGATCTAGTCATCAATATTTTGTTTTAGTCTTTTTTTAATATTCATTGAGAAAAAGTTCGTAATATTATCAGGTAAGCTGTTATATAAATAAATAAATAATGCTGGACAATTCACACAGCATTATCTAGCCCCAAGGTAAGCAGAGCTTGTATATGGGTACTAGATAACTGATATACTTAATACAATACACTACATAGATAGATAATTTTAACTATACTTCTATGTATAGTTAAAATTCAGAACACCCTGAAAAAATATCTGCAGATCGTACAAACATTTGTCCCAAGCTGGAAATCGAAACCGCAACCTCCTTGTTGGTGGACCTTCGCCCGCCACGCCACATCGATCGTCAAATCGTTTAGTTAGAAATGGTAATTCAAAGACATGTTGTACCACACATTCGCAAAGCTTTTAGCATTCTAGTTATCATCTCTACGTATTGTACGAATACGGACTACGAAATTGAAGCTTTGGATCCATTTCATATTCATGAAACAGACATGAAATTTACATTCACTCATCCATTAACACATCTATTCTATTTCAATGCTATTGTCTGTTATCTACCCAGCTCAATACGCGTAGGTACCTAGAACAAAGGGGAATTTATAGAGCTTACAATGTACCTGTAAACCCACAAAAGAGAAAACATGGTTTCATAAATATTTTGTGCTAGGGTCCCTATTCAAGCATAACGTTATTGAAAAGATACTATGAAATATTTCGTCGAATTTATTTTTAACTCTCTTCTATTCTGAATTTATCTCTCTCTCTCTCTCAATTCTAATTTTCCGTAAATGTATTTTAGCGCGTAAATAGCGTGTAGTTGCGCAAATAAAACTACGTCTGTATAATAAATATATACTAGTAACCTCGATGTAGAATGTTTGTAAACAAACTGGCCGTCTTCAACCTATAACAATACCTTTTAAGAAATTTAGCATGCGAATGTGTTTTGGAGAAGTATGTGACACTATTTTAATGTTCAAGACCTTGTATTATGACCATCGTGCAATAAATGAAATGAAATAGGCCGAAGTCCTTTTGGCTCCTTTTTATTATTTAGTAAATATTCCAACAAGCGTCAAAATATTTCTGCATTTCCTGTTCTATGATGCTGCACCAAATATGAAGTTAAACCTTTTGTCAAGTTGCTGTATCCTAGGAAACAGAACACCTTTATGCTTGTTGGCTCGTAGGTGTCAGAGAGCTTAGAGATTATGTCAACAAAGAGACACTTGCTTCGTGCGGTGCTTGCTATTTCAAATAAAATCTTCTATATATATAAAATTCTCGTGTCACAGTTTTCGTTGCCATACTCCTCCGAAACGGCTTGACCGATTCTCATGAAATTTTGTGAGCATATTGAGTAGGTCTGAGAATCGGCCAACATCTATTTTTCATACCCCTAAGTGATAATTTTAAATTAAAGCGTAGCCGCGGGGCGCAGCTAGTATACAGGGTGGAATTTTGTAATGCCACCTGGAGTGAAAGTACTCTTAATACTGTAGATAGAAAATTATACTAAAAGAAAACATTCCTTTAATTTTGAAAAGAAAGAAAACTACATTCAAAGATTTTCGAAAATTCGCTTGCCACACCCGGGAATCGAACCGACTGAAATCTGTAAAAATTACACCCTGTACTTTTATTGCATAGATCGTTAGGGTCAATAATAAGGATGAAATCTCTCTAACAAACTTAATAAATTGAATGAAAGGAAAACCATGATATCTTAAATTATTTTAATTATTTACAATAAAGGTCAACTAACTACTAATTAGTTGCTCAAATTGGGCTGCATTTTCTTGGATACACAAATTTATTCTGCTTATGTATTCATTTCTAGTAACTTTTAATAACGTGTTGTGGTGAATATTATAAATCGTATTCTGAACTTCAACTCTCAACTAGTTTACATTCACATAAGATTTCATGTACTTATATTAGATTTTTTACATATCCCCACAAAAAAAATCTAAAGGGGTGAGATCTGGTGATCTCGCAGGCCATCTGATTGTGCAATTAATGTAGCAGTAGGCAGTAGTGATTCTGCTGTTATGGGCTGGAGCACCATCTTGCTGTAGAATTATTTGGTTTCGCTCCTCGGGAAACCAAATAACTCATTTCTTAAGAGATCCAGTATTTTAAGATAGAAGAGTCTGCATTAGGTACAAACACGTGCAAATTTCAATCGTCTTATCTAAATATCAATTCGTCATTTTAATGGATAAATGACGTCAATGATAATTATTAATTACTGACACAAGTAAACAGATGGATCTTTAAGTTAAAGTGCTTAACTTGACCCATTCAATTTATAATTTAAGATTTCATGGTTTTCCTTTCATTTAATTTATTAAGTTTGTTAGAGAGATTTCATCCTTATTATTGACCCTAACGATCTATGCAATAAAAGTACAGGGTGTAATTTTTACAGATTTCAGTCGGTTCGACTCCCGGGTATGGCAAGCGAATTTTCGAAAATCTTTGAATGCAGTTTTCTTTCTTTTCAAAAATAAAGGAATGTTTTCTTTTAGTACAATTTTCTATCTACAGTATTAAGAGTACTTTCCCTCCAGGTGGCATTACAAAATTCCACCCTGTATGTATATATTTGACGACCTGTGTGGCGCAGCGAGCGAAGGTCCGGCTGCGACGCAGGAGATTGCGGGTTCGATTCCCGCCTCGGGACAAATGTTTGTACGATCTGCAGATATTTGTTCAGGGTGTTCTGTATGTTTTCTATGTAGAATTACTTATAGATAGATATCTCTATCTCTGTGGTGTATATCAGTTATCTAGTATCCATAACACCAACTCTGCTTAGATTGGGGTTAGATAATGCTGTGTGAATTCTCGAGCATTATTTATTAATTTATTTATTTTGTCTGGTCGATGCGACGCGTGACCCGAGAGCTGGTGAGTATCTGGCGCAGCGCATCAGCATTGCCATACAGCGGGGCAATGCAGCCAGCGTCTTGGGGAGGACGCGACGACTGATATGGATCAGCTGACCTACCTGTAGATTGTTTGTAGCAGTCTGCAGTTAGCTCAATTGTTTCAATTGTAAATACTAGTTCTAATTTATTTATATTATGTGATTGTTTGTTTTTTCTTTGTGAATAAATATATATTTCTATTAAAAAAAAAAAAAAACAGGTACTTACTTAGATACCTACTTGCTTCGTACAGGTGATTGCCATTTCGAAGAAAATAGGTATACTAATATGGAATTTTTGTATATTTTCTTCGAAATTCCTTTTTTTTATGATCTATAATTTTTTTTTTAAAGTATCTATTCGTTGATTTAAATAAGACAGAAATTTCATATTAGTATATTTTCTCATTCTCAAATTATCTACGTTATTTTGCAGCTCTTGTAGAGTAGTTTCTGAGATTTATTTCTCTCTTAGAACGGTTAACGTAGGTACCCCAGTTTGTTATTAAAAGCAAAAACAAAGAATGAACTAAGTTTTACTAATAAATATTCGGAAAAAAGTACCCGAGTGTAATGAAAAAAGTTTGCATGTAATATGGTATGTATCATGCTATTGTTTTTCATAATTTTGCTCTTTTTCAGGGTTTCGTACTCGAACTATGAAAACGGGACCCTATTACAAAGCCTCAGCTGTCTGTCTGTTTGAGGGTTTCTTATGCGAAATAGTTTTGTACGATGGAACGGAACCCTCCGTGTGCGAATCGATTCGCACTTGGCCGGTTTTATTTTTTTCTTATTAAGGCGAGTCGCTCATCTTTCCATACAACCGTGGAAGGGTAACTACTACGCTGTTTGATGTTGACCATCCAAAAAGGATAACGATAATATCAATTTATTTCGTCATTATCTATGTTTGTATACACCCAAAACCATAAAAAGTATACCTACATTTGAAAAATACAAGCTTCTAAACTTTCGTATTTTAACCCTGATTTTAGCTCAACTTTGGGCGAGAATAAATAATATACGGAGAAAGAAAACTCTAAAATAACGCCCGTATCTTAATCCCGTAGCTTAGTCAAAAGTTCAAATCAATTTATTGTGAAAATATACTAAGAGTTTTTCTATTATAACTCTTGTGCTAAAAGTCTGTTCCCAATTATTTACGCGGCCGTTTTACGAATTAATCGTTGTGAATTTCACGTAGCGCGTGGGTTTGTCTATTATGTCACGTGAGATAGCATAAATTTAGGCCGTGCCACTAATGTGTTCGCCCTGACGACTTGTGTAGCCTTTAGTATTGAATACAGCCAAAGAAACATTTTGCCTATTATAACAATATCGCTCTGTAAAGTCCTTTGTTACTACGTTTTTTATCTTTCCAGTGAGTTAAGTTAAAAGAGAATTGTATAATAAATTTTCTAGGGTCAAATTTCAAAGGTCAAGCGTGTTTTCGAAAGGTCTATTGAACTGTAATAATGTGCCGAACTTCTAAGAATTCACCGCAAGAACCAGGGTTTTGTTTTGAAGCTTTTAAGCAATTTAGAAATTCTGTTTTTGCGGCAAAAGCTTTTTATTTAGGTTAGCAACCTTTTGTCGCTGTTGAAGCCGTAACACGAAAAAAATATTAATGAAACGGCTACCCACGGTCAAGGAGCTTTAAGTTTATTCTCACATGTATCGATATAATTATGTTCGCCAGTATTAGAGGTAGTTAATAAAATAATAATAAATAATGCTGGACAATTCACACAGCATTATCTAGCCCCAAGGTAAGCAGAGCTTGTGTTATGGGTAATAGATAACTGATATACATAATAATATAAGAGTACATAGATAGATATTTTTTATTATACATAGAAAACGACCAGAACACCCTGAACAAATATCTGCAGATCGTACAAATATTTGTCCCGAGGCGGGAATCGAACCCGCAACCTCCTGCGTCGCAGGCAGACCTTCGCCCACCGCGCCACAGAGGTAGTCCACAGCTGGACGCAAGCCTCTCCCTAATAAGACCCGTAATAGGCTTTTATCTCTTAGGAGGTAACGCCCATAATCCCCCCGCTGGGCATGCGGGTTGTGGATCTCAGTTTGGTTGTAGAGTTTTTCTGCAGGAGGCACTGCTGCAACCCCCCCCCCCCCCCGGTGGATATCCCTTAGTCGCCTCTTACGACCCGCAGGTGTGGGAGATCGGTCTTCAGCAATTCATTAGGTTCCAGGCAAAGGTGTTTTTTCATTTTGTATCCGGTGTCTTACAAAAAAAATGAAGAATTGGGACCCGGCGTCTTCACGAACGTGTTCGTGGTGATGGGCAGAACCTGTAGTTCACGCAGTGTCAGTGAAATACCAATAACCCTGTATATGTAAGTAAGAAGAGTTTCAATTAGGTATTAGATAACTCTGGGTTGAATCTTCAAACAGAAGTATGGATGACTAGCTTCTGCCCGCGGCTTCGCACGCGTTGTTTCTATGGAAACGTTTTGAGGTTATTTCTATCTCATGGGAACTGATTTATGGGATAAAAAGTCCAAACTTTCGACTCACACTAATCACACTAATATTATAAATGCGAAAGTTTGGATGGATAGATGGAAGGATGGATGGATGGATGTTTGTTACCTCTTCACGCCAAAACTACTAAACGGATCGGGCTGAAATTTTGCACACAGGTACCTAATTCTAATCTTGAAATCAAACATAGGCCACTTTTTATTCCATATTTCAGTTCCCATGGGAAAGAAATCACCTTAGAACGTTTCCATAGAAACAACGCGTGCGAAGCCGCGGGCATAAACTAGTTTATAATATTATAGTGTGAAGTGTGATATTGGAACGGAAACACTACAGTGTCTAGTTACAAAACGCGATCGAATATTGGCACCGCTACTTTTCACTTTTGTGTTCCTCAGCGTAGTCGAAAGTATCGTCGTCCACAAAGCTCAAACTTATGCATCTAATTTGTGACAACCGTAAGTCATGGCTCTTTGTTATTTAGCAAAGCAGGGACAGATTTTCGATGGAATTTGTATTTAACCTTACGCGCGGCAAGGCTAGAATTAGTTGCAAACTTGGCTGGTAGTTTTCAACCACATTTCGGTCGCCTCGTGTGATAAAAGCACCGACTGGACAATAATAACACCATTGTTGTGGCAACAGATTCTCATAATTGTTGTATGTCTGGTGTTTTTGCTAAATTGCACCTTGTAGTAAATCGGAAAATGTAATATTAGACTACGGGTATACGGGTAACGCCGGTTCGTGCTGCTTCTTAATATCTACAAATTAGTACGAAATCTTCAGAAGAGTAGAAATAGTTGGCAAGTTTATTTCAAGTAGAAAGTTTAACTGACACCTGTAGGTTTATGAATAAGGTCCTACTTTCTAAATCATTTCATAGTTTAAAAAAACTAAAAACCGACTTTAAATTCTTTTATATTTGCACTGTTTTGTAAGTTTTGCGAAACAAATATAAGATAGGTATTATCTTGAGATCATTTTCTATACAATGACAAAAGAATCATTGAAATCCGTCCACAGTTGACGGAAAAATCGGCAAGCAAACGTAAAAAGAACCTTCACTCATTTTTGATGTCGGTTCATAAAGGGAATTATTCCCATAGGGCACCACTTTTGTACGGCACCACATAATTTAGGGCAATTTTATTCCCAGTTAGAGCACCCACAAAGAAGTAGCGTTTAGTGATGGGGTTTTGATATAGCTTACTGTAACTGTTGCAATTAGACCTCGATATAAAATAAAAATGTACCTATTGTTTTCAGATAAACTTTCTTTTCATTTATTCCACTCTCGATACCAGTATGTTCAGGGACTTATTTCGAACAAAGTCAAAGAACACTTCGGCCCGCGGTATTCAAAATCTTTCAGTCCGAAGTGAAACTGACTCTTATATTGTTGCTGAGTTTTCCTTAACTTATTCTTACAGGAATTTTGAAAGTACATACTCCATTAATGATTCAAAGGAATAATGAATACTGCTAGGATAAACAACGCAGAACTTCCAAAAACAAACAAAGCTCTCAAAATTCTCTGCTGTTCGCTTCCAAGTTCCGGTATTACGCCTAGGAACAATTTACTCGCTGCAGGTAAAAAAATAAAGGAAGGAACACCCCGATTCCCGGTTCACGTGTCCCCTGCGATATTCAGCAAAATAAGCAAAAGTTTTTATAGTGTCAGGTGTCTGGCTCTTTAGATAAACTGGGTTTTTTAGAAATACGGATAACTGATGATGATGATTTTCTCCAAGTCGAGTTTCGGTTACGATGGCCAGCCGGAGACTATCTATGTGTGCAGGCTATATGGGCACAAGTGTGTGCGCAAACACAGGAGCACTCTCTTCCTAAACTATCGTGAACTGTCCGTCTCTAAACTGTCGTCAGTTCATTTTATTCATTTATTTTCGCACTATTGTCATGTATATTCATTATATTATTCGAAAATAATTTCAACTGTAATCTAATTCTAAATATATGTAATGTAATCTAAATTTAATTGAGAGTTCTTCGCTACATCACCACAATATTTCATAGCTAGGTACCTACACATTGTCCTTTTGAACTCGTTCTGCTAGCTCTCGATCAGGTTTTGACTGAAAATCAGTGTTTTTGCTTTTAAGCAAAAATGAAATCACCTAGCCATGACCTATTTGTCGTGCTGCAGCACACACAAACTTACCTACACTTAGTTATTTCCTAAGTACTTACTTACTTTTTAAAGTGCTCGTTTAATTAATTGAACTTAATGTAAATTGATTTGTTATACATATTATTGGACATATCCAACGACATCTCATTTTATAGGTGTATTCGTCGTTTTGGCATAACGTCCAATTTCAATTTTTATAGACATCGATATTCAACTGTTAAATTGAATGTTTGGTGAAATTTTGTTTCACCTTGATAATAAAAAATCGCAGTTTCCGTTCATTTTGAATTGTACTTTGGTATCACCGTCATTTTAAGAACGTCATTTTGAAAACCCTACTATCCCACTTAAAACATCGAGACTAACGTAGTTTTAGCCGTTTTTACTCTGAAAATATATTCTGTTCACTTCACGTTTATGAAACGTAGCAGTGCCAATATTCGTTCGAGTTTTGTTACTAGGCACTGTAGTATTTCTGTTCCAATATCATCCTTACTTCTATTTGAAGATTTAGTCCAGAGTCATCTAATACCTAATTGAAAAACAGGGTTATTGGTATTTCACTGACACTGCGTAAACTGCAGGTTCCGCCCATCATCACGAACACGTTTGTGAAGACGACAGGTCATCATTCATTTTTTTTTGTAAGACACCGGATACAAAATGAAAAAACACCTTTGCCTGGAACCTAATGAATTGAAGACCTCCCACACCCGCGGGTGTCGTAAGAGGCGACTAAGGGATATCCAGGGTGGGCGGCAGTGCCTCCTGCAGAACAATACTACAACCAAACTGAGATTCACAACCCGCATGCCCAGTGAGGGGATTAAGGACATTACCCCCCCCCCCCCCCCAAAAAAAAAAGATAAAAGCTGGTAAGGCCCATACCAGGGGAGGCCTGCGTCCAGCAGTGAACTATGTACCTTTACACCTGGACGGATAGGTTGTTGAGGTTGATCTCCCACACCCACATGTACTGTAAATTCAGGGAAGAGCCATTTTTAACTTGAGTTTCAAATAGAGGCTCTCTAGAGAGCTATTAGATTGATCTACTAAAACCCAGTTTTAGAATGAAAACGTTTTCGTGATCGGCAGAACCTGCATTTCACGCAGTGTCAGTGAATTACAAATAACCCTGTATATCTAAGGAGGCATGGTGAGATACAATATAAAAACATGCTTTATGAGACCCAGATCTAGATAGACAGATAGACCGAAAACAATTTATTATACCACACAAATACAGGAAATAATATAGAGAAAATGTCTAGGAAAAATTAAGTATAAAGGGCGGCCTTATCGCTGAGAGCGATCTTCTCCAGGCAACCTTGGGATGACTGGAAAAGAAAGAACAAAAAAGACGGCGGCACTGAATAAATATATAGATAAATACTTAAAGAAAAGGAAACAAATACTTACACTACATACCTACCATAATACCTACATAGATTACGGCTCGCTCCTCTCGCCGTAACTTGTGTCGTGTCATGATATTCACTACCACCGCTAATCACATTTAATTTTGCAATGGGCCCCGCGCTGGTTTTATGCGGCATTGCCTGTAGTTAGCAAGTTTATTAATAATTATTAATAAACGTAGCAAGTTTATTAATAATTATTAATAAACTTACATAAACGTAAAATAAGTCTGATCTAGTGCAGTTGTCAGGGTCTTGGCCTACAGGCAATGCCGCATGAAACCAGCGCGGGGCCCATAGCAAAGTTAAATGTGGTTTGCGGTGGTAGTGAATATCATGACAGGAAACAAGTTACGGCGAGAGAAGCGAACCGTCGCATGTTACGAGTATGGTTTGTTCTACGATAATTTTTCTACAAGTAAGAACCAACTTTGTCCCCATATTTGACCATTTTAAAAGAAAAAATGTTCCGCTGACCATGCAAATAGGTTACATTTAAACTTCCTTTCTTTTATCTTAATAATTCTTTAACTATTTTGAGATTAAGGCGAATAGTAGGGGTGATGATAGTGGCGCCACTACATATTTAATTTTATAATTACGTTATACAAAGGAATTATCAAAAAATCGGACCGCGCGTAGACGATATCTATCATAAGCTTTTTTTAAATGTATATTTAATAGTTTTGTACTGTATTATTTAGGCAGATACTTCTTTCAAGACTTTAGTTCCTATTGGTGGCCACCAAGCTCTCCAAACAAGGTTTTTGATTGAATTACACAAAACAAAACTATTACAGATACATTAAATAAAAGCTTGTGATAGGTATCGTCTACCAGCGGTCCGATTTATGATAATTCCTTTGTATAACTTAATGATTAAATTAAATATGTAGTGACGCCACTATCACCCCTACTATTCGCCTTAAGTGGTATAGGTTAGTTGAATTAAATCTAGTCAAGAAATATGGGCGTAATATTTTTATAGCAAGAATTCTTTGAACACTCTTTCGGTTCACTTTATAACTGTTCGGAATTGCAAACAGGAATTTAAAGTTGAGGATAAAATGTGATATTTTAAAACTTTAAAGAAGATCAATAAAACTCTAATAAAATGTGACCAATAATTCTTAAGATCCCCAATGTAAAACTTTTTGTGGCGTTATTTATAAATGTGGCTAGTCGTTGCTTTACTTAAATGTAGATAAATTTTTAATGGTAAGTGCGATCCAATTTTGTTTTTCGTATACTGAAGGCTTAGGTTTGTGACGTCAGCGTGAATAATTGTATGAAAAAACAAACGATATCATGCCAGCTTTCTAAATTCTGAAATTGACGATTTGTCAAGCTTAAACTACACAAAGCTGAAGCTCACTAGAGTTATGCAATAAATATTGTGGATTGTGGAACATTTTTAATGGATGGTAAGAACTCAAACTCGATGATCCTGTATTCCACTGAAAATAAAAAGCAGCTTACGAACTTTTACTAATAATTCGCTCGACGAAAGTTTTGCCGTGCACGCTGATTTATTTTCAACTTAAGAGGTTATTAGAAAAAAATTTAATCATGCTATTTTCGGAAAGAGTGGGAATCTCAGTAATGTAGGTATCTAATTTGTAATAATAATAAATAAATATAAATTATATAAACCTTATCGTGTAACAACGATAAGGTAACACGATTTTTACCATATAATTAAAATAATATATTGGTGGACTGCATAGAAGGCTTCCTAAAAGAATAAAATTTCAAATTTTAATAACTTTATTTCTTTATGCGAAATAAGCACTTAGACAAGTCAAATTTTATACCATATATTATCACATAAGAAATAAAGTGTAATTTATTTTCTCCTCACTTAATTACTAAATCTTTTATCGAAACAAGCCAACACCAAGCCTACAATTGTGTCCACTATCGTATCTTTGGGTGTTTGTTGGTGACCTCTGTAGCGAAGCATCAAGGGTACACAGGCTGAGACACAAATGACAGAGTGTCTCAACGCCAAAATATCTGTCAGTATATCATTCGTTACTGTCAGGGTCTGTCTATGTGTATTTAAGCAAGTTATTACGAGTATAATAACTTGCGTTATACGTTAACAACGTCATTCGCATAGAGAGCCTGACTTGCTAGACTGTTTCAAAGATTTCTTGTCTCCTGCGGCACGTGTACGTACGGCTCTCTCTATCTCTGTTGATATAAACGGGTCCCTCTCAACTGGCAGACCCCGCGCCCCGCAACCGCCGCCGGCTATCGGGCCGCGCGGCTGGCCGCACGTCCGCTTGAAAATGGAATATGATGCACTACTTCGCAGATTACGGGTATTTTTCATTGTAACTTACGACACGTCTGACCTAAATAGGAAAGTACTATCAGATCGATAAGGCGCGATGACACCTCTCAAGGATTATGACACTGTTTACTGGAGACTGGCAATTCGCCACGTTTTGAATAACCCGTAACGAGGTGCGGCTGTAGATTGAGTGATAAACACATAGAAACGGCATTGAAGTTTTTATGCGATTTTGCGTGCAATGTGAATTAAATAAAATCAAAAAAACCTTTTTTAAAAATAGAAGAAATGAAATGAATAATGTTTATTTAGCACGACATCAAACATACTTAAATAGGAAAAACTAAGGTAGGAATTTACGAACTAATTTAAGAAAAACAAAACATTTAAGTAGGTATACCGTACTGATGGTTTCCACGCCATCATCCGGAGGAAAACAGCATCTCTGATGAGCAGGACGATGGCCAGTCACAACAGCATCCTAAAAACTGTGGCGGAGCATTGTCTGTCTCCTCTGTGGAGACATTTTACAAAATGTGTTGGACCGGTCTGTGGTTATGATGTCTAAGTCGATGTTAGATGTAAGTTAGTAATGTTATGTGTGCAATGTTATTTAATCTTATCTAATGTGACCTAATTTATCTGATCTTATTTATTAATTTATTGAATGTGTAACTTAGAATTTTATTTGAATTTGTGTGTGTGTAATATGGATTATTTAATTATCTGAAATAAATGAAATACAATACAATACAATACCAAAATATCCGTTCCCGTTCCCGTAGGAATTCTGGGATAAAATATAGCCTATGTCACTCCCTGAAAAGTAAGCTTCTAACGGTGAAAGAATTTTTCAAATCGGTCCAGTAGTTTCGGAGCCTATTCAATACAAAAAAACAATCAATCAAATCTTTCCTCTTTATAATATTATCAGTATAGATATAGATAGTACGTATAAATAATAGTAAGTTTAAGAAGTAAACATATAAATTGGATACTAGTTCTAATTTCTTTCTATTATTTGATTGTAATTACATTTGTCAATAAATTGAACTAAATTAATGTTAAAATATTATGTAAGTTTGTAACTGATACGTATCACCTGCGTAAGTACTCTGAAATAACTCTGAAATAATAATGCCTGTTCTCCACTATCGGCGATAATCGCTACGCGTATGATCGTCCGTCATCGCCAAGGTAATCGTCACGTTCATCGTGCAAGCATCCACACTATCTTTTATTGAGTGCCATCAAGGTGGACGTGGAGTTTATAGCTGCTGCCACCATTAATTATAATCACAATCATATTATTAATGCGAAAGTTTGGATGTATGGATGTTTTGATGAATGTTTGTTCCCTCTTCACGCCAAAACTACTGAACAGATCGGTCTAAAATTTTGTATAGACGTCTATTAGTTCTAGGCCTGGAAAAAAACAAAGGCTACTTTTCTAAATAACCTTTTGTACGTTTTCATATAAACAACGGACAGAAACTAGTACTAAATAAATAAATAATGTTGGATAATTCACACAGCATCAGCAAGCCCCAAGTTTAACAGAGCTTGTGTTATGGGTACTAGATATCTGATTTGCAACAGTCAGCAGTTAGCTCAATTGTTTCAATTGTAAATACTAGTATAATTTTCTTTGTGAATAAAGATGATTTAGTTGTTTGTATGAAATGAGATATCTGATGTACTTAGTACATAATAGATATTTTTTTATTATACGCTTGCTGCATATAAGCTCGCCCGAAACTACACGCGAATTCCCTGCGTGCCGAAAGTAAACGACAAGTAACCGATCGCCGCGATCCCCATGGCGATTGCAGACGATGATCGGCGACTAAACGCGAGTATGCCCTCCACACTTGCGTGCTCGTGTGTAATCGTCTATAATCGGCGAAAGTGAAGAGGTGTCATAATAATATAATAATATTAAAATGATTTATTCCCTTTAGACCTAACAGGACTTGGACATGTCTCATAGTATGTGCTGTATTACAGCAGACGTATCTTGAAGATGAGAAAAATGCTAATGATGAACAAAAATATTTTGAATATCTCTCATTTCGTGCTTTAATTTGAGTATTAATTATATGAAGTAAAAATCATATTCCTCTATAAAACTTAATGTTTATTATGTGTAGGAGGATGATGACATGTCTATGTGCTTATGTTGTA
The DNA here is from genome assembly GCA_963564075.1 of Eupithecia subfuscata. NCBI lineage: Eukaryota > Metazoa > Arthropoda > Insecta > Lepidoptera > Geometridae > Eupithecia > Eupithecia subfuscata. The sequence continues at coordinate 15,301,712 of OY751100.1, read as the reverse complement.
CCTAACTAAGCCTAAAGAAATAAACCTTATTGTAATTCTGTAATTTCAATGAAATTTTGACTTTACGACTTTGACGTCGCGTATTATTATTTTAATTATGAATGAATGAATAAAATTGGGCCATACGTGCCAAGAAATTCAATTATATAATGACGGATTGCGGAACTTGACAAGTGTCATATTTACTCATAATCAGTTAAACTGCAAAGAGTATCTATACATCTAATGTAAAGTGGCCAGTACCAATAGTGGCCAGTACCAATAGTGGCCAGTATCAATAGTACCAATAGTAGTAAAATGACGAAAGAGGTAATGGTGTTCAACTTAAAAGAAAATGTTGCTACCTTTATTTTTGACCGAACGCTACGAGGACCGATTACGATGATGACTAGTTGCCAAGTTGACCGATCAAGAAGTTGACTGATTGCGAAATTTACCGATTACGAAGTCGTAAAAAATAGTGGACGGTTTGCTAAGTTGGCCATAAGCGAACAAATGTAATATACGTGTTCGTGATGATGGGCAGGGACCTGCAGTTTACGCAGTCTCAGTGACTTGAAAATAACCCTGTATATCACTAAGCTCAAGGGGCCGCTTTGTTTGGATAGAGATCAAGCTCTATGAACAATGGTGGGTATGGTGCTGTTATTAGAATATGCCGTTATTTTATTTTGATAAATAACTAATAACAAAGACAATAAGAGTTCAGTGAAATAATAGAAGAAATAGTCTTACTAACGTCTTATCGAATAATAACAAATGCAAATTTAAATACCAAATCTGAAGCTAAGCTAACAGTTCAGCAGACTTAGCCAAAGTTCTTGCCTTGATGAAGCTATTATAATATCAAATAAGCGCCCATCTTTTGTCTAAACGGGGTAAGATGAAATCACGTGGGAAGGATAATATCTTTGTTTTTACGGGGTAAGATCATCATTAACATCATAATCAGCCTATGTTAGTCCACTGCTGGACATAGGCCTCCCCTAATGAGCGCCATAGCGCCCTATCTTCAGGTGCCTGCAGTCTTTCACAGGTCGTCATTCCACCATTCCAAAGGGCTTCCTACACTACGTTTGCCGAGTCATGGGAAAGATAGAGCTACCCAGCAGGATATTCAATGATGCTTATTGCTATGTTCGAGAGTCACTTCTATCCTTCGTGTATCCTGGTATTATTAGACATTTGGTTACACGAGCGTATAAAACGTGTCGTGAATTCTAACACACACGATTCAAAAAGTAATTGCGACTTTTTTACACGTGAGCTACGACGATTACGAGCCATTGATACATACGTTTTAATTTTGGGGGTTGGTAGTAAAATATTGCTAGTATCTAGAATTATAATAATAATAATATAATAATAATGCTGGACAATTCACACAGCATTATCCAGCCCCAAGGTAAGCAGAGCTTGTGTTATGGGTACTAGATAACTGATATACTTAATACAATACACTACATAGATAGATATTTTTTATTATACATAGAAAAACACCCAGAACCCCTGAACAAATAACTGCAGATCGTACAAACATTTTTTTTTACAATTATTTTTAACTATCTAACGGTGCAGTTACTTTAAGGTTGGCTGAGCTATTGGTGAGTGAAAATTGCCACCTGACCTATTGTGTACTGAACCTCGTACCTTAAATTTTTAATTTTTATTTAAAATTACTTTTATTTAAATTGTTTTATTATCAATAAACAACATTTTTACTTTACTTTACTTTATTATGACCTCAAAAATGGATCTTGTGTCTGCAATAAAGAATCAGTATTTATTATTATTTAAATAAACCCAATACGTGATACCTTGTATTGTATTGTGGGCAGCCGAGAGTGTTTTGTCAACTTGTCGGCAGGTCTTTGGAGAGTAGACTCGACCGACATTGCTTGACTCGCTGATTCTCGCCTTGACTGGATCAACCTCGAGCGCGGCGGTCAAAAGTACCATTGAAAAGTATCATTCAGTATCCACTCCCGCTCTCTATAGTCCACTGAAAGCGCACCCTAATGCGGTGTAAAAGCGGATATTCTATCACAGCTAAATATTTTATTATTTAGCACTTGGCAGCTGAGCAAAGCTTTCATATATTTCAAACCAATATAAAATTACTCAGAGGCTTTCCATTCATGTTTATGTATGAAGGCTAGAGCGGATAAATGATTTAAAGCCGCAGATTTGACCGCTGTTACGGGGCGTAACATAACGTGTTACAGAGCGAGCGTTTGTGCAGTCAGTCCGGGGAAAGAAGGCTCTTGCAACGAACAATGAGACAGATTTTAGCATACGGTGTAACGTTACATGCTCGCTATATATAATATTTACATAATATAAATATATATAATATAATATTTATTAATAACACCAAGTTATAAGTCGAGTACTAAAGTACAATAGTAGTTATTATTTCTATAAATAACGATACTTAAAAATCATAATTTTTAATTAAGAATATGTATATTATTATTGTTAAAATTATAATTAATTATGATTGATTTTATTATACATTTCAAAAATTTTTTTTAACAGATTGGCAGTTCGGAGAACTCGTTAATCGAGTAGAACGAGTATTCCCTAAGCCATTTGCGTAGTCTCAATTTAAAGGGCGTCGAGGAGGTTGCATCCCCTCGGATTGTGTCCGGCAGCCTGTTATATACAGAAGGACCCATGACGTACACGGACCTCCTAACATACGTCATCACCCGGCTTAACAATAAAACATTCGAGCCAAATGCAAAAAGTTCTCTAAATTTAGTTTTTACTGACTATTTCACGAATTACCTACCGAACTATCTAAAACATTATTTACAACCTACGACTTGCCTAGAACATTTGTAAAAATCATAAAACATAAATGACAAATGGAACGTCTCATGCCGAGTAACCATCATTTATTAACTAAAATCCCTCTATCTTGCAGAGAAATGACCACGATTTGATTACAAAAGACCGTCATATAATTTCATACGAGCTTTAGGTACCGTCCAAAGCCAGCGCCTCTTAAAGCCTACACCTATCCCCTAGTTTAAGAAGACCCCTCGCAATATTTTACTATGGAAATTTATTGAGCCGATTCATTGAGGTCTATGGTTCAGGGTAAAATGGTTTGTATAAAATATGGCTATTGAAGGGAATGATGATAGAGTGAAGCGAGGATGGGTTTGATAGTTTAGGCAGTCTAGAAAAACTGGGTTCTTTCGGGGTCGAGACGGTTGAACTGTAAAATAAAATTATGTAGCTAGGTGAAAATGAAACGATGTTTTTAAATAGGAATGCTTTCTGTGAGGCAGCTAGATTGTATTCTGTTGAAATTCATTACAGAAAATAGTGACAAACCATTTCAGCGCTTTTTAATAGGAATAAATTTAATTTCACGTTTCAGGGCGTAGCAATACCTAAAAATATAATTTTGTGTCTGCTATTGCTTTAATTTATAAATGACTGAGTACGATGCTCCCGTATTGAAATTACTTGCAATGATTTCAAAGGAAAAGCGTCAAAATTGTTCGAGTGAGATATAAAAAGCTCTCAAAAGGATCAAAGTGTTTGAAGTAGGTAGAGTTCCTTCAAATCTGGGCCAACCGGAGTTTCTGAAATTACAAACAATGTTTTTCATTTTGGCTTTATTTATCGTTTGCTTCAGTTATTTGAATGAGTCATGATTAGAAAGTTAGCTTTCGGTTAACACCATATTCTAGGTGGCGCAAAATTTATCACCCTATCGGAAGATGTTAAGAAAATTTGCAAATGGCGTCGTATGTCAATAATATTTGACATTTACTAGACAGCTGCAGTATGCAATAAATAGCAATGGAGGGATATACTCCGCAAAAGCGTGTAATAATTCCGTTTTGGCGATTTAGCATGGCCAGCAAGTTCGCCTGATTTAACCATCCCAGACTTCTATCTTTGGGGCTACTTGAAGTCGCGGGTTTATGCCAACAAGCCTCAGACAATCGCAGCCGTTAAGGAGAATATTCGACCGGAAATCTTGCGGAAAGTCATGAAAAATGCGATGAAACGGGCACCGATGTGTCTCAACGCTGGCGGCAGCCACCTGATATCATCTTTTCCACCAGAAAAAATTGTACTGGTCCAAGTTAAGACTTCCATCACTCAAAATATATTTTTTTATTTCATACAAAAGTTATTCAAAAATAAAATTTCCTTAGTTCCTTATTCTCCTCTTACAACACCCGCGGGAAGAGTTGGGGTGGTGCGAATTCTATGCCGGCACCACACAGCGTTTGACAGCATGCTCAAGCTTAATCGAGTCAAGGCCATTGCACAAGCCAACATGTAGAAAATGCACTACTATAATTTTATTGTTTAGAAAAAACAAAAACGGAATTCGAATCCCTTATTATTAAACAGTTTTTTATTTTAATTTTTTCTGAATAAATACTAAGAGAATCAAATTTTTATGGGACAACCTCAAGATAATTTTTTATACCAAAGCAAAATAATTTTTAAAACCGCTCCGTTATTGTCGGAAAATCGACGAACATAAACAAAAAAAAAACATACATACAGCCGATTTTAGGACCTCTTCCTTTTTCGAAGCCGGTTAAAAATAATCGGCTTCTAATTCTCATATGAATGAATTTAAAGCCCAAAGCTCGTACGATTTCAACCCCATAGATATTGATTTTGCCGAAAACCTTAGCAAACAAAGTAAAACAACCTTCAACAACAAAATTAAAAGCAAATAAAGCTTGTAAAGACATGGATCGGATCTAACGGAAGTCAATGTTATTACAATGTACACTCACAACGAAAGTATTTATTATGAATAAATTTATGTTAATTTATGTAACGAGTACAGTTCAGATGATTATTATTCCGGGTTTATCCCACGCTGATTTGATAACGGCCTGCCCTTCGAGGGTATGGGTCGCTGTTTGAGGCCAGGAAACTAGCTGCTTATGATCATTGAATTATTTATCCTAAAAAGTGTTGTGTGGCTTAGAATCAGCACCGCCCTAACTCTTCCCGCGGGTGTCATAAGAGGCGAAAAAGGGATATCCCCTGAGGGTGGGCAGCAGCGCCCCCTGCAGAACAATTCTACTACCAAACTGCGATTCTCAACCCGAATGCCCAGCATGGGCATTACCACCAAAGAGATACGCCACATACTCATCAGGGCGAGGCCTGGGTCCAGCAGTGGACCAATATAGGCTATTGACGTTAAGGAAATGGCACTAATATCAGGATATTTACTGATTCAATGATTTTGAAGACTAATTTTCTCTGGTTACACTTGTAGATCAGACCTGAATACTCACTCAAAATCTAGAGTCGTAAAATTAAGTACCTAGGTATTTTCTATAATCGTGAGGAGATACTCACGATACGCAGATACGTAGCCCATGAAATACACTCTCTTCCGATGTTATCTTTACAGATTCTAGCCTTAAGGTATGCGTTTGCAGGCCGGCATCGGTCGATCCGTACTGACCGCATCAGACGGATTTAAGACGAACGGAGCGGGAGTGCAAGTGCGTCCACTGACCGGCAATCCGAATGATGTCATCCGCACTAAACGAAAATCTTCACCAGCATTGCCATAGTTAGATGCGTTCGCTCCACAGAAATCTTGTGGTTCGCTCCGTGCGGTGCGGATCAGCGGACGCATTTGTTTGGCAAACCATACAAAGAATACGAAAATCCGTTTTATGCGGTCATTGCGGTTCGTCCGACACCGTCCTTAAACAGGCATTTCATTCTACCATTAAATGGTTGCTATACAGGGTTATTGGTTATTCACTGACACTGTGAACTGTAGGTTCTGCCCACCATCATGAACACGTCCGTGAGGACGCCAGGTCCTAATTCTTAAAATTGGTGGAAAGGGAATTATAGTAGTAGGTACTCTCTTTCATTCAAAATAGTTCTTTATAGGGGTTTTCTTTGAAACCAAACCTACAACCGGCTCTGCCCTGAAAAATCCGTGGGTGTGTGTGTGTTCGGCTGACTCCCAGCCAGACTGATGCCACTTAAATCATCTTTCGTAGATGTAAAATAAGCAAATGATGATGATGTGGCTTTAAATAGGTGTGGGAGGTTGGTCTTAAGTAATTAATTGGGTTTCGGACAGTTTACCTAGTGTCAGTGAATTACTATTAACCCTGTATATCCGAGTTTTAGTTATAAAATAAAATGCTTTGCCATATTATTTGACTCCGTGGTACACTATTGATTACCGCTTATTTCGTGGCTTACAAATGACGCACTTCTATACTACATAACATAACTAGCAATTTTGACGTATACCCTAACACAAACTTTCTCCATGCTCTATTTTACGATTGTTCAGTTGCTTTTAGTAAAAGCATACTATACAGGGTGCCACGGAAAGGGCGTACTAAGCCGAAAGGGGGAGATTCTAGACATCGAGGGAGTCAACGTTTGTGCTACAATTTTTTGAATTTCGATATTTTTTTTCCTTTTATGAAAAAAATTTGAGACGTTTTTTCTTCACCCTTTGGATCCTGAGAGTTCAGAATCACCCCCTTTCGGCTTAGTACCTACCTTACTACCTTAGAATCTTGCCCTTTCCGTGGCACCCTGCATAGTTATTATAGTTATTCCAGCTAATGTCTTATATAAAACTTTTTAATCCATCATGGTTATTAACACTAAAGTCATACACAGTCAGTTATTCCGTGATCATGGCGCATGAAACTGTGCCGAAATATTGGAAAGCTCAAAACTCAAATCATGGTAAATATCCCGTTGTTAATGACTTTAATGTCTTAAATGACCGCTGATGTCAAAAATGACATTTTGACATCATCTGTCATTTTTGGCATCAGCTTCATTTTTGACATAATCTACCATTCCGCAACATTTGACAATAGCTGTAATTTTTGACATCTGCCGTCATTTTTGACATCTGCTTATTGCATCGGAAATACATAAAATATTTTATTCCTGGAGAACCATATTCACAGAGAAAATTACAATCAAATAATATAAATAAATAGAGAACCATTAACATTTGTCGAGATTCCGTGCGGCGCGATAACGTTCATAATGTGTTTTTGTCGAGATTCCGTGCGTCGGGATGGCATTCACTTTTTGTTTTTTTTGCGTGCGTCGAGGTGCCGTAGTTCACCCATTCCGTGGCACCCTGCATAGTTATTCCGTGGTAAAGTCTGCTGCTTATTATCAGTTTCTATGTGGCAGTATGATGCATGCGGCGGTTTCCAAACTTATATTACGGACACTGGAGTTTATTAGTGTTTCGTGTTGGGATTGTTTTTAATGTTGTTTACTATTGGTAGGGTAAGTGTAGACAGAACAGTACTTATTAAGTTTAATTTAAATAGTATAGTGCCTTTACAGCTCAACTTTTTTTGATATTAGGACTATTATTTTTTTCATCCTGGACAATTCACACTGCAATTCAACTTGGTACCTAATTAAGGTTATTATTTAATTTGCACACTTCTTAAACAGTCGGTATCTTTTGTAATCCCTCTCCTTAATCCCTTCTTATTTTTAAATTTAATTTAACTTTTTGTTTATACATGTGTCTCTAAATTTCATGTAAGTATTTTCCGTATTTCTTATCGTCATCTATTTACATAAGATTTTTTACAAAATAACTATAAGTGAAAACTTGTAATTGGCCTTCAGCAGCATATAAAAAATAGAACAGACATAATGTTTTTACATAGAAGACACCCAGTCCCAGTACACCCAGAACAAATATCTGCAGATCGTACAAACGTTTGTCCCAAGGAATCGGACCTGCAAACTTCTGCGTCGTAGGTGGACTTAGGAAACATTTACGTTTTTGGAAGTAGGTACATGTAGTATCTTAAAGTTGATCCAAGGTAGATCCAAGCAATCTTGTCGAACTGATCCAAGACGCATTTGTACATAAGTCATTTAATATCGGCGTGAAAAAACAAATCCTAGACTCAGTATTCAACTATTCAATTTTATTCAATCAAAATCCTTGATATTTCTTAGTACCTACCTACCCAGTTTACTTCATTTTTCCTGGACATTCATCTCGAACCTGAATCAGTCGACAGGTCAGGCTGTGTTGATAGGAACCTGGTACATACCCCTTCTGTGATATTTTCTTTATATTTTTATCTAGAATCTTAATTTTGACAATTCCCCTTTACAGCAGCTCTAGTAATTAATTTTTAAAATTATTCTGTTTAGTTTGATTATTGACAATGCCCATTTACAGCAGATACCTATAGATATTAATTTCTTTGTTTTGTTTTACCTACTTACTATAATTATTTAATTTGTCTTTTTAGTTATCTATTGACTTAACCAAGTGTGCCTTGTGCTCCTACGGCGAATAAATTTATGAGTATGAGTATGAGTAACAACAGGGGCCTCAAAAGGAATTAAAATATTGCCGCGAGGTTACGAATATAATAATATGTATATCGGAAAAAAATGTAATGAATTCGCATACCAATTTAAAATCCCGCCAAAACAGGTCAACTGCTATAAACAGCCAATATAAATTCAGCTATAAAAGTGATCGGAGCGCCTGATTCATAACATTCAACTCATGACCAAGTTTATGTAGTGAGAGGGCGTCTTGCATCAGCTTTTCAACTGTGAAAATGGATGACACTGAAAAAATAGAGGAAACAATCTATTTAAATTTTCTTTATTTGAGATCTATAAAATAATCGTCGTTATCAGAATTAGTCGGCTCGATAAATATCGAAGCTCTGGTTAGCCCAGATATTTTTTGAATCGACAAATTCGCATCGCTATTGTAAAAAAGATGCAGTCTGTGAAATATTGCATGACTTGACTTCTTTGTCGATGGCAACATGGTTGACGTTTTTCTGTTCATGAAAATTTAATGGTCTTGGAATGGAGGTGTTAGGTGAGGGTAAAATAAATAATAAAAGTAAATGTTGTAAAACACTACTAAGATTTTGGTAAAGTCTTATCTCGCGTCTAAAGATTTTGGAGTAAAGAACTAGATTACTCCCATCTCGTGTCTAATTTCACTCATGTTTTTTGTGGGCACGAGGTGCAACCGTTTGAGCAGCTATTTTTTTCTTCATTTGAAATTGGACACGAGGTGGCAGAAATCTAGTTGTTTATTCCAAAATCATTAGACCCGAGATAAGATTATACTTACCAAGATTTTTACCTCGAAAAAAATATTGGATTCATGCATTTAGTTTTCATTCACTTTCCTGTCAACATTACGACGATACGACGGAGTACCTAAGGTGCGCTTTTTCCCCAGAGATATCCCCTGGTTGGAGATGTTCGACGTGGCTGAGGGTATAGCCACGTCGAACATCTCCAACCAGGGGCTGACACATTCCGGTCCGCAAGGGATCGCTAAGCCTTGAAAATGTTGTGACTCTATCTATTGGATAAGTTTCGCACATGCCGCCGCTTACATACGAAATCTTCTCTGCAGGAAATGTATCCTATAGTCCATGTAAAAGAGCTTGTTTAAGGAGGTAGCTTTGTATAATTATCTAATCATAATTAACTCTGGACAATCCACTTAGCATCCTCAACTGCAACCTCAACAGCCTATATTAGTCCACTACTGGACGCAGGCCTCCCCCTGATAAGCGCCTTATTGGCTTTCATCACATGGGGGTGATGCCTATAATCCTCACGCTGGGCATGCGGGTTGAGGATCCCAGTTCGGTGGTAGAATTGTTCTGCAGGGGGCGCTGCTACCCGCCCCCGGTGGATATCCCTTAGTTGTCTCTTAACGACACCCGCGGGAAGAGTTGGGGTGGTGCAAATTCTAAGCCCACACAGCTCTAAGCCGGCACCACTCAGCATCATCTAGCCCCAAAGTAAGCAAAGCTTGTGTTATGGGTACTAGATAACTACCGCCTAATAGCGCTGTGTTTCACGTTTTCCACCGGACAGTTTGCTTTCCACATCAACACGGCTGGTTTAACATATCACATCGAATTTGGCTGCTACCTACAAAGTTAGTTCATTCCAAAATATTAGCTTCACAAAATAAATCGTAGGTGCTTTATAAATATTTCGGATTCAGGTACCGGATTACCGGATTGGGAACGGTCACGCTTATAATTTTTCACGTATGCAAATAAAGACAAATCACGTCGTATTTCACGCAATAAACGTGCACAATAAACTTTGAAATTTGTTTTCATATGGACACGGGTTTTGTTTTATCTGCGTTGCAGACCGTAAGCCACAATTAAAGCCGCAGTGGAGATTGGAGTAGTGATATTATATGTAGAAGTTTATCCATGGCTTGATAAGACGGAATATTCCCATTTAGGGCACCAATTTTAACGGCACCACATTTACGGCACCTATTTTATTCCCAGTTAGGGCACCCATAATGAAGTAGATAGATAGATATTTATTTATTGTTTCAAGGTTGCTACAATTTGTTAATAGCGTCTTAAATCCTAACATAGGTTTATCTAGACACTAGAGTTCTCTGTGATATGTTAATACTTAATTATAATTTATATAAGCTAGCATCGGAAATTAATGCGGTAGGCAGCCACGCACACAAGCACAGTGACCTCGCTGTCCGCTGCATGGTTCGGGCCGCACACAGGCGATCAACCAATCACGCACGAGCAGCGGACTCTAATGCGCAAGAGTTCAGCTACAGGATATATAGTGTCTAGTGATGGGGTTTTGATATAAGTAACTGTAACTTTTGCAATACACGGCGGAATCCGTTGAGTTATAATTGAAGTGATACTTGATTACGTGGCAAATATAGTTTTATAGTTTTGTATGGGGTTGGGCATCTCTGAGTCTTTGAATCTCTCTGAACTCTGAATCCTTTTGTGGTCATAAACGAAACGAAAAACTCATTTTTTTCTGATTATATTTAAAAGCGCTTCTACATGTTGGGCGAGTCAAGGCGAGACTGTTTGTAGAAGATGTCAAAAACTAAAACAATACAAAATCACACTTTAATTTGAATAGGTCCAGGGGTAGGTACTAAAGTACCAGCTAGATCGAGTTCTAAATATTTTTATTCACTCTTGCAAACTCTTAAATCTTCTTAGCACCCGACTATGAAGTTGGTAGAGCTCGACTACAAAGCTCGTAGCACTGGACTGCGAAATTGACATTCCAAGTAAGTCCATGTTTATCGAGACAACTAGTCACCAAACAGTTGTGTAGATGGAAATAAAATTTCGTCCAGGTAACTGGTTGTCTCCGCGGAAGATAATTTTCCATCGAGACAACTAGTTACCGAGCAGTTATTTAGATGGAAGCAAAATTCCACCCTTGTAACTGGTTATCCCCGTGGAACATTTCTTCCACGTGGACAACCAGTTTTCAAGTTTGGTTGTCTGGACGGATCAAACCGTTTTTATAGTCTCTGATCTGTACTGAACTTTTATCTACACATAAGTTTATGTCCGCAGCTTTGCTACATGTTACCTAGATTAATCATAGCGGCACTCCGAGATAATGTTGCTTCCTACCTAATAATTGCCTACAATTACCGTAGAAGCCCGGAGCTAGGAAGTTGGCGGTGATGCACCCTTGTGCCCCTGCGCCGGACCTCTTCTCGGTCGTATCGGTGTGCCGTCACATCGGATTTTGAGAGTTAGGGAATAGACGTTGCACATGTGCTCGCTCACACACTTGTACACCAAAACATATTCTGCGCACATGGTTATTCTCCGTTGAGACTGGACGCCGTGGCCGAAATTCGGCTAGGAGGATATCATCGATAATAACCTATTGTCTTTAATCTTATGTCAGTCGAGAATAGAACTCTCATAATGACTGCAATTATCTTTGTTATTTTTTACTACTCTCACAATATTATACACAGAACGGCTAATTAAATGCGTGCATTTGATTCGGTTCGATATTAAAATTATTCACAATAGTTTGGATAATTAGTGGTACCTATGTTTGTTTTTTACTGTGAAAACATAATAACCCCGTGATGTTGGCATACTTTGTTGAATCACACCAAAAATTACCCCTACAATTACCGTGTAAACTGAAAACGCTGTACATATTAAGTACCGTGCGGTTTTGCTTCGGTTGAAATAAAATTGGTTCGTTTTTATTCCGGAATTTATATTTTTGATACTGTTACCTATAACGAAATACCTGTACATGTAATTATTAAAATCACACTAATATTATAAATGCGAAAGTTTGGATGGATGTTTTTTACCTCTTCACGCCAGAAGTACTGAACGGATCGGGCTGAACATTTTCATACAGGTAATTCTTATCCTGGACTCAAACATAGGCTACTTTTTATCCCATAAATCAGTTCCCATGTGATAGAAATCACTTTTAAACGTTTCTATAGGAACAACGCGTGCGAAACCGCGGGCATAAACTAGTAGTACATAAATATAGAATGTAACGACATCAAGTGTACATACGATGGAATAAATAAATACAAATACAAATTATATTTCGTGCTGCGGCGTTGGTCTAACGGTCGCTTGATCAAGTGGTGATAATGAAGGGAGTTCTAATCCCGGGTAAAGCCAGCATTGTTATTGGGAATTTACTGACAAGAAAAAAATTGTACACAGTACAACAGTAGCAGTCCGGAGTCAGATGCTGTCACACACACACCCGAGCCTCGGCGCTTTAAGCCGTTGGTGCCGCGCCTGACCTCTCCCCGGTCGTGTTGGTCTTCTGTCACATCGGATTATGAGAGTCAGGGAGTTATTTTTAGAGTAATATTAGAGAGTGCATCTGTGTTGGCGGCACACATGTACTATAAATAAATAAATATATGTATAAATAATGCTGGATAATTTACACAACATTATCTAGCCCCAAGCTAAGCAGAGCTTGTGTTATGGGTACTAGATAACTGATATCTATACTAATATTATAAAGAGGAAAGATTTGATTGTTTGTCTTTTTGTATTGAATAGGCTCCGAAACTACTGGACCGATTTGAAAAATTATTTTACCATTAGAAGCCCACATTATTCCTGATGAACATAGGCTACTTTTTACCGTGGGAAAATTCTTTATTCCTACGGGAAAACGGGTAATAGGACAACGGGTAGTAAGAATGCAGCTAGTACCTAATACAATACTACATTTAGTAATTGTTTTATTTAATATAGATATACATAAAATATAACATTTGAGACTGGCAGCCGTAACCGAAATTAGGTACACACATAATACAGTTTATACTACACCTGCTCGGAAAGTTGCCTATTCCTTTTCCATTTATAGAATAGAAAGTATGTCTTTGCAGGCCTATAGGAAACCGGGAGGAAAAACTCTATGGAATTTCATTTCTCACGTGTTTTAGCGGGAGGAAAAAGTGTATGGAAATCCATTTCTAACGTGTTATTTTTTTTTAATTTCCTAAAAGATCGGCCGGTAGCTATGGTTATTTTCGTTCGGTCAAACGATAAAAAGTTTTTACTCCAAGTCCATTAGGCCTCCTCCGATTTCCGAACAATATTTTGAAAAAAGAACCCTAAGGCTGGCGCGGTCCATGAGGTTTTACCAACTGCATTGGGCGCGATTTCAATTAATAATTAATTCTGCTTTTTATTTTCCTCGAAGGTGTAGTATATAGCACTATTTATCACTCGGCAGAAAGTACGATTCCTACCTCGTGTGTTTTAAGGCGACACACTCGGTAGGAATTGATCACTTTCTCGCCTTGGTGTAAAATGCACTATTATAAAGTACCTAGACCTAGTCCCAACGAACAGCTCGAGATAATCTCGATGATAACTTCTAATAACACGCGCGCTGCGCGTCTGTGTAGGAGTTGCCGAAGCTTTATCAGTGAGTTCTATCTCCTACAGAAGTCAGGTCTATAATTCCCCATGCGCTATTCTAGTCACATCCTAACACGGTTTCATTAGCCGCAAGTCCACCTTCGATAGAACTTCGTTTGGAAACTCGCCAGCGGTCGATACTACTGGTTCTCGAACGTAAAATACAAACACTAATTGTTTATGGTATAACTAGCGACCCGCCCCGGCTTCGCACGGGTGAAATAAAATACTACTATTACTATTATTATACAATATTATGATTTCTCAATCAAAGAGCAAAGAGTTTTCATTCAAAGAAATTAGACCGAACCACAGATCACTATATATGTACCAAGCTACGATCAAGGAGTATTTATATACCCTGGGGTATATAAATTGTCTATGGTTCAACGTCGACTTCGTCCACGGTACCAAGACCGAACCATAGACTTGATATGTTTACTTTGCAACGCCGTTACAATTTTTTTAGCAATTTATTCATTTTCATCATCGATCAAAAATTTCCGGCCGGCGGCGGCCCCCCTAAGGCCTCGGTCTCGAATTTTGCGGGCAGCGGGGCGGCGGCGGCGGCGGCGCGGGAGAGGGGCGGGCAACGCATACCTGTTCTCGAAACCAGCGGGCAGATCGCGCGGCACTGTAGCGGTGTAGTGTTGTGTTCGTGGTTGTGTTGTCGACATTCGGAAACGAAATGTCTGAAAATCGGCGACAACATCTTTTTGATTCAAATGTATTCCTAACGCTCGATTTATTGTGGGCAAAAGAAGAAGTGGATCCCTACTATAGGGCAAGGAAAATAAATGGCGAGTTTTATCGAAATTATGAAGAACAGAGACAAAATCCCGATAAATTCTACGACTACACCAGAATGAGTGTAGAAACTTTTGACTAGGTATATTCTAGAAACTATCTTTGCTGTTCCATATGGGTCTCTTCTCAAAGATTGCCGAAATAATTTGCTCTTGCACGTCCGAGGACATTTTGATACGTCACAAAAAAAAAGTACAACACTATACTACAATGCAGACGCGCAACGCGGGACGGTCACCGCTCGACTGGAGTGCACCGCTCGTTGCCCGCCCCCGCGCCGCTCCCGCGCCGCTGTTTTCGAGACCCGGTCCATTTGACGATACGCATAAGATCCTGCCGCTCCCGCGCCGCCGCCGCCGCCGCCCCGCTGCCCGCAAAATTCGAGACCGAGGCCTAAGATGCACAATGCGCGCCCTGAAAACGTCAGTATCAAAAGGTATCCCATTTGGCATTTTGGGAAACCTTTTCAACTAGTGTCATTTTAGCTCTCGGACCGAAAGCATGGTCAAGTGCTCGTATAAAAAATGCAATAATCGACCGACCAAGCAACAGAAAAAGGATGGAATTTCTTATTTTCAGTAAGTTTAAATGTAATTTTTACCTGTGTATTGTGATATGAGCCAATTGAGCCCTTATATACTTGAGAAATCAGTATTAAATATTGTTGTTGGGTTTGCCTATATAAAAATATTTATTTTGTTCTAAGTTGATGAATGGAGCGGCTATTGTTTCTAATTTTTTATCTTAGAGATCTTCATACAATAAAAACTAAATCTTTTTCAAGGAAATCGAAAATTTAACTTAAAAAAACCTTTAATTTATATGAAAGTACCTAGGTATTAAACATTTGAAAACTAGGAATTACTGTAGGTAGTACTAGTAATATAAAACGGGTATTTATTGCGTTTATTAACCTATTGTTTTCGACGTTCAAAATTAAATAGTAGGTAATAATAAATAATGTGCTCATATGGCGTAAGTTTAAAAGTATTTTATAAGATCCTAGTTGACTTGAAATAACGTTTTTTTTGGCCCATAGAAAAACTCTTACGAAGCCGCAGGCAGACACTAGTTCTTTTAAATTTAAAGTACCTGGCTGAAATTGTATTTTAGGTTTATTTTACTAGCTTTTGATAACTTATTTATATTAATGTATGTCCGAAATCACCCTTTTGTTTGTTGACTGTTGCGTCGCTAATTTATAGTTGTATCAATAAATGATTCGTTATCTTTACCTGAATTCTGTTGATTTTATAATCCTTATAAAAATAAACAGTGTGTAAATTATTTTAAGCCTTCCTACCTATTAAATAAAATAAATTCGACTCCACTAATCTCTTGTTCCGCATGCAAAAAACTTGACAGGCTCTGCGCAAACTGTCTGCGTCAAAACAAAACGTGGACACTTTTGAGTGTCATTCTTGTAAGGTTCTAGGCATCTACGGGGGAGGCCGCATACTTGATCGATGATTTTCATATTGAAACTACTCGATAATCCGAATTTTCCGCCTATAAGTTGTCGACTCGGATCGACGAATTTTTTACGCTATTCAATTTGATGTGCATTTCGTTCGAGTTTACCGTAGACCGGTCCGAAATTATTAATATAGGCTACTTTTTGCTTATGGCTTCGCATTGTTTCCTTGGACACGTCTAAAGATTTTTTCTATCCCATAGGAACGGGAATTAGAAGTACATGGGATAAAAAGTAGCATTTGTTTGATTCCAGGTTTTGAGCTACACTTATGCAAAATTCCAGGTCAATCGAAGTTTCATCGTGACGAACTAACAAACATTTATATAAAAATCTAACCATATTCCCAAACTTTTGCATTTTTAATATTAATGTAATATGACGAGCGATATCATTTTTAACTGACTTGAAAAAAGGAGGAGATTCTCAATTCATCTGTATGTTTTTATGTGCATATGTTACTTGATATCTCCGCCTTTGGTAAACCGATTTTGCTGATTCTTTCACTATTCTTTCGACGATGATGCATTTTGCACTAATATTATTCACTAGGGGTCTACTTGTAATAACGAAAATCGAAGTATCTGATTCGTTATCGTCCTAACGCTATTTTGTGTAAGTGACATTAGAGTCAAAATTTTTATGATGAGATACGTTGCTAAATCCTATCCGACAGGGTGCGTTAATGTTTTAAAAACTACGTAATATTCTTGCTAAGCAATAAAATATTGAAGATTCGGTATTCGTTTTCTGAGTAGACCCTCTGGTAACAAATGGTTTCTATGGCGACGGATGTAAACAGTTTCATCCATCTTACATCAAACTAAATAGGACTCAAATTTTAACTAGATGTCGCCACTAGAAAAATTACATCGTGTGTACGAGCCATTATTGCGCATGCACCAGATTCATTTTAATAATTAGTAAACAATAAAACAGTAGGAACGAGAGCTTTGCCACGCGCCGGTGTGTCTCTTTACGTACCTAAACATTGCGTGTGGCTCAGATTATAACGTTAAATAAACGTTTAATAATTGTAAAATAAGTGTTAATACCACTTACTATAATTATTATTGTAACCTTAAACTTAAAACAGTGCTTTGGAAATAAACTTTTTACATTCAAAATGTAAAAGTTTGGGAAGGATGTCTTATATCACGGGTATTATTCTTGTTTGTTTACTTTTGATCTTCCGACGCGTGCCGACTGTGTGATCCCGTTGAAACGAAGGGATATCAATGGTAAATAAACAAAAATCAAAATCAAAAACTCTTTATTTCCTTAACCCGGCGAGCATGTGGTCAAAAAAGTTTCATCAGGTATGTGGCAGGGTATGCCCTACCCAGACTTTATTGCACTCTTTTGTAGGGTTTTGTTCGGAAATATTTATTTTCGAGCTTAGGGTTGTTGAAATAAACTATTTTTAATGAAGTTAAGAAATAAAAGTCAATTTTAATTAGACAAATAAAGTTTTTATTTATACAAAGAAAAAATC
Source organism: Eupithecia subfuscata (assembly GCA_963564075.1). Lineage (NCBI taxonomy): Eukaryota > Metazoa > Arthropoda > Insecta > Lepidoptera > Geometridae > Eupithecia > Eupithecia subfuscata. The sequence goes on along the minus strand of OY751100.1, from coordinate 15,284,164 downwards.
AACGAAATTACAAGAAAAATATAGGAACTCTTGAAAAGTTGACTAAACAAACAAAATAACGTTTTATTGTTAGCAAATTTTTGTTTAAAATTATAAAACTATGTAACCTTAAATATAAAAACTAAAAATAACCCTTCTCTAATTCTTACCATATATTCTCTTATTCTATTCTAATAACTACGTTAAGTGTGTGGCAGGGTATAACTTACCCGAGACAGCTTGTCGCACGTATAACTCACCCAGCGCCTCGTGCTGCACTAAGATCACGCCACTATCCCCTCCCCCACTTCCCTCACTCCAGCTACTCAGCGCGCTAGAGTTGAAACTTTGATATTTTACGAAATATCGATAGTTTTATGACACCTTGGGTATGACATACCCTGCCACATGCTCGCCGGGTTAAATACAATAAATCGTCGCAATCGTAGAAAAGAGTCGGATGTGCATTTTAGCAACTTTACAGGAGAGCACTTTAAAGTTTTTGAATTGGTTATTTTGTCATATTTTCGAAACGGCTTGTCCGATCAGCGTTAAATTTTCACCAATTGCTTTTTGTATAGTCTTTTACAATATGACCTACATATTAAATCTGTATTATGTCTAGTTTTCGTAAAAAGTCACATGCGTCATTTCTCTGCGGACACTCAAGTGACGGATGTAATAATACGACGTTTTAATTCGGAGCATCATTGTGAAATTCAAGGCGCATTGTATTATCCGTCGTTTTTTTGGGGAATTTCAATCGAATCAATTGACGTATGTGACGACAAGGAATAAGACAACCACTTTGTTTCATAAAAAAGGAACCCAATATTAAAACAGGAGATACTTATGCGTAGAATTACATTTTTTTTTATAAAAAAAGCAGTTGAAAAGCTAGGTACAACGTATCTGCTCTACCCACAACCAGTTTTAGTAGGTTTAATTATGTGGGTACCTATTGTAAATGGTGCTTTACTAGTTAACTTAAACACCTAATTAAAATTATTAAGGGATCTACATTTTTATAAATAATCAACATTAATTAAAATTAAAAGCTAATATCAAAAAGTATTCCTTTCTAAAATTATATTTATCACTATTATCTAAGTCGCGCGTCACGTTATAATGTCTCTCCTTAAATTTAAGTTATCGGCAACAAGGAACATCAATCTTATGAAGGTAATTCTACATCACAATTCTATATAGCAGTCTTAAAAGTTTAAAATGGTATCAAAATAGGTGCTTAGCATTCATCACCAACAATTCAGATAATGTTTCTTTTTTATAATTTGAATCATCATCATTTTAATTTGAGCCAGCGCGGCCATGTGGCAATTTGTCAAAAAATCTTGATATTTGGCAGATATTATTCCAGTTTCGCAAAGATTCTTTAAACTTTTCAGTCGAAATGGCAACCGGTTCATCATAGGCATTTTTATGGTAAGTCATGTTGCATTTCTTAGTTTCCTTGCGAACAACCAAAGTCATGCAATCATTTAATTATTATATGATTTTGATCATCTAAGAAGAAGGAAGTGCAACGTGACTTGCCCTAAAAATGCCTGTACTAAATCGGTTTATTTTATTGGATAAAATGTATTTGTACCGTAATTTATGCGGCTGGTTTTTCTCAACCATAACTTCTTTTATTTTATTCCATGTGAGTATTTCTTTCACCGAGTTTTTCGTCCATTTTTTGTTCTTCAGTAGCTCATTGTAAATTAGGGTCTATGGCATCGGTCAATGTTGATATTATTTACATGTAAATTTTCTGACTGCGAGCAGTTAATCACGGAAAAGAAGATAGTTTACAACTATCTTCTCTAATGGCGTTACAGGGGCCAATACCTGTTTCTGTTTGACACAAATCGATGTTCAGTAGCGAAATTTGAGGACTTCCTTCAGCAGTAGGTGATGCGACGGAAGTTGTCGGGACAAAAGGGCTTACCACGGAAGCTGCTGCGTATGATTCGTCTTGGCGGTCTAATTGTGTAGTGGCTATAATTAAATACATCACCCTCACCCTCATTGTCTGAAAAGACATTATTCCATACATCACGCATACTTTGCTCACATAATATTGATTCGGCTCCTGATGGAAGGGGTGACGAATAATGTCCCTTTGCAAAAAAAAAGTATTTGATGAATACCTAATTTATGAAAAAGTACCAATTATTATAAAGACTACCTTGAAAGTTCAACTTCAACAGTCTGTATTGGTCCACTGCTGGACGCAGGCCTCCCCCTGAAAAGCACCTTGTTGGCTTTTATCCCATAATCCCCACGTTGGGCACGCGAGTTGGGGATTGCAGTTCGGTAGTAGGATTGTTCTGCAGGGGGCGCTGCTGCCCGCCCTTAGTCGCCTCTTACGACACCCGCAGGAAGAGTTGGGGTGGTGCAAATTCTATGCCGGCACCACACAGCTACCTATTAAAGTTCAATTAAAAATAGTTTTTCAGCTCAAATGGGATAATAAAAAAGAAAATTTTAGGTTAAAACGACGGTTTTTAAAATCTATCCCAAGTATAAAGTCGGTTGTGTATATACGACTGGCCCTTATCCGTAATAAAACGTCGGATTGTACCAAACGCCCGCTATGTGCCACCTAGAATGCGTGGAAAAATGTCGCACTGTATCTTCCGTCACCCAAAATTGCAACGATTAAAAAAAGATGTTACGTTATTGTACGAACTTATAAACATAAACACACATAATTAAAACAATTTTCAGGGTATATAAAACTAACTTTTTCAAAATCCCAAGTAAAACGTCGGACGTGACATACCACTGTTGTTCCGCGGATGCGCTAATAAACTATAGTTGACTTCAAAAGTCCGCGATAAATTAATACTAGGCACCTATAGTGAATAATGAACACAACGAATTTATACCTGGTGCAGTGATTACGGACTGCTCCGTTTTTTTATGCTGGTTGTACTAGCAGATATCATATTAGGTATTTGGTGTTTTCTTTAGGGTGGCAGGGGCAGAGGTCAACGCCGTAAAGAGGCGGATCAATTCATACGTCATTTTACTGCGTTCTAATTTTTAAAACCGTCTTTATTCAACTGAGTATCTTCGCAAATAAAACAAATTTATAAAAAAAAATCAAATTGTTAGATTTTCTAGGTCATTCTGAGACGATTAATCCAATAAAACGAAAATGGCCAAAAATCAGAACCGACTCTTTTCTACGATTGCGACGAAATGTACACTTAGAAAAGGTTAAATTATAAAACTAAACACTGACACACGAAACTAAAAACTCAATATATTCCGATTCATTAAGTTTAACAGCGCTTCTACATGTTGGGCGTGACATAACGAGCCTTGACGAGCCTTTACTAGCTTAGGGTTTTAGAGGATTCCAAAATCAAACGAAACAAAATCAGACTTAATTTGAATATGTCCGGGTAGGGTAGGTACTAAGTGTTCCAGCTTAAGCGATCGAATTTTACCTTAACCGATCGAATTTTAAATAATTTGATTTTATCTTGCAAACTCTTAAATCTTCGTAGCACTTGACTACGAAGTTTGTAGCACTTTACTACCGAGCTCGTAGCAATGAACTATGAAATTCGTAGCACTGGGCTCGAAACTATTACAAAATTATTTTACCTTGTCTTTAAGTAGCTGCACTGAGGTTTAAGTGGCTATAAATATATGGTAACAATAAACGCTTTTTACCGTGACCAGATAAGTACTTAAATCAATTAGTTTTAAACAAAACGCCATTTTACTTTTATCTGTTTTTACCAAAGATACTACGTTATACGTCACAATTATCTTTGGTTTTTACTTAGAACTGCAATTATAGTATTTTTATGTGAACTAAAAATCCCCAGAAGCTTTTTCCGACTAATCATCAACGTAACTTAAATAATCACTAGAATTAAAAAAAATTGACCTGGAATGTTTCCACCAAGTATGATAAACTTTTAAAACTCGATTGCACACCTAGCGACTTTAGTACCTCTACAAATAATCTCTAAAATTATAAAAATAATTGACCTGAAATGTTTGCGTCAGAAACTTCGATAAAGTTTATAAACTCGATCGCACAGCTAGTATGGGTAAAGTGGTTTCAAGCTGGATAATTGTGGTCGACAAAGTTAGTGCGAGGGCTTACCTTCCATTGCAAACTAGTTCTGAAAGTAAAGATCGAAAGAACTGTGTTAAGCTCGCGCCAACTTTACCTGGTTGCTAGATATAATCGATTTATAACAGAGTATCTACTTATGTTTTTTAAACTTAGTTTCCAAGTTATGTTTTAGATTTAGAGGCATATCTTTCAGTTTTCATTTTGTAATTTTAGTCATTGTTATTTCATGAATAAGGCACGTTACTCATTTTTAATTAGTTCTGTTATTATGTACTCGTATTTAGGTTCTTTATGAGGAAACTGTTTTAGCTTTATTTGTTCTAGTTTTATGTATTGTTTTACAAGTAGTATAAGTTTTTCACCAAATAAATAAATAAAAAAAACTATATATAACAATGTACAATTATTTACATTATTATGCACACGGCTTCTTTCACTGGTATAAAGGTTATAAAGGTTCAAGGAATAGGTAATATTTCTCTCTACTGAGAATTTTATACGGGAATATCGATGTGCTCTTTTTGTACCGCACGCGACAGGTTAACAGGTTTGTATAAAATGCGTTGGATAGGTATTAAATATCCAAAGATGTGCTTATACAACTTCACCCCTCTATTTTAGGATCCTGAAAATACAAATATATTTCGAGAGCCATCTTACAACCCTTGTTATTGTTGAGTATTTGTACAATTCGGCCTCTTCATGAGAGGGCCATTATCTGAACTATTTTCTGCAGAATTCGTGCTAGTTGAAACTAACGGATAATTTCCCCGAAATCTACTGTAACGCTACATTGTTTTCTTATCCCTAAAGTTGGAATGGTTGCCGGACACAAAATGGTCTCTCATTTTGTGTCCGGCAACTTAAATGAATACCAATATTTAAAACGTCTTGTTTCTTTGTAATTATAAATAAATAAAGAAATAAATAATGCTGGACAATTCACACAGCATTATCTAGCCCAAGCTAAGCAGAGCTTGTGTTATGGGTACTAGATAACTGATATACTTAATACAATACACTACATAGACAGATATTTTTTATTATACATAGAAAACATCCAGAGCGCCCTGGACAAATGTCTGCAGATCGTTAAAACATTTGCCTTGAGGCGGGAATCGAACCCGCAACCTCCTGCGTCGCAGGCAGACCTTCGCCCGCTGCGCCACAGAGGTCGTCAATTATTCGTTTAAAACACATAAAAAGTTGTGTTGTTGATAAATCTAAATCACCTCAGCTTCAGCCAGTCTCAAATGGAGACTAGGCAGGCATAGGACGTCTTGTAGTGCATAAGTGTGTGCACAAACACATGACAGGTGTTCACTCACTCTCATATCTGGTGGAACGGCAGACGGACACAACCGTTGAGAGGTCAGGTGGAGGACCAACGTGCTTTCCGAGGCACGAAGGTGTGACACCGCAAATGAGTGATTGAGATGATAATAATAAATTATAGTTATAGATGCTGTCGAAAAAAATTAAGCCTAAGTTTTATCATCTAAACTTTATCACAATAGATAAATATAACTTTATAGTCAAGCAAGACCGTAAATCCGATTGCACTGAAACCTACGTAATCTACAACTACACAGCTGGGCTTCCAACGTGTTAATCACTTCAGGACCGTAAAGATGGATTTACATTGGTTTAGTCACAGAGTACTTTAAACCGGCTTAAACAATAAATAGTGTAAAAGCTAGTATAATACTAAGCCAATGTCGATTGAAATCACTTTAGCGTATCGAAAATTGTCCCTTCTAGGACTAGTCCGGATCTACAATAAATGAAATTGAAAAATTCTACTAAGATAATAACTGTTCAAGGACCATTGTACTACTTGTTCATTGTATTTACAAGAACGACAACAAGTAGGAAGGTCAACATACAAGTTTGAAGATCAAAAGTTAAACACAACTTCTTGCATAAGTATTCAACTTAACTAATGTAAACTTGCCATAATAGAGGTACAAATTCAATTAGGTGACACACTGCCCCATGTTGGGCGGCCCAAATGGCCCGGTCCCGTTGGCCCGCTTGGAATTAATCATGTCATGCTCCCCTGAACTTAAAAGGCAGAATTTCTAATCAAGAACAATGTTGGAGTGAATAAAGTGTGACGTTCACGGTCCCTCCGGTCCATGTAATTGTTACAAAAACCGAATTCTGCTGACTAATCGCGTTACTATGACAACGGTGTCGTTGTGTTTATGGCACAGAATACTCCATGGGTAAAAGCTTTTTACACGGAGAGATTGCTTGATTGATTTCAATCTTGACACTTTTGACACGCGTCCCAGCAACTGTAGTTAGATCGTTAGGACAAGCAGACGCACACCGCAATACCATCTACTTGGTGGTACCCTCCACTCGCACTAAGCAGTTTTCCTCCACCTTCATTATTTGCATTATTCGACCGCGCTTCCTGCTTCTGTTTATCCGGCCAATTACAACCAGAGCCTCTTCAAGTCAAGAGGTGTATTGCAAAAGTCTAGAGGATACCCGTTCAGTATCTTCTAGACTTTTGTAATACACCGTCGGCCACATCTTCGCTTTCCATCAGGTGAAATTGCGATCAAAAGAAGGTCTATTGTATAAAAGTTTCTTTCATCGAAAGTAAAATGCCAAAATGTGTCATTCTGAAACGATACCACTGTCATGGTGAAGCGATTATAATAAATAAATAATAAATAAATCACCACACCGGCGGCGCTGACACAGCTCGGTGGGTTGTTGTCATTCATTGTAAACATAGTAGGCCGCCGAAAGAGTGAAAGAAAAAATGCTATCTTCTAGCTGTATACGTGATTCTAGAAAAGTTATGATGTCGAGGAAGGTCACGGAACGGAGTGCCCAAGTATGGACCCAGTAACGCGGAGTATTTGGAACTGTGCGTGGGCAATGCGACACGACACAACAGTGACCTTGTAGCTCGGTGAGTCGGAAGGGATTGCTGGCACGAAAATACATGAATTTATATTGAAAAGTCATGTTGCTCTGGATTAGGATTGATTCCACGGCATAAAAAAGGTCACACCTTGTGAAATTAAATAGAAAATACGCATGAGTAGAGTAAAACATTACCCCGTATCACACGGAAACCCACGCGTGCTTCATCAATATATCTTTTAGAAAAAACCAATCTCTTCAATGCGACTGTTATTTTATTATTATCGTTATTATTTGTAGGCGCAGCTAGTATGTCTGTGGTATTCGTACACAGTACACTGACAAGAAAATATCCGACTCAAAACAATTGACACTCGATTTCAATCGCATTCTAACATGTATTTTGCTCGATAGAAATTAAACTTCATACTCGTAATACATCAATATAGAAATACAAATGACATGAGAAATAAATCAAATTCTTCTTTACTTTAGTCTACATACCGAAGCGACAGAAATCAAAAATATCACTTTATTTCCGTGTCAGTGTTTAGCTTTATATTTTGACCTTTTCTAAGTGTACATTTATTGTATTTATGGAAATAAAGAGTTTTTGATTTTGATTTTTTGATTTTGAAATCGAGATTTGAGTTTAGATCGAGATAGACTGTTACCTCACCTCACCTCACCTCACCTCAACTGTCTATATTGGTCCACTGCTGGACGCAGAACTCCCCCTGCCTTAAACCTACTTAGTGTTTCCAAGTCTGTCTGCCTATATGTCTATTTTTTCGCAAAATCCTCCTAAATCACGCAATGGATTTTCATATGGTTATCACAAATGAACAAAGTTATTCAGAAGAAGAGTTTTATATAAGTACAGGCTATTAATTAGGGTTTAGTCACGGTTTAGTGCAAATTGACTGAAATAGACGATGATTCTTGAAGATATGGAAAGAAACATGTCAACTGGAAGCTTTGCTGGTGGGCGCCGCGTACAAAAATAGTTATTTATATATTCAAGTACTCCGCTACAAGTGTGAAGCTAGTGTCGGTAGAAGTTACTATCTAATTCCATTATGGGGCACCCATGTTGTTCAGTTTCCTACACGAATAATGCCACTGATAACGATTTGTCGAATAGAAGATAAACGAGCAGCAAAATAAGCGTAACTACCCAATAACCATTATTTAAATGATATCGATTTGACATAAATCTCGCGCTCCAATCACGATCCCATAAATCAGTATGTATGTTTCGTGTCACGTAGTGCGTACGTGGGACGACACGGTAATGGCCTATGGGGCCAAATCCGGCCCTGGAGGACCAAGATCGGTGCAATCAGCGATTGAATGGGCCATTTTTGAGTGTAGCCCGATATTTACAGAAAAGTACATAACAGAAATAATAAGGTCCTCGAAAGCTCAAAACAACCTTATGTGCCTAGGTGCCCAATAAGTCGTGTAGATAAAAATTCGGAATGAAAATCTCGTACTACCTTGTTGAGATGATATTTTGTCAAATGTGATCAAAGCCGGACATCATGATGTTTTCAATCAATATTTATCTACGTGACTTATAAAGCATTGCTTGAGTTTTGCGCTTTTATATTTCTGTATAAAAATCAAAAAGCGCTTTCTCTATAGGCGGTCTCGCAACGAATCAATAGTATAAATCTAAAGATATTCATAAAGTTCTATCTCCACTAGCAAGTGTCTAGATATTAGTCAATATAAATCGCGATGATAATCTTACTTAGAGTCACGGTCATATGGGAACATTGTGAAACATAACTACATGCAAGGGCACATAAATTGTTATGAGTTTACTTATTTATAAAGTGTGTACAACTGTTCGTTCTCCGAATGCAATAATATGAAAAAAAAAAAATGAATAAACACACACTACAATATTCTGTTAGCAACAAGAACAATATTTTGATACCTCATTTATCAAAATAGCTTTAGATGCTTTGATGCTTGGAGGTAATAAAAAGTGTTCGCCAACCACATAAAGCGCAGGTAAAAATGGCGAACTTCAACGAATCGAACGGCCTAAGGAGGTCAATTATTTATGTTACTAGGTACACGATAACGCAAAAATACCATAATCGAATTCAATAAAAGTAACACGAAGTTACAGCTTCAGTAACGGCAAAAACTTTAGCTTCGTTAGTACCCGCGAAACTTTGCTCTTAAATATAATTTCATTACATGTATTTACTTTTGATTTGGAATAAAGTAGAATTTTAACTTAGCTACAAACTAAATATTATCTTTCAAGCACTTGGATAAATATTCCAATTTTATAACGATGTAAATCTGTATTATTCTCCTACCTTAAAATTTTTATAAAATTAATGTGCTAATGGTGGATTTTTATCAAAAATGAATCCGGTAGTGTTGTATACATTATAATGGTAAGTTTTCCGCATTCATAGGGCGCATCCAGAGTGAGCATAATGAAATAAATAATCCTTTTATTATTTGTGTGTGTGTATGTTTGGGCCAAATAAATGGATTTTCTTTCTTTCTTTATAAATAAGAAAATGATGAAATGAGTACTTATGTAACTAGGCACACTGAAGTGAAGTGAAATGATCCAGTGGGTGAGTGGATGAATGATGAAATGGAAATAAAGCATATAGAGAGCTCCATCGATAGGAAATCCCCCTCTTAAGTTTGAAGCCTATTCTTCCAGCAATACTTTACAACAGAACTTTTGGGAAAATGAAGACAACAGTCTGTTCTTTTCATAAATCAAGGAATAAAATAATAGAAAAAAGCAAAACCATTTAAAAACAAAGGTATTACTAGAAAAACAAGCAGAAAAAACATACAAATTATAAAAAAGAAGCCGAAGCAGAAGGCTATTATCAGGTTTTCACGATTATTTATTACTATGACGATGTTGTGGAAACTGAAAAGTTTCCAAGTCATGGAATAACTCGTCGTAACTATGGTGAACTATCGATGAAGCTCTCTGTATAGCGGCACTCACCAACCTCTATTGAAAAGGTAGCTTAGCGAACCAACTAGCAGATTTGCATATTCCCCCATTCATTTTATGATTTATCTGACTGGTCTGAACTTTGGACCACTTTAAATTCAGTCAGGTGTTTGGAAAGTTGTAGAAGTGGGGACTAACTAGGGGTAAATAGGGTGACGTCCTTTGGGATACCTCTAACACGCACTTAGGACATAATTGACTAGCGTTGCTGAAGTTGGATTAGAACGCAGAGAACGGGGAAATATACTAGTACCCAGAAAATACTAGTCCAAAGCCCATTACTAGACACAACTTTTGTTTGCGTGCCCTAACTGGGAATAAAATAGGTGCCGTAAATTTGGTGCCCCAAAAATCGGTGCCTAAATGGGAATACTTCCTTTTACTGTACGACTTACTGCCGAAGAGCGAATCTGTCATCAAACAAATCTGTCGTTACCGGGATCTGAAAAACAAAAAGACCATAAACATGCATAATTTCATCTAAATTGGTTAAGTAATTTAGAAAACGTAGTAACAAACATTTACACAAACTATGGCTTTTTTATAGTAGGATCTAAACATCGATAATACTTGCATTTCCTATGTATAAAAGTAGTATTTTTTTTTCCATTTTGTACTTAGTATTTAGTTCTTATTATAGTACTTTTTATGTAAGTTGGCGTAGGTCCGTTCGTGACGACATCTGTACGGGCCCTAACGGAAGACCAGCGCTGGCTAGGCCTCCTACGGGAGCTTAGCCAGCATTATGCTGAGTTAGGGCCTTTTATAGCAACTTTATGTACCTTATTAAGTGTGTTTTTTTTTGTACTTACGTGTTGTTATAAATAAATGTCTTTTCTTTCTTTCTTTCTTTCATAAACAATTTTGGAGTGTGGTTCAAAACTTGAACTGAAGCTCGTCGAAAACTCGGCAGTGTATTAGCTAGTACTTATAAAGCTAAGATTTCATGTTTCTGACAACGTGTAATCAGTGAGATACCTACGATCATGCGGACGCATATAACCAAGAGCTTGAAATAGCCGTACTAAATAACGAATCCCCATCAGTAAGTAGCCCAAAGCTTCGGTTAGAAGCAATGTGACCGAGCATGTTGACTCGAAAGAGCCTGCTATTGTATGATTGGAGATAAACTGTTTGAAGTGGAGCTTATTGCGGGGGATTAGCGTGATTATTCAAATGAACAACCATAATTTGAATGATTTAAGGACCAATTCAAGGCGCGAGCCTTGCTTTCTCACATTATGCTTTGGCCAGGAACAGTGCCGTAGGCTAAAATATTTCATTTCACTTTTCAAATTAGCGACTTGTGCTTCAGTAAGGTAGCAAACAAGCTGTTTTTCAAAAACAACTTTTTTACCTGCGAGCGTTATGTTTTTCGAGTGTTTTTATGTGGCTATCTGACACTCTTTAATTCCCTTTTGAAGTATCCAAACGAACGGCTGCTTCAGCCGTACGTTTATTATGATAAATTATGTGTCAAAATACTCGTCTCGGCGTTTACATGGTTCCTAGCCACATTTTATAATAATATGCCTTTGCCCCACATTTCGAAAATAAAGTGAAAATGCGTCTTTTTACTATTTTCAAATATTTACTTGTTTTCGTAGGTCGTAAATGGATACTCGTACTACATGCCCTGCAACGGATCTCTGAATTCAATATTATGCTAGTTAAATTTTTATAGTAAGCGGTCCCAAGTCAAATTTACAAGCTAAGATGAAAAACGATAACCCCTAAAACGATGAAAACTTTTTACCTCTCTTCAAAGCTTGGCATGAAGTACAGTCGCGCACCAAAGTGCATAGGTACCGTGCCGTAGTAAAGTGCATAGAGAGCCCTCTATCGGCGTCGAACAGCGGGGGTTTAACGCAATTTGCCGGTTTGAGCCGGAATTATCCGGATCACGTAGTGAGTGCGGAGCGCTGCATTGTCCCGAGGCCCAAAGGGGTCTAGATATTTAATTCTTCGGTAGAGTGGACCTGTAACGGCATGTGCTTTTGTCTGATATTGTTTGAGGAACTAGTTTGTGTCCACGGCTTCGCACGAGATTTTCAAGTAACCTATAACTGTCCCCAGGGTAGGTAGATTGGCTTTTAAATGAGTCGAACCTGTCGATTCCCTAATTAAACTATTTCTCTTTATAAAGCCCCAAAAATGTAATGACCAGGTCCATGGGGTAGCGAGGCTCTTCGGGTTTTAAAAATTATCTGAGCGTCTGAGCGAAGCGACGCGTAACCCGAGAGTTGGTGAGTATCTGGCACAGGGCATCAGCATTGCCATACAGCGAGGCAATCAATGCAGCTAGCGTCTCCGACAGGTTGATATGGATCAATGCTACCTGTAGCTTGTTTGCAACAGTCTGCAATTAGCTCATTTGTTTCAATACTAGTTATAATTTATTTCTATTATATTATGATTGTAATTTTCTTTGTGAAGAAAAATGATACATAATACGACCACATTGAAACCGCTCTTCATTTATCGTGTCGCCGACTGTACTGTTGACATTGAGATCGTAAAATAATTCGCTTCGAAAAGAGACGCTACGTATAGTTAACCTATGCGTACCCCATTTAATAATTTAATATAGCTCTTCTCACCATTCAAAACTCTTGTGCACTTGCTGTGTAATAAAATGAAGAACATCTACTCTAGAAAAACAATTCGCTACATCTGTACGGCCATATTTTTAAATTCCTGAGATTCGTTTCAATTTATGCAGCCTTGTTTTCAGTGCACAACATGCTGCTTTCCTTCATAACGTTTTCTTCAGCGCCAACTGAAAATAACTGCATTTTATTTAAATTTACTGCCGTGGAAGATAGCCCCTGAAAATGTTTGATAGTTTATGAAAAATCCTGAAAATTTCGTTAGTTCTTTTTGTCTCTTCTTCTTGTTGCTTTACTACAAAAACTTGTAGTTTAAGTTTAATTAGGGGAAGAAGTCCTTCGTTAAGTTATCTACAAAGTTCAAACAAGGTTCTTAGTTTTCTCGTTTACTTTCATAATGAAACAAAGCCTTAAAATAGAAAAAAACTCTTGTTTTAATTTTTTACGGCATATAGGCCGTAAAAATTAAAACAAGAGTTTTAAGAACATAGAAAAACATTGTGCTTATTTCACTCATACCTAATCAGATTTCATCATAACAATACAATAAAATTGTAACACCAATCGTGTTGTTTTTTTACACGTATATAAATTCAAATGATGTATTCTGAAAGCATCCGTATTTATAGTATAGGATTACAATGCCCTAAATATATTCAAACCCTGCTCATTTGGGTCAATTCTATTTGCCCATTTACCCTCTAATATACACCCGCGTTAACAAAGGGCCCGTTGTAAATGACCATTGGCCAGTTTCAATGGAAACCACTCATTAGCACCGTAGCAAAACAATTAATAGGGATCTGAACCTTGAAGGCGTCTATTAATAGCGACTTTGTAGTATTTTTACCCTTTTTCTGGTCTATTTTGACTCATTTTTGGACTAATTTGACCTAACCTGTGTATATAATATTGAGACTAGCAACTTTATAGAGTAGCAGAACTTGGAAACCACTCATTAGCACCGTGGTAAAACAATTAACGGGGATCTGAACCTAGAAGGCGTCTATAAATAGCGACTTGGTGGTATTTTAACTCTGGTCTGGTCTATTTTGACCTAATGTGTGTGTTTTTTTTATGGAGACTTGCGAGTGGCAGAACTTGAAGGAGTTGGTGATGTATGATCATCATGTATTTATTTTTCAAGCTAGAAATTTTCATATTTTTCTACATTTATTTACTTATTTTTAACACAAGACGATCGCCTCGCAGTTTTACCCGGGTTATTCCCGTTCCCGTAGGAATTCCGGGATATAATATAGCCTATGTCACTCCCTGAAAAGTAAGCTTCCTAATGATGAAAGAATTTTTCAAATCGGTCCAGTAGTTTCGGAGCCCATTCAATACAAACAAGCAAACAATCAAATCTTTCCACTTTATAATATTATAAGTATAGATGTATGAAGTATGTATGATATGCCGCTGACTGAAAAAGCTTTTAGAAAATATTCCACTTCTGACGTTGAGTTGGGAAAGGAAATTTATGTAGGCTTACAATGATGATGTGAAGTGTTAAAATATAAAATATGAGCAATTAATGATTAAAATCAATCAATCCTAAATTTTTTGTCTAAAAAAATCAAACAACATCCCAAAATAAATTCGACATCGACGGGACTTGAACCCGCATCCTTCCCTTAGTACGGGAATGTGCTGACCAACTACCCCACGAGTTCAGGTGTCGTAGGACTCGAAAAATTTTGGGACTTTCTACGGAAACTAGCGCCGTTATTAGATTTTTTAGGAATTAGCCTGAGTGCCCACACTATAATAACAAAAACCAATTTTTGTCTCTTTTTGATTGCATATTCTATTCTATTATATGAACTTCTATTCCTCTTTGTAAGAGGAATAGAAGTTCATTGTAAAACAAAAGAAGACCATAATCAGGTGGACAAGTCTCTTGATCCAATTTATACCGTAATTGCTACGAAATAGCTCTTAATGCTGTTCAAATTATCACCATTAGGGCAATCATAATTACTGAGCAGCTGTTAACACGTGGCTGTCTTCAGAGGAATAAGTAGCAAGCTGAATTTCAAGCTTTATTGCTCGCTTTTGTCTACAGCTTTGCACGCGTTGTTTCCTCAATAAAAAGTAGTCCTTAGGTTATTCCAGGTTTAAAACTACATAATATTTTATAATATTAATTTCAGGCAGCTCCTATTTTTACAGAAAATATTTCCAATACTCGAAAAGCCTCTAGCGGAAAAAATGTGTTGATCGAAAAACTTTTTGCGTGGGAAGAAATTAAATGGATGCTAGTTGGGACCAGACTAAGGGTGGCTTTTATGATGAAAGCCAATAAGACTCTTGTCAGGGGAGGCCTGGGACCACAGTAGACTGGTATAGACCATATCGTCGCCGTAGAGCGAAAAGTCACTAACTCGCTATTTGGGCCAAATCGAGTTAGATGTGCCATCAAAATCCCCGATTTTTTCTGCATTTTTCAGTCTGACAACCGTATCCCTAGCTATCACGGTTTTCATTTTAGGTTGTGCAAAAAATTCACTAACTCTACATTTGGCTTACAGCATTTTAGAAAACCAACTAAGTAGGCTTAGATACTTTTTTCCTACTTGAAAGAATTGCAAAATATAAACCTAAGTCGGGTTGGTTACTTTCTTTTCTAAAATAATAACTTGTTGCTAGGACCCAGTCTAGTCGAGAAATAACTAAATATACTTGATTAGTTATGTGGTAGCAGGTTTGATACACAACTTGAAAGCGAAAACTAACCAAGTCGACTTAGTGTCTTCTAGATCGTTATTTGCGATAATTGTACTTCATAATTTTAAAGCAAGAAATCATTTAACATGTTAAGTTAGTTTTCGCCCCAACATTTTGACTACAAAGTTTGGTTTTGAATGATAGCTAAAGTGTTTTGTTGATTTATTAAAGCCAAACTTTCGTACGTCTGTGTTAGGATAGACAATTAAACGTGCAATTTAGTTACTTTTACGCTCTTGATTTTGCTTGCACCTGTCCAAAACGTCTTCGCTGGTTCATCAACATCGTTAGTCTACTGCTGGACATAGGCCTTCCCTTAATGAGCGCCATAGCACCGTGTCTTCAGTTTGCCGCGTCCGACATCTGACTGCAGTCTTTGGCAGGCCGTCTCCACCTGGGTGTAGGGCGTCCTACACTATGTTTGCCGAGTCCCGGTCTCCTCTCAAGAACACGGTTGTTGGTTTTTGCGAGACATGGCCGGCACGCTACCACTTTAGCATGCTTATTCTAAGAGCTATGTCGATAACTTTCATTCTCTGTCGGATGTATTCGTTACGAGTCCTATCCCTTAGAACAGCTCCGAGCATTACTCTTTTCATAGCTCGTTGAGCGACTTTGAACTGGTGGATCAGCCCTAAGGTGAGTGTCCACGTCTCAGCTCCGTAGGTCATGACGGGTAAGACGCACTGATTGAAAACATTCGTTTTCAAGCATTGCAGTATGGATGAATCTTTTTTTCTTTATTTATTTTAAAGGAGTTTTGTCAATATTACCATGTCACTCCCGTAAAGAATGGATGACTCGGCGAGGACTCAGCGTAGTTCGCTGTGTGGTGCCGGCTTAGAATTTGCACCACCCCAACTCTTCCCGCGGGTGTCGTAAGAGGCGACTAAGGGATATCCACCGGGGGCGGGTTTTTTTTCGGGTAACTGCCCTCCGTCCAGGTAATGTTCGTTTGTACCACACTGAAATGTATTTCAGAGGCCAAGAAAAAAAAAACCCGTTGATATGCGTTCTTCGTCTAAACTGGACCATTCCCCGTTATCTTCATTCATTGTACGAGTACTCTCTACTTTACAGCTACACACAAAGATGTTGCAGAAAAGCTGCTGGTGCCCGATGCCACTATAAGGCCGTATTGTGAAAGCTTACTCAGTCATCGGTCTATGTTTGAGAAGCGATTATGCCATGGAAAAGCGATAATCATGATCAAGAAATACGACATTCACAATGTTAAGACTCACTGGACCAGAATGCTATCATTAATCATTTTAATAGGATTTCAATATTTAAAATCTTAACAATACGTCGAAAACATTAATTTACTTATAACTTGTTGTGAATGCGTTTTTTTTTGTATTTTTCAAGGAAGTATGACAACTGCATTTGATTATTTATCATTTTCTTATTGATTACCTGATTCGAGAAATAGAAATTATATAAAATTAAGCAGATAAGAGCGTTAGAAAAATTACTTAAACACTAAATAAACTTATCCAAACACGGGTGAAAAGTCAGTTGGTGACTTTTAACAAATCATTGTCTGACAAAGTTAGTACAAGATTTGAGGGCGAAAAGTAACTAAGTCAGTTTTTTTTTTCATTTTCCCTGAAAATATCAGTCATTCATTGACTGTAGTGAATTGACCTTAAGAGCTTTTATATTTCCTAACATATGAGACCATAAAATTAGAAATATCCCATACCGAAAAAAAGTTATGATTTTATTTTGTTTTTCAAAACTTTAAACCTTCATAACTCAAAACACCAAATAACCTACTTAGTGACTTTTCGCTCTACGGAGGCCACCCTTCATTATATTATAATGAAGGGTGGCCTATATCCACCCAGCAGCGGATAAAAGCTGTGTGGTGCCGTCTTAGAATTTACACCACCCCAATTCTTCCCGGGGGTGTCGTAAGAGGCGACTTAAGGATATCAACCGGGAGCGGGCAGCAGCGCCCCCTGCAGAGAAATGCTACCACCGAACTGCGATCCCTAACCCGCATGCCCAGCGTTTGGATTATGGGCATTACCCCCATGAGACAAAAGTCAAGAAGGCGATTATCAGGGGAAGCCTGCGCCCAGCAGTGGACCAATATAGGCTGTTGAGGTGAGGTGAGGTGAGGAGTGGGTAAAACCGGCAGCTAGATGCTCGAGAACATAAATATTACTGTCCAATTCAAAAAAATAAACTAAAATAGAACAAAGAATAAAACAACAAAAAGTTATCAAGCCAACACACCCTTTGAATATACCTACAACTGACTTTGTTTGTTATTAATAAGTTTAGGTTATGATAGAACTGACATACTTTGCAAAGTAATAGTCCTTAACAATAAATAGGATTTAAAAAACCGGTTTGTTTTCAAAATGCACTCAAATAACCCTATTTTCCCAAATATCTGGCACGATTTCGTAGTTTCATTACAGTACTTTCTACAAAACTTTATACAATCTTATTTCTTGGCACCAACTTTTTCTAACTCTATGATGACGTCACTATAGCTACGGCGTAGCACGTACTCTCGTAGCACGTCTGACAAAGAGATTAAAAACCTTTTACTAGACACCTCAAAAATGTTAAAAGAGCGTATACTCTTCCTTGCTGTTACGTGACCATTTTAAAAAGTGCCTCACGTAGACCTCAGCTGGTGTCGTCACTCAGCTTTTAACTTTTCTGCTTAATACAACGGGCTTTAGAATACGTTTGGTATTTTTTTGTGAATTCGTACTCGCATATTATAAAATCTCTCCAATCCAAATGATACAATAATACAATTACTCTTAAAATGACTGCCTCGTTGGTTTAGCGGTCGCTTGTTCAACCGCTGATAATGAGGTCCCGGGTTCAATTCCCGGGTCGGGCCATAGTTAAAATAAAATAAAATAAAAATAAATAATGCTGGACAATCCACACAACATCATCTAGCCCCAAGCTAAGCAGAGCTTGTGTTATGGGTACTAGATAACTGATATACATAATATAATACATTACATAGATAGATATTTTTTATTATACATGGAAACGACCAGAACACCTAGAATAAATGTTTGTAGATCGTACAAACATTTGTCCCAAGGCGGGAATCGAGCCCGCAACCTTCTGCGCCGCAGGCGGACCTTCGCCCACCGCGCCACATCGGTCGTCACGGTCGTCAATAGTTGTGATTGGGATTTTTCTTGCAAGAAAAATTCACAGTAACAGCCTGAATTCAGGAACTGTCCTCTCCCCGGTCGTGTGAGTAGTCTGCCGTCCAATCGGATTATAAGAATGAGAGAATAAAGAGTGAATATGTGTGTGCGCACAAACTTCAACAACCCCAGCAAACGCAAAAGCCCTATAACATGACCTGCGCACCTAGCTTGTGTCTGTTGAGTCTGGTCGCCGTGGCCGAAGCCGTGGCCACCAACCAGCCAACCAAGCCACCTGCCTACCACGCTACAGTGCGGCCCTGGCTAAAGCTGCGGTAAATTTACAACTTAAATCGAAGGATCTCCTTGACAGCAATTAATATAATCACGCCAGTTGTTTTTCACTGCGGTGGCTTATGCCTACAGCTTTACGACAACCGTATAAATAACTTGCTTTATGTACAGAGCTTTAAGGTTTATTTTACGTTACAATATGTAGGTTTTGGTCGGAATTTATTGCAGAGAGGTGCTATTTGGCGGTTTGCCCTGGCGATTGTTAATCCGTTATTAGGTTTTCTTTGTGAACTATATTTTGTATGATACATAGATAAAATATTTGTACTCGCTGTTTAAAATTTTCCATGGGTTTTCTGACCTGGCCTTGCGGCTTAGAAGTTGCACCACCTCAACTCTGCGTGGGGTTTATGGGCATTACGTTCATTTACTTTTAACTTTTTTGTACCTGTTTCAAATAAATGTTTTTTCTTTTCTAGAATCTGTATTTTATTACACTATTGTGTAAAAATCGCATTGTTTGTCCTAAAAAGAGTAAATGGAGGCATTAATATATTTATTTTTAACGCGACCTTTAATGCTATTAACGCGACCTTTGCTCTGGCCTCTGCGGTAAAACCATCACTTACAATTACAGCATAACGGGTGCAGTAACCAGTAATTAATTGAAAATTTTAAAAAAACCTCGGTCCTCGGTTTTCACTTTTCACCACAACCACAACCACTGTTCCACTCGAAAAACATAAGACAAACATTAAAAAAATATATTATCCAACATCCGTACCAAACAAAATGCATAATAAGTAAATATAGTCCTTGATCCAATATACTAAGGACTCAAGAAAACTACCGAGTTATGTTCTCTTAAAAGGCTTAAGACAAGTTACTTCGTCTGAGATAAAGAACAATAAATGCTCGTTGCCGCAAGCCCATTAGCATCCTAATTACATCTAAGACTCCAGAACCATCCGATTTCGCAATAAAATCTCGGAGTTTACTTAACAAAGTGACAATTTCCAAGTTGGAACTACACTGGAGTGCACATTTTAAAAATGAAGATGGTACATGAGTTGTTCGAAATTAAGTTCAGTAGCTAGGCTGGGCAGCATGAAGCGTTTGGAAAACTACGTCGAGTATTCTCGTTATCCATACCGCAATGGTTAAAGACGAAATTTTTCCATCAGTGCTTCCTACTCGTCATGACCTATGGAGCTGAGGCGTAGACACTCACGATATGGTTGGTCCAGTTCAAAGTCGATCAGCGAGCTGTGGAAAGAGCTTTTCTCGGAGTTTCTTTGAAGGATAAGATTCGAAACGACTACATGCGACACGGAAATAAAGAATCGACATAGGTTAAAGAATTAGCAAGCTGAAGTGGCAATGGGCCGGCAATATCTCGCTAAGAACCGACAACCGTTGTGGTAAACGTGTTCTTGAGTAGAAACCGCGACTCGGCAAATGTAGTGTAGGACGCCCTCCAGCAATGTGGGATAACAACCTGCAAAAGACAGATAGATACAGGCAGATTCTGGATGCGGTAACCTGAAGACAGGGCGCTATGGCGTTCATTAGGGGAGGCCTATGTCCAGCAGCGGACTTATATATTTTTTTAAATGTAATTATCTATTCCTAAATAAATACATCCTAGTATTACAATCTAGTCTAAGACTAATAAGTAATTTAAATTTGACCTAAACTGCTAAAGTACTTGGATAATAATAAGTGAATGTGTCCATTATCTCTTTTCTTAATTTTTCTCTTTTTTTTTCTTCTCTTTACATTTCTTCTCTATTTTCTCCTATCTATGCCATGGTTTCGCTGCTTAATCTTAGTTTTGTATAACAGCCGAATCGATCATGTAAAATTGAGTTGGGCTAACTGGCAGAGAGGCTGGCGCAGGTGGGCGTTTACTGGCCCCTGAGATACAGTACCAACTAGTTCGGGGGACAGTAAGCCACCAGAGCTGTCCGACTCACTGACAGTGGCCTAATCCAACTACTACATACAGTTAGCTACAACTAGCTAACTCATAGGTAGCCTAAGATACAGGGTTCCTTCAATTATGGTCGTCTGGAAGAAATCTCTGCAAGGGATAAGACCGCCAATTGCAGGATATGATAGTTAGTCTATAAGAACTTCTTGTACCTACCTTAGACTAATCTTTCCTGCAATAAAGCTTTTTTATTATTATTATTATTTAATGTCTCTATTAAGGTGAAGACACTTTGTACATGTGTTCTTTATTATAGCACCCACTAATTTTCACTTATACAACACTAAACCAACTCAAAAGGTTTCGTCCTTTTCAGTCGTCTTAATATTTCTGTGTTGTCGAGGAGCTGGATAGCCTTGACAATCACGTGGTGATGAAGTCTCTGTTCGTGAGCTTCGGCAAACTTTTTGATAACACTAACAACAAGTTCCACTTTAAGGTCCCTGTGGAGGTCGTCGTTTCTAATGTACCATGGGGCATTAACGATGCCCCTCAGTACTTTACTACTAATATCGGTGATAGAGGAGATGATGAAGTTCAGTATCGTTTTGAGGAGTCAAATTACAAACAATAAATAAATCCTGTGTTTTCATAAAACAAGGTGTATCATAAAACTAGGTGTGTTCTTCGTGATACATCATTGGCTAAAACATCACGAAATTGTACTAAAACAAAAGTCATGTAACCAAGACTCATATAATTTTTTCTTAAAACCATTAAATACTTGCTTCTACTAAACTGCGCCTCTAATGATAATCAAATACAAAGAAAACATCTGACAAAAGGGTATTCCCCTATAAGGATTATTATCAGACCCAATTTATTATCCAAGCACAGAATTATCATTATAAAATGTTTACCCGCAACAGTAAAATCACAAAACAGTCTTAATTGGAGATATGATACCTTTAGCATTGGATAAACATATGTTAATTAAGGTAAAATCCCGGAAACCTTTCGAATTTGTTTTTACTAATATGATATGAAAATATGGAAGGCTATTCAGAATTTATTATATTCGTTCAAGGTCACGTTTATGCGTAATTTATGTAGACGGTGATTTGACGTTTTTGATTTTTAAACTTTAAAAAATATTTAAACAAAATTTACGATTACCGTAGGTACTTAAAATAATAATCATCATCATCATCATCAGCCTATATTAGTCCACTGCTGGACATAGGCCTCCCCTAATGAGCGCCATAGTGCCCTGTCTTCAGCTTGCCGCATCCAGCATCTGCCTGCAGTCTTTCGCAGATCGTCATCCCACCTGGCCGGAGGGGCTTAAAATAATACTACCAGGGAATCAGAAGAAGCTGCCAAGTTTGGTGATTATGGCAATAACCGTAATCAAAAATATGTCAAAACTAATATGTATGCGACATACATTCAGAGTAATTTGAGTAGGAATGTAGGACACGCTGAAAAAACGCGCGTCTTCCTGATGATAACGACGTCAATATCTTACAAATCTGCGAAACAGGGTTGGACAAACGAGATACTAGATATCAGTATTGCGAATATTCATATTTAATTATTGCACTCACTGATTTTAGGTCTTAGTATTTAAGTAATGTATAAGAGACACAATGGTACCCTAGCAGAGCGTGGCAATAGGTACTGAGAGTGGAGGTGGACCGGGTTTCTATAAGAATTTCTGGTTAGGTTTTAGCAGGAAAATATAATTCAATAACTTATGTTTTTAGTGAATATGTACGTTTTTATAATGTACTAGCTGCGCCCCGCGGCTTCGCCCCGTGAAAATTTATGATTCCAACTTTTTTAAATTTTTTCATAAGAACCTTTCCCTGACAATAACAAACACAACAAAGAAAGAATTAGCGAAATCGGTCAAGCCGTTCACGCGTGATGCCGTGACCAAGGAAAACGGGTTTCATTTATGATATAAATAATACACAGATTTTTTTTTATTCGAATATTATTCGATATTTTTAATCGAACCCGCAACCTTCTGCGCCGCAGGCGGACCTTCGCCCGCCGCGCCACATAAGCTAAGAACACTCGGGATAAAATTATCTATCACACAAAAACACTAAACGAAAATCGGTTCATCCGTTAGGGAGCTACGATACACAGATACACAGACAGTCACGTTAAATAAAACTTTTTAAACTTTCGCGATTTGTTAACATAGTTAATGATTATAGTGTAGTGTAGTGTGTCGTAATGTGAACTTGGACATTCCTGATTCTGAAGACGAATTGAGGGTAGTCGTGGATACTGCCGTCAATTCTCGGCGGTAACTCCGAGTACATCCAGTCGCCCCGTTACCACGATCGCTGTAACGCGGTAGAAACGTAGGGGAAATAAAACAAAAGGTACGCGATAAATACCCGATATAATCATTAACTAAGACACGTTAAACTTATAACACCCTCTCTTTTTGCGTCGGGGGTTAATAAAGTATCCAGTCTGTGTCGTTACAAGTCAGTCTTGCGACACACTCGCGACATTAGTATCCGTAATCTCGTTCTATCTACACGCCTTCCTTTTAGCTATATTATGCGCATATTATGTGCCTAAAGAGGCGTCAACAGACATCTTTCTTTTTTATTTTTGGAACAGATTTTTATCACCATCTCTCTTGTGAACTGTTGGATAATAGGGTTGTCCATGAAAAAACTTAGTTAATTTTTTTTATATAAGGAAAATCCTACACACAGCACCAGCAACATATAAATATAAAATGTATAATATCAAACTATTTTCATAAGACAAAGAAAAATATTGTTAATTTATGATCAAACAGTATTTAAGTACCAGTCAGCTGGTTCACAGAATACAAACTCTGCTTTGTTTGGGCTAAATGATGCTATATGTCCAGCTAATAATAAAAATGACATTTATTCACAAAGAAAATTATACTAGTATTTACAATTGAAACAATTGAGCTAACTGCCGACTGTTGCAAACAGTCTACAGATAGCTCAACTGATCCATATCAACACCAGTCGGAAGCGTCCCCAAGACGCTGGCTGCATTGCCACGCTGTATGGCAATGCTGATACGCTGTGCCAGATATTCACCAGCTCTCGGGTCACGCGTCGCTTCGACCAGACGCTCAGATAGTTTTTTGAAAACCCGAAGAGCCTCGGTACCCCACGGACCTAGGGTCTCGACTCCAAGGGGAGCAAATGTGTAGGCTCTGTCGAGACCTGCATATTTGCGCCTCTTGAGATCTTCGGCCAAATCTGCCGCCGCACCCGCCCTCACGGATGTCCTCGGAAGATGGGAAGGCGCAAGTCAAATTATATCCCAAAAATGTTTGACGTCCCCGGGACTTGAACCCCTGATTTGAGGGCTTACGCACAATAATAACAAAAACCTATTTTTTTTTAATAATAAAAATGGATATTTTATCTGAATATGAGACACCTTCTCTGGTGTCGAAGAGAGTCAATGATCAACTTCGGGTCGTAGTGGGATAGCCGGAATACGAGATTAAGTGCCAATTTGTCCAGATGCGCCCGAAACCCTTTACGATATCCCTGTTATACTTTCGCTAAAAAAAATTGAAACCTGATACTTATCAGAGCCCGTAGATATAAATAACTAATTCGTAACCTTATACTAATGTGTAGAGTAGTCCATCCGTGTGTCAATATGACACTGAACTACTATTATTAAGAAATCAAATTATATCCCAAAAATGTTTGACGTCCCCGGGACTTGAACCCCTGATTTGAGGGCTTACGCACAATAATAACAAATACCTATTTTTTTTTATATATATTTTTGTGTCAGATTATCTTTTTACAGAGAAAATTAGAGTAAACGAATAGATACAAATAAGAACGAGTACCTATACTTCCTTTTAATTTACCTGAGTAACTTATTACCTCCGTGTTTGGTAGGATGTACCGTTTATATTTACGGTGGAACGGTCGCGAAGGTCAATGATGCGTGAATATGCAATAAAATAGGTTCTTTTGATCAATGCGATACGATGATGAAAAAAATTGCTTGGTTACCTCAGAATTTATTCTACGTCGTAGCATGGAGCACAGCTACGACGTAGCACTACTGAGACGTAGCAGTTTTATGTTGAACTTTGGAAATTACTTCTTTTTTCTTGACTGCACAGGCAAAAGTTTATTACCAGACGCAACAGTGATTTAAGTAGCTCGCAAGTCACGATTTTTTTAACAGATTTTCGTTGACGAAAAGTCTTTATCTCATATCGGCATTTTAGCATACGGCTAGTGAAGTCATAAAAATAGGTAACAAAACAATTACGAGAGGTCTCTTATTCATGAATTGTATTAGGACTTCAAAAACTATGTTATGTATGTAGTATATTTTAAGCGTAGTATTATATTAAAAGTATTTATTTATAAAACATTCAAGAGCACACAGAACCCCTAATACTATCCAATGATCCTATCCATCCACGGTTGTCTGGTAGAGATCGCTCTTGAGCGATAAGACCGCCACTTCTCACTTAGTTTTTAAGCTGTTTTGCTGTATTGTTTCTATAAGTGTGCAATAAAGAATTTTCCATCTATCTATCTATCTAACTAGATCGTGTCGGAATCGTGTCTCCTCATCCAAATTGCTTAGCGAACAGAGTGATTTATATTGTTTATTTGTTTCTCTGAGGGAATGGATTATTATATTATGTTTGTTGCTTTATTGTTCGTGATTTATGCAGAGCTCGCACTATTTAGCCAAGTTATTAGGAAACAACCGTTAATTATAGGTATTGCAATGATACCTTTACATGAATTACAACAAAACAAAAATAAAATAAGTAAGACGTAAAGTAAAAAATATTTATTAGCAGCAAATACAAAAAAGTTTAGCTTAAACTATTATACTTACTATATCAAAAGTAACAAATAACCAAAACTTAACCTAAAACACATTTGTATATTTTGTAGTTTGCTGGATTATTTTAAATGTGATTTTCATTGGCTTCCTCACTAGGCTGAGCCTGTATCAAAAACAACATACTGGCGACTGGTAACTAATTAACATTAACTATCTATTACAGTTAAGGCTTACTAAACAATAAAATGGAAACGGACATAGGTATACAAATTTAACTAAAAATCATAATATGTTTTTTAGTTAAATTAGTATAGTTATGTCCGGTATTATCCGGGCCTTTTTTCACAAACGTTTTTTTACCGTAAAAGCTACGGTTAATTCGCGGTCGCCAGTGTTGTATGGATCACTATAGAAGCTGGTTGACACACAGGTTTTTTTTGCCATAAAAATGTTCAGTTATTTCGCCGTGTATAGGCACACAACAAGCTACCATAGTGATCATACAAAACTGACGATCGCGCCTACTTAAGACGAATTAGCCGTTGATTTTTACGGCCAAAAAACGATTTTTGTGTCCAAGAGCCCGTGCTTCCAGCTTCTGACTGCGAATTGTGTGTATATTTACTCAATTTTTCCAGACAAAAGTATCTTATACGAGAACAATAAAAACATGAAAAGTTCAAGACCTGTCAAGTCGGAAAAACGTAGGCGTGAAAAAACAACCAACTAATTTATTTTATTTTATATTAACAATATTCAGGAAATTAACATCTAACTTAATGAGTATGGTAGGTATGTTACTAAATACTGAAGGCTAATCAAAAATTTCCACAAAAAGCGACTGAATATAATACTAAACAAAGTTACAGGACGACTACGGAAGGTTAAAATATTACCTATCTAAAAGTTTGTCTACAGATAGGTTAGAAATTCCTACCAATTTTGGTTTGTTATATGCCTTAAGAAAATAATTAAGAAGATGTACCAAAAAATCTACCACTCACTATTCTTTTTAGTTTAGTAGGATTTTTGATTTGTTTGGTTATTTATTTATTAGTCTTTCTTTATTTTTTGTCACACTAATAAATTGGTTGTTTTTTGTGTAGAATACAGCAGATAATTTGCATACATCAACTAACAATTTCATTTTAGTATAGGCTGAATAGGCTGACATAATAAAGTAATATGAGATGTCATGATTCATCTCATACACGCACATTACGTAGATACCGAATGTACAGTCGCAGGCACTGGTGTTGATGCTATATCCTGGCTAAGGACGAAAAAAGACAGAGAAAGTGATTTATTTGCATGTATAGAATAACATAACATAACACTCATATTTATTTATTTATTTTTATTTATTTATTTATTTATTAAAAACACTTACACTATTTTTACAGGGGCCCCTAATGCAATAGTGTACTGCAATATTATAAATGCGAAAGTTTGGATGGATGTTTGTTACCTCTTCACGCCAAAACAACTGCATGGATCGGGCTGAAATTTTGCATGCAGGTAATTCTAATCCTGTAATCAGACATAGGTAACTTTTTATCCCATTAATCAGTTCCCATGGGATAGAAATCACCTTTAAACATTAATAGAAACAACGCGTGCGAAGCCGCGGGCATAAACTAGTATGAAATAAACTAAACCTAGCTTAACTAGAAAAAGGTAGATAGTAAGTAAGTACTAAATCATTTATTTCTCACTTAAAACACACACATACAATTGGTTTACATATTATTATTACAAATTTTCAAACTTTTATATTTTTGATGTGGCCACCACCTATTAATTTAGTTACTTATGTTACCATCAGTTCGGATAAGTCTGTTTTATTCCGAGCACTATTAGCCCTGGCGTGTTTCTGGCTTAAAGTTACCCAAAACAAAAATTGCTCATATACAGCTCACCGAACCGAACGCGTCGAAGGAATTGAATTTCAGAATTCGTCGTATGAAATCTTATCAAACCCGCATATTTTGTCCGTCACGGAATGTCAGAATTCATTTGTTTCAATTCGATTTCTTCGATTTCCGCAGCGTATTTGGTAAGGGAATGTACTACGTGCGTTAGTTTTGTCTCCTTGCCTGTACCGTTGATACATTTTGTCACAAAACATCTGTATTCACGTTCACACATGCGTAATTCATCATAATGTAGCCACGCCACGAGAATATTGCCAATTTCCGGAATACGCGACGAAGTAGCTCGCGGCTAATCTGTGGTGCTTTGTGTTCTCTCCGCACATGGTGTCTTTTAGCTATTTAATATTTATGCTATAGAGTAGCTTAATGTCGTTTGTTCTTGGAGGTACATTTTGTGTTGATGCTGTGTAGATGCGGTGTACAGTCACGCTCGTAAAAGTTTTGCAAAAGCGAATTTATAAAATTTTGTTCCAGAAACGTATATCACTATAACCACTATGAAAGAATGGTCTCTATGGAAACCTGGAAGAGGAAATGGAAAGCCTATGCTCTGCTTGCTAATCCACCACTTCACTTTACTCCACTGAGCTTGATTTTGGGCGGATACCTATGGATAACCGTAGCGGTCGCGGTGTAAGAATGTTAAATAAATAAATAAATAAATAATGCTGGACAATCCACACAACATCATCTAGCCCCAAGCTAAGCAGAACTTGTGTTATGGTACTAGATGACTGATATGCTTAAAATTACATGATGGCGATGATGTCCTCCCAGCTGAATTTCAACCACGGCCAGTCTCATTAGAGACTAGCCAGATGCGCAGGACACAGTGCACAAGTGTGTGCGCAAACATAGGTGCAGTCTCTGTTCCCTCACTCTCATAATCCGATGGGACGGCAGACGGACACGACCAGGGAGAGATCAAGCGCAGGACCAACGACTTAACGTGCTCTCCGCACGAGGGTGTAACACCGCCAACTTCCTGACTCCGGGCTGCTACTGTGAATTTTTCTTGCTTGAAAAACCCCAATAACAACTACTGGACCGACCATTCAATCTATTGGTTCAAATTTTAGAACCCAGGACCGGTTGTAATCAGCGGTTGTACAAGCTGACCGCTAAACCAACGAGGCAGTTAAAGTTTAGGTGTAAGAATAAACCCACATTGAGATAGAAGTTTAGTCTTATGTTTGGAGGCTACGCGCGTGGATGCCTTATAAGCCCCTCCACACTCGCGCGAATCACGCGCAATGCCGCGAACCACTTGCGAACTATGAGTGTGGATGCCATTCGGCTTTTTCAGAAGACTAATGGAACCTCACGAAGGGTAGGAGCTTCCTTCTGTGTATTTAACACCTTTGCGGCATGGATTTTGCCGTGGTAATACGGCAAAACTGCTGGAGAGGCATGTTCAGGAGTGGAGGTTATGTGAACTGTTGAAGATGTGTAGTACCTTTATTTCTTTTCATTTATTTATTTCACAAATAATTGTTACATTGTGTCGGAAATCGTAATTTTATTTAAAAAAAAACACCTGCTAAATACATTTAAAGTAAGTACGTAAGTACTTAAGTACTTTCTTTGTTCAACCTTATTTTAAAAGTGATCTTTGTTTTGTAACTATCGAGTGTCTAAGTTAGCACCTATAAGATTTAAGATTATTTATACATTAGATTTACGAGTAGTTTTGATGAATAAACTCCTTTTATTTTTCCTTATTTATTTATTTCTGGTGTTTTCATAGATACTTGAAAAGTTTTTAGAGCACTTCGCTCTAAAAACTTTTCAAGTATCTATGAAAACATTAAAATATTTAGGTACTGGATTGCTATAACAGCAGAAAATATACGAATTCGATATATCTAACCCCAGATCTATCTACTAGGAAGCAAGTTATTAGATTTAAACAATACGGATACAAGCACTGTAAATTTAGACAGCACACGTCGAGCTTAAAGCAAACAGCGCCAGAGGATCCGTAGATTCAATTGTAGCTCAAACATGGACATGTTCACTTATTGTACGCCAGGTGTAGATTCTGGAATATTGGGCTACCATTGTTGCTAAAAATACAAAGGCTTTTTAGCGCCAACTGTAAAAATACTAGCGCTGCCAGTGTGTTATTTTAGGTTATTTTATGCTATCAATTTTGGCCAGATGCGTGACGTGAAAGTCTACACATAATACGTGGGTC
The DNA here is from genome assembly GCA_963564075.1 of Eupithecia subfuscata. NCBI lineage: Eukaryota > Metazoa > Arthropoda > Insecta > Lepidoptera > Geometridae > Eupithecia > Eupithecia subfuscata. The sequence continues at coordinate 15,254,502 of OY751100.1, read as the reverse complement.
CAAGTATAATTTCTAAAGGTACGTCCAGACGACCAGATTAAAACTACAGATAAAAATATGATCCAGATAGAACTATCCAGATGAAAACTACACATAGAAATATATCCAGATAGAGAACTACACATAGAAATCTGGACGTCTAGAGGTACCTTTAGACGTTATACGTTGACTCAAACCACTGGTTCTTAATTAAGTAGGTATTTATTATTAATTATCGATAAAAAATCATAAGGAATAGTAAGACAGCAAAGGGAGTCTGGATAACAGCAAAAGTTGTTGGAGTGGCATTAAATGGCAATAAAACAGAGGGCAAGACAAAACTATAGATACAGAACAAGGTTTCATCTGTCCATGCATGAAAGTATTTATATTACAGACCGATTTTATATATTAGATCCGTACCTGAGTGGCTTCCGAACGGCAAAGTGAGGTTTTAATCAATTTAAAATCTTATTTAAGCCGTTCTCAGTGTTTAGTATGGGTTGTACGCATTATTTTACGAATACTTCCGTCGTTTTCGAGTCCTTTCTTTACATTTTCTTCCTCTACCTACATGCGAGGACACTAAATGGTTATCAGTTATATTATGTAAGTTTGTTTATAAAGTGTGTAAAACTCTTTGTTCTCCGTATAATGTCCGTATACAACAAAATAAATAAAATTTAACGCCTTGCAACACCCGGATCAAGAGGATCTATCGAGGTTTTTCGTAGTATGACAACGATCCAATCGTTTCTTACTTCTTCTTCTTGTTTGATTGATGGCTTCTGCGTCAGGTTTGACACAATTTTGCCAAAATCGCTTCTTACAAACTCTATGATAGTTTTTGAATGATTTTGAGTGATTTGTTGCACTTTGATATAGCAGCGGCAGCACGTTTGCGCCATTGTTGTTATCAAAGTAAGTAGATAGTGCACTACCAACATAGCTTGGTCATAGAAATCATCATCATCATCATCAGCCTATATTAGTCCACAGCTGGACATAGGCCTCCCCTAATGAGCGCCATAGCGCCCTGTCTTCAGCTTGCCGCATCCAGCATCTGCCTGCAGTCTTTTGCAGATCGTCATACCACCTGGCCGGAAGGCTTCCTACACTACGTTTGCCGAGTCGTGGTCTCCACTCAAGAACACGTTTACCCCAGCGGTTGTCGGTTCTTCGCGAGATATGACCGGCCCACTGCCACTTCAGCTTGCTAATTCTTTGAGCTATGTCGATAACTTTGGTTCTCTGTCGGATGTATTCGTTACGAATTCTATCCTTCAGAGAGACTCCGAGCATAGCTCTTTCCATAGCTCGCTGAGCGACTTTGAACAGGAGAAATATGAACCTTCAATTTGATGTTTTAAAAAAATGAGAACACACAGGAAAATTCACTCACAACATGGTACTTGCACCGAATCTAAGTTTTTCCCTTGCGATCTATGACCGTATAAAGTCTAACCCAAACACGTCAATTATAGAAGTAAAACACGCTGACTCAACAATTCTCTTGATTTCGAATCCAAAAACGAATCAATGTGTGAGTTGACAAGCATATTTATAATTTCAGTGCTTTCACGCATACGAGTGCACGAACACCAATAGTAAAATGAGACGTATTTGTCGCATTTCTTTGGTTACATCGTGTTTGTGTCTACTACCATTCCAGCCCTTTTTTGTGTAATACATCAATGGTTCTCGCTTACTTTTATCGAATGTTTTTTGTATTAACTCGGACTAACGAGAAACGTTTTTAGGCAGCCACATCCCAAAAACCTTTTCAAAATGTTGAGATTAGCAACTTTTCACCATTTATCTTGATGAATTAGAATTCCGCAGAAACCGAAGCTATAAAAGCGTCTGGCTGTGGTCTAGCCATTCAATCTCTATTCAAGTACCTATTCTTTAGAGCCAGTTTAGACGAGCAACTATACAGGGTTACTGGTAATTCACTGACACTGCGTGAACTGCGGCTCCTGCCCATCATCACGTTCGTGAAGACGTCAATAACCCTGTATAACCCGTCCACAACATATTATAATCGCAAACGTCCTTGGTAGTGGCAGATTTGACAGCCTGTACAAGCCTAAACATGGTCTAGGCTCACCACGCCTCTTTCAACTACACGGACGGACCACAAATAAAAAAATATAATAGTCTTTTATTTCATTGCCATTCCTAATACATACACAACATATACAACACGGACATAGTGAGAAGGTTCAAAAGAACTAAACCTTTTGAGTTAGTGTAGTGATCGTTATAGTGAAAGTGCATATTAAGTGCTATTTTAAAGAACACATGAACCAAGTGTCTTCCCCTTAAATAGAGACAATAAGAAAAGTGCCGATGGACACGTTCTTAGTGATATGTTATTATAAAATTAAGTTAAAACAAAATTACCCATTAGTCAAATCTTTGGCTAGATTGTAATGTTATTCTAGTGTATTTAAATATGTATACTATATGTATGCTATAGTAAAAAAAAATAAAATCCTAATACATACATTTTAGATTTGAAAATGTTTATAACAGTAGTTTTTCACTGGACGGACCATAACGTGACTTAAAAATCTAACTAAATCACAACTGATCTTATACGGAACGGGACTAAGTGCTTTGTATGGGTTGTGCGCATTATCTTACGAATACTCTACGTTTTCGAGTCCTTCCTATACATTTAGCGTACCATCATTCAAATCAAGCTAAGCTTTCTTCTTCTAAGACGTAGGAAATGGTTCTCGAAAACTTTTATCGTCTTCCTATTGTATCCAGTGTCAGTACTAAGCGTATTGAACACGAGATAATATGACATATTAGAATACCCAAAGACACGAAATGCGCATGAAACTATGCCGAAATATTGGAAAGCTCAAAGCTCAAATCATGGTAAATATCCTTTAAACCAGACTCAGCTTTACTAACTTTAGTTGTGATATAAACAAAAAGCACTATTCCCTGCAGTCAATAGCCCGTCTGCACCGAGCTAGGAATCGTGAGATGCAACTCAACGGCTAGTTTGCAAAGAACATTTTATTTTTACTGCCGATTTCCAGCTCGAAGCGATTCCCGTCCGCACTCAAGAACAGACTATTTACATTCGTTTAGTTACTTACTTCTGCTTTAAAGGAAGCCTATGTGTTATTTCTGGGTGCATTGCGTGTGTGGTTGCTAAGTTTTTTCTTATGAAATTTGTATTCTGTATAATAAATTAATAATTTGGAGTGTTTTAAAAAACTATGAATCGACTTCAAAGAACAATGGCAACTTTCCCTTATGGTTTGTCCCAAAAATTTGAGGAAAGATAAGAAATATACCATTCGATTCGTCTCAAAATTTTAAGGAACTCTGCATTTTTAGTTTTTCCGAGATTATTCCAGAAAAAATTAAATATTTTTTTGAAAATTGGCAGAATAATTTCCTATCCTTGGTTCATCTCTTCATTGCAAATGGCGGCGGGGTGAAAAAAGGTTTCAATTCTAGAGGTTAGTTCCAGTTAGGGGCAGGATTAAAACCAACCTCCTTTTTTCAGTTGGTAGGTAGAATAGAGTAGGTTTATCGGCCATGGACGAAAATAGCTAGGTCTTAGGCCCTGCTACATTTTTGGATAGAGATTTCCTAACTTTTTAAGTAGGTAGTACCCTTAGCCTATACCTACCTAGCCCAGCCTAACCTAAACCAGCTCAGGTGTCAATGTGTTCCAAGAACGTGTCGCCTACCTGTTCAAATAAAATTGATAGGTACCTAATGAGCGCCATATCGCCCAGTCTTCAGCTTGCCGCATCCAGCATCTCCCTACCAATTGCGTCCTACACTACGTTTGCCGAGTCGCAGTCTCCACTAAAGACAAGAACACGTTTGCTTTTCGATTCTTAACTTACGATATAATATATTAATTTTAAATACTTTATTTACAAAGAAAATAAGTGCAATCAAATACCTACCTAATAATTTATATTATATAAAAAGACGCGGCAACAGAGTGAATTTTAGGTTAAGTATGGGCGGTTTGTTTACAAACATTCTAAATCGAGTTTGGCTAGTGTATATGCATAAGATAAGAAAACATACCAACTAGCACGGTAATATTATAGGATAATATTACCTTGCAACTAGGTAACTGGTCAGTGGAATCGTATAATTTTATTAATATGCGCAGGCAAACTCATAGATGAAATATTTTTTATCTTGGTGCTAAATTATACATTTTCAAGAATGCTTAGGTAAGTACAGTATATCAATTCTTGGGGTTAGTTTCTTTCAATTCTTAGTAAGTTTTTCCATTATCTGTGAGGTAGCGCTACCGAGTAGGTAAGTATTGTTATTCGGTTTCCTCTCTATCGTCATTTAGATAGGTACCTAAAATACCTGAAAAATAAACACATCGATACTATAATATTATAAAGAGGAAAGATTTGATTGTTTGTATGTTTGTATTGAATAGGCTCCGAAACTACTGAATCGATTTGAAAAATTCTTTCATTGCTATGAAGTTTACTTTTCAGGGAGTGACATGGGTTATATTTCCCGGAATTCCCACGGGAACAGGAATTACGCGGGTGAAACCGCGAGGCGATCGTCTAGTTATTTATAAAAGGAAAGGAATGTTCAATGTTTGTAAGACCTATTACTAAAATGTATGGGAGAATTTTAGTAACGATAGCTAGGTAGGTACAATACAAACACTGCACATATGTAGGTACCATAGAAATCTAAATTGTTATTTAGATTTCTATGGTAGGTACTTACGGAGTATTAGATAAGTACTACTAACTTTTACTAGGTATGCATAATTTTATGTAGACTAGGCACATACCGACAATCTTACGAAGTAGGTAGGTAGGTGAACAATGAAAACAAAATAAACTCTCGATGTACAATAACTTACAATGGCGAAGGGTAGGTACCTATGTAGTTCTTTAGCACCCAAGAAAGAAAATATATTCTTTGAAACAAGTTTCTTTGCTACTACAACTTTTTGTGAAATCACTCTCACAAACACTTGGGCACAGATATTATAATACTATATTGGGTAAGGATAGAAGGTTCACCTGTAGTATTATTTTGAAAATCATTTTGTCAACAAACACATTACAAAAGCGCGCGGATTGGACCACAGAATAATAATGACAGGCAGAGTTGGTAGTGCTGTCAATGATTGAATTGAATGTCAAAAACAAAATGGCGGATTCTACGAGTTTTTATCACCCTAGCTTCGCCCAAATTGCTATTCATCCACATTTTCAAAAATTAATTTAATTTTTCCTGCAATAATTATGGAAAAACTAAATATACAGTTTTATTCAGAATTTCCGGAGCTATCGATTGATACCCGTGGGATCTTTCCTCATGATAGCTCATAATTCTTGCCATTGTTCTTTATATAGGACCAATTTCGAGGTATCAAAAAAAAATCAAAATGGGACTACTCTGTAAATACACGTAGTTATGCGTGGTCGTATGTTACAATCCGTGAGTGAACAATCAATCATCCCCTGTTTTCCTACCCTTAGGGTTTGATTTTTTATTTCAAATTTAATTGGGACCAATTTCGGAGTAAACCCTTTCTAACAAAAGAAGAATTATCGAAATCAGACAACTTTGTAAAAAATACGCGTCGACTTGAGAACCTCGACCGTTTTTCGTCTGTTGAAAAGTAGCTCTTGTCTCTCCATTTGTCTGTTAATTTTGCAGGCCTCAACGGCTGAAAGGATCTTCGTGAAATTTGGCAAGGATATAGATTATATCCCGAGGAAGGACAGGGCCTACTTTTTATCCCGAAAAGATGCGTGCGATGCCGTGGAAAGAATAGTTGGCTTAAAATTGAAAATTGTGGTTATATTACTTACTGGGCCTTCCAAGGTCACTACATTTAACTTTTAAATGGTTCAGTACCTTTTTCTGTTAGTTTACGTGTGGTTGTTAGTTTTCTTGTTACTCGATTTTCTTATAATATTCTTCAGCGAATGCTTAACATACGGTTTTACGGTCCATAAAAGAAATTCACCAAAATATTTCTAGGAAAGCTGTAGATCTAAAGCCACAGGCAATAAACATAACGTTTTATCGCAGACAGGTAGATAGGCAAATCCATAATCCATTGGATGTGAGCCAGAACGGCGTAGGAAATTGAGATATTTATCTTTATGCCTTCTAGAAGTGTCTTTGATTCCACGGCAATCATATAACCTTGAAAGGTAGACCTATGACTAGGATTAAGGTGGCGGTTCGCTGCGACAAAAACAAGAGACAGGAACCGATCTGCTGACGCGCCCGAAGCTTACCATTTCAATGCCAATAAATTCCGTTTCCTCCCACCTGTTCTGTTGAGTAGTTCTGTTGACAGAACTACTGGGTTTTTCTTCCCATTAGTTCTGTGACTTAAAAGACTATGCTTTACACGTGACTTTTATTTTTACTATTCCCACCTGTTCTGTTGAGTACCTGCCTACTTCCCTGTCTCACTTACGCATGCCAGACGTGGTCTCTAACCGCACAGAACATCAAACGACTAAAAGTTTGCCAAAGAGCGATAGAAAGGAGTTTTCTGGGCCTTAAACTAAGAGATAAAACTAAGAACATAGATATAAGAAAAAAAAACGAAAGCAAAAGACGTGGTACAAAAAGTTCTATCTCTAAAATGGAAATGGGCGGGGCACATCCAGATCCAACGAGAGATGATCCAAAGCTATAATGAATTGGTACCCAGTAAACAAGAAACTAAGAAAAGGAAGACCCGTAAAACGATGGGACGATGACATCGTAAAAATAGCAGGGAAGACATGGAGTAGAGTAGCTAGAGATCGAGGAAGATGGAAGGAGCTGGAGGAGGCTTTCACCGCTGAAAGCGGTACTCACATAATATGAGAGAGAATAATATGTATTTTAGTATTTAAGTGTGAGAAATAAAAGCTGTTTTATTTTATTTATTTTATTTTATCTGTTGAGTAGTTCTGTTGACAGAACCACTGGCACTACTTGACAGAAGTCTTCCCTCTAATGAGCGCCATAGCGCCCTGTCTTCAGCTTGCCGCATCCAGCATCTGCCTGCAGTATTTTGCAGGTCGTCATACCACCTGGCCGGAAGGCGACCACTACGTATGCCGAGTCGCAGTCTCCACTCGAGAACGGGTGGGCCGTTGTAGGTTCATCGCGAGATATGACCGGCCCACCGCCACTGACACCGGGAGGTATAGAACAGAACAATTACTAGCCAAGACTATTGAGTTTAAATAGGTAGCTACAGCACCATAGAGCAGTTCTGAAACTCCAGTTGGATTGACCCATTGCATTGGATCAATAAACAAGCCATGAAGCAAGCCATGCAGGAATTCTTCTCAATTGTATAACTTAACACTGTCTGTCGACGATTTTCCGTTTGTATTACCAAACAAATATCTCCGTCTGTCTAGGCGGAAACCCGTTTTTTGTCTCTCAGTATCGCACGAGAATGAAAGACCTTTTGTCGTTCATTCTTGTGCGAGATTGATGGTAATGGAACTATGGTCTTGGTCTCCAGTTTCTGTCGCAGCTCGAAACGCCACCTTTACATAAAATGCGACGCGACGTGGGCCATTAAAACTGAGCCCCATGTCACACGTGTTTCCGATCATTGAAATTTATTACCTAACGCATGATTTGCACGCGTCCATTTGGAAAACTAGTTACATCGGCAGCGACACCTTATAGCTGGAAATGTAAACTAGAAGCATCTATGTACTTACTGTGCACAGGACATATAGTGCACAAGTGTGGGCGCAAACACAGGTGCACTCTCTATTTCCTCACTCTTATAATCCGCCATCGGATTGGAGACCTGGGAGAGATCAGGCGCAGGACCAACGGCTTAACGTGCTATCTGAGGGACGAGGAAAACCGCACGCTGCACATTATCACACTAATATTATAAATCCGAAAGTTTAGATGTATGGATGTTTGTTACCTCTTCACGATCCGATCGGGCTGAAATTTTGCGTACAGGTAATTCTAATCCTGGAATCAAACTTATTATCCCTTAAAACAGCTCCCATGGAATAGAAATCACCTGTATACGTCTCTATAGAAACAACGCGTGCGAAGCCGCGGGCAGAAACTAGTATTACATAAAGCAATGTTTCAGGACTGATAAAAGATTACTGCAAGCCTGTATTATTTTTGGTTACGACGTGGTATTTTGCCCGCAGAGGCTTACGAAAAAGTTTTCACTTTTTCGTATCAAGAACAACTGTCAAAGTACAAAATAAAAATTGAGTTTACTGTTGAGTACTGTAGTTTTTATTGTTCTCTTTGGTTTCCTTCTCTCAAGGGGGAAAACTGGAATTCATTTTTTTGGAGTTCAGTTTACCCCCTTGAGAAAAATTTTTCAAGGGGGAAAACTGGCACGCGAAAAATCAGCAAGGGGGAAAACTGGACAAAAAAAATGAATTCCAGTTTTCCCCCTTAAGGGGGATTTGTCCAGGGGGAAAACTGGAATAACCCAAAATATCGCATCTAAGTCTTTTTTATTAGTCTTCTTTGGTTTTATCTAGAACAAAAGCAACCAAAATCTAGGTAGCTATCTGTATAACTACCGCGCACGGCTTTACACACGTTATTTCAGGATAAGAGGTAGCCAATAAGCAATTAGCATTGCCATTAAACGTGGCAATGCTGCCAGCAGTTTGGGCACTCTGCCTTCTGGCTTAGATTTTCAGGAAATTGATGTATTTGTAGTTATATACTTGTTGCATCTTGCCCCATAATGTAAAATTTCCGCCAAATTCGTTTAGTAGTTTTGGCGTGAAGAAGTTACAAACATTCAAACTTTCGCATGAACAAGATTAATGTGATAATAATGCAGATTACTTTACTTCAATCTCTAAATCCTAGAAACAACGCCTTTGATTTGCCTTTCCCTTTGCTTTCGTAACAAATGCTTTCGTAACATTAGCGTGACCGTACGAAAGTTAGCTCCTCATTGGGGTACGTACAGATTGGTATAGAGCCCACACCTTACTATAATGGTTCTTTAATTAGCCGCTGCTCCAAATTACAAGGCAAAACAAACTTTGTCCAAGTGGGTAGAGTTGAAGAAATTGATCGTTAGAACTCTTTTCATACAAACAGTGTAAGAGAATTACACTACACATAAGCTTTGCTTAGCTTGGGGCTAGATGATGCTGTGTGGATTGTCCAGCATTATTTATTTAAATAAGCTACCCTTTGGCTCGGATGGTGCCATAGTGGCCCGAAATATTTAAAAAGGATGCTTTTTCTTTTTCAACATTTTTCATGTTGATAATTGAAGAGATAGACGACACACAAAGTTGCAGGCACATGAGAAAAAAAAGAAAAACTCTCTTTTTTGCATACAAAGTAAAACTGCGTTCCCGTAGTGTAGGTACTACCAAAAAACCTTCGACCTTTGCGGCAACGCGACACCATATCCTCCATTTTGTTTGCGTGAAACCTTGCTTACTGAATGCCAAATTTTATAATTTGGCGTTGAGTAAGCAAGGAGTTGAGTATCGGATAAGATCTAACTAAATTACTAAAAAGAGACCTAACCTTTGTATTAAAATTGCGTTGTAAAGCACATGCTAAAAACAATAGAACACATAATTTTCTTGGCAAGGCGTCGAGGCAGGCCTAAATATCTTAAACTTGGACTATCAATCATGATCAGGGTCCCCAAAGTTGGCATTGTGGGTCTCGCGGACCCAGACTTGGTCCGATTATCCCGTTTATTATTTGGACTCTTTTGTCAACTTCCCGGGAGATTTTATCGGGACCTTTTCAATGGGACAAGTGAGGCCGTAGATATTGCGGAGTGAAAATGTCTATTTAGTTTTATTTTATTTAATGTGGCTTGGTTACTTTTGTTTCGTAAATTAAAAGAGGGATGAAATAGTCTTTTATCTTAGTCAGTTATAGTGAACTTTATCAGGATAAGAATTCGTTCCTTTGTGTTTATTCACAACTAGTTTCTGCCCGCGGGTTAGCTCGCGTTATTCCTGGATAAAAGTGGCCTCTGTCGTTCCGCATACAATTTGCCCTTGGCAAACTTCACAATGTTTTGGCGTGAGAAGTAACACATAGACAGAGTTACTTTCTCTTTAATAACAATTGGTATGGATAAATTCTATACATAGTCGATATAAACTCTCTCATATGTAAAAAGCTTAAGATGGACAAAAGTCAAAACGAATCTATAGCCATACCTACTTAGTCAGATCATTCGCGAAAAAGATAGGCAATGATTATATAAACTGACATACAACTTTATGTATCCTACTGATATTATAAAGCCGAAAGTTTCTGAAATCTGAATTTTTGATACCTAGGATCTCCAAAACTACTGCACGGATCATGATGAAATTTGGCGTACATTTAGAGCATGGCTTAACTTAGATAGTAGGCTACTTATTATAGCAAAAATACGCGTGCGAATCCGCGGGCAGAAGCTAGTAATATTATAGAGACCAAAGTTTGTGTAATCTGAATTTTTGTTACCTAGGATCTCCAAAACTACTGCACGGATCAAGATGAAATTTCGCGTGCATTTAGAACATAGCCTAACTTAGATAAAAGGCTACTTTATGAAAATATGCGTGCGAAGCCGCAGGCAGAAGCTAGTTTTATATAAACTCATATAATCATTGCCTATCTTCTTACCTAAATAGATCTACATAGCTCTGGTCATTTCCATTTATCCACGACCAGACGCCGTCTCTACATGTGACAAATGGGAATTGTTTTGAAAATTTGTCCCAGTCGACACTACTGACAAATAGTTCTAGTGTCAAAAGAAACACACATTTTTCAGGTGGACTGGATATGTTCCCTGTTACATTTGGTGGCTGCTGTGTAAGCAATATGGAAGCTTTAGATATTATAAGATAGTTTTTCCTTTGTTTCCGAAAGTGCGGAAACACCTTTTGTTTTTGTGCGCGATAATTGCGGTAATAAGCTTACCCAACTGACCAATGTAGATAATACTAAGGTGTCGTAGTCATCGTTTCTCTTTGTGTTTTTATTTTATTTATAGCTCTTCTCTATATGGGTACCTAATGTCGGTAAAATTCTTTTAAGAGAATGTTAAATGGTTTTAACCCCCAACGCAAAAAGAGAGGGGTGTTAAAAGTTGAACGTGTCTGTCTGTGTACCTGTCTGTGGTATCGTAGCTCCCAAACGTATGAACCGATTTTCGTTTAATTTTTTTTGTGTTATGGATAATTTTATTCCGATTGTTCTGAACCATGTTTCATGAAAATTTGTCGGTGGGTTTTTGAATTTTTTTTTCTTGTTACCAATGCAATGTCAATTAAAAGTTTCTGCGCGGCTTCGCGCGCGTTGTTTTGTTTTATTTATATTTTTATCTTTCCATCCATCCAAACTTTCGCATTTATAATATTAGTGTGATAATGTGATCTGATCACTTGCACACCTACACCATGCGTAAGGCCAAAACATTTAGTGACTACAAAACTTTAGTAGCAAAAGAAAATGCTTTTAGAAATTGCTGGAGCCTTCTTCATCTAAAGAAAGGTATTTTTCAATAAACTTGGCAACAGGAAAGTTCAAATAGAAATTGTCTTTCGCTACTCAAATAGATAAAAACGGCATGTGATCTAAGAGTGAGACGAAATTGGCAGTCTCGCAGGTGCGCCAATGTCGATAAAAAAACAAACTTCTGTTTCGCTATGTGCAGGGAAAATTGGTTCAGGTTGTGAGCTCAAGAGGTTAGGTGTTGTGTCAGCACAAATATTGTTAGGTGTACTCCTTACCTGAACTTAGAAAGCAATGAAGTTTGACGACCTTTGTACTTTTATCCAGATAATTGTATCCGCTCTACTGAATGATGCGACATTATATTAAGGTTAGTTTTGGGTATAATTTAGTTTTAAGTAGGTAGTTAGTTCGTTAAATTACGGGACTGATATAGTCATCAATGACTCAAAGTCCCCTAAATAAATATAAATAAAAAAAACGTTTGTATTTGTACAAAACATTCGTAGCGCCTTCTGTAGTCGAGTGGGTTTAACGGTTTTAGGATTGATAAGTCTTAGCAGTTCAAGCCTCTACCCCATAGCCGCGATTTTGAAGCGTGTTTTGCGTCGCGCGATTTGTTGCGATTTTATAGCGCAATTCCTTACACACAGCTGCGTTTTTGTTAGCGCGATTTCTAGACGCTGCGCGTCACCAACCCCGAAACGCAAGACGCAAGACGCAGCTGTGTGTAAAATGGCATGTCTCCTTACACAAAATGTTCCTGCGGAAAAGCGTCGTCCAACTTCTATCGCGTCGATAAAATCGCAGCTGTGTAAAATCGTATGCGTCTTAGTACAAAATGTACTGCAAACAAATATCGCAACAAATCGCGCGACACAAGATGCGCTTCAAAATCGCAGCTGTGGGGTAGGCTTTATGTGATTTTGTGTGTCTCACACAGGGTTTCGTAGTCTTCATTTGGCTTCGCGCGCATTTTTGGAATAAAAAGCAGCCTGTATGTTATTCCAGGTCCAGATATTTTTGTGTGCAAATTTCAGCTCGAATCATCCAGTAGTTTTGGCGTTGTCTTCCTTCAAACATCTTCCCATCGGCACAAACCATCACCTTTGCAATAAATAAATAAACAATGCTGGACAATTCACACAGCATTATCTAGCCCCAAGCAGAGCTTGTGTTATACGGTAGGTACTAGTTAACTGATATACTAAATACCATACACTACATAGATAGATATTTTTTATTATACATAGAAAACATCCAGAACGCCCTGGACAAATGTCTGCAGATCGTACAAACATTTGTCCTGAGGCGGGAATCAAACCCGCAACCTCCTGCGTCGCAGGCGGACCTTCGCCCGCTGCGCCATAGAGAACCTCAAAATTAGTTAGCAATATTAGTTGGATTAGTAGGATAGGGCTAGATTAGTAGAATACTAGTAAGTTATTGATGTGGGTCTGAATCTAGTTGATTATATTCAGTAGAAATATAGCTGTATTGCTATAGCGAAATCCACCAGAAGGTGTAAGGGAGCTATGTTTCTATTGCGCATACCGGGTAAAACGGGGTGATTGGAGACTTAGGGTGAATGGAAATACTGGAGCAATACATCCTCTTGCAGAGGTCAGATCAACTGACACAGAAGGTCAACAGTCACGGAGTAAGGATACTTCCACTGCTACCAGCCTTTCTTGTCTTGCTCTAGTGTTTCGTCCATTTTTATTCATCCTGGACTCGTGTAGTCTCTATTCACCCCGTTTTACCTGATTATTTAAGTAGGCCTGGTGTCCAGATAATGTTTCTTAGTTTTGGGGCAAGATTCTACCTACTATGCTGTAATTGACTCAACGTAAGCGGCGACCTGGGCTGAAAAGTTGGGGGCACTGAAACTTCCAAATAGGTAGGTAGGTACTTATATGAGGGTTATTCCAGTTTTCCCCCTTGACAAATCCCCTTTAAGGGGGAAAACTGGAATTCATTTTTTTGGAGTCCAGTTTTCCCCCTTGAGAATTTTTTTTCAAGGGGGAAAACTAAAAATCAGAAAATAAGTGGTAAACCATCAACATTGTTACATAATAAATAATTAATAAATAATTTAGTATATTTGTGTTACATAATAGTATATTGATACATAATAGTATACAATAGTAAATGGCAATATACATCAGTTTGATTTATCATACCAATAAGAGATTTTAGAGTACATATAATCCAGTCTGTGACTAATTCTGATTTTTCAAAATTATCAGACATATCTAAATAGGCTTCTGTCACTAGCTTCTGCCTCCGGGTTGGCACTTGTTTTCTGGATATAAAGTATGTTATGTATAAGTAACGTTTGTTATTCTAGATCTAAATCGAAATCTCTACAAAATTTCAGCTTGCTCCTTTTGTAGTTTTATCTAACAACTTTACATATTCACGAATTTTCGCCTGTATTATATTATTAGAAATTTTATAACTTAGATTGTAAGAATTCAATAAATTATTATATTATATTACATTATCTGTCACAACGCATCAGCATTGCCATACAGCGGTGCAATGCAGCCAGCTGCAGCGTCTTGGGGACGCTTCCGACTGGTATTGATATGGATCAGTTGAGCTAGATGTAGATTGTTTGCAACAGTCTGCAGTTAGCTCAATTGTTTCAATTGTAAATACTAGTGTTATTTTCTTTGTGAATAAAGGCTATAATTATTAAAAAAAAAACTTATGAGTTAATGAAATAATTTTGTTTCGATTTTATTTATGAAGCAAATATAATCTTAGAACTCATTTACTAAGAAATTTTTATAAGTCTATTACCCAGACATCTTGAGATGACCTAGAATAAATCAGTGTCAATATAACCGAGTAATAAGGCGTATGTCGCCCGACTAATAATAGCCTAACTTTGCTTAGGCGGGCGGGATGTAGGGCGGCTGTGGTGAGGCTGTTGTATAAACTTTAGTTTAGCACTAAAATTAAATTAGGGAACGCCACAGTATCAACGAGCGCGCAATCAGAATAGGATGGAACTATTTCGAACTAAAGTTTGTAACAACCTACTAGACAATACCTACTCGCTCCTAGTTTCAAACTGGATGCTTAGTATGAATGTGCAAAATACGAATACATAAATAAATTTCTTAAATAATACTGGACTATCCACACAGCATCATCTAGCCCCAAGCTAAGCAGAGCTTGTGTTATGGGTACTAGATGACTGATATAATTAATATAATATATTACATAGATATATATTTTTTATTATACATAGAAACGACCAGAACACCCGGAACAAATATTTGTAGATCGTACAAACATTTGTCCCAAGGCGGGAATCGAACCCGCAACCTCCCGCGCCGCAGACGGACCTTCGCCCACCGCGCCACCGAGGTCGTCTACACGAATATAATACGAAGCTAGTTATTGTGACCGCGATAGACTTTAACTTCTATCTCGCTTGCGTACATGTAGAAAGAATGAGACGTAAATATACTCCGTAAAAATAATCTCTCAAAACTATTCGAAAAATATAATCGAAATTCAAAGAAAAAAATTGGTTGTCTGTAAAGTCGGTTTACTGACGATAGTTGAACGTGACAACGTCTTAAGAAAATACTGATGGAATGGTAGCATTTTTCAAAAGAAAATTTTAATTTCATTTTTCTTTCTGCTTCTTTCTTTCTTCACTTGATATTCGATCAAAACATGTAAATGTACTATATAGTATAGCAGCTGTCCACGCAGACGCATCGCTCACTCAAGTAGGAGAGAGACGGATGTCGAACGCTGCCGAACGCAAAGGCCGATTGTGCTTCTTTGTCGCTCGTTCCGCGCTCTCGCTTGCACTTCAAGCCTTACATGGAACGCCTCAGAGCGAGGTAACGCCTCAGAGCGAGGTAACGCCTCAGAGCGAGGTAACGCCTCAGAGCGAGGTAACGCCCGCATGAGTCATGTTTTTTCGTGCGTGCAGCCGGCTCTATCGAATTATAAGACGTTGTCACGTCAAACATCTATCGCTGTCAAACTACGAGAAGTAGTTCCTCTCCATCCGGTATAGGGGCTGCAAACCGTCAAATGTTCGGAAACAAAAACTTTTTTCGTTATCGTAAAGTAAACTTATGCACAACCAATACTGCGGACGGATATTTACTTTGACGAGGTTCCATCCCATTATGACAACGTGTGGATTGTATGAGCAACGTGACGTAATATATTCACTTTGACAAGGTTCCGTCCCATTTTGATAGCGCGCAGACCTACACGTATTATTTGAACTAATATCAGATAATACTTACACAACTAGAATGCTACTAACACACGCTTTATTGTTACAGAGCATGGAACAGAAATACACTTGCGAGCTTTAAACTGGAATCGCTTCAAGGGTTGTTCAAGACTAATTTTTACAATTTCTTTGCAGTGAACTATGAGTTAAGTTATGTTTTCCCTTACGCAGGATTTATTGGCGACGATAATTTTGATTTAATGCACGATAATGTCCGCTGCCACACCGCAGCAGTGACTAGACAGTACCGACAGACGTCTTCCATGTCGGCATTCCCACACTAGACTGGCCAGCCCTTATTCCTGACTTGAACCCAATCTGGCATATGTGGGACGAGCTAAAACAGCGGATACGAGGGAGAAATCCAGCTCATCCAGCTCCGGCGCCGATAGAAGCCGATAGATGCAACTTCGACCTATTGCAATAGTCCCCAAAATTTAGGTAGCCAATTTAATTAATTTTAAATCTTCTTGATATCACTTGAGAGGTAATAAAATTTTGAAAAACGCTGTCATCTGCAATAGTTTAACACCGTGTCGCAGAATGACAACGCTCACCTCACAAACCAGCACTAATTGTCTAGAGTAGCATTTTATAAAAAGACAGAACTATTGATAAAATATTTTAATACTAAACGATGTTCTTCTCTATCTGAATAGCACAAAGCAGTATAAGTTGTAGCAAAAACGAAAATAAAGCAGCATTTATAAAAACTCTGTGTACCTACCTACCTTTGGTTATGGTCCGCATTTGAAACGTGAGGTCGCGGGTTCGATTCCCACCGCACGAGACAATGGCTTATACGTACCGATTTTTAGATATTTGTTTGAGTCTGGGAGTTTACTATGTACTATATAAAACCTATACCTGGTTGTTTTATATCAGAACTGTTAAAAAAAGCTGCTATATGATGCTGTGGATTGTCCAGCGCTATTTACTTACCATATTTATTGATCTATTTGAAAATAAATTCATAATTCTTTATTGCACAAAATAGGCGAGCTTAACCCTAAAAGGACTTCTCTTTCAGCAAATCTTATTAATAAAACGTCAAGTGCGAGTCGGACTCGCATACTAAGAGTTCCGTATAATTGTAAGACTTTGTGTCTTCCCAAATATCATGATTAGCGGTCAACGGGAAGTACCCTATAGGTTTTGGTCCATTTGCGTGAATCAGAAGTACTTTTTTAGGTAATAATCAACAAATTAATTGTTTTTGGATTTTTTCCTTTACTTGTGCAATAAGACCTCGCTGCTCGCCAAATTTCATGATCCTAGGTCTACGGGATGTACCCTATAGGTTTTGTGTGCACGTGATTCCCTTGGAAATTTCAAAATATTCGGACTAACGGATTTGATTCTAATTTCAAGTCGATACCTCCACGCGTTCCTGAGAAAAGGGGGGACAGACGGACAAAAAAGTGATCCTATAAGGGTTTTTTCTTCCTTTTGAGGTACGGAACCCTAAAAAAGAAAGTACATAGCAGTATAATCTATCAATAACGCCGAAACACGCAGTAGTTAAAAAAACTGTGTAGACCTTTACAAATAGGGCTGGTCCATAAAATGTAGTACCTACTGACATACCCGGTCACGCATGGTGAAGCCATTCATTCCACTTATTCCTCCTCCCATCGGGCCGGACATGATACACAGGAAATCCATCGGTTCCCGAAAAATTTACGACCGTTAGCGAGAGCTTAAAATAGGTATCAGAGGGATCAGTCTATTTAACGTTAGTAACAAAACGTGATCGAGGTAGGAAGTACGTCATTGCTGGCGTACTAAAATGCGGGACGGAAAACTCGATGGCAACGCGTGAAATGATATTCACGCGTTTAGCGGTAGAGAAGTGTATGGAAAACCATTTCTAACATGTGTTTTTTTCAATTTCCTGAAATATCAGCCGATAGCTATGGTTATTTTTATAATAGGTCAAACGAGAAAAGTTTTTACTCCGAATCCGCTATTTATGATATCGATCTCTTCCGTATTCGGAACAATAATTGAAAAAAAGAACTATGTGAAAATCGCACGTGCGCGTATATTTTACTACATTTTAGTTTACAATTTGAATTTACTCGAGTAATTTTGAAGATTCTAAAACGATGATTTTGTTCGAAGATGTTAAATTTAATACTTAAAAAAATAAATTATAAAGCACTATGTATTCCCTCTGACTAGGGAGAAAGTGCGATTCCTACCTCACCACACTCGATAGGAATTGGGCACTTTCTCGCCTAGATGTACAATGTACTATTCCTTAATTGGGTTATATCCAGTTCCACCAGTTTAAGCTGTACGTCATTTAGACAGGACGAAGCTGTTTGACTCATAAATGTTTATCTCATAATTATGTCCACAGAACATGCTTCCCTAAACAAGGAGAGTTTTAGACAAGACAAACTTAAGAATTTAAAAAACCCGCCGACGTTTATTGGACGAACAGATTTTCATGAAACATGGCTAAGAACACTCGGGATAAGATTATCTATGACACAAAACAACTAAACCAAAATCGGTTCTTCCGTTTGGGAGCTACGATATCACAGACAGATACACAGACAGACACGTTAAACTTATAACACCCCTCTCTTTTTGCGTCGGGGGTTAAAAATCACCACGCTTGACAAGCGAATTGGTGAACGCAGTAGAGATGTTAAAAATTCACACAACTCGTCTATATCTTGGATAGTTGGAAATTCAATGAAAGTCCGAGAGTTCCAGGAAGGACTTAAAGTGAAAATTTCCGAAAGTTAGCGACCCTGATTGGATATTGAACACTAACTGGCTACTAACGGTACTTCTACTTCGTAAACTAATTGTAAATGTATTATGCAGTTTGGTAAAACACTGTATAAAGCAGGTTGGTAAAGCGGTATCGGTCCTATATTTGGTAGAACAGTTGTTATTTGGCTTACAGTTTGTCAACCTCAACCTCAACAGCCTATATTGCTCCACTGCTGGACGCAGGCCTCCCCCAGATAGGCGCCATATTGGCTTTTATCTCATGGGGGGTAGTGGCCATAATCCCCACGCTGGGCACGCTTGTAAGGGATCGCAGTTCGGTGGAGGAAGTTCTATAGGAGGCGCTGCTGCCCGCTCCCAGTGAATATCCCTAAGTCGCCTCTCACGACACCCGCGGAAAGAGTTGGGGTAGTTCAAATTCTAAGCCGGCACCACACAGCGTACAGTTAGTCACTTTATGACATTCAGTGAGTGACTGCGCTGCAACTATTTACGCTATTCATTGGTTCTTTTTCTGCGCGTATCAGAATGCAAAACCACAAACTTCGAGAGGCCATACCCAGCAGTGGGTCGACAAGGGCTGATGATGTTCATCATGATTCAAAATTCAGTTGTTGGTCTGGTCGGACGTTGGTCGGCACTTGGTTGGTTGTCAGAGCTCACTAGACTTATCTTACTTTTTAAAAGAGTTATTCTTTATTATTATTTACTTATATTTCTTATTATTTACTTTTATTATTATTTACATTTATTTCTGTTATAGATTGCCATATTTTATTTTATTAATTTTATTAGTCTGTAAACCGTATAGACACGCACGCACCAAAGGTCCTGCCCACAGAAATCTGTTGTTATTAAGATTTCTGTGGTCCTGCCAGAAAACCAGCGTTGCTCAATGTTCAGCAACATGATGCTGTGGCAAGGCCTTTTTGGTTCAGATAGAATTAATACTTTTTTATATTTAAGAATTTTTTATGTGTGAGCCAATAAATTGATTTTATTTCTTTCTTTCAATGCAGCCAATGTCATAAATTGATCATATGTAGCACCGACGATGTCATGGATGGGATTAGGAGTGGTGGATGACACAAACTTCGGCAGGCCTCTGCCGAGCAGAGGGTAATGGTGTCCTCCAAGCCGAATTTCGGCGACGGCGGCCAATCACAACAGAAACAAGCCGTTTTCTTTCAGGACATTATTATATTATAGTGCACAAGAGTGTGCGCAAGCAGAGGTGCATTATAATATATACCGTCACTCTTATAATTCGATGGAACGGCAGACCGACAAGGCCGGGGACAGATAAGGAGCTGGATCAAGGGCTTTAACTGTTCTCCGAGGCACGAGGGTACGTCACCGCCAACTTCATGACTCCGGCTTTTTTTTCTGAATTTGTCTTGCATGGAAAATCACAATTACGACTCTTGGGCCGACCAGAGATTTGAATTACGGACAACGACATCGGTTGACAATGGTGTCTATTCAGATTTCACGAACTAGCCTAAACTAAACTAAATTTTAAAAATAGAACCATTTTAGTACGTGTGCTATTCAGATGATGCCATTTTAGTGCAAACTATACTAATTATAGTTTGACAGGACTAAACTTGATTTTAGTTACTCAATTTAGTTTAGAAGCCACTTTTCGTATTCTGTTGTACCACATAAGTGACAGATTTACACTAAATTCGACTATAAACAGTTTAGTTTAGAACACTGTAAAATTTTGCCTACTAAATATAGTTGGTATGGCGGCAGTTCATGTAATTTTCATTTTTTTGACATTTTTATAATATTTGAGAAAAACGCCGCCTAGCTTTGTAAGAAAGAGTTGTAAAAATTCAAAGAAATAATTAGATAGGCGCAAGGACATAAAATCAAAGGTTTAGAAAGGCCAAGTTAGCAGGCAGGGCTCTTTCCCGCGCAAATGTTTTTCCGAAGCGCGAAATTCGTAAATTTATGTTCTATCTCTATAACAATGGAATAAGTGGTAGCGGCAATTGTTGGTGCAGAAGATAAGGATAAGGTAAGCAAGTTTTACCCAATAAGCAGTGAATTTTTGAATAGTGTAACCTAAAACTTTACCTACAACAAGCGGGTGTTTATTTTTGAACAGAAATTACGATGAAAGGCTAAGAAATATAAGGTATTTTGCCAACCCCTTTGAAATCCCCGAAGCCAAGTTTGCAAAACTGTTTCGAGTTCCTCTGGTGCTCATCTGGTGCTCTAATCATTATCAGGACACTAGATGACCCATTATTAAACGAAGGAGGGATTCCAAAACAAATAAAGGTAGTAGGTAACCAAGTCAAATTCAGAGACGCAACTTTTGTCGTAGGTACTTTCTGTAACAAAAGCAAGTATTTGGGTTCTGAATCACCTAGACTAGATAGGTTTTTAAGTAACATTATGAGTAGGTAGTAGGTACCTACCATAAAAAACCTGTAGGTAAGTACTTATATTAAATAAAAACCTACTTATCAATTTTCAGGTGTTGACCGTGCTACAGTTTTTGGCCCAAGGAAGCTACCAGGCCGCTGTTGGCTTGTTGGGTATAAGCCAGCCAACAGTAAGCAGATGTCTCGACGTAGTTACCAAAAGCATAGTGCAAAAACTCCGAGGCCCGTCTCATCAGAATTTTTTTAATAAATTCAAGTTTTATGTATCAAGTGTTTAAGTTTTGAGGGACCTATAAAATACTTGCTTTGGCCCATGGCTTTGCACACGTTTCACAAGCTACCTAGATATACTCATGTGTTAGATTACTTATCAATAGCAATGTAGGAGTAATTTCCTTATGCATGCAGTCTATAATACTGGCAGCGATTTTGAAATAAATTTATGATTCAATATGAATGTAAGCAGGCTAACTAAATACCTAGTTTGTGTTTGTGTCTTTATATAATAGTAAATGCATCTCTGTTAATAGGGCAAAGTTGATGAAAAGTAGGGAAATTAACTTATCGGCTTTCAAGCAAAACAATAATTATCAAAATTATCGCGGTTAGTTACAGAGACCAGGCATAATTATTAAATTAAAACACTAGTCTGTTTTTACATTTTATTTGGTATCATATTTACAGTACATTCTCCTCCTCCTCTAGTTGAATAACTGGTGTAGGTGTAGCCAGTGCTCGAACAGCATCTGCCAATATTCTAGCAGCTTGTACAATTGAATCCGCCAATAGGCGGCTGTTGGCATTAAGTGTCTCCACAAGCTGAGCGTTTGCTGATGGGCGGGGACGGGCAGATCTCTGCGTCCGGCGCCGGCGGCTCCGGATGGGCCCAGACGCTGGCGACTCAGGTTCTTGGACCTCTCCTTCGTCCAAAACCAACAGCTTAGCCGCAGGTTATTCAGCTGGGGAGACTGTTATTGTTTGCAAGCCCTAAAACAGAACATACACTTTAGTAGGTATATACCTAAAGGAAACCTACCTAGTACCTCGTAGAGCCAGAGTTGTATACATTCTTATTGCTCTGTATGAATATTTAAAGTAGCTTTCCTTGTACCTATACCTTATTTATACTTGCATTTTACTAACATTCCCTCAGGCATGAAAAGATAATAGACACAGATACAAAATTAAAATACCCACCTACTTAGTACCTATAGCTAGACGACGATAGGTATGTAATGGTAACTTACAGCTTCTAAGGCAGCGAAACCATGAACGGAGGCAGAGCCGACGATATCCAATATCTTGTCATCCAGGGCATTGATGGTTCGGCCGTCAGATGGTCCCGTCCAGTTGCAGTTAACGCTTGACCAATCTCTCTGGCCTTCCTTTTTGTTTTAACCATGATGCTACAGATCTGTAAACATCCAAAGATTTCAAAAACAATAGTACAAAAGCAATACTTTTATGAAGCAGGGTACCTATATTTTTACCTGGAGGAAAATCAGCGGGTACCTATTTACCTATCATTATATAGGTACCTAAGTAAATCATTATTATGGACTTACATGTTGCCACTATTCCGCGGACCTGCTGCAGCCATAGTGGTTCAACTGCACACTGAGCGAGGCCCACATGTCTTTATACTGTTGAGAGCATCGATCAAGTATGCGGCCTCCCCCGTAGATACCTAGAACCTTACAAGAATGACACTCAAAAGTGTCCACGTTTTGTTTTGACGCAGACAGTTTGCGCAGAGCCTGTCAAGTTTTTTGCATGCGGAACAAGAGATTAGTGGAGTCGAATTTATTTTATTTTATTTTGTAAGTAGGTAGGAAGGTGTCTAAAAATAATTTATACACCGTTTATTTTTATAAGGATTATAAAATCAACAGAATTTAGGTAAAGATAACGAATCATTTTTTGATACAACTATAAATTAGAGACGCAACAGTCAACAAACAAAAGGGTCATATCGGACATACAATAATATAAATAAGTTAACAAAAGCTAGTGAAATAAACCTAAAATACAATTTCACGCAGGTACTTTAAATTTAAAAGAACTAGTGTCTGCCTGCGGCTTCGTAAGAGTTTTTCGATGGGCCAAAAAAAACGTTATTTCAAGTCAACTGGGATCTTATAAAATACTTTTAAACTTACGTCATATGAACACATTATTTATTATTACCTACTATTTAATTTTGAACGTCGAAAACAATAGGTAAATATACGCAATAAATACCCGTTTTATATTACTAGTACTACCTACAGAAAATCCTAAGTTCTGAAAATATGACGTTTCCAAATGTTTAACACCTAGGTACTCTCATTGTACTTGCCTCGTGTAATGTCTCCTTGTATTGTTATTTTTATGGTGTACAATAAAGCATTTTTGTATTGTATTGTATTGTACTCTCGTATAAATTAAAGGTTTTTTTTAATTAAATTTTCAATTTCCTTTTCTTTCTTTTAGTAGTCTTACTTTTATTAGTCCACGCAAATAAAATTGAGGGCGGGTCAGCTTGTTATTTATAAACCTCAACCAGTTATTTTAAATGTCTTTTCATGAAAAAAAAATATCACTTACAACTTACCAAAAAAAAATTAGAAACAATAGCCGCTCTATTCATCAACTTAGAACAAAATAAATGTTTTTACATAGGCAAACCCAACAATAATATTTAATGCTGATTTCTCAAGTATTTATGGCTCAATTGGCTCATATCACAATACACAGGTAAAAATTACATTTAAACTTATTGAAAATAAGAAATTCCATCCTTTTTCTGTTGCTTGGTCGGTCGATTATTGCATTTTTTATACGAGCACTTGACCGTGCTTTCGGTCCGAGAGCTAAAATGACACTAGTTGAGAAGGTATCCCAAAATGCCAATTGGGATACCTTTTGATACTGACGTTTTCAGGGCGCGCATTGTGCATCTAAGGGGGGCCGGCCGGAAATTTTTCATCGATGGTTGAGAGGCTTGATTTCCTATAGGAAATAAAGAACGTCAGAAAATACATAGGTACTAGGAGTTATAAATATTGTAGCAGAGCATTGTTAGTTTACAGTCAGATCCAAAACCCTGTAACTACGTAGGTAGGTACGGGTTTAAGATGTAGGTATCTAAACTAATTTTACAAGGAAGGTAAATAACTACAATTATGTAGAGTAAAAAAAACGTAGGCAAATCATTTTATGCTTACCCCATAACACCTCTTTATGAGCCGAGCGTGGAGTCGTGCCATGAGCAACTCGTGCTGCTTTTTATTGATGCGTTTTCGTTTCGATTGGTCCATTTTCCAAGATAAGTATTATTTTGTATACGTTGTATCACGAGAAATGCAAATTGCAAATTGAAAAACCAATTTTCTCGCAACATAAACTTTCGGCGCTAAACGTGCATGCACACAGATAATAAAAGTCGGTCATTCCATTCATTCGAAAATGAAGTAATTTCGTACGTCCATGATTCCAAAATCTCTGTCTGGCAACACCTTCAATTCAATTTAAAACGCGTCGTTATCGAATTTAGGAGCCTAATAATTTTAGAACTGTACTAAAACCGTGTGCAACTGAATAGCGTTTTGAAGGTTCTAAACTAAAATGGTAAAATTTTAGTATAGTTTAGTTTAGTTTTGGGCTGATCCTGAATTGACACCAATGTGACTTATTTTTGGTATTATCATCTAGCAGAAGAACTGGCTGAACTGGATTGAAACTGATTGAAGAATTCAACAGAATGTACAGAATGTGAAATACTTTGGTTATGTACAATCGTTCAAGCTACGTATATATTAAATAGTTATACGAAATAATCAAAGAAAAAAATACGCAGCTACATAAGTATTAAGTACATAGGTATCTAGAATAGTTACTAAATATAGTTATCAAATGTTAATTTGTTTGATAACTAACCTCGTATAACAAATTATACGAGGTTTATTTTCACATTCGAAAATGTTTTGCGGTGCCCAGAAGCAAGTCTTTGTGGGTGTTTGTGGAGAGGACAGATCAATTTTCCTCAGATGACGGCGAACCAATGGTTTTTCTCATTGATTGATTGATTCGTTGAAATGTCTATTTGTATCTAATTCTTTGTGTGTAAATTGGAAAAATAATCTCACAAAGTCCGTGAAATTCTTTTCCTGTTTTTGTGGTGTGTAGGATACACGTATTTTTTTGTAAGAAATCGTAAAACCAGAGCCCCGAAATGAACTGAAATGAAATGAAATGAATGATTTATTTGCTTAAATATATCTATTTAAAAATGATGGTTTTTGAAAATGGTATCACTATAATTTGACTTGTTAGTCGTCCAAATGTTAAATAGTAATTTAAATGCATTGTGATGTTTCTCTTTATTTCTGCTATAAGACCTTGCTTTTTGTCAAATTTCATAATTCTAGGTCGACGGGAAGTACCCTATCGGTTTTGTGTGCATGTGATTCCCTTGGAAATTTCAAAATGAACGACTGTAACTTGTGATTGCATTGACTTAGAAGTTTTATTTATGTCGAAGCTACAAGAGGTTACAGACTTAAATATTAGATGTTAATTTCTACTCGATAGTTGAAATGAACGCAATAAAATTAATTGAATTAACCTCCTCGCATTCCTGAGATTCCTGAGGGGATTGACGGACGGGCAGACAGACAAATGGACAACAAAGTGATCCTATAACCCCCTCCTCCAAAGGAATCATTTTGTTACTTTTCAGGTAAGGAACCCTAATAATACGCCTACGACTACGGAAAGGTACAATCTACGCTTTAGTACATACATTCGGAAAATCGCCCATTAATCCGAAAACCAGTTAATTAAGTCACACAATAAGCAATACAGAAAAACAATGACGACCCCATTGTAATTCAGTTCACAAAATACGGGCGCATTCACACCGTATCGTAACTGCGTGCAGCGATTCGTGTAATGAGCGTGTAACGTGCATCTTTGATGGAAAGCTAATTAAGCCCGCAACGGGCTAATGTAGTGTGTCGATTGTGTTCCGAGTGATGTGTTTGACCATGTGTGGGGTTAATTACAGTCAGTTGAGGCGGGGTGAGAACTTGTGTCTGAGTAGGAATGTGTAGCAGATGTATTTAGCGTCTTGTTTCTTTGAGAAAAAGAAAAATAATTTGGAAGCCATAATAGGCTTACTCTTTGCTTTGTTTCCGCTGTAGCATTGAGAATTTGTAAAAATAACCAAATCGTTATTATAATGTAAATGTCCTACTATTTTTACCCAACTTCTAAAAAACGAGGAGATGCTTACATGAAAAAAAAAAACATTGTGTTTGTATATTTACTAAATAATTATATATTTTTGTTTCATATAATGTTTACCATCTCCATCAATTGTGGACCGATTTTGTAGTTTTTTATTTATTTATAAAAACACAATCAAATAATAGGAACAAATTGAAAATGACCACGAGATACAAAAAAAAAATCCGAAGGATTATAACTTCCCGTCCCGCAAAACTAAAAAAAATATGTAAATTATAAAATTGTTTTTACACAATTCGCTCAGCTCCGTTGATGAAACAGGCACTTTATTCTTTCCTATTACAAGGTGCCGTGTATCGTAAAATTATTTTTTTCCCTTGATTCAAAATAACCACTCACTCAATTACTTATGGCTACCAAAGCCAACACCATTTGAAAAAAATCAATTTTTTTGTACTTATTTATAGCCAAACGATGGTTTTTAAATAAATAAATAGATAATGCTGGACAATTCACACATCATTATCTAGCCCCAAGCTAAGCAGAGCTTGTGGTATGGGTACTAGAATATATCTTATAATATAAAATTAATCGCAAAATGTGTTGGTAAGCGCATAACTCAACAACGCCTGGACCGATTTCGCTAATTCTTTCTTTGTTGTGTTTGTTATTGTCAGGAGAAGGTTCTTATGAAAGAAAAAATTAAGAAAGTTGGAAACATAAATTTCCACGGGGGCGAAGCCGCGGGGCGCAGCTAGTATATGATATAATTTGTTTATTTATTAAATATCTGCAAATCGTACAAACATTTGTCCCGAGGCGGGAATCGAACTCGCAACCTCCTGGGTCGCAGGCGGATCTTCGCCCGCTGCGCCACAGAGGTCGTCATTCTATCAGTTTTAACCTATTAGTTTTATTAAATCAACTGTAATTGCGTCCCGTTAATCAAGAGCAAGTTCCGAAGGCGTATTAGCGAACAATGAAACTGAAACGTGTCGCTGAATGGAACCGGACCGGCTCATGACCCACGGCCCACGACTCACGGCCCACCGGCTATAATTGCAACAGCCATTGTCTGACTCATTAAGCACCCTGCCCCATACTTCCGGCTTTTGAAGTTTTCCTTACTTACGCATAATTGAACGAGTGAAGCGATTATTAAATGAAGTAAGCCGGAGGCGAAAACTGGTTAGCTTTCTTTGGGTTATTCCAGTTTTCCCCCTTGACAAATCTCTCTTAAGGGGGAAAACTGGAATTCATTTTTTTGTAGTCCAGTTTTCCCCCTTGAGAAATTTTTTCAAGGGGGAAAACTAGATAATTTATTTCGAATTCCAGTTTTCCCCCTCGATGATATTTCGTGTTCCAGTTTTCCCCCTTTTTACGTAAACGACAGAAATGAGTAGAGTAGACTTTAATTTCCCGTGTTGCAGAAGCTATTGAACGTTGGCTTGATTCTTGATAGCCACTTATTGGTTACTAATAATTGTCTGCCTCGTTGGTCTAGAGGTCAGCTTGTTCAACCACTGATTATGAGGTCCTGGGTTCAAATCCCGGGTCGGGCCAATAGTTTCGTTGGGGTTTTTCTAGTAAGAAAAATTCACAGTAGCAGCCCGGAGTTAGGAATTTGGCGGTGTTACACCCCCGTGCCTCGGAAAGCACGTTAAGCCATTGGTCCTGCGCTTGACCTCTCCCCGGTCGGTCGGCCGTCCCATCGGATTACGAGAGTGCACCTGTGATTGCGCACACACTTGTGCACTATAATATGTCCTGCGCATGGCTAGTCTCCGATGAGACTGGCCACCGTGGTCGAAATTCGGCTAGGAGGACATTATTATTATTACTAATAATAGCCACCAACCAATTAATGTTTGCCGATTGGGTGCTCAGACAGTTTATAAGGGAATGTTAAATATACAGTAGTCCACAGCTAGACTAATATACTTATTTACTTGATTGTGATACAATCAAGATAGCCCCAAAATAACACATTTTTTACTTACGATGAACAATCAAAAGTAACAACGCATATTATTATCCAAGCTTCTACGAGTAGGTATAGCCATACTTTATGGACTTAATTTATTTTACTTTTTTACTTGGCAGAAGCATTTATTCACAAAGAAAATTACACTAGCATTTACAATTGAATAAACAGCTCAACGGATTTACAGAGAGGTAAATGGTATCTCGAGGACGGACATAAGCTACTTGAAAAGCGCGTGCGAAACCGCAGACAGCAGCTAGTCTATAGAGGAAAGATGCGATTGTGTATTTGTTTGTATTGAATAGGCTCCGAAACTACTGGACCGATTTGAAAAATTCTTTCACCGTTAGGAAGCTTACTTTTCAGGGAGTGACATAGGCTATATTTTATCCCGGAATTCCCACGAGAACGGGAACTACGCGGGTGAAACCGCGAGGCGATCGTCCAGTGATATTATAAATGCGAAAGTTTGATAGGATAGATGGATGGATGGATAGATGGATGGATGAATGGATGTTTGTTACCTCTTCACGCCAAAACTATTCTACGGATCGGGCTGAAATTTTTCATATAGGTAAGTCTAACCCTGGAATCAAACATACCTAGGCTACTTTTTATCCCATAAGTCAGTTCCCATGGGATAATAATAATAATGCTAGACATCCACACAACATCATCTAGCCCCAAGCTAAGCAGAGCTTGTGTTATGGGTACTAGATGACTGATATACATAAATCATTTTTATTATAGGTAATTTTTTGTTACAGAAACGACCAGATCACCCGAAACAAATATTTGTAGATCTTACAAACATTTGTCCCAAGGCGGGAATCGAACCCGCAACCTCCTGCGTCGCAGGCGGACCTTCGCCCGCCACACCACATCGGATAGAAACTACCCCTATACGTTTCCATAGAAACAACGTGTGCGAAGCCGCGGGCATAAACTAGTGCTTCATAAAGGAGGTCACAGCCAATCGTATAATCTAGTGATTACGTGGGATCTCCCCGGACTATGGTGACGTAATGAAAGTCCCGATTTCACGAGTGACCGCACTCGGACAGGCGCGCCCTCTGACGACGGGCGATGGATAACATCTTTATGGAAAGCTTTGGTGATACTGATGTTAACAATCTAGGTTTGGTCGCAAAGCGACAAAGTCCTTTGTTAAAATAAAAAAAAAAAAAAAACAATCTAGGTTAGTTTCAGTTTACGCTTGTTTTTGTTCAAGGTTTTTGCTATAGATAGATCACACTAATATTATAAATGCGAAAGTTTGGATGGATGGATGGATGGATGTTTGTTACCTCTTCACGCCAAAACTACTGAACGGATCAAGCTGAAATTTTGCATACAGGTAAGTCTAACCCTGGAATCCAACATAGGCGACTTTTTATCCCGTAAAAGAGTTCCTATGGGATAAAAATAACCTCAAAACGTTTCCATACAAACAACGCGTGTGAAGCCGCGGGCAGAAGCTCGTAGATTATACTTTATTGTGCCACACAAAGACAGATAACAATACAGAAATAAATGATAAGAGTAGACGAAGTATAAATGCGGCCTTATAGCTATGAGCGATCTCTTCCAGGCAGCCTTGGGATGGACTGGACATGTAAGAACAAAATAGACGGTGGCACTCGGAAAAAATTATAATAATACTTACACTACATACTGACGACCGATGTGGCGCAGCGGGCGAGGGTCGTCGAAGCGGACGCAGGAGGTAGCGAATTCGATTGCCGCCTCGGGACAAATGTTTGTTACGATCTACAAATATTTGTTCCGGGTGTTCTGGTCGTTTCTCTGTATAATAAAAAATATTTATCTTTGTAATGTATTATGTTATGTATATCAGTCATCTAGTACCCTTAACACAAGCTCTGCTTAGCTTGAGGCTAGATCACAAAAATCTAAATAGTGACTTGTTATTTACATTTCTGTGGGCTAGATG
Source organism: Eupithecia subfuscata (assembly GCA_963564075.1). NCBI lineage: Eukaryota > Metazoa > Arthropoda > Insecta > Lepidoptera > Geometridae > Eupithecia > Eupithecia subfuscata. Next base: position 15,224,443 of record OY751100.1, on the reverse strand, counting down.
GTTCTGTGTGGATAGTCCAGCATTATTATATTTATTTATTTATTATACCAAACTATAATACCTACATACATATAACCCACAAACAATACCTATGATAAACTTACTTAAACATAAAAATTAAGTCTGCTATCTGTTTTGTATAACACTTGTGCAAAGTAATCACGATTTAGGTTAAATTTACACCTATATTCATCATCATCATCATCAGCTACCCACTGCTGGGTATGGACCTCCCGAAGTTTGTGCCATCCACCACGCTCTGTGCTAACCCCCTCCATTGACGCTCCATTGTCGCTCCATTGACGCTCCATTGACGCTCCATTGACGCCCGCTCCATTGAGCAATGTATACTCGTATATGTATACGTTCAACAACAAAACTCCTAGTGAGTTGCAAAAATTATCAGGAAATAAATTCAAACAAATTGTCAAAACGTTGCTGTGTAAAAAGGCTTACTATAAAATATCAGATTACCTAGCTAGAGGATAAAAAAGCTTATGATGGGTTTTGCTCCAACTCGAAAAATAACAACTAGGCTAGGCCTAACAGGGTAAAGATTTCTTCGTCGCTTCTTTACTTTAGTGTACATACCGAAGCGATAGAAATCAAAAAATATCACTTTATTTCCGTGTCAGTGTTTAGTTTTATAATTTGACCTTTTCTAAGCGTACATGTATTGTATTTATGAAAATAAAGAGTTTTTGATTATGATTTTTGATTTTTTGCTCACAAAGAACAAAAAATAGGTAATTAATGACTTGGTAATGTATCTATAGGATCCTTCATATCCCCGAAACAACGCGTACAAAGCCCGACGCAGAAACTTGCTTTGTAATAATCAGGAAATGACGTCAATTCACGTCTCTCAATACAGTACCTTCGTTTTCTTTTGACCAGACCCAGTGTTCATCGTAAGGTTAAATTAATTGACGAAAGAAATTAACGACCTAGAAAGTTCCAGCCATTTTCGACATTTTTGACAAATTGTTTTCACATTACACCCAACACTAAAGTTTCGAGCAAAGACTTTACTGTGTTATCAAGTCTGATCTGTGTATCCAATACAGACTCCGAAATGTTTCACGTCGCTTTCCTAGAATGCATGCACCTGTTTTAGCGAAAAGCAACGTGCAAATATAAAGCGGGATTTCGTAAACACAATTTTTATGCAAATATGAGAGTGCGAGCCAACTGTGCTGGGGCGGAGTAAGGGTTCAGATACCTGGGGCAAATTGGTAGGAATGCTTTATGTGCGTCCAGATAAAGTTCTTTACAAATTATGCTATAAAACAGTTATCTATTAACACTAGTTTATGCCAGCAGCTCCGCACGCGTTGTTTCTATAGAAATGTTTAAAGGATTTCTATCCAATGGGAACTGATGTATGGGATAAAAAGTATGCCTTTATTTGACTCCAGGGTTAGAATTATCTGTATGCAAATTTTCAGCCCGATCCGATCAGTTGTTTTGGCGTGAAGATGTAACAAACATCTCAAACTTTCGCATTTATAATATTTGTGATAGTATTAGTGATAGTGTGACTAGCCGTTATTTTTATTTTAGTTTAATTTTTTCACGGAACCCTAATTGTTTGATAGTTATTCTTCCATTCCGGGCGGACATAAATCCAACAAATTGAAGATCATTAACATTGGTCCAGCCGTTCTCGAGTTATAAATGTTGTAACTAATCCGACTTTGTTTTTTAAAGATCATATAGAAGTTTTGTAATGTGGAATGCAAATAACATAGGTTATATAACATGTTACTTCACCTGGACGCATACTTAGAGCTAAACTTCAATAAAATTTGAAAAATATATATCAGTCTGCCTTAATCATCATTACCATGATGTCACCCAATATACTCCTACTGCTGAACAAATACCTCCTTAATACCCCTTTACCTTATTCCAATTATCATTTTCTAAATTGGCACTGCACAGGCTCCTAGCGACTGCCAAAAAATTGCTGACAGCCGGGGAAAAATCTGGAACCGTTCCTTAAATAGCCACTTAACTTTCAGCACAGAGTAGGTATGTGCTGAAAAGATAAGTGACAATTTTATTTTTGTATGATCAGTATTACCCTTTCCCCCTCCCTAACTACAGCCCTGTGCAGGTAGAAACGTAGAACGCTTAGCATAAGCTCTACCCTGGCAACTTCGTTTTAGAGCATTGTTTTGTAAATGGAACAGTACCTACCCCCAAATCTGTGGTAAAAGCGCAGAATTCTTAATGCCTCGCTTACGTTTACGACTTTCCTTACCTAGACTTAAGTTACTATTTCCTTTCTAGGTAACTGGGTACAGACGCGTTCAAAATTGCTGCTTTATTTTGTGCGATTGCTTGTTGCCTTTTAGTGTTCTCATAGGTGAAGGTTTCTCCATTTTGTTACTGCACCTTACTTCTGTTTTACTGTTATTGGGTTCCTACTTAATTATTTTATTGGAAATATTTTGAATGCATGAATAAATAAAATACGTTTACAGCAGTACAGTAACAGTACATGGTATTACTGACAACTAACAAACAATCAAAATCTCCAGGACATCTTAAAAACATCATGCTTTTCTTTAAAATAAATAATGGAAGTGTGTATGGACGTGTATCCAAGTGTGGACACTTGGTGAACTAATGAAAAAAAAAGCACTTTGAATTTGGAATTCCATTTATGTTGTCTCTATAATTTTCAGGTTTGATGCTTACGACATAATTTTTTTACTATGAACTGGTAATAAAAAACCTTAAAAGACCATTAGGCGAAAAAAAGTAGCCTAATAAATAATCCCACCAAAGTTCTGTGAAACGGAACTTTCCTCTCATTTTCTTGCTTGCTGTTGCTGTTATGTCAACTGATAAGTGAAGAGCTAGCCAGATTGAGAAGTTCGTGCACTGCAAAGCGACGCTCTAATCCCTCTCCACTTCCGACGGGATTCGAACCCGCACTGCTGCTTAAGCCGACATTGATCTAACCAATTGAGCCAAGGAAGCATGTCAAAGTGTCATGATGTCATATCACACTTTTGATGAGCATATTCTTTTTGAAAGCTCGCATTTTCTTGAATGTTCTCGGTGGGACTGGATAAATACCTACTACGTAAAAATTGTTCTTTATGATTATTATCTTATAAAATCATTTGTAGATGAGAAAATTCAAAATTTCCACAAAAATTCGGACAGACTGCTCAAAATTAATAGTCATATGGCTTTTACAATTATTCGGTTCTGTCTATTTGTACCTAAATTTACGTATTCTTTGAGATGTAGTCAAATGTGGAAACACAGCGAGCTCTAAGCTCTAAGCCTTCCAGGCTTAGACAACATAATAAAGAATACATTATCATCGGTTTTGAATATCGATTTAGATGACAAGGCATGGTCGCAGGCCTCCCTGCCTGTCAAATTGGGAGGCTTAGGTATACGCAAAATTTCAAGTGTAGCCCTACCAGCGTTCTTGTCTTCTGTCTACAGCACTAGTTCTTTAGTTGAAAAAATTTTAAATCCTTCTCTTTTGGTCCCACCTGGAATGTCATTGAAAATTTCATTTTTAGACGAAGCTCGAACGGCTTGGCATAGTGCTTGCCCCGATGCTGCTCCCCCAAAATCACTTTTGTCCCAACGGCAATAGGACGGGCCTCTGTGTGAGTTGACACGGAACTGTTTGTTACAAACGTGCTCCAGCTCTGCAGATCGTGCCCGCCTCCTGGCCGTTTCTAAATGGGAGTCAGGACATTGGTTGCAAGCATTTCCTTCATATAACACTGGTACTTTATTGGATCCCGTAACTTTCCGTATCGCAACATGTCTCCGGTTGGGTGCAAGGTGTTGCGCGCCTCATCAATGCCAGTGCGGTACTGCTGTCGAACAGCTTGGTCATCACGGATTATCGTGCACTAGGGCCGCTGGTCGGATATCTCGCCACGCTAGCCTTAACACATCATCCGGCGGGCCTTTGTCACCGTTAACGTACCAGCTATTCTCGAACCGAATGGTCTGTTGCGTGACGATGGTAAGAGGCCCGACGGTATGACACTAGTCAAATGGGAGTTGGGGAGGCCCATTGTGTGGGACGCTACATGCGTCGACACACTTGCGCCTTCCCATCTTCCGAGGACATCCGTGAGGGCGGGTGCGGCGGCAGATTTGGCCGAAGATCTCAAGAGGCGCAAATATGCAGGTCTCGACAGAGCCTACACATTTGCTCCCCTTGGAGTCGAGACCCTAGGTCCATGGGGTACCGAGGCTCTTCGGGTTTTCAAAAAACTATCTGAGCGTCTGGTCGAAGCGACGCGTGACCCGAGAGCTGGTGAATATCTGGCACAGCGTATCAGCATTGCCATACAGCGTGGCAATGCAGCCAGCGTCTTGGGGACGCTTCCGACTGGTGTTGATATGGATCAGTTGAGCTATCTGTAGACTGTTTGCAACAGTCGGCAGTTAGCTCAATTGTTTCAATTGTAAATACTAGTATAATTTTCTTTGTGAAAAAATGTCATTTTTCTCGTAAAAACAATTATATATTTAGACTAGTTAAACATTTATTTTTGATCTATTTGTCAATCCAGCAATTTTTGGCTGTGATAACGATCTTATAAAATACTAGACGATCGCCTCGCGGTTTCACCCGCATAGTTCCCGTTCCCGTGGGAATTCCGGGATAAAATATAGCCTATGTCACTCCCTGAAAAGTAAGCTTCCTAACAGTGAAATAATTTTTCAGATCGGTCCAGTAGTTGCGGAGCCTATTCAATACAAACAAACAAACAAACAATCAAATCTTTCCTCTTTATAATATTATATTATTATTATAATACAGTATAGAGTATAGATATTTTTGACGTGACAACGTCTTATAATTCGATAGAGCCGGCTGCACGCACGAAAAAACATGACTCATGGGCGTTACCTCGCTCTGAGGCGTTACCTCGCTCTGAGGCGTTCCATGTAAGGCTTGAAGTGCAAGCGAGAGCGCGGAACGAGCGACAAAGAAGCACAATCGGCCTTTGCGTTCGGCAGCGTTCGACATCGATGCGTCTGCGTGGACAGCTGCTATACTATAGTACATTTACATGTTTTGATCGAGTATCAAATGCTACCATTCCATTAGTATTTTCTTAAGACGTTGTCACGTTCAACTATCGTCAGTAAACCGACTTAACAACCAACCAATTTTTTTTTTAGGAATAGGTTAAAAGGGGTTATAAGATTTTTGTATGGAGGGTGGCCCTAACATATAATTTTTTTTTAAATCACACATTAAAATATTTGGGCCTGACACTTTCGGACATTATTTTATACAATTTTTTTTATTTGTTTAAGTGTAAGTGGTGACCGATGTTAGGACCAAAATCTTCAAACCCAAATTTAATTGTCGAAAAAAAAAATTACTAGTCTATAACTTCGACGTACCTACTGACAAAAGAAAATAAAAATCAGAAAATCGATCCGCCATTTTCTAATTAAATCTTTGCCGCCGCCATGACACCTACTGAGCCCGAGGGTATACGGGGTATACGGGGAACAGACAAAGGTACGATGTTCAATCGACTGACATTGCCACCCTGTAGTACCACCTCATAATCACCTGAGCTCATCCATCACGGGGGCAATCACCCCGTCAGCGAGATTCGTGTCGACAGTGACTGATTCCGAATCCAGATTCTATCGAATTCGCTTTAATTCCACAAAAATGGGGCTTGTTAGGCCTATCGCCTACTGTGGCTTTTGCGGCAGTATATAGCTCTACAGTGGTAAAAAGTCACAATACTGCTTTCAACTACCACAACGACTCTGTCTTTTTAAACTTTCGCGATTTGTTAACACTTTCATGGCCAAAGACGCAGACAAGTTTCTCGTCCCTTTCTAAGGCTAATCTTCAAGGGAGAAAACTGGAATTCATTTTTTGACTTCCAGTTTTCCCCCTCAAGGGGGATTTCAAGGGGGAAAACTGGAATAACCCCCTCGTGTGGATGATTTTATTGTGACCACGATCGCTGTAACGCGGTAGAAACGTAGGGGAAATAATAACAAAAGGTACTCGATAAATACCCGATAAAATCCTATGCCTAGGCCTATACTCTATGGCTCTACGTCCAGCTCTGACCAGCACCACTGGACATAGGTCCCCTCAGAATCAAAATCAAAATAAAAATATAGTGATTACGATGGCTGGCCTCAACAATCTGCCAGAAAGCTAGGCAGCAATTTCACTTGACATTTCTCTCTATTCCAGCCTCGACAAAACACTGTCTATGGTTTTCCCTAAGCAAATAAATAAATAAATAATGGTGGACCACACCATCATCTAGCCCCAAGCTAAGCAGAGATTGTGTTATGGGTACTAGATGACTGATATACATACATCCCTATCTCCGAAGATTGCAGAGCGATCCATCCAAAATGTATGGAGCCTTTACAGATAGAGATCTATATTTTACAGGAAAAATATAGAGAAGTTTGTAAAACGAACACTTTTCGAAAATGGCCTAAAAGGGGGGAATAATTTACAAAAGGTGGGGTTACCTCACTATCAAATGAAAGGTAGGTATTAGTTTGTTAATTTCAAAACAGTTTTTGAAATTTCTCTAGGTTTCATAATTTTTGAATAATTTTGAAAAAAGTCAAAAACTTTACCTTATCTCCGAAGTACCTATGCAGAACGATCCATCTAAAATGTAGTTAGGTACCTACTATTTTTAGGTATTCATCAAATAGCGTACCTTTAGTACATATTTGTATAATGGACAAACGTTAGAAACCTTCGGCGCGCGAGTTACACTCGTACTTGACGGATCTTGTTTGTTATTGCGGCAAGAAAAATACACATTCTCTGAAATTTTCAATTGTCTACCTCTTACGGTTCATTAGTTAGAGCCCTCTGACAGATGGACGGACGGACTCGGAGGATTAGCAATAGGGTTCGGTTTTCACCCTTCAGGTACGGAACCCTAAAAATAACATTCAAGAACCTGCGTGAACACACCATACGACATTAGAAACAAACTGTTCGAATTGTATTTTCAGCACGGTCGACAAACAGCGACTCCAACCGTTTCATTTGTAGTATACCGTCAACTGTTCTCGATACGAACCTAGCACAAATAGCGATGGCTTAAGCCATTTGCGAGCTTCTAGGTCGTCCTGATAAGATCAGCCATTAGGACAATTCCAACAATTAAGTTCTACACCCCGATTGCGTAGCATAATGGCAATGGAGTTTGTAAATTTACGATAAACAACTTAAATACGCCAGGTGTTCTACGCGTATTTGTGGGTGTTTGTGGGTGCGCATTCAATATCTAATGTTTTTTATTAATGATCAAAATCTAGCCAATGAGCGCCAAAAATAGTATGTGTGATACGCTAACGAATACATCTGAATAAACCATAAGTAAAATTCGGGAGATTGGGTAATAGCTTCTCGGTAGTGGAACGCACAAGTTAGGTTCAGTTAGGTTCACTCAAATAAGTCATAGTCGGACTGGGGCGGCGGCATTCGTGTTTCGCGTGCGTATTGTTGTCATGGTCGCACTTCGGTCGAGGTACGTCCTTCCATCTTTGTTGTTCATTAAATAGGTACCTACTTATATTGCAAAAGAGACGACATCTGTCGTCATATCGGTTTATGTGAGTGAGTGCACCAGTGTTTGCGCACTATAATACGACCTGCGCATCTGACTAGTCTTCGATGAGACTGGCTGTCGTCGTCAAAATTCAGCTAGGGGGATATCATCATCATATTGCAAACGTTTGGAAATAGCGTATCTTTGTATTTAGCTGTGAAATTGTAACACAACACATGGGTCATTGTTGAGTGGCTCTGGGATATGTAAAATTATCTATAGTAATCATCAAGTTTCGCGAATACGGCATGGAATACGACATTTTCTATGGATGCTGTCAAAAACTGGTCTCGTTTCCGCTTTTGCTTTTTTAAATAGGTAATCTACATCTTAATTTCGTACAAAGATTATCAAAAAAAACTTATTGTCTACTATTTCTAATTAAGTTACCTTGTCCATTCAGATGATACTTCTGTGGAGCATTCCCATTTGTATCGGCAATCGGGTACCGTAATGATTGTATAGAACACGTGTGCTTTCAGAGAAACCTCACAAGGTTCCGTCTCTAGCAATAGGAAACAGTAAAGTCAGTAGAGCATTTAACTTTAGTGCAGACGAGAGAATTGCAGTTACTAACTGTAGGGCATTTACCGCAGCTTTTGATTCCAACGAACGTTCCTCTCATCCATTCTTAGGAATAGGTAGGTATATGAATAGGTACCTCAGATTTTCATATCCTTTAAGAGATAGATCGATGACTGCTCATTCCTCAGCTCGACGACAAGAATGAACTGGTGTGGCAAATAGTAGACCAACGTAAACCTAGGATTTATAAATGTTTTTTTTCTTTTTAATTTTTGTTTTTATCTTCAGCCAGTGCAAAAACAGTGTCCTACCTATTACATACAGACTTTTTGGTGTTCCATAAACAAAGAACATACATTTTATTGTAATTTTTTTTTTAATAGACCTGAAAGCGCTTTCTTGGTGATTATTTATTGAAGTGTGTTTCTTCCTCCACGGTAGCAGCGTACCTTGCGTTGCGCGTAACAAAAACATAGTTAGTACTAACGCGAAATCACTAAATTTTATGGTTTACTACAAATTAATAAAAAGTGAATGTGGCTTATTTAAATTAATTAAGAATGTCATCAAGCAAATGGATCTTAGGGCCAAGAAATAATATGAATCTGTTGCGGTCAAAATCACATGATATATATATAAAAACAGCGACAAATTTGTGAAGTAGAAAAGTAAAAAAGTATGCATTATTTTACTGAAGGTAAGTTTTGATTGTTTTTTTTTTCGCAATATAGGCAAGTGAAAAGTAGAGTGTTTAACTCGGGCCAATAACACCCACTTAACTCGGCCTTGTAGTCCTCCCTCGCTGCGCTCGGCAATATAACAACCTCGTTTATTAAAACAATTTACTATTTTTGAGCATGCAGTGCGAAAAGAAGGTAGAGATAAACCATTCTAAAAAGATGTTTAGTGGAGGGGGCGTGCATTGTCGTACTCTTCTCTATTCATAGACAAACAGACTAACAAAATAAACAATAGATACTTAGTATAACGAAGTTCAACTATTTCAAAATTCAATTCAATCAACTGATATTAATATCTAAATAACTTCCGCAATTTGAATCCCCGTATTTCTTCGCCACACGTGTCCCGCTAGATTCAGGTGGCTTTGCCCGGCCAATAGCGAATAGCAACAGAATGAACTCCATTTGTGAACTTTAATTTGAACCGCTACAAAAAACGTCCCGTTCCCCCCAAAGCAATCTAAATAATGGCCGAGCGTTTCCAAAAGAAAAATACCTTCGTTTTACGGAAAAGCTTGTTGGCCTGTTTATAATAGATTGATTGGTTTCTAGGAAGGTGATTCAGGTACGCTTTTTGAACTGTCACCAACATACAAAGGAATTTGACGGGTGTTTTAACGCCTGTCGTTGTTTGACAAATTTTATGTTAGGTTATGTAGGTACCTACTGCATAGCTAGTGTCCTAAAAAATTTCAATGCGTTCGTCTTTTGCATTATCAGAAGATATTGGACACGTACCTATTTTTTCTTTGGTCGGTTAAACAAAAATAATCAAGAAATAGCCAGTTAAAGTTCTACGTGACGTCACGACACTTTTTTGCGTACTTTGCGACACTTTTTTTCTAGGTGTGACGTCACTAGCCCCCACTACCAAACTGAGGCGCTTGATTTTTATCATTTATTGTTTGATTGATAAAATAATTATGTTTCCAATATCTTCTGATAATCTAACTGACGGGCTAAACAAAACCATATTTTTTTACCCAGGACACTACCCTATTGTATAGAATATAAATTTATAAGTTTGTGTCTTCTACGTCTTCTGTGTAAGGCATCTACATTTTTATTGAAAATAATTTTAAGCGTCTAATCAGTATTTCCCGAGATCCATTTCATAAAAAAAACTACTCTACATCTTTTTATTCAATCACAACACAACTAGTACGAAGTACTTACTTTTAGGTACATGTGTGAAGCTACATAAATAAGTGTGAAATATATTTTATGTAAAGATAAAAACAGTAAAATAACGGGAACATCCACAGCCAAACATTCCCAGGAGCCGCAGGAATAAACGAGCAATGGAGATGAAGATATTTGATATGGGTAAGGAGATATTTTGTATCTTTGATACCCTTTGTCATAACGCTTAGTCAAAGTTACGTTGATATAGAATATACTGGCATATGGCATTATAATTACACCCTAAACAGTGGCTATCTATAAGACAGTGAGTCATATAAACAGAGCTAAATCATTAGTTTAAATTCCTATCTCCTAATAGGTCTGTGAATGATAGTAATACCTGCCTAAGTTAGCCTCCTCTAGAATACACCACTTATTTTTTAAAATTCCAATATGCTAAAGGGAAATACAAAGCTGATTTCCACATTAGTCAATATAAATTATCACATACGTTTTACACGAGCTTTTCTCTGTAAAAGAAAATATTTGGTTGGTATTACCAAGCATAAAAACTCGAGAACTTTAGAATCGCGTTTTTAAAATTTATAGCGTATTTGAATTGAGATTATGCGTCCTAAACGGTTCAAAGTTTTATCTGCAAAATTTATTTCATTTATAAATCACAGCGATACGGGAATTTGGCTTAATTTTTTTGTCAGCATTGAAAACCGCCGTTTTGCGAGCGAGGCGTTTCCCGTTTGTTGATAAAATAGTATTCATTGTACCGTGAACGATAAATGCTATTTCCGAAGCGAAAACCGTTTAAATGAATCATGTGGCTTGGTTTTCATGATATTTGGAGAGCGCAGAAAATGTTTCCAAACTTGCATAGAAATGAAGAAGTGAAAGACGTCGCACAAAGCTAGTCAGTGAAGCAAGGTTCCTATTATCTTGGCTTTCCACGTCGCTAGGCGGTCACTTGAGCAGGATACGTGGCTAACGGGTCACGGGCGATTTAGAAGTTATGGCATTCATTGGCTTGCCTCAGTGGCCTGAGACTATCCTATTGACACGATAATTATTTATTTTGGTAATAAAGTTAGGTAAAGGTGGCAAATGATGCAAGCCTGATGGCTGAAGACCCCCTGGAAGACCGAAACTCAGACTCGGAAAAAGCCAAGAATAGGATTGAATGGCGAAATTTACTAGACCAGACCAAGGCTCACCCGCGGCTGTAGAGTCAGGATGATTATGAAAGAGAGTTAGGTATTGGCCTTGTGGTGCTAGATTAGAATTCAAATCACCCCGGCTCTTCCCAGGGGTGTTGTGAGAGGCGACTAAGGGATATCTACCAGGGGGCGAGCAGCAGCGAATCCCGCAGAAAAACTTTACGACCAAACTGAGTTTCATAACCCGCAGGTCCAGCGTGGGGATTATAGGGATTATCTCCTAATATGACAAAAGCCAATAGGGTGCATCAGGGGGAAGCCTGCGTCCAGCTGTGCTGGTCCATAGCTGGACGTAGGCTTCCCCCTGATGCTAGCTTGCATCAGGGGTTGCTGCATTGCTTAGCCTGTAGATGTAGGTATGAGAGTTTGTTTTTACATAATTTCGCGAGTTTAAAAAAAAAACTATAAAACGACTTCAAATTCTTCTAGTGGCGACGTCTAGTTAAAATAAGAGTCTAATTTAGTTTGGAAGACAAATGGATGAAACGACGACGAATGAAAGAAGGCTTAGTTTGAAACACGAAATACGAAGTTTCGGTAGACGGATCGCACGAAACGAACAACCTTACTGGTGAATGTCACGTCCTAAGCAAGGCAAGTTAGCAACGTGCGTTGGACGTGACACAAAATGACACCAGACCTATCAAAGTCAAAAATAAACAAGACCCGTCAAGTGCGAGTGTAACTCGCGCGCCGAGGGTTTCGAACGTTTGTGAACAAGTAGGTATGTACTAAACTAAAGGTACTGATTAGAGACTCCGAATTTTAATGAAGACCTAAAACTAGTAAGTACCAACCTACATTTCAGATGGATCTCTCTGCATGCTTCGGTGATAGGGTGTAGCGGTAAATTTTTCGACTTTTTTCAAAATATTTCAAAAACTATGAAACCTACAGACAAAAACTGTTTTGAAATGTACAAACCGATACCTTTTATATGATACCCCACTCAGTGGGGTAACCCCCCCTTTTGAAAACTATCCCCCCCCTTTTTGACCATTTTTCAAAAAGTGTTCGTTTTACAGACTTCTCTATATTTTTCCTGTAAAATATAGATCTATATCTACAAACGCTTCATACATTTTGAATGGATCGCTCTGCAAACTTCGGAGATAGGGGGGGGGGGGGGGGGAGGAACGGGTAAAATTTCGACTATTTTCAAAATTTTTCAAGAAGTATGCAACCTACAGAAATTTCCAAAACTGTTTTGAAATGTACAAACCGATACCTTTCATATGATATCCCACTCAGTGGGGTAACCCCCCCCTTTTGAAAACTATCCCCCCTCTTTTTGACCATTTTTCAAAAAGGGTTCATGTTACAGACTTCTCTATATTTTTCCTGTAAAATATAGATCTATTTCTACAAACGCTTCATACATTTTGAATGGATCGTTCTGCAAACTTCGGAGATAGGGGGGGGGGGGGGGGGGGAACGGGTAAAATTTCGACTTTTTTCAAAATATTTCAAAAAGTATGAAACTTACAGAAATTTCAAAAACTGTTTTGAAATGTACTAACCGATACCTTTCATATGATACCCCATTCAGTGGGGTAGCCCTCCCTTTTGAAAATTATCCCCCCTCTTTTTGTCAATTTTTCAAAAACTGTTCATTTTACAGACTTCTCTATATTTTTCCTGTAAAATATAGATCTATATCTACAAACGCTCCATACATTTTGAATGAATCGCTCTGCAAACTTCGGAGATAGGGGGGTGGAATGGGTGTTTTTTCGACTATTTTCAAAATATTTCAAAAAGTATGAAACCTACAGAAATTTCAAAAACTATTTTGAAATGTACAAACTAATACCTTTCATTTGATACCCCATTTGACTCTGCAGGTCTCTTTTAAAATTTTGACATCTCAATTTGTATGGAAAATGTTCATTTTCATTTTTCATTTATTTCAATTTTTTTTTCTTAAAATCTGGCGCACGAAATGTATTATTATTTTAAATTTCAATTTGATAGCTGCTGTAGTTGCTGAGTTATTAAGGAGGGAAAAAAGGACAGACAAAGCGAGACCATAAGGGTTTCGAAACCGATCTTCGAAACCCTAAAAACGAACGGATCGGTCATCCTTCGTTTTATGCGATCCACCATCCGTCAATGTGGAATTTGTTTTTGGAGGTAGACCTTTTGTCTACGGCCGTTGCCGTGGAAATACTAGTTTCCAGTGATTGTGAAAATTATCATGATCATGTTTTTACGGCACACATCATCAATTCCTCGAAAGACAACTTTTATGGGTTAAAAATCAACTTTTATACAACAACGAAAGGATTATCAGAATCTACTATGAATTGGCGAAGATATCACGATATCACGAATTGAGAACCTCCTTTTTGAAGTTGTTTATAAAACCATACACAGTGCGTCGTGTTTTGTTATTGATCCAATATTTCTCAAAACCCTTAATTTTTTGATATTTTTCGAAATTTAAAAGAAGACAATCGTGTCATCTTTTGTTGCGTTGCTGTTTCCACCCAAAATAATATTTGTACCAACTACCAATAGTAATTTGGTAATCACCTTACATTTAAAACGAGATAAGTAGGTAATGCTGCAGTAAATACTAACGGTTATGCTTCTGGCAGCCGCACAAAAAGCCACATTCCAATTTAAAACGGAAAATAAACTGAAATTACTGGAAAAATTGTTCAGGGAAAGTTTAAATGGCTAGAACCAACTTTATGGAACTAATTCGCACAAAAAGAAACTTTCAATAGAGACTCAAACAAGGATGCTTTGGTAATAGGTGCACTGAATCTTGAAAAACATTTTCTGTGTTCATCTAAATTGTAAGTCTGTTGCTGATTATACTCTACACTTTGTTGTAAGGGGATAAACTAGAGAACTAGATTAAAACAAGCATATTTTACAAAAACCTGAATCCATGGATGGCAAATTCTACTACCTCAACATGAGAACGGTGCTAAGATTTTCTTTCTACTTACTTTATGATTTACTTCCAAAAATTTTTTACTTATCACGACACTTATCGGTTGACCTAATTTGGAGCTAGATGAGAAAATGATACACACGACGATACCTCTTTTTGTATCTTCTTCACCAAGGCTAATTAAGCGCTTACTGAACCTGACCAGAATGGACCTACGCGTCCTAGTGGGGACACTCACAGGACACTGCCCACTAAATAAACATCTCTTCACCATCGGAGCGACAGACAGCCCTCTCTGCAGGGGGTGTCTCAGTGACGAAGAATCAGCTGCCCACGTAGTCCTGGAATGCGAGGGAGTAACAGCGCAACGACACGAAATCCTCGACCACCCGAGGTCACTCCGCGAAGCTGTGAAGATCCCAGGAAAATTCTGCGATTCTGGACTTAGTTAGGCTGGTTACACAGCAAAACAAATCACGCACAATGAACCAACCCGAGTCTCAGTGCGGATAAAAGAGTGCACACCAATGGGAATTTGAATACCTCTTTTTGGATCGGGGATTATGAAAACAGCCCATCAGAATCACAACACAGGAATTTCGGTCGTTGTGAACTTTTTGCTCCACCCTAAATAATTTATTGGTCTGCAATTGTGCATGTATAATTTCTTACGTGAAGATGAATATTTATGTTTATGAAATGATATTCCATGCCATGGACTTCCATGAATTACGCGTTCTGTCGACCGGAACCATGGATCCGGGCCGGAACCGATCTCATTAAATGTGACGTATGACCCATAGCCGATGATTAACTGGTGTACACCATATTGTGGGTACAAACGTGTAATTGTGTTATTGATTAACTAGATTCTGCCCCCGGTTTCACACGTGTTTTCCTGGATTCAAACCAGGCCGCGTCTTATTTTTATTGATGTAAATGCTTCCTTCGTATATGAATTGATTAAGAAGCGGTTTTAAAAACAGCGTTTATGTCAACGAGGCGCCTAATAGGAAAAAGAAAACCGAAGTTTCTGATTCGTTTTCGTGCAAAAACAACTCTTAAGTCGCTTGCATAAGATTAGCGTTGGCACGAAACCGAATTAGGAACTTCGATTTCCGTTTTACGAGTAAGCCGCCCAGAGCGTGAACTACAAAAATAAATTTTTTTTTGACAACATCCAAACTTTCGCCAATCCAACTTTCATCAATCGAACTGCTATTCAGTCTTTAGCAATATTACCTGGTTTTATTCGATTGATCAAGGACCTTGTAATTTTCTATCTAAACGTTTTCTCCAGTAGTCTCTAACTGAAATATATAAAAACAAAAGTACTGAAACGACTCAGACGAAGAAAGTCCGTGAACAGTTTCACCAAAGTTCACTGCAAACTCGATCCCACGCAAAAAAGAGGCCCAATGTCTTTTTGTCTTGTTGAAAAAAGAACTTTTCCGACAGATTGAAATTCTGTTAGCGAAACAACAGCAAGTTGGGAATCGAATCCGACGGTACCTAATTGACTTTTGACGTTGTTTGGTTTGTAAATAGGTAAGTAAGTTTTATTTCGTTGGTTCTGTGCTGTTTTAAGGCTTCGTAGGTGATATCAATGTATGAATGAAACGCGGACAGCGAAATTATGCTTCTGAAAAAATGCGAACTTGATGATCTTCCACAAATAGAACGAATAATAAAATGCCAACTTCAAATTCACGTCAGCAGATTCGTTCAATAAAATTAAACAAAACTTAATAATACTTTCACTCAGGACATTTGAAATAGAAATCACGTACCTCCTAACGTATGTACTTAGGTAGTAGTAATTATACAGCAAAGTTTCTTACAGTTTATACGTATACTTGCTGCATGTTTTTCTAGCAAGAAAAATTCACTGTAGCAGCCTGAAGTCAAGAAGTTGGCGGTGTTGTACCCCCAGGCCTCGGAAAGCCGTTGGTCCTGCGTCTGACCACTCCCGGGTCGTGTCAGTCTGCGGTCCCATTGAATTAGTTCACCTGTGTGCGCACACACTTGTGCACTATAATATGTCCTGCACGCATGGCTAGTCCCGTTGAGACTGGCCGCCGTGCCCGAAGTCTGCTATGACGACTTCATCATCACTAAATTTTAGTTACGTAGGCACAGGAAACAAATCTCTGAGAAACTATTTGACGAATAGAAAATTTGATACAGAACCCTCTTTACATAAACACACTCGCACTTGGCCGGTTTCTGCCTAGTGTGGGTCAGGTAAGGTCAGGAAGTTTGGGGGGTAATAACTATAGCGGAATGTTAACTAAATGGAGTCGATAGACGTCCTTGATTGGGTCCATCCATAATACATTTTGGGACGAAGTAACTGTGTGAAAACTTCTCTAATCTGAGGATAAAATTAATCTGAGTAGATTTAGATACCAATCAATTTATATTGAATTAACTTAGGAAGTCCTAGTATGGACTCTTTCTTCTCAACCTATTAAACCTATTTTTATTCCATTTTTCTATACTTAGTTAAAATTGTATGTGAAATCCTTCCTACTAATATTATAATGTTGAAAGTTTGTGAAATGTGAAGTTTTTGCTACCTAGGATCTCCAAAACTACTAAACAGATCCAGATGAAATTTGGCGTACATCTAGAACATAGCCTATAACTTAGATAATAGGTCTATAAAAGGATAATATCTTAATAATACTTATTATACCGAAAATACACGTGCGAAACCGCGGGCAGAAACTAGTATTTAATGAGTAACGATGACACAAATACAATAAACAAAAAGTTTCAACAACGAAACTTAAAACCGACTTAAGATTCCTGAATATTTGCACTGTTTTCGAAGTTCTTATGTAAATATCTAATGAAGTACCAACGTTTTATTGGACAAATCCATCAAAAATATAAGTTGTATGCGACCACATTGTAATTATTTTCTAATATGTGATATGTCTAAATAGTGAATTCTACTAAGCGAAACAATCATGAAAATCGATTAACGATTTGAATAGATAGACTTTTTATTAAGTACACACACAAACAGCACAGCACAGGAAAAGTAGTAACAGTAGGTATACCTGTAAGGTAGGTACACATATGAGGTAGGTTAGCAGGCACACAGTTATATAATTATAAATGTATAACACATAAAGTAAAAACATAAAAACTTAATTTAGTTTAAAGTAGGCACCTACCCACTAATAGTGCACTCGCCCTACTAACAATGATGGTAGTTAGGTAGTCACCACCCAACCAGGGCGGCGACGGGGGCTACATACGCGATTCTGCGCTGCCGTGGTGAACCCAAAAGGGCCAGTCTCAGCTTTATGCTGTTCTGCATCAGGATAGGCACAAAACAGCGCTGGTTTTCAGACTGGCCCACTTTGTGAAACTCCAGGAGCCGATACGATAGGTATCGCTCTCATTAATGATCTACAAGAGATTCTTACGAGTACCAATCACTATGTCAATGCCAACTCCAACCGAAATCCTTAAAAGCTTTCCAGAAAAGCCTTCAAAAATGATGCGTTATGATATCGATATGATTATGAAATTTACATTTGAAAATGCCAAAAGGAATTTTTCTTTACTTTTTATTTTATTAACGGCTCTACAAAGCAGACATAAAATAGAAAAGCCCAAGCAGTTGTTATCTACAAGGGCAGTGTCAACAATTTCTGTTTAGTTTATTTATCCGGGCGGGCTTTCAGGATGTGATGGATTGGAAACGCTAAAAGTATTGTGTTTGTGCCATATTTTTTACGGCTTTTGGCTTCGCTGCTTTTTGTGACGGCTACTATCTACTGACACTTGAGTTTAGGCTCTATAAATAAACTATTTGGCTGGACGTGTTCAGAGGATCATTCAGCTCCAAAGTAACAGCCTAATCTACAACATACTGACCAGATAGATTTTGAAAACAATTCGTTGATATTTTTTTATATTTAGAAACCCTGATCAACCTGCGTGGTCCTATTCACACGTTTGCAACTGATCATTTATTTATTTAATAAAAACTAGTAAATTAACCCTTGCCTGGAAGAGATCGCTATTAGCGATAAGGCCGCCGATTGTGCCACACTAGATATAGTATTAGTATTAAGTACATTTTGAATTGTTCTATTTATTGATGGTGCAATTAAGAAATAATCTAATCTATCTATCTAAATTAACCAATGTATACAATTTTTATAGGCTACTAGCTTCTGCCCGCGGCTTCGCACGTGGTTTTCCGGGATAAAAATTCTATGTGTATTTTGATCGAGGGCTACACATCCATGTAAAATTTCAGTAAAGAAGTAAAAAACATACATCCATCCCTCCATCCATCTATCTAACAATCTAAAAGTAATAAAATATCATTCACTCATCATAAAAATCAATATAAGCACCCATCTCGAGCTAGCACATTCCTAGGTCACCTTGTAGCACAAGCCGAGTGAAACATTCATTATGTTCTAGTTACCGCAAATATTCTGCTTATTAGCTTTGCTACCCCCGAATATTACGTTTGTGGAGACGACCAGACGGCTGGGATATTGCTCGTTGCTATTTCGGTGTCGGTGACGAATTGTATTGGCTTAGCAGTACATTTTGTATCGAACAATGGAGTATTATGATGTCTACCAAACCGTAGACACTCGCCTATTTCTTCAAACAAAAGTTGCGTCTCGGCACATATGTGCGGTCATAATTGGAGAGATACCTTAAAGATCATACTCGCTTGTAGGATACTACGATTTAAAATAGTAAATCTCATCTGATTCCAAATTTCAGCTCAACATTATTACTGTATGCTACACGGTATGCATAAGCGAAATATTATAGAATACTTATCAGAAATTGTTTTATAAGTATTTATATATAATTTATGTGTTATAAATTATGTCTAGCAGTGAACTAATATAGGCTGATGATGATGAAATTATGCTATTTATTTTTGCTGTTTTATTTCCTGATGAAATAAATCATCGATTAAGCCTCAAAATTATGGTAATGACGAGTGTTCTGTGTAAATGACATGCCATCTGCATCCCGTGAGTGAGCCGTACATACCGTGCATTTCTAACGCAAACCCAACTCGACTAGGGGCGGTTGAGGAAGCTCGGTCAGGTGCGGGGCGAGAAGTGTCCATTCTATATGTAAGTATTATTATATATTATTCTCTGTGTCTCCTACACACTAAAATCGGCTGCTCGCCGACAAATTGACAAAACAATGTCGGCTACCAACAATATTCATACACTGAAATGTCGCACCAAAACCGCTCTGCCGGGCTCGAATTCGGAATTCGAGTCAAACGAATTGTACCATGAACAATATTCATTCTTAAATTGAATTTTTAATGTTGCGTCATTGCATTTAGTTTGGATTGCTTTATTTATGTAAACGTAGCTCTTACAAATCATCATTACTTGAAGAATAACGGTGATTCCTACCAAAAAGCAAGTAAAACACTTCATCCTGAGTTGGTGTTTTGTTTCCATATGGGACGAACATAGCGGGTTTAGTTGTCAAACTAGGTCTAGATCTCAATAACAAGTTTTCCTCGTGGTAAAAAACGCATTAAATTATATATACTCATGACATAAAATTAGTTTTACATAAAATTCTAGATTATTTCGTTGGTTCCTCTTATGTGAAAACACGATTAAAATCGTGATGATAGATTGAAAAATAACTAAGGTCGAATGGCCTTTAGCTCGACCATTGTCAGTCCATCCGCTCCAAACATAGCCGCAAAATAATGCCGCGACAATTTGTATTCACGACGTAAAGTGGTACGCATATCTACCTACTGGCATGTGCGAAATAAAACGCTAAGAACTGGAAAAATGAAAAAGGCAAAGTGACATCGCATACTAGATAAGTTTA
Source organism: Eupithecia subfuscata (assembly GCA_963564075.1). Lineage (NCBI taxonomy): Eukaryota > Metazoa > Arthropoda > Insecta > Lepidoptera > Geometridae > Eupithecia > Eupithecia subfuscata. The sequence continues at coordinate 15,204,432 of OY751100.1, read as the reverse complement.
GGTACCTACTTGCCTGTGCCTACGTAGGATAGCTGTAATTGGACCACATAACCACTCAACCCGTCGAAAGAGACTGAGAATGTAATAGACTTTTTTACACTACGAGAATTGAAGGAGAGAAGTTATTTGTTCAACAAGTGGGCAAAACGATTATTTGTATTGCGTCCTATATTACATCCCGACCTAGCGAAGCAGTCTAGAATAGAGTCACGAGCGTAGCGAGTAGCTCTAAAATAGACTGCTGAGGTAGCGAGGGATTTAAAAGGCACGAAACGAAAAATATTTACCCTCGAGTTAAACATGCAACTTTTCACCACGAATAGCGAGAAACTATTTTGTAATTTATAAAAGCGGTTGAATGTCAGAAACTCATTTTGATCAACAACCTTGGCGGGTAAAAATGCTACAAATAATAATAATGCATCAATACGAATGAATTCAATCTCCCCAATTGTTTGGTGGAGGTTGAAATCATTAGTGAAATTAAATAAGACTCTTTATGCAGGTTAAAAAAAATCCTTTAAAACTTCTCTATAAGAACTTGTTGGCGGAAGCCAGTTTTAAAATACTGCACATATTTTCTTGTAAACGTTTCCGAGGAAAGGAAAGCTCCTCTTTCCTTATTTCTACGAAATTCTTAGAGAATATTTTCTTTGGCATTCTGTATGCCAGCAACTAATTGAAGTTCCCACATGTTTCGTATGGTTAGGCTCAGCCACCTCTACTTATAAGAAGCTAAGGTTATACGGAACTTTTGCTTATACATTCGAAGAAGTAAAGTGATTATGTAAAAAAGAGAGTTCTTATTTTGTCGCTGAGAATCGATAACTGTATACAATAAGCGATTGAAGCGCGTTATTTGGTGAACCGCGTTTTAAAAATCATGTAGTGTTCTAGATCCGTTGAGCTACCTCAAGTGGCATCAGTCTGCAGATAGTTCAACTGTTTTATGTGTATTTTGTCAAAAGGTACTTATATCTGTTCGTTGTAATTTTCTGTGTAATTAAAATTAAACGGAGCTTATTTGAAATATATACATAAGTATCTACGTTTTTTTATTTGTGAAGCACTTACCTATCAAGGTCTTGCACAACAGCCGTATTAAAAGTTTTACATCTGTATAAATCTTTTGTACCATTGCTTAATCATTTAAGCCTTAGCTTTACCTATTTCTAATCAATTTTACCTACCCCGGAAAAACGTATCACAGCGCCAGAAAATTACATTTAAAACCACCATAAACTCAACGCGAACGTTTCGCCACATTATCTAGGTACGCGTATTTCAGGGGGAAACTTTGAAAAGTATCCTTAAATTAACGACGTGCTCTACGGGCACTCCGCGAAATTTGAGCGCTTTGCCGTTACCAGGCGGTATTTTACACGAAGACACGTCGCTGGTTTAAAGAGCTATTAGACTTTTGAATTTTTGGTGAAGTTACTTGTAAACATACTCAAACAACTCTTTCAACTTTTAGGCTACATACAGACGGTCTCGTTCCGATGACGTGTAGGTAATTTTCAACTAGCTATAGTTGTTCTATCTCACGAAGTCCGTTTAGTCCTGGTTGTAATAGTGACTTTGCGCTTAGTTGTCATGCTGACGGTACTCGCTACCAAAATCTGACGTGAATACAATGAGCACTAGTGACCCGGACCGCGTCTCGGGCGAGACTGATTCCTTCTGAGCTTACGCACACTAAAACAATGTGTATGTACACATTGTTTTAGTGTGCGTAAGTGCATTTGCTAATGCATGTGCATTCACTACGACATACATTGCCCAACGGTTTCGTGAGATAGAACAACTGTATCAGTATAGCTAGTTGAAAATTACCTATACGTCATTCACGTCACGTCACGTCACTCTTATTGTTTCGGAAGAGTAGAATCTCAGTAGATTCTTCTCTTTTCGAAACAATGAGAGTCGTTATTTTGTTAATTTCATAATAGCTTCAGCCCGCGGTTTCGCAGTCTCTTTCCGGGATAAAAAGTAGCCTATATCCGTCTGGGATACCATCCATCTCTCTGTCAAATTTGATTTATATCCGTTTATACGTGCCAAGCTAATAGACAGACCTACCTAATTACTTTCGCTTTTAAAATAATAAAGTATATACCTACCCTTTGGTCCATTTTCATAACTGTTTTTCATAACTAGCTACAAACAAGACAAAATTAAAAATTTTATACACCCGCCGACGTTTATTGGCTGAACAGATTTTCATGAAACATGGCGAAGAACACTCCGGATAAAATTATCTATGACACAAAAAAACTAAACGAAAATCGGTTCATCCATTTGGGAGCCACAGACTGATACACAGATACACAGACAGACACGTTAAACTTATAACACCCCTCTCTTTTTGCGTCGGGGGTTAAAAAGGCAATTTCCTTCACTGTTTCATATATTCAGTGCTTAAATACAAGGTGTAACGTAACATGTGTATAAAGCCTAAAAAGAGTGATTCTGATTCGGATCAACTTATGAATAACGATTTTTAGAAATGTATTTTTTTAATAGCTTTTTTTCTGCTCATGCATTATTTAACGTTACAAAATACTAGTTTCTGCCTGCGGCTTCGCACGCGTATTTTAGATATTTTATGTAGCCCATTATCTAGGTTACGCTTTGCTCTAAATGGGGCCTTTCTTCTTGATCTGTTCAATAGTTTCGGAGATTTTTAGGTAACAAAATTCAGATCTCACAAACTTTCGGCTTAATAGTAGGATTTAACAATTGTTTTTTTAGCAAAACAGTGCTTTGTCATGAAATTATAACAAAAAATGAAGTAAATACTCTGAAATTTCAAAACATTAGTAATAATGTAAGAATACAAGTACCTACATAATATAGATAAATAGAAAAATGTTTATTGAGCAATCTATAGTCCCACAGGCAGAATCAAACACTGCGCGGTGTAATATTTATGACCTACGCAATTAACTTGTTTGTGTAATTTTCGATATAATTGAATGAAATACGTGTGAACTGTATTAACAAGGGGCGTCGACAAAGCAATGCGAGTACATCAGTCGGTGGCCGTAAGGGAATTTGACGTCGTCGGGGCGGGTGGACCGTTGGTGTCGTTCGGCTGGCGACCGTTGGTGGCTGGGGCCGACGTGGTGGGGATTCGAAGCGGTTGTCTCCGAGAAACTCATCATCATCATCATCATCAGCCTATATTAGTCCACTGCTGGACATAGGCCTCCCCTAATGAGCGCCATAGCGCCCTGTCTTCAGCTTGCCGCATCCAGCATCTGCCTGCAGTTTTTCGCAGATCGTCATCCCACCTGGTCGGAGGGCGTCTTACACTACGTTTGCCGAGTCGTGATCTCCACTCAAGAACACGTTTACCCCAGGGGTGGACGGTTCTTCGCGAGATATGGCCGGCCCACTGCCACTTCAGCTTGCTAATTCTTTGAGCTATGTCGATAACTTTGGTTCTCTGTCGAATGTATTCGTTCCGAAAAACTCACTCTACAGGAATTAAGTTCGACTATGACCTATCTATCGATACCTCAAGTGAATATTTTTTCCTCTTTTCGCTCACAACAGCACAGGGTCACACTTATAATTGAATTCATGAAAGCGGAAGAGACGAAGCGTGTTTATGAACTCTCTTAATAACTTTCTACCGCTTAATTAAATGATCCCGCTGAGTTCTTGGGGTTACGATTCTGGCGAAACTCTCATGATAGGAAGTAATGTCATATTGTTTTTGTGTCAATTAATCCCTTGTTGAGTGCTTTTTAGTACCACACACCAATTTTTGACATTTCTCAATGAAGTGTTGGTGGTCTGGGGGTGATATTTACGGAATAAACAATTTTATTGGTAAATGAGAAGTTTACTTTCCTAATTTTAATATTCGTATCAAAAATGCCTGCCGACGCTAGCCTTTAGTAATACTTCAGGGCTATTTAGACTCTCCGCTACCGAGTCGTCGACACGAAATCTGACACAGATTTGCTGAGTTGCGCGTGCTATCTACTAGTTTATGCCTCCACTGAAAAATGTGTCTAAATGATGCCCATTATTTGAATGCAATTTTTTGTGTTGTGCGCCAGTGTTGCTGGACGTGTGAGCGCCAACCTGATTGAAGCTTCAACGCTCTCATTTGCGTATGCCACTTATCGAGACCGATATCCAGACTACCTACCACCTACCGGCGTGAAATTGAGTTCACTTCAAACAAAATAATGGGCTTGAGGGTCGCCGACGCGTGCTCCTAAACCGAATTAATATAAGGGCATCAATAAACCATTGTACGGAACCCCGTTGACGTGTTAATGATTATTAGACGAGTATTTATCACGTTTTTACAGTGTTTTTATTTGTCTCTAAGTTTCTGATTTTGAGTTTTATGTGTTGCATACTTTATAAGTGATTTGTGAATTGTTAATCCTTTATTCCCAGGTTTTCACTTTCCCAGATCTTCACTTTCCCAATTTTGCACATTTCCAGATCATCACATTGCCAAATTGCTCATGCTCAGTTCTTCACATGCTCAGTTCTTCACATGCCCAATTCTTCACTGTTTCCATTCTTCACTGTTTCCATTCTTCACATTTTCCATATTACTAATTTACCAAACAACAGTTTCTCAATTTTCCATTTCTTCAACACCCCAACCAATGACAAGTACGTCTTCGTGTCCATCCCAAGGTTGTCTGGAAGAGATCGCTCTTAGCGATAAGGCCGCCCATTGTACAACTCTGTATCTCTCTTTTCCTATATTTTTATTTTTGTATTTTCTTGGTGTGCAATAAAGTGTATTTGTATTGTATTGTATTGTATTGTCTTAGCAACATGACTACGTTGATTTCAACTAACGTGTATATTGTGATAAAAATTGACCATCATAGTTTTAAAACTTTTATCAGACCAAATTTCTTTTGGATTACTTAATAGTATGGAAATATGGATGTTTCACCCCATCTCGTCGTAAAATATTTTCCCTTAGGGTGCTACTCCGACGCACACTAGCGTCGCCACCTATTTAATCTTATTATTATTATTACGATACACAAAATAATTTTCAAAATCCATTTGGACGATTTAATGCCACTGTACCCGGAATCGAAAAAGAAAAGCATTTTTATGGTTTAGGCAGAGATGCGAAAACAGAGTTTGGTGGTCACCAAGAGTTCTTGAGAGAACGAGAAATTTGCATCTCCGCCTACACTAAGCAAAATTATAACTATTATAGACATTATATATGAAACTATTATAGGCATTAAAAAAGCTGATTTAAGTATAGTTGTTCTATCTCACGAAGTCCGTTAACTTACCTCACTACGAACAACTTTGCGCTTAGTTGTCATGCTGACGGTACTCGCTACCAAAATCTGACGTGAATACAATGAGCACTAGCAAGGTAATATTATCCTATAAGTAATCCGACTTCATACAAACGGACGAAACGCAAGCTATACCTACGCGCGTCGATCTCAGCATGCGCTCAGCATGCAGACAGTCGCGACTGTGCCGCAGTGACGAACGCGCGGGGTGTGCTTTTGTTCATAATAACTGCGCGATTTATTCTCTAAAAATAAGTTCAAGTACATGTTTAATATGACGAGCAGGACATATTGTGCTGTTTTTGGTTGCATGAATTCGTCAATAACGCATCCAGAGATAACTTTTTTTAGATTACCTGGAAACTCTGAAAGGTAAGACTATAAAATAATTTGACTTACTAGTAGGTAGGTAGGTAGTTACACAATGTGTGTCTTTTTAATGGATAAGTATTCCTTTTATCTCCCGAAAAAAAAAGATGTCCTGATTAATAAATAAAGTGAATAGAGTAAAGGAAAGTGATTGACACGAGTGAAATAGGTAGGTACCTAGGTAGTTATAGGCGGTTCATGAATCATGATAGGTACGGTAGGTATAGGTAGGTACGCTTGTGTTAAAACCTCGGGGAATGTGTGTTTTGTTTTGTTAGTTTGTATAATTCAACAAAGTAAGGACGTACGTACCTACCTCCTCAACCTCTACAGCCTGTATTGGTCCACTACTGGACTACTAAGTAAAGACGTGGTATTTTATTAGGGTTCCGTAGGTACCTCAAAAGGAAAAAAGGAACCCTTATAGGATCACTTTATTGTCCGTCTGTCTGTCTGTCTGTCCGTCTGTCAACCCTCTTTTCTCAGGAACGCGTGGAGGTATCGAGTTGAAATTAACATCAATTACTCAAGTCCGTAACCTCTTGAAGCCGTGATATAAATTAAACTTCACACACACTCCCATTCAATTCACAAAGTATTTTATTTGTTTAAATAAAAAAATACCTATATTTACAATCACAAAACTAAATGGAAACACAAAGTAGGCAAATGTAATTAAAATGCTGGAGGCGGGCAGCCCTATCGCATGTTTACCTACCGCGCGGCTGTAAGCATTTATTTCAAAGAAACGGCCGAGTTCAATTACTGTAGGGATAATATTACCGTGGCACTAGTGACCCGGACCGCGTCTCGGGCGAGACTGATTGCTTCTGAGCTTACGCACACTAAAACAATGTGTACATGCATTCACTATGACATACATAGCCCAACGGACTTCGTGAGATAGAACAACTGTATCACAAACTGCCCAATACATTTTTGAATATTCCATTGTTTTACGTAATAATAAGATGAAATAGGTGACGGCGGTAGTGTGAGTAGGGATAACGCCTTATTAATAATAAGTAGATCTCTATCTTTACCATTTTAAATAAATATGCATGCCACCATACGCTTAGAATGTCAATTTAAAGCCATGTATCATGATAATCGCCGCCCACATAAATTATCTCGCTCACGTATTCCATAAAGAAAACGGCAAAATGGCCACGCCTAGCTATGATTTATCACCACTGGGGCAAATAAAGCACGCTAAGAGTCGCCACACAAGGGCCACTGACGACGGTGTTGGGCCGATAGTGTCTACACACCAAAGTCGGCTGCCGTGTCTTATTCCCATCGTCTCACTAAAAGTATTCCCAACGTCCTACAAAAGTCAGAGAATCGTAATTTATAATCTAGTTACTTATGTAATCAATTTTTTACCTATTTCAATGGCGGCTAAGGCTAAAGTACTAGATAACTGATATACATAGTATCACACTAATATTATAAATGCGAAAGTTTGGATGGATGGATGTATAGATGGATGGATGTGTTGTTACCTCTTCACACCAAAAGTACTGAACGGATCGGGCTGAAATTTTGCATTCAAATAATTCTAATCCTGGAATCAAACATAGGATTTACTTTTTACCCCAAAAATCAGTTCCCGTGGGATAGAAATCACCTTTAAAAGTTTCCATAGAAATAACGCGTGCGAAGCCGCGGGCAGAAGCTAAATCAATATATTAGGTACATAGATAGATAATTTTTTGTTATGATACATAGAAAATACCCAGAACAACGGAAACAAATATTTACAGATCGTATAAGCATTTTTGTCCCAAGGCAAGAATATTTTGCGTTGCATGCGGACCTTCGCCACGACTTCTCGGTCGTCACAGTTGATAAAACACTAGCGATACTGTTGGCTGTGTTACACCTCCGTACCTCGGAATGCACGTTAAGCCGTAGATGGTCAGTCGGTCTTTCTGCCGTCCTATCGGATTATGAAAGTGAGGGAAAGAGTAGATGAAAAATAAAGTAAAAACGCATTTTGTTAACCTTTTCATACATAGCACATACAAAAGATAATGGTAGCAACACAGCGTATGCAATATCAGGATAATCCTGCCATAGCGCTGCTATTCCGAGAGTGTGTCAGTCTTATGAGAGTGCACCTGTGTTTGCGGACACACTTGTGCATGCCGTTGAGAGAGACTGGCCGCCGTATATACTCCGTGAAATAAGTGTTAATTAGCAACTTGAAATCGGATCATCACTGATTACATTCAGCCACTCACACACATGAATCGTAATCGCATCGACCAGCTTCCCTTGTTTCTTTGACTGTTTAGCTTGACGGTCATCCACTATGGCGAGTCGAGATTAGGCGTTTCTTCATTGGTAGGCCCCCCGGCCCGGCACCGATACCGATACCGACTGTACTCAAATAAATAATATTATTTATATCATTGTTTATTTTAAATTATATTATTTTTATTTTTAATTTTGTATAAATCTATTGTAGAATTTGTTATTTGTCATGTGATGACCAATATCTTTTTATTTTTATAGTTTACTTCATTGATATGATTAATTATGCTGGACTTGTAAACTAATTTTTATTATTTGTACCTACGTTTATGACATGTAACAAGAGTTATCAATAAATAATCTGAATCTGAATCAAAGACACTGCACTGACAGCTACATTCTTGAATTGACCAACAAGACAGGACGGCTTTGTAATTCTACAGAGACCTCGCACGAACGCCTACATAGAAGTTTGCGTGCACAACACATACGTACGGTGCCAGCCCGACACAAGTGGGAGACTTGCTACGACGACATGTCGGCGCCGGCGTTGGTATGTCGGTGTCTAGCCGGGCCAATGAGACGGCGTGCCATACAATTTCATAGAATTATGCGTCCACCGATGTCGGTGTCGGCGAAACGCTGTCGGAGTTGGTTGTGTGCAACATCCTTTAGCGAAACATTTTAGAACATAATAATAATATCAAAAAACTTTCTAAAGAATTGTCGTCGTGATATCGCCGTGTAGAGACCACTATAACCCGTAGAGGTGACATTTCAGGTAACAGATACCCGCGTCACATCGCATTACCTGATTGAATTCCCACATATACATATCTAAAGGTCGTGTCTATCTGACTGACTATAATCTTTGTGAAATGCTGTTGGATTTGGGAAATAATATTTTATTTTCTATTTGCGACAGCTATGAATACATCTTTGGTGATATATATACGACGGTGCTCTTCTAATCTACTATGCTTATAAAAACAATGTTCGGTTAAATAATAGGGATTTTTCCCTTTGTTTGTATTAGAAAAATCCTTCTCGCACAAAGGATTCTAGAAACTCCCCCGCAGAATCGCGAGTTGCACTCGGGATGCAATGCCGACGCTGACACTGCTTCATACCCTCGGTGCATAATCTATTATTGTTGGATTAAAATTTGATGTAGTTCACTTCCCGGCAAAATCAGTAAATTAAAAAAAAATGTTTCTTTTCACTATAATTTCCTGTCTTCATAGTACTTGCCCTCCAGGTAACGTTCGTTTATTCCACCCAGCACCTAGATTACCTACGAATAAGAAAAAGAAAATTTTCATTTATAGCATTTACAAGAATTGCAATAACATAGTTTCTTAAATTACTCAACACTTTATGGACAACATAACGAACACAAAAAAAAAATGAAAAACTTAGGATTGTCTTTAATATAATATGTTACACTTTTGAGAGACAATGCTGACAATTGTATGTATTATTGTCTTATGAAGAAATTCGTTATTTTCCTTTCTATAGAGCAGTGTAAATAAGCGAATTATTTTCTGGTAGAACCAACATCCTGAGGGAAATAGAGACAGAATGAAAAATCCCCAATAACGTATCGGGCAATCCGTTTTATTGATGAGATCCATTATTTGGTTAGGCCTCCGATAAGACAGTATCTGTTGCTAATAGAGATGTGGCAATTTATTATTAAGCTTTTTATTAGATTCAGAATAACGTTTGTTACATTCTGTAGATTGATCCACTGTTAAATTTGTATTTTATTAATATTTGTATAGTATTGTATTTGTATTTTGTACCTACGTTGGCAAGTATCACACTTATAAATCCGAGTGATTAGAAGTTTGTTACCTCTTCCCACTTATAATAGTGGACGGATTTGACCGAAATATTGCATAGATGTAAATACATACGTTTCTACATCTGGAATATCATAAGTTTAGGCGATTTTTACCATGCGGTAAAAACTAATGTCCTCATACCCGAATTTCGACCACAGTGTCCAGTCCCAATTGATTCTGCGACGCAGGAGGTTGCGGGTTCGATTCCCGCCTCGGGACAAATGTTTGTACGATCTGCAGATATTTGTTCAGGGGTTCTGGATGTTTTTCTATGTATAATAAAAAATATCTATCTATGTAGTGTATTGTATTATGTATATCAGTTATCTAGTACCCATAACACAAGCTCTGCTTAGCTTGGGGCTAGATAATGCTGTGTGAATTGTCTAGCATTATTTATTATTATTATTATTATTATTCTAGCCATTTATGCAGGACATATTATAGTGCACAAGTGTGTGCGCATACACATGTGCACTTTTTATTCCCTTGCTTTCATATAATCGTGGCCAAAACTAGTGAATAGGGTAATGATGTAAGAAAACTGTAGCCAACGACCCAATCTCGCAGCGTCACCGCAAAAACTCTGCGGAAATAAGCTTCTAGCCCTATTTCCGGGCTCGGTCAACGCATTTAGGCTGCGTGTCCACCAGACATGCCTAGCGAAGAATGTGTTTTTAACAACCAATAGAATCACTTCATTTTTCTAGCCTCGCTCAGCGCAGCTCTGGCGGGAACAGCTCAGCGTAGCGAGGTTTTTGTACATACAAAACAAGAGAAAGATGTGTGGGAGGGATGTGTTGCGAGGAATGTGTAGGGATGTCTCCTAGGGACGGACGCGGGCGAAAGAATAGCAGTCACTAGACAGCGGCCGTACCCTAGCCTTGCTCGCTTATCGGAAAAGAGCCCGCTACACACCCTCAGCTTGCTCGCACATCTCTGGTCACGTCGTTACACAGCCTCACAGCGTCTCCTCTCACCGCTCAGCTACCCCGCTCATCTCTGGTGGAAACGCAACCTTAGTCTAGCTTTAGACTGTACCATTTTCATGATGTTTTATAATGTTCGTGCACACTGGCGTCACTGTAAAATTATTTTGATGTAGGCAAAACTTTATTATAAAAATAAATCACAGCTAAATAATGGTAATAATGATGAGGGTTGGTATTAGAAAGTATTCTACAATACAATAACTCTTATGATAGTGAAAATTAGAACAGAAAAACACAAACATAGACGGAATCCGGTTAGAGGGTAGATTACGCAATGTATGGCACATTTCATGTAGAACAAAATTTTGCGTTCAAGTATGTTTTGTATGGCAATAAAAATCTTTAATAAAATACCAAAATCTATCGCGAGCTGTAGAGACAAACTTAATGATTTTCTTATTAAGAAGCTTATACTACACTGTAAATGATTTTTTAACTGACCGTACTATTGTTTAAAATTTGGTTTTGATTTGACTGGTTTATTCTTCTATTGACTTCATCATTATCTATATTTTTTTGCAGTATTAATTTCATTTGACTAATTATTTAGAAGTATTATTTTGACATTAATTTCCTGATTTTTGTTAACTTAGAACGATGATTAGACATCTGTTCAACTAATGCACGCCGTTTCATTTTAGTAAAATATCTATACCTATTATGTTATTTTTATAAATTCTAGAACCCAATATTTATTGTAATGAATGTTTGTATGCTCAAGTGGTAGAATCTAGCGATCTAGATTAAGTTCCAGTAACTGACTGTATCTACCTGATTCACAAACAAATAAATGAATTACTGAATTCAGTAGTAAGGGGCAGTATGCAGTGCGAAGGGTACTGCGTTTTAATCAAGAGACTAAAACTTTAGCTACAAAGGTGCTTTTCATCACTCAAAGTCGTAGGTAAAGTTTTGTATTTCGGCCCTTAGTACTCTCGATAGCGACAACGTTGCAACTATTTGTATGATATCTAGTAACGAACTGTCAAAACCTTCGGTGATTCTGACAGTTCGTGACAGCCCGCAACATCATATAGGATAGTAGTACTGTTTGTACAAGCAGTGCTAAAATTTCTGTACTTGTGTGGCGCTTGAAAACGAGTCTACGTCAGAAGAAACATCAGTATTCATTTGTTTCTATTTGATTCTATCAACTTACATGACTAATCGAATAATTAAAAAGATAGATAGATACAAAAACTATTTGATACATACACACAGAATTTTAAACACAATAGGTACAATAGGTTTAATTAATCAAAGGACCACCTTAAAAGAAATAGCTAAGTGTATATAAGTTTGTGTGTGCTGCAGCACGACAAATAAGTCATGCATGGCTCAGTGTTTTTTTTTTGCTTAAAAGCTAAAACACTAATTTTCAGATAAAGCGTGGCATTCCGTTGGCTCGTCCGGTTGCGTTGCTTGCCCAGTCTGGAGCCGGCTGTAAGCGTTCATTATTATAACACAATATTTAATATTAAATTTATTTTAATAAAAACAAGCTTTTATATCTTCTGGGACCAAAGTAGGTACTTGGGAACACACATCCAACGAACCCAAACTTGACGGGGTTAAGTCGGAGTTCCTTCCTCCGCTTTCTGTCTCCATCATCGGACCAGCTCGAGGGTACCATGACATTGCATTGTCACCAAACTTACATAACCATGCTAAATTTCAGCTCAATCGGCTGAGAACAACTGGTCTAAAATTAAATAGCAAGATTTGTGGAACAAATCTTAAGCAAGATAAATACTTTACACTGTTTGCAACAGTCTGCAGTTAGCTCAATTGTTTCAATTGTAAATCACACTAATACATATTATAAATGCGAAAGTTTGGATGGATGGCTATTTGTTACCTCTTCACGACAAAACTACTGAATGGATCAGGCTGAAATTTTGCATACAGGTAAGTCTAACCCTGGAATCTACTTTTTATCCCATAAATCAGTTCCCATGGGATAGAAAAAACCTCAAAACGTTTCCATAGAAACAACCCGTGCGGAGCCGCGGGCAGAAGATAGTACTAGTATAATTTTCGTTGTAAATAAAGGCTATTTCCAGCTAAATACTAAAAGCTTGTAAAAACTCACTAACTGAATGCATTCGCCTCGGGAAGATGTACGTACACTCAGCTTTATAGTTTCGGGTTAACCTAAAAAGAGTAATTTAAAGCAAAAGCTGTGACCTCAAACAACGACCCAACACCGTTACTCCTAGTTAACGTACAAAGTAACATCAGCCCTCAACAGTAAAGGCAAGTAAAGGGCGCAATGAAAGCGAAACCTTTCCAATTGAGCCTTTCAATAAAATACAACATGTGAATATTTCGCAGCCCTTAAAGGAGGTTAACTTACAAAAAGAAAATAAAAAACATAAAACCGAGTACTAAAAGGTTACTGTGTTTTGCCCAGGCTTAAGTTACAAGCGACATCGACAGTTTTTAAATCTATAGTTATTTTTGAAACGATTTTCTCAGTATCGGGTTAGTATTTGTATACAGGTTAGCTCAGGTCAATAATACATGCACCAATAAGACGTATGAATTAGTGGTGAAGCCTGAATCAAAATTTAAAATCCACCAATCTTCCCCCAACACGATGACGGTAAAAAATTATAATAAAATTCCAGAAAAAATAAAATGTCCCAAAAATATAACATGTTAGAAACCGAACTGAGAGATTCTCATATAAAAATGTTTTTACAAACTTGACGACTTTTTCAACGATTCTTTTACACGATTTTTTTAACGATTTTTCTCCGAGTCGTAAATTCAATTGTAAATTAGTATAGATACCAAATAGTTCATATTTAGTAGAAAGGTACAGTTTTTCATTGCGACACCCTAAACGCCAAAAAAAAGTACCCATAAGGTGAGTTATAATAATCACCAAGACCCTGATTGTATGAATGTGATAGATTCATAGCCTTTACCTACCTATAAAATGATCTTATTTCGATAGAATCATGGAATACCTACCTTACAATGCAACCTCACAATTTAGGAATTGGAAATAATGAAATCAGAAGTCAGAAGTCAATAACTTTATTCCTTTAGGCTCACAAGATAAACACATAGACTAGTCTACCCATCAATTACTATCAAATAAGAAATAAAGTGTTATTGAAATTCTCTTCACTTCAATCTTTTGTCCACCAATGGAAGAAGTGAAAAAGAAACCACCAGCACATTTATATACTTAATCACATAAGTGTCTAATACTTACAATGTTCGTTATTAAAACAAAAGCATTAGATCATATGAATAGAAACATTATAAAAGAATAGATAACCTTATAATTTAATCTTGACCTTCAATAATTTCAATGCTAAAACAAACTAGGACACAATATCTAGAAAAAGGTTCTACAATGTAAAATATCTTACCATAATGAGAGATGCTTTCAGCTTACAGGGTCATCAAAGAGTGTCAGAGCCAGCCCACCATCTTTTTTAATAACTTTAGTTCAACGAACCGTTTGGCTGTCGTTATACCTTGAGCCATTCCGTCAAACATCGGTAAAATGGTTTGTTATAACATTTCACAACTAAATACATTGATATATCTTCTAATATGACAATATATGAAAGACAAATGGTCTTATATATTAAGTTAACAATTAAGATACTTAGTACATCCAATTTAATGCATTATGAAATAGCTTATTCTTTAAATAAAACTGATTTGTCCCAACATTTGAATTTAAGCGGGAGAGCAAGTAGGAAATCAGATCTGTTACATTTTATTATTGATATTTCTTGAAACCTTACTGTTTACCACAATACACTTGTTTTATATTAATATTTATTATTCAACAATTTATAACCATTAATTACATTAGGTTAAACCTTATTCATATTATAATGAAACTGATTTGTCCCAACATTTGAATTTAGGCGGGAGAGCAAGTAGGAAATCAGGTCTGTTACATTTTATTATTGAATATCTTTTGAAACCTTATTGTTTAACACTACAAGTACTTGTTATTATATATATTTATTATTAAATTAATTACAAAATCTAGCAAATGCAATAAATAAAATACTGAAATACTGGATACTGAGTATTAATTTGAAACGTTGTTGGTACCACGTTGCCATCCTATGATCGTTGTCAAAATTTCACGAAACAAAAGAATGTACTCGGTCACCCATACTCGTTAATTAGGTACTCAATATAATCTGAATTGACAAGGTATTCAATAGTTACTGTGATATATTAGATATCTTTCTTCCTAACCATATACTACTAAAAACATACGATGTAACAAAATCAATGAAATAATGTTAGCCAAATGGGAAGTAGCCATTTGAACAATCACAAAAAACCTCTTAATAAGCAATATCGCTGTGCTTTTGATTTCTCTAAAAAGTTCTTGGACCACACCTGACCATCCAGTTGAATCGGATGTTATAAATTAAATTGGTAAACCACGACTTATTTATTCAAAGGGTTGTCAGAAGGAAAAGTACCGTGGCTTAAACTGAGCCACGGTACTTTCCCTTTAAGAGATTATTTTGCGTGTTCTACATCAAAGTTACTAGACTTGACGAACGCATTATCAACTAGAAAGCGAATAGATGTCAACCTCGTTTCATAGTTCTGCCGTCGCTCGTCGAGGTATAATAATGGAAAGTTATGAAAACAAAAGATTAATAACAAACTAACAAAAGATACTTGCATCTTTTGTTTTGCGTGTTGCGATGCCGTTACATTGCTTAATTTGATTGTTTTGAAAAACTAATAACTGACTCCAAATTCCGTACTAATTACACTGTTTATTTTACGATTTGCGAGTCAAATAATGATTCTAGGAGAATCCATTTTTTATTGGACTATCTTGGGATCATTAAAGCAATTGTTGGAGTAATGGGTGAACATAGGAACATAAAAAACATACACGCAATACTAATTTTTTCGAAGTAGATGTATAGGAGTTTCATACAAAGAATACTGACTGGCCTTCGTTGAGCCCTTGATGATTTGTTTTCAAGTTTAAATATATTCTGCGCAATAACTTTAGCTTATTTTTTATTAATAACGGGAGGTCTGTTCTTTACGGCCATCCGTTGACAATAAAAGTCATCTTCTGCAGTGCTCTTTGCCCTGATTTGAAAAAGTTCACGGTGTTTTTTGGCACGTTCAATAGCCAATTTTACTGCTTCAATCTTCCGTAAAGAGTTTTAAAGCGACTGATAAAAGATAACAATGTGAAAATGAACTTATGGACCGATAAAGCTCAGAAAACAGCATTTTTATACATTTCATGTTTTATTGATAGTTATTTATTATTTTCTCAATTCGGTGTAGCTAGGCTCTACGACGTAGGTTTCTACGACGTAGAGCTGCTACGACGTCGAACCGCTACGACGTAGCAAGTTTTATTTCTTATACTTAGTTACTACAATATTCTCCTACCTAACTCGTGAGAACCCAATGTTGGTTGCAGGACTCCCTATTGCGTCATTTGGTACTTTCCAGTGCCCCCCTCATCCACTCTTCCCTGGCTATTGACGAGACACATAACAGTATTATTTTTCTATTGACGCTATAGAATTGTCGGAATATCAGTGTAATTATGTCGATCCACCAGTCTATACTCCCCTAAAGATTCATCTTTGATAAAGTTTACGCCTCAGCAGGGCTATTTCTTTTCTGAATGAGGCCAAGATTATCTAATTTTTATACACTTTTTGTAGCTTTGGGTCTGCGGCTTTCTAAACGCAATTTATATTATAATTCCTAGTTTGGAAAGCCGTAACTCGTAAGCAGCTATGAAATCCTACGCTTCCTTAAGGCCTATTTACACTTCAATAAGTACAGTAGCGAGTCAAGAAATTAGACAAGTTAAGTAATAAATAGTAAGTACGAAGTAGCGTCCAAACGGGGCTTAGTCCAGTAGTGATAATGGACATACGAAATTTCTTATGTTTTGAGATTTAATTCCACTTTTTGAGAAAGCAAATAAAAAAATAAAATGTCTTAGATTTCACAACTGCACGCACGATCGACACACACAGTTGCACGTGTAGGGTAACACAGTTGCCCGGATTGAAACGGGCAAGTGTTAGTAATACATAAACTTATCTGTGTAATTATATATTTAGATAAACAATATTTAGTTATAACTTATTTTAGGCCAGAGGTTAGTTTAAATATTTTTAAACCTAGATTAATTTGTTCTTATGTATCTCATTTTAAGTAAACCCTGTGTTTGTATGAGAAATAAAGTTCTTTAAACCTAATTATGTTGTTATAACAACATCTCACCCTAAACGCATATTCCGTCCAGGTAACTGGTTGTCTCCGCGGAAGATAATTTTCCGTCGAGACAACTAGTTCCCAAGCAGTTGTGTAGACGGAAATAAAATTCCGTCCAGGTAACTGGTTGTCCCCGCGGAAAATTTCTTCCGCGTAGACAACCAGTTGTCAAGTTTGGTTGTCTGGGCGGAACAAACCTATCTAACCGCCTAACCGCCTAACCGTCAACTGGCTGATATGCGACAGCGACATTTCTATAGAATTGTTTGTCGAAACAGAACCATTTCAGGGACCCTATTCTGCTAAACTCATCGTTTGACTATGTCAATGTCTCGCAGAATCGTCACGTAGAATCCTTGGATGAAAAAAATTCTACTTATTGTGTACTAGCTGCATTCTTACTACCGGTTGTCCTATTACCCGTTTTCCCGTAGGAATGAAGCATTTTCCCGCGGTAAAAAGTAGCCTATGTTCATCATGAATAATGTAGGCTTCTAATGGTAAAAGAATTTTGCAAATCGGTCCAGTAGTTTAGGAGCCTATTCAATACAAACAAACAAACAATAAAATCTTTCCTCTTTATAATATTAGTATAGATGGTGCTATTTGCAGGGAGAGATTGATGGAATGATTTTAACCTTGACTCTTTTGATGTGCGTTTTTTTTTCATCTAGGTAGAATGCTAAAATGAGTTATTCTGGGTCGATACCGTTGTGAAAGTGAAGCGATTAGTTTAGCAGAATAGGTCCCCTGGTATTTTGTCATGTTATAAAACAAATCTGTACCAATGTACGACAGAGCCCGCGGGGGTGATATCTCGTAACAATGTATACCGGGAGTTAGAAAAATGTATTGTAAAAACAAATACAGATTTTGTATTATTTTTACCCGGTAGGCGTGGATTATGATGTTCGAGTGTTTCTATGTGGTTGGAAAACACTCTATATTACCTTCAAGCATCAATGAGGTACCAACTAACGTACTCGTCTGGTCTCTTATGTGGTTCTTGGGTACATAGGTACATTTCGTAGGCCTTCGCAATCTCATTTAAAAAATGGAAATGCAAGGGCCGAGTCGATTTTTTCATACTTTTCAATAATTGAAAACTATAAAAATACCCAACTTGGGTTAGGAAGGAAAAAAAATTGTTTTCATGTGTCTTTTTTTTCTAGTTTCATGATTTGTGGACCAGAAATGACCATCGGATACACCACTCTTAATATGTAAAAAATTAAAAAATAATAATGCTGGACAATGCACACAGCACTATCTAGCCCCAAGCTAAGCAGAGCTTGTGATATGGCTACCTACTATATATGTAAGTGATATACTTAATACAATACACTACATAGATAGGTATTTTTTTATTATACATAGAACACCCTGAAAAAATATCTGCATATCGTACAAACATTTGCCCCGAGACGGGAATCGAACCCGCAACCTCCTGCGTCGCAGGCGGACCTTCGCCCGCTGCGCCAATGAGGTCGTCAATGTGCGTGAGAGGTGTGTAAAAATCAGGCACATTAATAAAATTAATGTAAAACGATTTCTTTCTTGGTTTTTATTTTTATTTATGATTTACTAATAATTTAAAGAAATGTATTAAATAGATAAGTTCCATATTTCCAACGGTAGCTCAGTTGAAATAACAGAAAATACCTAAATACTGTATTTGTAAGGGTAACCACAATGATTAACAAAAATAGTAGGTACACCTATGAATTTAGGTAGATATGTATCAGTGACTAGCTGCGCCCCGCGTGGAAATTTATGTTTCCCACTTTCTTAATTTTTTCTTTGCAATAAACCTCACGGAGCCCGAGCCCTTTCCAACGAATGCAAAACCGTGGAAATCGGTTCGTGCGTTCTGGAGTTATAGCGTCAGGAAGGAAAACCCGACTTATTTTTATATAGTAGACTACTGTTCGACACTTCCCATGTGTTTCTGGCGCGTCACGAACGGGAGTGTTCCACACCCCCAGTAAGGGGTATCGGGCAGCCGCGGTGGGTCGCGAAAGAAAGCGAAAGCGTCCCCCCGTTCTGACCACAAGCGGCAGAGACGGAAATAAGGGTTTTAGTGGGCTCGAGTCCCACATAATCGTACTGTGTCCCCTTGGCTGTACGATTGGCGTGCGCATTTCTCTCAAGATGATAAAAAAGGTGTTACACTCTCGGCTCACACTGCAGTTTGTGCTGCTGAAAAATGTATTGAAAGACTTGAAACTAATTTCTGTCAGAAAAATACAGCAGCAAGAGGAAGAGAGAGAGAGTTGAGCTTTAAAAGCACAATATAAAATAGCTTTAAGGATACCCAATAGTGCAGTTATCTCATTGTTTCAATTGTAAATTCTGGTTCTAATTTGTTCCTATTTTTTTATTGTATCTTGGTTCATGAAAAATGTATAAGCTAATCTTACAATACAATAAAAATCTAGCTAAGCTTACAATCTGTCTCGGTTTTACATTTTAACTCTGTCCTAACAACTTTACGGTGACCGATATACAAATCAAAAATTCTTTATTTCCATAAATACAATAAATAAACACTTAGAAAAGGTAATGCTGGACAATGCACACAGCATTATCTAGCCCCAAGCTAAGCAGAACTGGTGTTATGGTTGCCTACTAAATAACTGATATATACTTAATACGATACATTACATAGATAGATATTTTTTTATTATACATAGAACATCCTGAACAAATATCTGCAGATCGTACAAACATTTTACATTTTACTGTCTAGCATTTTACCATCCTCTCTGCAATATTACCATCAAAACAATATTAATATTTCGAAGTAATCTCCCAGGAAAGTAGGTTGGTACTTGGTACATAATAAAATTAAAAGGAAGGACACGCAATGAATTCATTATGGATGATAATTTATATTATGCTTTTTATAAAGGGACTGTCGCCCTGTTTTGTACTTTAATGTATTATTTCAGTATATTTTTATCCCAATTTCAGCTTAGCAACAATAATTTCAAACTTCTGTTAAAAACAACTCGAGTAGGAACAAAATCTGTAGGTAAACTTTGTTGAAAGAGAACGGACAACGTTAACAGAGCTATGTCTCACTAACATGTTAAATGATAAAGTTTGGATCTTTGTTACTTCATCACGGCAAAGCTACAGAACGAGCTAAATTGACCCGGATTAGTTATAGCTATTTTATTAGCCTAAGCTATTTCTATGTCATGAATCAGTTTCCATAGAATATTTTACGAAACATTTTCATAAAAACTAGTGTAATATCATAAAAGTATGCCTAAGTTTGATATTTAAATTAAATTCCGCAAACTTAAGGCAACTAAACACAAAACAACGTAAAACGCTCTTTATATAATAATATATATAAATTAATTTTCTTAGAAAGTTTTGAACAGAAACCAAAAAGTAAGCTTGAATTTTCTGATAAATTCTCTCAGTTACACGCTAAAAAATAGTATTCATAATTTTTTGACGAGATTAATCTAAATAAAATAATGTAAAAAATATTTAGAGAAGAAAACACGAGATGTGTTGAGACCAACAACAAAATTGCAAAATTGAGTGTGTAGTCAAGTCCACTTTTGTTTATCGAACTGGTATAAGTATACATAATATATCTAACATTTCAATTAATTTCAATTGCTATTAGGTGCCTACCTTCTTAATGACTTTCTCAAATCTCAGAGCCTTAAAGAAAATTCGCAATTGCGAAGATATGCGAAGCTCTACAACGATCCATCTTCTTTTTCCTCGCCGAGGATAACTCGAGTCTGATTAATTTGCTAAAACGTTGTAAAGGCCGCTTTCACACTGGACTAGTATTAATAGTATTATAGCCTTGGCGTGAGATCTAGGCACCTTCCAGGCGTAAAAACATATATGCGAGGAATTTCAAAACCCTCTTGCATAGCTCTTTACCCGTTACTTGAAAAGCGAATAATTTTCCAACGTTACACTTCTTGCGAAACGTTAACATTAACACAAAATTACCACGAGCTGATTTCACCGGAAAAAGATAAACTATACCTTGTCTACAACAAGATCTAAGAACCCAAGTTCAGAAAATATCCTATAAATTTTTAAAAGATTAGATTAGCACCAGAGAAATAGCACTTTAGATCTGACTAAAACTTTGCGAAAATCTGTACTTTCGCGTGCGAAATTTAACAAAAAGATAAACATTTTGCCTGATTTAGGCTTTTTAATTGGCCTTGGCCCAGCTCTGGCCAGAGGGAGCCATTATTATGATTAGAAGGTTGTACGAAGAAAGTGGCTTTTGTTATTTATCAGCTGTTTATTACTGTTTGCACAATGGCATTGTTAAGTTCGCGGGCAGCTGAATTAGCTTAGTAAATTTACATTTTTGAAAGCTTTTTTCGTAAAAGACCGTCTGCTCTACTATGTTAATCAGGGAAAATGTAAGATTTGATGATAAATTCTTGTTATATGTATTATAATTTCTAATAAATCAAATAAAAACCTAAAAAAGTCGACTTCGATAAGACTTGAACTTCTAAACTAAGGGAATGCTTTTATATTACGGGAATGCGCTAACCAATTGCATCACAAGGTCAAGTGACTATATTATTTGATTTCGCATAAATTACCAGGTGTGAGGGTTTACTCACTATAATAACAAAAACCTTCGGTATTATAATTGTATATTAAGAATAATTACTATTAATCTATTCACAAAGAAAATACAGTCAAATAATAGAAATAAATTAGAACTAGTATTTACAATTGTAACAATTGAGCATTGCATAAGCGTTTGTGTGTTTTGTGTACCCAAAAATACAAATAAATTATATTGTTTAGTTATCAGAAATCCTATACCCTCAATTTTCAAAATTCTTTCAATTGATGTAGATTCTGTTGTTTTAGGATTTCTAACTTGGGCATTGGGTAAAAGTGGCGTTGTTTTTGATGGTCCCCGGCCAGTTAAAAAACTATTGCCATTAATTAGTACTCTCAAAAATGAGCAACTTTCATTACTACAGCCACTATCTAAAATATATCGGAAGCGAGATATCGAGTGGCAAAAAATCATAAAATGATCGTCTAAATAAACAAATAACAAGACTTCCCTACAGTTTTTAGTAACCATTGCATTTCATAGAAGTAGTAGAATAAATGTAGTATTATAAGAGAGATTGATCCGAGATCTGGAGACACGAACCCGTTATGTGACTTCATAATCGCAAACAATCTGAACAGAAGACGAACTAATTTTCAATCAATCACAGCTAATGTACCTGAAATGGACGAATTTCCACAGATAAGTGTTGACGATCTGATAATATTCGCCCTTGGTACATACCAAATAGCCCAAGCACGAAGTTATTATGGGGAACATATCAAGCAAGGCACTTATAAAATTGAAGTATGTAAGGACTTGAATACAAACCAACTACGTCGTCGGAACCCTGGTGGCATCAATCCATGGTTGTTACGAGGTAGGATCCAATCACGACATACAAACAGACGAACCTATTTGGTTTATATATTAGTTGAACGAGAAGTTCAAGGGCGACAAGCCATATTAGGACACTATTGTACGTGTATAGTGGGGAAACACACGTTAGGGTGTTGTGCTCACATAATGTCTTGTATATGGTACCTGGGGTGGGGGCGATACCAAGAAGATCTATCTCCCCCGGCACAATTTCTAGACCTTATAATCAGAAACGAAGTGGAAATCGAAGCTTACGACGAATTGGAGGAATGATTGAAGAAGATTAGATTAATTATAAGTTATCCGAGTGCTATATGACCATAAACACCTACATTATTATATAGTAGTATTAGAAATAAAATATTATTGATGGGATACATGTTTTTAATTCATAACTTACTCGTTCCATACGTAAAATAATAGTATTTTTGAAATTAAAGTGCATTTTATCACTAACTTAGATGATATTGTTCTCAACTTCAAAGTCGAATATTTCGGCTCCGATATAAGTTACGGCGTATTTTGTTTTTTATAATGAATATACAGGTGTAGTACTTAAATTCAACACAATTCCATCAGTGGCCGCATAAAAAAAAAACAACGCCACGACTCCATACAAACTTACACGATTTCAAAATTTTCTGAGTTAGGTTAACCTAAAATTATGGTATTCTCTGTACAGATGATTAAAATAACACAAAAGACATAATTTCACTTTTTTTTAAAGGATCTGCCCGTTTTTCACTAGAATAAATTTTAATCACGATCAAATTAGGTGCCTGCTAAAATTAGGTAGACGTTTCTAATCATAGCTAAAATGCAATGCAAAGAATAGGATTTTATCTAAGTTGAGTTGTTTTAGTACTGTCAACCAAATTTTAAACCTGACAGTCTAATTTTTAGGTAGATTTATAGAATAGCTTTCGTATATTTGGCATTCCTAAATCCTAATTTTAGCTAATTTTAAAACAACAGAATCGACACCAATGTGTGATTATGAATCGCACTTCATTTAACTTGTTTAATTATTTTTGTCACATTAGTTTGGGATACTGACAACTATTGGCAAACGATTATTCCCTGATACAGAAAAGAACCCGTGAGCACTATAACTAACGTTTATACAGTTTCATAAGCAAATCCAAAAGCAAGTCACACTAATATTATAAATGCGAAAGTTTCTATGTTTAGATGTATGGATGGATAGATGTTTGTTACGTCTTCACGCCAGAACTACTGAACGGATTGGGCTGAAATCTTGCATACAGGTAATTCTAATTCTGGAATCAATATAACACACTTTGTATCATAAATCAGTTCCCATATGATAGAAAACGTTTCCATACAAACAACGCGTGCAAAGCCAGGGACAGAAACTAGTTATACATAAGACAAGGAACTATCAAGTTACTAGCAAACCTAAACTTGCAAACTCACGAAACTGCGTTCACTCTAGAAAACTTTACCAAGTCAGTTTCAGTTTACACAGATAACTTCAATACTTTTCCGGAGTTTGAGACTGAGACAGGACAACTTCCGAGGAATATATTCAGTGCGCGCAAGGACGCAGTACAGGCTTGACGCGAACTGCACTCACCCTGATGAAGTTGTTAAGGGGGCATAGTACCTCAAATTGCTTATTTTCAACTCCGTCGGACCTCCATATCTTCCAAACTACTGAATATTTAACTTTGAAATTTATATATGGTAAAGTTCAGGACTTATTCTATCGATCATATGTTTCGAAAACACGATGCCATAAAATTTTCTCGATAGAAAAAAATCGCAAAGTTACCTCTAATTTTTTACTAAAACCCTAATTTCTCAATAAATACAGATGATACGATCTTGAGATTAAGCATAGTAATTGAACTACGTATAAAGAACATTTTATATGTTGCCTTTTTTCAATTAACTATTCTAATGTTTGTGGGGAGCAAATAACTACTAAAAACTTGATTTTTGGGCTTACGCCGCTTTGCTCTGTCCCGCTCCTGTGAACGCGAAATCCTATGCCTATCCTCTTCACACAATAACGAGGTAGGGTACCGCCTTAAGGGATAACACGATGGTGTTCTTCCAACACACACTAGGTTCGTAGTTAACCCGCTTACATTCAGAATGAATATATTCGAGCTAGATGGAAAATTTCGTGACGTGAGATAATGACACGCATTCTTACGATTATTTGTTAAATACCATATAATAGTCATAATTATAATTTTAAACTCTCTTACCATACTTATCTAAGTACAAAATGAACATTCGCGCACCTATTATGTGCCTGTGGTTGTAGCCGTAGTGATTGCGGCGTAAATCGGATAAATCGTGTAGGGTCTACGGGGCATAGCATGTTGTTATCTTCAATCCCATTCTTTATCCACACGACTTTTAGCTACGACTCGGCCATCGTCAGTGTTAAGAAGTGTCATATTCGTTTCACTTCTTACTCATGGTTCCGTTCATCTGGGGCCCTATTCTGCTAAACTAATCGCTTCACTATGATAGGGGTAACGTCACAGAATGACACGTTTTGGTATTCTACCTTAGATGAAAGAAATTATGATGTATGCAGATGGAGAGACGCGCGTCAGGTTTGAAACCATTAATTTATTTCGCACGTACTATCTGGAGTTTTATTAATCTAGAAATTCTACCTACGTCATAATTCTGCGACGATTCCATCGTCATAGTGAATCAATTGTATTGTAGAATAGGGCTACTGATCCATTAGACTGGACCACCGTAATTTTTTTTATCGATAGTAGGTTGTTTGAGTATCAATCAAAAAAAAAATGTTCTGTGGTCCAGTTAGTTTAATTAGATCACTTACTCCTACCAAACTTCGGTGGTACAGTTAACTGGACCAGCTAAACCACCAAATATCATGTTCATGAAGATTGCATGGACCATTTGTACATTTTACTTTGCCTGAAATAGGCATTGACGCACACGTTAGTTATGTTCTACCTAACTAATGGGTGGCGTCTTCAAAAAATAAATAGATAGGAACTTACCTACCCAACTGGACTCCAAAAAAATGAATTCCAGTTTTCAGGGGGAAAACTGGAATAACCCCCTTTATCTACTGATTTTTTCTTCAATCTACAGATTATTTCATCGATAAATAATATTGTTCATTTGAATTCATACTGTACTTTTGGCGTGATGCGCGGCCCAGGAATATGACTTTTATCCTCTCTCCACGGGGAACCTTACTAAATTCCGGGAGAAAATGTACCTATCTTTCCCCGTAGTAGGAAAGGAACTCAAATTATGCCGAGTTCCATTCGAATTCATTCAGTAGTTCCGTCGTGATGCGCGATTAAAGGAGGTTCTCCCAGGGGAACCTCCCTCAATTCCAGGATAAAATGTATCCCTTGTAGTATGAATGAACTCAAATCGTACCGATTCAGTCCAACTCATTCAGCAGTTTCGGCGTGATGCGAGGTGAAGGAGTTTGACTTTAATCCCCTCTCCCAGGGGAACCTTACTGAATTCCAGGATAAAATATATCTCCTCGTAGTATGAACTTCTATCATGCCGACTTCCATTCGAATTCATTCAGTAGTTCCGTCGTGATGAGCGGTTAAATAATTTTACTTTCATCCTCTCTCCCAGGAAAACCTTACTGAATTCCGGGATAAAATGTATCTCATTTCCTTTCTTGTAGTATGAACTCTAATCGTACCAAGTTTCAGTCCATTTCATTCAGCAGTTCCGTCGTGATGCGCGGTGAAATAATTTTACTTTCATCCCCTCTCCCATGGGAACCTGACTGAATTCCGGGATAAAAGTATTCTATGTCCTTCCTTGTAGTATGACCTAAAATCATGCCAAGTTTCAATGCAATACCTTCATCAGTTTCGGCGTGATGCGAGGTGAAGGAGTTTGACTTTAATCCCCTCTCCCAGGGGAACCTTACTGAATTCCAGGATAAAATATATCTCCTCGTAGTATGAACTTCTATCATGCCGACTTCCATTTGAATTCATTCAGTAGTTCCGTCGTGATGAGCGGTTAAAGAATTTTACTTTCATCCTCTCTCCCAGGAAAACCTTACTGAATTCCGGGATAAAATGTATCTCATTTCCTTTCTTGTAGTATGAACTCTAATCGTACCAAGTTTCAGTCCATTTCATTCAGCAGTTCCGTCGTGATGCACGGTGAAATAATTTTACTTTCATCCCCTCTCCCATGGGAACCTGACTGAATTCCGGGATAAAAAGTATCCTATGTCCTTCCTCGTAGTATGACCTAAAATCATGCCAAGTTTCAATGCAATACCTTTAGTAGTTTCGGCGTGATGCGCGTTTAAGAAACAGACAGACAGACAGACAGACATGAATGAAAAAAATACAGTTTTGGCTTCAGTATAGATAATATAGTGCCCTCCAATAAAAAAATTTAAAATATCTTCAATGTACAGAATTGGACCTGTTGCAGTTTTATTATAAGTATAAGTATAGATAGATAGATTCTGGGCAAACGGATTAGTGGTTTACTAATCCATTTGCCAAGCGTGGGATTAGATTCAGATTCAGATTCATTTATTGGTATAAGTTAATATACATGTCAAAAGGTGTAGGTGGGTAAATTATAATAATTAGGTACACAAGTTAACAAATAAAGTTACGAAAAAAAGTCAAATGAAATAATTAATAATATAAAAACACATACTTACATTGAGTAAATTTAAATCGAGGTAGGGTATACCTTTAGACACAAAAACTCCTCCACTGTGTAGAACGAGATAAATAGAGATGACGGCCGAAATAACGATACGTACATTTACTATGACGAAATAATATCGTTCTCGGTGAATGACGGTGGCGATGACAAACGCAGACTATTTTCGCCACTTAATGGTTCATTTTCTTGTGTTTTTTATTCATTAACAAAATGCAGAAAATGAGCCGCAAAAACAGTAGTTACGTAAGAGTTGCACACTGACAAATACATCTGGATTGACCTGCTGGTACCTTTTAGAAAAGAAAATCCCTTTATGTTTCCTGAATCAGCGGCGGTACATTAGAAAAGCTTACGAAGTATTCACAAAAACTTATCACATAAACATAGTTAGGTACTAAAAGCATGAATAAAAACCTCTAGTATAAATCATGAAGATTGGATCTAAACGCCTAGAACCATTGTCAAATCAATTACAGTAAATGGACCATAATGTTCGATGCCTGATTCATGCGCAACATTATCGCCATATGTCTCGCGGTCGACTGAAGACGATTTCAAGTGATTTTGATATATCACACGTCCCACGGTAGATTAGTGTTGATGCGACATGCCTGTCCGGGCATAGCCTGTCGATAAAATAGCTAGGTTTGTAGCAAAAATACTAAGTTTTCTTAAATTCTTGATATTGCGGGAGACGTCCCTTAAATTTTGAGGCGGACCAGGGGGTCTATTCGCTTTCAACGAAATCGACAGCTGCGTGCTGCGTTTTGTCAAATTGCTATTCTAATTCATCAAAACTCGAAGCTACGGCACGAAGCTTGAAATGGCGGCTTTTGCGGCGGCCACCTCTATTCTAATGGGCAAAATGTACGAACGAAACATTAAATTTGACAGCATTTTTTCAAGAACCACTGTCAATTTGCACGGTAGCTACATAGCTACCTTTTTATTTTCGTAATGTTTTTTCACCATATTTTGTCCATTTATCACAAAAATTTCGGTAGATTTATGATTGTTAAAATATTTTATACACGTAGCGTCCTAAATTATTGAAATTTACTCATGATATTTGAAGATCACTCTCCGTTCCTTATTTTTCAGAAAAGCGGCTCTACCGCCATCTCTTAGCAAAGCCTACAACTAACAACTTCCCCCAGCTGACGACGAAGTTCTTAATTTTACCAAAACTTGGCGATAAAACCGCTCTTTTTAGGGTTCCGTACCTCGAATGGAAAAGGGAACGCTTTTCATATTAATTCTTTATTTCAGACACAAGATCCATTTTTGAGGTGATAAAAAAGGAAAGTTAAATAAAAATCTTATTAGATTAAAATATAAATATCAAGGAAATTGGTACGGTAGGCAAGTACTTAGTACGTCAGGTGGCAATATTCACCTTCCGTCTGTATGTAAGGGTCCGATATCATCAGACGGTCAGACAGGCTTACAATAGTGTCGTTTTTACACATGTCAACCTCAGGACGTTAATGACGCAATTCTCTTTCTTTGGATGGCATTGAAAGAGTCTACACTGAATATTATAGATTATAGAATCACCCTGTTTTCAGTCTGTCTACCTGACTGTAGGTATACCTTTTACCTGAGAAACTTTTTTTCAGGAACGCATGGAGGTATCAAGTTGAAATTAACATCGAACACTGTCTGTAACACCTTGGAGCTGTGAAAAAACATCCTTCTTAGTCAACGCAATCAAAAGTGACAGCCGTTTACGTTTAAACTTAGCAAAGAGCTAGCGCAAATAAAGAGGAAAATCCGAAAACCATAAATTATTTAAAGTTACATAGGTAATTACAAAAAATAGTTTTTGATGTTCGCAACAAAACCTATACGTAAGCCTTTATAGTACTTCCCGTTGACCTAGAATCATGAAATTTCGCAAGAAGCAAGGTCTTACAGCAACAAGGAAATGTATTTTTATCTTTAAGTAAAGAGAAAAAACCGAAAACCGTTCATTTTTAGCAACATCACCAAAAAAAACGCAGTGTGTCTTTGTAAATTTTTCGGCTAACAAGTATTATGTTTCCAGTATAAATGTAAGCGGGTTAACTTTGAACCTAGTTTGTGTTGAAAGAACACCAACGTTACATCCCTTAACAAGGGACTTCATTAGGGTAAATATAAGTTTGTTCGGAACCCTCGCACAAGTCCTACTCGTACTTGACTTGTTTTTATTTAATCTGTCCAAGGATTCTATGCTCTCTGGTGGTTTCATTCACATGATCGTTCACGAAGGTAGTTGGGTGTGCCCGGATCTCGCCCGAATGAAAAATGCCCACCCGACAGAGAAACAGAATAGCTATCACTTGCGTGCGTCGGCCGCATGTCATTGGGTTCGACAGTGTCGTTTGCGGAGAATTGTAATAGGGCCCCAGAGCCGACGTCAAGTCTAACTATGGAGTCCACAGGTGGCGTTGGCCACTTTCGTGTGTAGAGACAGGTAAGTAAGTATACAGTGTTCTAAGGTTACAACTCACCAAGGCAGGGCGCCCTTGGTGAGTACAGCACCCGCACGCCTTTGCCTCAAAGTGGATTGACATTATACTCTACCGCGTATTTAAACTTACAAATACATGTAACTAAAAACCAGAATGAACAGGGGGAATTTCAACTTTGCTTTAATTTTGGGGCGAAAATTAACACAGTCTTGCAATATTTCAAACCAAACATCCATTATTTTACAGTTATGGGTCAAAGAGCGTGTTAACACGAGAAAGCTCAGGGTCAATCGGAAAGAAGCGTGTAAAGCCAGATCCGCAGGTCAGATCACTGATATTAACATTCGGAGTGAGCTCCGAAACGTGCCTAGGTTCCGAATATCAATCGGCTTTATCAAACCCTTATCAATTCGACAAGGCATCGAAGATTTAACATTCGAAGTCGTGCTTTAGTAAAGGTTTCTTTGCTAGAACCTTTTCAGTTTTTGGGGTCATGTAGACCGAGAGCAGCAGATGTGACAGGGGCCCTATTACAATTCTCCGCAACCGACACTGTCGATGCCGATGACATGCGGCCGACGCACGCAAGCGATAGCTATTCTGTTTCTCTGTCGGGTGGGCATTTTTCATTCGAGCGAGATCCGGGCACACCCAACTACCTTCGTGAACGATCATGTGAATGAAACCACCAGAGAGCATAGAAACCTTGGACAGATTAAATAAAAACAAGTCAAGTACGAGTAGGACTTGTGCGAGGGTTCCGAACAAACTTATATTTACCCTAATGAGGACTTCATTATACCTTGTTAAGGGATGAAGCGTTGGTGTTCTTCCAACACAAACTAGGTTCAAAGTTAACCCGCTTACATTTATACTGGAAATATATATTTGTGAGCCGAATAATTTACACAGACACACTCCGTTTTTTTTTTGCTAAAATGAACGGTTTTCGGTTATTTCTCTTTACTTAAAGATAAAAATATATTTCCTTGTGCTGTAAGACCTTGCTTCTTGCCAAATTTCGTGATTCTAGATCAACGGGAAGTACTTTAAAGGCTTACGTATAGGTTTTATTGCGAACATCAAAAAATATTTTTTGTAATTACCTATGTAACTTTAAATAATTTATGGTTTTCGGATATTCCTCTTTATTTGCGCTAGCTCTTTGCTAAGTTTAAACGTAAAAGGCTGTCACGAGTGATTCTATAATCTATAATATCCCGTGTAGACTCTTTCAATGCCATCCAAAGAAAGAGAATTGCGTCATTAACGTCCAGAGGTTGACATGTGTAAAAATGACACTATTGTAAGCCCATCTGACCGTCTGATGTTATCGGACCCTTACATACAGACGGAGGGTGAATATTGCCACCTGACATACTAAGTACTCAACCTAGTACCTTGAATTTTATATTTAATATATTATGATTTTTATTTAACTTTCCTTTTTTATCACCTCAAAAATGGATCTTGTGTCTGAAATTAAGAATTAATATTATAGGCGTTGCTTTTTCCATTCGAGGTGCGGAACCCTAAAAAGAGCGGTTTTAGCGCCAAGTTTTGGTAAAATTAAGAACTTCGTCGTCAGCTGGGGGAAGTTGTTAGTTGTAAAGGCTTTGCTAAGAGATGGCGGTAGAGCCGCTTTTCTGAAAATTATGAAACGGAGAGTGATCTTCAAATAGCATGAGTAAATTTCAATAATTTAGGACGCTACGTGTATAAAATATTTTAACAATCATAAATCTACTGAAATTTTAGTGATAAATGGACAAAATATGGTGAAAAAACACCTTACGAAAATGAAAAGGTAGCTTTGTAGCTACCGTGCAAATTGACAGTGGTTCTTGAAAAAATGCTGTCAAATTTAATGTTTCGTTCGTACATTTTGCCCATTAGAATAGAGGTGGCCGCCGCAAAAGCCGCCATTTCAAGCTTCGTGCCGTAGCTTCGAGTTTTGATGAATTAGAATAGCAATTTGACAAAACGCAGCACGCAACTGTCGATTTCGTCGAAAGCGAATAGACCCCCAGGTACGAAATTAATCGAATGTTGAATGTCCATCAATTGAAATAAAAAGTAAAAATACATGAATTTATGAATAGTTACTGTAGTTTTTATTGTTTGCAACAGTCTGCAGATAGCTTAACTGTTTAATGTGTTCAAAGGTGCATAATTTATACCTAGAAACTGTATCAATTACCTAAATGAAATGTTTCTTAATCGGCTGTCTTATAATAATGTAGACAGGTCTAAGGAATAGTGTTTCTATCTCTCGTGAAGTGGACAACAAGACAAAGGCTTACTCACTTTGTTTTGTTATGTTCATTTTATACAAAACTCAGGTAGAATGAAAATTTAATAATATTACAATGCTACTATTGCGGAAATTGCCGGAAAAATGCCAAAATAATCCCCACGCAGAAAATCTGACTTTCACATATTTTTGACATTCACACTTCATAGTTGACCAGTGGCATTCGAGTAGAAAACCTTCGTCGGTGCTAAATCTATGAGACCAGCCCCTATCTAAGTACTTCAAATATACATACATACAATGACTATAATAGGTACCTACCTACAATAAAAAAATCTTGGAAGGCTTCTTCTTCGATGTAAAGTGTTTTTTTATCAACTGTCCCACTTCTCAGCTAAGGATGAAATGCCCTCATTTCATCCTTAGCTCAGAAGATTGCAAGGGGGAGAACAGGACTTCAAAAAAGTGATACGCGCCTCTCCAATCCGAAACCGATCTCAAAACCCTAAAAATAGCATTGCACTGCAGTCAATTGGAATCGCACAACATTAATTTTATCGTGCCAGTATTTTTTCCAGTAAAGTTATGCATCTGTGAAAACACACTACACGAATAAATTTCGTGCCATTACAGCACCGAGCACTAGTCAAGTCGTCGATGGATCACCATTTCTCAACCGCCAAATTGAGTGACGATGAATCGACCACGGAATCAATCTCTACGAGTGCTCAACAGCCGCCACGGTTCGTGCCAGTAAACTCGACTCGCGATGAATCACAATGTCCACCGCTAAATCACAAAGGTTACTGTCAAGCGACTTGACGGCTGACTGCATGACGCAATGCAATGACCGCTAGAGATTTCAGTGGCATAAACACAATAGAATGAGATAAGTATATTTTAAATCACAGTTTGCTATCGAGGTTATAGTTGGTTAGGCAATTTTCATGTATTGATACGAGTTCTTAGAAACCATTGATTCGGATATCGTATTAGGCATGCATTTGATGTCGTGTGGTGCCGGTTTAGAATTTGCACCACCCCAACTCTTCCCGCGGGGGTCGTAAGAGGCGACTAAGGGATATCTACCGGGGGCGGGCAGCAGCGTCCCCTACAGAACAACACTACCACCAATCTGCGATCCCCATCCCGCATGCCCAGTGTAGGGATTATGGGCAATACCCCCATGAGTCAATAAAGCTTTATATGGCCAATAAAGCGCTTATCAGGGGGAGGCCTGCGTCCAGCAGTGGACCAATACAGGCTGTTAAGGTTGAGGTTGAGGTATGCATTTGATAGGGTTATAGACTAATTGGAATACAATATTTTAAAAAAATTTTCTTTAGCTTGATGTGTCCTTTTTACAAAATTGCTTTTACTAAAATTTTAAAATGTGCCTGCGCTTGATTTGGATGACAATTGATAGAGATAAAGATTATCTGGAAATTATTAAAAAGCACAACAAGCCCAAAAGTAAAGTCAACTACAAAACGACACAAAACGATATCCGTTCTAAAATCTTCTAAAAACACTGACACTTTTAAAAACGTTTTCGACACCCACTTCTACCATGCCTGCAATTTTTTGACACTGAAAGTAGGTATCCAACGTTAAGGTAACAGCAACACAGAATTCGTTTACCAAAATATTTCAAATCTATTAACAGCACTTGTAGCAACAAATAAAATAAAATTCCTAATCTGTGCCGTGCGGACCACGTACACGAAATGTGTTGTTGAAAATTATTGCGGCTAGGTCGTGTATTCTCTCTTCGGTCCAAAAGTTCGCAAACACGTGGTTATGATTTTGTACGCGGCTGGTTTTGAAATATCTGAGTGTGGAATTCGTGCGAAATGCTTTCAGACTTTCAAAAAGAACAATGTTTTAGTCGGTCTAGCTAAAAGTTCTGGACGGTGAGTTTTTAGTGGACTGCAAAAGCGAATTAATGTTTTTACCACCGAACTGCGATTTCCAACCCGCAGGCCTAGTGTGGGGAATAATTTCCACGCTGGGCATGCCCATAAGGGTATCACTCCCATATGATAAAAGTCATTTAAGAGGGAGGAGGACTGCGTCCAGCAGTGGATACAGGATGTAGATATGAGATGATGTTAAATATAATATATGATTATTATAAAACTTTTGCTATTTGCAGCCCAGATTATTATTAAAACTGAGATACGCTCCCGCTTTCCACTGAAAATGCAGCCTAAACGCTGGAATGCCTGGTAATACTTTTTTATTTAGGATTACAATATCCAAACAGGAGCATTTTTCTGTTCAAAAATAAACATCAAGAAATTTGAGTTTCTATTCATATTTGACGTCACAAAGGAGTTATCTATTTAGCTACCTGTCAATTCTATGAACTTTCTGTGATTGATTGGCTATCTATCTCACAGAGTTATTGTACAATACAATAGAAACATGTTTTATTGTACACCAGAAAGAGATATAAGACAAGTACAATAAGCTATCGCTTAGAATCGATCTCTTCCAGGCAACCTTATTGTAATTACACGCAAAATTGCAAGTCTGCAGATTTGATAACGTCTGAGAAACGGAAAGGACGAAAAGCGTGCCATTGGTTTATGTATACACCGCTATTGCGTCGCTCGTTTCTTTCCTAACTTGGCTCACGCCTCTCGATTTCATGAACTCAAATCAAACTGAGTTTCATTTGAATACATTCAGTAGTTTCGGCGTTTTGCGCGGTCAAGAAATTATACTCTCATCCCCTCTCCCAAGGGAACAGTACTGAAGTCCGGGATAAAAAGTGTCCTATGTCCTTTCCCATGGTATGACATCAAATCATGTCGAGTTTCATTTAAATACATTCAGTAGTTTCGGTGTGATGCACAGACAGACAGACCGACAAAAATGAAAAAAAAAACGACAGTTTTGGCTTCAGTATCAATAATAATAATATCCTCCAAAACAAATTTTCAAATTGTCTTCAATGTACAGAATTTGATCTGTTAATGATTTATTTGAAGCCTAAAAGATATAATAGATGTTATACGAGCACAGACCTAAAGCTTAGTACCTCAATGTTCCATTGTTTTTCGCCGTGTTTTGTGGCATTGAACTTGCGTTGATCCCTAAAACAGTCTCTAGTTCTTGCTGAGCAAAACAATTTATAGAACCACAAATATTTTGCAATAAGCGTTTTGGTAACAGATGGTCTTTAGTTTTGTTTTCGTAAACATTTGATATAAACTTTGTATATACAACCTGCTGGGTCTCCTGCAATACCTAAACACAAATTTCAGTCTCGCAAAGAAACTTGCAGATTTGGTATTTTTCAAAAAATAACAACGCTTTAGCCATGATAATAAATAAATCATGACACTAATATTATAAATGCGAAAGTTTGGATGGATGGATGGATAGATGGATGGATGGATGTTTGTTATCTCTTCACGCCAAAACTACTGAACGGATCAGGCTGAATTGTGCATACAGGTAAGGCTAACCCTGGAATCAAACATAGACTTTTTATCCCATAAATCAGTTCCCATGGGATAGAAATAACCTCAAAACGTTTCCATAGAAACAACGCGTGCGAAGCCGCGGGCAGAAGCTAGTATATTATAAAACTCGATTAAAGGCACTGTAGCCTAGCAACGTCATATCGAACGAAAGTCCACTGCTAACTTCGATCAGGAATGCCAAGAAAAGTTTGTCATGGCTTCGCCACTCAAGTCTTTTTAGTCCCATCAATTTTTTTAATAAAAAAGTTAGCAAACAACTCTGATCGCCTCTGATTTCTCTAACTACCTACTTGTTTTTTGTGCTAGTATGTGAACAAAAAGCCGCACCGCATGGATTATCAAGGGCTTTGAGGCCTGAATAAACTACCCAGCAGTTGATGGTGATGTTGTGAACAAAAAGATAAGTAGAAGAAAACCCATTAGATGGTTAAACAGAGGCAATTTATTGGTAAAACTGCCTTCCAGGCCTCAAACATTATTATCATTTTGTTAAATGTTTCGATAAATGAGTAGCAAGAGACTGTTAATTCCCTAAAGTGTCGTAGTTTTTTGTGACAAAGCGCCAAATTAGGCATGTGGTACACATTACATTTAGAAGAGACCCATTGGGTATGAAAATTGAGTATTTTGCGTAGAAGTTAATAATCGTTGTTTAAAGGATTTAAAAGAAAGTTGGGTAGAGCTGCCTGTATAACTTTGCGAGTTTTTTTGTGAACGGGAAAAGTTTTTTGCGATTTCTGACTTTTTTGGTACTCTTACCTCAGTTACTCCAATAGAAATTTTTGATCAGTAGGTATGTACAAGGATTAGGATCGATTGGCATCAGAAAAAGTTTTGCTTCAAATTAAAATTTTCTTGCTAACTGTACATGTTTTTGAAATCTGTGAAAGGGGATGAAAATTTTTCTAAGAAATATGGATAGAGATTGAGACCATTTTCCGGTTGCTATACCGGTTAAGGTATCCCCCTTACTGCCCCGCCCAAGAAATCCATGTATAATAAAGGAAAGAAGAACCATAGGTCAACGATACGATACAAAACTTATAGATCTTGACCGGTTTCTCAGTCTAGCACTATTTTGTTTCACATGATATAAAATTTACAGCTCGTAACAAGATTGTGATTGTGATTGACAAAGTTTGGATATTATATATTGTATACCTACCTACTTATCGCACACAATCTAATACGTAACTACCTACATACATTATATGCCAATGGACAAAAACAAATGCAGATTAAAATTACAATCTAATTATTAAAATTCATTGTAGGATAGCTACCTACATATGCAATTCGATAAATTAAATCTAATTTGATTAAATAATTATTATATGTACTTCCAGAACAATTCATTGTATCAGATTACAGAAAAAGTACCTTTCTGAAATATTTTTAGTCTCAAACGAAAGGACATCTCAGTAGAAAACTAACTAGTTATTAAAAATTATTCACCCAGAACGTCGACGCAACTTCAAAATACAAGCTATGGCCAAGGTCAAATTTCTGTACCGATACTTCACCGTAATTTTTCTGGCACTGCTGCACTGCAAACGCGACGGTATCGCTATATAACGGGATGACGTCATACCTAAATTTTAGGGTATATTAATTTGCGGTACCGAAGTCCCTGTTTGTGGCACAAATCGGAAACAATAGCTTGACAATTTCTGTTAATAGTACTTGGTACAGTTGTATCGGAAACCAATTATTTCCCAAACAATGTTCAAATAGCAGATTTTAGTTAAATTGAATGTTCTAGGAATTATTATAGCACCAACGAGTTGGTTCATGTGGATTGGAAATTGCAAAATAAATTAATATGTTAATTTTAAATTTATCTTGTGCTGAACAAACATTTATACGATCGCCAATAGTTTAAAACTTGAATAAAACAATGATGAAACTTGGGGCATCTAGATTAAGTTTTAGTAGGTATTTAGACTTTGTCAATGTGAAATCTGAAAAACTGTTTTTACCTACAGTACACTTTCAGTGTCCATGACGCAATTGGATTTTCAGCGATTATTGTAAAACTAGTTTCCGCCCGCGGCTTCGCACGCGTTGTTTCTATGGAAATGTTTTAAGGTTATTTCTATCCCATGGGAACTGATTTTTGGGATGAAAAGTAGCCTATGTTTGATTCCAGGGTTAGAATTACCTGCATGCAAATTTTCAGCTCGATCCATTCAGTAGTTTTGGCGTGAAGAGGTAACAAACATCCATCCATCTATCCATCCAAACTTTCGCATTTATAATCTTAGTGTGATTGTGATTCCCGGGTCGTCGCAGCGCAGCGCAAACGCCTCTTGTCTTATAATAATAACTTGACGCAATCCCACCTACTTATTTTAAAGGCGGTCCTTTACTTTCTTTATTAAATAGTTTTAAATGTGTGATAATATGTATTATTCTTCGTTTAGCGATAGAATGCTTTTGAGTAGGGTGATTTGGGTTTCTGTTTATGAAAGCTATTAAAACAAGCTATAAAACTAGGTATAAATAGTTTTGTATTGTAACATTATTTTATTTACGCAAACCTTTCTTTCGACAAAAGGTTCAATTAAATTAAAATAATTAATATTCGACGCTAGCGCTCGGCTCGTGTCATTTCCACTGTAAATTTGTTAGTGCTCGACAAATTAATTGTCGATGGGTGCGATTATTATTGCTAAAATTACAAAATACAGAATCATGTAGGTATGTATTCATTAATATACCATCTGCGTGTTATTGCTGCATTAAAATACTGTTTGCTATGTATAATTTTGTTAGAGATACACAAATTTAAATTATTGGAAGATAAATTAACTTTAATTGGAAGATAATTATACAGCAAATCGGAAATGTTATTATATTGACGGCTGTTGTTTCGAAAACGCAACCGTGCATTTTCAAATAATATGTGATTTAATTATAATAATACATTATTAAAATGAACCTCGCTATTGGTATGTATTATTAACACTTTATTGTTTCACCTATCAAAATTAGGCACTTTTGAACACACAGAGCCAACATTTCACAAGGTGTTCGACAGTCCATAGGTACTTTAAAAGAGTTAGGTGGAATAAAGTGCAACCTTGGCGGCTATTTTAAAATGAAAAGCCTCTCGGCAAGATTTTTTAATGTTTTTACTTAACTTTTTTTACGAATCCACACGTTAAATAGGGTATATGCATAGTTTTTTTAATCGATTGTTTAGGTTTATACATTAGGTATGGACCGAAAAAAAATATAACCCAATTTTTTTTTATTAATCTGGTAAAAACTAAAAGTAAAACTACACTCAGCGGGTGATAAAAACCCTATATTGGCCCTTGTCCTGTGACGTCACACTTCACATTTTCTACTCAAAGCGCTTCTGTTTCAAAGTTGATTTTGAATAAAAATTAAATTTGATACAACTAAATGTTAAGAACTAAAATTTTACTTTAAAGAAAACACCAAACAACCGCGAAACAATACAAAAAGATATGCCGCTAAACCCTCATGACAATACAAAATGTGAAGTGTGACGTCACGTTCACTCTTGTAGCGATTAGAAATTTTGCGATTGAGGTTTAAAATATCTACTGTTCAATGATAAAATTTCACAATAAAAACATCAAAATATACAAAAACACATATACAGATATATTTCTATATCAATAGAGAATACCTACGTAAAGAAATAATTAGCTCTTTTGAAGTCACATGCATATCCCCATTGCGTCTTTCATGTTAGCTCGTATTTTTAAAATTTACGTATGATGTAGTTAAAGAAAGCAAGTATGAGCATAAGCATACAAAGTGGGGCATTCGTATTTTGCACACTTGTACTAAGCATCCTGGTTTCATGGGAAATCTATGGTAACACAATAAAGCTTGTTCTATTTAAATGTAAATTGCATTGATTCAACTATTCGCAAGGCGGTGTTTCTTATTCTGCGGTTTTCCAACGGGATCTCAGGATATTGCCTATTGAGAGATATTTCTATCAAAATGTAGAAGGGTTGGAGCCACGGTTCACGGCAAATCTGAGATATGTTATTAAAATATGTTTTTTAACGCTGAACTAGCTTCAGCCCGCGACTCTGCACGCGTTTACGGGATATAGAGCCTAGTTATAGGTATGTTATTTTTGTCTAAAACTAATGTATGCCAATTTTCAGCACCTTCCGTTCAGTAGTTTTAGCGTTATGAGGTAACAAACATAGAAATTTTCGCATTTACTTACAAGATCAATGTTATAGTGTTTGTAACCGCCTTCAGAAAAAGGATTCCCAATTAGTCTGTATGTTTTTTATTTGTGCATTGTGTGAAAAACAAAATAAATGATTAGGTATGTCGTTGATAAATGATTGAAGAAATACATTCGACTATCATCAAATTTGTTATTGGTAGTTTGATTCATCAAACATGGAATATGGTTATTTATCAAGTTTGACATTTATTCACAAAGAAAATTTTACTAGTATTTACAATCGAAACAATTGAGCTAACTGCCGACTGTTGCAAACAAACTTGTTGTTGTTGTTTATCAAGTACACCACCAATACTTAGTATAAATGGAAGTAAATACTTAGATCTAAATTTACTTACAGATAATTGTCTTGGTAGGACCTTAGGTCCTAAGGTCTCTCTCTGTCCTAAGTTAGGACAGAGAGAGACATCAAGTTAATATCATTTACCCACACCCTGAAGAAGTCCCTGTTAAACTAACACTTTCATGGCCCAAGACGAGGAGGTCCTCCTCAGGCCCCGCGCGTGTAGTGCTCCCAGGACAGTTCACTGCCCGAGGCCTGACAGTGAATGCGTTAAGCGATCACGTTGATGTTCTCCCAACACAAACTAGGTTCGTAGCTAACCCGTTTACATTCATACAGAATAGTGATTGCTGTTTGGTGCCGGCTTAGAATTTGCACCACCCCAACTTCCCGCGGGTGTCGTAAGAGGCGACTAAGGGATATCCACCGGAGGCGGGCAGCAACGTCCCCTGCAGAACAATTCTACCACCGAACTGCGATCCCCAACCCGCATGCCCAGTGTGGGGAATATGGGTATTACCCCCATGAGATAAAAGCCAACAAGGCGCTTATCAGGGGGAGGCCTGCGTTCAGCAGTGGACCAATACAGGCTATTGAGGATGAGGAGTGAATACTATTCAGTTTCAAAAGAATTATCATTTAAAAGGCCCAAAGAGAAGTCAAAAGCCCTATTGATGCTCCAGTGATTCAACTTAAGGAACTTTTACAACATTTGAATCTTTTTCCAATTTTCAGCGGTTTTCTTAACAAAGAAACGGATAGTAGGTACCACTAGAACTTTCGTAAACTTGTTTATTTTGTCTAAGTTTTGTTAAACAAAAAGCAACAGCCTTATTAAGCCGAATTGGTTAGGTTGTAAAAATAAATGAAGATTCTTGTTTGTTTCTGGGCTCCTGTAAACAAATATATTTTGAAGGACAGAGATTTTTAAATCTAAAGGACATACACACCCCACCCCGCTGTCGCACAGAGAGCTAACATCAGCTTGTGGTATTCATTGTTATTAGCATTATTTTTATTTATTACTAGCTGACCTGGCGAACTTCGTACCGCTCTCACCTTTTAAACCTTCCCTGAACTTATACAAACATTTCAAGACCAAAATAAGCGAGATCGGTCCAGCCGCTCTCGAGTTTTAGCGAGACCAAATGAACAGCAATTGATTTATATATAAGAAGAAGATTTTTACCCACACAAACCCCCCGTACACACCACGCGCGCGCGCACACACCCTCACACACACACACACACGGGTAACCTTGTTATGTATAACATTAGTAATTTTTATGTTAAGACGGAACATAGTTATTTTATTAGCGGAGGAGAGCGCTGACTCTGCTTTTAACTTTTGCGGTAGTCAGCCCACAATTGTACTTGTTTGTGTTGTTGATTTTTGTATTTTGTACACAAAAAATCCAAAAAATATTAACCGACTGTGAACAAAGAAGGATGTTCTATGTTCGGCTGTATGTATTAATAAATAAATAATTCTGGACAATTCAAACAGCATTATCTAGCCCAAGCTAAGCAGAGCTTGTGTTATGGATACTAGATAACTGATATACTTAATACAATACACTACATAGATAAATATTTTTTATTATGCATAGAAAACATCCAGAACGCCCTGGACAAATGTCTGCAGATCGCACAAACATTTGTCCTGAGGCGGAAATCGAACCCGCAACCTCCTTCGCCGGCACCAAAGAGGTCGTTGTAAGTTATGAATCGATTTTGAAAATACTTTGCTATTGTAAAGAACATGATTCCGCGAGTTTCTACCATAAAAGTTTTATTCCAGTGGGATTAAAGTCAAAATCAAAAACTTTTCATTTCCATAAATACAATAAATGAGCACTTAGAGAGGGTCAAATTATAAAACTAAACACTAACACGGAAATAAAGTGACATTTTTTATTTCTGTCGCTTCGGTATGTAGACTAAAGTAAAGAAGCGACGAAGAAACCTTTAGCTTGTTAGTTGTTATTTTTCGAGTTGGAGCAAAATCCGTTATACGTTTTTTTATCCTCTAGATAATCTGATATTTTATAGCTTAGCCTAAGCCTCTTTGCACAATGAGGTTTTCACAAGTAGTATTTATAGTTATTACTTATTAGTATTTCTCCCTCAAAACTTAAAAAGAGCTTATTCCAATAATCCCCTGCC
Source organism: Eupithecia subfuscata (assembly GCA_963564075.1). Lineage (NCBI taxonomy): Eukaryota > Metazoa > Arthropoda > Insecta > Lepidoptera > Geometridae > Eupithecia > Eupithecia subfuscata. The sequence continues at coordinate 15,162,355 of OY751100.1, read as the reverse complement.
ATAATCCCCCGCCGGCTCAAAGACAAGTCGCACAGGGGATTTGTGGACAAGAGTTCCAGAAATCCCCTGATAAACTAATTTACCGTAAGTAGTTGTTCGTTCTTGAAATAATCAAATTCAAACAACTAAGTAACCTAACCGTTTAGGTTGACAATGTAAATATTAAGGAATTTGAAAAACAATCAAATTATCATTATGATAATAGTTTTTAAAGTCGTAAGATCAATATTTACCAAATGCTCCAAAAGTAAAAACCATAAAAACAAAGTTCGTTGAAGCATTGGATTCATGGAAAATGATTTAATATTTGGAACTTGTGCGAGTTTTATTAGCTATATTTGATTGAATCTGGCAGCATCGTAAATCGTTTCATTTAAATACAAAAACACTTTGCTAAAGTTTTATATTACAATACTAAAGTGGCTCTGGGTTCTAGTTGAGAAGTCGTTTATCAATCTTCAGAACTTGCTAAGTGTCAAAGCTCCTTCAACCATAATTGTTAAACTATCGAAATGTTGAGGCAACTATTGGATAAAATTACGGAGCGATCGCTTTGTAAAGTGTTGCCCTTTGTGAATCTGTAGATATTACGTCTTGTGAAATCTTTGAATAAAATTAATTTTTGACCGACTTCGAGGAGGTTCAAACAAATTGTCAAAACCTTGCTGTGCAAAAATGCATAGTATAAAATATGAAATTGTCTAGAAGATAAAAAAACTTGGTACGGCTTTTGCTCCAACTCGAAAAATAACAACTAACAGGTTAAAGGTTTTTTCGTCCCTTCTTTACTTTAGTCTACATACCGAAGCGATAGAAATCAAAACTATGACTTTATTTCTGTGTCAGTGCTTAGTTTTATAATTTGACCTTTTCTAAGTGTGCATTTATTGTATATACTGGAAATAAAGAGTTTTCGTATTGATTTGATTTGTTCTATGTACGGCTGTATGTATGTTGTATGTATCTATGTTCTTTGATTTCTCCGTCATTTAACGACCGATTTGGGTGATGAGGGTTTTTTTTCAGATGATAGATGATTATTCAGAAGTAGTCCCGTAAACTTTATTTCCGTGGGATTAGTATACTATCCCGCAAAACTTAAAAAAGTTTAAAGTTTAAAAGTAAGGAATTCGAAACAGTCGAGCTAACTGAAAACTGTTGTAAGCAACGTAGAGGTAGCTCAACTGATCCATAATATTTTTGTAGAAATAAGGTCGCTCATTAGGCCTGTGTCCAGCAGTGGGCTAATATAGGCCGATGATGATGATGACGATGAATGTCGCCGTAGCCGAAATCGGCAAGGAGGACATCAGATCCAGATACATTTATTATAATCATATTTTTTTTCTTTTGTCCAATTATTTCATAATTGAATAATGTTGGTCAATTCGTACAGCGTCATTTAGCCCCAAGCTGCAGAGCTTGTGTTACGGGTAAAAGATAATTGATAATTTATACATATTACAAAAAGCATAACAGCTTTTGTTACTCTAAACCGTTTTGTTTCCTACAGCAGATACGGTCTCATATATCACTACATAACCTATCGCATGGTTAAATCTGTCGCAAACGTTTAGCGTAATAACCCCTGGGACCACCACATCCGCATACCATAAATTTACTTACCTCTATTCAAAATAACAAGTTAAATCTTGCTAGTATAATTTGAATGCCCCATTTAAGTATTTAACTATTTCCCCCAGAGCTTTGTTAATAAGCTCTATTAACAAAGAAGGCTGCATTTACGCCGGTCTCTTGGTCCGAGGACAGAACGTAGTGGCAAAATGTGGCCAGTACCGAATTATTCCGAGAGCACCGAGCTATCTAGGATTTGGAATGGAATTCTGTAACTAAACAACAAACCTCCTAATCTAATTATAATTGGGGAACTGAGATCTGCACACCTCGCATCTGGACATCTCGCATGGTATTGTTCGCGCGAGTGTATTGTGCATTATCCATTTGCCTAAACAGGGCCTAATCAAAGAGCTAGCCCCTTGAAGTACCGGAACAGGACTTTTGGTGACTGACAGCTTCGTTTCAGATTTTCTGTGGGTCAGCCCCGTTTTAGGTCTAGATACCTCCTTATTAAAAGCACACTTATTAACCGTAGGTTTTTATTTTGAACAAGCTTACAATGTCACGATAGAATTTCTAATATCAATATTTTAATTTTTTAGTATAGTAATATGACAGTAATACAGATTTCTTTGAAAACATCGAGACTTGAGACCTGCTCAGATCAAACTACAGTAGCAATTGCGTAGATATTTTGTGGTAAAGATGTCCAATATAATCTAGATTCAAATAAGTAATGCTGGGCAATGCACACAGCATCATCTAGACCCAAAGTAAGCATAGTTTGTGTTATGGCATAGGATAACTGAAATATTTATACATGTCATTAAATAGATCGAGCTATGTCAATAGATCGAGTTATATCAATGTTATGTTGTATCAAGGAGGTGGGCGATGCGGCAGCTACACAGTTTTGAACTTTTGCTGCCTCTTCGTTATTAAAATTTGAAACATATTTATTATGTAGATACCTTATTCTAAATAAATTATTCTGTATTTTTTGTTTAATAGATCGAGTACAAACTCTCCATGTGACATAATAGTAACAGAATGCCAAAGTTGTGGTTCTTGCTACATCCGGGACCTAGCTCGCTTTCTTGTTCCCATAACCCCGGAGGTCGCATCTGCTTTTACAAAAGCTTAATTAAGTTTGCTTTGCATGTATTGTATGCAAGTGTTTTTGTAATTTTGAGATCTTCTTGACGTAAACAATAATGCATAACGATATTAGCTTCTTTTTAAACTTTTCCTGGCCTTGAACTACGATTACGTAAAGTCCGTATGGACGTGAAGGATACATGCCCCAATGACAAATAAAACAATAATTATCTACTGAAAATTGCTATCAACTTTTCATGGTGGATAAATTATGTGCCTACCCCGAAAATTTTGCTAATTATTTAACCGATCAATGCTTGATTGATCTTTTCTAAAGGAAGGTTTTTGGCAGTGAGAAACCCATCACCACTGTGGCGACTTCTTCATCCGAATCTTATCACACTTTAGGTGGGGTCGGCAAAACATGTATCTATTCATCCACTCTCCTCTATCAGCCGTCATCTCCGTCCGTACTTACCTTTCTTATCCATATCTTGCCAAAACCACTGAGCTTTCGTTCTGAAATTTTCCATTGAAATTTGAGTAAAAGAGGCTCAATCCACGTCCGTGTATGCAATATTTCAGAACGAACCGCTCAGTGATTTTGGCAAGAAGGAATAACCAACTTCTATCTAAACTTTCGCCTAATTTAAGTTTAGTATTTACATAACAATATTTGTTCCCGAACTGCCTACGAGCTCATACATAAGATAAGATTACATCCCTTTATTGACTTAAGAACTGCAAAACCAACTCTGCCAAGTTTGCGGGCGCCGAAAATTAATTAAATGAAAATGTCTTGATATTTAATATCCGAGGATCATCACTCAATGTCATCTAACAATATTAGCCGAGAGATTGATGCGGTGCCTTTGTCTGTCTCATTGTTACCAACGAACGCTGATATTAAAAAAACACGATTGCCTATGTTTTTCGGGGTCATCCGAAATATTGCTTTATATTTAGAGGGTAGAATGTAAAATGAGATTGACCGTGGGGTTGTGGCGTAAGAATGGGGCTACTCCAACTTATGCCGTGAATGTTTACGACATTCACGGCATGAGTTGGAGTAGCCCCATTCTTACTTACGGTAAGAGTCGACAAAGAACCTGCCTACCAGAGGACGGGCAGCAAGTCCCTTCTGAGTAGTTTTAACACCTACACTGCGAACACCAAACCGCCTGCCATAAGTGGTGCCTACGGCTATACCTCACCTCAACTCAACAGCCTATAACGGTCCATTGCTGGACGCAGGCCTCGACCTGATAAGCAACTTATTGACTTATCTCATGGGGGGTAATGCCCATAATCCCCACGCTGGCATGCGTTTGCGGTTGGGGATCGCAGTTCAATGGTAAAATTGTTCAGCTGGGGCGCTGCTGCCCGACCCCGGTGGATATCCCTTAGTCGCCTCTTACGACACCCGCAGGAAGAGTTGGGGTGGTGTAAATTCTAAGCCAGCACCACACAGAACAAAACAATTAATAAATTTTATGAAACTCATGCCATGTCTAACAGTCAAAAAGGGTCTGATGATGATATTAGTTTAATAACAGGGTTTCCTGGGCTTACTACGGCTATACACCCCTTGTTAAAAGGAGGCACGTTCCACAATGAACCTATGTCTGCTGGGGCTGGAATTGACTGAGAGGTTTTACTAGAGTCTAGGCGGCCCGTATATTCGAAACCGCAAAATGTAAAATAGAGCTATTGTATTTGTAATTGGAAAAAAAATGATTGATTTTAAGCCTTTTTTCTACCATTATTTTGTAAGTTTTCCCGATTTATTTGTTGGGGTATTCAGTCTTTTTAAACTGTAAACATTCTTCATAATTCAATATGAAAACTCAGATCTTGTGAATTAAATGTCTCCTTAAAATGGACTCTTCCATGTTGTACAAGAACCTAAGTTAGGATCACTTTGTTGTCCGTGTGTCCCTTTTCCCCAGAAATCGAGTTTAAAATTAACATCAAATACCTGCTCAAGTTTGTAACTTCTTGGAGCCGAGAAAAAATCACTCATGTAAGTCAACGCATTCAAAAGTTGCAGCCATTTATGCCTGCATATTTTGAAATTTCCAAGGGAATCCATGAAAAACCCTTAAGATACTTCCCGTTCACTTAGAACCATGAAATTTGGCAAGAAGCATTGTCTTATACCATAGATAATACTAAAATTGCTAATTTGTAATTACCTAGGTACATCACACAAAAATATTTTTGAATATCGCATTGAACCAAAGCCCATTTAAATAAAATAAATAAATAATTCTGGACAATAAATAAAAAATAAAAATAAATAATGCTGGACAATTCACACACCATTATCTAGCCCAAGCTAAGTAGAGCTTGTGTTATGGGTACTAGATAACTGATATACTTAATACAATACACTGCATACATAGATATTTTTTATTATACATAGAAAACATCCAGAACGCCCTGGACAAATGTCTACAGATCGTACAAACATTTGTGTGAATTGTCCGGCATTATTATTATTATTATTATTATTTGTCCAGAGGCGGGAATCGAACCCGCAACCTCGTGCGTCGCAGGCAGACCTTCGCCCGCTGCGCCACAGAGGTCGTCAATCAATCCTCACAGCATTTGCTATTACGCCAAAATTTATTAATGATGTTATTAATATCATTGACCGTTGACCTAGAATCAGAAAGTCTTATGTATGACACAAGGAAAAATTCGAAAAAAGTAAATTCGTAGCAACAAAAAAGTTTTTTAGCGTGTCCGGGGCTATTTTTTGCTTACTAGTACAAGTTTTATTTTATTGTAAAGCATGTCAAGTAAGGCAAGTCGTAGATATTGCAGATCAAAACTGTTTGCGTGGCTGTACAAAGCCGGCTCTGCATTGTCACAGGAGAATGGCGCTCAAAATACCGCTACTATCGGAAATGTGATATTTTCTTTACTGAATATTGTTTTTTATTGTAGCAGACTTTTAAAAATTGTGACCGGCAGTTGCTTTTTTATTACAATAAAAAATATAGAGTCAATAAAAAGAATCCAGTTAAAACACTCATTCACGTTTTTCAAGTAAAGTCGAGTCAAACTTTCGGAATCTTAGTAGTTAATTTTACGATCATAGGTTACCTATTTTGTTTTCATATAAGTTAAATTCGTTGACTATTTAATATTATCGTAATTCACAGTGCGGTAGTATCATGGTGTTCAGCTGATAACAAAATCCGTCTATCGGGCGTTATTACTGGCGGGCCACCGTAGTCGGGATTTAGGATTAACTCACACGGATTTAATGTAGGCCGGGTTTACTGTATAGCCTCGTCTCGCTATGCTATGCGTCAGAATGACAACTTGCACCAAATTCTAATTCGAATAGTGTAAAGATGGGTACTGACCATAGATCTAAGTAAAATCTGTAGATATGGTACGTGCTCCCAGCGCATAATCAAAAACCGCCCTGTACACTCGCTCACAGTTACATTTCCAATCTTGTGCAAAATTTTAATAAACAAACAAGCATTGATGTAGTTCTTTACTCATACAAAAGTACGTCGTACTTTACTACGACGTACTTTAGTATAAATCTTACTAAAGTACGTCGTAGCAAGTACGCCTACCACGAACGCCGCCGTCGGTCCGACTATGACTGAGGTGGGTGGATCTATTTGCAGATTATTTATTATTATAGTGCGTAACCCCACACTCAGGGTAATTTCTAAAAAATCAAATAATATCGTCTCCTACGTCACTTGACCTCGTGAAGTACCTAGTTGGTTATCACATTCCCGTAGTGAGGGAAGGATGCGGGTTCAAGTGCCGTCGAAGTCCAAAATTTTTGGGCTATTATTTGATTTATTGGATCTATTTGCACCTAATTTGAGCTTTCCACTTTCGAGAGCTAGTACATCTTCTCCCCTTTTTTACTTAGATCGATGGTAATCATGTACGGTGTTACGGGGCGTGATGTATCATTCGCAGCGAGCAATATACCTACGTTACGCCGTGTGCTAATAATATAATCATAATAATCTCCATCTCGCTGCTCGTTGCGTGCTCTTTCTTTCCCCGAACTAGAGGTGTAAAAGTAACGAAAAAAAGCGTACCCGTATGTATTCGTTACTTTATCAATCAGTACTCGTTACTATCGTATCGTTACTCGTTACTTCTGATACGTCATCATAACATGGTATGTTAGAGCATCGAATCGAGTCGTATTGCGCAGGTACGCGTACAGGGCCATGACTCTCATGACGACACAACGTGTTCTAAACACAAACGCAAAGATGCGAAAGATGCGAGTAACGAAATAAATGCATTCGTAATTTCTAAGAAAACAAATAATATCGCAAAAATTTTCGACTTCGATGGGACTTGAACCCGCGTCCTCCCCTCAGTACGGGAATGTGATAACCAACTACACCACGAAATCAAGTGAAGTGGGAGTCGAAAATCTTTGCGACTTTCTACGGACTCAAGCGCCCGTTAGCTCCAGCAGCTTAGAGTCCGTAGAAAGTCGCGAAGGTTTGCTACAGTTCTACCCCGAAATGACAACACGAGCGCTCGCTGTGTAACACGTAACATTCTACCCTGTAACGTCGGTCAGTACCCACCATGAGCTGTTATAGTTCACCATCATAGCTTTTAGGTTACCTAGACTTAGAAACAACCTTCATAGTATGTTATATTCGCAGGAGCAAGAGATAGTGTTTATGGGATCGTAACTTTCCCGTAAAGCCTTGGGGCTCCGAGATCGTAACCTATAAAGTATAAAAGTATCCTAGTATATTTTATGATCCTAAAATAATTATCAAACTTTGTATTATGATTATGGACGCAGGTAAAGTTTTTAAAGGTTATTGTAAACGGTTATAATTACCTACTATGAGAATAGCCATGAAAATGCAAGATTACGACAGTAATCTTTATAATTTCATCCCAGGATTTAAGGATTTAATTTTAACGGTGTCGTAAGGTTTTAAGGTTTCGTGAGTATAATTACTTAATTTATCCACAATGGTTTTATTCTCGACTAAAATTGAGGTAGAAAGCACCGATGATATGAATAAGGTCTATTCTGTCTAATCGATCTTCAACCCGCATGCCCAGCGTGGGGATTATGGGTACTACCCCCAATTAGATAAAAGCCAATAAAGCGCTTATCAAGGGGAGGCTTGCGTCCAGCAGTGGACCATAACGTTGAGGTTGAGGTGATCCTATCCCGAGTAGGTTAGATAGGAACTATCAGATCTATTTAGGTGCACAACTTTAAACACCTAATTATTTTGTACTTATAAGTAGATAACGAATTATATGCAACTGCATATTTGCATACTTAGCCCATTTTCATCGGAAGTTACATAAGTACCAATTTTACCTTAAATCTTGTGATGATGCATATTTTGGCAATATTGCAATATTTATGGGTAAGTCAAGATAATGAAATGAACAAATTAAATCTTACGTCCTATAGCTCTATTACTAAAAAGTTGACGCGATCGTCCTTTGTTTTTCGTAAACTGGAGGCCTACTTCATTATGCTACTTCATTTTCATGCATATTCTTAGTTTTTTTCATGCATATTTGCATTTTGCATTTTTTTAAAGGCTTTATGTGTTCTTGTGTAATTTTTTATATTCTTTAGTATGTACCTTATACTTAAAAATACCTAAGTTAGGTACCGAATTCTTACCGATACCTACCTACTTTATTGCTTATGTTTAATTGTATTTCCGCTGTCCATTTGTGAACAAATTAAACCATTTATCTATCCATTCTCTAAAAAAATGTATGATCAAACTGGAAAGAGGGCACTCTTTAAGGCTGCCTGTCAAATTAAGGTGAGATTGTGATCCAACAAAAGTTTATTCCAGGAGTGGACCTAAAACTCTTCTTCCACTTGCACCTCTTATTTGTATTTGTATTTATTTATTCCATCGTAGGTACACTTGTGTTACACTTGATGTCGTTACATTCTATATTTATGTACTATTACTTAGTTAGAACATTGGTCAGATCCAGATTCACCTTAGCCCCACACCAAATACCTTTAGATAATCTAGCCTCTAGATTCAACTTACAAAGTTTCTACAAAGAAGGATGTTGAAAAGAACTTAAGCACCGATATTGATCCATGAACGAGCAAGTGCCAGTTAAACTTGATCATTATTACCATAGATATAAAGACTCGCTTCACTGCACCGTACTTAGTAGTAAGTTTTCTAAGAAACTTCATACTCAAAGTGTTTTCCAACTCTAAAAGTGTTTATGAAGTGTTTGCCGATATAAATATCTTGTTTATAAACAATAGCTCATCGTTCTATCTACTACTCTGCACTTTGTAGAAGAAAAAGCACAACTGCTGTTACCTAAGTTTCGAGATAAATTGAAAAAACTGTGCGCTTTGGGCAATTGCTTTACAGATGAGTTACGAAGCTGAATCTATTTTATCGTACCTATATATTATTTAATATAGAATTTTTACTTTATTTCTTTTCTATGGTCATTACATTACTTAATTTTATTTAAATAATTAGCTAAAAACAATTCCTACCTTAAATTCCTACCCTTAATTTCCCTTTTCAGTAAAGCAAGGAAGCAAAAAAACATTACTAGCATAGTTAATGATTATATCGGGTATTTATCGCGTACCTTTTGTTTTATTTCCCCTACGTTTCTACCGCGTTACAGCGATCGTGGTCACGGGGCGACTGGATGTACTCGGAGTTACCGCCGAGAATTGACGGCAGTATCCACGACTACCCTCAATTCGTCATCAGAATCAGGAATGTCCAAGTTCACATTACGACACACTACACTGACCGTGTCCGATTGCAGTACAGTCGGATCACAATAAAGCAATCGGACACGGTCAGTGTAGTGTGTCGTAATGTGAACTTGGACATTCCTGATTCTGAAGACGAATTGAGGGTAGTCGTGGATACTGCCGTCAATTCTCGGCGGTAACTCCGAGTACATCCAGTCGCCCCGTGACCACGATCGCTGTAACGCGGTAGAAACGTAGGGGAAATAAAACAAAAGGTACGCGATAAATACCCGATATAATCATTAACTATGTTAACAAATCGCGAAAGTTTAAAAAGTTTTAACATTACTAGCAGTACACACATGTGTTTTTTTAATGAAGTAGTGTAGTATATAGAGGAAGCAAAAAAACACAATTATTCTTTAGTACCTACATATTATTTCTTACGAGAAATATATGTAGGTACTAAAGAATAATTATGTTTTTTTGCTACGCAAATGCTACGGCTTATGGAACTAATAAAACAAAAACAACATAATACGTATACTAAAGTCATTAACAACGGGATACTTACCATGATTTGAGTTTTGAGCTTTCCAATATTTCGGCACAGTTTCGCAGTGCCGTCAGTTATTCCGTGATCATGGCGCATGAAACTGTGCCGAAATATTGGAAAGCTCAAAACTCAAATCATGGTAAATATCCCGTTGTTAATGACTTTAGTGTTAATAACCATGATGGATTTAAAAGTTTTATAATACGTATAATCTATCGTAGGTACTACGATTTTTAATTTTAGTTCCTCATAGCTAATCATGTACATAGGTAATGTAGGTATTATTGTATGTAGTGTAATTTGGTTTCTGTAAGTATCTAAATAGATTTATTCAGTGCCACCTTCTATTTTGTTCTTTTCATGCCCAGTCCATTCCAAGGTTGCATGGAAGAGTTCGCTCTCAGCGATAAAGCCGCCCTTTAAACTTCCTCTATTCTAAGCTTTTTCTCCATATTGATTCCCGTCTTTGTGTGTTATAATTAAGGTTTTTTCTATCTATCTATCATTTGGTTTGACTGTTGATACTCATCGATGCATACATTTATTTATTTACTAGCTGCGCCCCGCGGCTTCGCCCCCGTGGAAATTTATGTTTCCAACTTTCTTAATTTTTTCTTTCATAAGAACCTTCTCCTGACAATAACAAACACAACAAAGAAAGAATTAGCGAAATCGGTCTAGCCGTTCACGCGTGATGCCGTGACCAAGGAAAACGGGTTTCATTTTTATATAATACTAGCTGCGCCCCGCGGCTTCGCCCCCGTGGAAATTTATGTTTCCAACTTTCTTAATTTTTTCTTTCATAAGAACCTTCTCCTGACAATAACAAACACAACAAAGAAAGAATTAGCGAAATCGGTCCAGCCGTTCACGCGTGATGCCGTGACAACGCGAAACGGGTTTCATTTTTATATATAAGACTAGCTGCGCCCCGCGGCTTCGCCCCCGTGGAAATTTATGTTTCCAACTTTCTTAATTTTTTCTTTCATAAGAACCTTCTCCTGACAATAACAAACACAACAAAGAAAGAATTAGCGAAATCGGTCCAGCCGTTCACGCGTGATGCCGTGACAACGCGAAACGGGTTTCATTTTTATATATAAGAAGACTAGCTGCGCCCCGCGGCTTCGCCCCCGTGGAAATTTATGTTTCCAACTTTCTTAATTTTTTCTTTCATAAGAACCTTCTCCTGACAATAACAAACACAACAAAGAAAGAATTAGCGAAATCGGTCCAGCCGTTCACGCGTGATGCGATGACAACGGAAAACGGGTTTCATTTTTATATATAAGACTAGCTGCGCCCCGCGGCTTCTTCCCCGTGGAAATTTATGTTTCCAACTTTCTTAATTTTTTCTTTCATAAGAACCTTCTCCTGACAATAACAAACACAACAAAGAAAGAATTAGCGAAATCGGTCCAGCCGTTCACGCGTGATGCCGTGACAACGCGAAACGGGTTTCATTTTTATATATAAGAAGAAGATATAGATTTGTAGGTCACAACAAAATCAATCAATAATGGATCTCTCTCTCTCTCTTCTGTCGGAAGAACAGCGTTAGTTGTACGTTACGTATATAAAACCAATTCATGAAACAGGGACCGTTTTGTGGCCCAAGCAAACTGTTCTATTTTCGATTTTTCTAGCAAAGAAACATTTACAGTAGCAGCCCGGAGTCAGGATGTTGGCGGTGTCACACCCTCATGCGAATTACAAATAAATATTTCTTTTTTGGGTTGAATAAAACCTCACGTAGTTGATAAACTAGTTAAACCTAGAAAACCCCCAGCACATTATAACTTAGTGCCGGGGCGGAAATCGTACCCGCTACGTTCTGCGTCTAAGGCGGAATTTGAACCAGAAGCCACAGAGGTTGTCAACAATTATCGAAGTTTTCTCAAGGGTGCTTATTACCGCTATTGATTTCTGTCCCATTGTCGAAATAAATGGGCCTTCTGCTCAGGCGACTGGCAAACATTGAAAAATATGACTTAACTTCTGAAAGAGACAGCTCTTATTTCCAAAGCCTCCGGAGAATTTAGAGAATGTCTCAGTTATGCGCATATCCTTTGATTTATTGTTTCAACCCTTATATTTATGAGCTGGGCATATCTCAACTATTTAGTTGGTTTTTTGGTCTCTTATTTACATTAAGGTCAAAACATGTCATGAAACATAGTTGTTTAACATGTTTTATAATGTGGATGTGTTCAAATTTAAATGTTTGATAATGAATAAATAAATAATGCTAGACACACAGCATCATCTAGCCCCAAGCTAAAGAGAGCTTGTGTTATGTGTACTAGATGACTGTCACACTAAATACAATAGATCACATAGATTTTTTTTTTCTTTATTAAACATAGAAATATCCAGAACACTCGGAATACCTACAGATTGTACAAACCATTGTCCCAAGGCGGAAATCGAACCCGCAACCTCCTGCGTCGCAGTCGCGTCGACCTTCGCCCTCCGCGCCACATCGATCGTTACATAATGGATGGTCGATTATGTGGATGTCTTTTTTAACTGAAGTTATATAACATGTTTCTTAATCTGAACGCACCTTCAGATAAAACCCTTAAATCATCATCATCATCAGCTTACATGTCGAGGGAGGCCTATGTAGAGCAGTGGACTACCACTGACCACTACTTGACGCAGGTAGATCTCCTCTAATGAGCGCCATAACGCCTTATCTTCAGCTTGCCTATCCTCAAATACTTTCTACAAAATCTATTATTTAAAAAAAATCCTTGCCAAAATTAATCAAAAGACACATAAAAGGCAATTATTTTATGCTTATTCAGAGATTTAAAGTTATTCAGTGCTATTTATTCAAAATTCAGCAGGGGATTACAAAGTTTCATGAGGATTTATTCACTTGATTGTATTCTGAAGTTATCAGCGAACTGAACACTCAGTGGCTGAACCCACGACCTTTTAGAAGTGGCACGCCACAAAACCAACATATTTCTATATAGATTTCTAGATATTGTAAAAAAAATTGGGTTTATGAAATAAAGATAAAATATTGGTCAAAAACATTTTACGACTGGTATCATCGAAGCAAATTGCAGAAGTTTGAAGCATTTTTAGGGTTTCGAAGATCGGTTTCGAAACCCTTATGGTCTCGCTTTGTCTGTCCTTTTTTCCCTCCTTAATAACTCGGCAACTACAGCAGCTATCAACTTGAAATTTAAAATAATAATACATTTCGTGCGCCTGTACAGATTTTAAGAAAAAAAAATGAAAAATGAAAATGAACATTTTCCATACAAATTGAGATGTCAAAATTTTAAAAGAGACCTACAGAGTCAAGTGGGCTATCAAATGAAAGGTATTAGTTTGTACATTTCAAAATAGTTTTTGAAATTTCTGTAGGTTTCATACTTTTTGAAATATTTTGAAAATAGTCGAAAAAATACCCATTCCCCCCTCCTATCTCCCAAGTTTGCAGAGCGATTTATTCAAAATGTATGGAGCGTTTGTAGATATAGATCTATATTATACAGGAAAAATATAGAAAAGTCTGTAAAATGAACCGTTTTTGAAAAATGGTCAAAAAGAGGGGGGATAATTTTCAAAAGGGGGGGCTACCCCCTGAGTGGGGTATCATATGAAAGGTATCGGTTTGTACATTTCAAAACAGTTTTTGAAATTTCTGTAAGTTTCATACTTTTTGAAATATTTTGAAAATAGTCGAAATTTTACCCGTTCCCCCCCCTTATCTCCGAAGTTTGCAGAGCGATCCATTCAAAATGTATGGAGCGTTTGTAGATATAAATCTATATTTTACAGAAAAAATATAGAGAAGTCTGAAAAACGAACACTTTTTGAAAAATGGTCAAAAAAGGGGGGGATAATTTTAAAATGGGGGGGCTACCCCACTGAATGGGGTGTCATATGAAAGGTATTGATTTGTACATTTTAAAACCGTTTTTCAAATTTCTGTAGGTTACATTCTTTTTGAAATATATTGAAAAAAGTCGAAATTTTACCCGTTCCCCCCCTCTATCTCCGAAGTTTGCAGAGCGATCCATTCAAAATGTATGAAGCGTTTGTAGATATAGATCTATATTTTACAGGAAAAATATAGAAAAGTCTGTAAAATGAACCCTTTTTGAAAAATGGTCAAAAAGAGGGGGGATAATTTTCAAAAAGGGGGGTTACCCCAATGACTGGGGTATCATATGAAAGGTATCGGTTTGTAAATTTCAAAACAGTTTTTGAAATTTCTGCTGGTTCAATACTTTTCGAAATATCTTGAAAAAAGTCGAAAAATTTACCGCTACACCCTATCACCGAAGCATGCAGAGAGATCCATCTGAAATGTAGGTTTGTACCTACTAGTTTTAGGTCTGCATTAAATTTCGGAGTTTCTAACCGGTACCTTTAGTACATACCTACTTGTTCACAAACGTTCGAAACCCTCGGCGCGCGAGTTACACTCGCACTTGACGGGTCTTGTTTGTTTTTGACAGCTTCCTTTCTTTATTTCAATGGTCTCTTGTCCATTTTAGAGCTCTAATTAACACCATTTTTCTGCTGCACTTGTGTAATTTTGCGTTATTAAAGATTTTGTGTTTCTTTTAGTGGTGTTTTCTGTATTTTTTATAAGTTTTAGTACAAAAATATGTTTGTTTTGCAAAAACTTTCATTCTAGAATCGAATATGGGCACACAGCCGCGGTTTCATTATGCTGTGTCAGCATATTTAATTTGTGGCGACTATAACAAGGTATATAGGCACGTTTTGCTGGTGCAATTTTCAGCCTCACCACCGCCTTGATTTATGTTAGCGCAAGCTCCTGAAACTTTTAGTGCGTGCTTTTTAGCGAAACGTGGCTTTTAGGCGTGTATAATATTGCATGTTTGTATTGTTTGCCAAGAGTGCAAGCCTGTTTGATAAAGGAGGACAAAACATACATACCTACTTGCTGATGTGATAGAGATAACTGCTGGCCTATTAAGAAACTAATAGAGAGTTTTTTAAAACACGCCAAATTATGTTGAGCAGTGTAAGGGAGCAAATCGGATTCTTGACAATTTCAATTAAAATCACTCGAGCGACTGGCCAAAGTTTCAGTGTGAACAGCCAAAAAGAATATATGCTTTTCCTCCTGCAGTTTTACGCAAATGCACGTAAGCAAGTGGATGGGTAAGTAATCTCGTTATCCGGGTATTGTTACTACATGATGGCATAATCTTAGTAACAATGTATCCAGTTACTTAATTACTAAGCGGTTGCTTGTAATATTAGAGAAACAGCGGCGGTTCCAAGCGCCTAGGCGCCTGTGCGTTACGTAGTATAGGTAGGCTCATAATTCCAAGGTGTTTACTCTTGAAAATCAGTTTCAAAATAATTACAATCCTTAAATATGGATATGGGTGGCGCGAGTTTGAGATTTGGAATACGTATTTTTATGAAACTACGTGTGATGAAGTTTTTGCTTATTACCACAATAAAATTCTATCACATTTCTCACTTGCGGTCGCCAATAAATTTAATTCTGAATTTCGTTTGGAATTATTTTCTAGAGTAAACACCCAGGTTCCAATAAATGCATTTACAAGAATCGTTGTCAGATAATAACATCACACTACCTATAAGATTGGATGCTAAGATGATTGTTACCAGCGCTTTACAACAAAACTACTGAACGGGTTGGGCTGAAATTGTTCATAAGTAAATTTCCAGAAAATCCGGATCAGGATCTGGATTAACATAATATACCTTGGCTACTTCTTATACCGAAAATGCACATGCTAAACTACGGGCGGAAGCTAGTTTAAAACAAGTTGACCCTGTGACCAATAATTGCAAAAATAAGACGTGACTTATTAGAACCTAATTTACATATGACTGATTGAATCAAATTTTAATGGTTTTTGCGTTGTGATCGATTAGAAAACTTTTTCAGTGTCTCAGTGTCGGATTGTTGCATAAAAAATAAGAGTGCGGTCAAGACGCTCCTACTGGAAGTAAACCTACCCTCTTCCATAAAGTTCATAAAGTTGAGCTACATCGTCTGCAGGCGACACGAGGACAGTAATAAGCACGACGGAGCCAGAACAAATGAGCGGTATATCTCACCACGTAACGAGACAGGAAGGGAGTCAGTTTTCTTCTGAGAAATTAACCCTGCGTCAGGAAAGTTACTGGTGGAACTTTCGGTATTGTTTTTCTAGTAGGGACTAGCAAAATAATATCAAAATAGTATCTACTAGCAGCATTCTTACTACCCGTTGTCTTATTACCCGTTTTCCCGTAGGAATGAAGCATTTTCCCGCGGTAAAAAGTAGCCTTTGTTCGTCAGAAATAATGTGGGCTTCTAATGGTAAAAGAATTTTTCCAATCGGTCCAGTAGTTTCGGATCCTATTCAATACAAACAAACAAACAAACAATCAAATGTTTCCTCTTTATAATATAGGTATAGACTAGTTTCTGTCCGCGGCGTCGCACGACTTTTCCGGAATAAAAGTAGCTTTATAATTATATTTTAGGAGATTTCAATGTGGGCCACATTGACTCAATCGTAAAGGACACGTTCAGAACTACATTTAGGTACTAAGGCCTACCTAGGTTTGCAAAGTTTCATCCCAATCCGTTCAGTAGTTTTAGCGTGAAGAGGTAACAAAACATCCAACGCGCACTCCCGCGAGGAATTTTAGTTGGATTTTAGTTGTAATTGTAGTTGTTGTGACTTAGAATTGGCCCTGATATTTTGATTAGTGTCTAAAATGAATACCTAGTCAATAAGCAACTCTATAAGCATATCCAAATTAAATTATCTGGGTAGGTGTGTTTTGATCAAAGTTATCCAAGCGAATACGATCGATTGGATAACAAACTCATTAAATAATTTACGTAGGTACCTATAACCAATACAATTATTACATATGGGCCAAACCATGGACAAATCCATTTTGTACGTATGATTGACGATTAACGAAGAATATTAAACTGGTTAAGCTTCCTGTAGATTGTTTGCAACAGTCTACAGGTCAATCATTTTAACTGTAAATACGAGTTCTAATTTGTTTCTATTTAAGATTGTAGTTTTTAATGAATAGGATATCTACTCGGAAAAACATCGGAATCTTTGTATTGATTACTAGACGATCGCCTCGCGGTTTCACCAGCGTAGTTCCCGTTTCCGTGGGTTCGCTGTAAAAGCGTAAGTTTGGATCTTTAGATGGAGTTGCAAAAATTATTAGAAAATAAATTCAAACAAATTGTCAAAACCTTGCTGTGCAATATCAGATTATCTAGAGGATAAAAAAGCTTGGGACGGGTTTTGCTCCAACTCAAAAAATAACAACTAACAGGCTAAAGGTTTCTTCGTCGCTTCTTTACTTTAGTCTACATACCGAAGCGATAGAAATCTAAAAATGTCACTTTATTTCCGTGTCAGTGTTTAGTTTTATATATTGACCTTTTCTAAGTGTAGGTACATTTATTGTATTTATGCATCGATCAAAAATTTCCGGCCGGCCCCCCTTAGATGCACAATGCGCGCCCTGAAAACGTCAGTATCAAAAGCTATCCCATTTGGCATTTTGGGATACCTTTTCAACTAGTGTCATTTTAGCTCTCGGACCGAAAGCATGGTCAAGAGCTCGTATAAAAAATGCAATAATCGACCGACCAAGCAACAGAAAAATGATGGAATTTCTTATTTTCAGTAAGTTTATATATAATTTTTACCTGTGTATTGTGATACGAGCCAATTGAGCCTTATATACTTGAGAAATCAGCATTAAATATTGTTGTTGGGTCTGCCTATGTAAAAATATTTATTTTGTTCCAAGTTGATGAATGGAGCGGCTATTGTTTCTAATTTTTTTTTTATATATTATTTGTGGTAAGTTGTAAGTGATAACTTTTTTTTCATGAAAAGACATTTAAAATAACTGGTTGAGGTTTATAAAATAACTAGCTGACCCGCCCTCAATTTTATTTACGGAAATTGAAAATTTAAATTAAAAAAACCTTTAATTTATATGAGAGTACCTAGGTATTAAACATTTGGAAACGTCATATTTTCAGAACTTAGGAATTACTGTAGGTAGTACTAGTAATATAAAACGGGTATTTATTGCGTTTATTTACCTATTGTTTTCGACGTTCTAATTTAAATAGTAGGTACTTAATAATAAATAATGCGTTCATATGACGTAAGTTTAAAAATATTTTATAAGATCCTAGTTGACTTGAAATAACGTTTTTTTTGGCCCATAGAAAAACGACGCCGAAGCCGCAGGCAAACACTAGTTCTATTGAAAGTACCTGCCTGAAATTGTATTTTAGGTTTATTTCACTAGCTTTTGTTAACTTATTTATATTATTGTATGTCCGAAATGACCCTTTTGTTTGTTGACTGTTGCGTCGCTAATTTATAGTTGTATCAATAAACGATTCGTTATCTTTACCTGAATTCAGTTGATTTTATAATCCTTATAAAAATAAACAGTGTATAAATTATTTTTAGGTACCTTCCTACTTACTTACAAAATAAAATAAAATAAATTCGACTCCACTAATCCCTTGTTCCGCATGCAAAAAACTTGACAGGCTCTGCGCAAACTGTCTGCGTCAAAACAAAACGTGGACACTTTTGAGTGTCATTCTTGTAAGGTTCTAGGTATCTACGGGGGAGGCCGCATACTTGATCGATGTATTTATGGAAATAAAGAGTTTTTGATTTTGATTTTTGATTTTGATTATTGGTTCTGCGCCTCCAGTCCTCCCGGTGGAGTTGGTCTGCCGTCCCATCGAATCATGATAGTAAGAGAATAAAAATCTTTGTAGTAAGTACAGAGTAGAAGACCAGAATATACTTCGGTACCTGTATGATATGAATCCTGAATCCCCAAAAATTAAAAATTATAAAAACCAAAGTATTTTTTAACCAAAGGAAATGGCTATTTAATTTATTCCATTGTGGCAGAAAATGATTTAAGTACTGGGAAACTGCTCGCGTAGAGTGATTTCCGTCTTCCTTCTATTATTTTTGCACCAAACTTTCCTTGTAGTTCGTGGCCAAAAAAGAGATTCTTCTCCTTTATTGTTAGTAAAAGCTTTTTGTTATGCTTGCCTTCGCCTATTATTAGACAGGGTTGAGGACCTCGGATCACGGTGTAGTAAGTGTAGTTCCCTATTTGCATTGCGGCTCAAGTGTTAGCAGTTGAAACGTTAGGGTGCACGGTCACAGGCCGGCATCGGACAATCCGCACTGGCCCCATCATTGGTTCATTGGTTCTGCTAACGCTTGAGCCGTAATGTCCATAGGTGCTAGGTAACTACATTTACCACACCGTGATCGCGGCCTAGGTGTCACAAAGTGCTCATCACATCGAACTAAATACCTTGTAGACACAAGATATTTAGTTCGATGTGTATGTTGAATGAATCCACTTCAGCCTTGACTTAGCATTCAAATTAATAGCAGATTGCATCAATTCAATGATCAATTCGCATACAAGGGCTTTATAAACAAAGAGAATAGCAATATATTAAAATTACTAAAGTCATTAATAACGGCATATTTACCATGCTTCGCACGCGTATTTTCGGTATAATAAGTAGCCTATTATCTAAGTTAAGCTATTTTCTAAGTGAACACCAAATTTCATAATGACCTGTTCCGTAGTTTTGCAGATCCTAGGTAACAAAAATTCACATTTCACAAACTTTTGGCTTTATAATATTAGTAGGATTATCTGGACATACACTACACTAGGTTAAGGGCTTTTGTAATTATAGATTTTGTACTTAAGAAAAATCTCGTTTAGGTCGTATATTTTCCTGATAAGTACTTAATTTAAATTCTTAGAACGTACTTACTATTAAATATAAACAAACACCTTTACAGTGCCGATCGAACCGAAGTAGCCGACGGAATGGAATTCGTTGTAAAAAATCTTTCACCTGCCTGCCAAAAGTTCGACAAATCGTCATTGTTTCAATTTGATTATTCCTGGAAACAGATGCATTCAGCGTAAACTTAAATCGAAAGGCTACATTATCCACAAGAATTATAATTCGTTTATTTCACATAATAATATAAATCCTTATTATAACTGTGATATAACCTAGATTCCTGAATCTAATCGATCGATCTAAACGAATTATAATTATCTACCAGCCTCTTAAAAAGTATGGCGGCAACGCACTGCCAAAGCAAAAGTTTTAATGAGAGTGTGCCTACAAGAATGATGTTAAGAAAGACAAATGAAATGTTTCAGAAAATTCATAACTCCTCGAATTTGAAAGTCCGACTTCTTCCGACTGGTATTGATTTGAATTTGTTGATCTACCTCTAAATTGTTTGCAACGGTCTGCTGTTAGCTCGACATTTTCCATTGTAAATACCAGAGTTACGAGTACCTTTTACTCGAGTATTAACATTATTAACATAGAAAATAACAGCTATATACTAAAAGCAAATTAGAACTCCGGTATTTACATTGGAACTAATCGAGCTAACTGCAGACAACACACGCGGATTTTGGGCATTGCCCATAATCCGCGAGTTCCCTTTTGTGGAACTGAGATTGCTCAACTGCGAATAGTGCTTCCCTTTAGTTCCCCATTGTGCAACTGCGAATAGTTCAGCCCTTTTGTGCAACTCATGTTATTCCCCATTGCTCAACTCAACGATTAATTGCTATCTAGTGGTTCTTAGGATTTGGAATTGTTTTTTTTCAAACATATTTTAGACGAGATAAATAACTGAAATAACATCTTAAAATCCCCTCGCTGGGCATGCAGGTTGGGAATCGCAGTGTGGTGGTAGAATTGTTCTGCAGGATGCGCTGCTCCCCGCTCCCGGTGAATATCCCTTAGTCGCCTCTTACGACACCCGCGGGTAGAGATGGGGTGGTGCAAATTCTTAGCCGGCACAACACGGCAGCGAGTGCGTTAAGTTAAATTTCCGCAGGCTTATAAGGCTACAAATTGACCGGGTCGCACTCTATGATCCTGATCCGAAATGCAATGGAGGGTCAGGGTGTCTATCAGATATTTTATCGCTCGACTGACCTCGATCTCGGGTATCCTCGGGGCAAGGCTACATAATGATGTATTCTACGGAAGCAGGCTTGATATTGAATGTTACTTGCTTGGACCTTTTTATAAGTTGATAGTGCTAGGAAATACCGATTGATAAAACTAAAAACAAACTTCATTTCTTTAATTTTAGATAGATAGATAATTTTTGTTCGCTGGGGTAAACGTGTTCTTGAGTGGAGACCACGACTCGGCAAACGTAGTGTAGGACGCCCTCCGGGCAGGTGGGATGACGATCTGCGAAAAAATGCAGGCAGATGCTGGATGCGGCAAGCTGAAGACAGGGCGCTATGGCGCTCATTAGGGGAGGCCTATGTCCAGCAGTGGACTAATATAGGCTGATGATGATGATGATGAGACTTGGTTGTGTCACAATACAATACATAATTCTTTATTGTACACCACAAAATAAAATAGAAAACATAGTTAAGATGAAATTTAAAAGTATCTCTGTTATGGTTTGAGATTTGTATTTTAAACATAATAAATAACTTACGCTCGCATTCTATACCTATTTAATTATATAAATAAAGATTATTAAATTTGCATGTCACCGTAGCGATAATAAATCTTAATATTGTAATAATATAGCTTGGGCGCTAGCCATAAAGAAACTAGAAATAAGTAATCTTAAGTAATCTCATTGTAAGTAAACTGTGTAAGTTTTTTAATGATAATAAAATTCTTTAAACGTAGTTCGATATGGTTGCGTTGTGGACGACCTAAGTCTAATTACATCTATAAGTAAGCAGTATATGCCGCGCTTCAGCTTTCGACGGGTTCGCTGCAATCCTGCGCAAGAGATCGGCGTCGCTGATGCACAGGGTGCGCGGCAGCACCAACAGCTACCTGCAGGTCATTGCAGGAAGGCTGGATACAGCCTCCCCCTTTATGAGGCACTGGACGAAGGCTCATATTTCAAAATGTAGTTAATAATGCGAAAAATAAGTTTACAAATTAATTTAATTTAATTTATTTTAATGTTATTTGATACTCGCTATATGGACTTGTGTATGTAAACTGTGTGCATGTGCTGTGTCTGAAATAAATGATTATTATTATTATTAACTTTTATAAAACAAAAATACCTACGTTACTTGCGTAACTTTACAGAATATCTCACCCTGAGCCCGTCTTATGTACACCTAAAAACGAAATCGAAGTTACTGATTCGTTTTCGTGCAAACGCTTATTTTATACAAGCGTCATAAGAGTTGATTTTGCACGATAACGAAACCGAAACTTTGATTTTCCTTTTCAAAGTAAGCCCCTACCTGTAACTGTTAACATAGAACATACAACAAATTTACCCGAGGCGGGAATGGAACCAACAGCCTTTTGCTTTAAAGACAGACTCGTTCGTAAAATTAACTAAGGAAAATATCAAAAGAATTTCCCAAAATAGGTACTTAATATTGTGAGATAAGGTGACACAAAATCACTCGTTCTAAAACAGCGGAACCAATCAATTTACCCTCATTGGTTAAATCTAATTAAACTTTGGCGAACGCGTCCGTAAACAAATCGAACGCTTTACAAACAGCGTGGATCAAACGAATAGGCCAGTCCCAGGGCCTAGCCTAGCGAGAAATTGGCTAGCCTAGTTTGTTGAAGATATATAGTACACTGGCTTGCAAAACTAAGTATCACACTTTTAAAATTGCAATCACTTTTTAAGTACACACAACTTTTTAAGTATTGAGCATGCCTGAGATGAGGTGGAAGGCTAGTCAAAAGCCGCAGACTACCACCTACCACCCTCAGGGCTCTAAAACAGACCTTGATAGAAGAATGGGAGAATATTCCCCCAAATCGGATCGGCTCCGAAACCTCGTGTTCGGTATGCCAAACCGGCTCGAAGCTGTAATCAGAGCCTGAGGAGGCAATACCAGTTATTAAAAATTAAATAACATGTAAAACATACAAAACATGTTAATTGAGTTATTGGACACAAAGCTAAAAATGGCAATGTTATTGTTTTATCTTTTTTTAAAGTTAAAAATGTAACTAATGTATAGTTTGCTATAGTTTCAAGGAAACCTAATAAAATTTGCTTTAAAACGTTTTTATTTTAATTTTCTAACTCCTATAGTTTAGAAAAAACTGAAATTTTAAAAGTGTGATACTTAGTTCTGCAGGCCAGTGTAGTTTGGTATATGCCAAAGAGGCTACTATGAGTTAGCACGATTCCAAAACGGAAGAAGTTTTCGTATATGTACTACCGCTGGCTTGTCAAAGTTATCATAGAGTTAATAGGTGATTCGAATGCTGGCTTCTATTTGGGTCAACGAATTAGCATTGCCATTCATAGTAACAATGCTGCCAGCATTCTGGGCCTCTGCCTTCAGGTGACGGCTAAAACTCTTAGGAAATGGATATAAGTGTAAATACACGTTGTAATTTGTAAGAGTTTACAGGTTAAATATCTTACCAAAGATAATTACAATCAAATAATAGAAATAAATTAGAACTAGTATTTACAATTGAAACAATTGAGCTAACTCTAAAGTAATTTACAACAGGATATTCACCATGATTTGGGTTTGATCTTCCAATATTTCTCCACAAAAAAAACTGCTGACTAAAGACTGTTGGAAACAATCTACAGGTAACTCGACTGATCCATATCAATATCAGTTGGAAGCGTCCCCAAGACTTTGGCTGCATTTGCTCCGCTTTTGTTGTTCTATGTGTCTTTGTTGAAATCCATGGTTTCTATGTAGAATCTAGACAATTATGGTTTCCTCTCTATAAGTATAGATTTCTTATATCACACCTCGAATATTTGACATTACAAATACAATTTGGACAGAATTGAAAGACTTTTGCATACTTTTACGAATGATTTAAACATCCTCAAATCTGTTGAACAAAATATCATAATATAAAATTTCATCTGGTCTGACTGACTGACTGACTGCTATAAGAGAGTAAAAAAATAACAATGATTAAAGCAAAATACTAGTTGTTAGTAATTTGTATTATTTGATCGATATTTCTTTGATAAGTAAGAGCGACCATGGCGATTTGCAAGCGAGTCCAAAGCGAAAGGAGCTCGAACACGCCGCGAAGTCGCAATGGCCACGCATGCATTCTATCTTGCTCTTGCTTTTTACATAAATTTCCTATCCCGCTAGCATGTATCTGTGTTTTCGGTTTTAATTTATTCTTATTACTATTTTGTAGTTGTATTTTTTAATTTTTCTTGTTGCATTGTAAAGCAAAACTGTAGGTAATAATGTTCCTTCTATTATAATATTTTTGTTGCTGGTGAATTAAAAATATAGCTGTACCTACCTCACCACTCTACTTTATAAAATAGTATTAAACTCTCTTTTGTTTGCTCATAATAAATTAACTATCTATCGTAGGTATCATTACTTGTTTTCAATCTCTTGATGGATTTCCTGTTTTTAATGTTATGTCTCGTCTCGTACGTGACGCCCACAGCATGGTTCCGACGGAAGACCAGCGTTGTGGTAGCCTACGGCTATTACAACATATGCTGAGTCGGACGTCAACTTGTAGATTAAGTTTCATTAATGTAAGTCGAAGTAGTGTCGAAGTAATTGTTTTAAGTTCTTAATATACAAGTTCAGTTTATAAGTTTACATAATGTGTTAGCAAGTATAAAATTACTGTAACTTACTAAATGCATATCACTACAAAATACTGTATCTTAGTTACAAATAAAGATATTCTTATTCTTATTCTATCAATGTTTGTACCTATTTATATTTTAATTATATTTATTGGCGGGCACGCAGCGACCCATGTTTCCTTCCCTCTCAGTAATCGCAAATCGCCAGTGTGATAAGGCCATAATCGAATAATGTAAAACTTTCATGTTAATCAATAATATATAATTACATATGGGTACACAAACATTGTTATAATTTTTACGAACGCAGTGTTTTTGGCAATGTGTTTTCCTACAGCTTCCTTAAGCACTTTTAAATATTATGCGATCAAAGTCACATGAAATTTACTAGTCTACTGTTATAAATGTAAATCCATTGAATGTGGCTGTATCACGATTTAACTTTAACTAACATGGTAACGGCTATGAGGCTGTCTATGATGTCTCACATCACCAGTCTACCTGAACATAGGCTTTAGGCCTCCCCTGAAAAGTGAATTATTTGCTCTTACTCGTATAATGGGAATCCGTAACGTTTTTAGTTGAGAATGCAGATTTAAAGAGCTAAAAAATCCATAACCTACAGTGCAAAAATTATTGTTCTACGACAAAAATTGACGAAGTTTTGACCAAATTACTATCGAAGTTCACTGAGTGACAAATATGAAAATGAAAAAAAAAATCATTCGATGGGTTTCTCAAAACTGAGTCTATTTGGTTCTGTCATTTTTTCCTAAACTTATAGTTTCGGAGTAAATCTAAGTGAAGTAAGTTAAGTTATTCCTACGGCGGCGACCGAGTGAGTGACGTCACACGCACCCGCGGCAGCGGCGGCGGTCACTCAGTGAACTTTAGTCATAACTACGTACACACCTAATTTTGTCATAACTACGTACGTAATGGTCCGATTTAGATAATTTAAAAAGATATATCATTCTTATGTCTTATAGAATAACGTAAAGAATAATAATTCTAAGGCCG
Organism: Eupithecia subfuscata; assembly: GCA_963564075.1. Classification (NCBI taxonomy): domain Eukaryota; kingdom Metazoa; phylum Arthropoda; class Insecta; order Lepidoptera; family Geometridae; genus Eupithecia; species Eupithecia subfuscata. Next base: position 15,136,683 of record OY751100.1, on the reverse strand, counting down.
CCCATTGTACAACTCTATAACTCTCTATTCCTGTATTTTTACTTTTGTACTTTTTTGGTGTGCAATAAAGTGTATTTGTATTGTATTGTAATTCTATTGAAATTGCTATTACGTTACGGGTCCTCATTACGGGAGTAATGCTATTATCCCGAAGCTGGGCATGCGGGCTGGGGATCACAGGTCGACGGTGACACTCGGGGCTGCAGCTGCCAAGCCCACGGTGAACTGAATATCACGCTTAGTAGTCAGTAGGCACAAATAGGTTGGTGTTGCGTTTGGCGCGCGTTGTCCGCACAAACTCTAACGCGCGCTTAAAAGAATCGAACGTTCGGGTGTGTTGGTGTGTACGAATATAGGGAAACACATCGTTCTTAAAACACGCGTTACCAAAGCGCGTGCTCCCAATCGCCGAGTGTTATGTCGCTGCCCCTTATCCTAGAATCAGCTCGTTTCTAGAATACCTAGGCCGACGCTTACAAACCGAATGCTGTCTTGTTGGGAACACATACTTGGTTTTTCCAACAAATCAGCATTCGTTCTGCAAGTGGCCCAGCCATTCTACAAAAGGGCTGATTCTACGAGCGACATGTTCGTTCATAGTCTTACGAGTATATTAAATTTATGATAGAGCCACCGATCAGCTTACATCATGTCGCAACGAATTAATGCGGCTCGTCAAAGGAGGTTTTAGGTTCTGGATGACTTGAATTAAGATAAGGATTATGGAGATTCGGCAGAATATGTATTAGGTATTTTGAATAAGACACGGGAAGGTGCTTAGATCTGCAGATTGGTTTTGGAATGTGGTGTTGGATAAGGTTAGTAATCGACGTGAATGAAGGTCTTCAGGCTTTTTTAATTAATAGTAAATCGATTTTTATGCGTTACTTATTTTTTTGATATTGTTATCGCCTATTTATTTGCATGTAAGATGTGAAATTAAAAAAGGTGTACGAGAATCGGTTCTTTTTTCTGCTTGTAGGTAAATTCGGTTTCACTCAAAGAAAACCAGAACAATTGATAAAAAATTTCGATTATGTAACATTACATTCATTTAATTATTACAGCATTTAAAAAAGTTCAGTACTTTTTAAAACGCTATAATAATTTTATTTCCCTAAAGGTGAACCGAAATTAAAAATCCTACCGTCTTTTTCACATAGATAAAATTAATAACTACTTATTATGGGCCACCGTATTTTACATTTGATATAAAATGGAGACGAATTGAGTTCCGCCTCAGTTTTCAATCTTACTAACAAGTTGAGAACTATAAGTATATTTAATATATAATACGAAAATCTTTCTACCAGAGCCATGAATTTCTCTCTGTGTTTAATTTTGTTCCTCGCTTTTGTTGCCTTTGCTTCAGGTAAATTTTCCACTTATTCTGTACACCATTTATTTCTGACGACCTCAGTGGCGCAGCGGCCGAAAGTCCGCCTGTGTCACAGGAGGGTGGCGGGTCAGATCTGCTGATATTGGTTCCGGGTCTAGGTTTTTCATATCATCATCATCATCAGCCCGGATACGACTACTGCTGATCATAGGCCTCCCCTAAACGACCCCAAGAATAGCGGTCCGAAGCCGCCTCCTTCCATTGACTCTGGATGGATGGGAAGACCTCCCACTCAATGTGGGAGGTCTTCCCCCACTCCGTTTCTCATTGCATCGTGGTCGCCACTCGAGAACCTTTACTCACAACGGTTATCGGTTCTGCGAGCTATATGGCCTGCCCATCGCCATTTCAGCCTGCTATCTCTGAGAGCTATATCGGTTACTCTGGTTCTTCTATAGTCAGTATTCCGGATTCTATCGCAAAGAGAACATCCCATAGCTCGCTGAGCGGCTTTGAGATTATGCATGAGGTCTGGTCTATAGTCAGCGACCAGGTTTTGGATCCGTAAGTCATCACTAGTAACACACATTGGTTACTTAAAGACTTTCGTCTTAAGTCTCTGCGGTATCTGTGACGCGAAGATATTGCGAAGTTTCCTAAACGATGCCCATCCGAGTTGTATTTGTCGGCTGATTTCTTTATCGAAGTTGGATTTACCTACTTGGACCATTCGCCTAGGTAAACATACCTAATGATAAACAACTTCGATAACATCGTTACCAACATAGACCGGTAAGGTACTCGTATCATCATCATCATCAGCCTGTCCAATGCTGGACATAGGCCTCCCCTAATGATCTGTCTTCAGCTTGGCGCATCCAACATCTGGCTGCAGTCTTTCGCAGGTCGTCATCCCACCTTACCAGGGGGCGTCCTGCACTACGTTTGCCGAGTCGTGGTCTCCGCTCAAGAACATGTTTCCCCCAGCGGTTATCGGTTCTTCGCGAGATATGGCCGGCCCACTGCCACTTCAGCTGGCTAATTATATAAGCTATGTCGATAACTTTGATTCTCTGTCGTGAGTGTCCACGTCTCAGCTTGTAGGTCCGGACGGGTAGGACGCACAGACCTTTCGTTTTCAAGCAGTACGGTATGGATGACGAGAAGACTTGACGTAGTTTCCCAAATGGTGCCCAGCCTAACTGGGTCCTCCTCTTAGCCTCCTTCTTAGAATTGATTTTACCTTACTGCAGAATCTGCCCGAGGTCAGTGTAATCGAAAATGATTTCGAGAAGGTGCTCCTGTACGACCACCGGTCTTGGATCAACGTGGCCATTTATGATTTTGGTTCTATCCAAATTCATGCTAAGACCGATGCATCGAGAGTATGAAGTTAGGCCGCCCAGCACCTGATTCAGCTCCTCTAGCGACTCAGCCATTAAAACTATGTCATCAGCAAATCACAGGTGTGAGATGTAATCGCCGTTAATGTTAATGCCCTTGCCTTTCCAGTCCAGCGTCTTAAACATATCTTCCAACGCGCTCGTGAACAATTTCGTGGATATGACATCCCCCTGTCTCACTCCTCATCGCAATTGGATGGGTTTAGACTGCTGGCCTTATATTTATATAGACACTCATGGTGGCGGCTTCGTAGAGACATTTCAGCATCTCGATTTAACGAGAGTCCACTTGGCATCACTGTATGGATTCCAGAACAGCCCAGGTTTCGACGAAGTCAAAGGCCTTCTCATAATCCACAAAACTTAGACACAGGCTGGCAGGGCTGATTATACTCTTCGGACTTCTGTTTAATCGGCTTCACTGTGTGTGTGTGGTCTATGGTACCATATCCAATGCGAAACCCGGCCTGTTCTGGTGGCTGGAACTCGTCCAGTCTCCTGGCGAGACGGTTCCTGACCACTCGCGAGAACAGCTTATAGATGTGGCTCAGGAGTGAGATGGGTCTGTACTTTTTAAGAAGGGTTTTATCTCCCTTCTTAAAAGAGAGCACCACCTAACTCCCGCTCCACGCCTTTGGAGTTCTCATACTGTGAAGGACGGCGTTGAAGAGATTCTGTAGCTAGGTAGTCCTAGAGAAACAAAGGTGCGTCATTTGTACTACCAGTTGTACTTCTTAGTAATACTACTTACACGGAGGCCTTTTTGCAGTGGGATCGGATTTGTGCTTAGGTCCTGGAGGCGGATAGACTTAGTGGCTTCTCTGTAAAAACACTTCAATACTTGGATAAACCGATAGCGGATTTGGCACCGCTGGAGAGACTAGCAGTGATCAGGTTTCGACTAAATCGAAGATTTTCTCGCTGTCCATAAAAGCTAGACATAACATATATGTGATCAGGAAAAAGAGGATTTCCGGTAGCGGCGCTTAGAGGTGCTAATTTATGGAATGAAACGTAAATTAAAATTTAATCTTTTAACGAACCCGCTTACACAACTGACACAGCCCGGCGGGTTAGATAATGTATAGGCGGCGTTGGCGATTTTGGTGTACAGTCTCCATAATAGTAATAGCCCATATCATACCATAGGCCGCCCCGTGGCGCTCGTGGCGTACAAATCTACCAATTCAACTTAGCCTGTAGATGTCGTAAGAGTCGACTAAATGAACCCTACTAGTAGGTTCCATGCACAGAAGAAATGCACAAATGCACAGAAGGAAGTAGTAGTAGCTGCCCTTTCTCTAGAGAAAGGCAGCAACTTCCTTCTGTGTATTTCAAACACCTCCATCTGCCAAGCCTGGCGATAATGGCAGCACCCTCGTGTCTGGCGATGACGTGTTCTGCAGTGGATGCATGTGTGCTGATGAAATTTTATTCCATGTGTTCTTCGTTATGATTCTAGCTTGCAATTCGAGTGCGGACTGCGTAAACATATGCAGCAGTGTCTGTAGCGGCGCTTACCGCGCCCTGTGCAGAGAATCGGCCTGCTGGTGCGCCGTTCCCGAGAACGGTGTTGTGCAACCCCTGATGTTAGGAAGCAGCCTGTAAAATTAACAAACCCTGGAAATTACCTACTTTCTGGTTGTTTGATGATGCATTAAATTGATGAAATTAATTTGGTGTTTTATTTTTATAAAAGTATAAATTTGATAATGGTGTTAATCATCATAAAACACTTTTTAAGGTTCCGTACCTCAAAAGAAAAAAAAGAACCCTTATAGGCTCACTTCGTTGTTCGTCTGTCTGTCTGTCTGTCCGGCTGTCAACCCTCTTTTCTCAGGAACGCGTGGACGTATCGTGTTGAAATTAACGTAAAATACTTAAATCCGTAACTTTTTGAAGCCGTCATATAAATAAAACTTCTAAGTCAACGCACTCAAAAGTTACATTCGTTTATGTCCAAATATTTTGAAATTTCCAAGGGAATCAAATGCACGCAAAACCTGTAGTGTACTTCCCGTAGACCGAGAATCATAAAAATTGGTGAGCAGCAGGGTCTTATAAGCTAAGGGAAAAATCCGAAAATCATTTATTTATTATTTATTATCTTAAAAAATTAGTTTTAATGCTCGCCATGACCAAAACCTATAGGGTACTTCCCGTAGACCTAGAATTATGAAATTTGGCAAGAAGCAAGGCCTTATAGCATAAATAAAGGAAAAATTCCGAAAAAAGTAAATTTGTAGTTTATTCACAAAATATATACTTATGATTCTCGCCATGGACCAAAATCTATAGGGTACTTCCCGTTGACCTAGAATCATAAAATTTGGCAAGAAGCAAGGTCTTATAGCACACTTGACGACCTCGGTGGCGCGGTGGGCGAAGGTCTGCCTGCGGCGCGGGAGGTTGCGGGTTCGATTCCTGCCTTGGGACAAATGTTTGTACGATCTACAAATATTTTGTTCCGGGTGTTCTGGTCGTTTCTATGTATAATAAAAAATATTTATCTATGTAATGTATTATATCAGTCATCTATGTCGTACCCATAACACAAGCTCTGCTTAGCTTGGGGCTAACGATTCGATAAAATCGAATCGTTAGCAGTCGGAATCAATCAGATCGAGTAATAGAGTCGAGAGTATTATTATCCTCATCATCATTAGCCCGTATACGTCCAATGCTGAACAGAGGCCTCCCCCAAAAGACGCCACAAATAGCAGTCCTCCGGAAAACCTTTACTTTCTAACGGTTATCCTTTCTGCGAGCTATATGGCCTGCCCATCGCCACTTCAGCCTGCTAACTCTGAGAGCTTTATCGGTTACTCTAGTTCTTCTACGGATTTCCGCATTCCGGATCCTATCGCGTAGAGAAACTCCGAGCATGGCTCTCTCCATAACTCGCAGCTCCATATCATCGTCATATTATAGCCAATTTACAAAAAAACCCTAATGAATGTTACACATAACCTCCCTCATAAACCATTCTGTCCTTTGGTAAAAACCGTATGAATATCCGTTTGAAAATTTTAGAGTTTTTCGAAAAGGCAGAATGACAGACACGGTGGAGGTCTTTGAGATGCTTCCTAATAATATTATAAAGCTAAAAATTTGAAATGCGAATTTAATTTCGTTAACTCTAAATCTACTGAATACATCAAGATGAAATTTGGCGGACATTTAGAACATAGCCAAATTTAGATAATAATCTACTTATAATATTAGGATAAAACTATATGGTAGTATCAATTCCCCGCAAAACCTTCGCATTTTGTTGGACTTTGTCAGAGAAGGTTTTGCGCCGAATGGTTACTAAGTCACGCCTGCATCTGTTATTTATAATAGGCTACCTATTAAACCAAAAATTCGCATTCGAAGCTTCGGGCAGAAGCGGTTAATAATATTTTGTCCACGTGAAAGCCAAGGAAGACCCAGGATCTAGCATCAGATCCAGGTTGCTATATAGTGTTCAATAACAATGTTAAATTATGTTTATATTATTTGTTTCATCTATTTTGTCTCATAAATCACTTGTTTTTATTTTACAAATTTAGTTATGAAAAATTTCAAGATTTTTCGGTAAATCATAAACTTTAGTTTGCAACATTTTTATTGCTCGTCATGTTTGCATATTTGTGTAAAATCTAGTTCGTAACAACAATGTATCTACCTTCTGTATTTTCTTATGGATCTTACTCTGTTTTATGAACTAATAAATAAATAAATAAATACATCACAAGCCACTAAGTTTTCTCGTTGTGTTTGATTATTGTGCTCATCGCTAAGGATTCACGTATAGCATCCAGGCCAAACGCATTCGTATGTGTATGGCACTCTTTACAAATTTTAATTTTAGTAAATCGACCTATATTTATAAAGGAGTAAACTGGGTGACTCGTCAAGAGATCTCTAAAACTACAAGAGCTACGAAGCTGAAATTTTGCATGGAGGTTCCTTTTAGGACGTAGGCACCGCTAAGGACGGATTTCTGGAAATTCGTATTCCAAGGCGGTCAAAGGTCATTTTATAATAACTTCAAAACCGTAACTGCTGGCCCGTCAAAAGTTGCAGCTTAGAAAGATGATTTATGATGCTAAATGATGCTGTGTGGATTGTCCAGCATTATTTATTTATTTATAATAAACAGACACGTTTTCAGAGTTTTTGAAATTCACACCCTAAATTTTAATGTTGTGGAGTCAAAGTAAGGCGACTCACTGACATGTCACGAAATCTCACGAACTAGAAAAGCTACGAGGCTGAAATTTTACATTAAAATTTAGCTTAGGACGTAAGCACCTGCCAACATTTTTTTTTGAAATTCACATCATTCGGTTATTATGTACCGTAGGTAAACTTCTATCTGCGGCTCCAAACGCGTAGTACTCGGATGTACAGGAGGCAGGTACTATTTTTTTAAATATAATTCATTTGTAAAACGTTCCAATAAAATACCTAAATGACATCAGAAAGGTACCTACCTAATTGAAATCCGTTGCTTGGTAAAGCGAAGAAAAGGACAGAAGAGGCAGTGTCTTCGTTCAATTTCTTAGTGTCCGTCGAAGTTTCATGTGTTTCATGTTAATGTGGTAAAATTATTTGCTTGACTATTAAAAAACCCAAGTAAAACTTTTATTTAGAAGCTATCGCTTATAAAAACAAATATCGTTATCTATCTTCTATACTTATAATAAAATTATAACCAGGTCAAATTCTGTACAATGAAGATATTTAGATATTTTATTTGGAGGGCTCTCTGTTATCGGACTGAAGCCAAAACTAAATCTTTTTTCAAGGATAACTGTAGACTTTTGGAAACAATCTACAGGTAACTCAACTGATCCATATCAATACCAGTTGGAAGCGTCCCCAAAACTCTGACTGCATTGCCCCGCTGTATGGCAATGCTGATGCGCTGCTCCAGATCCTCACCAGCTCTCGAGTCACGGGTTCTCGGTCTCGGTTTCAGTCACGGTCTCGGTCTCGGCCTCGGCCTCGGTCTCGGTCTTGGTCTCGGTCTCGGTCTCAATCTCGGTCTCGGTCACATTTGGAGGGAACCCGTGCACGTCATCGCGGCGAGCTCGTTGCGCACTCACAGCGAACTTGCTAAGAACTCGCTCGCAAATCGCCAGAATGATACGGCCATAATCTAATATAAAAATATCATTAAAATATAAATACTTATAGGTACTTACAAATATTTAAGATTTTTTACAAACGCAGTGCTTTTTATTAATACTTCATCGTTAGCAATGCGAACTCTTCCAGCTTTCTTAGGCTCTTTAAATAATATTCGATCAAAGTCACATGAACTTTACTAGTCTACTGTTAGATATGTAAATCCATTGAATGTGGCTGTATCACAATTTACCCTTAATTAATATGGTAACAGGCTATGATGTCTCACATCACCAGACTATCTGAGAATTCTTTAATGCACACATAACAACATAATTTACAAATATAATAAAAATATATATATCAATTGTCATGGGGAGCGCTGGGATGTGTGCGGGAGCTTCGTTTGTCAAAAATAACATAGGTAATAAAATAGCACTGTAAGTTCACTAACACCACCCCTTTCTTTCCTCTGTAACTTGTGGATAACGGGGCTGGTCATACTTTTAGTAAATATTTAGTTTAATTAAGATAATCTGTAGTAAAGTATGATTGTCGGTCTTATCGCTCAAGAGCAAGATCTCTACCAGACCATAAGGAATTTTCAAAAATCGATTGGCCAGTTGGTGATTCCTATCATAGGCTTTTTTAAATGCCTCTGTAAATATTTTAGTTTGCATAGTGTAGGCGGAGATGCGAAGTTGCACTTTTTTGCCACCATGGTGGCCAAAAAGAGCAACTTCGCATCTCTGCATAAAGTTTACAAAATGAAATTTGAACAGGGGTATTATAAAAAGATTATGATAGGAATCACAAACTGGTCAATCGATTTATGAAAGTTCCTTCGTTTAACAGAATTACCAGATAAAATAGGTGGTGACGCTGATTTGGGTCGGGGTAGCGCCTTAATTGGTTTTCCCAAAAAATCAACATTCATTTTGCAATTGGCCTAGCCATGCCACAAAAAGGTTTATTCTACGAGCGACATGTTCATAGTCTTATATCTAATTTATGATAGAGCCACCGATCAGCAGGCTCACATCATCTCGCAACGAATTAATGCGGCTCGTCAAAGGAGATTTTAGGTTCTGGATGACTTGAATTAAGATAAGGATTATAGAGATTTGGCAGAATATGTATTAGGTATTTTGAATAAGACACGGGAAGGTGCTTAGATCTGCAGATTGGATCTGGAATGTGGTGTTGGATAATGTTAGTAATCGACGTGATTGAAGGTCTTCAGGCTTTTTTAATTAATAGTAAATCGATTTTTATGCATCGTTTTTTTTTGATATTGTTAACGCCTATTTATTTGCATGTAACATGTGAAATTAAAAAAGGTGTACGAGAATCCGTTCTTTTTTCTGATTGTAGGTAAATTCAATTTCACTCAAAGAAAACCAGAACAATTGATAACAAATTTCGAATATAATATAATATGTATGTAAGTACATTCATTTAATTATTACAGCGTTTAAAGAAGTTCAGTACTTTTTAAAATGCTATAATAATTGTCTTTTCCTAAAGGTTAACCGACATAAAAAAATCATACCGTTTTTCACTTCACTACATAGTATAAAACAAATTCGCTTTCTCTGTCCCTATGTATGCTTAAATCTTCAAAGCTACGCAACAGATTTTGATGCAGTTTCTTTTGATAGATAGAGTGATTCAAGAGGAAGGTTTATATGTATAATACATGCATAATATAGGAGAGAAGCATTGCACCCGTGCGAAGCCGGGGCGGGTCGCTAGTAGAGAAATAAAATTATTAACTACTTATTATGGGCCACCTTATTTTACATCTGATATAAAATGTAGACGAATTGAGTTCTGCCTCAGTTTTCGATCTTACTAACAGGTCTAAGAACAATAAGTATATTAAATATTAAATATATAATACGAAAATCTTTCTACCCGAGCCATGAATTTCTCTCTGTGTTTAGTTTTGTTCCTCGCTCTTGTCGCCCTTGCTTCAGGTAAATTTTCCACTTATTCTGTACACCGACACACGACGACCTCAGTGAGGCAGCGGCCGAAAATCCACCTGTGTTACAGGAGGTGGCGGGTCCGATGTCCGATTCCCACCACGAGACGAATGTTTGTGCGATTTGCTGATATTTGTTCCGGGTCTGGGTATTTCGGTTTCGGTTTAAAGAAGTTTATTCTCATAAAACAAAAAATCTTCACATTTAATGAGATGCAAAGTTCTCAAAAATTATGTTTAAACTAATATTAGTACGCTATAATACCTTAAGTTTAGGTTAGGCTATAAATGTATTTATTTAATTTTGTTTTAAACATGCTTAGGCTAGCACATTCCTTGAGCTCGTTAGGCAAGTTATTAAATAACTGCACTCCCTCGTATACAATCGTTTTCCTGCCGTAATCAGTACATGCTTTAGCTAATTCTAGTTTATATTTGTTTCTAAATGTGTATTGATTATTGATTACTTCCTATCATCATCATCATCATCAGCCCGGATACGTTCACTGTTGAACATAGGCCTCCCTCAAACGCCGTCACGAATAGCTGTCCTAAGTCGGCAAACTGAAGGTGTAAATCCGTTGATATTTATCCCATATCTGTCCAACTCCAAGAGCTCAAATAAATCCTCCAATGCAGAGGTATACAGTATCGGGGAAATAACATCTCCCTGTCTCACCCCTTTTTGCAGTGGGATCGGATTTGTGCTTTGATCCTGAAGGCGGATAGACATAGTGCTTTGCTGTATAAACACTTCAATACTTGGACATATCCGTAGCCGATTTGGCACCGCTGGAGAGACTGTAGCACTGACCAGTTTTTGACTGAATCGAAGGCTTTCTCGTTGTCCATAAAAACTAGACTTAACGGCCTATTATACTCCTCAGTCTTCTATACAGTGGAATTTTGTAATGCCACCTGGAGGGAAAGTACTCTTAATACTGTAGATAGAAAATTATACTAAAAGAAAACATTCCTTTATTTTTGAAAAGAAAGAAAACTGCATTCAAAGATTTTCGAAAATTCGCTTGCCACACCCGGGAATCGAACCGACTGAAATCTGTAAAAATTACACCCTGTACTTTTATTGCATAGATCGTTAGGGTCAATAATAAGGATGAAATCTCTCTAACAAACTTAATAAATTAAATGAAAGGAAAACCATGAAATCTTAAATTATAAATTGAATGGGTCAAGTTAAGCACTTTAACTTAGAGATCCATCTGTTTACGTGTTATTCTATCTAAAAATACTGGATCTCTTAAGAAATGAGTTAAATGGTTTCCCCGAGGGGGAGCGAAACCAAATAATTCTACAGCAAGATGGTGCTCCAGCCGAATCACTACTGCCTAAATTAATAACCATTTTAATACCTGGATTGGTACCAACACGGCACAATCAGATGGCCTGCGAGATCACCAGATCTCACCCCTTTAGATTTTTTTTGTGGGGATATGTAAAAAATCTAATTTACATGAAATCTTATGCGAATGTAAACGAGTTGAGAGTTGAAGTTCAGAATACGATTTATAATATTCACCACAACACGTTATTAAAAGTTACTAGAAATGAATACATAAGAAGAATAAATTTGTGAAAATGGAGCCCATTTTGAGCAATTAATTAGTAGTTAGTTGACTTTTATTGTAAATAATTTAAGATTTCATGGTTTTCCTTTCATTTAATTTATTAAGTTTGTTAGAGAGATTTCATCCTTATAATTGACCCGACCGATCTATGCAATCAAAATACAGGGTGAAATTTTTACAGATTTTAGTCGGTTCGATTCCCGAGTGTGGCAAGCGAATTTTCGAAAATCTTTGAATGCAGTTTTCTTTCTTTTCAAAATTAATGGAATGTTTTCTTTGAGTAAAATTTTCTATCTACAGTATTATGAGTACTTTCCCTCCAGGTGGCATTACAAAATTCCACCCTGTATAATCTTCCGAAGCGTATCTATGTGGTCAGGAAAAAGAGGATTTCCGGTAGCCGCGTTGACAGGCGCTTAACTTAATGAATGAAAAGTAAATTAAATTATTAATCTTTTAACAAACCCGCTCACACCACTGACACAGCCCGGCGGCGGGTTAGGTAATGTGTAGGCGGCATGGGCGACTTTGGTGTACAGACTTCATAATAGCCCAGATCATACCATAGGCCGCCCCGTGGCGCTCGTGGCGTACGAATCTACCAATTCTACTTAGCCTGTGGATGTCGTAAGAGTAGACTAATGGAACCTACTAGAGAAGGGGCTGCAACATCCTTCTGTGCATTTCTAACACCTCCATCTGCCAAGCCTGGCGATTATGGCAGCACCCTCGTGTCTGGCGATGACGTGTTCTGCAGTGGATGTATGTGTGCTGATGAAATTATATTCCATGTGTTCTTCTTTATGATTCTAGCATGCAGTTCGAATGCAGACTGCGAAGGCATATGCAACAGCGTCTGCAGCGGGGCTTACCGCGCCTGGTGCAAGGAATCGGCCTGCTGGTGCGCCGTTCCCGAGAACGGTATTATGAAACCCCTGATGGTAGGAAGCAGCTTGAAACATTAACAAAGCCTGTAAATAACCATCTTTCTGGTTGTTTGATGATGCATTAAATTGATGGAATTAATTTGGTGTTTTATTTTTATAAAAAGTATAAATTCGATAATGGTGTTAATCATCATAATTCACTTTTTTTGGGTTCCGTACCTCAAAAGGAAAAAAGGAACCCTCCGCCTATAGGATCACTTCGTTGTCCGTCTGTCTGTCTGTCTGTCCACGCGTTCCTGAGAAAAGAGGGTTGACCCCTCTTTTTTCAGGAACACGTGGACGTATCGAGTCTAAATTAACGTCAAATACTCAAGTCCGTAACCTCTTGAAGCCGTGATGTAAATAAAACTTCTAAAACAACGCACTCAAAAGTTACAGTCGTTTATGTCCAAATATTTTGAAATTTCCAAGGGAATCACATGCACGCAAAACCTATAGAGTACTTGCCGTAGACCGAGAATCATGAAATTTGGTGAGCAGCAAGGTCTTATAGCACTAGGGAGAAATCCAAAAACAGTAATGTAGATTATACAAAATATACAGGGTACCTATACCTACTTCATGTTTACCTAGAATCATGATACTTGGCAAGAAACAAGGTCTTACAATTAAACGGAACCCTTAGTGCGCGAGTACGACTCGCGACAATTGACGTTTTATTTTATTTTCTTGTTTAGGGCGACCAACTAGAGATAGCCCAAATAATAAACTAGGAAACAAAATAAGTACTTTAAACTAGTGCAGTCTAAATTATAGATAGCAACAACATGTGCAAACATCAAGGCGACTACCTATAGAGACTCCAATTTTCAATTTATGGTAAATAACACATTTCACTCCAGAATTTGGAAAAAAGTCATCTGGTTTACAAATTATGATAATTCCATTTTTGGAAATTAGTATCGTCCTTTGTAAAATCTAAAACTTCATATTGATCCCCTCAGGGCGAGAATTTCTAAAATTCATATTTGTTGTTAATGTAAGTCCACTGCTAACGATTCGATTTTATCGAATCGTTAGCAGAAGTAGTAGCAGTCGAAGTCAAATCAATCAGATCGAGTAATAGAGTCGAGAGATAGAGTATTATTATCAACATCATCATCAGCCCGTGTACGTCCACTGCTGAACATAGGCCTCTCCCAAACGACGCCACAAATAGCGTACTCCGGAAAACGTTTTCTAGCCAACGGTTACCAGTTCTACGAGCTATATGACCTGCTGGCCATACGCTATTTTGTGGCATCGTTTGGGGGAGGCCTATGTTCAGCAGTGGACGTACACGGGTGGGGGAGGCCTATGTTCAGCCGTGGACGTACACGGGCTGATGATGATGTTGATAATAGTACTCTATCTCTCGACTCTATTACTTAGCAGGCTAAAGTGGCGATGGGCATGCTCATCGCGACTTCACTCTGCTGACTCTGAGAGCTTTATCAGTTACTCTGGTTCTTCTACAGATTTCCGCATTCCGGATCCTATCGCGTAGAGAAACTCCAAGCATGGCTCTCTCCATAACTCGCAGCTCCATATCATCGTCACATTAAAGCCAATTTACAAAAAACCTAACGAATGTTACACATAAACCTCCCTCATAAATCATTCCGTCCTTTGGTTAAAACCATATATGTATCAAACGGTATGAATATCCGTTTGATAATTTTAGAGTTTTTCGTCAAGGCAGAATGTTAGACGCGTGGAGGACTTTGCAATGTTTCCTACTAACATTAATATTCTAAAGCCGAAAGTTTGAAATGTGAGTTTTATTTTGTTAACTCTATAACAAACTACTAACTACAGAATGCTGATGAAATTGAAGATGAAATTTGGCGTACATTTAGAACATAGCGCAATTTATATTATAGGCTACTTATAATATTAGGATAAAACAATATGTAGTAAAAATCCCGCGCAAGACCTTCGCTTTTTGTTGGAGTGAAGGTTTTTAGCGGAATTGTTACTAGATATTGTTTAACCTAATATTATACAATAGATTTTCGCAAAATCTGTTATTAATTGCCTAAATCTGAGTAAATCGGCTACCTATTAAACTAAAAATACGCATTGGAAGCTTCGGGCAGAAGCGGTTAGTAATATTTAGTCCATGTGAAAGGGAAGACCCAGCACTATAGGCCACGAAGTTGGCTCTTTGTTTATAAGTTGGATTTTTGCGCTCATCGCTAAGGCTTTAGGTAAATCATCCAGGCTAAACGTATTCGTATGTGTGTTGCACCCTTTACCAATTTAAATTTTAGTAATGATTTTGACTGGTGTTGATATGGATCAGTTGAGCTAGCTGTAGACTGTTTGCAACAGTCAGCAGTTAGCTCAATTGTTTCAATTGTAAATACTAGTATAATTTTTTTATGAATAAATTTGTTTTTATTAACAATCAAATTATTTTTATTTTACAGATAATATTGAACATTCTCTAGGTACAATGATTTTTAAGTTTTGTGGGACAAATACCTACTATAAAGGTAGGTACCATCGGAAAAAATATAATATTATGTAATAATATATATTAGAATAAATAAATCAAATAAATAAATAATACTGGACAATCAAACAGCATCATCTACCCCCAAGCTAAGCAGATCGTAGAAACATTTGTCTCAAGGCGGGAATCGAACCCTCAATGAAGAGAAAAGAAAAGAATCAAAACCTCCTACGACGTAAACGGATCTTCGCCCGCCGCGCCACATCGGGCGTCAAAATCACATATTTTATGGAATTACCTTTAAATTAGACATAGACATAGATTTAAAAATAGTTTCCATACAATAAAGAAGGAATCCTAATCGGTCTGCGATTGCCGGAGTAAGCTACGAACAAACATACAACCGAATAAAGAACCTCCTCCTTTTTTAGGGTCGGTTAAAAACATCGAGAGATAAGCAACCATGCGGCAGTGTTCGAGACTTCTTACCTAAGTTTCCATCAATGTGACGCCAATGTGGCGTAATGGGTGAGTTTCCCACAAGCTAAGGGCTGTAGGGTTTGGGACTGAAGGCCAGATGATGCCGTGTAAAATCCAGTTCTGTCCGGTCACTCATACTATTTTGGCCTCATTGGCTGTATAGATAAATTTTTAAAGGCTGGTGCGATCCCCTTTTGTTTTTCGGCCTAGATTTCACAAAATGGCTGGCTCGGCCACGTGCTACCATTCGTATCACGTGGCCGGCGCTAGCGAAGATCGGACTACGAAACGGGCTTTCCTTGGAGCACCGGTTGGCCGATTACCAGTCGGTCGACCCAGATACAGGTGGAAGGACGAAGTGGAGAAAGACTTTCGCTTACTTCAAATCTTAGCACCGGACTTAACGGACGCAGTTTTATTTTAAGAAATCAAATTTGTATTGATTTGGTTGAAATTTTTAGTGTTTAAAACCAAAAAAAATTAAGCAGATCATTACAAATTTGATTAAAAAAAATCTGTTGACTTATCTACAAAATAACTTGGCATTTAATGCTAGTATGCTGGTCAATTCCAATGTATACGTTTTATTAACATTCTATTTTCACCCTCATTGGTTAATTTTCTTTTGTTTTTTGTCTATGATCAAATTGTAGGTAAATTAAAACTGGCGCGAACCTCTTTTGTTTTTTCAATTATCCACGCTGACGCCACAAATCCAGGCATCCAGTATACCAAAAACAAAAGGGGATTGCGCCAGGTTTTACAAGTTATCTAAACAGCCAATAAGGCAAAAATAATATTAGTGATAAACTCACAAATAAAATTCTGAATTGACCGGATAGACATGAATGGAGCTTACACTGCATCATCAAACCTTCTACTCTAAAGTAAAATGTATTTACAATATTGAAAATTAGAGTTTCTATAGGTAGTTGCCTTCTTGTTTGCGTATGTCGTGGCTACCTCAAATTAAACTGCACTTAGTTTTAGTTTTAAGTACTTTGTTTTCTATTGTGTATTATTTTGTGTTACCTCTAATAAGTTGCTGTCATTGCAAAAAGTACCTACAGGTATAAAGATAAAAAAACAAATAAATTCCATCAATTTAATGCATGAATCAACCAGAAATTTGGTACTTTACAGGCTTTGTTAAGTTTTACAGGCTGCTTCCTAACATCAGGTGTTGCTCAACACCGTTCTAGGGAAGGGCGCACCAGCAGATCGATTCCCTGCACCAGGCGCGGGAAGCCCTGCTGCAGACGCTGTTGCATGGGCCTACGCAGTCTGCATCCACTTGGCACGTTGTTGCTAGAATCATAATGAAGAACACATCAGCCTGTGTCAGTGGCGTTAGCGGGTTCGTTTAAAACCTTTACATTACGTTTCATTTAAAAAAATTAGCACCTTGCAGAGCGGCTACCGGAGCTGGGTACTTATCGTAGTAAGTAATTATAACAGTTAACCAATAGTTTCATAAAGTATCTGTTGTTATGAGAACAAACCACCAAACCGAACTCTGGGCCCTGTTTACTGCGTTTTCAGCGGAAACCAAAAATATAAAATAGCACTGCTGCCCGGCAGAATAAAAACATGGTACCAAAGAACCGCCGAAGACGAAACCTTTCCCATTGAGTCAGTTTATCCGTTTCAGAAATGATAGAAAGAGATATAAATAATAATGCTAGACAATCATGCGGCATTTAAAAGCCCCAAAGTAAGCAGAACTTGTATTATGGGTGGGTACTATACTAGATGACATAGACAGATATTTTTTATTAAACATAGGAAATACCGCCATGCTCGCGGGACAAACGTGGCCAGAGGCGTGGCATAGGAGCGTGACAAGACTTTTCTGGAGAAATATAAGCCCATCTCACTGGTAAGCCTCGTCTTCAAGCTGTTTTCGAGAGTAATCACCGTCTTGCTGGAAGGTTATACAACTTCCAGCCTCCCGAACACATCGGATTCCGAAAAGGCTTAAGTACCGCCACATACATACGTTGCGCCAGATTATACAAAAGATTGAGGAGTATAATTGGTTGTTATGTCTACCGTTTATGGACAACGAAACAGCCTTTGATTCAGTTAAAACCTGGTCAGTGCTACAGTCATTCTAGCGGTGCCAAATCGGCTACCGGTATATCCAAATATTGAAGTGTTTGTACAGCCAGGCCACTATGTTTATCCGCCTCCAGGACCAAAGCACAAATCCGATCCCACTGCAAAAGGGGGTGAGACAGGGAGACGTTCTCCGATACTGTTTAATCTGCATTGGAGGATATATTTGAGACTTTGGACTGGGACGGATATGGCATCAACATCAACGGCGACAACCTCACTCACCATTAGTTTACCGACGACACAGTCATTAAGGTAGAATCCCTGGAAGACCTTAGTGATTCGGGGGGTGAAAGGGGAGAAGATGGTTCTCCAGAAGGAGAAGAAGATTTGTTAGGTTCTCTTAATAACTCCATACAAATCCCACGAGAAGCTAGGGAACTAAAGCTACCCGCCAGCAGAGCCCCGCATGCCCACGGGTGGGCTGAAATACTACTACGATTCGCCCTGTTTTCGGAGAGACACCGTTAGCAACTGAGCAACTGACAGCCATTCATCCCTCGGCACGGTACGTATAACACCTTAGATTGGGTTTGTCGGATTATCGGCCGCCGCTAACAATATCTCTGGAGAGAGAAATTATTAGCGGTGGGAACCGAGGTGCACCGGCCCGCCACCTGCTACCGTTCCCTAGGGACGAATCCCTAAGGACAAGTACGGGCACACGAGGACGTTATCCGACCACGACACCTCAAAAAGGTATCGTTTAGGAAACTTCGTAAATAAATAATAAATAATGATAGACAATCCACGCAGCAACATCTAGCCCTAAGTTATGCGAGCTTGTGTTACACAAGTATACAAGATCGCAGCATCTTCTCGTCACAAATACCACAGAGCATCAAGACCAAAGAATGTGTGTTACCAGTGATGGATGACTTACGGATCCGAGACGAGGTTGGTGACTATAGGCCTCGTGCTTGGAGTTTCTCTACACGATAGAATCCGGAATACGGAAATCCTTAGAAGAACCACAGTAAACGACATAGCTTTAAGAATAAGCAGGTTGAAGTGGCGATGGGCAGGCCATATTTCTCGCAGAACCGATAACTGTTGGAGGGTAAAGGTTCTCAAGTAGCGACCGCGATGTAATGCGAAACGGAATGTGGGAAGACCTTCCACTCGAAGGACTGACGACATTGTAGCAGTCGCAAGGAGTCGATCGTATATTTTCGGACATTTCTACTTAAACTAAGCTTTAGACTAAATAAGTACTTTCTTAGATAAAATATGGCATTTATTCACAAAGAAAATTATAGTAGTATTTACAATTGAAACAATTGAGCTAACTGCCGACTGTTGCAAACAGTCTACAGATAGCTCAACTGATCCATATCAACACCAGTCGGAAGCGTCCCCAAGACGCTGGCTGCATTGCCACGCTGTATGGCAATGCTGATACGCTGTGCCAGATATTCACCAGCTCTCGGGTCACGCGTCGCTTAGTACTTTCTTAATTTTTTTAAGTGCATGTAATGTGTCTTTAATTTTTAGTTTGTAATTGTGTATCAAATAAGTTAAATAATCTTTTATTAGTCGTCCATTACCACTGAAACAATGTATAACTTAAATGAATTTTGCTAACAGTGGAAACTTCATAAATAGCCCGCAGTTAATTACATGTAATTTTCATGTATTTGTACTAATATTTCATATTATGTAATTTTCTAGCTGTAAGTTTTTATAAATTCGAAAATAAAATAAACTTTCTGTGTGGTGGATGGAGGCGGGTCAGGCAGGACTGCTATTCGTGGCGTCGTTTGGGGGAGGCCAGTGGACGTATACGGACTGATGATGATGATGATACGGACTGATGATGATGTTAATTATATACCCAGACACGGAACAAATTTCAGCAGATTGCTCAAACTATTGTCCCGTAGCGGGAATCGTACCCGCCACCCCCTGCATTACAGGCGGACTTTCGGGGGCTGCGACACTGAGGTCGTCAGAAGTAGTGGTGTACAGAATAAGTGGAAAATTTACCTGAAGCAAAGGCAACAAGAGCCAGGAACAAAATGAAACACAGAGAGAAATTCATGGCTAGTAGAGAGATTTTTGTATTGTTCTTAGAGTGAAAGAAACTGTAAGATCAAAAACTGAGGCAGAACGCAATTTGCCTGCATTTTATACGAAATCTCAAATAAGGTGCCCCATAATGAATAGTTAAAAAATTATCCAATTATGTTAAATACTATTTTTCTTTTCAAGCTATGGTATCCGAAACCCAGAAAAAGTATGAGGGGAAGTTTTTTCAGAACTCCATGCTCGAGATAAACTCATTTCATAGCGGTTTTAAACATTGGCTCATCAACATTTACGCGTTTAGCTACAGCTGTCGTGAAATTCTCAACGTCCTATTTGTTAACGATTTCTAACGATAGATTGTTTATTTAACGCTTATCGTTGCCCATTAGATAGTATAAATAAATAAATAAATAATGCCGAACAATTCACACAGCATTATCTAGCCCCAAGCTAAGCAGAGCTTGTGTTATGGGTACTGGATAACTGATAGACATAATACAATACACTACATAGATAGATATTTTTTATTATACATAGAAAACATCCAGAACACCCTGAACAAATAACTGCAGATCGTACAAACATTTGTCCCGAGGCGGGAATCGAACCCGCAACCTCCTGCGTCGCAGGCGGACCTTCGCCCGCTGCGCCACAGAGGTCGTCAAAGTTTGGTGAAGTGAATGGAAATTCTGTTATCGACACTCTCCTAATAGCATTTAAAATTAACTTCTTTATAAAACTTTAAAATCCATCATGGTTATTTTTTTTTAAATCATTTATTTAGGGTTTGTTCAACTATTTGAACATGCCACCCCTAAAAAATACACAAATTATAATAATACAAAAGACACCAGAAGAAACAGTTAAAGAAACAAATTAAACTACGAGTAGGTAGGGTACAATAGGGAAAAATGGCACAAAACCTTAATCGCCTGTTCTAATTGCCAGCTGATACAGCTTGCACAGTTTCCCAGCTTCCTCCGATAGAGGATTAGCTAAGAAGCTGTTACAGCCTCATAACTGCCAAAAACAAGGATCCTTTTTAAATAACTGCTTGCTTTTTAAATAACCTTCATGTGTACCACATTCTCATGGAATGTGCCTTCCGGGCACATTCCATGAGAATGTGGTACGAATAAGAATGTGGAAGGACAAATGTTTTTACAATCTACAAATATTTGTTCCGGGTGTTCTGGTCGATTCTATGTAGGTATAATAAAAAATATCTATCTATGTAATGGTTATATATATTATCAGTCATCTAGTACCCATAACACAAGCTCTGCTTAGCTCGGGGCTAGATGATGCTGTGTGGATTGTCCAGCATTATTATTTATTTATTTTATTAAATTTCTTTGGGTGAAATAGAATTAACCTACAAGCAGGAAAAAGAACCGATTCTCGTACAACTTTTTGAATTTCACATCTAACATGCAAATAAATACGCATTGCCAATTATCAAGAAAATAACTATTGCATAAAATCGATTTGCTATATATTAAAAAAATATAAAGACCTTTATTAACGTTGATATCTAATCTTATCCAACCCCACATTCCAAAACCAATCTGCAGATCTAACCACCTTCCCGTGTCTTATTCAAAATACCTAATACATATTCTGCCGAATCTCCATAATGCTTATCTTAATTCAAGTCATCCAGAACCTAAAACCTCCTTTGACGAGCCGCATTAATTCGTTGCGACATGATGTGAGCCTGCTGATCGGTGGCTCTATCATAAATTAGATATAAGACTGAACGAACATGTCGCTCGTAGAATCAGCCCTTTTGTAAAATGGCTAGCAAAACGAATGCTGATATGATGGGAACAGCAATTAATTGTTCCCAACAGAACAGCATTCAGTTTGTAAGCGTCGGCCTAGCCATTCTACAAACGAGCTGATTCTACGATAAGGGGTAGCGACATAAACACTCGGCGTTTGGCAGCACTCGCTATGGTAGCGCGCGTTTTAATTCTTGTAAGTGTTGGAGTTTGCACGGACAATGAGCGACAATCGCAACGCCAAAGCTCAATTTGTACCTACTGGCTCTAAGCGTCATATTCACCGGGGTTTTAGCCCCTTCAAAAGAGTTTCACCGCTGAACTGCGACCTCCAGCCTACATGCCCAGCTTGGGGATAATAGCATTACCTCCGTAATTATAAGAGCCAATACACTTTTCAGGGGAGACGGCCTATGTTCAGGTAAACTGGTGATGTGAGAAATCATAGACAGCATCATAGCCTAACCTAACATATTAGTTGAGGATAAATAGTGATACAGCCACATTCAATGGATATAAACATTCATAAAATAGCAATTCGTTTTTTAAAAAGAACCTTTAACATAGCTTGTACCTTGTACACACTTAAGTGTGTACATGTTTTCTTCCTAATTGCGGCAAACTCGCTGCGCACTCTCGCTTTGGACGCGCTTACAAATCGCCCTATCGCTCTTAATTATCAAAGAAAATAACAACTTAAGAGGGCGCATTGCGCCATATTTTGTGAAAAGCACAGTCATATGATTTTGCGTTCATAAGAGCGGGACTGAGCATATGTTTTTGGAACGGCGTAAGCACAAAAACGATGTTTTTGCTTATTTACAAGAACACTACACAACTTATGAAGAAATTATAATGGAACCACAGAATCAGATTCAAAGAATTAATTCATACTATAAAAACATTTTTCAGTCGGCCATTTTGTCAAGTTAAATTTAAATGTAGTAAATAATTTCCTTCCCTTAAAATTGTCAGGAATTTTATTGTATATTTTAATTGCCAATAAAAAGCTGTTATTCGAGGATAGTGTCAATTTTGTTTAATTGGTCAAAATAATTTATTTCTTTAACTTGATAGAACGCTATAATTACTCATTGGATTTGCCGATTGAAATTGCACGCTACAAAACCTACAAAACTTTAAATTTACTATAACGTACTTGTTCCTCGTGGCTAGCGTGGACTGTATACTAGTATACTAGGGGGGGGGGGGTTATTGAAACACTCCAGACAAGGTAACTTGCAGACACTTGTAGGGGGCGCGGGTATAGAGCTCGGGCAACTGCTTCCTACCATGAGGCTTTATTAAAGAACTGAATTTAACTGACTGAACAACTGTCAATTTTTCTAAAAAACCTACTATCTTTATACAATTCAAGACCCGCCCCGCTATACGCGGTGTCGAGCAAAACTTTATTGTTAAAATCCTAATACAATTTACAAATACAGGCTAACTTATTTATATTCTTAGTGTCTCTAATTCTTTGGTATTTCTGTCGTGAACAGTACTGTAGTAGGGTATTTGTTATTTGTATCAAAATAGGTACTTCATTGTTTATTTTGGTGTACCATAGACCTAATTTCATAATAATTACTAAATTAAACATCGGTGAGGAATTTCATGAAATGATTATTTTGCTGTTGCTTTACAATAAGGAGTTTTACCAATTAATATTTGGATCATGCAATGTAGTACCTACCTTCATTAACCTCGCAGTATTAAAAGTGTTTAGTATAAATATAATTTATCATACTTCCACCTCAATTTAAGCCCTATCTTACATAGGTAATTATTATTCATGGCTCATATTAACTAGACGAAATAATTCTTTAAAATCAAAAGATAAACGTGCCACGGTTGTCTTTTGTTTTTTCATATTGCTATCCACGCTGACTGACGTCACAAATCAAAGCTACTTTTTTGTTTTTTTTTATTGACGACGCTGCGCTCGTGGCATTCTTTTTCGTCTTTTTTTCTTTCTTTTTATTACATATTTTGTCTTTTTACTTACCTTTTCACAACTGAAAGGTCCAATAAATCCTAAATAAAGGCCAATATTATTTTAATGTAGGTAAGGCCATTGATTACTTTTGTCCTAAAAATATCTTGCAGTAACGGATTTGGACAAAGTCGTTGGTACTTAGTATTTTTATATCAATCTTAAAAAGTTTGCAATATTGAAAGGCGAACTGTTAAAAAAACATTTATCCGAACATTATTATTTCACTTTCATTTTATGACACATTCAGACCATCTGTACCCGATATTGGGTCAAGAACCTTTATTCCCGCAAAGGACGATTCTCAACCCTAGCTTGTATAAAACAGTGTCTTTTTTACATTGCTTAAGTTAGTATTTCAAGTGATCAAACAGAAGAGTTTGCCGATCATTCCAGTACATCTTTTTGAGGGCTGAGGCTACTTTTACCTCACTTTACCCTTTCAAAAGAGAGAACAACATACCTTAATTTAATTTTTACGACATCCCTAAGGCTGCGTTTCCACCAGAGATGTGCGAGGTAGTTGAGCGGTGCGAGAATGTGTTACGAGACTGTGTAACGACGCGAGTGTTTCCGCCAGAGATGTGCGAGCAAGCTGACCTATGCGACGATGTGTAGCGGGCTCTTTTGAGATAAGCGAGCAAAGCTAGGGTACGGCCACTGTCTAGTGACTGCTATTCTTTCGCCTACATCCGTCCCTAGGACACATCCCTACATATTCCTCGCAACACATCCCTCGCACACATCTTTCCCTTGTTTTGTATGTACAAAAACCTCGCTCCGCTGAGCTGTTCCCGCCAGAGTTGCGCTGAGCGAGGCTAGGTAAATGAAGTGATTCTATTGGTTGTTAAAAACACATTCCTCGCTACGCGTCCCTGGTGGGAACGCAGCCTTATTCAGTTCCTCACCTCTACGGGAAATTTATTAGGTTAAGAGTCTACTTCAACAAGTTCGAGGGCGTGCAAATAATGGCGTTCTACTCTACTATAGAGGATCTTTGTACCGGAATGGACGAAGGTCCGTCTAGAAAGTGTTCGATTTCCGTCGTGGGACAAATCATTGATCATAATAATATTAATGTCGAATTTCGACCACGACCAGTCCAGACCAGATCAGATGTGCAGGACATATTATGTCTGGTCTGGTCTGGTCTGGTCTGGTCTGGCTAGTCTTTGATGAGACTATATTATTATTATAGTGCACAAGTGTGTGCGCAAACACAGGTGCACTCTCTATTCCCTCACTCTCATATTCCAATGGGACGACAGATCAACACGACCGGGGAGAGGTCTGGCGCAGGACCAACGGATTAACGTACTTTCCGAGGCACGGGGGTGTAACACCGGCAACTTCCTGACTCCGGGCTGCTATTGTGAATTTTCCTTGCTATAAAAACCCCAATAACAACTATTGGCCCGATCCGGGATTCGAACCCAGGACCTCATAATCAGCGGTGGAACAAGCTGACCGCTAGACCAACGAGGCAGAAATGATCATTTACTATAGATTTAAGTAAAATTCGGTATATATGGTACGTTCTTCTAACTGAACAAATGGCCTGGTGTTACAATTAAACGGAAAGATATTTTAGACTATGACTGAAGTGGTTGGACCTAATTGGGGTTATTCCAGTCTTTCCCTTGAAAAATCCCCTTTAAGGGGAAAAACAGTAATTAAAAAAATTGGTTGTCTGTATAGTCGGTTTACTGACGATAGTTGAACGTGACAACGTCTTAAGAAAATACTGGTGGAATGGTAGCATTTGATACTCGATCAAAACATGTAAATGTACTATAGTATAGCAGCTGTCCACGCAGACGCATCGCTCACTCAATGAGAGAGACGGATGTCGAGCGCTCTCGCTTGCACTTCAAGCCTTACATGGAACGCCTCAGAGCGAGGTAACGCCGCACGACGTCATGTTTTTTCGTGCGTGCAGCCGGTTCTATCGAATTATAAGACGTTGTCACGTCAAAAATTGGATCTATTTGAGCCTTCCACTTTTGAGAAGGAGGACTTTTCCTACGACCCAATCTTCCGAATTTTACTTGCATCGATGTCACTCTCATACCCGCCTATACATACATCGCGGCTTATTAAAGCTAACAAACCACTTTCTTCCGCAAGCTGGCTTGGTAAACCACCGAATATCGAGCCAAAAATGTGACAACTGAGCATGTTGCTGAGTAGCTTAGGTCCAAGAGGGTGGTCCTCCAGTTATCTGTCCGATATCTGGTTGGATCCACTACGGGTACGCGATCCCGGACTGCTCTAGCTACTAGGGTCACACTCCTTTCTTTTCCGTGATGCTAGTATCCTTATCCTCTTCCTGTCCCCCCTGGGTGTAGTGGTGAAACAGCGTCGCTTTTTGCCAGCCGACCTTCTACATGAAGGTGGCAAAATGTCGTTGAAATCGTTGTTTCTCACGCCTCATCAGTGGCTCTAAGGAACTGTAATAACACGCAGTGGCCACACCCCTTCTCCCACGTCGGGCTCGTGGGATAAAACCTGATGAGGGCGTCATATCCATTTTCCCGCTATCCTCGCATCTTCTTCTTCCTCTTCGTACGGTCACTCTTCGTACCTTACATGTTATGTTGCCTTGGCGATCACGCAATCCACTTCCAATGGCGAGGCAACCAGGCAACTGTCGAAGGCCTGAAGGTGACGATAAGAGTGATTTGTCGTTACCGGAGACTGCATCTTCCTACCCTCCGATCGTAACGGTTCTCCGTTCCATCGGACCAAGGGGAGGTAGACGAGTGGGTGCATCTGGGTATTGCGCGCACCTTTATGCACCTTAATATATCCTGCGCATTCGACTTGGCTTTGTTATGTGGACTCCGAGTTTTAAAAAAAGCCCTATGGCGATGGGTAAAGGTAGAGAGGTTTGGCACTGGTGTATGCCTGGCTTTGTCTGATACCTGCACATAGGCGGCTTAGGGAGAGTGGTCGCTCTTGCACTGCAACGGGGTGACAGTGCGGCTCGGCAGCACCCTCAGCGACAAAGCAGCTCTTTTAAGAGAGGCACTGCTTTCCTCGCTCAGCCGAGGAGGGGGCTAGAAAAGGTGCCCTAAACAAACGCTCACTCCAACTTAATATGGGAGGTAGTAACCACGGCTGCCTGTGCATCCCAACTTTGCGTGGTCGCAATACAAGAAATTTAAAATCAAAAACCACCCAACGGACTATGACTTTCGGTGCCTGGAACGTCCGCACCCTTTTAGACCGACCCAACAACCTCTGCCCGGAACGTAAAACTGCAATCGTCGCTCGTGAGCTTAGACGCTATAATGTCGAAATAGCCGCTCTCAGCGAAACACATCTAGCTGACGAAGGTGAGCTCGTCGAGCGTGGAGGTGGCTATACGTTCTATTGGAAAGGTACGCAAGCTTCTGAACCTAGACGATCAGGAGTAGGCTTTGCTATTAAAAACACTATAGCCTCTAAGTTGGAAGAACATCCAGTTGGCATATCTGACCGTGTCATGTCATTGCGTCTTCACCTTGAAAACAATAAATACCTAAATCTTATCAGCGTATACTCACCAACGCTTGATAAAAGTGATGACGTTAAGGACAGGTTTTACGAGGAACTATCTAATACTTTGACTAAAGTACCACCCTGTGAAAAAATCCTCCTTTTGGGTGATTTAAATGCCCGCGTCGGACGTGACTTTGAAGCTTGGCCTGGTGTATTGGGGCGTCATGGTATTGGAAATATGAACAGCAACGGGCAATTGCTCTTAGGCCTTTGTTCCCAATTTCATCTAGCTATTACCAATACCATTTTTAGATTGCCCGCTAAATATAAAACAACTTGGATGCACCAAAGGTCCAAACACTGGCACCTTATTGACTATGCCATAGTTCGACAGCAGGATATATCAGACGTTCTTGTCACGAGAGTAATGCGAGGCGCAAACTGTTGGTCAGATCATCGGCTAATCATCACAAAAATGCGTTTACGCCTCTACCCACGCCGAAGACCGTGCAGGGTAAAACCTAACTACCTTCACATTGAAAGACTAGAGTCACAAGAAACCGTAGCCAAATACAGAGATGCTGTCAAAATATCTACAGCTGATGTTCATCCCCAGGATGAGAACATAGACGAAAGCTGGAAACACTTGTCTCTGAGTATTATAAAAGCAGCCCATGAAACCATAGGCCTCAAACCTCGTGTTTGTAAGGACTGGTTTGATTACAATGACAAGATATTATCTGACGCATTAGATAAACATCGCCAGCTCCTTCGAAAGGAATATCAGACCACTGCTTCTGATAAAATCAAGCAGAGCACATCCTATATCAGAAGACTCACTCGAAATGCTAAAGATGAATGGTGGCAAAAGAAGGTACGGCACATTCAATGGCTTGCAGACACCAACCAACTAGGTGAATTCTTTGGTGAGATAAGGAGCCTAATAGGAAATAAGCAAAGAGTAAACGTGCCCTTAAAATCCGCAAATGGTACTCTCCTAATCAGCAAAAGAGACGTTCTAAATCGCTGGGCAGAACATTTTAATAGTTTACTCAACGTAGACCGATTGACTGACCTAGATTTCTTGAGGTCTCTACCCTGTATGGCTCACTCTGATGAACTAGACCACCCTCCTTCTCTCCGGGAAGTTATTAACGCTATAAAGGCTCAAAAGAATAAGAAAGCAGTTGGCGTTGATAACATGCCCGGTGAGTTACTGAAATATGGAGGAGACGAACTGCATCACAAGATATGGCAATTTTTTCAACAGATGTGGGAAACCGAAGAAGCTCCTTCAGATTTTAGGATTTCACTTGTCTGCGCTTTGTACAAAAACAAAGGCGATCGCTCAGACAGTAACTCATACAGGGGTATCTCACTTCTCTCTACTCCTGGGAAAGCATTTGCCAGGGTACTTCTGAATCGTTTGATGGTGCTTTCCGAAAAGTTACTGCCTGAAACTCAATTTGGATTTCGACCGAACCGCGGCACCTGTGAAGCTATTTTCTCCATAAGACAACTTCAGGAAAAAAGCCGAGAACAGCAACAACCTCTTTTTCTCTGTTTTATAGACTTAGAAAAAGCTTTCGACAGTGTGCCCCGCGATGCACTTTGGATAATTTTATCCAAACTTGGCTGCTCCGATAAATTTATTCGACTGATAAGACTCCTTCACGACAACATGAGCTGTAGTGTAACCGTCAATGGTGAGAAATCAGAGCCCTTCCCTGTAACTTGTGGCGTTAAGCAAGGCTGTGTACTAGCACCCACGCTCTTTGCTTTGTACTTTTCTGTAGTCGTGAAGGAGACTCTGCGTGACAGTACGGAAGGGATTCGTATTCGATATCGTACAGATGGTGGTATATTTAACCTTGCCAGGTTAAAAGCACGCACTAAGGTATCACATGACCTTATTACTGAGCTCATGTACGCGGATGACCTGTGCTTCGTTGCGAATACGCCTGACGGACTTCAAGACCTTATAACCAGGCTTAACACTGTTTGTTGTAGGTTTGGACTCAAAATTAGCATCACTAAGACTGAAGTGATGTCTATGGGCGCTGAAGACCGAGCTCCACTAAATCTGCACCTTGGGGGAAATGTACTCAAGCAGGTCGACAAATTTAAATATCTGGGAAGCAGCATAACTGCCAAAGGCGACCTTGAATCGGAGGTCAACAGCAGGCTTGGCTCTGCTATGGCTGCTTTTGGCAAACTTCGAAACCGGGTGTTCCGCTCCCACAACATCAAATTGAGTACCAAAATACAGGTTTACATGGCGATTGTCTTGCCGAACATCTTGTACTCATCCGAGACGTGGTGCTTGTACCGCCGTCATATACGCACGCTAGACAGGTTCCATCTGAAATGCCTCCGCGACATTATGAACATCAAATGGTCGGATCGGGTTCGCAACACGGAAATTCTACGACGAGCTAATATATGTGGCATAGAGGCATATCTGATGCGGCGTCAGCTGCGCTGGTGCGGGCACCTAGCGAGAATGCCTGACGAAAGAAAAGCGAAGCGCATCTTCTTTTCTGAACTCGAACTTGGTAAGCGGAAACGCGGTGGCCAATTCTTACGTTTTAAAGATGTTCAAAAAAGACACATGAAGAAATGCAGTATTGAACCCTCTCGTTGGGAGTCCTATGCTGGTAAAAGGCCAGAATGGAGACGACATGTGCAGGAGAAAGTATATGCTTTCGAGGAGGAAAGAAGGCGAGAACTAGACCTCAAGCGAGACCAACTAAAAGCAAGACCGCCCTCGAACATAAACTACAATTATGTGAACGGCACCCTGACGTGCGCAGCCTGTGACCGCACGTTCATGGGAAAAATTGGATATGTCAGTCACATAAGGGCTAAACATCAAAGTCCCTAAACTTGATAAATATTGAGTCCAAAGTCCAAGTCACTGTAGCCGAAAACGGCTAGGTGGATATATATATATATATATATATGAGTAGCTTACATTTCATACTCAGCGCTGGTGTTATGTTGACCCTCGTAAAGTAAGTGACGTCACCAACAACATACCTCTTCGCGGACTGCTTTTCCTATGCTCAGCCAAAAGTGAGTGATTTGAGTATTATTTAACACTTACATTTAAAATTTAAGGTTGTCGCAGATCAAAGGTGCACCGATACAGCACAGCACGAAATGTGCACCTTCAGCTTCGACTCGGAACATTTAGATGCATTTATATTGACGCAGAGTACAGACAGCTCGCGGGTTACTCATTCGAAGCTTTTGTCATTGTAAAATGTATCTAAAGATAACGAGTGTAAGACCATATTTTAATGTGTATTTTTGTGCTGTAAGCTTTGTCCTGCGGTATTGGATTAATGAGCGCAGAGCTATAATCATCATGCTTGGCCGGTGGATAGATGATAAATAATAAAAGAGTAGATACTCTATCTCTCTTACTTGTGGGCATAATTGGGTAACGTCAGTTGAAAATAATGCTTGAAAAACAGACACAAGGCTAGGGCCCTCTCTGACTACATCAATCACGAGACCGTTTCTACATGGTTTCTATGACTTTTTAGTACTTTCAGCTACGATGATTAAACCAGAATTCCCACATATCTGAATCTTCCAGTTTATTCTCTGTTGTCTCGTAGAATTGGTCTAACGTCAAACAATCGACGTTGGTGATCCGCATAGATAATAGGCGCATTGCAAGATAAGTAAGGAGGTTGTACAGAACCCTTTCAACACATTCACTGCGATAAGCAATGAGTGTTAAAGCATCTGACAAATAAATAAATAATGCGGGACAATCCACACAGCATCATCTAGCCCCA
Source organism: Eupithecia subfuscata (assembly GCA_963564075.1). NCBI lineage: Eukaryota > Metazoa > Arthropoda > Insecta > Lepidoptera > Geometridae > Eupithecia > Eupithecia subfuscata. The sequence goes on along the minus strand of OY751100.1, from coordinate 15,106,162 downwards.
AGCTAAGCAGAGCTTGTCTTATGGGTACTAGATGACTGATATACATAATAAAATACATTACAAAGATAGAAATTTAATATATCTCTATCCGAAATATAGGATAGATATCTCACAATACAACACAAAAAATCATGGCAAATATCCAGTTATACGTAATTTTAGTCGCTAAATATTATTTTTGCTTAGTTTAACAGTATTTCCATAATGTTTACTTTAGGCTAAACAGCCTGCTTTGCACAACGTCGCGTTTACACAATCTACGTGTCCAGCCGTCAAGAGATGTCACTGCAAATTTATTCAATTTGATTAAGTTCTAAAAGAAAATATACGGGTCTTATTGTAGAGCTCTTTCGTAGCACTCCAAAGCTATTTGACGGTTACATAAATGTAAGTTCTGACCACTACTGTAAGAAGTATTTGATTTGTATGTCAATTTCACCATCGTCAGTTCATTTCTTGTCATTTTCTGCAGATCTATTCAGATGTACTTATTCAATCATATTATTTTTGCTGCTTATTGGTAAACACAACAAGGGTTAGTCTACATCTAGTTAATCTATTGTTTTCTGAATTTTAAGCTACATATGTACATCGAGCCCCAAGCAATGCGAAGACATTTTGAATCGACCGATATAAAGTTATTTCCGTCCCCGTGAATGCCATGAGTTTTCGGCAGTTACAGTGGGTGTTACCGGCTTTAGTTAGATGATTGTTGCCCAAACTTTTAAGAGATTGGTGCCTCGGAAGAGCAGTTACACACACACAAACACAAACACACAGAATGCAGTATCCTTGTACCTACTTATATATCTAATAAAGGGAAGGTTTTTTTGATAGCACTTAATCTTATTTGAACTTAATATTTACCCGGTAGGTGTAAATCTTTTTTTGCTTATGGCAGACCTGATACCCGTCGGAAGCGTCCACAAGGCGCTGGCTGCATTGCCCGGGTGAATGGCAATGCTGATGCGCTGCGCCAGATACTCACCAGCTATCGGGTCACGCGTCGTTTCGACTAGACGCTCAGATAATTTTTGAAAACTCGAAGAGCCCTGGTCCCCACGGACCTAGGGTCCCGACTCCAAAGGGGGCAAATATGTAGGCTCTGTCGAGACTTACATATTTGCACCTCTTGAGATCCTTGGCCCAATCTGCCGCCGCACCCGCCCTCACGCACGTCCTCGGAAGATGGGAAGGCGCAAGTGTGTCGACGCATGTACTCGTAGAGTCCCACACAGTGGGCTTCCCCAACTCCCATGGTGTCTTATCCACCCATTGATCGAAATTATTTCAATAAATCCGAACAGAAACACAAAGACAACATGACAACAAGATTCTAATGTTTGAAGTCGAGACAAAGGTATTAATTTGTTGTAACCAATATATATTGAAGAAAAGGATTTAAAATGGACCAGATCTTTAAATTGTGTTTAAAAATCTAAAATTACAAAGTTAATTAGGCTACGTACGCGGGGCAGTTCATCTTTTTTGCAGAAAAATATAAAATCCCGTATAATCTATAATCGACTCAAATATGTATCTAATGTTTAGCTGCTTTTTTTAGATTCAGACTCAACTCCAAAAGGGCGAGTTTATTTTTTTTAGTTTCTTTTATTTGGGAAATAAACAGTATACATAAAAATACAGAAGTTAAGTAAATATGTATCCATTCATCCATTATGTAAAGTAAACATCCATTAAGTTAAAAAAAAACTTTTACATTTAATTACGTGAAGTTGTATGTAGAACTGGAGTTGTTAATAAAATATGCTGAAATCCAAACTGCGTCGCCGAAATTCGAATCACCGCGCTAGCGTAGCGTTAGTCTCCAGTTCGCCGCGTAGCCGATTGCACGTAGCGTCCCTAGCCGCGTAGCATTACGTAGTACGTAACGTACCAACGCCTTCAAAGTTCCGTACCGCATTGTGAGTTAGTTTCTGTTGAGTGTTGTGTTGTGATAGGATTTTTGAGGCGGTAAGTGTTTTAGTTAGAAAAGTTATATAAAAAGTATTTATCTGTGTAATGTAAGTTTATCGGCTATCGAGTACCGATATCACAAGCTCTGCCTATAGTTTGGGGCAGATTATGCTGTGTGAATTTTCCGGAAATATGTATTGTTTATGGAATAAATCTGTATAAAAAACTTTTTTCTTATAAAATATGTTATAGATTTTGAATTTTAAAGCACTGTCAGAAGGTGGTATCTGCCTAAAAGCCACGCATTATAAAAAGTTGAGTTTTAAATTGTTTAACATTTTGTTTTTTAACATTCGTTGTAGCAATGGTCTCCCAATTTTTTTTTGAATGTTTATTTCATGAAAATCAAGTTTTCTTTTTATATCTGCAATTTGAAGAGAGAATTTGTATTCTTAACTTACTTTTTTTATACATCAAACTTCACACTTTTATTTGAATCTGACTGAAATTCTGAATTCTATTTTGTCTAGATATGAAATACATACTGTAATGTATGACGTGACCTACCAATTGTTGATTTTGCATCCATGGTCTGTACTCGAATCCAAGGCGTTTTTTGCAACCAATTTGTTTACACTACACTAAAAAAATATTGGTGGAAAATATTTTACGACACTCGTTACCTCGGAGAAAATCGCAGAAGCAGTATTTCATTATGACAACTTTCGCCATTTTGGTGTAATTAGTAAATAGCACCGGGTGCTTGGCCATCACCCGTTTCGAGAACAATGCCATCTGATTATTGAAGACCTGGCGCATAATGAACAAATGAAAATCACGAAACCTGATTTCCGGGAAGTGTCACGGAACATCCAAGACTCAATTTTATACGTCAAAAACAAACAGATCACTTGATTTTAAATTAAATTCAAATTGATTTTAAATTAAATTCATAAAACGCGTCGACAGCAATCAGGCCGTATTTAAACAAAAGGATAAAATTCGTAGAACCAATTTATTTCCGAAATTCGCTCTTATTGACCCTTTTCAAATATTTGGGAAGCATTTATGATTTGTCTCACATTTCGATTACCTAATTTAAATTTACAGTGAATTTGTATATATAGCACAGATACTATATCATAATAGCATTTATTTTGATATCCGGAATAAATTTGTCCAATTCGTGGCAAATCACATTTTTTTTAAATTCCCAAATGGTTTTTGTAATTTCGCGTTGTAATAAAATTATTGTTTGAGTTCATAATATTTCTAAAATGACTATCTACAATATTTCCGTAGATCGCCTACAACAAGATATTAGATCGTGGTGAAATGATGATCTTCATTTCAGGCTACATAAAATAACAGTAAAATAACATTCCGAACTGTTTGCTTCGACTAAGTTTTAGCCTAAACAAAGTCTATAAAACCCTTTTTCATAGAATTGAGCTTTAAACAAAAGCCTGAGAGTTGTAATTAAACAAATCAAAACGAAGTAATCTAATTTAAATAACCTACTTAATTGATATCTCTTAAAGAATGTATGAACTTATAAGAATGTACCTTACTTAAAGCTTTTTAAAGTGATGTTTAAAGTGCTACTTCAGAATTAATAATTTGTAGAAGCTGGTTGTCTTGACAGAAACTGAAAAATATACCATTTCTTGACATTCGTCCTATAAAGTAAACTCAATGTATCCAAAGTTGCACCACATAGGTGATGTCTGTCGGAAAATATATTATCCATCTTTATGTATCTACGAGGGTGTAGTTTATTTATTGGCAGAGATCGAATCACAACAACAAAATGACATAATACATATTATGCATACCTGCATAAATATTTCAGAGCCTTAAACTCGTATTACTTCCTCAAGATCTACATCAATTGACCTCTTATTTACAAATCATAAACATTATTCCCTCAACTCAAACGAAAACTTCACTAATTTCTACAAAATAATCCAACAAAATCTTAATTAATATATACCTAAAGAAAGAATAAAACTTCTACCAAAAGCAAAAAACACTTACCTTACAAAAGGGCTAAAAAGTGTCAGTTAAAAAATAAAACATTCATATAATATTACACTTCCTACGGAAAACTACTAAAGACTTGCATCAAACGCTCAAAAAAGTTAAAATTAAGTTTACTGTACCAATTAAAAAAGGAATATTTATTAATATAATCAAAATCGGAATCCTTTTGTCTCAATTTATACAGCTAAATTGAGGACCTCCTTCTTTTTTAAAGTCAGTTGGAAATAGATTACCTACTTTTGTATGAGTTCCGTGTTTATTAGAATCGATACTGAAGCTGATCCAGACAAGCTCGTAAAATAATGTAACAAAGAGTCTGTCTTTTCGAAAATGTGTCTTTTAGAAAATATTTGTTTTACACTTATAAAATACGTTTTTCTTTACAACATCCTAACCTGTTTTCCAAATAATTTAACTAATCGCATTTAAAGGGTCGACAACGCGCGTGTAATGTCCCTGATGGTGCAGGCGTGCATAGGCTGCGGTATGGTTACGGTCTCCTATTAAACGCTACACGTGACGTCATCCCCATGAACCTAAAATCCTATTCATTGAAGTCAGGAAGAGATCATTCATTAGCGATAAAAATGCAACCCGTAAGATTGACTCATTCGTCAACTCGCTTGAAAGAATCACGCGAGTTCGCGCGAGTTGGCACCTTCTAATTTTACCTACTTTTTGTGTCGTCAACTCGCTTGATTCTAAAAATCTAACAATTTAAGTACAGTCTGCTACAAAAACGTTTTAATAAAAATGTGATGAAGACCTTCTTTAAATGCGAATGATAGCGGACAAGATGGATGGCCCGCTATACAGACACTGCATTGCTGTACTTACCAAATAATTAAGTACCTCTACCTACCATAAATTTAAGCTAACATAGATTTAAGACTTAGATATAGATTAACCCGAATATGGATCTTGTGTTGTCCGAAATAAACGATTATTATTATTAAATGTGTTAAACACGTTACGATTTGACTGGTGTAGCACCGCTGAAAACCAGCGCTGCTTGCTATGGCCATAGCAGCATTAAGCTGAGCTGGTGACCTTTTTGTTATTAGTTTGAGTTTATTATTAGTTATATGTAATGTCATGTTAATTAAGTTACACAAAAGACGACCGATGTGGTGCCTGCGGCACAGGAGGTTGTGGGTTCGATTCCCAGCTTGGGACAAATGTTCGTACGATCTACAAATATTAGTTCCGGGCGTTCGGTCGTTTTGTATAATAAAAAATATATATCTATGTAATGTATTATACTATGTATATCAGTCATCTAGTACCCACAAGTTCTGCTTAGCTTGGAGCTAGATGATGCTGTGTGGATTGTCCAGCATTAATTCTTATTTATAAAATAAAAATTTTAATTCTATTCTATTCAACCAATAAGAATATAACTATATAACTGTATATCTACATAACCTTTTATCCCCAACCCGCATGCCCAGCGTGGGGATTATGGGCATTACCCCCCATGAGATAAAAGGCCGCTATATACGCCAATAAGGCGTTTATCAGGGGGAGGCCTGCGTCCAGCAGTGGACCAACACAGGCTGTTGAGGTTGAGGATGCAACCAATAAGCGGCGATAATAGCACGAGTGATGCACGCACGAATACTAAATCTTAATTGAGCAGTTGAACGAGTCGGCTGAAAATTGCACAGATGATGTTCTGGTCCTCGAATAACACATAAAAATAGGCTTTTTGTATCTCGAAAACCGCGTGCAAAGACAAGAGGACAAACGATTGTTAGGTTTCATCCATTTTAGTGTAAACTTTTTGAAACAAAAATCCATTTTTGCAGCTACAGGAAAATCAGTGCAGCGCATAGTTTGTTTTAGATAAAATTCTATTTAACTATATAAAAATATTGAATAGATGTTATAAAAATATTTAAATCCTTGTGAATAAACGTTTGAACTTTCCATTCAAACGAATATTTCAATACAGATCCGAAATAATTTAAAATCCCGAGCCAGGAGTTTTTTTTATTTTGAACAAAAATGTAACGAGCATTTTCGCAATTTTTTGGTCTCCATTATTTCAACCCACTTTCCAAAAAAAATAGCCTATGTTTGATTCCAGGGTTAGACTTACCTGTATGCAAAATTTCAGCCTGATTCGTTCAGTAGTTTTGGCGTGAGGAGGTAACAAACATCCATCCATCCATCCATCCAAACTTTCGCATTTATAATATTAGAGTGATTCATTGACACTGCGCGAGCTGAAAGTTCTGCCCATCATCACGAACACGATTGTGAAACCGCCAGGTCTTCATTCTTAAAATTGGTAGTGGTGGTACCTCTCTTCATTCAATTATCGTTTTTAGGGTTTCGAAAATCGGTTTCTAAACCCTTATGGTCTCGCTTTGTCTGTCCTTTTTTCCCTCCTTAATAACTCAGCAACTACCGAAGCTATCAACTTGAAATTTAAAATAATAATACATTTCGTGCGCCTGTACAGATTTTAAGAAAAAAAAATGAAAAATGAAAATGAAAATTTTCCATACAAAATTTAGATGTCGAAATTTTAAAAGAGACCAACAAATTCAAGTGGGATATCAAATGAAAGGGAAAAGTTGAAATTTCTTTAACTTTTATACCTTTTGAAATATTTTGAAAAAAGTCAAAAAATTTACCGCTACCCCCTATCACCGAAGCATGCAAAGAGATCCATCTGAAATGTAGGTTTGTGCCTACTAGTTTTAGGTATTCATTAAATTGCGAAGTCTCTAACCGGTACCTTTAGTACATACCTACTTGTTGACAAACGTTCGAAACCCTCGGCGCGCGAGTTACACTCGCACTTGACGGGTCTTGTTTAGAGAGGCTTTATTTAAAACTTTACTTAAAAACGGCTCTGCCCTAAATTAACAGTGGATGGGGGCAGTTTGAGATCGGTCTTTGTTGTGAAGATGTTTTGTCGAAGATAACGCCAAAACTACTGAATGGGTCTGGACATGGAATAGCATTTAGGCTACTTTTTATTCCAAAAAACGCGTTCAAAGCCGCGGGTAGAAACTAGTCTAGAATATAAATGGGTGACGAGAGGACATTAGGACCGAAGGCATTAGGACCTAACAACCTTTTGGTTTTTTTTAAGTTTGTTAAATTTCGATAAGATCTGTTCAGTTCTGTTTATTGTGAAAAGAGAACTAATAAAGCTTTCCCGTTTGTAAAACGGACAATCGAATAAATAAATAATTCAAAGCAATCCACACAGCATCATTTACCCCCAAGCTAAGAGCTTGTGTTCTGGGTACTAGATTGCATGACATGGACGTTAATTGACGTTTTTGACACAAGGTTTTACGTTCAAATTCGTAAATTCAAATTCAAATTCATTTATTGATTCAGACACAAAGATCCATAGATTAGAGTAGTATTAAATGTCACACAGATAATCAAACAATAATACAGTAATTATTAACACAACGAATTAATTTATGTAATAAATTTGTTTAGCGCAGGGGTTGATCAGGCTTGACATCCAGTGCCTTTGCAGTTTACTGCAATGCCTATCAGTTAAACGTCACAGTTAATCAACATAGACAAGCGTCTTCAAAAAATTATTTAGTCCGCCAGTTAGACTATCAGAAGATATTGCACACGCATTTTGTCTTTTATCGATTATACAAAAAATTATGAAGATCCAGATTCCAGTTAAAATTCCACGTGACGTCACACCTTGCGACACTTTTTAGTATTTTGTATTTTGACGCGCTTTTTTTGTCATTTTTTGTTTGATTTGCAATTAAGATAAAATATGTGTATAATATCTTCTGATAAGTAGAATAATATTTTTTTTACCAAGTAAACTACCTTTGTCCAATTATCTTTTAAAGAATCCGAACCTTAGGATGAAGCTGTATTAAGCAACATCTAATATTAATTTCGTTTCTGACAAGCCAGTAAGTATCCAAAAATCTCATAACGGTCGGATCAGGCTCAAAGGAATGGAGTCCCATTCATAATGTTCCACGATGTATCTCATCTCTTTCAATGAGCTGAATTGGAGTAAAAGGGAACACCTTAAGGACGTATTGATGAGCGTGAGCTCAATATGAAGGACAAGTATCGACCTACTTATTCTGGCTGTTAATTACATAATTAGTCAGTGAAATACCAATTACCCTGTATACATATACAGGGTTATTGGTTATTCACTGACACTACGTGAACTGCAGGTTCTGCCCATGATTACGAATACGTTAGTGAAGACGTCTTAATTTTTATTTTTTTGTTAATCGTCTCGCATACAAAATAATGTCCAAAACCTAATGAATTACAAAATACCGATCTCCCACTCCTATTTAAATCCACATCATCATTGGCTTATTTTACATGTACGCAAGATGATTTACGTGGCATTAGCCTGGCTGGGAGACAGCCGAACACACAGACACCAACTGATAATTCAGGACAGAGCTGTTTTTAGCTTTTCAAAGAAAACCCCTATAATGAACGATTTTTGAATGGGGAGGGGTACATACTAGTATTCCCTTTAAACAAATTTTAAGAACCGAGACCTGGCGTCTTCACGGACGTGTTTATGGGCAGAACCTGCAATTAACATAGTGTCAGTGAATTACCAGTAACACTGTATAAAAATTCTTCTTGGAGAGGTCTAAAATTCTAATCGACCAGCTATATAAATTTCTCATATAGCCTTTAGGTATTACGAATCTAACGGCTTTGCTTGTCAAACTAAGCCTAGATCTGAATACTCGCGCGATCCCCGGGATAAAAAACCAAAATCAAGTACCTACATAAATTTCTACATTTTTTCCTTAGCCGAAAAATTAAATTAAATTGGCCGACAGCCAAAATTCGGCTAGGAGGACACATCAATCAATATAACGTTTACTGGACGTAATAAATGTCATAGAGGAACCTATTTATATTGGTACTCTGTCCTTAATTTGATTCCAATAAGACGTTGCTAATCAAATGAAATCTGAGATAATGTGATTTTATGATTCGTTACCATTCTGAGAAGTCGAACCTTGATAGTATCTTATTCGGAATAACGGTTCACTTTTCGAATAGAACTTAATTTCGAAGAAAACGAAGCAATGGATAATAAAGAAATATTATGGCCTTGAACTGTTTTATGGCCTTGAATTATAACATAAGCACCACCCACATATTGTAACCCATGTAGGTACATATATTTAAATTGACATTTCCAAGTATGCCTTGTGCTCCTACGGCGAATAAATGAGTATGAGTATGAGTATTAATTCGGAATTTCGCTAAGAACAAGTAAGACAGCATAGAAAAAGTAAAAAATATCTAAGCGTCTGATCGAAGCGACCCGAGAGCTGGTGAGTATCTGGCGCAGTGCATCAACATTGCCATACAGTCAGCGGGGCTATGCAGCCAGCGTCTTGGGGACGCTTCCGACTTGTATTGATATGGATCAGTTGAGCTACCTGTAGATTGTTTGCAACATAGATAGATAGATATATCATTTATTCGTAAAGAAAAAACATGACATAGGTTGGTTAGTAATGCCTTAAAGCCTATGTTAGGTTTGTCTAGGCAAAGAGTTCTCATCTATTTTACTTAGGATTTCTTATTACTACTGTTGGTTAACATTGTAATTTAACTTGCCTAAATATACATTGTAGGCAAATCGCTTACCTAAGTATAAAATATCCTTGCTCTACCATCTACATCCATCTACCAGTCTTTAGCATGCATGCATTCACTTATCAACGACCGGAATGTTGCTACAGGTTCATTCATCCATCCAATTCTAAATACTAGATCTAATTCGTTTATATTATTTTATTGTTATTAACATAACTAAGAAACAAACAAATAGTCAACTTCTCCCTTTAAACAGTAAAACCTTGTTCATTCCGTCGTTTGGTAATAAACATGTAATAACTAAGTAGGTACTTCCCAATCTTGCTTCTATCCCTGGGTACGGAGCAATTTGGTGGAAAGGCACCCTAGACTATACCTATAAGGAATGAATGAATTAATTAATAATTACGGACAACTACACAATAAATTGAACTGTAATAATGGTTATTGCTACGTGATTAAAATTTTGTGCGTAGCAGAGCTCAATGCAAACATGGTTTTCGCTCAGCAATGTGCTGGATACACACTGATGTATGCACCCAGCGCTAAGGCGTTTTAAGAAATTGGTAAGATAGTTCGTGGCATCGGGCGTAAGCACGCTTTTAAAAGCCCAATGTGTACTCGCTTTTAAACTGATCTGTCAGTTGTATGACAATGTAGAACACCATATTAGATGCTCATAAACTAGAAGGGAGTACGTGACGGAAATAGGTGTATCCGAGATCTCAAAATGCTGACACCGTCGTCGACAAGAATGTCACGTTCGCCGTTTTATGTATTGCCCGCGTCGAATATGAATACGGGGTATTGAAGGTATGTCTGAGACATTAGGAACGGTAATTTGTTTGTTAGTATTGCTTATTTAAATTGTCATGTTACCATCGAAAAATAATTTTTCGATATTGTGAAACTTCTACTAGATAAAACCATGGTAGCAGTGCTGCAAATGAATTCCTAGACAATAACTATTAACATGCCTAATTCAAACTGATTTATGTAATTTGTACATTATTTCGCTTTGTGGTGCCAGCTGAAAATTTACACCACCCCAACTCTTCCCGCGGGTGTCGTAAGAAGCGACTAAGGCATATCCACCGGAGGCGGGCAGCAGCGCCCCCTGCGCACAGCACAGATAAATATGGCTGACAGCGCTTTCGCCTGTTTCCGAGAAGTAAACTTTTAAAACAACAATTTTACGGTTTTCAAGGTCCTAAAAAATGTGGTAATATTTTTTTCCCTCTTTGAGACCTACTTTAGAAAAGATACAACTAGCCTATTATAAACCGAAACGAACTGGTAGCCAACTTCATACTCGATTGTTGTCGTAATTGCTGAAATACTCCTACTAGTAAATATGTAATAACACGGAATAACTATAAATACCACGTAATAATAACTATGTTCTTGACAAGACACGTTATAGTAGACGTCAGTGACAGCAATTACGGTTATGTTATGACAGCGATCGATCATGAATTGGCTCAAGGCAAAGAAGATTATCTTTCGAATTAACAAGTATTTCTACACCAAAGCAGTATTACTGTTGCTACCTAACTACCTACACTAGCCGATGTTATATGCCTTACTAGACGATCGCCTCGCGGTTTCACCCACGTAGATCTCGTTCCTGTGGGAATTCTGGGCTAAAATATAGCATATGTCACTCCCTGAAAAGTAAGCTTTCTAACGGTGAAAGATTTTTCAAATCGGTCCAGTAGTTTAGGAGCCTATTCAATACAAATTGTTTTTATAGTGTAAACGAATACCTAAATTTTAAATTTTAAGAGTATTAATTAATGATATTTTATAATGACATATTTAATATTTGCACACCTGCTTGCGGGTCGAATACATTGTCATCACATAGCTTTAAGATCTTGGCATGCAATTATTATATTCTGCATATACCTAAACGATTAATTCTGATTCTGATACAAACAAACAATCAAATCTTTCCTCTTTATAATATTAGTATAGATTTCTAAAGTAGAGATGGGATACTTAATGACATATTTAATATTTGCACACCTGCTTGCGGGTCGAATACATTGTCATCACATAGCTTTAAGATCTTGGCATGCAATTATTATATTCTGCATATACCTAAACGATTAATTCTGATTCTGATACAAACAAACAATCAAATCTTTCCTCTTTATAATATTAGTATAGATTTCTAAAGTAGAGATGGGATACTTGTGGGTGTAAAGCTGTACGCGCACCTGTCCACGCCACAGGGGTGCGGCCCCTGCGGCGTGGACAGGTGCGCGTCCACAAAGTCATCGCATTTTACAAATCTTTCTATGAAATAGTCCCGAGGAACTATCCGCGCGGAACGAGCCGCATTTTTGTAAAATCCCTAGGTATACGGAATTCGGCGCGGTTGTTGCGTTTGAGATGGATCGGCATCCGTATCTATTCAGTCATACTTGCAAGTTTTTATACATAACGATGAACGATTTCAATTTAATTGCAATAGTGCAACAATATGTTGTAGGTACAGCTGGCTAAACTCGAGCCGAGTTATTATGTAAAATATTTAAAAAACCGTTTATCATCCTTTAGCAAGTCGGAAAATACGAGTAATGTATCTCTTCAAACTATTTTATGTCTAGCTAATATGATATATGTCATAAGACGACGTCTGTGGCGCAGGGGGCGAAGGTCCGCCTGCGACACAGGAGGTTGCGGGTCCGATTCCCGCCTCGGGACAAATGTTTGTACGATCTGCAGATATTTGTTCAGGGGTTCTGGAGGTTTTTCTATGTATAATGAAAAAAAAATGGTTGTCTGTAAAGTCGGTTTCTGGCGATAGTTGAACGTGACGACATCTTAAGAAAATACTGATGGAATGGTAGCATTTGATACTCGATCAAAACATGTAAATGTACTATAGTATAGCAGCTGTCCACGCAGACGCATCGCTCACTCAAGTAGGAGAGAGACGGATGTCGAGCGCTCTCGCTTGCACTTCAAGCCTTACATGGAACGCCTCAGAGCGAGGTAACGCCGCATGACGTCATGAGCGAGGTAACGCCGCATGACGTCATGTTTTTTCGTGCGTGCAGCCGGCTCTATCGAATTATAAGACGTTGTCACGTCAAAAATATCTATCTATGTAGTGTATCCTGTCGAGTGATTCCGCGCCAAGTCGATTACGCACCTCGCTTGACGCGCGGTTTTGGCGCTCAGCATGCGCACAGCACAGCCGCGCTTTGCCCTGCCGATAAGTGGCTACTAGCCCGTTCTTTACAATGGGACTCATTTAGTATTTGTGCTCTATGGAAAGAGGTGGAATAAAGCTTGCCAGTACCTTAGTCCTTATCTATGATCGAAGTGGGAATATTTTCAAGAACATAACAGTAAAAATTACGTAAATTACGTCAGCTGATAATGAGCGGAACGGAGCTGGCAGGTTTACTTGCCAGAATCAATCAACGGGTTTTTATTTTCGGCCAAAAAACTGGCCAAAGTCAATCTAGCGGGTATTGTATTAAGTATATCAGTTATCTAGTACCCATTACACAAGCCCTGCTTAGCTTGGGGCTAGATAATGCTGTGTGAATTATTTAGTATTATTTATAATATCATGAACCCACACTCAAATTGTTTTATCATTTTCTTCTTCCTCTTATAATAGGCAATCGACAATAACAGGATCAAGTATTCTTATTATTAAAAGTCATAAGTTATTGCGCTCTACGCTATGGTGCCACGGAAGACCAGCGCTGCAGCTGCTCCGCGAGCTCCTGCAGCACACGCTGAGTGGCAACCTTTTGGTCTCACGTTGTTTTTATTTTTCTCTTTGTAATTCTTATTTATCGATGTGTGTATTTTCTTGTGAAACAATAAAAATTATCTTATCTTATCTTATTCATTAAAGTAATAATGATAAGATTATTAATCTCGTTCTCGACTCTCGAGTTTCATAGAATACGTCTGTTTATTAATGAATGCGATAGACCTTTATAAAGTCAACCAACCAGTAGATCCTAAGTAACAAAAATTTCACATTTCACAAACTTTCGCATTTATAATATTAGTAGGATCTTCGGAACGTCGCAGATCGGAACGTAGTCATAGGATCTTTGCTCGTGTTGCTTGTCAACGTTAAGTCGGCAGAGAATAGTGCATTTTGCACCAAGGCGAGAAAGTGACCAATTCCTACCGAGTGTGTCGTTTTGGGCCCGAGGCGCAGCCGAGGGCCTTAAAACACACGAGGTAGGAATGTCACTTTCTGCCGAGTGATAAATAGTGCTTTATACTACACTTTCGAGGAAAATAAATAGCAGAATTAATTATTAATTGAAATCGCGCCCAATGATGTTGGTAAAACCATGGTAAAACCTCATTGACCGCGCCAGCCTTTAGGTTCTTTTTTCAAAATATTTAAAAACTTTTTGTCGTTTGACCGAACGAAAATAACCATAGCTACCGGCCGATCTTTTAGGAAAAAAAAAAATAACACGTTAGAAATGGATTTCCATACACTTTTTCCTCCCGCTAAAACACGTGAGAAATTAAATTCCATAGAGTTTTTCCTCCCGGTTTCCTATAGGCCAGCAAAGACATACTTTCTATTCTATAAATGGAAAAGGAATAGGCAACGTTCCGAGCAGGTGTAGTATAAAAGTATTTTTTTTCTTTGTTTGAGAGTCTATCAATGGGCCCTAACTATAATGTTTTCTTGTACAACCTAAAACAATTTAACTTCAAAACATGACGGCTTTACCGGTGATGTGACGTCACACATACCACTAAAGTCGCAACAAAATAGCATAAAACCATAGAGCATGGAAATTTTTTGACTTCAAAACATGGCCAGACTAACCATGAAATATGACAAATTACAACTAGTATTTACCTATTATCTAAAGTTACCATATCTTAATACGAAAGTAACTCAGTCTGCTAGTTTTCCTTAACGCGTAAACGGCTGATTGGAACGTGGACACAAAGCACTTTAGTTGGCTATATTTTAATCAGAAAAACCACGTGAATAGCAACTGGCTGGCAGAAAAAGTAATAAAAAATTGGTTGTCTGTAAAGTCGGTTTACTGACGATAGTTGAACGTGACAATGTCTTAAGAAAATACTGATGGAATGGTAGCATTTGATACTCGATCAAAACATGTAAATGTACTATAGTATAGCAGCTGTCCACGCAGACGCATCGCTCACTCAAGTAGGAGAGAGACGGATGTCGAGCGCTCTCGCTTGCACTTCACGCCTTACATGGAACGCCTCAGAGCGAGGTAACGCCTCAGAGCGAGGTAACGCCTCAGAGCGAGGTAACGCCTCAGAGCGAGGTAACGCCGCATGAGTCATGTTTTTTCGTGCGTGCAGCCGGCTCTATCGAATTATAAGACGTTGTCACGTCAAAAACTTATAATGTTGAGCTGGCTTACAACAGACTTCGAATAAGAAGAAGGCAGGATACAAAGATTGTATTATCAAACGAATATCCAACGGTATTGTATACTTACATCAAAGATCCTATGACTACGTTCCAACTTACATTAAGTTATTGACATGTACATATCGGCTATAAGTAGGTATAAGAATTGTATTTCTATTTTGTGTACGCCGAAATAATTTATGACTACTGATGGTTCAAGCTATTTATCCGCTCCTCCGTCCGTTTATCATCCCCGAATTACCTATCTGAACACCGTCTACCAATTAATAAAAATGTACCTAACAGATAATTTTATCCACCTTGTTTTAGCCCGTAATATATTTAATACTAACTTCTGCCCGCGGCTTCGCACGCGTTGTTTCTATGGAAACGTTCTGAGGTTATTTCTATCCCATGGTAACTGATTTATGGGACAAAAAGTCGCCTATGTTTGATTCCAGGGTTAGACTTACCTGTATGCAAAATTTCAGCCTGATCCGTTCAGTAGTTTTGGCGTGAAGAGGTAACAAACATCCATCCATCTATACATCCATCCAAACTTTCGCATTTATAATATTAGTGTGATGTGATATTTTCATTTCGCCAAAATACGAGATATATAATATATCATATTAAATTATATCATAATACGAGAATCTCGTACAAAATCGTAGGGAATTTTATGTTATTTTTCGTAACGTTGCATTATATGAAACCATAAAATCAAAATAGAAGTGGAGTCATGCTGTGGGTTCCTAACGAAAATACCTAAAGAAATGGTCTATCCATTTTCTTAAGTATTTTCGTTTCTTCTTTGCTCGTTACACAGGGTAGATATAATAGTTTGACCACTGGCCTAAATTCTCCAAACCATGCCCTTGCATAATCCTTATCCAGCTTCCAGAACACAGCACCTGACTAGACATTCACTCGCGAGTGTATAATAATGTTTTTTAGTCAGTAATTTCACGGCAATACAAATAACAGTAAAAAGTAATTTGGTATTCAGTTTTCCAAAATTTGACGCGAATATATCCAACTTGTACGAGACGGTTGAAATTGAAGCGAGCCTCTCACTTGCTCGTTGTCGGCAGAAGATGGAACGTCACATCCAGTTCACTCGCCGATTTTCCGACAGAGGCTAGGACGAAATCGGCTGATATATTATCAGCTGATTTCGTCCTAGCCTCTAGGGTAGTTTAATATAGTAAGGCTATAGTCTTACTAAATTAAACTACCCTATGTTTTTTTCTGAGCAAAGACCGAACAATATATTTCAAAATATCTTGATTTTATACAATTTAAAAAAACAATATTCGAAATACGTGAAATCTTAACCCAACCACTAACAAGTTGATCCCATCGGCGGCGTCCAGAATCAACCCCTTTCGGCTTAGTAAACCAAAAGACAATTTCACGTCAAAACTAACTTTGCAAGCAACTACTTTTGAAAACCTTATTTCAAAAACTAGCAGTGAACTAAAGCTATGAATTATTTATGAAACAAGATAGGTATCTACTCGTATTACTTTGCTGCATTGCCGTTTACCTGCAACCACACCGTAGCGCGCTATTTGGCTGAGGGTCAGGATAGGTCAATGAGGAAAGGAAACCCTTTGGTTAAGGAGATGCCCGAGATAATAAAACCAGCCAAGTGTGAGTCAAAACTCAAAGTGCTTTATTTCCTTCAGTCCTCACAGGGCTTCTGGGACACTTCAGAAATTTCAAATTACTTAATTATGTGAAACTAGACAGCGTTAAATCGCGAGTGGAAGGAGAAAATAGAGTCTTTTGCGAAGCAGTGGGACAGTAATGACTGAAAATAAATAAAAAAAAGTGAAATTGGATGGATTCTTAGTTATAGAGTTGAAGTAAAAGAGTATACTCAGGAGTTATGCTTGATTTAGATCGGCTTTTATCATGAGCGGTAATGCCAGTACAAAATTTAATCTCGGCAGTGCTCTGAAAAACCAGAATCGTTAATTCGTTAATCGTTACTTTGCTATTTTATCAAACTTCCGTTATCGAAAACGTTTCGCTGTCCTGGGAACCAGCATCAGTTATTTAACTTTACCCCATATTTCATTTGAATATTTATAGCTCCACCCTTCTCCATCTGGAGCTAAGAGATCCTTAAAATTCGAGCCTCGTAATATACCGCATTAAATTAAAATTGAGACTATTCTTCATAATTATAATTGATTGAGAACTTGAATTTACATTCAGTTCATGTCTGGTCGTTGCAAGAACGAAATGATACCTGGAGACTTGAATAAATAATAATGCTGGGCAATTCACACAGGAGCTATTTATTATCTGCAGATCGTACAAACATTTGTCTCAAGGCGGGAATCGAACCCGCCTCTGGCATCGGTGCAACACGGAGAATAACGAAACATAGATAGATAGATAGATAGATAAAATCTTTATTTGCATCTTCAGACACACACATACAGTCTACAGCAATTGAATAGTACACTAATACAAATAAACAGTTATAAAATAGAGTTGACAAATAAAACAAACAATAGCATTAGGTATTAACATCTAAGCAAACTGTCCGTGTGTGCTGCAGTATGTCAAAAAGGCCATGGCTCAGCGTAATATTTTGCTCAAGAAGCAAAAAACACTGATTTTCAGCCGTAACCCATTGAGAGCAAGCAGAACGAGTTTCAAGTGAAATGTGTACCTAGCTACTAAATGATTGTGTTTGTGTAGTAAAAATGTAGTCCTTAAAACATTGGCGTTACCTATCTCCTTAGTAAGTGATGTACCTAAATGAGTACAAAGTGCGAAGCGATAAAAGATGGAAATTTATTTTTGGCAAACGAAGCGCTTAGGAATACCCTCAATTTGTTTACATATAAAACGTTATCTCTTTACTTCTCAGTGGGTGAAATCAGGCTGGATAGTAGAGTAGAGATTTGTACCGTAATGGTTAGAGGATTTCGCTTTCATAGGAGCGGGACGGAGCATACATTTTTGGAACGGCGTAAGCTAAAAATGTTGTTTTTGCTTATTTACTAGAAAACTACACAACTTATAAAGAAACTGTATTATGGAATCAAAGAATTAGAATCAAAACCAAAATATTTTCTATAGACCGTAGGGTTCCTGTTTTCATCGTAATTTTTTTCGCAATCTTGTTTTCCAAATAAGGAACCGAAGAAAAACTGTTGAATTTTATGTAATTCTAGTTTTTTCCCACAGGGATTCTGTAAGTTCTGATAGGCTGATAGATCTAGACTGATGGCCTAGTATGACCCGCCTAGTAGTATCCCGTAAATATCCCGTTGTAAATGACTTTAGTGGGTCTCTCAGAATTAGGAAACCTTATTTTTATACTGGGGTAAGGTAAGGATAGTTGCCTCAGTGGTGATACATGCATGTCCAACTGCCAAAAAACTTATAAAATAAATAATGCTGAACAATTAACAGTTTCCTTCTATCCAAAACGTCAATTAAAAAACGGAATCGTTCCGTATACTCCTTTGAAGAACACATTATTTGATTGCAATTTTCAGCAGTTAATTGTTTTGGCAGTCGGTATCCCTCCTAGGGCGTCAAGCCTTACTTTACCCTTCGCAGAAATCTTCGTTTGAAAGCTCCCGGAAGTAAAACTATAAAAAGGGTAGGCTAATTTCAAGGCGTTCCTTAAGCAAGCATTTAAGTAAATTTCGTAAACGCTACATATAGGGTGAATGAACTTTTACGATTAATATAATTTTAATTGAGTAAGTAGTTTAGATCCCAATTTATACTTAAAATAGATTAGATCGATAAAAACTCAAGTCAAGCTCTGCCCTACATGGGGCTAGATAATTCTCTGTGAAATGTCGAGTCGAGACCCTAGGTCCGTAGGGTAACGAGACTCTTCGGTTTCAAAAAAAAATCTGAGCGCATCAGCGGGGCAATGCAGCCAGCGTCTTGTGAACGCTTCCAACTAGTATGAATCAGTCGAGCTATCTGTAGATTGTTTGCAACAGTCTGCAGTTAGCTCAATCGTTTCAATTACAAATACTAGTTCTTATTCATTTCTATTATCTGATTGTAATTTTCTGCGTCAATAAAGTACTTATTTATTTATATAAGTTGTACATCTACCTATCAACTCAGGCAAATTGCAGTGTAAAACATAAGTTTCTGTTTTAACTTCAGTAAAATTGTTATTTTTATGTGATATATCACTATGGCAAGCTGCCAAAAACTAAGATCTCGAGATTCGTTCTAGCTGACAGCGAGCTAAATATAGGTCTTTTGTTTCGGTCTTTAAGGTGCCACTGGGCCAGTCTAGTCGATAAAGAATTATGCTAGTAAGCTCCGGTTTTTTTGTTATTTTAATCAACTGCGGAAGATGGACGTTTATATTTGAACTTTATAATAATTAGTCGACTATGACGACTCATCAATCGCGTAAAAAAAATTGACAGCGCGGCCCTACACGAATGATCCATGATTGGAATAAAGTTGTCATGCTAATGTAGCACATAAAGGGTTGCCTAGAAGAGATCGCTTAGTAGCGTTAAGGCTGCCCACCCTACTTGTCTTAAAGTTCTTTATTTGAAATAGTTCACACTTACAATATAATATTTTTAAAAGGTTGATCAAGAGAAAATACTTAGATATGAACAAGCAACATTATAAAAGCAAGTACCTAGACAAGAAAAAAGGGGTTATTCCAGTTTTCCCCCTTGAAATCCCCCTTGAGGAGGAAAACTGGACTTCAAAAAAGTACCTAATTTGACCTCTATGAAAGTTTTGTTGGTTCCCAACTTTGTTGGTTCCCAACAAAGTCTACTGCGGAAGGTATATTATATTTTACGGTAATAAATCACAGTTATACGTAATACTTGACGCAGACACTGCCGAGATAAACTTTTGAGATTAATCAGAAAAGTTAAGCAACAATCCATGCGAGAGGATCGAGTCATCATGTACCCATAGTTACATATACACGTAATATATTACGTTCCGAAGAAAATTAACAAAAGGGAACCAAGAAGCGAGGACCATCAAGCTCTACTCAATTCTATTTGTAGATTCTCACATTAATATTTTCACAGCTCATTAGTTCTTTTTCTTTGTTTTTTCGTGGTTTGATTTTTTAGATCTTTTGCTTCTTACACTATTTATGGGCTACATACATTAAAAAATTAAGTTCATCCATAAGTACTTTACTCACAACGAAAATTACAAACAAAAAATAGAAATAAATTAGAACTAGTATTTACAATTGAAACAATGGAGCTAACTGCAGACTGTTGCAAAAAATCTACAGGTAACTCAACTGATTCATAGTTCATCCATTGTTTATGTTCTCTTTTGCCCTAAACTCAGTTTCAACTTCGTTTAAGATTAGGTAAGTACAAACATGTTCCTATATAATCCTACGCATTTCCTTATAAATCTTTTGCAAAATTAAAGAATAAATGAATGAAATAAAAACTTATGGTACCAATTTAGTTTTAACCTACTTATAAAATAGACAAGACAAAGAAAATTATACTAGTATTTACAATTGAAACAATTGAGCTAACTGCCGACTGTTGCAAACAGTCTACAGATAGCTCAACTGATCCATATCAACACCAGTCGGAAGCGTCCCCAAGACGCTGGCTGCATTGCCACGCTGTATGGCAATGCTGATACGCTGTGCCAGATATTCACCAGCTCTCGGGTCACGCGTCGCTTCGACCAGACGCTCAGATAGTTTTTTGAAAACCCGAAGAGCCTCGGTACCCCACGGACCTAGGGTCTCGACTCCAAGGGGAGCAAATGTGTAGGCTCTGTCGAGACCTGCATATTTGCGCCTCTTGAGATCTTCGGCCAAATCTGCCGCCGCACCCGCCCTCACGGATGTCCTCGGAAGATGGGAAGGCGCAAGTGTGTCGACGCATGTAGCGTCCCACACAATGGGCCTCCCCAACTCCCATGGGACTAGTGTCATACCGTCGGGCCTCTTACCATCGTCACGCAACAGACCATTCGGTTCGAGAATAGCTGGTACGTTAGCGGTGACAAAGGCCCGCCGGATGATGTCGTTAAGGCTAGCTTGGCGAGATATCCGACCGGCGGCCCTAGTGCACGATAATCCGTGATGACCAAGCTGTTCGACAGCAGTACCGCACTGGCATTGATGAGGCGTGCAACACCTTGCACCCAACCGGAGACATGTTGCGATACGGAAAGTTAAGGGATCCAATAAAGTACCAGTGTTATATGAAGGAAATGCTTGCAACCAATGTCCTGACTCCCATTTAGAAACGGCCAAGAGGCGGGCACGATCTGCAGAGCTGGAGCACGTTTGTAACCAATTAATATTAATATTTATTTGGTACCAATTAATATTAAGTAACTATATTTAGTTATTTTGTGTGCAGCAGAGTGTAGCGCAAATATGGCATTCACTCATCATTATACTGAACTAGCTGCGCCCCGAGGTGTGACCTGCGGTGTATAAGTCCACTCCCAGGGGTATAAGTTATCCTGCTAGCAAAGTCCATCTAAACCCGTTCAACCGTTTGAGCGTGAAGGAGTTACAGAAGTGCCGCCGTCACTGTAAAGTGACATGCCTCTGGCTTCCCCTGAAAACCAGCGCTGTGTATATGCACCAGTATCATCACCATGTTTATATCACCATGAAAACCTTTGTCCTCGTGTTTTATCTCTTTTAAGATAATTTATTGAGATAAAACGTCCCTGGATGTCATCTATCTCTATACCAAATTTCATTAAGATCCGTTCAGCAATTTAGGCCTGAAATGGTAGACAGAGTGACTTTCGAATTTATAATATTAGTATGGATAGTTAGTATAATAGTTTAAATTTGACGGAAGATGCAAAAAAGATGCATAAAATAACCAAAGCGATTAGCTCAAGCTTTGTGTAACTACTTTGCCTGTGGCGGTAATACCCCAGCTTTCCAGGTCATTAAAATATAACACTGAATCATTTGAAAGCGCTCAGGGAACTTATATCTAAACTCATTTAAACTTCTACTCCTCAATAAAGCACTGTTCCCGAGTTTATGCCATTTGTGTTGGCTTTTATCTTCCATCTACAATGTTAGTTGTGACAACAGACTCATTAGAAAGGCGATTCAGGCTTCGACGGACCGAGTCCGGCACGGGCCTACGTTGGTAAAGACAGTAGTAGGTCAGAAATTAGAAATCAATAACGTTCATTTGTTTAGGCCTACAAAATATCACAACAAGTAAACTTTTTCTAAAGTCAAAGGTAAACTTGTACTATGTCGCTAGAAAGGTGAAATTGTCAACGGCAGTGTTCAGAAAATTTCTGTCCTCTACTGATTTCCTGCACTAAGCTGACCATAACAATTGCCGCTCTGTTGATTTTCTCACCAGCAGACGTATACCAAGCAATCGACGCTTCCCTTGTAACACATCGCAGCAACAAATCAGTCGACGCTGTTCTACACCCACCCATCAGCTTGCCTTGCTAAGTCTTCAGATGCATAATAATAATAAATAATAAAAAAGCTTTATTGCAGGAAAGATTAGTTTAAGGTAGGTACAAGAAGTTCTTATAGACTAACTATGATATCCTGCAATTGGCGGTCTTATCCCTTGCAGAAATTTCTTCCAGACGACCATAATTGAAGGAACCCTCTATCTTAGGCTACCTATGAGCTAGCTAGTTGTAGCTAACTGTATGTAGTAGTTGGATTAGGCCACTGTGTTTTTATGTAAAATTAAGTTTTATGTATAATTATGTATTATTGAGTACTTGTCCTGTTTACAAAATATAGATATTTTATTCTTATTCTTTATTCTGTCAGTGAGTCGCACAGCTCTGGTTGCTCACTGTCCCCCGAACTAGTTGGTACTGTATCTCAGGGGCCAGTAAACGCCCACCTGCGCCAGCCTCTCTGCTAGTTAGCCCAACTCAATTTTACATGATCGATAGCATAAGAGTTCCAACGTCGTAGAAGTTTTTCGAATCGTGCGCAACGCGCTCTTCAGCGCAATGCTTGCAGGAGCAGGGAACGCTCGCGTCTCGAACCGCTCTTATCCTGAAGAGGAATATCAAATCGTTGAGAGATGAAACGCATGGTAAAATAAAACAAGGTATGCTACTCCGAGATCTTCCCAAGCTACGTCACTGTCCACTTGTCACAAAAATGGGAGGTTACGTTCATTTGCCAACTTTTATTGACGCCGATGAATCACTCGCGTTGTTGATCGGATAAATCTTTAAAATAAAATGGGCGGTTACTCAATCCTGTAAGTGTGAAAGGCGGTAAAATAAGGTTCTATAAATTCTCGAAAAGAGAATCTGTGTCTGAAAAAAGTTCTTACGATTAGATAAATTGATTCAAGGGAAAATTGAATGTGCAGAGCTCATTAGCGTTGCTCAAATTATGGAAACTAAGTTTGAAGAATTTAATGAAAAACCTAAAACCTAGATCTAGATCTCGAATCTCCCAAAACTAAAAAGTTTGAGAACCACCGTAGCGGATATGACGTAGGCTTGGAGAAAAAAATTGTATTATAATACCATGATGAAACGTAGACAAACAAGATTCGTGGTTTACTTGCTCACATTCATAAATGAATCCTAGACCTTTTCCCGTAGTAACATCTCTATACGCTAAGTTGGTAGTGTTTTTGATCAAGTTCAAGTAACGGTTACCTTCCCGGTCTCACTACCATGTAAACTATCACGTTAACCGTCTAGCAGTCTTAACTAGCTTAGTAGGTACAGTTAACTTTAATGACCCATTTAAGCTCGTTATGTTCGACCATTACACAAAAGTTGCTCCGGTCCCGTCGAGAAACAAGTAAAGAGCCCAGTGTTTGCTCACGAAAACCAATGTTTACGTAAACTGTAGACTTGTAATTTCAAGTTACAACTTGTTACTAAAACAATAGCTGTTGACACAAGCTGTCTCTATTATGGAAATGACTCTGTGTGCCTTGAGGGCCTCGTAAATGCCAGAATGTTTCAGCTTTTAGGGACCAGCTACAAACACAGTACAGGCAAACAAGAACAGGCAAATATACATGGCAGGGAAAATAAAAGCAATACCTACCTAGGTGCAAAAGCAATGTGGAATGCGAGCAATGTGCTTTGCACATCTGTGCAGCATATTTAAAGCTTCTGTGAAGTTTCACGTCACGTTTATATTGGCTTAAAAGATTTCATTGAAAAATGACGAAAACACCATCTTCTGTTCCCGGTACCGATAACGCTATCTTCTAAAACTGAGAAGGTAATTTTTTGCATCGATGCCGAGTTTTGTTTAATATTGTAATACATTTTCAAACTAATTTTATTCATCTTCGCCAAACTCTGATTTAATAATTTAATTGTATTAAAAAATACTTAAAACGGACTTAAAATTTAATATAAACACAGTTTTTTTTAAATTTTTGCCGAAACGAATCCCTCGGAAATACATTTCATATAGGACCGTCTCTGGATCCTTTTCCATACAAAAGGAAAGCGGTCCACAAATTCGAAGAAACCGGCGACAATACATTAAAAAATATATACTTACATACGAAAATAAAACCAACAAGAAGGAAGTTTAATGTTCGCCAGTATAACACTTTCACTGCCACCGACGTATGTACATGTTCAGGTACACTAGCGTGTCCCTGTGGCTGCCCAGCGAATGGGTTGAAAATGCGACCCTAGTCATTTCAGCTGAAAGACGTCCATTCCATACGTCCGCTTACACATAAAATTAACTAGTGTTATTACCTTCTTTAGCCACGTTACATTACTAAACTTTTTAATTTTCCCTCATAAGTGGGAAATTGCCACCACAAGAATTTTATGGGCCATAAAGGACTTACCGAACCTCTCATCAAGTTGTTTGGACATTAATATACTTTACCAACATAAAGGTTGGCGCTCACTGGCACGCCACACGCCACGATTATATAAATAATATTACACTAGACCTTGGTAAAGATAATTCAGTTTTACACGTTATGTCATCTCTTATGTAAGTTAAGTAACCAACCTATATTTTCTTTTGTTCACAACAACCCAAAATATCGTATTCGTATTATTTTTCAGAAACAGAGCTTGCTTATTGTATGGAAGGATGAAGCTGTATTATACCTGTATGTAGAACTCCATTTTATAATGCTACCCTGAGTTTTAGCCATAGACAGACAGATAATTTATTTGCCACCAAATATAAAATTTATATTAATAAATGTTGAAACAAACATACCTCATACCCTGGATTTACTCCCCTATGTGATACGTTTGCTTTCAGTTGGTTGCTTTGCCATACGGCATTTAGCAAATCCACGAACTGATTGCAACATCGGACCGTATCACTCTGCATTCGTCTTGTGCGGTGCGCCGCAGTTGGCATCCAGCTCGAGCATAGCTCTAAACTGGACTGATTGCCGTTCGGCTACAAATTGCTGGTGTTTCCACAAACGTTTGACAAAAGCTACCAATATTTTACAGTCAACTGCAAAATGGAATGTCGTTTTTCTGCGTGCATTCACAACAGTTTATTTCACTCATGGTGTAATAAAATAATAAAACGAAAAAATACAACGCCAGGTATAGCATTGTTGGAGACGAGAGCCCACACGACTACGTCATAATAACTCAGCTCCGATCGCAATCATTTAGATAGTGAGCGAGATAAAATATTTTCGAGACATGTATCGAACAAAGAAAGCTGAATGGATTGTGACGTAGCCGCTTGGGTGCCTGCGGTTATACTAAACCTTTCTTCTTTGTTAAGGATTTTAGTGATCTCTGTTTTGCTTTTGCTTTGCTTTGCTGTTTTGCTTTGTTTGTAGGGAAACCTATGGTTCTAGGTTTTCCTACTTTATTTTCATTAGAGAGCCTAGATTTGTCCAGACAGACGGTCGAAACACTTGCGGTGACTCAGATAGGAACACACGGACGGACCACAAGTTAAACTTTAACCGCTCAAACTCAACCACAACTCAAATTTAAGCACGATTCACGTCACAGTCTCAAATTTCGTTTTTTTAGGGTGCCGTACCTCAAAAAGAGAAAAGGAACCCTTTCAAGATCACTTTGTTGTTCGTCTGTCTGTCTGTTCGTCTGTCAACCCCTTTTATTCGAGAACGCGTAGAGGTATCAAGTTAAAATTAACATCAAATACTCAAGCCCGTAACTTCTTGAAGCCTCGATATGTCACACTTCACACTAATAATATAAATGCGAAAGTGATGTTTGTTACCTCTTCACGCCAAAACTACTGAACGAATCAGGCTGAAATTTTGCATACAGGTAAGTCTAACCCTGGAATCAAACATAGACTACTTCTTATTCCATAAATCAGTTCCCGTAGGATAGAAATCGCCTTTAAACGTTTCCTTAGAAAAAATTGCGTGCGAAGCCGCGGGCATAAACTAGTGGTAAATAAAACTTCAAAAAGTCAACGCAACAAGTTACAGCTTTTTATCTCCAAATTATTTGAAATTTCCAAGGGAATCACGTGCACAAAAGACCTATAGGGTACTTCCCGTAGACCTAGAATCATGAAACTTGGCGAGCAGCAAGGTCAAGACCTTAAAGGAATTACCACAATTAAAGGAAATAATCCGAAAACCATAGTGCGCTAGTCTGACTTTCATTTGACGTTTTATTTTATGGTCTTCTGTAGTGACACAGTTTAACTTAAAATACGCGGCGCGTTTCGATTATTCGGCATTTTTACTGGCATTTTTTTTACCCGCTTTTACACAAGTATTGTTGTGCCTACGCAAAGTGAATCTGGATTCCATAATATAAATTTAGAATCTAAGTACTTATATTACTTTTATTGTTTTTTTTTTTTCGTGTACATCCTAATAATTACATGAGTCCGCTCTGCATGTTTAATTATGATTACTGTATTTCTCTTTAAGTGAATATGTATATTCTTTTGAGAAATAAATTTCTAAAACCGTATTTTTACTAAGCCACCAAAGAGCGCACCAAAGGGTAGCCAATCAACACCCTGTAAATAGTCCGAGTTAAAAATGCTCGCCCAGTACTTAACACAGTCACCGTAGCCGAAATCGGTTGGGATACATCATCATCATCATCATTTTTACTGGCTAAACCGATCGCCAGCAGTCACTCCTCAAACCTTTGCCTAGAACAGACGTATCCTACGTTAGGGATTATAGATTAACGAAAATATAATTTCATGTACTCGTATTTACACTGTGCGATGTATAGACTCAGTATAGAGCATAACATCTTTAATTCCAACCAACCCACAATAACCTAAAGACTTATAAGTACAAAGCTTCAATAAAAATATGTCAAAAATACGTCATTGGTTAGATCTGAATTTCGTTGGAGTATTCGTGATAAATAAAACAGCGTCAAGAAAAACAGCTGGAACGAAGAATTTAAGTAATTCAAACCAAAGAACAGTATTAGAACTGTTAACAACGCCCGAAAGCAATTATCATTAATTACACACTCACAAAAGGAAGAACAAAGTGAAAAACGTTCAAACGGTTTGGTTTGAAAGTTACTTAGCTGTTTAGTAGCGCCCTCCTGGTATTATTATAATTCATTGTTTTTGTTTTGGCTATCACCTACTGCATACTTAGGTACACCTCAATTTTCTATAATCAAAATGTAACGAAATGTAATAAAAATATAAATGGAAAAACGAATGAAAAACACCTGTTCGGTTCAAGCTAATCTGGTCTGTGAAAATGGTAAAAAATAGGTATGAGAGAGAAAGTATAACAAACTAGTTTATGCCCGCGGCTTCGCACGCGTTTTTTCTATGGAAACATTTAAAAGTGTTTTCTATCCCATGGGAACTGATTTATGGGATAAAAAAGCCTATGTTTGATTCCAGGGTTAGAATTACCTGTATGCAAAATTTCAGCCCGATCCGTTCAGTAGTTTTGGCGTGAAGAGGTAACAAACATCCATCCATCTATCCAAACTTTCGCATTTATAATATTAGTGTGATGTAATACCTACTCTATTTTGTAGATTAAGGTACTCGTTACCACTTTCCGCGCAATATTAGAACAGTGAACGAAATTGAAGCGTCACACTCGGATCGGCGACGCTTCATCGAAGTTTTCCCTTTCTTCATGCGGCTACAAGATGAGTGTGCCATGTATTTAGTGTACCTATATATTATTCATCTGCTTAGCTTGGGGCTAGATAATGCTGTGTAAATTGTCCAGCATTATTTATTTATTTATTATTTATTCATACACTTCTTAATTATCATGTTAGACAAGTAACTTTTTTGTATTTTTAGTAGTGTAGTGTTATTTTTTGATATTTTATGTCTGTGGTCTGCCACCCGTGTTGACACGTGCCAAGGTCCTGTCAGAAAACCAGCGTTACTCTACTTCTTGTGGAGCAACATTAGGCGCAACGCACACAGAAGGCGGCGAGGCGAGGGTAAGGCGCAGACACGCCGCTCCTCGCCCCCCGCCACGTCGCCCGCAGATGGGATACCGGTAAGGCGGCGTGGCGGGGGGCGAGGAGCGGCGTATCTGCGCCTTACCCTCGCCTCGCCGCCTTCTGTGTGCGTTGCGCCTTATGCTGAGATAGGACCTTTTGGTTCGCTGCATTGCTTGCTACTGTTAGGTGTTATTATTTTATTAACTAGGTTATTGTAATATTCATAAGTAAGTATAAGTAATTGTAATAGTTGCAAGCTGTTCTAGTGAACCAATAAATTAATTTTCTTTCTTTCTTTCTTTCTTTATTTCTAGATAAATATACTTTTTCTTTATTGAAGGTCGTTCGTTGGTCCATGTCATACCGACTACAACAACGAGTAGGTATTTATGATAATCGGATAAATAGTTTAGTTCGACGGAAGAACATACGTAATTACAAACATTCACAACACTACTGTTGAAAAAATATAACCCTTCTGTTTTACTGCAGTCGGGTAAAAAGGCACCAGAACTCGGGACAGAAAGCCATTGTTTTCCCAAAAACCATTTGGAAGAAGGATTTGGTGTAAGAATTCAATTTGTTACAACTCAATTTGTAAGGTTTTAAAGGGTCTATCTTGAATTGATTGATTCGTTGAGTAGTTAATTTTATCTGTTTTATATTACTTCCGAGAATCAATAAAGGAAACATTTAAAAATCATAAAAGTAAAGTAGGATTTATCCACTGAAGAATTAGAAGTGACCGTCTAAAGCGCGGGTATTGTATGAGGAAAGTGACGTTATACTCTATTGAAAATAAATTTGTATAATAACAAGACAAAATTTAAAAATTTTCACCGACGTTTATTGGCTGAACAGATTTTTATAAAACATGGCTAAGAACACTCAGGGTAAAATTATCTATGACACAAAAAAAACTAAACGAAAATCGTTCGGTTCATCCGTTTGGGAGCTACAATAACACAGACAGATACACAGACAGTCACGTTAAACTTATAACAACCCTCTCTTTTTGCGTCGGGGGTTAAAAACTTTTAAAAACTACCATTTGTAACATCTAGGATCAAAATGTTTGGGTATATTAATTAGAAGGCCCCAAACTCCAACAAGATGGGGTAACGTCGTTTCGTTTAAGAGTTCCTATGGCCACTTTCTGTATCCATCATCAGACCAGCTCGATGGTACCATGACATTGCATTGTCACCAAACTTACTACATAAGTATGCCGAATTTCAGATCAATCGGTTGAGGATGTAAAATTCAGTTTCAAGATTTATCCCACACATATTATTATGTAGAATGTACATACATACATAAGAGGGCAAGTTAAATAAAAGCTTGTTCAATATTCTTTTGTTTGGTCTTTGAAAGACAATTGGACAATTAGCAGCTTCCTCGATTAAATTTGACGTAAATGTTTAAAAAGTTCTGTCAGAATAAAGTATGTAATTGTTTGATTTATCTTTTCGTAGATTATTTGCCCCACTAAAAGATCGACCCATAATTTGCTACGCCGTAGCAGGGGGTCTATTAGCTTTCTACGAAATCGACAGTTGCATGCTTCGTTTTGTCAAATTGCTATTCTAATTCATCAAAACTCGAAGCTACGGCACGAAGCTTGAAATGGCGGCTTTTGCGGCGGCCACCTCTATTCTAATGGGCAAAATGAACGAACGAAACATTAAATTTGACAGCATTTTTTCAAGAACCACTGTCAATTTGCACGGTAGCTACAAAGCTACCTTTTCATTTTTGTAATGTGTTTTTTCACCATATTTTGTCCATTTATCACTAAAATTTCGGTAGATTTATGATTGTTAAAATATTTTATACACGTAGCGTCCTAAATTATTGAAATTTACTCATAATATTTGAAGATCACTCTCCGTTTCATAATTTTCAGAAAAGCGGCTCTACCGCCATCTCTTAGCAAAGCCTACAACTAACAACTTCCCCCAGCTGACGACGAAGTTCTTATTTTTACCAAAACTTGGCGCTAAAACCGCTCTTTTTAGGGTTCCGTACCTCGAATGGAAAAAGGAACGCCTATAATATTAATTCTTAATTTCAGACACAAGATCCATTTTTGAGGTGATAAAAAAGGAAAGTTAAATAAAAATCATAATATATTAAATATAAAATTCAAGGTTCTAGGTTGAGTACTTAGTACGTCAGGTGGCAATATTCACCCTCCGTCTGTATGTAAGGGTCCGATAACATCAGACGGTCAGATGGGCTTACAATAGTGTCGTTTTTACACATGTCAACCTCTGGACGTTAATGACGCTATTCTCTTTCTTTGGATGGCATTGAAAGAGTCTACACGGGATAATATAGATTATAGAATCACTTGTGACAGCCGTTTACGTTTAAACTTAGCAAAGAGCTAGCGCAAATAAAGAGGAATATCCGAAAACCATAAATTATTTAAAGTTACATAGGTAATTACAAAAATTATTTTTTGATGTTCGCAATAAAACCTATACGTAAGCCTTTACAGTACTTCCCGTTGACCTAGAATCACGAAATTTGGCAAAAAGCAAGGTCTTACAGCACAAGGAAATGTATTTTTATCTTTAAGTAAAGAAAAATAACCGAAAACCGTTCATTTTAGCAAAATCACCAAAAAAAACGCAGTGTGTCTGTGTTAATTATTCGGCTCACAAATATATGTTTCCACTATAAATGTAAGCGGGTTAACTTTGAACCTAGTTTGTGTTGGAAGAACACCAACGCTTCATCCCTTAACAAGGGACTTCATTAGGGTAAATATAAGTTTGTTCGGAACCCTCGCACAAGTCCTACTCGTACTTGACTTGTTTTTATTTAATCTGTCCAAGGTTTCTATGCTCTCTGGTGGTTTCATTCACATGATCGTTCACGAAGGTACTTGAGTGTGCCCGGATCTCGCCCGAATGAAAAATGCCCACCCGACAGAGAAACAGAATAGCTATCGCTTGCGTGCGTCGGCCGCATGTCATCGGCATCGACAGTGTCGGTTGCGGAGAATTGTAATAGGGCCCCAGGTCCGTAGCATGCTACGTCGTAGCACACGTAGCTGGACGTAGCAAGCTCGTAGCACGGCGTAAATCTTTGCTGCGTGGCGCGGAGCGTGGAGACGGTTTAAAGAAATAAAAGATTAAATTTACACGTTTTAATATCTGCTTTGAAATTTGAATATATGACCGCGAAAATTGAAAGATTTAATACAGGTGTGTTCTGTAATAGCCTAAACCGGACTAAAATGACTGAGAGTACTGTAACATGAAAGGGACGATTACTTGTATAAAATAGTCTTACGATATCCGCGTGAGGTGTAACAGTGCGACGTGAGTTAATTTGTTTTCTTTCATGTTAACCGATACTAAGCAAAAAGTAGAACAATGCAATGAAATGTACGCGTCAATCAATTTATTGACTGAATATCTAGATGTTGGTATGACAAATTAATTAAATCTTGTTGTGTTTTGGAGATCAAAAAGATACAAGTAGGACACGCAGCAGCAGCAGGCGTAGCAGCTACGAACTTGCACAAAATATGGGGTATCACACCAATTTTTTTTATTGAACCTCGTTATTGACAAGGAAAATTACAATCAATAATAGAAATAAATTAGCGCTAGTATTGACTTTCAGTTGTAAATTCTAGCGTTAATTTATTTCTGTTATTTGATTGTAATTTTCTTCCAATTCAGCTATCTGAAGACTGTTGCAACGGTGCCATTTTAAAAGAAGTTGAAGTTGAAGACTGTTGCAAACAATCTACAGGTTGCTCAACTGATCTATATCAATAAAAAACATATAAATAATCACTTTTATTATAAATACGAAAGTTTGGATGTTTTCATACATGGCTATTTGGATGGACGTTTGTACCTCTTCACGCCAAAACTACTAAACAGATCGGGTTGAAATTTTGCATCCAGGTAATTCTAATCCTGGGTCGAGTTTTCCATTAGAAAACTGGCACACAAGCACAAAAATATTATTGTGCTTTGTTTTTTCCCGTGGAAAGAAACAGTCATCCAGTTCCCTTTACAGAGCTTGGCTTATTTTGTGGTGTGTGAAATGTGAAAGGGTATAAAATCAAATACAAATACTCGTAGTTGGTCCATTGTAATGAAAGGACGTTGTAAGAGTGATCTATTATTCGTGTCGGGCTAAAACCACACACATGTAGGTACCGGACCAATGTCCATGTTGTAAATAACACTGGATATTGAAATACTATATCAAATACCAGCTGCATTCTTACTACCCGTTGTTCTATTACCCGCTTTCCCGTAGGAATAAAGAATTTTCCCGCGGTAAAAAGTAGCCTATTTTCATAAGGAATAATGTGGGCTTTCAATGGTAAAAGATTTTTTCAAATCGGTCCAGAAGTTTCGGAGCCTATTCAATACAAACAAACAAACAAGCAATCAAATATTTCCTCTTTATAATATTAGTAAGGTATTAATATTAGTAAGGTATTAATATTAGTAAGGTATTAATATTAGTAAGTATAATATTAGTAAGTAAGTATGTAATTTTTTACGTAAATATTTATTTAGCACATAGAATTACAATAACAGAATAAAACGATTATAACTAGCATTTACAATAACATCTACTTTCTAAAAATCTATACCGTCGCCAGAAAGCAGAGTCCCCAAAATGCTGGCAGCATTGCCACTTTGAATGGCAATGCTAATTCGTGAGCGAAATAGAAACCAGCATTCCGATCACCTGTGGACTCTATGAGAAGCTTTGTGAGATCTATAATTATAATAATATAATTACCCCAGGACCCACGGACTTAGGGTTTCCACCCCAAACGGCTCAAATAGGTAACCTCCATCAATATTAGCGTATTTTTGCCATTTAAGAGACTCCGCTGAAATTATAAAGAAAAATCGGTTCATACTTTTTTAAAGTCAGTTTGCAGTATATTTTTATAATTAACTAGCTGAACACGCTGTGTCGCCCTCGATATAAATTGGATTTTGGTCGCAGTTTCATGGATTTTGATTTGTTTGCGCAGAACATTAATTATCTTTAAAATAATTAGTACCTTAGCTATCTGCAAGTGACCGTTCTACCAAAATCAGTCCAGTCGTTAATGATATTAGCCGGAACAAACAGGCAGAAAGGCAGACATAATTAAAAATAGATTTTTCGTTCATGAAAAATCCATTTTTATTTATTTTATTTGTATATTTTCATTAAAAGTAAAATATGTTACCTTTACGCTGCAAACAAACACTTCAATTTAATTTGTTTATACAGATATTACTGGCTTTGATTATCATTTCAGTCATATCTTCTGCAAATGCATAAGCACGTAAATATGACGTTTTGTATTCTCTATGCAAAAGCGTCTCTTTGCCGTGATGGTTCTCGAAATGAATATTTTCCTTCTCTCGGTTTATGCTATGAATTTTATATCAGTCGCTAATATGGCTCATGGTTGGTAGACATAACAGGATTTTCTCGAAGGCTGATGGTAAAATTTTTGTCATTTGATGGCTGTAGCTTGTGGCTAAAGAAGTTATTATTTTGTTTCAGAGCTATTTTTAAATTCTCAAAGTATATTTAACGCTGATATACTTTATTAACGAAAAAATTACAGCTAAATAATAAAAATTTTGAATTAGTAGGTATTTACTATTAAAACAGTTGAGCTAACTGCAGATTGTTGCAAACAATCTAGCTCCATTGATCCATATCAATAGCAATCGGAGGCACCCCAAAACGATGGTAATATTTTATAAATTGCACAAAATAGAGAATATAATTCTTTTACTTATATAAATTAACTTCGTTTGAACGTGTTGAGATTTTTAATGTAAGCTTTAAGGGTCCGGCGGAGGATGAGTTTCCCATACAAACGTAGTACCAAAATGATTTGTAATTTAAGAATATTATCACCATGGTTTACTATTATTTGTATTAGAATAGTATTTACTTAGGTTCCTGCCACAAGCTTTTTTCAAAATACTTATCTAGAAAAATACTAAGAAAACATTCATTCTTTGATGTAAAAATGCGATTCGGTATAATTTCATTTTAGAAAGGTATTTTGAAAAATAATTGTGTCAGGAACCTAGATAAATACTATTTTAATACAAATAATAGCAGACCATGGTGAAAGTATTCTTAAATTACAAATCATTTTGGTACTACGTTTGTATGGGAAATTGATCCTCCGCCGGACTCTTAACAGCTTCAAGTATACTGACATCAGTATACTTGAAGCCGCAGTATACTTAAACCGTCGATTACATAATCGACGGTCGATCTGATAACCTAATCAGCAGAAACTGATTAGAATTCTCCTCATAGTTACCGCAGTACGAAATTCTCGTTACACATACATATCCCAAACCTAATTATTGAGAATTGTTCTACCATACAAGTTTTCTCGTAACTG
This sequence comes from Eupithecia subfuscata, assembly GCA_963564075.1. NCBI lineage: Eukaryota > Metazoa > Arthropoda > Insecta > Lepidoptera > Geometridae > Eupithecia > Eupithecia subfuscata. The sequence continues at coordinate 15,071,393 of OY751100.1, read as the reverse complement.
TACTGTATAATAATAGGTTATCCAATTAGCAACACCCCGAGGCGAGGTTTGTAAGGTATGGAATAATGAATATGTTTCCTTGGCTGTAAAGATACCTTGAGATAAAACGAAATTAGTTCTTATGTATTTTAGGTGCCTATATTTCTTTCGTCTACCTTTTACGATGACCTCTATGGCGTGATCTGAGGTTTGAGATATTTATTTTATTTTCTCATAAGCATTTACAAATTTACTGATAGAGAAACTATAACTAAATTAATAAAAGTATGCCTTTCAGATTTCTAAATATAGGTTAATAGTAAAACCAGGGTATTATAATGGTATTTAAATTAATATTTACGTCGATTTAAGGTTGAAGTCCACTGCTGGACATAGGCCTCCCCTAATGAGCGCCATAGCGCCCTGTCTTCCATGTTCCATGATGTCCAGCAGTGGACTAATATAGGCTGATGATGATGATGATGATGAAGGTTGAAGTAGTAATTCATTGATTTTTAACAGTTTCCTAAATATTTGGATGGTGCTAAATAATAACAACATAGCATAGTGTCACTCAGTAGGCAAGCGACCCGATTGAAACACTAGAAGTAGAGCTCTGCTCCAGTGAGTCTCAGATAGACGTTCGCCCATAGACCTTTGACACAATTGTATTAACAGAAGTCGGCCCCAGGTCTATCTGAGACGCAGAAGATTGCAGGCTCGAATCCTGCCAAAGGACTAGGTCATTCTAGTGGGTACAAATATTGTCTGTAGTATTGTATTGTGTGGTGTGGTGTACAAATGTGATCTGTAAATATTTGTTACAGTATTTTGGTGTTTTCTATGTTTGTGTTTATACACAATAATTTGGCGTGTTTTAAAAAACTATAAAACGACTTCAAATTCTACTTCGAAATCTAGTTAAAATTAGAGTCTAATTTAGTTTGATAACACATGGATGAAACGACGAATGAAAGGCCTACATTGAAACACAAAATACGAAGTTTCGATAGACGAATCGCACGAATCGAACAACCTTACTGTTGAATGTCACGTCCGAAGCAACGCACGTTGCTAACGTGCGTTGCTTCGGACGTGATTCTAAATAACACCAGACCATTCAAAACTAAAAAAAAAAAACGAACGGATCGGTCATCCTTCGGTTTATGCGATCCGCCATCAGTCAACTTTGGAATTTGTTTTGTAGGTAGACCTCTTGTCTATGCCCGTTGCCATGGAAACTATTATTTTCCAGTCATTGTGAAAATTATCATGTGACAATGTTTTTCATCATCAATTCCTCAAGAGACAAACATTTGTGGGACCACCTAAAAATCAACCTATATAGGCACAACAACGAAATAATCATCAAATTCTAGTATGAATTGGCGAATATTTCAACAAAATTGTTGTAGCTAGTCGTGATTTTTCAAAAGTATTATGTTGTTTTTTAAGCTTTACAAGATAAATACCAATCCCCTGGGAATAGCATTCGTGATCACTCTCTATACAATAGTGAAAAAATCAGTAAAATCGGTAAACCACAGGCGGAGATATCAAGTTACATACATACATAATAAAAATAAACATTCAGACAAATTGAGAACCTCCTTCTATTTGAAGTCGTTTGAAAATACTCGGCTGACTCTCAGCTGAACTGCCGCCACTTTGATCATCTATCGTATGCAAAAAAGCCAACGACGACACAAACAAAAAATAAATATTTTGGTACTTGGCACTTAGTTCATCTTAGGTAATAACATTATCAGTTAGATTCTCGGTTTTAGAATCCAAGGTATTTTATGTCAACAAGGACATTTAAGTATAAAAACTTGTAAAGCGCCTTGCGGAAAAATTGGAGCAAAAATAATATTTTTCCAAAAGAATTTCAACCTTATTGGTCATTATATTGGTATCATATTGGTTACATTTCGTAATTCGTTTCCTTAATTTGAATAGATTCGTTCTAGAGAAATATTTAAAACGGTGTGGACCGTATTGGGCAATTTACCAAGGAGCGGCCTTATGTTATTATACACTGTGTAAAAAGCTTTGAATGTCCAGATTGATTTATTATTTATCTAAGTTGAAAGCTTTCACAGGAAAAACAATTTATTTACTTTATTGATGCCCCGGAAGCCCGTCACGGACACACGCTATTTTTTGCTGACACTCGTTTTCACCGTCGCTTTTTGCTGTCAGTGGCGGATATAAAGTTGAACGTACACTATTCCAAGTGTCCTAGACACGATGAGCCTTCGTAGTTTATAAGTATACAGGGTGTTTGGTGGATGGTCCGACAAAAAAAAAGACAGTTCAATCACCAATCCGCCTGCCAAGCGTGATGATTAAATTAAACCCACCTTGTTTGAAAGCCTTTTAGCTAAGTCACCTTTTAGTATGTCAAAAATGTTTGGTTAGGTTCTGTCAGTTTTGCTTTGCTTTGAGATTTTGTATGAATAAGTTTACCTGAACATAGGCCGTCTCCCCTAAAAAGTGTATTGGCTCTTATAATTACGGAGGTAATGCTATTACCCCCAGTTCAACGGTGAAACTCTTTTGCAGGGGCTGCAGCTGCCAACTTAGAGCCAGTAGGTACAAATTGAGCTTTGGCGTTGCGATTGGCGCTCAATGTCCGTGCAAACTCCAACACTTACAAGAATCACGCGTTTGGGTGTGTACGGACATGTGTTAAAACGCGCGCTACCATAGCGAGTGCTGCCAAAGGGGCAGCGACATAAACACTCGGCGTTTATGTCGCTGCCCCTTATAGTAGAATCAGCTCGTTTGTAGAATGGCTAGGCCGACGCTAACAAACCGAATGCTGTTTTGTTGGGAACAATTAATTGCTGTTCCCAACATATTAGCATTCGTTTGACACTCATGCTGAGACAGGGACCGTTTTGTAACTCTAACAAATTGTCTATGTTTTTTTGTTTTAAATTGTATGTCTGTGTTTGAGTTACAAATAAACGTTTCTATTTCTATTTCGTTTTGCTAGCCATTTTACAAAAGGGCTGATTCTACGAGCGACATGTTCGTTCAGTCTTATATCTAATTTATGATAGAGCCACCGATCAGCAGGCTCACATCATGTCGCAACGAATTATTGCGGCTCGTCAAAGGAGGTTTTAGGTTCTGGATGACTTGAATTAAGATAAGTATTATGGAGATTCGGCAGAATATGTATTAGGTATTTTGAATAAGACACGGGAAGGTGGTTAGATCTGCAGATTGGTTTTGGAATGTGGGGTTGGATAAGATTAGTTATCGACGTTAATAAAGGTCTTTATATTTTTTAATTTATAGCAAATCGATTTTACGCAATAGTTATTTTCTTGATAATTGGCAATGCGTATTTATTTGCATGTTAGATGTGAAATTCAAAAAGTTGTACGAGAATCGGTTCTTTTTCCTGCTTGTAGGTTAATTCGGTTTCACCCAAAGAAATTTAATAAAATAAATAAATAATAATGCTGGACAATCCACTATCATCTTCATCATCATGCAGCCCCGAGCTAAGCAGAGCTTGTGTTATGGGTACTAGATGACTGATATGTATAAACTTTACATAGATAGATATTTTTTATTATACATAGAATCGACCAGAACACCCGGAATAAATATTTGTTGATTGTAAAAACATTTGTCCCAAGGCGGGAATCGAACCCGCAACCTCTTGCGCCGCAGGCGGACCTTCGCCTGCCGCGCCACATCGGTCAACAAAAGTAAAGAACACTAAAGTCATTTACAACGGGATATTTACCATGATTTGAGTTTTGAGCTTTCCAATATGTCGGCACAGTTTCATGCGCCATGATCACGGAATAACTTATGGGCAACGATAAGCGTTAAATAAACAATCTATCGTTAGAAATCGTTGACAAATAGGACGTTGAAAATTTCACGACAGGTGCAGCTAAACGCTTAAATGTTGATGAGCCAATGTTTAAAACCGCTATGAAATGAGTTTATCTTGAGCATAAAGTTCTGAAAAAACTTCCCATCATACTTTTTCTGGGTTTCGGATACCATAGCTTGAAAAGAAAAATAATATTTAACATAATTGGATAATTCTTTAACTATTCGTTATGGGGCACCTTATTTGAGATTTCGTATAAAATGCAGGCAAATTGCGTTCTGCCTCAGTTTTTGATCTTACAGTTTCTTTCACTCTAAGAACAATACAAAAATCTCTCTAGAGCCATGAATTTCTCTCTGTGTTTCATTTTGTTCCTGGCTCTTGTGGCCTATGCTTCAGGTAAATTTTCCACTTATTCTGTACACCACTACTTCTGACGACCTCAGTGTCGCAGCCCCCGAAAGTCCGCCTGTAATGCAGGGGGTGGCGGGTACGATTCCCGCTACGGGACAAAAGTTTGAGCAATTTGCTGAAATTTCCGGGTCTGGGTATTTAATTATCATCATCATCAGTCCGTATCATTATCATCATCAGTCCGTATACGTCCACTGCTGAACAGAGGCCTCCCCCAAACGACGCCACGGATAGCAGTCCTGCCTGACCCGCCTCCATCAATCACACAGATATTTTATTTTATTTTCGAATTTTAGGAAAACTTACAGCTAGAAAATTACAAAATATAACTGCGGGCTATTTATAAAGTTTCCACTGTTAGCAAAATTCATTTAAGTTATACGTTATTTCAGTGGTAATGGACGACTAATAAAAGATCTTATTTAACTTATTTGATACACAAAAATAAACTAAAAATTAAAGACACATTGCACACACTTAAATAAATAAAGAAAGTACTTATTTAGTCTAAAGCTTAGTTTATGAAATGTCCGAAAATATACGATCGACTCCTTGCGACTGCTACAATGTCGTCAGTCCTTCGAGTGGAAGGTCTTCCCACATTCCGTTTCGCATTACATCGCGGTCGCTACTTGAGAACCTTTACTCTCCAACAGTTATCGGTTCTGCGAGAAATATGGCCTGCCCATCGCCACTTCAACCTGCTTATTCTTAGAGCTATGTCGTTTACTGTGGTTCTTCTAAGGATTTCCGTATTCCGGATTCTATCGCGTAGAGAAACTCCAAGCACGAGGCCTATAGTCACCAACCTCGTCTCGGATCCGTAAGTCATCCATTACTGGTAACACACATTCTTTGGTCTTGACGCTCTGTGGTATTTGTGACGAGAAGATGCTGCGATCTTGTATACTTGTGTAACACAAGCTCGCATAACTTAGGGCTAGATGTTGCTGCGTGGATTGTCCATCATTATTTATTTACGAAGTTTCTTAAACGATACCTATCCCAGTTGAATTTGTTGGTTATGCCCTTTATCGATATTGAATTTTCCTAGTTGGACCATTGGCCTAGGTAGACGTAATGATCAACAACTTCGATAACATCGTTCCCAACATAGACCGGTAAGGGTACATTGGCATTACACATGATAAATGTCTTACCAATGATCGTCTGTAGACCCACCTGTCGGGAAACGGTGTTGAGGTCTCGGTGCATCTTACTGAAAAAAAAAAATATCTCGATGGTTCGGTAGAGGACTCTGAGCTAACGCCCGCGGACTGGACTTTTCTGCATCGCGACCGAAGTACGCCGTGTGGTAGCGTTTTGCTTACAGTGAGGCCGCCTATTATCCTGCTTCGGCAACGAGATCGCGAAACTGACTGTTTAGATGATTTATGGGCGAGTTTCACTTGTTCCGGTTATTCCTACAATGTGTGTTTTTTTATGTCAAACCTAGGGCTACTGACCAGGATTGATTTCCGATGAAAACACAGTAAACAGGGCCCAGAGTTCGGTTTGATGGTTTGTTCTCATAACAACACATACTTTATGAAACTATTGGTTAACTGTTATAATTACTTACGATAAGTACCCAGCTCCGGTAGCCGCTCTGCAAGGTGCTAATTTTTTTAAATGAAACGTAATGTAAAGGTTTTAAACGAACCCGCTAACGCCACTGACACAAGCTGATGTGTTCTTCATTATGATTCTAGCAACAACGTGCCAAGTGGATACAGACTGCGCAGGCCCATGCAACAGCGTCTGCAGCGGGGCTTCCCGCGCCTGGTGCAGGGAATCGATCTGCTGGTGCGCCCTTCCCTAGAACGGTGTTGAGCAACACCTGATGTTAGGAATCAACCTGTAAAACTTAACAAAGCCTGTAAAGTACCAAATTTCTGGTTGATTCATGCATTAAATTGATGGAATTTATTTGTTGTTTTATCTTTATACCTGTAGGTACTGTTTGCAATGACAGCAACTTATTAGAGGTAACACAAAATAATACACAATAGAAAACAAAGTACTTAAAACTAAAACTAAGTGCAGTTTAATTTGAGGTAGCCACGACATACGCAAACAACAAGGCAACTACCTATAGAAACTCTAATTTTCAATATTGTAAATACATTTTACTTTAGAGTAGAAGGTTTGATGATGCAGTGTAAACTCCATTCATGTCTAGCCGGTCAATTCAGAATTTTATTTGTGAGTTTATCACTAATATTATTTTTCCCTTATTGGCTGTTTAGATAACTTGTAAAACCTGGCGCGATCCCCTTTTGTTTTTGGTATACTTCATTGCAAACGAAATGGTTTTATTATTTTTGTGCAGGTTTTTAGATGTTATATTTCGTCTACGGAAAATTTGACTAAAACAATTCGAATTGTTACTAGTTGAAATGTTTTTAGTCGAATTATGTTTAGTCGAATTGTTTTAGTCGACTTGTTTTAGACGAATTGTTTTAGACGAACTTTCCGCAAAGCGTTATATTTATGTCATCTACAAATTTGCCAAACATTAAAGAGAACTTTGATCAGAAACGGACCAATCACAGATCTGTAGGTAGGTACCTAATTGACACAGTGCGTTCGCATAGTAAAGTGTCGCTTGAGTGTTGTTTGTGAATAGAATGGCCATGACAAGCCTAGTGAGAAATGCCTTATTTAGCACGGTGTTGCTTGCTACCTACATAAGTATGTTGTTGAAAAGTGAATTTCAAGCAAAACCACCGTCATTTTATGTTCCCAGTTATGCGTTTAATCAGATAGTAAGCATGCTTTGAATGACATGGTTTTTCCTACTATTATTATATTAGGTACTTATGTTATGTGATCCGCACGCAATCAAAATGGGTCGCGGAACCTTGTCAAAATGAATATTTTACGACACAATTCTAAACACGCAGGCTACTACAATCTTTGTCACAAACTATCCTCACGTTGTCAAAGTAGGATGGAGCATTGTCATAGTAAATGTTCGACCGCATTGGTTTCCTTTCGAAATGGTTCTATATACTATTCTGAATGCGTGCAGACTATACATCCAAGTACAGTCGACTGAACATAGTGCTTTCTAGATAACAACATCTTTTCACAACAAAGGAAACTCTCTTACGCGTAACATCTAATTTATTTTTACTTCTTCCGAAACCCATTAAACCGCCAAACGTGAGGTATACGAATAAACACAACGAGGCCAATTTCCCTTTATTATGAGCCGTAAAAGTTCTCGGCCATTTTCACAAAATGACTCTCATATTAAACAATTATTGATGTCAAGGTCAGATGTAACGAGAACGACCCTTGAAAAGACGTTACACAATAAAATTGCTCACAAAAAATATGAATACCTAATCTGCACGTTATCTGAATAGAACCATTTCGACCTGAAACAAAAACGGTCGGATATTTCTTCTTATTGGTGAGTTTTGCTCTATTTGTCACAATTCTGCCAGGTGCCAATTCAGACGTCGCCAAAACTAAACGTAACTAATTCGACAGCACTTAAATAATGTTGGCATCCCTGTCATAAAGATCGGAATAGAAAGGATGCCATAATTTTTAGTGCTGTAAAATTAGTTTAGTTTAGGTGACATCTGAATTGACAGCAATGTCCGAAGCTATATGTCTTTTAACTAAACCTTTTTAAAGCATGGTGTTAAAGAATTACAAGTGGTCATGCCATTTAACAACGAACGCGCGGAATGTAGATATGAGAAATTTGACGTAAAATATTTACAAAGACAAGATTCCTTCCCATTCTGATTGCGCGGATTAAACTACCTGTATCGTCATCGCAGTATTAACATATTAAAAATTATAATTGTAGGTATTTATTGGGAAGTATAACATCCGTTTTGTTCCCCAAAACCAATTATGCATTCTAAATCACCGTTTTTATCGACTGAAGACAAGTGATTTATAATACCCTATCGGTTTTGGGGAACAAAACGGATGTTAGACTTCCCAATAAATACCTACTTATAATTCTAGCGCCAACTCGTATTCGAATCGATTCAAGCAGTGTTTTAACTCGTAAGACAAGTGATTTATAATACCCTATCGGTTTTGGGGAACAAAACGGATGTTAGACTTCCCAATAAATACCTACTTATAATTCTAGCGCCAACTCGTATTCGAATCGATTCAAGCAGTGTTTTAACTCGTAAGACAAGTGATTTATAATACCCTATAGGTTTTGGGGAACAAAACGGATGTTAGACTTCCCAATAAATACCTACTTATAATTCTAGCGCCAACTCGTATTCGAATCGATTCAAGCAGTGTTTTATCTCGTCATGATCTATTTTTGAATTGCAACCAATAGGTAGCATTTTCTCCATCGTATTCTTCATTGCTGAAGGTCGTGCCCGCCCTGGAAAGCTTTTACGGAGAAACCGATGAACCGCTTCCACACTTAAGTTTGTTACCATCTCTGATAGCATGGCATGTCGATTTGAGGGCAGTGCATGCGAATGCATTTTGTTGAATTTCATCAGGGAGGGTTTTGCGACGGGGTGTCTTTGGCCTGTCTTAGGGTTGCAGGCAATGTGAGTCCCGTTATTGCCTTAATTAGGTCAGACCAGTGGGTTTGGTGAGCGTTCTCTTGGTCTTTTTCCCTCTATCCTGCCTAGTACAGTTTTTCGAGGTATATCTTATGGTTGCCTTCGGGCGATATGGCCAAAATAACCGAGGACTCTACTGATATACTTTGCAAAGTAAAAGTCCTTAACAATAAATATGATTTAAAAAAAACTGAGGACTTTTTGATAGCAGCTTCAGGCAATAAAGCTGTTTTTTTTTTACTGATGATGGTCAAGCGCTTGGCCACCAACTCACTTAAAGTAAGTGAAAATGTGGCCTAAGATGGAGCACGCTTTCCCAGAAGGAAATTATTTACCCTGGCCAAAATTGTACTCAAATGGAAGATTGTACAAAAACAGACACAGGAAACTCATTCCACTCTTTGGCCGTGCTTATTATAAACTAGTTTCTTCCCGCGGCTTCGCACGCGTTCTTTCAATGGAATCGTTTGAAGGGTATTTTTGTCCCATGGGAACTGTTTTGTGGGATAAAAAGTAGCCTATGTTTTATTCCAGGCCTAAAACTACCTGTATGCAAAATTTCAGCCCGATCTGTTTAGTAGTTTTGGCGTGAAGAGGTAACAAACATCCATCCATCCATACATCCAAACTTTCGCATTTATAATATGAGTTTGATGTGAAGTAGAGCACAATTTTTTGGTTCAACATGTATGTCGACCAGATACGGGTGGTATTTTTCTGATGAATCCGACGGCTCCTCGTCGTTATAGAAAGAGCATATGATCAACCATAGAGGGAGCCACTTGTCGTATTGTTAACCCATCAGCGCCGGCTAACGAGACATGTGCATTATTGTGCATGCTCAAAGAAATCAAAATAACTTTCCTTTATTAAAATTAATTAAAGATCTATCGCTTTACATGCCTATGAAAAAATATTCAAGTCTTGTGATAGACGTATCGACTGTGAATTGTGTTGACCAATATCAACGCTGTTCCCCTGGATGGAAGCCATTCGCCAGAGACCAAGTCCAAGAGAATCAATTTTGTCTGTATCTATTCATAAGTAAGTCAATAAGTAGTAGAGTATAACTTAATAGTCGCTGCGGTGACAGTCGAATACCTACATACCTACATATTTCAATTCAATTTAAAATTTCTTTATTAAAACATCAGAGTTTCAACGTATAAGCTAGTGTAATTTTTTAATCCCAGCTCTACAAACTATGTCATACGCCATATTTAATTTTTTGAAACCAGAACGCTGGAGTACGTTGAGAACAATTTTATATTCACTTGGAGTAAAATGAAACTTATTTTATAACGTATTGTTTTTCGTGGAGCAGTTTGGGACATAATCATGGAGTACTTTGGGAATAAGCCTCAATTATGTCGATTAGCCAGCATTTTACTTGAACAAAAAAATTTATAGCAATGATATTAATATAAATAACAAGGCGAATTTAATACACGGCAATGGCGTTGGCAATAGGTATGGTTTTACAAATCTTATGTAAGCTTTAGAGTTAGTGATTACATTTTATGTTGGTTTAAATTACACAAAAGTGGTTTATTGTCAGATTTAAATAACATTTGGAAAGGCACTAAAGAAACATGTGCCCCATATTGTGAAGATTTCTTAGCGGTCAGTGTTTTAGCAAATATTTCAAGTTACAAATAACCTTTGGGTACGGAAGACTTTCCATAGCCAAAGGGTGCTTGCGGGGCTCTTATTACTAAGCCCACGCCTTCTGTCTATCTGTCTGTCCATCGGTCACATCACAGGCCTCTCTCTTTACGGTGCTTTATGGCTCGATTTACGTTGCGCACGTCCGGTAATTTTGAAGCATTTGGTTTTTGTCGAATTTAAGCCGAAAATCTCTTTAAAGTGCTCTGAAGGTACATTAATAGTAGTATTAGTTTTGACATGGGTTCACAGAAAATAATTTACGATTTGCGGGAAATTACTGTTCCGGTGTTTTAGTTCCAAGAAAATTAGAAAAGATTTAAACATTAAAAAGATATTATTCAACGTGGATCGAACGCCCTTAAGTGTAGTTATGTAGAATCCAACGATTCACAGTACTTGTTTATACACTTAAACTGTACAATAATTACCTAGCTACTAAAAAAAATTATGTTTAACTTTACGACTTGGCCCATAATGCACGTCCTGTAAAATTTTTCAATCGTTATGACCGTGTTAACCGATTTTATGCAGTTTCCTATAGCTATGGAATGTATAAAATGTCAGTACTTAAGACAGTTCTCAAAATAGGGTTTCCAGTTTTGTTCCCGATTCAGTCGTAACTGGGTTAGCACTTGCTAGCTTGCAAATGTTTATGCAAACAGCCTATAGATAAGCTGTACCGTCCGGCCCTGTAGTTTACGAGTCTGTAACTTTTAGTTTGGCTCGGTAGGGACGTTTCAAGTAAGTGCACGTTCACGCAAAAGGTCCGTATTTACAAGACTGTCTCGGTATTGTATTGTATTTGTATTTATTTAAAAGTATTTAAGAAAAAAGTTGCACACATTCACGTATGCGCGGCGGCGCTTTCCGAAAATCCTCACAAACAATGTCTTTTTGTTTTTCTGACACGGGTCATTAATGACAATGACATTTAAAATTGTAGTTAATTTTATTTTCGATTGTACGACATACATAATATTCTATACGTCGTTCGATTTCTCCTTGAGAGGATTTTTATTCTAATTTCAACGACACTTTAAACCATATAAAGTTTGTCTAGTGTCGACAGTTACAGCGAGTTGCTACACACTTGCATGAAGTTATAGATAAACCTAAGTATCATAAACATACTAAGTCTAAGTACCTACCTAACATTATCAGCGATTGAAAAAAAATATTACCTACAGCTAAAAACCAAAGCAACAATGCACAGTTTAGGTATCTACTAGTCACACTACCACTAGGCTATTTTATCGTAAGGTAGATTTAAATAACTGCATAAGGGTTTAACAGTATAGGATGACTAGCGATCGCTGTGATATACATTTATGAAGATCGTATTATTTTATAGATATTTAACAGTATATTATCTTTTACAAAGTAACTAGGTATCTATACATTTAAAGTCAGAATTTTACTATAAATTATCTAAGAGGTGTTTTTTGTATTTACGTGTATAGTTTTTTGTGTTAATTTCTTCTAATAGTTAGGTATTTATGCGAAATTTAATCTGGTCACACTGACAGCACTGTTTTTCTAAGTGCACATTCAGACGGAAGGTCTGTATTTGCAGGACCGATTTTAGCGGATTCGTCTCTACTAGAAGTACCATTTAGTTGTGTTAACAGGAGGTCTACTTTGGTAAGCGAACGAAGTAGATGGATGACGTGGGATCCCACAAAACGAAGGACGGCCGATCCGTTCTCTCGATAACCTTACTATGAAAATGATTTTACAATTATTTCATAAAGATCCGAAACGAAAAGTGTCAGTTAGTGACGCGCCCGAAGCAACTTGGTGGTAAGGTTGTTCCTTTCGTGCGATCGACGTTATCCGTCAACCTCAATCGTTTTTCAAAGCAGGTAGAACTCCAGGATTTTAAATACTGTCGTGAGTGAGAGACTGAGGCTGACGGACAAACCGAATTACGGTTTATGTTAGCTGTAGATAAAATAAGTTAATAATAATATTATTAACTCTCTTATATTTATTTTACATATTATGTAAAATAAATAAGAGAAAAACAAATGAGTGCTAACTCGCTCCTACAACATACGCTTTCACCGAAACAAAACGTACTTCGTAAAAACGACCTGTAAAACGGACGGCTGTATTTTTAACAACAACCCAAATGAGTCCTACTTAAGGCACTAACCCGACCCAAATCACGCCACCATCTACACTTGCGAGCTTTAAAATGGAATCGCTTCATCGCGAGTTGACCAAAACAATTTTTTTACAATTTATGTACAATGAACTATAGATTGTGGTATATCATTTGAAAGGTAATTTTGTTACCTTTCGAGTGATATCAAGAAGATTTAAAATTAATTAAATTGGCTACCTAAATTTTGGGAATTATTGCAATAGGTCGAAGTTGCATCTATCGGCTTCTATCGGCGCCGGAGCTGGATGAGCTGGATTTCTCAATCGTATCCGTCGTGCTCGTCCCACATATGCCAGATTGGGTTCAAGTCAGGAATAAGGGCTGGCCAGTCTAGTGTGGGAATGCCGACATGAAAGACGTCTGTCGGTACTGTCTAGTCACTGCTGCGGTGTGGCAGCGGACATTATCGTGCATTACTATTATTTATTATTATTATATTAAATCAAAATTTATCGTCGCCAATAAATCCTGCGTAAGGGAAAACATAACTTAACTCATAGTTCACTGCAAAGAAATTGTAAAAATTAGTCTTGAACAACCCTTGAAGCGATTCCAGTTTAAAGCTCGCGAGTGTATTTTATCTTATTATTAGGTATGTTATACGAAGAAATTTTCAAAAAATCGATTTTGCCGTTAGTGATACGTATATTTAATGCCTCTGTAAAAGTTTTATTTTGTGTAGTGTAGGTAGAGGTACGAAGTTGCTCTTTTTGGCCAAGATGGTGAGCAAAAAGTGCAAATTCGCTTCTCTGCCTACAATAGTGTATGTATAGACAAAATAAAACTCTTACACAGGCATTAACAATAAGCTAATGATAGGTAATCAATCACAAACAAGAAAATCGATTTTTGAAAATTCCTTCGCTTACCATAAGATACAAGACAACATTTATATTTTAAAAAACCTGCTGACGTTTTTTGGATGAACAGATTTTCATGAAACATGGATAGAACACTGTGTTCACACGCGTGTTCTTAGCCTTATGTTTCATGAAAATTTGTTAAGCCAATAAACGTCTTCGGTTTTTAAATTTTTTAATTTGGTCTTGTATTTAATTCAGACTTATAAAATAAATGAAAACTGCCCGTTATTAGCACTTCAAAATAGCGAGGCTCTTGAGACAGAAGTAATGAAATTTTGGACAAACTTAGATGTATTCAAGAGTTATTCAATAGAGCGATTTCCTAAGCAAAAGCACCTCATGATAATGAATATTATTGTTGACTGGTGTTTTCAACCGACTCCGAAGAAGAAGGTTTGTGATTCTTACCCCAGAAATCCGTCACTTATTGGATTTTTATAACATTCATATCAAAAATATTTGGTAATATTTATTTTTTATTTTTATCCTAATATTTAAAAATGGTTTGCCACAAAGTAACGCCTGAATCTATTATTTATATTGGATTTATTTTATATGATGTTTTTATTCATACTGTAGTTTTTAGAAACTTAATAGAAGTCCGTGTTTTGTTAATATTTTTATTCAAATTTTTTATTCATATTCTGGTTTTAAGAAACGTATTAGAAGTCCGTCTTATCTCTTTGTTAAAAATTTAATAATTAACATTGTTACTTTGAATAAATCCTGTCTGCATTACTATGAAATTGCTAAAAATACAATTAAAAGAATTCTCTTTCCAACAAAGCCATTCGAGCTGTTTCAAGAAAGTCAAATAATTTCCTTCCGTGCTGCCATAATTAAAGCGTTCATTTGATTAATTAATGTTAATTGCTACCGAACTTCCGGTAAAAGAAAATTACTTCAATTTAAAAAATAGTAGAGTCTTTTCTTTACAACAATTTACACGCGATACACAATGCATTAATCTAAAAGTACTGTAGGTTTTTTTGATTGGATAGATATTATTATTAGGGATGAAATCATTAAACTGGACATTCTACAGCGCAGGTACAGTCACCGCCAAAAATCGCTGAGCAGATGACGACTTCAAAACTCCGTGTACCCTCAAAGCAACAGAACCACTAAACCACATCATTCCTTAAGCCGCTAACCGCCGAGTACTCAAACGCAACTCAGGTTTAAGCACGTCGTTGAAAGTGATAAATTTTTGTCAGATCTTCATTGAAAACTGTCAAAAATCGCGACTTGAGATGTGTTCAAACGTATGTGTGTTTGAGTATTCGGGCGTAAGCTCGCAAAACAGAAGTACTTTTGAATTCATCTTTAGATTATAATGGGGTTAGCAACGCAAAAACAAAAAAGATACGAATAAAATTGGATTAAAATAGAAGAGGAAGTAGAGTAGGTGGTCATCTCATCCACGCAAACTCATCCACTGTAATTGTTATCATTAAAAAAACAGAAGAACTGTAGAAAAGGTGGTTTTTCTTTTCTTATTTCACGAGAGGATTGGCCGCTTCCATTTGCTTTATAACTTGTTCTGTTGTTTTGTTTTATTAAGGAATAATATGGCTTAGCAGTTTCTGTTGCTTTTTGTGTTCACGGGGTTTTCACGGAGTCTAAGAAATCAAATAATATCGCAAAAATTTTCGACTTTGACGTGACTTGAACCCGCATACTTCCCTCAGTAAGGAAAAATGCTAACCAACTACACTACGAGGTCAAGTGACGTGATTTCTTAGAAATTACCCTGAGTATGAGGACTTACGCACTATAATGACAAAAAACCGTTTGGAGTCTTCTCATGTTCAACACTTTTTGGCGGTGACTGTACGTACTTGTTACCCCAGGACAAAGGCCGTTTTGACGGTCAAATTTTACTGTCTCTACACTACAGTCAAAGATGTAGGAATTCTAGGGTAATTTTTTTTCATTGGTTAGAACAGACGAACATGACTTAGCCAAAATGTAACTGATGGATTTCACAGTTCTGTGAGTCATGGTTACTGTAAATTTAATTTAATTTACTGGGCTACGGCCTGTAACGCTACGTAGACCCGTTTTCTTCAAACGAATAGGAGCAAAAAAGGGTCAAAAAGCCAGTCAAGGCAGCAAATTGTTATCTGGACGATTTACACAGAAATCAGGTTAACTATTTGGGTTTTGGTTTTGAAGAGTTTCTATTCGTCAAAATTGCAAGTGAGTATTAAAAACAGGTAGACACCATTTTAAATTATGTTTATTAGTCCTTCATATTCCAAAAATAATGAAATACGTCGAGATTTACGTGAGGACTTGAGGATAACCTGCAAGCAACTTTTTATCCCAGACAATCGAATGCCAAGCTGCGGTCCAAAGCTGGTAGCAAATGAATAATAATACCGGCAGTTTTTTTAATAAAAAAAACAAATAGTAAATACACAGTCAAACAATTAATAAAATGGTCCACTGAAATTATTACCACGACCTCTGTGGCGCGATGGGCGAAGGTCCGCCTGCGACGCAGGAGGTTGCGGGTTCGATTCCCGCCTCGGGACAAATATTTGTACGATCTGCAGATATTTGTTCAGGGTGTTCTGGTCGTTTTCTATATATAATAAAAAAAATATCTATCTATGTACTCGTATATTATTGCAGAGCTTGTGTTATGGGTACTAGATAACTGATATACATAGTTATCTAGTACCCATAACACAAGCTCTGCTTACCGTGGGGCTAGATAATGCTGTGTGAATTGTCCAGCATTATTTATTTATTTATTTTATTTATTTATTATAACAGGAAAAAATTAAGGAATCATACATAGATTAGTGCAACAATTATTCTATTGAGGTAAGGTTTACCTTCAACCTCAAAAACCCTTCCACACCGAGTAGAAGGTTTGCTTGATAAGCCACTTTTTCGTTTTTAGAGTCCTGTTTTCACCGTAAACTCAACCTAATTGGTTGATTTATTTCTTTGACGGGCTTTATTTAGCGAAGTGGGCTGGAACTCGGATATAAACTGTATTGGCTGAGGCAGTAGAAGGAAATTTGCTGTTTTCTTTCGTGGAATGTAGTCCCCTGACCTTTTTGGGACGTGCTTCGTACGACCCTTTTTATTGTTCGTTTGGAACATCTGTGCTGATTGAGAGCTATGATGCAGTGTTTTCTGAGTAAAGGAAAGATGAGGCGATATTAATTTCAGGATAATCTTTTTCTTTTGAAGTAATGAGTTTTGCTGATGGTTTTTTCATTTCTTGGACATATTTAAAGTTATTATGCAAATATGGAAGTATTCGTATATATACTACTAGCTGCGCCCCGCGGCTTCGCCCCTGTGGAAATTTATGTTTCCAACTTTCTTTTTTCAATTTTTTCTTTCATAAAAACCTTCTCCTGACAATAACAAACACAACAAAGAAAGAATTAGCGAAATCGGTCCAGCCGTTCACGCGTGATGCCGTGACCAAGGAAAACGGGTTTAATTTTTATATTTATACGAAACGGGTTTCATTTTTATATATAAGATAGAAGATACTTAAATAATATCGAAGTAGGTATTACAAAATATATTATTATTATGTATTTACATAAGTAAATACTGACAGGGACTATACAATACAGGGTATTTTAGCTCTCCTTAGTTTATAGAGGAATGGAATTCGCTGAAGGACTCTATTGACATTTTCAAATAATTTTGAATTGAATTATTAGTTACAATTGTTGTGTATAACGTTCAGAGATAGGTAATGTAATATGATATGGACTAAAAATATAATTTCTGCAAATAGGCTAAGGTCGTCTAAATTATGAAATTAAAAAAATTTTTAGTGGCCCCCCACTGGGGGTTAGGTTTATTTCCAATTAGCTTCAACGGTTTTACACACTACTGTTTTTTAAAGTTCTTTATTTAACATAAAAGTTGTACATGCGTAGATTACAAACACTGTTTAGAACCTAACTAAGTACAAGACCAAATTAGTAATTAACTTAATAGGACGCCTTTAAAAGTTTTTTTAAAGGCGTCCTTAGCCTGATGAATTATTACATACTATAACAGGATTAAAGAGGTTTAATCCTGTCTCGGGATACCATTTATATTCTTGACAAACATTATAAACCGCAGTCTAATGGATATTAGGATAATCAGAAAATTGATTGAATGTATCTAATAGAAATCGGTCTAAAAGCTTTGCTTGCTACATATACTTTATACCATTTACATTCTTGTCAAACTTTAGGAGGTAAAGGGTTAAAGGTAAACGTATTCACGTTCATAGAAGCGGGACAAAGCATACGTTTTTGGAACGGCGTAAGGGCAAAAATCTAGGTTTTGGTTATTAACAAGAAAACTACGCAACTTATGAAGGAACTGGTTTAAGGAACCAAATCACACTAATATTATAAATACGAAAGTTTGGATGGATAGATGGATGGATGGATGTTTGTTACCTCTTCACGCCGAAACTACTGAACGGATCGGGCTGAAATTTTGTATATAGGTAATTCCAATTCTGGAATCAAACATAGGCTACTTTTTGTCCCATAAATCAGTTCCCATGGGATAGATCCCTATACAATTACATTTAAAGAATGAAATAGTCAGGTAAGTACACAATAAAATAACAACAAATTAAAAAAAAAATACGCAATGTACCTACCTATGAGTTCAGGATGCTATTTCCATCCACCGTTTGTATACATCTGTCAAAGTTAAAAACCGCTTAGCTTATGAATATGGCATGAATAATTAAGAGGTAGATATAGTAGAAGTAGTATTTAATAATGTCCTCCTAGCCGAATTTCGACCACGGCGGTCAATCTCATCGGAGACTAGCTACAGGTGTAATCTAATGGATATTAGGATAATCCGAAAATTGATTAAATGTATCTAATAGAAATCGGCATAAAAAGCTTATATTAGGCCGTTTTCTGATTAATTGGTAAGATTTCGGTTCGACATCAGCACGCTCGGTATACGGGGCACCGAAATCTTACTGACGAATCAGAAAACGGCCTTAGCTTGCGATCTTCATAATCAAAAAAAAAGTAAACATTATATGGATAATATATAACAATATATGGAAAAAATGATAAAACAAACCGATTTTCTAACTCCAATTCAATGTTAACGTTTGCAGAGATTGTATTGATCTAAAATCGCTTAGAATTGCGTTGCAGTAGCTAATAGCAATCGCATTGTGGCTACAGTAAGTGCGATTGCTACGAAGCGCTTTCAAGCGCTTTCCAATTTTGCTTTCAGAGACTGGTTTAAATAGAATTAAAGCTCTTAGAAGTTGTTAGACGTGGTAGAGCGTAAATTTAACTAGTCCATATTTGATCGTTGGATGTGGAGCATAATGATTAATTGTGTATTTCAAATGAAAAACATGTTTATTACTCGCATAAAATACATTCTATTTAATAGATTGTTTCGGAGCTTAGGTAGCCCATGTAAAAATACACTAGGTACTACAAATACCAACAATACAAAATACTCATCATCATCATCTGAACTGAAAGACCTAACTGAAAACTTGTTTAATTATTTGGTAAATATAAGTAGACCATTTTTCGAAATAAAATTGTATATATTTCTAAATGGAAAAATGGAACCAGATAGTTCCTAACCCGTCACATGCCAGATCCAATAACCCATTCAGTAACAGCCAGCAGTTTTCTCCAGATATGCTACTATTAGAGTATTATTAAATTCAATAGCGACATAAAAACAACTAACTACGTAATAACCATGACTGAGGGACTCTGATAAACGATTACTACGGTATATTTAGTTTCTTATTGCTCTGATTAAGAAGTTAGTATTTCTGGATTGGTTGTGTTCTACGAAAGATGATTTCTCATTGTTATGTAGTCGCTGGTAGGAATGAAATGGGAATGGTAGAACAAGTTTTAATCTTGAAAATGTTTCGTCAAAATAAATACGAGAAATAAATAAAGATTTGACGACCTCAGTGATGCAGCGGACGAAAGTCTGCCTGCGACGCAAGATTCAATTCCCGCCTCGGGACAAATATTTGCAGGATCTGCAGATATTTGTTCCAGGTGTTCTGGTTATTTTCCATGTATAATAGAAAAATCTATCCATGTAGTGTATCGTATTAAATACCTACATCAGTTATCTGTAACCCATAACACAAGTTCCACTTACTTTGGGGCTCGATGATGCTGTGTAGATTGTCCAGCATTATAAATATCATACATGACTCGAAAGCCAGTAAAAGAAAAATTTATTCAAAGATGAGAACGATATTTGCTTACTTTATGAATTCTCAGACCAGTTAAATAGATCAAACGAAGAAAAATATATAGAGCAACTAATAAAAATAAAACAGCAAGCTAATATAAATGAAAGAAATAAAATAATGCTTTATCGGTTCTTAGAAAACTGCAGTTTATTAATCCATGCCTATTTCGCTCTCCAACAGGATTCCTCATATGAGGAGTGTATTGGTATTTCCCTCTTCAAATAAACTGAACAAATAATCTTTGTGTCTCTGTTCACCCTCCATTGATTCCTTTTTCGTAACGATCACGACGGAAACGGAAACACGTAGAATTATTGTGAAATGGCGAATAAAGAGAAGTGGCATTTTACAATAAACTATTAGTTTCTATTGTGACGTTATTCTAGGAGCTGTGAAACTAGTGTAATAAAATAACTATAATTTATCAACTATAAAGTACCTACTACCTAATGTCACTTTTAATTTGGTACCATTGCGTACTTACATACATTACCTGACGTAAAAAAAGCTCCCAAAACCAAACAAGCATAATCAATTCCCTTAAAATATTTTACCGTACTGGTATTTTCAAACAAAGCATGAATCTTTCTGTTTATATACCTACCACAAAACTTCATAACTTACGCTCACCAAGAATTTAATATTCCCAGAATTAAAATTAACATTTTCATATTGAGCGTAACAAAGTTACTGAGAACCGACACAAGCGATTCGGCAGGAATTATTGGCCCCGTCGGCATTCCCGCGGAAGCTCGCAGGCGAGCGATGTGTGAAGCCAACACGATAAATTTTACACAATATTGATACAGCTGGTTTATAATTAAAGTTGGTAATACTTTATTCACAAAGAAAAATATACTAGTACCTATTTACAATTGACACAATTGAGCTAACTGCAGACTATTACAGGTAGCTTAACTGATCCATATCAATACCAGTCGGAAGCGTCCCCAAGACGCTGGCTGCATTGCCACGCTTTATGGCAATGCTGATGCGCTGTGCCAGATACTCACTAGCTCTCGGGTCACGCGTCGCTTCGACCGTTTATCATTAAATGGTTTTGAAAATGGCTAGAATCGACTCCAAATTCCTTAATGGACTAAGGGACTCATACTTATCGCTCAATAAAATATTTATACCCATGTGGTCATTTAGAGGATTGACATTCTCAAATCAATAGCTTTCTTTGTTTCCATTATGAATGTAAGCGGGTTAACTACGAACCTAGTTTGTGTTGGAAGAACACCAACGTTTCATCCCTTTTTTTGTTTCTTGACAATATTATGGTCGTTTGGACGTCATAGTGGCGTTATATACAGGAGTCATTACTTGTCTGGGGTTTTAGAGCGAAATTTAAATTGCATTTCTAAAAGTAGTTTTTTGCAGAAATATGGTTTATTATGTATTCAGTAGGTACATGTTTAAAATCATTTCTCCCACGAGCACGGAGTAATCGGCGAACAAACACATAGAACGTCCTCCTTTCTTGATTAAAAACAGGTTAAAAGCTTGTTTAGACCCCTTCGGCCGCGTACGAAACTGGAGGTTCGTAACCAGTTGCGATTAAAAACTTTTTTGTACTTGTACGAAACCAGTTGCGAATAAATACTTTTTTGTACTTTTACGAAACCGCGGTTAACTTTTCGTAACTGGTGACGAGCAAAGAATTTGTACCTACGCGGTATTTGCTACCCAGAACGGAAGCGTGTGATAGATTTATGGCCTTTACCTACCTATAAAGTGATCTTATTTCGATAGAATCATGGAATACCTACCTTACAATGCAAACTCACAATTTAGGAATTGGAAATAATGAAATCAGAAGTCAGAAATCAATAACTTTATTCCTTTAGGCTCACAAGATAAACACATAGACAAGTCTACCCATCAATTACTATCAAATAAGAAATAAAGTGTTATTGAAATTCTCTTCACTTCAATCTTTTGTCCACCAGTGGAAGAAGTGAAAAAGAAACCACCAGCACATTTATATACTTAATCACTTAAGAGTCTAATACTTACAATGTTCGTTATTAAAACCAAAGCATTAGATCATATGAATAGAAACATTATAAAAGAATAGATAACCTTATAATTTAATCTTGACCTTCAATAATTTCAATGCTAAAACAAACTAGGACACAATATCTAGAAAAAGGTTCTACAATGTAAAATATCTTACCATAACGAGAGATGCTTTCAGCTTACAGGGCCATCAAAGAGTGTCAGAGCCAGCCCACCATCTTTTTTAAATATCTTTAGTTCAACGAACCGTTGGCTGTCGTTATACCTTGAGCCATTCCGTCAAACATCGACAAAATGGTTTGTTATAACATTTCACAACTAAATACATTGAAATATCTTCTAATATGCTATAATATCCATGACAAATGTTCTTAAATATAAATTAACATTTAAGATACCTAGTATATTCAATATAATGCAATATGAAATAGTTTAATTATTAAATGAAACTGATTTGTCCTAGAATTTGAATTTGAGCGGGGAAAACAAGTAGGAAATCAGGCCTGTTACATTTTAGTTTTGAATATCTTTTGAAACCTTATTGTTTACCACTATATATACTTGTTATATTATATATTAATTATTAAATAAATTACAATATCTTACACGTGCATTTTGAATTCGAATCCATGCGAATCCTAGCATAATGTGTGGGATGTTGAAGAAGCAAGCAATACAGCATTTGCTGCTCAGCCTCCACACGCAACTGTGATTCGGCACGTCCGTCGTGGGCACCCAAAATATTTACTACGTAGTAGGTAGGAAAGAAACGCAGCAGCGAACACCTCACATGACGATGTTTGTTACTTCTTCACGCCAAAACTACTGAACGGATCGGGCTGATACATACAGATAATTCGAATTGTTACCTTCACGCCGATTCCCTCCACGTCGATTCCCTTAGCGACGATTCTTGTGAAGGCGACTATAGGGATGTAATAAAACATTGGCTACTTTTGGAACGAAGTTCCATAGCGCGCGTTGTGAAAGGGGGCTAGACGGAAAAAAATCATACGAAAAAGTTGTAACGACACTTTTTGACGAAGAAAACCGAGGAGAATCGAAGCGACGACCGCAGCCGAGTTGAGCCGAGGTGCGCTTCGATTCGAACAATCGTGTGTTCCGCTCGCTCGCGCAACGTGTCATTGGAGTGAGCGGGATATATCAGTTTTCACTGAAGATGACGCGAGGACGCGAGATTAATCGAAAGGAACTTCGTTCCATCCGGGTGTCCCTTGACACCTCTCAAGTTTTGTATCCCATAAATCAGTTCCCATGGGATAAAAATCACCTTTAAACGCTTCTTTAAACTTCGCACGCGTTGTTTATATAAACAACGCGTGCGAGGCCGCGGGCAGAATCTAGTCTAGTAATATTATAAATGCGAAAATTTGGATGGATGGATGGATAGTTGGATGGATGTTTGTAACGTCTTAACGCCAAAACTTGAACAGATTGAGCTGTAATTTTGCACCGGTGTAGCTCTAAGCCTGAATCAAACATACTACTTTAGGCTACTTTGTATCTCATAAATCAGTGCCCGTGGGATAGAAATTACCTTTAACCGTTCACATAGAAACAATGCGTGCGAAGCGAGCAGAAGCTATTAATAATAATAAAGTACAACATTGCCAAATAACTATTGTAAATATTCTTTTTTTTTGTTTTGATTATTGTGTTGTTGTGTTTTAATGTTTTCTGCAAATTAAGGTGCCTATTTGACTATTATGTACCAATTTTATATAATCTATAGACCTATTTAGGAAATCAAATAATATCGCAAAAATTTTCGACTTCGACGGGACTTGAACCCGCGTCCTCCCCTCAGTACGGGGATGTGATAACCAACTACACCACGAAGTCAAGTGACGTGGGAGTCGAAAATCTCTGCGACTTCCTACGGTCTCTAGCGCCGTTAAAAAAAAAATTTTTGCGATATTATTTGATTTCTTAGAAATTACCCTTAGTGTGGGGTTACGCACTATAATAACAAAAAACCTATTTAGGAAGTCTGAAATAAAGAAATTTTATTATTATTTATTGAAAAGTATCAATGAAATCAAATTGAAACCAGTCTATTAATCTCTCTGTGCAGCACTGAGAGATTAATCTCTATACTTTCTTTCATCTATGGACGTTTTGCGACGATAAGGCTAAACGAGTCGCTCATCTCTCCATACAAACCTGGAAGGGTAACTACTACGCTGTTTGATGTTGACCATCCAAATCTAAGGATAATATCAATTTATCTCGTCATTATCTATGTCTGTATACACCCGAAAGCGTGAAAAAGTAAAAATCAAATAATAGAAGCTTCTAAACTTTCGTATTTCAACACCGATTTTAGCCCAAGTTTGGGAGAAAATAAATAACATTATGTGCATTTCATCAAGCGCGCGGGAATGTCTATGATATTAGGTGAGATGGCATACATTTAGGCCGCGCCTACTGATGAGTTGGACCGGACCACTTGTGCAGCCTTGAGTAAGTAAATAATGCTGGACAATCCACATAGCATTATCTAGCTAGTAAAGCGATTTTTTGCAGCATTTGGCCAGCTGTTTCAATATTGCCTGTGAACATTGTTCTTGGTGAATTGGTTTTATCGTAATCGGCTTACTGAACGAAATAAAAACATTATACAATTTTTCACAGTGTCTCTTGTGAGATGAAATGTTTACTTTGAGTTCAAAGCCTATGAGCCTGCCGTCATTTTGTACGCTGAGCCTCACGAAACACTTAATTTAAAATTCACCCATAGAAGAAGGAGGTACTATCTTTTGTACAGTGTAAAATAAAATTAATACATTATTCAAAAAAGTGTTTCTGAAACAACTCTACCTATTATAGCGGGTTTGATTGTCAAACACTAGATTTACGCATAGATGTCAGTGCACTGTTTTGCACCTAATTTGGTCGAGATCTCATTTGTCCAGCATTATTTATTTATTTTATTATTTATCTCAGGAACCCTGCTGTAGAAAATATTTTTGTTTGGATTCGTAGGTTATTACTCATAGTTTGGTTCCTTAATTCAGTTTCTTCATTAGTTGTGCAGTTTTCTTGTAAATTAGCAAAAACATAATTTTTGCGCTTAAGCCGTTCTGATAACGTATGCTCCGTCACGCTCCTATGAACGCGAAATACTATACCTATCCTTTTTACAAAATTGCGCTCAATACGCCCTCTTAACAGCGATCATTTTCGGCAAGACTATGAATTATTCATAGCATCTACTGAGAATCTATCAATTATACGCCAAGTATCAAGATGCAACATCCCCAAATTCCCCAATCCTTACCACCTACCGTATTTTCGTAATAGTATTATGAATTTGAAAAATTATTATATATTTTACATTCAAGTTTTTATTATAATTTTTTCGTTAGATACGTTGTGCCTCCATAATTGGGTCACCCGTACTAATAACGTCTACATTATTATGATATCGAAAATTAAACGGCGCAAATACGCTAACCTTGACCGAGGTTACCTATTTGAGCCGTTTGGAGTTGAAACCCTTGGTCCTTGGGGGCCTGGGGCACACGCCATTTATAAAGATCTTACCTAACTTCTTATAGAGTCCACAGGTGATCGGAATGCTGGCTTCTATTTCGGTCAACGAAATAGCATTGCCATTCAACGTGGCAATGCTGCCAGCATTCTGGGCACTCTGCCTTCTGGTGACGGCTTAGATTTTTAAGAAATAGAAATACGTGTAAATACTAGTGTTATTGTTTTATTCTGTTAATGATACCGAAGTGATAATAATAACTTATAAAATTTCTACGAAAGACGCTATACTTATATTTGTATTTGACAAAAATGTCAAGAAGCGAATAACAAAATGGACCGACTGTTATCTTTTTTCGTGCTGTAAATACCTACAGGATAAGGCCTTTATTTTTTTGCGTCAAGTAAATTAGTAAAAACTCACGTATTTTTAAATTTCAGTGGAAATTCGTTACCTAACCAATTTTTCAGAGTTCCATTTGATTGGTACCTTCCGAGAATTGTAAATTCCAGTTTTAGGAATTTGGATCGATGTGATTTTTGTTCAATATTCGGACAAAAGGAAAATGGCCTGAAAACACAATAGAAATGTTCGGCCATATGTTATTCAAGCTCACATCGGTGATGCATGACTTATTGCAAGCGCTGTGCCATTTGAAATGTAGCACTGAATTTCAGGCAAGTTGAAAAATCCACAATGTTTAAACAACTGTGACAGATTTTGTTTTGTGCAGTAATATTTGGACTGTGCTATCTATATACAAAAATTAAAATGAATAATAGATTTAGGTGTTACTTTGTGGAAATTCATTGTTACTAATATTTTTCTATCCTAATATAAAGAAAAATTGTGAATGAAGCGAGGCGATGTCTGTTTTAGATAAAACAGACATCGCCTCGCTTCATCCAGGGCGGCTATTCCCTATGACCAATGCAAGCGTGTTACACACCTACGACACGACAACGGCGTGGAATCGGACAAAACCGTATTCCGCATGCCATAGCAGTCATTCCATAACACGGCACGGCACGATTTGAACTGTCAACTAAACGAGCTCGTTCATAGCGTGTTAAGGCACAGATTAGCGTGTTCCTGCAATAGTTAGTACGGCTCGTTTCGTCGTTCGTCTTTGGAGGTTATACTAAAATAATAACAAACATTATGTAAATAAAATCATTTCTTTTATAGGAACCCGTAAGTTACCTATAAATAAATTAAAATATCTACTACGGTTACGGTTCCCGCTCTAGATGTGACAATAGATTACCCGTACCTTGAAAGATTGTGTTTTACAAATAGAATTCCTACAATAAGCAGTGGAAGTCTTCCGGAAGATGTACAATACATCAGACCACTGCTCGAATATGGATTCCAAGCTGCCAAGCGTTGCCCCTACTTTCATAAAGACATAAACCTGCTTGAAAGTGTTCAGAGAAAGGCTACCAAGATCCCATGGTCTTTACGACGGAAATCCTATGAAGATAGGTTACGCGCACTACGCCTCACTACTCTAGAAGAACGACGTCTTCGAGGTGACCTCATTGAAACCTACAAGATACTCACCAATACAACCTGCCATCCCTACAAGACATCTACATAAAGAAAGAAGGACGTTCAACCCGTGGACACCACCTTAGATTGGCCCGTGACTCTACTCAAGCCCTTGCAGCGCACCATTTTATAAGCAATAGAGTGGTTCACAACAAACAAACACCTTCAAGAATAAACTTGACAACTGGTTACCAGACGACAAAAACAAACTAAAAAAAGTGATGCAATGACCTATTCAACACTGTGTGTTAAAGACACATCAGCCACAGGCTGCTCGTCTTTAATAAATAAATAAATAATTACATGGTGTTTTTATAGGCGTGAAAAACGTTAGGGAAGGGTAATCATTCAATAATTCATCACAATAGACTCGCATAATGAGGCATTGATTGTTTATTATATTGCATATTAGTGTAGTAGGCTTCTGGAGTATGATCAGCTGCGTGGACAGGCGACATAAGCCATGGTTTTTGGGGATAGCCAGAGTCCCCTAGTAGCCACTCAATTTTTCCACTTCTGTGTTCATCTTCTATGAACCGGCTCAGGGACCATGATCTCCAAATATAGCTATCATGAGCAGCCCAAAGCTATATAGCTATCATGAAAAGCTCCAAATATAGCTATCATGAGCAGCAAATGTTGCACATACACCTATAATTTTTAATCGCTGTCGCATATCTGAAACAAGGCAGAAATATTTTTTATTATTTCAAAAAGGAATAAATAGGTAGGTACCATCTTCCTCCCTTGGAGGATTTTGCAGACATCATTATTGGTGAAATGCAACGATGCACTGATATGTGTTGGTCTTCACACAATGTAATAATAAAATCATGTTATTTTCGTTCATTTCATGTGTTATTTTAGCTTTTCATGTAACCTCAACTTTATAGTTTTGCGCTACCACTTTGTAACACCATCGTGTTACGGTAGCGCAAAAAGGTGTGCGTTACCCCAGCAGGATTTTTTCTTCTAGAATGAAGTTTGTTTTACAAATAATTAGAGCGTTCTACACTGTAAATGTGCGTCAGGAAAAAAAATTTGTGCGTGTCCCCGTTTCGGAATAAAACGCAAAATACGTTTCCTGCTGGGGTAACGTTCTTCCAGCAGGAAGATTCTAAACGAATGGCCCTAGACAAATTTAACTTATATGGGCAGATAGCTTATATTTGTGCATAAATGTGCGACTAAAAAAAAAATTTGTGCGTCTTAAGGTTTTTGAGATATTCGATTTCCTGCTGGGGTAACGTTTTGCAAAATCTTATTTCTCGGAAACCATTGAATGTGCATCTACAAAATATACATACACTAGTAGCCCTTGATTAGTGCTTACATATAACATAGAAAAAATTACGTAAATACATACAGTTTTCATGTAATCAGGCTTCTTTTTATAACCTAAAAAAAATTCTAGTACTTCAATGGACAGATATACAGGTTCATAATAAACGGTATTCGGTTTTTGTTGTCATTCTTCGTATCCATAAAAAGTTTCAAGAAGCTACATAAACGCGTTTTTGAATAATATCGATTAAGACACATCGGGTGATGTCATAATTTTGACGTCAAAATGCAAGAAACCTTTTCAACTCAAGATCGTCGGTATAAACTAAAAAACTAGAGTATTTAATGATTATTATATCCTGAAAATTTCAGCTCTCTACGTCTCGTATTAAGCTAGTTATAAACGATTGACTGAATTAAGACCCACACTTCATAATCAGTCTTAGCCTACCTGGTAGTCCGACAAAATTCGAACGACCACTAAAAAGCGACTGTTTCATACATACTGATGACCATCTTAATTTGGCTAACGAGACGCATTGGGCCTGGGTACACTCGAGTACAAAAGTTATGGATTACTTTTGCCAACTATTTCAGGTTATTAAGAAATCAAGTCAGTTGGTATCCTACCTACCTATCTTTTTAAACGACTCCCTCGGAAGGTGGGTTAAGTTTTTCGAGAATTGTATACCTACTTACCTTAATGATTTTTACGTAGGTAGGTAGGTAGTTTGCTACACCTAGCTAGACAGATATTTTCTCGAGTAAGGCTAGTCAAAATTTAACTACCAGTGACCCTGGTTCGAAAAAACCGTAGGTTGTTAAATACCTAGTAATAATAATATATGGCATAACTACGTTTGTTAATATTTTGTATTCGGGTACTTATTACTGTTTTTCAACATAAACTTATCTAGTTTCACTTAGTAAATAAGTAGGTAGTAGTCAGGTAGGACCTATGTCTAGTACTAACTACCTATGTAGTTTACTAGGGCAGATCTCACACCGGAATCAGACAACAAAAACAACAATGCACAGTACAGCCCGGCTTCGCACACTTCACTCTACCTACCTACTACTACACACTAAAAAGTATTATAATTATAAATGAGAAATTTTAAATGGAAGTTTGTTACTTCTTCACGCCAAAAATAGATAGCTACCTATAGATATATCAATACTAATATAACTACGAACGGATGGTGCTGAAATTTTGCATAGATGTAGCAAAGCAAGGTTTGCGGCCAGGGCGCGCATTGTGCATCTAAGGGGGGCCGGCCGGAAATTTTTGATCGATGACTAGTACAGAATTAATTTCGTTTATTTATAGCTAGCTTCAGCCCGCGGCTTTGTAAGTGCTTTTCAGGTAGCTTATGTCCGGGAAACCGTTTAGCTCCCTGTCAAATTTTATTAAGACCCGTTTAGCCCTTTAAGTAAGAAAGGAATTGCGTCATTTCTAGCAACTGTTACGCGGCTCGCTACGCTCACTATTGTTTTTGCTTTGGTTTTTTTCTCTTTCTCAAATTTTCCCACCGCCGCTAGAGTCCAACATGTTTAAGAATTCTAATAATAATGTCTTATTTATTTGTTTTCTTTATTACTGTTTGTTTATTGATAATGTTGAATTGAAGGATTTATTTATTTTTGAAGTGAAAATTTCTTTAGCGGCGCTGAGCACTTTTTTTGTATGGGTAAAAACTTTCAAACTCGCGTCAGGGTCACGTGATGCTGATCGAAAAAGCGTAAGATCGTAAGATGTAAGTTTTCACTTCTGCCGGCACTCCCGGAGTGCTACCTTTTTTAAATGAGTTGTTTGTCAACTGACGAGATCGACTCTACGAAGTTTTTTGGCTGAACTAGATCATCCCTATAGGATTTCGTGAATATTTTTGTGTATTCTAAACTGAATAAAATAAAATGTTACTTACGAACATGAATCTTATACTTCGGTTAGGTACTTGTAGGTTCATGCTTACGAAGAAATGCATTTTTTTTTTTTCATAAAAAGTGAAGGTCACGTAGGCTACCACGTGTGTAAAACCCTAGGCTATAGGTATAAATTTATACCTAACTACGTATCACATACATAGGTCTAAGTCTACGCCACCAACGGATTGTGTAGGTACTCGTAGTACCTATATAATAGTAGGTAAATGAATATTTTAAAGCAGGTTTTTGTTTTAATTACAATCTACCTCTGTGGTTTACTCAGTGTTATATTAATAAACTTCATGTAATATTAGTTTAAGTTGGTAAATAAATAAATAAAAATAAAATAATCGATTTATAAAAAACTGAATAATCAGACAAGTAGGTTATGGTTTAATTATGTTATTTAAATGTTTAAGTTCTTAGGTATGAGATCTGCCCTAGTAAACTCTAAAGGCGACGACATAGATTCCTACATAACTATGTAATATCTACTTAGTGTAACCACAGATGAAATAATGTTTCCTTGTAACATCTTACTTACTCGACCTCACCAATAAACGGCAGCTCGATCAACGCGCACTCGCGCCCAGCAACCCCTGCAGTTTACTCGCCGGCGCGGCGCGGCGCGGGGCGGTGGCCCTTGGCTTGACGGTAGGTTTGACCATGCAAAAGCGTGCATTATGTACCTAACTCGTAGTAATTTGTACCTAACTCTCTCATGCAATTCACTGATTTATTAAGATCTGTTAAGTCGATTGTATATTAAAAACTCTTTTTAATTATTTCCACCCTCCATGACCCATACAAAAATGTCCTTTTTGCACCTTAGAAGCTTCAAATCATATTATTGGCTCCAACATGTTCTTTATCAAACCTAATCCATTATTTATTATTTATATAATGTTAATAAATATATTTCCTGTTATTTATTGAGAAACAATAATAATTTAGACAATATTTCTAAGATAAAAAAATACTTTAATGTTTGTCTCAGGTTTTAAACATGTGAGTCACTCAGAGGATGTCACGGAGGATTTCCATAGTTTTCGTTGGCTTGGAAGCAGTTCATTGAGGGCATGAACAACTTCCTCTACACAGCGACTTACAGACGGCTGGCTGAGGGGCTCTAACCAGTCCTGCCCCACTGGCTTTTGATAGCTACCGGTGGCCAGGAAATTGAATGTCTTATCTAAAAAAATAAAAGTAATTCTTTGTATTAAAAAGTAGGGTTAAAATAAAGGTAGTATTACAGTGTAGGTAGGTAAGTACAGCCACCTCCCCGAACAGCCTATAAGGAACTTTAACAACAGTCCATAGCTGGACGCAGGCCTCCCCGTGATAAGCACCTTATTGGTTTTTATCTCATGTACCTAAGTACCAGTACCTATTACTAATTTTAATGATGCACTTACTTTGATTTCTGGTGTTATACTTGTGCACCTTTGAGGAGTCACTCCATCTGTGCTTTTAAGGATCCCACATAGAAAAGAATACAGTTCTTTGCTAACCCTTTAGCACCGCACAAACTATTTAGGGTCCATTGAAAGAGGGTCCGCAGAACCCCTGGGTAACCTCCTGTTTATAGTCGTACTTTGCTGGTGCCAGCGTCTTACGCGTCGTCTCCTTAGAATAATATCCTTATATAATAGAATGAGTCAGTAAGTCAGTGGTAATCTAGGTTTATTTATTAGAATAATTGATAGATTTTTAGGTTATGTTGTTCAAAACAAACAATCAATGAATGAAAGCTACTTATTCGTTCCGAAACTAGTAATGAGTGACTTGAATGTTTATACAAATCATTATTTTTGGGCTCTAAATTTTCAAATCACATTATAGTATAGTAGTGTAAGCTCAACAATTTAATGGTTGAGCAAGCTTATAATTCAAAATATTTATTATTGGAAACAAAAAATAATTTTTAATAAAACCGTAAAATTTCCGAATAGACCGGATGTAAGATTTTGAACGAAGCGTGTGAAATAATCGTAAAACAAAACACGGGGCATAGACAACCAGTCTTGTGGCATGCAGAATACCATTTTTCGATTCCACACATAGGCTCGTTTGAAACGCGTTTGTGTTTAGAACGCGTTGTGACGTTACACGTTTAGGGCATGTTATCTCGGGTGCTTTCCGAATTACAAAAACAGCGCCGTTATCGATTACAACGATATTTGTCGTTCCAAATTAGTTAGCACGATATTGACAGTTGAGTGCCATCATCAATTCGGAACACTTTGTGAACGCGCTCACGGCCACGCACGAGTCACTTGTCAAATGTCATTGTACTGTACAACAAACAAACAGTACCTATTCGCAGAATAACGTGAAAATGACTCCGATGACTCCGCTAAACAAACAAAAACTCTGCAAAACTTGCAAACAACAGTAAATTTGATGAAAATAGATGAAAACAAACAAAACAACATGTAATACAATGTGAGTTTTGACAGAGTAAACGTCAGTTTTGACAGAGCGCTCACAGTGATTTCAGTTTGTAGGATGGTCGGTGTTATCGCAAAATGGCGCATGTAATGACGTCATCTATGACGTCACACGGGACATCGTTGTCGCGCTCACAGTAATTTGGAACGCATAAGAGAGCGCTATTATCGATATTAGCGTAACTCGGAATGCAGCCCTCTTGGGTCATAGGGAATCGGGCCCCAGGTGACTACAGCTAAGCTAGACTAGCTTTCAATATGGCCGGTATCGTACTATTTCATTCGTTTGCTGACATCCACCGTCTACGATCCAAGCTACCACCTTGCATTGCGCTAGTGGCCTAACCGACTCAAGGCTCGCCGATCGCTATAAACTATGCTGACAACAGTTTTATTTTATTTTATTGAGTTAAAACTGAGCTTTCTCGCGAGTTCCCTTTTGCGCAACTGAGATCCGTCAACCGCGAATTGTTGAGCAATGGGGCTTCCCCATTTGCTCAACTCATTAATTAATTGACAAATTGAGCACTTTCTAGTTGTTGAACATCGATCAAAAATTTCCGGCCGGCCCCCCTTAGATGCACAATGCGCGCCCTGAAAACGTCAGTATCAAAAGGTATCCCATTTGACATTTTGGGATACCTTTTCAACTAGTGTCATTTTAGCTCTCGGACCGAAAGCATGGTCAAGTGCTCGTATAAAAAATGCAATAATCGACCGACCAAGCAACAGAAAAAGGATGGAATTTCTTATTTTCAGTAAGTTTAAATGTAATTTTTACCTGTGTATTGTGATATGAGCCAATTTAGCCTTATATACTTGAGAAATCAGCATTAAATATTGTTGTTGGGTTTGCCTATGTAAAAATATTTATTTTGTTCTAAGTTGATGAATGGAGCGGCTATTGTTTCTAATTTTTTATTTATTTATTTGTGGTAAGTTGTAAGTGTAGATTTTTTTTTTTTCATGAAAAGACATTTAAAATAACTGGTTGAGGTTTATAAAATAACTAGCTGACCCGCCCTCAATTTTATTTGCGTGGACTCTCTAATAAAAGAAAGTCTACCACAAATATACTTGAGAAATCAGCATTAAATATTGTTGTTGGGTTTGCCTATGTAAAAATATTTATTTTGTTCTAAGTTGATGAATGGAGCGGCTATTGTTTCTAATTTTTTATTTATTTATTTGTGGTAAGTTGTAAGTGTAGATTTTTTTTTTTTCATGAAAAGACATTTAAAATAACTGGTTGAGGTTTATAAAATAACTAGCTGACCCGCCCTCAATTTTATTTGCGTGGACTCTCTAATAAAAGAAAGTCTACCACAAGTATTAGATTTAATCAACTTAGTATTTAATTTTTAGTTACCCTCGAGACAGTGTATAAATTATTTTTAGGTAACTTCCTACCTACTTATAAAATGAAATAAAATAAATTCGACTCCACTAATCTCTTGTTCCGCATGCAAAAAACTTGACAGGCTCTGCGCAAGCTGTCTGCGTCAAAACAAAACGTGGACACTTTTGAGTGTCATTCTTGTAAGGTTCTAGGTATCTACGGGGGAGGCCGCATACTTGATCGATGTTGTTGAATAACAAATCCAGATGGATTTGGAATAGCTTTTTCTTTATACTTATTGAACATTCTAATGAAAACCAACCTATTCTAGCCTACTCTAGTTGACGACCTCTGTGGCGCAGCGGACGAAGGTCAGCCTGTGACGCAGGAGGTTGCGGGTTCGATTCCCATTTCGGGACAAATATTTGTATTAACTGTAGATAGGTATTTGTTCCGGGTGTTCCGGGTGTTTTTCTATCTACACTAACAATAATGTACTTTTGTATGTTTGTAACGAAGAAACTCAAAACTGCTGGACCGATTTAAAAAATGATTACGCCATTAGATTATCCCTGAGTAATTTAGGCTATATTTTTATGTTTAAAAATTAATGTTCCCGTCCAAAACCGGGACGGGCCAAGCGGCACGTAGACAAGCGTCTACAGTAAAAAAATATCTATCTATGTAATGGTAGGAATATCAGTTAACTAGTATCCATACCCCTTTAGGAACAGAATCTTCCGAGGACATCCGTGAGGGCGGGTGCGGCGGCAGATTTGGCCGAAGATCTCAAGAGGCGCAAATATGCAGGTTTCGACAGAGCCTACACATTTGCTCCCCTTGGAGTCGAGACCCTAGGTCCGTGGGGTACCGAGGCTCTTCGGGTTAAAAAAACTATCTGAGCGTCTGGTCGAAGCGACGCGTGACCCAAGAGCTGGTGAATATCTGGCACAGCGTATCAGCATTGCCATACAGCGTGGCAATGCAGCCAGCGTCTTGGGGACGCTTCCGACTGGTGTTGATATGGATCAGTTGAGCTATCTGTAGACTGTTTGCAACAGTCGGCAGTTAGCTCAATTGTTTCAATTGTAAATACTAGTATAATTTTCTTTGTGAATAAATGATTACAGAATGTTGAATTCTCATAATGTTGAATTTTCAAAACGTTGAATTTGCAGCATGTTGAATCCTAAAATGTTTAATTTGCAGAAAGATGATTTCCTAAAATGTTGAGTTTGCAAAAAGTTGAATTTGCAGCATGATGAATCCTAAAATGTTGAAAATGCAGAGAGTTGAATTCCTTAAATACCACAGGCTGCTGAACTTTGGGCTAGATAGTGCTGTGTGGATTTTCCAGCGTTATTTATTTCAGTAGTTTCATTTTGTGATTGACAACTTCTTTATTACCTTATTAGGTAAAACAAAAGAGAAAACTTTCCTACCACTTTATGAACGCTGCAACCACACTCGTTCGTGTTATGTCGAACCCTCAACAACACACAACAAACACAAAACATTTCCTTATACCATTTTACGCACCGAACATGTATAATAGTAAGTTTATTTGAAACTTATAATAATAAGTTTATTTGAAACTTATAAGAACTAAATTATTACATGCTTACTTAAAACTACAATTTTGACAATGTATGTAGGTACCTACTTGAAAGTGATGATAGTGATGTATCCCAACCGATTTCGGCTACGGTGACTGTGTTAAGTACTGGGCGAGCATTTTTAACTCGGACTATTTACAGGGTGTTGATTGTCTACCCTTTGGTGCGCTCTTTGGTGGCTTGCATACCCAAGTTTATGGCTAAATGTACGAGCGCACTTTGGGCATGTCAAAATGTCATCGACGTAGTTGTAATGAATGACCACTGATGGGCGGGCCTTGAGCTTGTCACGCTTGTTATCGAGTTCTGCGGGACGCTCCGTTTCGAAGGCGTCTACATGTTGGTGAATAAGCCGCCTCCATTCAGGGCCCTGAGCTGCTTTCTTCTCCCATTGTGAGGGCTCTACCTTGCATCGTTTCATGTGTCTTTTCAAAACAACTTGAAAGTATGCAAAAGAGAATGTAGGTAACAATTATGTAACAACTAACAAAGATCTTGATCTACACACTAGGATTCCCTGTGTCGTGCAGACCAATACAACAGTCAGAATGGTAAATGTAGTCAATAACAGTGTTCTCGTTATCTTCTTATTTCAACAATAAAACTAAAAACTGAATAATCAATGTGGATGAGTGGATAAGTAATACCTGATAATGATTTTCAGACATTTGATAGATTTACTCGTAGTTAGGTAAAACAAAAATAATAAAAATAGTAATAGTAAAATAGATTAAATTTGTATATAAATCAGCTTAAATGGTACTATACCTGTAAATACTACGTAGTTAAGTTAGAGTGAACTACGTTACGGAAAAGGAATTTAAGGCGAAGTGATTACTTTATTTGTGTTTTATTTTTTCGTTATACAATAGTATAAAAGCATACAACTTTATACAACAACTTCAGTGTTCTATGCACGTTCAAGCTGTAATTCACGCGTGACCAGAATGGGGCGGAACCGTGTCAAAGTATTTTATTTTATTTGTTTGATGGCTTTATCGCTTAGCGATAACATCGCCCGTAAAAAATTAGAAAACAAAGATACACAAAATAAAACTTATTGTCTAACCAAACCTAACTCTAATGAGGCTTCCGTCGACTGGGACCGCTAGGTACTGGGACCTCGGTCCCAGTCGCCGGATAACATTTTTGAATCCGTCGACTGGGACCGCAAGCCACGAGACGTAAATAGTACAGTCGTCGTCAAATACAGATCCGAAATAAATACGAGAATGTTTAAGTAGGTAATTTAACACTTTTATGGCCCAAGACGCAGACGAGCCTCTCGCTCGACCCTCGTGTGGCGGCATGGCAGCGCGCTCCTGCGGGTCGCACCGCCGAAGCTGGGCAGTGAATGCGATACACTAAACTAAATTAAACATAGTAGTTCCTATGATTTTTTTTTTTACGTTTATATATAAAGGAGTGATTATTATATTTAATAAAAAACAAATTTATTCGATATGTAGGTACCTATCCTAGACGTGGATTTACTCCATGCACTTAGTAATAGATTTAGCCATCCCGTTCACTTAGATTAGATCAACCGCGCAGGTATGTTTGTAACAAATGCTATCCCTCTCTAACCCCAGCCCGTTTCACCTGTCGATCTCAAGGTTATGCAGCCCTTTTGTTTAAAACAGGAATTTGCATCCCTTGGTGACTCGGGCGACCAATCACTGTAAAGAAGCTTATCAGTACCAGTACCATGTCAATATATCTATGAAAACTTATTGTACACTCATAAAAATATAAATCGGTTCCCTAAAAATAGCGATAAACATAATTTTAATACCAGAAATAAACATAAACTCGCTGTGCCCACAACTAGGCTACACAAAATAAATGTATCTTTTAAAGGGCAATGTATACGCTTCTACAACAAAACTCCTAGTGAGTTGCAAAAATTATCAGTAAATAAATTCAAACAAATTGTCAAAACCTTGCTGTGCAAAAAGGCTTACTATAAAATATCAGATTATCTAGAGGACAAAAAAGCTTGGGACGGGTTTTGCTCCAACTCGAAAAATAACAACTAACAGGCTAAAGGTTTCTTCGTCGCTTCTTTACTTTAGTCTACATACCGAAGCGACAGAAATCAAAAAATATCACTTTATTTCCGTGTCAGTGTTTAGTTTTATATTTTGACCTTTTCTAAGTGTACATTTATTGTATTTATGGAAATAAAGAGTTTTTGATTTTGATTTTGAAAAGTTAAAAAAGGTCAAAATATTTTGCATTGGACAGTTTGAACTTATTAGATGGTTATGAGACACTGTTCTGAATGTTTGTTGGTGATGTGAGATTTCAAGTAGTGCAGTGTACCTTGTTCAAAATAATTAGTCTTCAGGTATGTAATACTATATATTTGTTTGTAGTATCTACGTTGATCACTTAATTTTGTAATAGTATATTATGATTTATGTGTATTGTTTTAGTAGGTACCTATATTTTTATAACAAGACTTGCTTCGCACGCGCATTTTCAGTATAATAAGTAGCCTATTATCTAAGTTAAGCTATGTTCTAAATGTACGCCGAATTTCATCATGATCTGTTCAGTAGTTTTGGAGATCTTAGGTACCTATCAAAAATTCACGTTTCACAATCTTTCGGTTTTTTAATATAAGTATATTAGTTAAAGAGCAATTAAACATATTTTTCTTTTGGTAAGTAATTGTTAATAATTTGATTTTTTTATTTTATTTTTAAAATAACTGTTTTCAATCACAGAGTTCTGTTCTTTAATTTTTAATACTTTTTCCTTTGACTGTACTGTATTTGACTTGAACAATAGATTTTTTCATTCATTTCGAGGGCGGTCCCAGTCGCCGGAAGAAAAATAATAAAATTAATTCGATCCGTCAACTGGGACCGCGGTCCCAGTACCTAGCGGTCCCAGTCGACGGAAGCCTCACTCTAATAATCTCTAAATCAGAGGCACGATGTCTTCACAAGAAAGGTCGGATAATAGGCTGTTTACATGTCAAAGTAAATTAAAATCACATTTCTGGGACAATACATAATAATAAAAAAACTTATATGTATACAAGCTTTTTTATCTCGGTACCCCGCGGTTTCGCATGCGTTGTTTCTTTGGGAACGTTAAAAGTTATTTATAATTTTACACCCCATTTTTTTCCATTGGAACTGATTCATGGGATAAAACATAGCCTGTGTTTATTCCACGCCTAGAACTACATCTATGCAAAATTTCATTCCGATCCGTTCTGTAGCTTTAACATCCAGTCATCCATCAATCAAAATCAAAAACTCTTTATTTTTATAAATATCTACAATAAATGTACACTTAGAAAAGGTCAAATTATAAAATTAAACACTGACACGGAAATAAAGCGATATTTTTGATTTCTGTCGCTTCGGTATGTAGACTAAAGTAAAGAAGAGACGAAGAAACCTTTAGGCTGTTAGTTGTTATTATTCGAGTTGGAGCAAAACCCATCCCAAGCTCTTTTATCCTTTATATAATCTGATATTTTATAGTAAGCCTTTTTGCACAGCAAGATTTTGACAATTTGTTTGAATTTATTTTCTGATAGTTTTTGCAACTCCATCTAAACATCCAAACTTACGCTT
Source organism: Eupithecia subfuscata (assembly GCA_963564075.1). NCBI lineage: Eukaryota > Metazoa > Arthropoda > Insecta > Lepidoptera > Geometridae > Eupithecia > Eupithecia subfuscata. The sequence continues at coordinate 15,032,318 of OY751100.1, read as the reverse complement.
TTACAGCGAACCATGGTTCGGTGCGTAGAACTGCTTTAAATAGAACCTTCCCTTGCAAATAAGTACTACCAGCCTAGTTTAGTCTCTCGGAGGTAATTGTATATCCAAACATTTTCTACAAGTACAAGGCGGATGACAGGGCAGTAAAAACCGAGTTGCTAACTTGGCCCAGTTTACCCGACTTTCCTACTTGCTTGGTTTATGGCCCAACAACTTTGCGAACCTTCAATTTACCGCACTTGAGAAACTACTTAAAAATTTAGAACTCAGTCTAAGCTTGGTTTACGTGGCAGGATAAGACCTCATTATGCCTGGCGGGTGCTGTTATCCGTTCTACTAAGGTTTTTTGTTATCATAGTGCGTTACCCCACACTCAGGGTAATTTCTAAGAAATCAAATAATATCTCAAAAATTTTTGACTTCGACGGGACTTGAACCCAAACCGAACCGGAAGGACGCGGGTTCAAGTCCCGTCGAAGTTGAATTTTTGCGATATTATTTGATCCGTTCTATTGTTCCGAAGATTATTTAATCCTATTTCTTTACGTCACAAAATGTACAAATAGATAAACTTGATAAGATTATTGAAGCCGGATGTATGCCGCACACTAGCGCAGCCAGCTGTTTTTCCTTATAATTACGTTAAACACAAGAATTTTCAAATATCCAATGTACAGTTTGTGATACCTATCATAAGCTTTTTTTAATCTCTCTGAAATAGGTTGGTTTCGAATCATTTAGACAGAGAAGCGAAAACAGAGTTCGGTGGCCACCAAGAGCAACTTCGCTATTCTGTTTAAAGGAAATAAAAGAAAACTATTGGGCACTAAAATAAATCTTATGATAGGAAACATAAACTATAAATGGACTTTTAAAAACTCGTTTGATTAACGTTAAATTATTAGAAAGAAAAGGCAGCGGCGCTAGTTTGAAGCATACAAGCGCCTTAATTTGTATTTCTTTAGATAGATATAAAATACTTTCATAGCACACTTATAACTAAGAAACAATTTACAAATGAAACAATTGTAAGATAAGTGACAATTGGCGGTCTTATTTCTCAAAACCGATCTTTCTGCCAGAGTACCTTCTTTGCGACACAAAATAATACTAATAGAATATATTTTTAAGTGGGTAATGAAAAGGCGTGTTTAATTTATTGACTGTGTGTATTGTCCAGCATTATTTATTCATTTATTAACTGACACATCTTCTCTCTATGAGTTCTCTTCCGGAAAAGTTAGAAAATAACCTAAAAAAATAATAGGGAGGAGAGTGTGGTGAATTTGAATCAGTACCATATCTCAACAGCCTTTATTGGTCCACTACTGGACGCAGGCCTCCCCCTGTTAAGCGTCTTATTGACTTTAATCACATGGGGGGTAATGCCCATAAGCCCCATACCATATCATAAGGTATCTTGATATGGTATATAAAATAAAAAAAATAAAAAAAAAAAAAATTTGATCCCTTATGGGTCCCCAATCACCCCCTTTCCTAGTACACCCTTTCCGTGGCACCCTGTGTATAGTATTTATCCCACAAAACTTAAAAACAGTGTAAAATTAAGGGATTCGAAGGCATTTTTTATTTTTTCTACACAATAAATATTTTCATATGACAAGATAAAAAAAAAAGTAAACGCTCGTTGGAAAAGATGAAAACAAACCAAAAGACCTCAGGTATGGTGTTTAATGCGCCTTTCAAGCCCACCTAAGTTAATAACAAGAACAGCTCTATTTTTATGAACCAAAATGATGTTTTAATAATATTAACATATCGTCGGCTTATTGCAAGAAGTCATTAACCGACAAATCCAAAAGTTTGGCAAATGCAGTTTAAAGTTTTTATAACTTTAAGAGCCTATATCATCAAAACTACGACAGTTATCAATATAATTTAAACGCCAATATATAGAGATATGTAATTATTTTATAATTAACTGAAATCAGTGCAAATTCAACCACTGCATTTTTTTTAAAAGCTAAAAATGCAAAGATAATGACTTCTTGCGATAAAAAGTTTTGACTAAACTGGAGTTAAGTATTTCTGCAACGAAGTTATTAGTGGCCTCTTTCGAGTATTAAAAGACAAAATAATCATAAAATAACATATTTTATCACTAAAAGCTAAACAAATTACCTTGTATGTCGAAAACACTTAACAAAATAACTAAAATTAGTAATAATGGCACATGAATCAGTCAAAAACACGTTCTAAGCTTTTAGAAAATAATTCTGCTAGCCAGCAAAGAGTTATAAACACATAAATAGGTTGGAAACGATTAAGTAAACTATTATTTAGATTAGAAAATATTTAGTTACAGACTTTGAGCTTTACCTGAAAACCTTCTTATCCTATCTACCCTCCTCATAACGCTCGACCTGGCCGCGGACCCGGTCCCAGGGCGTGAGGACTCGTACGCCAAGGCACTCGAGTCCGTGGACGTCGGACCTCTCCAGACGCCAGCAGAAGTGGAATCCGAGGCCTCAGCGCTGATGGCGCGCATCATCGAGGCTAAGGCGGCCGCTTCCATACCCATCACCAGGCGCCAAGGCCAGCGCAACGACCTCCCCCAACACCTTAAGAGGGTAATAGAGAGGAAACGCGAACTCCAGCGCGAGTGGGCGCGCTCCCGCTGCCCGCGACTGAAGACGCGACCCAACCCGATATCTTCCGAGCTCTCGGCCGCAGTACAGGTTTGGCGTGAGATCTGGGACCGAATCATCGACCGGGCCTCCGAACAGGACAGTAACCAGTACGCGCTGAATAGGGCGCTCACGCGGCAGCCGGCAACAACTTACCCGCTGCTGGACCGAGATGGGGTCTGGCGCTTTTGACGGGCCACTTCCCGGAATCCTGGAAGACCGGACGGGTCATCGTGCTACCCAAGCCCGGCAAGGATCACCGCCTCCCGGCCAACTACCGCCCCATTACTCTACTACTAATAGTGGGCAAGCTCCTGAAACGCCTGCTCCTGGGGCGCCTGGCTCCAACTATCGAGCCGCGCCCGAAGCAATTCGGCTTCAGGAGTGGCCACTCTACTACGCTGCAGCTCACCAGGGTGCTACACCACCTTGCAGTCGAGCACAACGCCAGGCGCTGCACCGTCCGGGTCTTTCCGGACGTAAAAAAGGCCTTCGACCGTATTGGGCACCCCGGCGTTTTGTACAAGCTCCTGCAAACCCCAACTCCACCAGCTCTCATCAGGATTGTGGCATCCTTCCTCGACAACCGGCGGTTCTTCGTCGCAGTTGAAGGTGCCACATCCTCCACTCGATCCATCTCTGCTGGTGTACCGCAGGGTAGCAGCCTGTCGCCAGCGTTATACGCGTTCTATACCGACGACATCCCCACCCTGGAGGGCCACCTACGCCCCGGGGAGAGGGATGTGTCGCTAGCGCTGTTCGCGGACGACAGCGCCTTTTTTGCGTCTTCCACCAGCCCCACCATCGCAGCTCGCAGGATGCAGCGGCTGCTGAACATCCTGCCGCCCTGGCTGGACAAATGGCGCATGGCCGTCAATGTGTGAAAGACGGCTGCGCTGTTTGTTTCCCGCCGCATTGGCCACCCACCGCAGCTGACACTTCGGGGCCAGAACGTGGCATGGAGCCCGCACATCCGGTACCTCGGCTTCGGGATCGACAGGTCGTTGAGGATGCAGCCAAAGGTTGACAGCGCACTACAACAAGCGCGCGTCGCCCGACCGTTCTCCGACCCGTCCTGGGATCTCGCCTGCCTCTGAGGACCAAAGTGTGGGTCTACAAAGGCTAAGTCCGATCCCGACTCACATATGCAGCGCCGGCCTGGTACTCACTAGTCTCCCAGACGAATAGGGACCGGCTCCAGGGGCTGCAAAACGTGGCTCTGATGATCTGCACTGGCGCGAGCCAAGACGTCAGGAACGATGTCATCGCCCGCGACCCGCAGATCCAATCCATAGACGAGTTTGTCGTACAGTACAGTCGTCGGATGTACGACCGCGCCGACAACGGCCACCAAGCCAAATAGCGCCTCACCAACCCCGGCCCCCAGATGATGACCGCCCGTGGAGGCCCCTTCCCTGGGACCTCACCCCCGCGGAACCCCCCGGATAGACCGTGGGTTAATTTAAAAAAAATTAACTTTGGGTAAAAAAAAATTAAAATAAGAAAAAACATGCAAATAATTGTTAATAAAAAAATAAAATGATGAACAAGCTAAATAAAAGCATTTTTTAGCGAAACCCAAGGACCGAGGAGTCGTCACCCCTCGAGTTGATGTCGGGGTAAAGAGGCCAAGCCTCGATGCCCCGCTCTGTGCCCCCACAAGGGCCGGAAAGAACGAACTACTACGCGGCGCGGCAGAGGCGCGAGCGGCCCCGAACAAAATACGCCTCTGCCCCGCTTCCGCGACTCCGGTCACACGGCACGCGGTCTCATAGGTAGCATAGCAACACGTAAATGTATGTGTGCAAAAGTCATTTTGTAAGGCATTTACCTGTTATTTTTACATTAATTATGTTTCGAAAAAAGTAATTAAGTGTAAAAAATGAATTCTATAAAAAATAAAAAACTCAGTGTAGACGTTACTCGTTTTGATAGAAGTCATTTAAAACCGTTAGTATTTTTTTTTCCAAAAAATACGATACGACAAAACTGGTTAAGGTGCAAATAATGAATTAAAGCAAAACTTATTCAAACGTTTGTGAACGTAAAAGCATTTTCAAAATGTTGTTAAGTGACATAAATTAGTTACGTATGAAAATAAAAATGGCAATTGTGTTTTTTTTCTTTTGTTAAAATTTATTAATGTAAGTTAATGAATTTTATGAAACCAGATATACCAAAAATGCAGTTATTGACTTTATAACCAAGCCATAACTTCTAAGTTTGAAGAGCTACAAATTTGTGAGTTTTACCAAAATGTAGAGCTCATCGAGACGAACTCAATGGTATATCTAACGCAGTTAGTGACTTCTTGCGACTAATGACTTCTTGCAATAAGCCGACGATATTATGTTATCAAAATAGAATCTCTCCGACTGTATTTTTATAAACTAGGGTTTAGGTTAGGTACTAGGTTCAAAAGAATCGTGAGATGGTTTGCTATAGACCTGTTCAAATTGTTCAAAACACCATTATAAATGAAATGTGAAAGGTGCTCATCGATGGACTGACACCTGGAAAAAAATTTACTCGGGGTCAAAGATCACAAAAACGGGTTTTCCGCTATTTACAGCAAAACGGTAAGTTTTATCATAAAATTAGCAGGATGCCATCATCCTTTTTATTTCTATCGTTATGAAAATAAGTTAAGCTTATTTTTAACGAGATTTTAATGGCCACCACAAGTGTCAATACACCTATAACTCTATATACCTACAAAGAACCTTTACAAAGAAAATTACAATCAAATAATATGAACAAAAGTAGTATTACAATTGATACAAATGAGCTATCTGCAGACTGTAGCAAACAATCTACAGATAGTTCAAGTTATCTATATCAATACCAGTTGGAAGTGTCCCCAAGACGCTGGCTGCATTGAGCCGCTGTATGGCAATGTTGATGCGGTGCGCCAGAAATTCACCAGTTCTCCTAATACCTATATCACAACTTATGTTCTTGTTTGTTTCATTATTATTCATAAGTAGGTAATCATAATCCAACCATTAACATGATTCCCACGCACGCTCGTTATTTATTAGAGCATGTATGAGTATGTAATTTATGAATAACGTGACGATTATTAATGACTCTACGTAACACACAATAATAAGGAGATTTCAGACTCTAATAATTTAGTGAAAAAATATTCAGATCAAAAACGGTTCTTTCGGCTTACAAAAAAAGCGCTTATAAATAATCGAATTTATCTACAACACAATTCCAATCTCTACTACAAAATGTTTAAACTCTTCTCAAGTAATTGCTGAGTCATTGCTAATAGAAAAACCGAGTTCGACTACAAGAAGAACCGAGTTCGACTACTCGATAATATCGAGTCTTCATTGAGACGTTTCATTTTTGTATGGCATTTGCATTGTTCTATGTCCGCAAGTTAGCAGCACTGTTTATAATCCTATACAAAAATGAAATGACCCGAAAACGTATCCAAGGTACACTGCACTACTTGAAATCTCACATCACCAACAAACATTCAGAACAGTGTCTCATAACCATCTAATAAGTTCAAACTGTCCAATGCAAAATATTTTGACCTTTTTTAACTTTTCAAAATCAAAATCAAAAACTCTTTATTTCCATAAATACAATAAATGTACACTTAGAAAAGGTCAAATTATAAAATTAAACACTGACACGGAAATAAAGCGATATTTTTGATTTCTGTCGCTTCGGTATGTAGACTAAAGTAAAGAAGAGACGAAGAAACCTTTAGGCTGTTAGTTGTTATTATTCGAGTTGGAGCAAAACCCATCCCAAGCTCTTTTATCCTTTATATAATCTGATATTTTATAGTAAGCCTTTTTGCACAGCAAGATTTTGACAATTTGTTTGAATTTATTTTCTGATAGTTTTTGCAACTCCATCTAAACATCCAAACTTACGCTTTTACAGCGAACCATGGTTCGGTGCGTAGAACTGCTTTAAATAGAACCTTCCCTTGCAAATAAGTACTACCAGCCTAGTTTAGTCTCTCGGAGGTAATTGTATATCCAAACATTTTCTACAAGTACAAGGCGGATGACAGGGCAGTAAAAACCGAGTTGCTAACTTGGCCCAGTTTACCCGACTTTCCTACTTGCTTGGTTTATGGCCCAACAACTTTGCGAACCTTCAATTTACCGCACTTGAGAAACTACTTAAAAATTTAGAACTCAGTCTAAGCTTGGTTTACGTGGCAGGATAAGACCTCATTATGCCTGGCGGGTGCTGTTATCCGTTCTACTAAGGTTTTTTGTTATCATAGTGCGTTACCCCACACTCAGGGTAATTTCTAAGAAATCAAATAATATCTCAAAAATTTTTGACTTCGACGGGACTTGAACCCAAACCGAACCGGAAGGACGCGGGTTCAAGTCCCGTCGAAGTTGAATTTTTGCGATATTATTTGATCCGTTCTATTGTTCCGAAGATTATTTAATCCTATTTCTTTACGTCACAAAATGTACAAATAGATAAACTTGATAAGATTATTGAAGCCGGATGTATGCCGCACACTAGCGCAGCCAGCTGTTTTTCCTTATAATTACGTTAAACACAAGAATTTTCAAATATCCAATGTACAGTTTGTGATACCTATCATAAGCTTTTTTTAATCTCTCTGAAATAGGTTGGTTTCGAATCATTTAGACAGAGAAGCGAAAACAGAGTTCGGTGGCCACCAAGAGCAACTTCGCTATTCTGTTTAAAGGAAATAAAAGAAAACTATTGGGCACTAAAATAAATCTTATGATAGGAAACATAAACTATAAATGGACTTTTAAAAACTCGTTTGATTAACGTTAAATTATTAGAAAGAAAAGGCAGCGGCGCTAGTTTGAAGCATACAAGCGCCTTAATTTGTATTTCTTTAGATAGATATAAAATACTTTCATAGCACACTTATAACTAAGAAACAATTTACAAATGAAACAATTGTAAGATAAGTGACAATTGGCGGTCTTATTTCTCAAAACCGATCTTTCTGCCAGAGTACCTTCTTTGCGACACAAAATAATACTAATAGAATATATTTTTAAGTGGGTAATGAAAAGGCGTGTTTAATTTATTGACTGTGTGTATTGTCCAGCATTATTTATTCATTTATTAACTGACACATCTTCTCTCTATGAGTTCTCTTCCGGAAAAGTTAGAAAATAACCTAAAAAAATAATAGGGAGGAGAGTGTGGTGAATTTGAATCAGTACCATATCTCAACAGCCTTTATTGGTCCACTACTGGACGCAGGCCTCCCCCTGTTAAGCGTCTTATTGACTTTAATCACATGGGGGGTAATGCCCATAAGCCCCATACCATATCATAAGGTATCTTGATATGGTATATAAAATAAAAAAAATAAAAATAAAAAAAAATTTGATCCCTTATGGGTCCCCAATCACCCCCTTTCCTAGTACACCCTTTCCGTGGCACCCTGTGTATAGTATTTATCCCACAAAACTTAAAAACAGTGTAAAATTAAGGGATTCGAAGGCATTTTTTATTTTTTCTACACAATAAATATTTTCATATGACAAGATAAAAAAAAAAGTAAACGCTCGTTGGAAAAGATGAAAACAAACCAAAAGACCTCAGGTATGGTGTTTAATGCGCCTTTCAAGCCCACCTAAGTTAATAACAAGAACAGCTCTATTTTTATGAACCAAAATGATGTTTTAATAATATTAACATATTATGTTATCAAAATAGAATCTCTCCGACTGTATTTTTATAAACTAGGGTTTAGGTTAGGTACTAGGTTCAAAAGAATCGTGAGATGGTTTGCTATAGACCTGTTCAAATTGTTCAAAACACCATTATAAATGAAATGTGAAAAGTCCTGATCGATCTGACACCTGGAAAAAAATGTACTCGGGGTCAAAGATCACAAAAACGGGTTTTCCGCGATTTTCGAAAATAAGTTTAGCTTATTTTAACGAGATTTTAATGGCCACCACAAGTGTCAATACACCTATAACTCTATATACCTACAAAGAACCTTTACAAAGAAAATTACAATCAAATAATATGAACAAAAGTAGTACTTATTACAATTGATACAAATGAGCTATCTGCAGACTGTAGCAAACAATCTACAGGTAGCTCAACTTATCTATATCAATACCAGTCGGAAGTGTCGCCAAGACGCTGGCTGCATTGCCCCGCTGTATGGCAATGTTGATGCGATGCGCCAGAAATTCACCAGTTCTCCTAATACCTATATCACAACTTATGTTCTTGTTTGTTTCATTATTATTCATAAGTAGGTAATCATAATCCAACCATCAACATGATTCAAAATCAAAATCAAAATCAAAAACTCTTTATTTCCATAAATACAATAAATGTACACTTAGAAAAGGTCAAAATATAAAGCTAAACACTGACACGGAAATAAAGTGATATTTTTGATTTCTGTCGCTTCGGTATGTAGACTAAAGTAAAGAAGCGACGAAGAAACCTTTAGCCTGTTAGTTGTTATTTTTCGAGTTGGAGCAAAACCCGTCCCAAGCATTTTTGTCCTCTAGATAATCTGATATTTTATAGTAAGCCTTTTTGCACAGCAAGGTTTTAACAATTTGTTTGAATTTATTTATTGATAATTTTTGCAACTCACTAGGAGTTTTGTTGTAGAAGCGTATACATTGCCCTTTAAAAGATATTTTAATTTTGTGTAGCCTAGTTGTGGGCACAGCGAGCTTATGTTTGTTTCTGGTATTCAAATTATGTTTATCGCTATTTTTAGGGAACTGACTTATATTTTTATGTGTGTACAACAAGTTTTCATAAATATATTGACATGGTACTGTCATTATGTTTATTTCTTTGAATTTATCACGCAGGGATTCTCTGGGACCCATATTATAGATTGCACGAACAGCCCTCTTCTGCAGCACAAATACGGTGTTAATATCTGCAGCGTTCCCCCACAGCAGTATACCATAAGACATAATACTATGGAAGTAGCTGAAATAAACAAGTCTAGATGTATCCACGTCTGTAAGATGACGGATTTTTTTGACTGCATATGCTGCAGAACTAAGTCTCTTCGATAGCTTATCTATGTGTGGGCCCCATTGAAGTTTATTATCTAAGGTGATTCCTAAGAATACGGTACTTTCTACTATTTCTAAAGTTTCTCCTTTAACGTTCACATCAGCCTTCACTTGTTTAACATTAGGTAGAATAAATCTAATACATTTTGTTTTGGTTTCGTTTAACAAAAGATTATTGACACTAAACCAATGAACTACTTTTGAGATTGCATTATTCACATCGTCGAAATTTGTGTTTTGTCGTTTCATTTTAAAAATTAATGAAGTATCATCAGCAAACAATACAATCTCGTGATTATTCTTGACAAGATGAGGCAGGTCGTTAATATAAACTAAGAATAGGAAAGGACCGAGGATAGAACCCTGTGGTACACCCATTGTAACTACAGACCCCGAAGACCGTTTCCCATTAATGTCAACTCTTTGTATCCTATCACTCAAATAAGATGTAAGAAGATCCAAAGAGGTGTTCGTTATTCCATAGTGATGTAGTTTCCTGATTAATGTTTCATGGTGTACGCAATCGAACGCTTTTGATAAGTCGCAAAAAACGCCCAAAGCGTCTTGCGACTTCTCCCAAGCATCGAAAATATGCGATACTAACTCTACACCGGCATCAGTAGTTGACCTGCCGCGAGTAAACCCAAATTGCTTACAATGCAGCAGGTCATTGCCATGAAAATGCCTAAGCAATTGATGTAAAATAAGTTTTTCAAAAACTTTGCTGAATGTTGGCAGTACTGATATTGGTCTAAAGTTAGTGGGGTCAGACCTACTACCCGATTTAAATAGTGGGATTATTTTACTACATTTCATTAGATCAGGAAATACGCCACAATCAATGGATTCATTAAATATAAAAGCCAGATCTGTTGCAATGGTATCAATCAATGGTTTAATAATCGTAACGGAAATGCCCCAGAGATCTGCAGTTTTCTTTGTATTTAAAAGTTTGAAGGCTTTTTTAATATCTTTTTCATCAACATGGGTGAAATTAAATTTATTTTTACATTTAGTTACATTTTCTATTAGCAATGACTCAGCAATTACTTGAGAAGAGTTTAAACATTTTGTAGTAGAGATTGGAATTTCAGTAAAAAAGTTTTCAAATGCCTGGGCCACTTCGACATCATTTTTAACTGAGCAATCATTAATCTTTAAATTGTAATCATTAACGTATGTACTGACCTTTCCAGTCTCACTTTTTATTATATTCCAAGTTGATTTTATTACATTATCACTGTTTCTAATTTTCGAGCTAATATAATTTGATTTTGCTATTTGACAAACTTTTCTAAATATTTTTGAGTAATTTTTTACTTTTTCTTTGAACTCCTGGCTAAAATTGTATTGTTTTTCACTATACAGTTCATATAACTTTTGTCTACTTTTATGTATACCCACTGTTGCCCACTCACTAAAGGTAAGTTTTTCTGAGACCATAATCGATTTGGGTGTGAATATTGAATGGAATGCATTGGTGAACTTGTTAAAAAAATTGCAGTACGACTCATTTGGGTTGTTAAGTGAGTGATAAGGTGATGGTTTACAATCCCAATCCAATTTCAACCGTTCAAATCGATTTGTGGTTACAGGTATGTATGTTATTTTCTTTTTACAATTATTATTTTTTACTTGAATTTCTAGTTTTATTAGTTGACCTAAGTGGTCTGATTTTAAATTTGCTATAATTTTTTTAGTTACAATTTTTCCGCTTTGGCAAACAAATACATTATCTATACATTTTGCTGAGGTTTCAGTTATTCTAGTAGGTTCCATAAATAATGGCCTTAGATCATAAGAATTAAATAAATTAGTCAGTCTAGTACTGAGGGAGTAAACTTCTAAAAGGTCAACATTAAAATCTCCACATACCATTATAGTTTTATTTGATTTTGATAATTTAAATAAAATATCCTCCATAACATTTTCAAAAATTTCAAAAGAAGCTGATGGTGGGCTGTATACGCTTACTACAATAATTTGCTCCAACTCTACACATGCTACTTCAATGTGGCTTTCAACGGATAAGCATATTATGTCCTTACGGTCTTTGAATTTCATTAATTTGTTTATTAATATTAATGAGCCTCCACGAATAGCATGTGATCTGCAAAAAGAGCTACCAACCTGGTGGTTACTGAAATTGAACATGAGCTCATAGCTTTTCAGCCAGTGTTCTGTTAAGCAGATGATATCAATATGAAAAGCGTTCATGTACAATTCCAACTCTAGTAATTTACTGTTTAATCCTTGAATATTTTGATGCACCAAGTTAGTAAACTTTGCATTTATTTTACAGGTTTGGTTTCTTTGACTTTTTATGTAACCAATATTATTTGACTGTTTATGGCTAGAGACTTCCTCTATTGTCGTTAAATCTAATTTAAATGGCTTGGAAGAAGTTCCAAGGTCTTGGTTGTAAATTTATTACAATGCTCAAAAGAAGCATCTTGTTTAGCCAAATTTTTGGCTGTAATAGTAAAGTAGTAGGATAGCGACACAGCTATTTGTTTTTTGCAATAATTTGAAAGGTAGTAATTACCTTTTTTAGTCAAACAATATTTTTTACTAACAGTACTGTTAGTGTCAATCACATGTATATTATTATTGCATGAAATAGTATGCAATGTCATATTTAGCTTATATCTAATGTTATTTTCTGTATTTGGCAAGCTGTCACTGTAGGGGAATGTGAACATTACAATTTTATTTAACTGTAGGGAACATAGTTTCTCCATATATTTAATTAAGTCTAATTTGTTCACATTACCCCTATTTCCAAGAAATATTATCAAGTTTGAGTTATTTTGAAATCTTTCATTTTCAATTCTATGCATTATATCATGAAGATTGCAGTTAGGTAAGCAATTATTTATAGAGTGCTCCATATTCATGTTTAAATACTGGCCCATGTTTTTTCCAATTTCATCGCAGTACATTATGGTTTTATCACCTGAGCATGAAGTGCTGAGGTCCAGGTGGGATGCGGCTGAGACAGTACTGTCCGGACTTGAGTTGGGACCGACCAAATTGGGTCCACAGCACCCGCAGCCCTCCAGAATCCTGCCCTCCAGACTCACCTGGCTACTGAGAAGCGCATCCATGGCCAGGTTGAGTTCCCTTGTCTGTTTTGTAGTTTGCTCATAAAGGCTGATGTAGTGCCCTAGGGAGTGCTCGGCCTGGCCAAGTTTGCATCTCAGCTCTTGCAATTCAGCCTCATATTGCAGCTGATTTTGATTAAGCTGTATTGTACAGAGCTCTAATTCATCAACAAGTTTCCTGTTACATTTGATTTTAGATACTTCCTGTTTTTGATTTTTTAATAAATTTTGTGTTTTTTGTATGAAGTTACTTAATTTAACATTTTTTTTAAACTTATTTTTGCTTAGTTTGTGTTTGTGTTTGTTGTTTTTGCTGCTAGCCTCCACACTACACACTGAGTCATCTTTTGTTAAGTCAATATTATGCAATGTGTGCATGCTGCAGCCAGCAACAGAAACATGGCCCGATGATAAGTTAGCCGATACTAGCTCATCAAATAAAGTTTGTGTTTTCGCGGTGGCAGAGTTCTGGGCCGCTTCTTCTAGCTGGGTGATGTGGTGGTGTGCATCACACAATTCCTTCTGCAGGATTGAAGTTCTGTGCAGGGCCGTTTCAAACTCTATGTCACATCGTTCATCGAACCTATCTATTATGGTCTGAAGCCTATCCCGTTCCTCAACAATAGAATTGTTCTCGCAAAATAACGCGGCCATCTCAGTTTTTAATTTTTTATAATTGTCTAGCGCTTCTAAGAGAATGTTTTCGTTTTCATCTCGTTCTAATTCTAATTGTGCAATCTGTCTCTTTGCTGACTTCAGTTCTAATAAAGCCTGGTTTAAATTGGTTTCTGCTTGGCGCAACAAGGCGCTTCTTGTATTCATTTTGAACGGTTTTTTTTTACCGTAGCGAGCTTGAGACAGAAAATACAATGTATATAGGTTAGGTGTCCGAAAATGCTGCAAGTACTTACGTGTCAGTAAAAGATGTTAGCTTTGTTGGAAATAGTATCCTACATTTACGAAATGCACTCACGTAAACTCGAACTTCCTCAGAACACACAAGCCAGCAATGAATGCTAACCGAAAAAGAGCCGGTTTACCGAGGGCCAAACACATTAGTCATACAACTTTTTACGCTTATATCTATTTGTACACTTGTTTTATCTTATAAATATACGATGGAATCGGAATAGGGACTAGAAAACTACGTAAAAACAATTATTTTGTGAAATAATGATATGGAGCACCAAAGTGAACAGCTGTTGCTAGGGTTGCCAACACCCGAAAAAAAAAAAAAAAAAAAAAAAAAAAAAAAGATTCCCACGCACGCTCGTTATTTATTAGAGCATGTATGAGTATGTAATTTATGAATAACGTGACGATTATTAATGACTCTACGTAACAAAAAATAATTAGGAGTTTTCAGACTCTAGTAATTTAGTGAAAAAATATTCAGATCAAAAACGGTTCTTTCGGCTTACAAAAAAAGCGCTTATAAATAATCGAATTTATCTACAACATAATTCCAATCTCTACTACAAAATGTTAAAACTCTTCTCAAGTAATTGCTGAGTCATTGCTAATAGAAAAACCGAGTTCGACTACAAGAAGAACCGAGTTCGACTACTCGATAATATCGAGTCTTCATTGAGACGTTTCATTTTTGTATGGCATTTGCATTGTTCTATGTCCGCAAGTTAGCAGCACTGTTTATAATCCTATACAAAAATGAAATGACCCGAAAACGTATCCAAACTATCGAGAACAAGGACTCAAGTCAATGTTAGAATTTCGTTATTTTTTTAAACTTCGCAACAAACATTTTGACGTGACAACGTCTTATAATTCGATAGAAAAACATGACGTCATGCGGCGTTACCTCGCTCTGAGGCGTTCCATGTAAGGCTCGAAGTGCAAGCGAGAGCGCTCGACATCCGTCTCTCTCCTACTTGAGTGAGCGATGCGTCTGCGTGGACAGCTACTATACTATAGTACATTTACATGTTTTGATCGAGTATCAAATGCTACCATTCCATCAGTATTTTTTTAAGACGTTGTCACGTTCAACTATCGTCAGTAAACCGACTTTACAGACAACCAATATTTTTTTTTTTAATTGTGTCACATATGAAACAAAGTGTTTTCATTCTAGTTTAATAAATAAATAAAAAATGCTGGACAATCCACATCTTGCCCCAAGCTAAGCAGAGCTTGTGTTATGGGTACTAGTTGACTGACTGACTTAATACAATAGATAGATAGATATGTTTTAATAAACATAGGAAATACCCAGAACACCAAGAAGAACACATAAGAAGAACACTCATATATATAGGTTATTCGCAGATCGTACAAACATTTGTCCCAAGGCGGGAATCGTACTCGTAACTTCCTGCGTCGTAAGCGGACCTTCGTCCGCCGCGCCACATCGGTCGTCATAAAGAAGTGTAAATATATTATCATCGAAAAAGGTAAAAAAAAACACACATACGCAATATAAAATTGCCAATTCTCTTCTACTTAAACGTCTTTGGACTTCCGCAAAAACATGCCTGAATCTATTATTTATTAGACCCTCATGACGAGCCAACCCTAGACAATATAATTAACTCTACAAGGATAACTCTATTTGACTAGGTGTCATTTATTTCCTTAAATGCAATAAATGTACACCTAAAAATTACAAATTATAATATTATTCCTAAATTAAACACTGACATGGAAAAAAGTGTTTTTTTAAAAGCTTTCATTTAACTTGCAATGTATGTAAACTATGTTTATCGGGTGGAATCTTGCAGATCAATTTTGAAAAGATAATATTTTTAACCGATTGAGCTGAAAATACATGTTTAGTTTGAATGACAATGCATTTAAAGCTTATTTAGAAAATAAGTTTTATAAAATATTAAAACTTATTGTTTTTGCCGCTTCCGTGTATGTACTAAATTTTCCTTGTCTGCTTATTCTAAGCTTATTTTAATTATTCAAAATGTTGAACATAAGCTTTTCAAATTTTATCCGCTAGCCCCTATAGCCTTAATCACATAATTTCAAATTCCCCTTTACCAATACGCCAAGATAAATATCGTACTCTACCCTCTACTTAGAACATTGTAAACATAATTAAGACATCCGCCTACACATTTTGCGTGAACATGCTTAGAATATTAATAAGTAGGCAGACTTTGGAAATGCTAGAAGATGCCAAGGTAAAATTTTCCCTTACATTTTGTGCGAAGTTTAGAAAGAAAGAATATAATATTGCATTCACATTTTACTTTTACCAAGATAAAGTACGAAGAAAGAATAAAGAAAATTGCTGTAGTTGCTGACACTCCATTTTGATAGATAAAACCAATTTTCGTATTTTATTATTCGAAGCGGGCTGTGTAATAAACGCTATTTTTCCGACTTAAATTATATAAGCATACCTACTTTAAGTATCATAATTAAAATATACACAACTGTAGTCCTACCTACAGTTGTATTGTACTATCCATATTATGACTCTTTTATCCCAAAACCATCCATAATATAATATAACTAGACGATCGACTCGCGGTTTCACCCGCGTAGTTCCCGTTCCCGTTGGAATTCCGGGATAAAATATAGCCTATGTCACTCCCTGAAAAGTAAGCTTCCTAACGGTGAAAGAATTTTTCAAATCGGTCCAGTAGTTTCGGAGCCTATTCAATACAAACAAACAAACAATCAAATCTTTCCTCTTTATAATATTATTGTATATATACCTGTTGTATACCTGTCACCTTCTGTTACCTTTTTACGGCTAAACGACAGAACGGATCGTATTGAAATACAAACAACGAAATCAATCTTCTATCTAATATAAATCTATAGTATATTGTAGACTTAAGCTTCATTTTATCCAGGGAAACACATGTAAATTCAGAGGCAGAAACATTACTAGTTTTCCCTGAAGACAAAGAAAACAAGTGCAAAACCAGAAGCAATAGCTATTCTTCATAACTCCTCTGAAAACTGGTCGCAATTATTCGCTAGCTTTGAACATTACTACGTACTTAAGTGCTTACGGCATGTAGCATGCCATGATACGAAGATTTGCATGTAGAATGCAGGCTGGATGCCAAAACTTTGAGGAAGTTGCTCTTATATTCGTCTTTAACTGCCTCGCTGCCTTTCTGCCTAGGAATATTGTCGGGTTTTAGTTGTATGCCAAAATGTAATAGGGAGAATCCATCCGAAAGCGTGAGTAAATCTAGACCTAGTTTGACAACCAAAGCGGTTGTGATGTAGTTGACGTAATTTCTTGTAATTATAAAGATACGTTATTATTAGAACACATTAATTACTCTGGAAAAGTCCGTCTCAAATAACCATATTCAGCATAAATAAAAAACTGTTTATTAATGTGGTTCACTCAACTGATTCATACGTATTTTGTAAATACTTGTAGGTACTGGTTGTTATTTTCTATAAACATGGTTACTGGTTTAATGGACCTAGATTCATAAGGGAGTTAGTTTCCATCATTTCTGATTGATTTTAATATAAAATACCATAACCGAAATAGGTTTTTTTTAATTACACAAAGAAAAAAATATCCTTTTTACTCTGTGTCTACTAAGATCCGTTTTGTTTATGTACCTGCAATTATATTGTTGTTAATAATAAAGCAGGTTATCTACTACAAAAAAATCGTTAAAATTATTAAACTAGATAGGTACACAAATCACAACAAGGTAAAAATAGGCTAAAAATAGGCAATTTTTTAACTAAATTAATTCCTAAACTTAACTAATAATAAACCAAACCAAACTAATAATAAACCTGAACTAAATTATTATTTTTTTAACTAAAAAGTCCAATATCTCAAAAACGGGTGGGGTATGGTGTTTCATAGTCAAATCAGTCAGATGGAACCTACAACCCCCTCAAGAATCTTGGTCGACTTAACCCTATATGTACAGACACCCAAGTTTCATTGTCTTTACTTGATTTTGTTACATATGTATTTAGCCAAATTAACGAATTTAAATTGAAATGGTCATGTCAAAATGTTATAATATTCACACCAGCGCCATTAAACCTTCAGCCTTGGGTGTGTTTTGGGTGTGTCAAATGTTAATTGGCAAATATCACATGACGCGGTTATAATTCCCATAGGGCTTTCCAACTAGCTGGTAATTAAATAACGCTTTCTCCCTAAACACCTTACGAATAGAAGTCTGGCCGCGAATTATAGTTTTGAGGATAATTATTAGTGGCATTAATAACCTTTTTATGAATTGGGAAAATTCCTGGCTGTTTGGCTCAGAATGAAGATGTCTGGAGAGAATGGGGAACGGACATGCTTGCACAGCAGTGGGATGGGATGACCTGTCTTAGTATGGGTTGTGCATTTTTAATTAATAGTGCATTGTTCTGAATACAAATTACTTATGCAATAAGTTGAATAATATTTACTAGTGAGTTTGCTGCTCAAAAACAGTGAGCAAAAACGGGTTTTACCCACATCTGAAGTAATAGTGCATTTTACACCAAGGCGAGAAAGTGATCAATTCCTATCGAGTGTGTCGTTTAGGGCCCGAGGCGCAGCCGAGCGCCTTAAAACCAGGGACCGTACAACCCCGAGTTTGGGTTAACCCCTTCGAATGGGTAACACTATCATCGTCTGCGCATTACGAATGGGTTACCCCTTATTCGGGTTACCCTGTACAAAACCCTAGTGAAAGGGTAACCCTTTCATTGGGTTTTAGCAACGATAGTTTTACCCTTTCGTGGCGCTATCCGATTGAAGGGGTTACCTCTTTTTATGGGTTTTTTGGTGTAACACTATGGTTTCCATTTCAATTGCACTTTTTGAAAATAAATATGTACTAGATGTTGAACAATTAGTTTCGATCGCGCGATCACTCAGTCTGTATACAAGTGTTCTGGTTTTCAGTGTGAACAATCTATAGGCAGCTTAACTTATCCATCCTTATTGATTAGTTGAGCAAACAATCTAGAGGCAGCTCAACTAAACAATCTAGAGGCAGCTCAACTAATCCATTTATAGATAAGTTGAGCAAACAATCTAGAGGCAGCTCAACTAATCCATTTATAAGTTGAGCAAACAATCTAGAGGCAGCTCAAATAAACAATCTAGAGGCAGCTCAACTAAACAATCTAGAGGCAGCTCAACTAATCCATTTATAGATAAGTTGAGCAAACAATCTAGAGGCAGCTCTACTAAACAATCTAGAGACAGCTCAACTAATCCATTTATAGATAAGTTCAGCAAACAATCTAGAGGCAGCTCAACTAAACAATCTAGAGGCAGCTCAACTAAACAATCTAGAGGCAGCTCAACTAATCCATTTATAGATAAGTTGAGCAAACAATCTAAAGGCAGCTCAACTGAACAATCTAGAGGCAGCTCAACTAATCCATTTATAGATAAGTTGAGCAAACAATCTAAAGGCAGCTCAACTGAACAATGTAGAGGCAGCTCAACTAATCCATTTATAGATAGGTTGAGCAAACAATCTAGAGGCAGCTCAACTAAACAATCTAGAGGCAGCTCAACTAATCCATTTATAGATAAGTTGAGCAAACAATCTAGAGGCAGCTCAACTAATCCTTTTATAGATAGGTTGAGCAAACAATCTAGAGGCAGCTCAACTAAACAATCTAGAGGCAGCTCAACTAATCCATTTATAGATAAGTTGAGCAAACAATCTAAAGGCAGCTCAACTGAACAATCTAGAGGCAGCTCAACTAATCCATTTATAGATAAGTTGAGCAAACAATCTAGAGGCAGCTCAACTAATCCATTTATAGATAGGTTGAGCAAACAATCTAGAGGCAGCTCAACTAAACAATCTAGAGGCAGCTCAACTAATCCATTTATAGATAAGTTGAGCAAACAATCTAGAGGCAGCTCAACTAATCCATTTATAGATAGGTTGAGCAAACAATCTAGAGGCAGCTCAACTAAGCCATTTATAGATAAGTTGAGCAAACAATCTAGAGGCAGCTCAAATAAACAATCTAGAGGCAGCTCAACTAAACAATCTAGAGGCAGCTCAACTAATCCATTTATAGATAAGTTGAGCAAACAATCTAGAGGCAGCTCAACTAAACAATCTAGAGACAGCTCAACTAATCCATTTATAGATAAGTTGAGCAAACAATCTAGAGGCAGCTCAACTAAACAATCTAGAGGCAGCTCAACTAATCCATTTATAGATAAGTTGAGCAAACAATCTAAAGGCAGCTCAACTGAACAATGTAGAGGCAGCTCAACTAATTCATTTATGGATAAGTTGAGCAAACAATCTAGAGGCAGCTCAAGTAATCCATTTATAGATAAGTTGAGCACACAATCTAGAGGCAGCTCAACTAAACAATCTAGAGGCAGCTCAACTAAACAATCTAGAGGCAGCTCAACTAATCCATTTATAGATAAGTTGAGCAAACAATCTAGAGGCAGCTCAACTAATCCATTTATGGATAAGTTGAGCAAACAATCTAGAGGCAGCTCAACTAATCCATTTATAGATAAGTTGAGCAAACAATCTAGAGGCAGCTCAAATAAACAATCTAGAAGCAGCTCAACTAAACAATCTAGAGGCAGCTCAACTAATCCATTTATAGATAAGTTGAGCAAACAATCTAGAGGCAGCTCAACTAAACAATCTAGAGACAGCTCAACTAATCCATTTATAGATAAGTTGAGCAAACAATCTAGAGGCAGCTCAACTAAACAATCTAGAGGCAGCTCAACTAAACAATCTAGAGGCAGCTCAACTAATCCATTTATAGATAAGTTGAGCAAACAATCTAAAGGCAGCTCAACTGAACAATCTAGAGGCAGCTCAACTAATCCACTTATAGATAAGTTGAGCAAACAATCTAGAGGCAGCACAACTAATCCATTTATAGATAGGTTGAGCAAACAATCTAGAGGCAGCTCAACTAAACAATCTAGAGGCAGCTCAACTAATCCATTTATAGATAAGTTGAGTAAACAATCTAGAGGCAGCTCAACTAATCCATTTATAGATAGGTTGAGCAAACAATCTAGAGGCAGCTCAACTAAACAATCTAGAGGCAGCTCAACTAATCCATTTATAAGTTGAGCAAACAATCTAGAGGCAGCTCAAATAAACAATCTAGAGGCAGCTCAACTAAACAATCTAGAGGCAGCTCAACTAATCCATTTATAGATAAGTTGAGCAATCAATCTAGAGGCAGCTCAACTAAACAATCTAGAGACAGCTCAACTAATCCATTTATAGATAAGTTGAGCAAACAATCTAGAGGCAGCTCAACTAAACAATCTAGAGGCAGCTCAACTAAACAATCTAGAGGCAGCTCAACTAATCCATTTATAGATAAGTTGAGCAAACAATCTAAAGGCAGCTCAACTGAACAATGTAGAGGCAGCTCAACTAATTCATTTATGGATAAGTTGAGCAAACAATCTAGAGGCAGCTCAAGTAATCCATTTATAGATAAGTTGAGCACACAATCTAGAGGCAGCTCAACTAAACAATCTAGAGGCAGCTCAACTAAACAATCTAGAGGCAGCTCAACTAATCCATTTATAAATAAGTTGAGCAAACAATCTAGAGGCAGCTCAACTAAGCCATTTATAGATAAGTTGAGCAAACAATCTAGAGGCAGCTCAAATAAACAATCTAGAGGCAGCTCAACTAAACAATCTAGAGGCAGCTCAACTAATCCATTTATAGATAAGTTGAGCAAACAATCTAAAGGCAGCTCAACTGAACAATGTAGAGGCAGCTCAACTAATTCATTTATGGATAAGTTGAGCAAACAATCTAGAGGCAGCTCAAGTAATCCATTTATAGATAAGTTGAGCACACAATCTAGAGGCAGCTCAACTAAACAATCTAGAGGCAGCTCAACTAAACAATCTAGAGGCAGCTCAACTAATCCATTTATAGATAAGTTGAGCAAACAATCTAGAGGCAGCTCAACTAATCCATTTATAGATAGGTTGAGCAAACAATCTAGAGGCAGCTCAACTAAACAATCTAGAGGCAGCTCAACTAATCCATTTATAGATAAGTTGAGCAAACAATCTAGAGGCAGCTCAACTAATCCATTTATAGATAAGTTGAGCAAACAATCTAGAGGCAGCTCAAATAAACAATCTAGAGGCAGCTCAACTAAACAATCTAGAGGCAGCTCAACTAATCCATTTATAGATAAGTTGAGCAAACAATCTAGAGGCAGCTCAACTAAACAATCTAGAGGCAGCTCAACTAAACAATCTAGAGGCAGCTCAACTAATCCATTTATAGATAAGTTGAGCAAACAAT
Source organism: Eupithecia subfuscata (assembly GCA_963564075.1). Classification (NCBI taxonomy): domain Eukaryota; kingdom Metazoa; phylum Arthropoda; class Insecta; order Lepidoptera; family Geometridae; genus Eupithecia; species Eupithecia subfuscata. The sequence continues at coordinate 15,010,263 of OY751100.1, read as the reverse complement.
CTAAAGGCAGCTCAACTGAACAATCTAGAGGCAGCTCAACTAATCCATTTATAGATAAGTTGAGCAAACAATCTAAAGGCAGCTCAACTGAACAATGTAGAGGCAGCTCAACTAATCCATTTATAGATAGGTTGAGCAAACAATCTAGAGGCAGCTCAACTAAACAATCTAGAGGCAGCTCAACTAATCCATTTATAGATAAGTTGAGCAAACAATCTAGAGGCAGCTCAACTAATCCATTTATAGATAGGTTGAGCAAACAATCTAGAGGCAGCTCAACTAAACAATCTAGAGGCAGCTCAACTAATCCATTTATAGATAAGTTGAGCAAACAATCTAAAGGCAGCTCAACTGAACAATCTAGAGGCAGCTCAACTAATCCATTTATAGATAAGTTGAGCAAACAATCTAGAGGCAGCTCAACTAATCCATTTATAGATAGGTTGAGCAAACAATCTAGAGGCAGCTCAACTAAACAATCTAGAGGCAGCTCAACTAATCCATTTATAGATAAGTTGAGCAAACAATCTAGAGGCAGCTCAACTAATCCATTTATAGATAGGTTGAGCAAACAATCTAGAGGCAGCTCAACTAAGCCATTTATAGATAAGTTGAGCAAACAATCTAGAGGCAGCTCAAATAAACAATCTAGAGGCAGCTCAACTAAACAATCTAGAGGCAGCTCAACTAATCCATTTATAGATAAGTTGAGCAAACAATCTAGAGGCAGCTCAACTAAACAATCTAGAGACAGCTCAACTAATCCATTTATAGATAAGTTGAGCAAACAATCTAGAGGCAGCTCAACTAAACAATCTAGAGGCAGCTCAACTAATCCATTTATAGATAAGTTGAGCAAACAATCTAAAGGCAGCTCAACTGAACAATGTAGAGGCAGCTCAACTAATTCATTTATGGATAAGTTGAGCAAACAATCTAGAGGCAGCTCAAGTAATCCATTTATAGATAAGTTGAGCACACAATCTAGAGGCAGCTCAACTAAACAATCTAGAGGCAGCTCAACTAAACAATCTAGAGGCAGCTCAACTAATCCATTTATAGATAAGTTGAGCAAACAATCTAGAGGCAGCTCAACTAATCCATTTATGGATAAGTTGAGCAAACAATCTAGAGGCAGCTCAACTAATCCATTTATAGATAAGTTGAGCAAACAATCTAGAGGCAGCTCAAATAAACAATCTAGAAGCAGCTCAACTAAGCAATCTAGAGGCAGCTCAACTAATCCATTTATAGATAAGTTGAGCAAACAATCTAGAGGCAGCTCAACTAAACAATCTAGAGACAGCTCAACTAATCCATTTATAGATAAGTTGAGCAAACAATCTAGAGGCAGCTCAACTAAACAATCTAGAGGCAGCTCAACTAAACAATCTAGAGGCAGCTCAACTAATCCATTTATAGATAAGTTGAGCAAACAATCTAAAGGCAGCTCAACTGAACAATCTAGAGGCAGCTCAACTAATCCACTTATAGATAAGTTGAGCAAACAATCTAGAGGCAGCACAACTAATCCATTTATAGATAGGTTGAGCAAACAATCTAGAGGCAGCTCAACTAAACAATCTAGAGGCAGCTCAACTAATCCATTTATAGATAAGTTGAGTAAACAATCTAGAGGCAGCTCAACTAATCCATTTATAGATAGGTTGAGCAAACAATCTAGAGGCAGCTCAACTAAACAATCTAGAGGCAGCTCAACTAATCCATTTATAAGTTGAGCAAACAATCTAGAGGCAGCTCAAATAAACAATCTAGAGGCAGCTCAACTAAACAATCTAGAGGCAGCTCAACTAATCCATTTATAGATAAGTTGAGCAATCAATCTAGAGGCAGCTCAACTAAACAATCTAGAGACAGCTCAACTAATCCATTTATAGATAAGTTGAGCAAACAATCTAGAGGCAGCTCAACTAAACAATCTAGAGGCAGCTCAACTAAACAATCTAGAGGCAGCTCAACTAATCCATTTATAGATAAGTTGAGCAAACAATCTAAAGGCAGCTCAACTGAACAATGTAGAGGCAGCTCAACTAATTCATTTATGGATAAGTTGAGCAAACAATCTAGAGGCAGCTCAAGTAATCCATTTATAGATAAGTTGAGCACACAATCTAGAGGCAGCTCAACTAAACAATCTAGAGGCAGCTCAACTAAACAATCTAGAGGCAGCTCAACTAATCCATTTATAAATAAGTTGAGCAAACAATCTAGAGGCAGCTCAACTAAGCCATTTATAGATAAGTTGAGCAAACAATCTAGAGGCAGCTCAAATAAACAATCTAGAGGCAGCTCAACTAAACAATCTAGAGGCAGCTCAACTAATCCATTTATAGATAAGTTGAGCAAACAATCTAAAGGCAGCTCAACTGAACAATGTAGAGGCAGCTCAACTAATTCATTTATGGATAAGTTGAGCAAACAATCTAGAGGCAGCTCAAGTAATCCATTTATAGATAAGTTGAGCACACAATCTAGAGGCAGCTCAACTAAACAATCTAGAGGCAGCTCAACTAAACAATCTAGAGGCAGCTCAACTAATCCATTTATAGATAAGTTGAGCAAACAATCTAGAGGCAGCTCAACTAATCCATTTATAGATAGGTTGAGCAAACAATCTAGAGGCAGCTCAACTAAACAATCTAGAGGCAGCTCAACTAATCCATTTATAGATAAGTTGAGCAAACAATCTAGAGGCAGCTCAACTAATCCATTTATAGATAAGTTGAGCAAACAATCTAGAGGCAGCTCAAATAAACAATCTAGAGGCAGCTCAACTAAACAATCTAGAGGCAGCTCAACTAATCCATTTATAGATAAGTTGAGCAAACAATCTAGAGGCAGCTCAACTAAACAATCTAGAGACAGCTCAACTAATCCATTTATAGATAAGTTGAGCAAACAATCTAGAGGCAGCTCAACTAAACAATCTAGAGGCAGCTCAACTAATCCATTTATAGATAAGTTGAGCAAACAATCTAAAGGCAGCTCAACTGAACAATCTAGAGGCAGCTCAACTAATCCATTTATAGATAAGTTGAGCAAACAATCTAGAGGCAGCACAACTAATCCATTTATAGATAGGTTGAGCAAACAATCTAGAGGCAGCTCAACTAAACAATCTAGAGGCAGCTCAACTAATCCATTTATAGATAAGTTGAGCAAACAATCTAGAGGCAGCTCAACTAATCCATTTATAGATAGGTTGAGCAAACAATCTAGAGGCAGCTCAACTAAGCCATTTATAGATAAGTTGAGCAAACAATCTAGAGGCAGCTCAACTAAACAATCTAGAGGCAGCTCAACTAATCCATTTATAGATAAGTTGAGCAAACAATCTAGAGGCAGCTCAACTAAACAATCTAGAGGCAGCTCAACTCATCCATTTATAGATAAGTTGAGCAAACAATCTAGAGGCAGCTCAACTAAACAATCTAGAGGCAGCTCAACTAATCCATTTATAGATAAGTTGAGCAAACAATCTAAAGGCAGCTCAACTGAACAATGTAGAGGCAGCTCAACTAATTCATTTATGGATAAGTTGAGCAAACAATCTAGAGGCAGCTCAAGTAATCCATTTATAGATAAGTTGAGCACACAATCTAGAGGCAGCTCAACTTATACATCCTTTTGGATTAGTTGAGTTAAAAACCTTATTTTCAACCTTACGCAAATCAAATAGAGATTATAATTGCAATATTCTAAAATGCAAAGAGTTACCGTGTTACAGTGTTTGAAAAGGTAATCCCAAACGACCGGGTCATCAAAACTATCGAGTACTCGAAACCCTTTCAAAGGGAAACCCATTCGACTGGGTTTTGAAGGGGTTACCCCTAAGAGCGGGTTATTCATTAAAAGTGTAACCCCTAAGGATAGGGTTTTAAAACAACCTCTTCAAAAAACCTTATCGAAAACCCCTTCAACGGGTAACCAAATCAGTCCCTGCTTAAAACACACGAGGTAGGAATCGCACTTTCTGCCTAGTGATAAATAGTGCTTTATACTACACCTTCGAGGAAAATAAAAAGCAGAATTAATTATTAATTGAAATCGCGCCCAATGATGTTGGTAAAACCTCATTGACCGCGCCAGCCTTTGGGTTCTTTTTTCAAAATATTGTTCGGAAATCGGAGGAGGCCTAATGGACTTCGAGTAAAAACTTTTTGTCGTTTGACCGAACGAAAATAACCATAGCTACCGGCCGATCTTTTAGGAAATTAAAAAAAATAACACATGGATTTCCATACCCTTTTTTTTCCCCACTGAAACAAGTGAGAAATGAAATACCATAGAGATTTTCCTCCCGGTTTCCTATAGGCCTGCAAAGACATACTTTCTATTCTATAAATGGAAAAGGAATAGGCAACTTTCCGAGCAGGTGTAGTATAAAGAATATTATTCAACTTGTTGAAAAAAGTAATATGAATTCGGAACAATGCAACCTTTATAGAAAAAAACATTACGTCCGTTAGTGGTTTGAAAGAAGTTTGTAGCATGTTTACCCTCCAAGGTTATTGACCAAAATGAGTTCCTGACATTCGACCTCTTATATAAATTACAAAATATTTTGTCGCTAGTCGTGGTGAAAAGTTGTATGATTATCTCGAGGGCAAATATTTTTCGTTTCGTGTCTATTAAATCCCTCGCTACCTCAGCAGGTCTACTTTAGATCCACTGGCTACGCTCGTGACTCTATTCTAGACTGCTTCGCTACCTCGAGTCGGGACTCAATGTCGGCACGTTCAACAAAAAATCATTTTGCCCACTTGTTGTTGATTAAATAACTATTATTTAATCAACAACAAGTTATATATCCACATGTGAGCAAACCCCGATTTTGCTTACTGTTTTTGAGTCGGCTAGTCACCGTTTTCGAGCGAGAGTAGTGAAAATGTATATAAAAATAAATGCTGTGCATGCAAGTGTATAATAATATTATCAAACTTTCTGGTTTTGTTTCAGATGCGAAGATGATGTAGTAGAAATGCGCGCGCCGGCCGCAGCGGCGCTTTTGCTTGCCGCTCTCACGGCGCTGCCTTGTCGAGGTAACCAAACCTCTATTCTGTAGTCTATTATTCAACTCTATTTATTGTTCTACGGACTGTTTTACTGTGTAGGTACACAAAAGGCTAGTGTCCTAATAATTCTAATTAATCCGTCAGTTAGATTATCAGCAGATAACACGTATTTAGTCTTTTTTCGAATAAACAAAAAATGATGAAGATACAACCAGTTAAAGTTTTGTTTGACGTTGCACCTTGCGTCACTTTTAAGCACGGTTTGACACCACTAGCCCCCACTCCCAAACTTTAGCGCGCTATATTTTTGTCATTTTTTGTTTGATAACAAGAGAAAAAATATGTGTCCAATATCTTCTGATAATCTAGCTGACGCTGACGGATTATATACGAGATGAATAATATTTTTTGCATTCACCATGTTGAATGCGTCATGCCATACTCGCTAACAGCTTTTGACTGGCTAACAGATTTAAACTAGATAGCCGTTCTGAAAGCGTTTGCGCTCATGTCAATTATGTTTCATTTTCAAATACATATTAAATGAAAACAATTACAAAAGGGTCTACGAAGACCAAAAGTCAATAGTATGTCAATCAATTTGACTATTCAACAATGCCTTTACCCCTGTCTAATGAATGCTTAAGCACCTGTTGTTTACTCCATTGTTCTATCAAGACGCACCTCAAATACAATCTTCATCTTCAAAGCCCAATGTTGACCTACATCCATAAATTCTCAAATAACACCAAGTCAATTCCGAATTGTTCTCTCGTAAATTCAGTTCTGAGAAAGCTCAAGGTTTTGATAAAAACTGTCTACTTTGATGAAAGTAATACGTCGTAAATATTGATTGTAAAAAACAATGATTCAGGATTGGCAATTGAAAGAAAGATTACATTAACAGAATAAAATAATTACAACTACACTTATATCTATTTCTTAAAAATCTAAGCCGTCATCGGAAGGCAGAGTGCCCAGATTCAAGAATATATTTTAATGCGTCGACTAAAGCTTTTACAGATGCTGATTTCAGTTTTCAGAGGAAATGAAACTATCTTTATTTCCGAGCAGAAACTTATTAGGTACTCTGTTATTTTATTTGAAATATAAGACTTTCTGAATCTCCTATGTGACTAAAATAACAGTCATGATTTTCCATGACTTATGTTTAAGTTTTATCTATGACGTCCTTTGTAAAATTTAACATTAGTATCGCAGATTTGTTCTTCAAGGTGACAGTTGACAGCATAGTGGGAGCGAAATGACAGTTTTCTATAAGTCGGGTAAAAGTCCCACCGAAAACCTTTAAAAATCTACTACCACTGCCACTCTTGCTGCCCCCAAAAGCTCTCCTAACGCTTTACTCACTACTGGCGATTTGAGATCTCAGCGATTTCAAAGCCATGCGATTGCGCAGCGAGCACGCCGCGACGATGCCACGGGCATGCAGCGAGCTTGCCACGATTAGTCCGTCGCCAGTGTTCAAATCGCGGATCGCACGCCGCGACAAGGTGACATAATACAACCGGCTGCCAGTAGGCACAATATTGTAATATTCATCATTGAAAAAATTAAGGTCTCTCGGAAGGCTCTCGACGAGTACTATAGTATACCTTTAGAAATTTGGCAGCATTTGTGGCTGGATGTATATAAAAAAAATTCGATACAGAACCTTTAAAAAGTAACGACGAGATTTGGATGAGTTGTCCCCTTCACTTTTGGTTGAGGGTACAACTCGTCCGAATCTAAAACCAAGAGACTTTAGATTCGGACGAGATGTAGCCCTACTCAAAAATTAAGTGGACATCTCGTCCGCGGATGAGTTTTAGATTCGGACGAGATGTGCCCGAACCCGAAATGTCGCATAGACCTGCCGCGCCGGGCTGTGTTTGCGACTTTGGTGTGTAGACTCCTGTAGGACGAAATATAAAGGTCGCTGGTTTTTACAAGAGTCAACGCATTCAAAATATTTCCTTGAATATAATTCAATTTCAAATTCTGAGAGCCATAAACTTGTGTTTTAAGGTGCTGCTATTAATTATTCAAATTCTGTTAGAACATTTCAAAAGGGAAAACTTGAAATCACAAAGTGAAGAGGGCACGCAAAACTTAGAAGAGTCGTTCATTACTCATTAGCGACTGAATTATATTTTACGAACCGAAAGTTTAAACATACCGTCCCTACCTAAAATATTGCTCATTTAAATAGAAAAATCTTTGATAGTACTTTTGCGTTTTCAATACTAGTACTCAAAAATCTAGGTAATGATGGTAATATGGACCAACCAGTTGATAAAATACTTTCAGTATCCCCTATGCCCGTATGCCCTACTCAAAGCCTTCAACAAGAAACATGCTAGCGGCAAAAGCGCCTCAATGTGTGAACATTAACAGAACAAGACTTAAAGTTCTAATATATCCAAAGCTTAAGAATATTAATAAGTTCTAAAATGTTCCAGGTACAGATGTCGAAGCCCCCAGATCTGCCTCCCCCACCCAGCCGATAATTACCAAACTTTACCAAATGCTTCACACCCTCAACCAAACCCGGATAAACTTTAATTACTCTCTCGGTTTCTACAATTCTGAGGCCAACGAGTCTAAATACGCTGAAGTAGACTTACATCAACCTAAAAGTGAAATGGAAGACAAAAAAGAATCAAAAGTAACGGAATTTGTAGTTGTAAGAGAGAGACAGAGAAGGGTTGTGAGTGTAAACTTCACAACGCAGAGTACGATGGTGATGAGGCGGAAACCAGGGGAGACGGGGTCTAGTGCACCCCTGCTCAATTACATATTTGATACGTATTCAAATACCCACCAGCATCATAGGAGTGATAAGTGAGTATGCACAAGATACCTAATTTTTATATAGCGATCCTGCGGAAAAAAACAAACAACGAAAAATTTTGTGTCAACATATGGCTCTGGGTGCAATTATACATATACACACCCTTTCAGTCACAGAGTCGCCACGAACGCCTAGTCGAATTGTCATTAGTCTAAATTTTTATAGTCTAATTGTTTTAGTCGAATTTTCCGTAGACGCATTATTATACATATTATAGCGATCCTTCTATCATTATTTTATCTTAAGAGGTAAAAGTGTGATTAAAAACATTGAATTAAAAGGTACTCAGTAATCGTTTAGTTAGCTATTATACAACCACTTTAGCTAAATAAACATTTTTGAGAATCACGGATACTTGATATCTGAGCGGTCGTAGTTGGGGCATCGCTGCCTATCATATAACTTGATGTTAAATTAATTTCGGGCCAATAATCTAGAATTAATTAGAAGCCTAGCAAAGTAATGTAAGATTACTTCACATGCCAAGCCAAATAATAACTAAAGTATCAAATAATTACGCACCAAACAGGTGAATCGCTTCAGCATTATATTTCTTTTATGTTGAGCTGATCTTGGTCGAAATGACAGTGACGGAACCGTGGTCCCACTGCGATGTCCCACTGGTGGGACAAAACTTTTTCGTGGTCCCACCAAACACACACTTGACCGTCCACATCCTCCCACGCGAAGCGGGGGGGGCGGGTTCGTGGCGACTCCGTGACTGAAAGGGTGTGTATATATATAATTGCACCCAGAGCCATAATTATGTTGAACGGTCAAGTGTGTGTTTGGTGGGACCACGAAACATCGCAGTGGGACCACGGTTCCGGAGTGGAAATGACCTATGTGTATCTGTTTATCACACGCCTTTGCAATAGAACGGTAAAAGTTTCAATTCTATATTTTTTTCTCGCAGGGTTGGCACGGGCACTGGTATTTACGCGGCCGGAGCCCTAGAAATAGAAGCCCTGGTGGGCTCCACAGCACATCTCGACTGCAAAGTCGATGCGCTTCACGATAAACTGGTAATAATTATGTTCATTAGGTACCTACAATTATTTGTATTGTGTCACTTTGATCCAGTCTTCGGAATAATAAGTTTTAATTTTTTAAAGAACCTTTTTTAAAATAAGCCTTTAATGCATTGTCATCCAAACTAAACGTGTATACAAAATTTCAGCTCAATCGGTTGAAGATCTTCAAAATGCTTCAAAAAAAAGCTTCAAAATTGAGTTGCAAGATTCCACTCGTACAAACATAGTAACATACATTGCAAGTGAAATAAAAGCTTGGTAAAAAGTAACATTAATTTAATGATCTTTAATTTTGCATAACTGTAAAATGTGAAGTGACAAAATATAAAAAGCTACTTTCAGCATGCTTCACGGTTCTCCAAAATCATTTGTATAAGAATCTAGGACTCTTGTACAAACACGTTAAATTTGCCGTAAAAATCTACGGTTAATTTTCCGTGTGTAAACCCGCACAATCATCAGTATTGGATGGATTACTACGGAAGCTTGTTGACGGCACCATGCCTACACACGATACGTAAAAACGGTAGATTGTTACGGCGATAAAAACGTGTGTGACAGAGGCCCGAACGACAATCTTAAATTTTTTTCCAGGTGTCTTGGGTCCGGCGGAAAAGCGACGAAGATCCAATGGAGCTACTATATACAGGAACGCAACAATACACCGCCGACGATAGGTAATAAATCTATATTAATAATTTCGGACCGGTCTACGGTAGACTCGAACGAAATGCACATCAAATTGAAGAGCGTAAAAAATTAGTCTATCCGAGTCGACAACTTATAGGCGGAAAATTCGGATTATCGAGTAGTTTCAATATGAAAATAAATAAATTGCTAAAAAAATTGTAACGGGGCGTTGCAAAGTAAACATGTCAATTAAGTATTAAACATGTCTATGGTTCGGTCTTGGTACCGTGGACGGAAGAAATTGCTCCCCAGGGTATATAAATACTCCTTGATCGTAGCTTGGTACATATATAGTGATCTGTGGTTCGGTCTAATTTCTTTGAATGAAAACTCTTTGCTCTTTGATTGAGAAATCATAATATGTATAATAATAGTAATAGTAGTATTTTATTGCACCCGTGCGAAGCCGGGGCGGGTCGCTAGTAAATAAATAATTCTGGACAATTCACACATCATCTAGCCCCAAGCTAAGTAGAGCTTGTTTCATGGGTACTAGATAACTGACATACCTAATACATTTTAATACTTAATAATACATAATAAACAACTAGTATGCTTTACATGGACAGCTTAGTCAAAGCCTTGTCTAAGCATAAATAGAAAAAAATATGATTAGAATTTTACACTGTTTTTAAGGTTTGCGGGATAAATAGTAATCCCTCGGGAATAAAATGTTTATGGGACCAACTCGGGATCATTTCATTCATCACAGACGACCTCTGTGGCGCAGCGGGCGAAGGTCTGCCTGCGACGCAGGAGGTTGCGGGTTCGATTCCCGCCTCGGGACAAATGTTTGTATAAAAAATAGAGACCCATGACATTTGGCGTACGTTTAGAGCAAAGCCTAACTTAGATAATAGGCTTCTTATTATACCGAAAATACGCGTGCGAAGCCGCGGGCAGAAGCTAGTGTAATATAATGTAAGGTCAACCAGTCTAAGTGCGTCTATGGGGAAAATGCGTCTTTTTGAATTTATTCGAAAACTGTTCAACATACGTTGACTTCTGCCATCTAGTTACATTTGTTTGAACTAAATACTGAACATGTAGTTCGTGCGGATGGCGTTGCAGTTCACATATTCGAGTATTTAGCCATTTTGAAAATTGCACGTGGCTGAACAACTTGTGACTGCGGGAGGTGAGTTACTAAATCCATGTTAATCATTAGTTTTCTTCAATTAACTGATTTTATTCAATAATAATTGTAAGGAATAGACTATGGGCTATCTAACACAGACAGTTATTTTTAGTGAAATAGCTTTATTTAAAGAAATAATAATGTCTCCATTTATAAAGTTAGGATTAATTTCTTGGGGTAAATGCGTCTGCTGTTATGGGGCAATTGCGACTATGGGACGCATTTGCCCCCAAAACATATATCATCAACCTTTTTATTTCGGCACATTTTAATACGAAAATCAAATGCTCATATCAATGTATCAGATAAATCCGTAATTTAATTTAATAATGCTGGACAATCCACACCGCACCGTTATGGGTCAGTCATCTAGACTAATATACTTAATACAATTCATTATACATATAGATAGATATATACAGGTTATATGTAATATAATACAGGGTGTTTGGTGCATTGTTTGATAAAATATAATGGCGTTAGTATCTTCTAACCCCCTCAAAAAAATTCTGGCCCCATGGAGGTTTTTATATCGATTTTGTTAAATTATTATTTGAAAATATACAAAAGAGCTGGTGAATATCTGGCACAGCGTATCAGCATTGCCATACAGCGTGGCAATGCAGCCAGCGTCTTGGGGACGCTTCCGACTGGTGTTGATATGGATCAGTTTAGCTATCTGTAGACTGTTTGCAACAGTCGGCAGTTAGCTCAATTGTTTCAATTGTAAATACTAGTATAATTTTCTTTGTGAATAAATGTCTATCCAACTGTTATTTTAAAGTCTGAATATACTTAAACTTAAATTAAAAAAAATGCGGTTTAGCCTTCAAATTTGTGTTTTATTATAATCTGTATTGTTCTACGGTTCTATCAAAATCTCACGCGTTTAATTTTAATATAGATTTATATTACTTTCCGGATTTTTTTTCACAACTATCACCACTAATAACTATATACATAACTATATAACTATAACAGGTACAATACCTGTTTACTAGTACAGTTTAGGTAGTAAGTGCGAGCCACCCAAGTAAAATGTTGACAGCATCTGCATTTGATAAGGGGCTGATGCGTCTATCAAAATATAGGCGCATTTGCCCCATTTTTACTAAATTGTCTCTAAATGCGTCAATTATTCTTTTTGACTAGTTAAACTATATATAATACTATTGCAAAGAAATTTGAACCAAAATATAATACCTAGTTATTATCACGAAAAGCTTATCAATTAAGTTTTTATACAATAAAGACGCATTTACCCCAAGCGAGGCAAATGCATCTAAAATTCCAATTAAAAATAAATAGCTAATTTGAAACATCTGTAAAGCTCCGGCGAAGATATCGCTGCTTGAACTTTGTGCAGAAATAGCCATAATATTGGACTACAGTTTCAAAAAGTGGATAATGCTATACATTTGATCACAATGAGGCGATAACTTGAAGTGATCGAGAAATATGACGCACTTGCCCCAGTTGACCTTATTGTATTAAGTAGATCAGTCGTGTAGTACCCATAACACAAGTTCTGCTTAGCTTGCGGCAAGATGATGCTGTGTGGATTGCTCAGCACTATTTATTTATTACTTTAGAGTCACTACTTTTGGCAAGCAGATTGATGATCGCAGTAGAAGTGTTAAAAATACACAGGGGAAGCTGTTGCCATACCTCTGGTAGGGGAACCTTCCAGAGGTATGGCAACAGCTCGTTCGTGGATGTCAAGGCGATTAACGGAAGTTAGTCGCCTCTATGACATCCGCGAACAACCTGATTTGGAGGGGTTGATTCACGCCACGACCCCACGGCACGGCATGATAAACGATAATTGATAAATGAATTGATTGTTGTGTAATTAAATTAGGTGGTAATGTTTACATTGGTCTTATGTCAATCTATAGTATCTCTAGTCTACCATGGTCAAGTTTACAGCATTAATATACAAAATGAGAAATTATCAGGAAAATAAAAATAAGCTAAAGATAAACAAAGCCAAAACAATATTTTTTTCAATGTAGGTAGTGTCAATCAATAGCTATTGTGCTATGCGTGTGCTGTGTGCATATACCATGAATTAGAATGTATTTTAATGATAAGTTATGTTAAAGGAATAAGTTGATGTCAAGATTAAATAAAAAAAATATAATTACAATTTATCATTTAGAAATTCATCCACCGTATAAAATACTTTTCCCTCCAATAATTTGATTAATTATTATTTAAATGCAATCAAATTACCTTCGGAGCGTATTGCCAAAGGGTTTTTGTTGTAGATACTAGGGGCCATGCAAAACAGACTCTTTCTAAATAAGGCGCTTTTACATGAGTGAGGCCGTAGAGTACCCTCGCATGTTTCAGTTTAAATCACATTAAAAATATACCTAGCTGTATATTGGTAGAATACCATATAAAAACACCAAGTGATCGAGATGCTTTCTTCAAAAGCCGCGGATTAGGCAGTGATAGGTTAAGCCTCAAAGTTTTGTCCCAGAAGTTTTTGCTAGCATAAGCTTCTTGGAACTTCTTTTAGCGTTTTTTATCTCGGTCAGGAAATGTTTTCGAACAAATCCTTTGAAAGATCACGCGTGTTGGGGTTCGCATGTTTTCCGGAACTTTTCCTTTGCTGCGAATAGGTTAGATAGTAACTTTTTTATTAATATTTAAAGGTTAGGACCATATTTGTATTTAGCAGCTACCTATGTTAAAATACTGAAATATTTTAGGGTTGTTCCAAAGTAATTGTTGCTAAAAAATTTGATACAAAAAAGGAATTTTGATAAATTCACGGAATTGGCTGTAGAAAAGTTCTCTGGAATATAATTATGTAGAGAGCTTCTGCAAACTAACTGCGGCATCAACACTAAAGTCCGTTGTTTATATAAATACCTAGATTATTAGCAAAACAATTTCGCTGTCTTGAATAGAAAAATATGTAAATAAACGCGATAAATACCCGTTAAATAATACTAATAATAATTGAATTAACATTTTTCGCGCCGTCATCCAGACCGAAACAAAAGCTGGTTTCCCAAAATAAATCATTCAGTGTGCTCAATCAAAGTAGGGTTACTGTTAAAAACCATGCCCCAACCACCCTCCGATACTATGTATATTTGTCCGGATTTCGACCACTTAGTGAAGTAATATGCCTGTCTCTTACATAACGATCGAAATATAAAGGATGGCATCATTTTTCCTCAACCTCCTCAACAGCCTGTATTATGTATTAGTCCACTACTGAACGCAGGCCTCCCCCTGACAAGCGCCTTATTATCTTTTATCACATGGGGGGTAATGCCCATAATCCCCACGCTGGGCATGTGGTTTGGGAATCGCAGTTCCCGCGAGAAGAGTTGGGGTGGTGCAAATTCTAAGCCGGCACCACACTGCCTGTGGTACAGATATTCTATTTCACGAAGTCCGTTGGGCTATGCATGTCATAGTGAATGCATGTACACATTGTTTTAGTGTGCGTAAGCTCTGAAGCAATCAGTCTCGCCCGAGACGCGGTCCGGGTCACTAGTGCTCATTGTATTCACGTCAGATTTTGGTAGCAAGTACCGTCAGCATGACAACTAAGCGCAAAGTCACTACTACAACCAGGGCTAAACGGACTTCGTGAGATAGAACAACTGTATCAAATTAGTTTAGTTTTCCCGACATCTGGATTGACACCATTGACGTTTCCGAGTGATTTGATCATTAGGTCGCGGCGTGCGGATTGGACACTCCAATCTAGGCCATCAATGTCCGACTGACTAAGGTCTGTGTTCACCGAAAGATAATCGGACAATTAGGCAGCTTCGTCGGTTAAATTAACGTTTAAAAACGTGTCAAAAACGTCAAAACAACTGTTTATTCACAGTAGTGTAAAGGTTAGGAGTTTTTGTTCCTAATCTTCACACCAGCCCAGTGTGACAGACAGTGTGGTTAGTCAGTCGCCTCAAATTTAACCATCTGTTCACGGTCACTCCATGAATACTTATATCGTTCGAGTGAGACAGTTTCAAAAAATCAAAGATTTTATTTTATAATTTGCTCTCACAAAAAGTAAATATAGTTTCAAAACAGAAGAAATTTCATATGTCCATGATCAAACAAACAAAAACATGAATCATCATCGGCGTCGTCTGTCGTAACATGCCATCTGCGTCCCGTGAGTGTGCCGTACATCCCGTGCATTTGGAACGCAAACTGAACTCGACTAGGGGCCGGCGGGGTGAGGAAGCTCGTTCAGGTGGGGGGCGAAGAGAGCCGAATTCTCTACGTTAGTATTATTATTATATTTTATAATAACACGGACGCAGTTTTTCAAACATGTCTGCAGACTGCAAACTACATTATGTAGGTAGTTCTAATCAATAATTTCCCCACTCTTTATCAGCTGATCAGAGATTTGATTAGCGTACAAGCAACCGACAGGCCTATGTCCAGCAGTGGACTAATATAGGCTTATGATGATGATAATGAACCGACAGGAAGAAATACTAAAACAAAGTATTTTATATCCTTATAGATATTCATCGACGTTCATCCCCCCTGACATTTGGAGGTTGGAGGTGCGGGAGGTGCGGTCCAGCGACGCGGCCCACTACGACTGCCAAATGCCGACGCATCCGCCGAGGGCTGCAAGAGTCACGCTCAGAGTACCAGGTAAGTTCCAATGTAAATAAGTGGCACAGCGGCCGAAGGTACGCCTGCGACGTTGCGGGGGTTGATTCTCGCCTCGGGGCTTGTTGGATCGTCAGATGATTGTTACGGGAGTTCTGAGTGTTTTTATGGTGTAGTCTCAGTAGTCCGGTTGCGTTAAAGTCGCGTTAAAGGCGCTCGATGTATCAGTAGTCCGGTTCAATTAAACATCCGGACTACTGATACCATTTTTGAAACTGTTATTTCGGTGTTGATAATACATTGCCGGCTTATTGTACTTAATATATCACACCGAGATAAAAATATAACATCAATTTTATTATTCAGTCTCCTGGATCTGAAATATTATATTTCCTGTAAATCCTAATGGGAAAAACAATTAAATTCCATAGAAAGATTCACAAATAACCTGTTTACAACCTTCCGGAAATATTATCGACGTAAAAAACTATACGGGAAAAAACAGTTCCTATTTAAAGTGTAGAAGATTATATGGTGGTTCCGATACCGAGAATGTCGGGAATCACGATGAACTCCACCGTAAGTAGTTGATCTTGCGATGTATTCGGCTCCTGAGGGTGTAGGAAATCCTAGTTTGTAATCAAACTCAGCACTTACTTGTTTCACAAAATTGGCTGGGGACTTAACGGGTTAATACTAAATACTCTGTTACAGGATATTTGAAAAATCCCAGCTGAATACTAAACGAAATGAGGTTCTATTTTCGGAAATTAAGTAAAAATTTGCATTTGAACAACCGGCTGTGACTTTTATTATCACTGAAAGAAAACACCCAGAGTTACATGAAATATAATATACATGAATAATAATAATATTTTTATATTAATAGTTGTCATCTGGTAGGTAATTGGAATGCTGGCTTCATTTTCTATCAACGAATCAATGTTATACTTAGATTTTTAGTAAAAACTACCCAGTTTGTCGGATATGAATAAAATATATCAACCGACAGACCAGGTTGTCTGTTAAGAAAAATAATTACTAACCTTAGATGGTTAGTAATTATTTTTCTAGGTGGACATCGTGGTTGGTCAGTTGGTAATAGACGGTAATTTATTTCCATAAGACAGATTATTAATTCATACCCTGGCGCGTCCGAACTTTGCATTTCATTGCCAAAAATTTTCCAACTGCGATAATTTGGTAATTCCGATATTATGGTGTAGTTACAAAAGTGTTGAAATGGTTCATTAAAAGACACAGAGATGGAGCTACTAGCAAATATGATATTGTTATAATGAACCTAGCCACACCTAAACCTGTCTCTAATCACAAGAACTGAAACTCGAAGACCACAACTTAACAGCATTTCACTCTTACTGTGTAAGAGTGAAATGCCAACTTTCCAAAATACAATCGAAAGAACCCTATCTCGAGACCTACACCCAGAGGTCCTTCACCTAAGCCACCGCAGGAGAGACTGAAGGGGACCCCTCCAAGATGTCATTACGAATAGAGCAATTTTCATATTTCAAATGTTGACCAAAGGTTGCCTGGAAGAGATCGCTGTTAGCGATAAGGCCGCCGATTGTGCCATATTCTATATAGTTAGTACCTATTAAGTTCTTATTAAATTGTTCTGTGTATTGATGGTGCAATAAAGATATAATCTATCTATCTATCTATCAAGCAGTTCCAACTTGCCGTTATTTCGTTCTTGAAAAAGGTCCTCTAACAATAATATTTTTTTCTTTTTTATTTACAGAAGTATCAGTCCTAATAGTAGACGGAGCTGGTGCGAAGGTGTCAGAACAGGTCTGCGAGCTGGGCAGCACCGTGGCCTTGCGGTGTGAGGTGCGGGGTCTGAAAATGGAAGGGGGGCCGTCTCTGCTGTGGTACAGGAAGGACGATCTCCTGAACGATGATACTACGAGAGGAGGAATAAGGTATTCGATACTTAAAGGTGGTTTGCGCGACAGAGACCGGATAGACATGTTTCGGTCTGATTATGTAGAGGAGACCCTCTCCCACTCTTATCTCAATCTCATTCTAAATAAAAGTCATGCATAGGAGGAGGTAACTAATGGTTCAGGTCTCTGGTCTTTGAGCGGGCGAGTTAGTGGCGATTTCAGCAAGCGTGATTTTATTCGCGCGGGCCGAAGTTTCAGAGGCAAAATAAATCAATTTTTATATTTCCCCTTATACCCTCGCGTCCTTTTATCAATAAACTCAGCTTGATTTTGTACAGTCACTTATTAAATCTTATGGCGAAATGTGCAGAAATAAAAAAATATTCAGATTTTATTTAAATAATTTAATACCACCTCAAGGACCTCAATTGGATTTTTGATAGCTAAAGCCCGAAAAATTCGCGCGGTAAATAACTCTGTGACTAAACATTGTTGTGGCGCGGCCTAACAACTGTCAAAAAGCTGCTCCCGCAAATTAATAGTTTCAGGCTACTTTTCAGGTAAGTAAATTGTTCTATCAGGCCATTTTCAGAATGTGAAAATTGAATATTTTTATTCTGTTCTATTTGGAAATAAAAGAGGAATACTCCAGTCTCGTCGCTAACCTGCTGCTACATCCCTAATGAATTCGTCAAACTACGATAGTGTTAATAGTTAAAATGAAAACTGTAAAAGACTAACGATTAATTAATTTAAAAAACAAAAACCCACCCTGAATATAATAACCCTTGGAAGGCCGCGTATTCCAGATCCCGCTCTTCGAAAACTTTTAGAAAACAAAAGTTGACCTGAAAATATTTATTCTGGGTGTAGGGTATTCGAAAACTTTTGTTTTATAGGTATTCCTAACTTTTTGGAAAAACAACCCTAGCAATAGCACAAAGTCTAACTTGAGAACTCTCGAGTGGGTAACTCTGTCCGCTTCCAAACTACTCAATCCTTGCTTAGAACTTCCAACTTATCTAATCTACTGTTTATAAGTAAAGTTTACAAAAGGAATACAAACAATTGAAATTCCTTCACTGCCCAGCACGCTTATCTAACTAAATGATTGCGCATTATTAAAAAATAGTGGCAAATAGTTTATTCATACACTTCATATCATTGTTAGACAAGTAACTTTTTTGTACCTACTTTTATTTAGTAGTGTTGTGTTATTTTTTGTCTGTGGTCTGCCACCCGTGTTGACACGAGCCAAAGGTCCTGTCAGAAAACCAGCGTTACTCTACTTCTTGTGGAGCAACATTATGCTGAGATAGGACCTTTTGGTTCGCTGCATTGCTTGCTACTGTTAGGTACTATATTTTTTATTATTGTTAATGTAATATTCTTAAGTAAGTTTAAGTATTGTAATAGTTGCAAGCTTTCTAGTGAACTAATAAATTAATTTTCTTTCTTTCTTTCTTTTCTTTCATTATTTATTTATTCATTTACTAGCAAATTTATGTTTCCCACTTTCTTAATTTTTTCTTTGCTATAAACCTCACGGAGGCCGAGACTTTTCCAACGAATGCAAAACCGTGGAAATCGGTTCGTGCGTTCTGGAGTTATAGTGTCAGGAAGGAAAACCCGACTTATTTTAATATAGTAGATTATATTCGTTCCGAATATTATTAAGACAGACCTCAAAAAATATTTTGTTGTGCTCTATTATGTCTAGTACTATAAGTGCAGTGTTTCATAACAACTAGTGTTTAAAATAATCCTTTTAAATTATTTTGTTCAACAGTGTCCGAACGGAGTTTGGAGCAAATGGTGCCAACTCCGTGCTAAGGGTGGCCAGAGTCCGTGGCAACGATGCCGGGCGCTACACGTGCACCGTGGCAAGGACCCCACCGCCTGGGACGACGCCTGCGCACGTCATCCTGCACGTCATTAAAGGTAGAACATGCTAGGTATTGCCACGTAGGCTAGCATACGTGGCAATGATGCCGAACGATAATGTTTATAAATGCTCTTTTGCACATCGAATGGACTGTTGTATTGAATATTTGTGAAATTCTGGCTCTTCAATAGCTCATTGATGGCATTAAATGTAAGAAACAAGAATTTCTCGCGTAACTTGTGCTTTTCTTTCTCCTATCATTTATTTATATAATCTGTTGGAAAACCAACAGTCAAACAAACAACTCTTTCTTTCTTTGTCCCCAGGTGAAAGTTTGGCGGAGCTCCATCAAGGCAGCGCGTCGTTTGAGACGTACCACTCCTTGGTGGCAACATTATCGCTATGCGTCCTTTTACAAAATGTATTAATACTTTATTAAATTGTTCATGTTTTGTATGCATTGGTTTTCTTTACTGACCTTACGCTTTTAAAGCTTCTTGTTTCTGTAGCACAGATACATAAATAAAAAAAAACTAAAAAAAGTGACGCAATGACTTAATTCAACACTGTGTGATATAGACACATCAGCCACAGGCTGCTCGTCTATAATAAACTAGTAGTTCTACGAACAGTAGACGTCGCGAACACTAACTTTTTTCAACAATTAATTTACTTAATACTTAATGTACTAAAGTAATTTTATTTAAAACGGCATATTTTGGTACCCAGGTAGGTACCTATATAATGAGAACTTCTGTGGGGTTCATACTTTACCCCCTCCCCCTCCCCCCATTTCCGAAGATTGCATAGCGACCCTTCTGAAATGTACCTAGGTACCTACCTATGTAGCGTTTGTGGACATGGATCTATTATTTTACAGGAAAAATATACCTACTTTGAGAAGTTTATAAAACTAACACATTTTCAAAAGTTCTTGTACATGTTCTAGTAGTTCAATGATGTTCTAGCAGTTCTACGAACAGTAGACCTCGCAAGCACTAACTTTTTTTTCAACATATTAGTAACTTATATTATATTAAGTACTAAAGTTATATAAAACGGGATAGGTATTTAGGTACTTAGGTATATGTACCTACCATGTTTTTAGGCGGTGACTCCTTGCAAATCGCCATGCCAGTGTGAAAGCATCTTATCACGGAGCAAAAGTGCCCTCTTATCAGAATAAGCACCAGCATAGGTAGGCGCCAGCCTTCCTTTAATGGCGCTAAACTTGTCATAAGTATTATAGGTACCTATTATCTATGTAATTATCGGTGCCTCTTACTTTTGGACGCGTTGTAAGAAAAATCCTATGGGTAGGTAGGTACCTACCTAAATATTGGTTTACGCTAGTGTGGTGTGCATTGGGCAACTTACCAACCTTAGGTGGTAGGTAAGTAGGTAAGGGTAATTGTTTAGTAGGTATAATTATATAGGTACCTAGCTCAAAACTAATGAAATGATTTCCTTAGGTCCTACCTTTGAAATAATGCCCACCGTGCAAGAATAGGCGTCTGTTTCTCCTGAACGGATTCAATCTTGTTTGTGGGTAGGGTAGGTGAGGTAGGTAAGGTCACACTTGGAAAGGTAGGTCTGTATTACAGATCACTTCACTTGCGATACGATTGTTGTCGGAATTTTTGAACGAAATGTTGCACAAACACATCAAACATTAGACCAATTGTCCATACAAAGTACCTAAGTTACGTTCCTCAGCAAAGCTCGAAATTCTGTACCTAGTATCAATAGATGGCGTTGATCCATCAGCCCAAAGTTTTAGTTATTTTATTATTTAACCGACGACGACGGTGTATGCGGCCGCGCTATTTCATATAATTCTTGAAGTGTTACAAAGATGTTCTAATAGGTGGCGCTGTAGGTACTGTAAATGCTCTCTTGCATATTACTGCATTTTGCGAAGCTATTCTGCTCGTCATGCCGAAAATCCTCATCAGATCTTTACCAAATTTTTATAAGAACAGTATAAAGTTATTTCCTTTCAATTAAAAGTACAATCATCAAAATCAGATCTCTTAAAGCGGAGATATTCCAAATCCGCCTTATTGCCTTATTGTGGAAGAAGTACGCCTTTAATCAAAAAATCCCGACGACAATAAAATTCTATAAAATCATAGAATCTGTACACAAAGTTTCATACCGATCGGTTGTAAAATACGACCTGTAGTACATGTACGGACATACTGACAAAAACGCCATTTTGGCCAGACCTGAAACGAAGACTTTCGTTCACTAACGTTCACGACGTCAATAAATATTATTAAAATAATAACATGAGACAGAATAAATAGGTACCTACTGACGTAGAAATTTATAATGTAGAGGAACACCAATAAAGTCGCCAACGCCGCTAACACAACCCGGCGAATTTCAGCCCGATTCGTTAGGAACAACCGAGGTAACAAACATAGACACATCACATTGGGGCTAGATGATGCTGTGTGGATTGTCCAGCATTATTTATTATATATTATCTAACCTCCACGCGTTCATAATATTTTGTGATGTTGCCGACATCAATCAGACGGGCCATGTCGACGGAATACATGCATGTGACTTCAAAAAAGCTACAATTTTTAAAAGTTTTCTCTGTTGATATGGAAATATACGAGATATAGATGTTTTTCATCTCTATCGTAAAATTTCTAAACGCAACACCATTGGCGTGACATCACACTTCACATTTTGTATTATCATAAAGCTTTAGTGGGATATCATTTTGTATTATTTCGCGGTTGTTTGGTGTTTTTTATTCAGTAGAATTTTAGTTTTTATCATTTATTTGTATCTAATTTTTGTTTTAATTGTAAAATCAACGAAAAACACACTCTTTGAGTTGAAAATGTGACGTCACAGAACAAGGGCCATTATGGCAGCGTTTTAATCACCCGAAACTGAGTTCTGTTTTGTTTTCGTTTAAAATATTGTGGGTGTTATATTTTTTTTGGTAAATAACGTATTAACCTAAATAATCGATAAAACATTCTATGCATATACCCTTTTGCCGACTTTGGTGCGTAGACTCCATAAAGGACAGCAAAAAAAAAAACCGATAAAACGACTCCTCTCTTTCGTTACATCATCCCAGTGTCAGCAAAACCAAACACACCTGTACATTGTCACATAAACAAAATATTCAATGCTCTACTTACAAAGCTCAATAAAAATCCACAGCGAGGTTTATTGTTTCCCGATGCCTTTATTTATAGTAACATAACTATAAAAGCTGTGTTAACAGGGGCTGGCGCTAGGGGATATTGTTATTTGCATGCTACTTTGAGACTCATCGATAGCATGAACAAGGTGGAACATAGAATGAGGTAAACGTTGGTGTTCTTCCAACACAAATAAGGTTCGTAGTTAGCCTGCTTACATCCTTAATGCATAGATGAGGTGGTGACTAGAATTAATAAAAATTACATGCGTAAATTATTATGTGACTCTTTCACTGCCCAGCCTCTGCGGAGCTCTGCTCCAGCGAGCTGGAGTTGGTGGTGTGTGTAATGGGCATCAAAGAGTTAAAGTTTAAAAGAAAAATATTCGAAGGGATGCTTCTACCTAATAATTTACGCATTCCAAGATTTTTTTCTTTTCAAGCTTAGACTAGACATTTTTTTGTCTGAGCTCTTCATGATACTAGGGCTAAGAATGACTTCAGACACTTTTTTACCAGGAAATCGCGTGAGAAACCAATAGCAGCAGCTAGTAACTGAGATGTTAGAAACAAGATAGGCTAAAGCAGGACTCTGCTTCGTTTCATTCAGCTTTTAACTAGCGGAACAACAGGAAAATTTCCTTCCCTTGACTCTGCCAATCGATCCAGAATATCCAAATCAACGTACCTCAATCCGACCCTGACACAGCCAGCCATTATCACATATTTGGCAAGCCATCAACACAATATTAGCTGATTTGAGTGCAATGAAGTGTTTGGTTGCTATGCAATAGCAATATGGCCCGGAGAGTTATTGCCTATTAAGTAGAGTCGTGGGTAGTCCTTTTCCAGTAGGTAATTGATTTGCTCCGATGTTTGTCATTTTGAGGGTGCAGCTGTAAAAGGCAAGTATTTCGGTTGATTAATATGGACACATTCGAGAACAGATTTCTGGAACTAGGGTATGGACCTAGTCCGTAGTAGTTAATTAAAACGCAAGGTGTATCATCTTTTTTGTTTACTCTCTCCTAAAAGCATGCTATTGTTTCTCAAAAACAGTGAGCAAAATAGATTTTTTTCACAAGCAATCAATTTAATGACTGTATTCTAGACTGTTTCGCTATTTCGGGATTGAATATCGGCTACTTTTTTATTACGTCACGTCGTTGCTTCACCATTTTCGGTCAAATTACTCCCACTATCGTGCGGCGTTAGAATCTACCCCTTCAGTCCTTGAATGTCGTAAGAGTCGACTTAGAGGGCCTACCAGAGGAAGAGCAGCAGATTCCACCAGTGAATTTTTAACACCTCTACTGCGATCAAAAACCACCCTCGTTTCGAGGTAGGTACGTTTAGCTATTGCTAAAATACAATATTTTGTATTTTGTATTTCTTAATTAATGAAAACTTATTATATATTCTTATAACGACAATTTAAAGTAAACCATATATAGTTGATTAGTGTCGACAGTTACAACGTGTTGCCACACATTTGGCATCAAGTTATAGATAACATTATTATCATAAACATACTAAGTCTAAAGTCATTTATTATGGGATATTTACCATGATTTGAGTTTTGAGCTTTCAGTTATTCCGTGATCATGGCGCATGAAACTGTGCCGACATATTTAAAGCTCTAAAATCAAATTATGGTAAATATCCCGTTATAAATGACTGACTATAGTGTTAATAGCCATGATGGATTTAAAAATAAGTCTAAGTCCCCTACTAACATTATCAGCGATTGAAACAAATATTACCTACAATACAACTACACCAATGCACAGTTTAGGTAGGTAGGTACTAGTCACACTACCAAATCAAATCAAAAACTCTTTATTTCCATAAATACACTAAATGTACCTACACATAAAAAAGGTCAAATTATAAAACTAAACACTGACACGGAAATAAAGTGAAATTTTTGATTTCTGTCGCTTCGGCAATAAGGTCAAATTATAAAAATAAACGCTGACACGGAAATAAAGTAATATTTTTGATTTTTGTCGCTTCGGTATGTAGACTAAAGTAAAGAAGCGACGAAGAAACCATAGGCCTGTTTGTTGTTATTTTTCGAGCTGGAGCAAAACTCGTCCCAAGCATTTTTATCCTCTAGTAGATAATCTGATATTTTGTAGTAAGCCTTTTTACAAAGGATATGTTTGACAATTTGTTTCAATTTATTTATTGATAATTTTTGCAAATCACTTGGAGTTTTGTTGTAGTAGCGTATACCCTTTAAAAGATGTATTTATCTTGTGTAGCCTAGTAGTTGTGGGCACAGCGAGTCTATTCTTATTTCTAGTAAGTATTTTTATTATGTATGTCGCTATTTTTAGGGAATCTATTTATATTTCTATGAGTGTACATCAAGTTTTCATAAATATATAGACCTATACCACTAGGTCATTGTATCGTAAAGTAGGTTTAACAAACTACCTGCATACGGGTTTAACAGTAGGTTTAGGGTGACTGGAAAAAATATAAATTTATGATATGTAAGATATAAGATCGTAGTCGTGTAACTTTTTTTGGACGTATGTGTGCTGTATTATTTGTACTTCGACCATGAGAGGCAAGAAATATATCTACGTAATCTAGTAATTAGTAATTCAAGCTGTACATCATGTAAATGAGCTATCAAATGGAATTTAACTAAGTAGGGTAACATTGCGACCGCCGATCTACCGAACCCATCGAACACCCAACCCGATTTGGCTCATAAATATGGAAATCCGAGATTCCCACATTTCCTATTACCCTGACGTCATTTGAGCATGAAATTCTACAATGGACCGCAGATTAATGGTTTTGGTAGAAGCTATTTGAACTATCCTTGAAAGTTCCACTTACATTATGCCGTTGCAAAATTGGTACCTCTTGGCAAAACACTGTTTTATTTTTAAGCTACATCGTACTAAAGTAGACCGAAAATCCATCCATACAGCCCACCGTGGGATCAAATGATGCTAAGTACCTACCTAATTAGTAACCATTAGAAGAAATGAAGTTCCACCTCACGGCGTAGGTATTTTTTTAGAGTACATGATTTGAGACCCCTGTTATGTTAATAGTATAAAGTTTATTACACTCACGTGCATCAAACGAGCTATTTCGATCCAGGGGCCATATTCTGCTAATCTAGTTGCTTCGCTACATTGATAACTATCGTCACAAAGCGACACATTTTGGTATTCTATCTTAGATGAAGGAAACTACAGATCAAAGGTCAAAAGTGTGAAACCAATCTAGAATCATCCTATGAGTATTATCTAACAGTTGGCATTATGGCCTAGGCCCATTTGCTACTGCAGCACACATTGGTAACCTACCTACTTATTCCTATAAATTGTTAACATTGTTTGTTAAATGTACCTACTGTACCTGTGTTTTTAATAGTTTTATTTAAGAATAGCGCCCCGCGGCTTCGCCCCCGTGGAAATTTATGTTTCCAACTTTCTTAATTTTTTCTTTCATAAGAACCTTCTCCTGACAATAACAAACACAACAAAGAAAGAATTAGCGAAATCGGTCCAGCCGTTCACGCGTGATGCCGTGACAACGCGAAACGGGTTTCATTTTTATATATAAGAAGATATTAAATATTTTATTTTGAATGTGTTATGTAAATATGTGTGTGTGGTGGCAAAAAAATGATATGTCCATGTCTATCAATCTCTCTGCAAATAGCACCTCATGCTCGACGATTCGATGCGTGACGATTCTAAGATGATACCATTGTCATAGTAAATGTATTGGTTATCTGAATTACTATATAAAATGCATAAAATACCCCTGACAGCTTTGGCCCTATTTGGTGAATTAAGAGGTATATTATTGTCCCAAATCGGAAATGGTCTCGTAAACCAATTCTACCCCTTCTAAGCGCTCAAATAAGAAGTCCCAGCGAAGTCAATATTATGCTATGAGTTGTAGCCGGTTTGTTTACTTTGCTTCAACGTAGGAAAGTTTGCGGTAACATAAAGGCAATTTATGCCATCAAACTAATAAGAAGAGACCCTTAAATTTCCGTGGTCATAAGATTATATTATAAGAAAAAGGCGTTTGAGCTAAAGTGGGGATAGTCGGTTGTCCCAAGAAACGACCGCACCGTACTAATACGTAACGTATAACAGATTTTTTTTATGAAGTTGTGATCGGTGGATCGGAGTGGAACTTGACGTCGAATCTAATCCATCGGTGGATCGGAGTGGAAAAAAGTAAAATCTTATCCAATAATGAATTTGTTTTGTTTTGATTAATTACTTTTTACTTAATTACTTACTTTTAAATATTGTTGTGCATCTAACTTATAATCTGTGAATAATTCTGGCAAGAGCGGTGTCCTCTAATACAAGCAAATTTTGCTTAAAGGGGGACTCCAAACCCTGTTTGTATAATTTTATAAGTTATAGAAATAAACATTTTATTATTATTATTTGCTCAGTAAATCAGATTTTCGGGCATTTTATACAAGAAATATGAAGCCTGATTCTTAGGCTTAATAAATAGATTGCGGTTTACAATAGGATTTTGCGAATTAAAACCTGGCTTGTTGAATTCAGAGATATATGGACAATTTTGTAGATACGTTACGTTCTCCCAGCGCTAACTCAGCAAACGGCCTGTGTTGTGTTATAATTCAACGGACACTCTAATTTCAATTTTATGCAATATACTTACCTCATGAACAACAAAGATGGAAAGACGTACCTAGACGGAATACGCACGTGAAACACGAACGCCAGTGGCTATGACTGAAGTTAGTGGACCTAATTGGACCTAATTTGAGCGTTCCACTTTCGAAAAGCTAGTACCCAATCTCCCAAATTTTACTAACATCGATGGTCTAATTAGAACTTTCTATCCCCGTCGCCCCCGGGGATATACACTTGATCAATCCCTGTTTCCGAGTTTTGTGATAGCAATAAAAATAAAATAATCCCGTGCTGTATACGTCCGTTACTCGTTTTGTATAGTGTTGCTTTCAAATCGAATTCCATGAAACAAATGACATCTAAAAGTTGTCGAGTTCCACCAAAAATGGACATCATAAAGTTGATTTCTATTCTTCGTTTAGCTTCTTTTAAGGAATTTTAGTTTTTTTTATAATTCATTTATATCTAAGGGACTTTGAGTCATTGCTGACTATGTCAGTCCCGTAATTAAGCAAACTAACTACTTACTTAATTAAAACTAAATTATATATATAATTAATCGAAATAATTTAATTGCCGCATCACCCAGTGGAGCGGCTAAAATTATTTGGATAACACCAGTATCCGTGGTTAACATTGTACAGGCAGGTCTCTTAATTCTACTCATAAGTGACGTTAGTTAAATACAATTTCTGGTTTTTTGTTATTTTAGCTTTCCACGCGTAATTTAACTAGCGAATAGTGTACACATGTAGTTTTGCGACAGTTTGTATTCTATTTGCCATGAACTCATGCTTTGAATTGAAACGGATTTTTCAGTTGTAAGTTAGCATGGATTCATAGCAAATGATTTACAATGGTTGCAAAACCACTTTTCTTAAGGCGCTACCCCGACCCAAATCAGCGCCACCACCTATTTCATTTAATTATTCTGTTAAACGAAGGAAATTTAAAAAATCGATTGGCCAGTTTGTGCATCCTATCATAGGCTTTTTTTTTTTAATGTCCCTGTAAAAGTTTTATTTTGAATACTTTAAGAAGAGATGCGAAGTTGCTCTTTTTGGCCACCATGGTGGGAAAAAAGAGCAACTTCGCATCTCTTCCTACACTATACAAACTAAAACATTTATAGAGGCAATTAAAAAAAACTTATGATAGGAAACACAAACTGGCCAATCGATTTTTTAGATTTCCTTCGTTTTACAGAATAATTAAATAAAATAGGTGGTGGCGCTGATTTGGGTCGGGGTAGCGCCTTAATAGCTTTACTATTAGGTCCTTATCAGAATAAATACACAAAAAATGAATTTCATGCGCGACTGTTCCGCCGTAGTGCTGATACATTATTAATCCATTCAAAATGTTATTCTTTCGATCCATAATAATCGCTCAAGGAGTTTTTACTCTGTACATAGTTCCTATTCTCAGCGTCAGAGCAAAATCTCGAGCTCAGCATAATTTAAAAATATCAATTTCATTACAGTTGGGGCATAATTTACCTGTCGACACACTTAATCTCTTTTCCCCGACCTCGTTTAGGTAAATTGAGATTTTTAGGGTTCTTTAATAAACAAGGAATGTTATTGGTAGGGCTGCTCTATCATTTTCTTGTTAATTTTGCGAGTGTATTTTACGTGTGAAGACATTATATTATCTAGTTTTAAATGGGGTAATTTTATAGAATAATAAGGTAGAATATCAGTTGAAAATATTAAATTTTAGTTGAGTGTGAGCCTTCGCATAGGTTATCATAAAAATAATATTTGAGACATTGAAATTTGTTTAGAATGTAAAGTTTATGTCATTCATGTCATTCATTGTGGACGGCCGTGGAAAAAGTAAGATATCGATGTAAATAAAGTAATACAGAGTCAACATTTTTTTTGGTGTGTACAGGAAGCAAGATAATGGGCATTCTACCAATTTTTTAACTACATTTTTTTAAATCTGTAACGGGGATAAAAAATCTTTAAACTGTGGAAAGTCTCCAAAGACCATTTCTCTGTAGCTACACCGTTTAAAGTTGCA
The DNA here is from genome assembly GCA_963564075.1 of Eupithecia subfuscata. Classification (NCBI taxonomy): domain Eukaryota; kingdom Metazoa; phylum Arthropoda; class Insecta; order Lepidoptera; family Geometridae; genus Eupithecia; species Eupithecia subfuscata. The sequence continues at coordinate 14,981,247 of OY751100.1, read as the reverse complement.
TACTGTCCATAATATAGAGTGTCCGCCAACCACAACGTAAAACTTGAAAAACAACCCGCGTCTCGCCGGTTATAGAAAATACTGATTCTAGTTTACAAGAGAATATCTTTATTGACAAAGAAAATTACAATCAAACAATAGAAATAAATTAGAACTACTATTTAAATTGAAGTAATTGAGCTAACTGGAGACTGATGCAAACCATCTACAGGTTTAGAAGATGAATTGAAAATAAAGAGGTTCCAATAACAGCTAAGTACAGGCAGGCACATCATCTTCTTACACAAAAGCAACGAAAGTAATCCGTTATGAAAAGCTCTTTCCTTAATTATGTACTGAGCTTCTCTATAGAATTATTTATCAAAGATTAACGCCTGCTTATTGCGTACATTTTATTAAGGTATAATACCACTCAATTATAAGATCATCAATAATATATCTTTCAACCCGCCTTATACAGTGTACGTGTGTTAAATTGTGCACTTAAAAGACGAAAAATTTCAAAAACAATGAAAAGGTGTACTACTTCTGTAGTGATAAAGGTTACAAAACATATCTGGCCTACTTTTAAATCAACTTCAACTTCTTTCTTAATGGCGCCGCATTTTCAAGTCATATGCATATTCCTAACAAAATTGTCGCTGTTGTCAAAGCAACAAATCACTCTCTACTACATTAATCCTATTAATATTAAAAAGCCGAAAGTTTATGAAATGTGATTTTTTGTTACCTAAGATCTCCAAAACTACCATGAAATTTGGCGTACATTAAGAACATAGCTTAACTTAGATAATAAGCTACTTATTATACCGAAAATACGCGTGCGAAGCTGCGGGCAGAAGCTAGTCAAGAATAAAGAAAAAACATTTATATTTGGCTAATCGTACAAAGGTAGAAAAAAACTACGATACTGATAAATGGCGGTAGTAAGTCATCGACGATTCGACGATAACAAGGAAGCAACTACTTTTCTGGTAGGTAGTTTAATTGCTTGCAGAACGCAAAAAATATTAACCAAACCAAAAATTAAAACCGCTAATATTATTGAATTTCGCGCGTATCTGGGTCAAATTCCGTGTCTTTGACTCGGTAGTGAAGAAGTCTGAACTGGTTAGCCGTCGATATCGATGCATATCAGGTGCTGTGCCCCAAAATAAAACGTAGGTGTCTACTCCAGTATACAACAGTACTAGGTACTGTTTTACCCATTTGTTTATTAGAGAAGCACTGGGGTTGTGGAACGGTGGTGTTAACACCAGTCCGTCTGTATGAGGCGAGCATCTGACTGAACATAATTAAATGGCGTAGTATCAGTAGTCCGGTTACATTTAATTGAACCGGACTACTGAGTCGCTCGATTTATCAGTAGTCCGGTTGCTTAATTGAACCGGACTACTGATACCTTTTTTGCAACTGTTATTTCGGTGTTGATTTGCATTGCCGGCTAATGTAGGAAGAAAAAGTCTTTCATATTTGTTTTTGGTGTGGAAAATACACAATAATAATTACCTAAAGAGTTCACTTATGGTAACATCTTTTCGAGTACCGCGGTCAAAGTAATAGATAATCTTAGAATCTTATCAATGATAACGTTGTTGTAATTTTTTTTTATTAAAACGTGTTGACACAGGTGTTGATTTCCGTCTGAACAGTGGTCGAAAAATAAAACTTAAAAAACAGGTAAGAACTAGGTTCGGGTACGACGTTTCATAAATTAGGGACACAGGTTTCAGTTGTGAATTATGTCGTGCAAGCGCTTTCAATGTCGAATAATTCGACACAGTCTCGTGTTTCAATGAACTGTATTATTTATTATAAAATAATACGTCAAGTGCAAGTCAAATTCGCGCACTAAGGGTTCCGTATAATTGTAAGACCTTGTTCCTTGCCAGATATCATGATTCTAGATCAACGGGAAGTAGTTACCCTATAGGTTTTGGGCCATGACGAGAATTAAAATTATATTTTTAGAGAATAAACTACAATTTTACAGATTTCGTATTTTTTCTTTACTTGTGCTATATGATCTAGCTTCTTGCCAAATTTTATCATTCTAGGTCAACGGGAAGTACCCTATGGGTGTTGATCCATGGCGAGTATTAAAAGTGTGCTTTTTTTAAAGAATAAACTGCAAATTTACGGTTTTAGGATTTTTTCCATTACTTGTGACCTTGCTTTTTGCCCAATTTCACGAGTCCACGGGAAGTACCCTTTAGGTTTTTTGTGCATGTTCATTGAAAATTTAAAAAAATTTCAATAAATGATACGATACATACAATATTGCAGTCGTACTATCTAGAAATAATTAAATGTATTTATTAGTAATTCTATCGCAATACGTTGCGAGTGTTTAATTATGCAGCTTTTTGCAGCTTCTAAAGGGTTGATTATGATCAGTTGTGTTAGTTTGGTCCCAGAGAATGGTCTTTGTGCGCATATGTGCGGAATTTTTTGCAACGGAAAAACAAGACATGGGCGCGGTTTTTCCGTTGCAAAAAATTCCGCAACTGGTCGACGTTGCACCCAAACAAATAATAAATCATTTACGTATTTAAGGATTATATTATTATTGACAACTACGTACGTATTTGACATTAAAATATTATTTTTCCACCAAGAAAAGTCTGGTTTCACTTCTGGGAAAAAAAATATACAGCAAATATCAAATATCAAAGTGCTTTATTTCCTTTAGACCTTACAGGACTCTTGAACACGTTACTAAAATTTAAATTACTAAGTAAAACTGGGAAATAAAGTGATCACTTTGATTTTCTGTCCACTTCAATCTTTTTAAGGTAAAGTAAAGAAGCGAACAAGAAACCTTTACCTTGTTAGGGCGTTAGTTTTCGAGCTGGAGCAAAACTCGTCCCAAGCTTTTTTATCCTCTAGATAATCTAATATTTTAGTGCTTAAGCCTTTTTACAGAGGGTATGTTTGACAATTTGTTTGAATTTATTTATTGATAATATTTGCGTTTTGTTGTAGAAGCGTATACATTGCCCTTTATAAGATACATTTATCTTATGTAGCCTAGTTGTGGGCACACCGAGTTTATTCTTATTTCTATTATTTATGTTATGTATGTCGCTATTTTTAGAGAATCGATTGATATGTTTATGAGTGTACAACAAGTTTTCATAAATATATTGACATGGTAGTGTCATTTTGTTTATTTCTTAGAATTTATCACGCAGGGATTCTCTGGGACCCATATTATAAATACTCGTAGACAGCCGCACATAGAACCTCCTACTTTTTCGGAAGTCTGTTGAAAAGTATTCGTATGTAAGTTAATTCTCAACTCATACCTACGTAGAGACATAGACTAATGTTTTATTAGTCTATGGTAGAGATAAACCATTGTAAAAATGCACGCCGAGTGTACGACGTAGGTACCTACGTACCTATGACGGCGTGCATTTTTCGAATGGTTTATCTCTACTTAACTTACTAACTTACTGGAGTCGAGACCCTAGGTACGTGGGGTACCGAGGCTCTTCGGGTTTTCAAAAAACTATCTGAGCGTCTGGTCGAAGCGACGCGTGACCCGAGAGCTGGTGAATATCTGGCACAGCGTATCAGCATTGCCATACAGCGTGGCAATGCAGCCAGCGTCTTGGGGACGCTTCCGACTGGTGTTGATATGGATCAGTTGAGCTATCTGTAGACTGTTTGCAACAGTCGGCAGTTAGCTCAATTGTTTCAATTGTAAATACTAGTATAATTTTCTTTGTGAATAAATGTCTATTTCTTAACTTACATAATCGTTTATGTATCCAAGTACCTAGTAGGTAGAGATAAACCATTCGGCGTGCAGTTTTAGAATGGTTTTTATCCTACCTACTAGGACTCTGGTTGAGTCATTAAGGATTGAACTTTTCCTTGTAAACAGCGATGAAACAGAATATCCCGTGATTATAGCGTTTTCCTTGTTAGTGTAATTTAGAAGTAAATGTGGTTGTGTAGTGGTCGTGCGTCTGTGATGTCTATTGAGGAATATTAATATTACAATGACCGGTAAGTTTGTAATTTAACCTTTCAAGGATTACGAGGCCCGGAGCGGGCCAGACATTATTTTAATAACAATAAATAAATAGGTAGGTTCAAAAGTTTAATTTAAAAGAAGGCTTGTGAAATCAATCATATGTCTATCTTGAGTTCTAATTTTGCTTACACTTATTTTATAACCAAGATAACTGCCTCTTTGGTCTAGCGGTCAGCTTTTTCAACTGCTGATTATGATCCTGGGTTCAAATCCCGGGTCGGGCGAATAGTTGTTATTGGGGTTTATCTAGCAAGAAAAATTCACAGTAGCAGACCGGAGTCAGGAAATTGGCAGTGTCACACCCCCGTGCCTCGGAAAGCACGTTAAGCCGTTGGTCCTGCGCTTGACCTCTCCCGAGTCGTATTGGTCTGCCGTCTCATTGGATTATAAGAGTGAGGGAATAGAGAGTGCACCTGTGTTTGCACAGACACTTATGCACTTTAGTAGTCGCCGTGAGGGTACTCTGCGGCCTCACTCATGTGAAACCGCCTTATTTAGAAAGAGTCTGTTTGGCATGGCACCTAGTATCTAGAACAAAATCCCTTTGGCAATACGCCCCGAAGGTAATTTGATTGCATTTAAATATAAATTAAACAAACTAGTGGAGGAAAAAGCATATTATACGGTGGATGAGTTTCTTAGTGATAAATTGTCATGATATATTTTATTTTTATTTACTTTTGACATCAACCCGATATTGAAAAAAATACTGTTTTGGACTTGTTTAACTTTAACTTATTCTAATTTCCTGATAATTTCTCATTTTGCATGTTAATGCTGTAAACCTGACCATGGTAGACTAGAGATACTATAGATTGACATAAGACCAATGTACACATTACCACCTAGTTACACAGCAATAAAATTCATTTATCATTTATTATTTAGTATGTCCTGCGCATCTGGCTAGTCTCCAATGAGACTGGTCGCCATGGTTGAAATTCGGCTAGGTTGACATTATTATTATTATTAACGAAGATTAAGAAGTCACTTGAAACATATGTCTAAGTGTTCATAATGGCTACTCTTAAGCCCCGTATTATAAAAACGAGTTCAGTCATCGAACTGTGCTTGGTTAACGCTTTTCTACGGCATAAACGCCACTCAAGCATAGATGTATAACCGGGCAAGCTTTCATAGTTCACTGATTCATCGAACGCTTTGAGTTTTTAACTTGGACCACACCACACTGAGCACTCAAACAATACAACTCAAGCATTTCATTCAACTGTGCTTTTATCTACCCTCAATTATTATTATTCATTATTTCTTTAATTCTTTGTATTGACCAAAATGTTTTATTGTAAATAGTTTCTGTCAAATTCTGGCGAATGTAACTTAGAAGAGCGGACCCTGCTAGTACAAGTCATCATCAGCCTGTATTAGTCCACTGCTGGACATAGGCCTCCCTTAATGAGCGCCATAGCGCCCTGTCTTTCGCAGTCTTTCGCATCTGCCTGCAGTCTTTCGCAGATCGTCATCCCACCTGGCCGGAGGGCGTCCTACACTACGTTTGCCGAGTCGTGGTCTCCACTCAAGAACACGTTTACCCCAGCGGTTGTCGGTTCTTCGCGAGATATGGCCGGCCCACTGCCACTTCAGCTTGCTAATTCTTTGAGCTATGTCGATAACTTTGGTTCTCTGTCGGATGTATTCGTTACGAATTCTATGCTTCAGAGAGACTCCGAGCATAGCTCTTTCCATAGCTCGCTAAGCGACTTTGAACTGGTGGACCAACCCTACCGTGAGTGTCCACGTCTCAGCTCCGTAAGTCGTGACGGGTAGGACGCACTCGTTGAATTTTTTTATTTTCCAAGCATTGCGGTATGGATGACGAGAATCCTCACAATTAGCGTTGGTACCAAGATCGGTACCAATGCTAATACCCAATGTGTACTCGCTCTTATTCCTATTAACCATAGCACTAATTACTTCCAGAAATGGAGATGTTTCTTCTATGTGGAGTGCTGGGCTCCGTATCAGGGCAGTTCTTCCACGAATCCTCTGGAATCACCATAAAACCTTCGGGAGAAGGTTCTGCTTTCGGGTTTTCTATAGCATATCAGGACAGGTCACCAGCTAGATTGGGTATGTTTTACATAAGAATTAGAATAGAATAAAAAATATTTATTTACTTATACAACCTTTCTACAGTTTAAAACAATATAAATACTTATAAATGTAAGCCCGAGAACATGAAATGGCCTCCGCCTCAGCATGGGTGGCATAAGTGGCATTATTTATAATATCTTATTATTATGTTATGTATGTACACTTTATCTATCCATATTCATTGCACTACCTTTCTCCATATCCAAAGGTTTGTTCTTGTAGGTTCTTGTAGGGTTAAGCTCGCCTTTGTACATGTCCTTTAAATTGTCAACTTTTGTGTAATATTGTTTTATTTGTGTACAATAAAGATTTTAAGATCTAAGAAGGGTTGGTTTGCTAACAAGCTGGCAACCAACGCTGGTCTTCCGTCAGAGCCACTTGGTTGGCGTTACGGATAATCCAACCACAAAAGAAAATACTTTTTTGAATAACATTTGGAAAACAGCAAACCAGATCTGTAAATAAAATAGGTAATAATTAAACTCTAACAACTAACATGAATTATAGGAACTAGAACGATCCATATATTCTGTCTACATTGGGCAGGAGTTTATCTGTCTAATGTATTATTTTATTATATTTGTAAGGCTTAATAACCTAAAGCACCCGCTTGGTAAGTAAATGGACGATCGCAGTCATCATTGACGACCGATGTGGAGGCGCGGGCGCAGGAGGTTTCGGGTTCGATTCCCGCCGTGGGACAAATATTTGTTTCGGGTATTTTCTACGTATAATAAAAATATCTATATAATTTGTTGTTTCTGTAAGTAGGTACTAGCTTCTGCGCGCCTGGCTGCGCACGCGTATTTTCGGTATATTAAGCCTATTATCAAAGTTAAGCTATGTTCTAAATGTATGCCAAATTTCATCACGATCTGTTCAGTAGTTTTGGAGATCTTAGGTAACAAAAAATCACATTTCACAAACTTTCGGCATATAGTAGGATGTAGAACATCAGACGTCTAGTACCCATAACACAAGCTCTGCTTAACTTAGGGGTAGATGATGCTGTATCATCATCATCATCATCAGCCTATATTAGTCCACTGCTAGACATAGGCCTCCCCTAATGAGCCCCATAGCGCCCTGTCTTCAGCGTCCCGCATCCAGCATCTGCCTGCAGTCATTCGCAGATCATCTACCCACCTGGCCGGAGTAGGATGCTGCGTAGTATGTCCAGCATTATCATTTATGTATCATCATCACCAGCCCGTATCCATCCACTGCTGAACATAGGCATCCCAAACGACGCCACAAATAGCTGTCCTGAGCCGCCTCCATTCATCGACACCGCAAGAATGTCGATCTCAGTAAACGAATAAATTTTGAACCAAAAAAAGGCATTACTACATTATAATCAAAAAATCAGCGTAATGCATCATATCCCATTTCCTCGGTGACACGCAGCATGCTGCGCAGCTAGCCCTGCCACGCCATGGATCTTGCGGCGCGTTAGCCTGACATCTGAGCGGATTGTACATTACAGATATAAGCGGGTTAACTACGAACTTTATTTGTGTTGGAAGAACACCAACGTTTCATCTCTTCTTCCGTGTTCTTCCAACACAAATAAGGTTACTAGTTAAACCGCTTACATTCGTAATGAATTCGACAGACTACGATAGTTTTTATAGTAAAATTGTCTAATGTTGTTCCAGATTTAGAAATATGTGTATTTACGTATAATGTATACATAATGTAAAATTGAAGACCGATTCATTCATTGCTTTAACGTGAAGAACGAAAGTTTGGATGGATGTTTGTTCCCCATCAATCCAAACTTTCGCATTTATGTTGGTGTGATGTGAGATTTACTTTTCAGTGGTGGGTGCACCGAAGGAGGATTTCGTAGGGAAAGTGTACAGTTGTCCTTTGTCTGATCTGTCCTCCATAAACTGTTCCGTGATCGACATGACGTCATTACAAATCGAAGGAAAAACGGCAGCGGCACGAAGTAAGTTGACAAAACTTTATTATTAAAGAATAACTGTTATTCACAAATTAAATTACAATCAATTAATTAAAACTACTGAACTCGGTTTTCGCTTCTCTGTCTAAATTTATACTATAAACTAAACTATTTCAGAATGATTTAAAAAAGCTTAGGGTAGGATATATACAATTAATATAATATGGATATATAATTTTCAAATATCCTTTGTCTAAAAATATCCTAAGTATTATATTTGAAAATTCTTGTGTTTAACGTAGGTAATTAGAAGTAAAAATAGGTGGCGGCGCTAGAGTGCGGCATACATCCGCCTTAAGCGATGAAACGTTGGTGTTCTTCCAACACAAATAAGGTTCGTAGTTAACCCGATTACATCCGTATTGAAAAAGGGCTTTATTTTCCGGTACACTGTGATTACACAAGACAAAATTTAAATTTAAAAAACCCGCCGACGTTTATTGGCTGAACAGATTTTCATGAAACATGGCTTAGAATACTCGGGATAAAATTATCTATGACACAAAAAACTAAACGGAAATCGGTTCATCCGTTTGGAAGCTACGATACCACAGACAGATACACAGACAGACACGTCAAACTTATAACACCCCTCTTTTTGCGTCGGGGGTTAAAAATAAGAATTTTTGAATATAACAAAGGGTTAAGGGTTGGTATAAAGTTACCTTACTCCTAGTTGTTAGTGTAAAAACCGCATGTGGCGGTGAAAGCCAAGCGTTTCTAATCTGCATAGTAAGAGATAGACCGTGCCCATGGATGACAGATAATTTAAAATTAATGATTTCTCTTAAAAATAAAGCGCTAAGTGCATATAGAAAATCTAAGCTACCGGGGAAAAAAGATTATTATAAAAGTTTAAATTCTTTAGTTAGTAAAACGTTATTTTATGAAAAAGCAGCATATTTTAAAGAGAATATCAATAGTAAGGTTTGCGATCCAAAAAAATTGTGGCAAAATCTTAAATCTACGGTTCTACCTAACAAAAAAAATGAATTGCCCTCTCACTTCACAGACCCGGAGAAAATAAACTGTCATTTTCTCGATGTACCTGGCAGTTCACAGGTGAGTATTTCCCTACTTACCTATTTTGAATTTAATAGGTACTCCGAGGATTGCAGATTTTGCTTAGAACCGGTGGGAATTGAATGTGTTGCAAAAGTAATGCGCGGTTTGAAGTCGAACGCTTTAGGGTATGATGGCATAGGTCTCAACATGCTAACATTAACCTGCCCGGAAACGCTAAGTGTCATTACTTCACTAGTGAACCGCTCCATATCTACCTCTCGCTTCCCGGACATATGGAAAGTAGCTATTGTTCGGCCATTACCTAAAATAAGTAATCCAGCTGAGATAAAAGACCTGAGGCCTATAAGTATTTTACCGTGCCTTTCCAAAGTAGCTGAAAAAGTAGTTTGCCAACAAATGACCAGTTATTTAGAGAAATACAATATCCTTCCTGAAGTACAGTCTGGATTTCGGAAAACCCGTAGCACAGCGACTGCGTTATTAGATGTAACTGATAATATCTTGAAAGCACAGGATGAAGGCATGTGTACTCTATTAGTTCTCTTAGATTTTTCACGGGCCTTTGATGCAATCAATATAACACTGCTTTTAGCAAAACTAAATTATTATGGTTTTCACGAGAAAACAGTTAAGTGGTTTCATAGTTACTTGAAAAATCGTTTCCAGTCTGTTGAGGTGAAGATGGCGGATGGAATCGTCGCCCAATCAAGAGCTGCTGCGGTTTCTAGAGGAGTTCCTCAAGGGTCCATTCTAGGTCCTTTGTTATTTATTTTATATACTGCAGACATCTCAAATTGTATTTTAAAATGTAAATACCACATATATGCGGATGATGTACAAGTCTACATTTCGTTTAGGGAAGAAAACGCAAATTCAGCCGTGATGGACTTGAACAAAGATCTTCAGCGAATAGCAGAGTGGGCTGAAAACAATAACTTAGTCCTTAACCCGCTGAAAACGAAATACATGCTTCTCGGTAGTAGACAAAAGATAAAAAATGTGGCTGGTCTATTTGCCCTTGACGTCAAGCTGTTAAACGAACCCATTGAGCGCGTAGATGAAACACGGAATCTGGGTTTGTGTATAGACTCAGGACTACACTTTGAAAAACATGTGGCTGACTGTGTGCAGAACTGTTTTTACAGATTAAAGATTCTTTACAAAATTCGTCCCTATCTCAGTGAAGATCTACGAATACAGCTGGTTGAATCACTTGTGCTGTCAAAACTTAATCACGCTGATACAGTATATGGCCCAATGCTGCTGGCACGCACACAATGTCTGATTCAACGGGTACAAAACGCTTGTGCTAGGTTTTGTTTCAGTGTCCCTCCGCGAAGCCATTTGACGCCTTATCTTAATAAGCACTTCATTCTAAAAATGAAGTCAAGACGAAAACTTCATCTGGCATGTCTTCTTTTCGACGTCATAAACTATCACAAGCCAAAGTACCTATACGAAAAGTTGACCTGGTTCACGTGTCAGCGCTATGGGAGAAGGCAATGCTCAAAGCAGCTTGCAACCCCGCAGCACAGATCCGCAGCTTTTCGTGGTAGCTTCAGATACGCCGCCTCCAAGTGCTGGAATAATATACCGCCACCGATAAGAAACCTCGGTAATAAATTAAATTTCAGAAAAAAACTCAAAGCATTTCTTGTTGAAGAACAGAGAAATTTTGGCAACGTAAATATAAATAGCTCGATTATCTAGCTAACTTATATAAAATAAACCTTCTCTGAGCTTCAAAAGTGCATTTCAGTATTTATACTTACTCAATACTCATAATACTCACGATGGATCAGATGAGCGATCTGTAGACTGTTTGCAACAGTCGACAGTTAGCTCAATTGTTTCAATAGTAAATACTAGTATAATTTTCTTTGTGAATAAATTTATTTCTCAATTCTTAATATTTTTATTACGAACATGTTGCAGGTACATATTTAAACATGCACATTTTAATACTTACTTTAAAAAAAAGTTTTAGGTGCGTTATCTGTATCTGTCTGGTACCTTTATCAAATTACGCCATTTACGACTAACCTTTCAAATATACTTTTAAATAATGTATAATCACACCTATTTTTCGTCCTTTTATTATATTTATTACTATTTACCCATATAATTATTTATACCATTATTATCTGAGACCTATCTACCCACAGCGGGGTGTTTACCTCTTTTATTTACCTATGTTTTACATACTTACTATTTAATATTGTTTTTGTTGGTTTTAAAAGCTTGTCACCGCGACTAGTCCGTAACGCCAACACAAAGGTTTTTGGCTGAAAAACAGCGCTGAGCGGCGATCGCTCAGCACATGCTGAGCCAAAGCCTATTTCGGCACAGGGTCATAGGGGCAAAGCTGGATTTGATGGTCAAAATTTGTTTTTTAATTTAGCTCCTTATTATTTGTTTGGTTTTGTTTGATTTATATTATGTGTGTCGAAATAAATGCTTTTCTATTCTATTCTATTCTTCTATTCTAATCTATTTCTAGCCTTCCTAGACCACAGCTTTTCTAAGTAAACCTACGGAGCTGCTAATCTACCAATTATTTTTCTAAAAACACCGCCCTTAGTATGAAAATAAGGATCTAGGTTTAAAATTTTGTTTCGAGATCAATTACAAAATATTTTCAAGCAAAAGCTTTGATAACCATTTTTAATTTTATTTCAGACGCAACAAATCCAGACACAAATTATTTTTTTGGTTCTTCAATAGTAGCTAGATCGGGCTACTTTTTTGTAAGTACACATTTGACTTTCATAACCTACTTTTTACTGGTACTGGTACTTTTTAATGGTCTTCTTTCTACTATGAAGCTATTCCTTACTAGTTGCTACCCGCGGTTTGGCACGCGTTTTTTCTATGGAAATGTTTAAAGGTTGTTTCTATCCCATGGGAACTGGTTTATGGGATAAAAAGTGAGTTTATGTTTGATTTTAGGCTTAGAGCTATATCTATGCAATATTTCAGCCCTATCGGTTCAGTCGTTATGTCGTGAAGAGGTAACAAACATCGATCTAAGCATCGAAACTTTGTGTGATGAACTGAGTGTAATTTCACCTTAGAAAAACCAGTGATTTCGCCTTCGAAAAACCAGTGAACCACCTTAGAAAAACCTGTGACCTCACCTTTGAAAAACCAGTGATTTCACCTTCGAAAAACCAGTGCGTGGCACTGTGAAAGCTGATGACGATGCATTATAAATCATTTCCAGACATGTGCACCATTGTTGACAAAGTCAATAAATATTATTCGAGAAGGAAAACGCGAGTACTTCCCAGAAACGTTCGGTGGATGCTACGTAAACAACTACACAACTTCTAGGTATTCAGAGTGGATTGACAGTGCAGCAAGGCTTGAAGACAAACATGGACGATTTCAAAAATACCGTCATCAAATATCATTTAATAACGAAGAAGGTTAGTAACTACAGGATGGCTCCCTTTTACGCAGTATATGCAGACCATCGCGGTATTCCCTACCCAGAGCGGCAGTGAAATCTGAGTGGGTCGGCAGTAAAGTCACAGCCCCACTGTTGCGCACGGAGAGGCAACGCACGTGTGTCTAGCTTCGCTTTGCCAAAAATGTATGTGATAACGACTCCTGTAATGTAACCCACGAATACGCTACGCACGAATACGAGATTAATGACGTCATTACAACACGCGGTGCACTTTTATTTATTTATTTATTTATTTGTTTATTAAAAATACTTAGACTATTTTTACAGGGGTAATGCAATAGTGTAAAAAGTCTATATAAATTAAAATTAAAATTACATGAACTAAAAACTTAAATGACACACTTGCTCGAATATGGCTCTCACGCAGCTCAACGCTATCAGCTCTATGAACGTGGTACACGCGTGCGTAGCTTCATTCTCTTTCATATGATTCAAACTGTGCTGCGCAGCAGTTGTACATAGTCGTGGGTTAATTAGTTCATTGTGTAGTGCAGTGGAAACGTAGACTCACGTTGTGAAACAACCCCGAACCCACGCAGCTAAAACGCGCCACGTGGTCGTACACAGCGTGCGCCGCAGTTGGCCCAGCGGCTTTTTCCGACTGTCAATAAAATACTAGACAGATTATCGCAGACCACGCGAAACCGACCGCGAAATCAAAGCGAAACTTACCTCTGCCGTTGTGGGTAGCGAACACCTTGTAGATCTGGGCAGGCCTTGACGTGGACCGAAAAGGAAGGTATATTTCATAAGAAAGCTTGCAATCAAGCATGCGTTTAGATTCGTACGTATGAATTGGTAGGTACTGTGCAGGTACCAACGCGCGCCAAACGCAACGCCAACACTCCCGGTGCATGCTCTAACCCAATAATTATGTTAAAAGTTGTTTAACCATCTTCCTTTCAGATGAAGAAATAATAGGGGGTGCTTTGGGATGGAACACCTTAGTCGACGATAGTTTCCTCATAGCAGCCAAGTCCGGGTTTAAGACGGACATCCTGTATACAAACGCCGAGCACCCGCTGGATTCCCCGTCGAAATCGCTTCTCGAGGACAATAATATCAAACATTTTGCAGAGTTCAACAATTATTTTAACTTGGGTAACTAAGCATCTTACTAAATTACTAGGTACCTTTTTACTTATTTATTACGCATGCAACATAGGATAAAAATAATTTATTAACATTCCGCGCAGAACCTTCTCTGATGAGATTCAACAAGCAATTCGCGTGCATAAATTGACATACCATGCAATGATGCATGCATGCATGCAGAAGGTTATAAACAGACTTACGCAATTTGAATTGCCAAGTCACTTACCCTCAAATTTCTTGCATACACACAACTTAATTGTAGAAGAAAATAACCACGTAAGTCGGTGTGAACTTATTTTGCTTAGGTTCCAATAACAGCCAGTTTATTACAGTTTTTTTTCCTTCGCTCCGTTTTTCAACAGCCTCTTGGTTTTGCCAACACGCGCGTTCACTAAAGCAATCTTAATATCTTCTGTCATTAACCGCATCAAAATCTACGCTATCTGTGGCCATCCAAATATCCAAGCTAGGATATTTTCCTGTCGGATAAGAGTTCTACCATACCTATAGCTGCATTATCCCTAAATGCTTCATATAAGTGTTTCATAAGTGATAAATCCCGAAATCCCCAATCACGTCAGCGGAGCCGCGAGGTAAAATATACTTAATATTAATTTAACTAAGCAAATGCTCATAACATGTCGTTTTCTGTAGTAGGTATACAAATTCTCACTCTTTGAAGAATTTCGCTCCATGTTATTATTCTTTTCATGGTGAATTAATAATCTTTTCATGATTTATTTATTGAATTATTATTAATTTATTTATTGATATATTTGTTTATTGATATTAATTTATTTATTGAATTATTATTATTTTAATTATTGATATATTTGTTTATTGAATTATTAATCTTTTCATGGTGAATTTATTAATCACTATTATTTTATCCTGCACTTTTAATAGGGAAAACTTATGAATAATTACTTTAAAATAATAAAAATCAGTTGAAAAGAGCACGGCAAAGTAAAAGGAAAGCCTAAGTATTTATTTTCCTGAAATTATGTATGTCAAATTTCATGGTCATTCTTTTATTATTTTCTGATGCTTGGAAATATGTTACTTGGAAAAAAAATACTCTTACGACTGAGCCTTTTGATCGGTATCTAAAAATATGGGTGTTTTTTTACAATTTGGCAGGTTCGATTCCCGTTTCAGACTGGCAAATATTCAAAAATCTCTGACTGAATGCAGTTTAAATTGTTTTTAAAATCAAAATGAAGTCATGTTGCAGTAATATTTTCTATTTACAATATTTATGATACTTTCCCTCCATGTGACATAGCCGTCCATACAGTATACAGGGCGCCCCACGGCCCGTGGGGCGCCCTGTATACTGTATGGTACGAGTTACGACCACTATGGCGTGGCGAGCGAAGGCCTGCGACGCAGGAGAGGTTGCGGGTTCGATTCCCTCCTCTGGACAAATGTTTGTACGATCGGCTGATATTTGTTCCTTGTGTTCTGCATGTTTTCTATGTTTAATAAAAGATCTATCTTTGTTGTGTATGGTATTAGGTAGGTATATCAGTTATCTAGTCCCCATAACACAAGCTCTGTTTAGCTTGGGGGTAGATAATGTCCAGAATTGTCCAGCATTTATATTATATTTTGTATAAATTTACAGGTTACGGCCTAGCTGTAGGAAACTTCTTCAATAAGTCAGAAAAATTGTACGCCGTGAGTGTAAAAACTGATTTAGATGGAATGGTGAGTAAAATTTCCATATCATTAAACTAGAAAGTAAGAAAATAATTTTATTTTAACCCAGAACACGCTTCGTTTCAATAAGTACCAAGGTACAAAAAATAGATATGCTTAAGAAGAATAACTGAACTAGTGAAATATTATTTTTCTGAGCAGTCAACGAATCTGAATCGCACGTTTTGATTGGTTACGCTGAATCGGGTCTATCTACTCAGATTTAAAATCTTAGTAGGTATGTTCAGAATCACACATTTTCTTTCATTTTAATTTGTCCCAGGTCTCCGTATCTTCCAGTCCTAAAAAAATCCTTTAAGTTTAGTTCAGTTGAGTTACCTCTAGATCTAGCAACATTATATATAGTAAAAAAGTTACCTCAACTTTTACTCTTGTTATTTGTTTTGTAATTTTCTTTGTTTATAAACATTGTTAATTACTTTATTACACTATGTATCCATTCATTAGCCGCGCGTGCTTTGGTAACGTGCGTTTCAAAAGCATCAGGCTCGATAGGTACCTATATCTGTGCATACTCAAACGCGCGTTCCTATTCAAGAGCGCGTTAATATTGTAAAGATGAATCGGTATTCGGTACTAAAACGGAAGCCAAAGGTAACACTAACGTACATTGGGTTTAGATACATTTTAAAAAGCGGGCCCGTTTGTCCTTTTTTAAATACAAATTATCCACGCTGACGTCACAAATCCAGGCCTCGACTCCGGTATACGAAAAACAAGAGGATCACGCCAGTTTTCAAAAAAATATCTATTCCAGGGGCCTACTCGGAAAAGGAAAATCGAAGTTACGTTTTCGTTGTCGTGCAAAATCAATTCTTATGTCACTTGCATAAGATTAGCCTTTGCACGAAGACGAATCAGAAACTTCGATTTCATTTATAAGATTACGGGCCCTGCTCACGTCGATGACGCATTCACAGATATTATTCCTACAAAAGAAATATGACAAGGAACGTCGCGACTATTATCTTGATATGATGCACGAAAAAGGTTCCCGCCTAGCCTACATAGAAGATAAAACGCAAAGTTCTATGTTCGGATATGCACTGGCGGCGGTGGATGTGAACAGCGACGGACTATCGGAGCTGCTCGTGGGTGCGCCGGCGCAGATGGAGGATGCGAGGCGGGAGCTGGGGGCTTTGCATATCTATGTTGGAGGAGACTTGGTATGTGTTGTTTTTTTTTTAATTGTTAGTTGACTTAAGTCGAGGACCACAATTTCGTTAGTCAAAAGTGATACAAGAATGACAGTCCGCAGTTGCCTTCACTGTTTTTCATGTAAAAACTAGTTCTTGTTCCTTTTTATTATTTTAAAAAGTAGTTTTTAGTTAATAATCTAACCAATATTATATATGTGAAAACTAGCCAAGTTCGTTCAGATGGTAGCTTCACGGATAAAGAAGCTGAGATCAGTATAGACAGGGGCCAAGTTTCATAGCAGTTACTTATCTTAATTCGTTACGTTCATTCATTATATAATTTGTGTCTTGGCAAGTCCAACATTTAAACAACGCCGTGGATATAAACTTGCCAAGACACGCCAATTAGGGAGAAGCGCAACCGGAATCCGCAACCTAAAACCACTTTTGCGTCCGCAGAAGCCGCGACGGGCACTGATGCCCGTCACACGATATCTCACAATAACGCAACCAACAAAAAAATCGAGAACGTTTGGCAAAATTGATGTTTTCTCACCCCGTGAAAAATGACAGGCACGTTGACCCACATGGCTTAGAACGTGTTATAATAAATGGTATTCTTTCTGCAGCTTTCCCATAAAGACAAAAAGAGGATGCGAACCGTGCTAGCAGATAAAGTGAATGGTAGATTTGGATCGGCCATCGCCACGAGCGATATTGACGGTGACAGCTTACATGGTGAGCATATAAAGGTGGCCCCCCGAAATGTGTAAATATTGGACTAAAAGGCTCAGTAGTCCGATCATCGGACTAAATCATCGGACTACTGATACTAGGCCTGTCAACTTGGCATCTCCTGGCAGTCGAAAAAAAATCTATCTGTATAATGGAGAAAATACGATTTTTTCGATGATTCATAACCAGAGATCGGAGTAGGTAGAACGATTTGGGACCAATGACCTCAAATGCTAAGTTAGTATGGATATGCCTCCAGAACTCCGATATTTTATAATTATCAAGCCATTTTTTCCGTAATTTCATAGTCATTACGTGGCGGCGTAAAGTGAGAAACGTATCAATATCATCATCCGCAGCCTAACTTCACCCACTGCTGGGTATAGGCCTCCGCATGTGTCAATGATAGATAAATCATTTAATTGCTTCTACTACTACTTAATACTAAAACAAAAAACGACAACATGCATTTCAATGTCACAGTCTTGTGCTTGTCTCATCCACGTCCCTTTCGCGATGGATGTCGGCCCGACGCGCCGCTGGATGAGCGACTGGTATCAATTTAACCATGTATTTTTTTGTTTAACATCCTAGGGGTGGCATAGGTGATCGGCACTCAGTAGTTAAAAACCTGTGCTATTGATAGACTTGAAGTAAAATCCTAACAAAGTAAAAACAAATAAATAAACAGGATCATATAGCCTATAATAATAATAATATGTACCTATAACTTGGCAAACAGGGTCTATTGTCATCTTATCTTAAGCTCTGTACCTAGTGGTTACGACCAATTAGAACAAATTATCCTAGATGACTGTTTGTCAGAAATAACAATGCGCTCAAACCACAGGTGGTTCCATTGCTTACTTCGGTTCGTAGAGTGCGTTTCTTTCTTTGCTGTGTTGTGAAAAACGTGACTTAACCTGACTTGTGTACTATTTTCTGGAATCTTCCTGAAACGCTGAATTTGGCTTGAATCTACGGACTTCGATTTGTTTCTCTTGGATTGGATCTTTACCTTGGCTTGTGTACTGGCTTCTGGAATCTTCTTAAATCGACGAATTTGGCTTGGATCTACGGACATCGATTTGTTTCTCTTGGATTGGATTTTGAAGTTATATTTTATATCAAAGGTAAGTTTTAGTATAATATTTCCTACTTGTGTAGGTTTTATTTAGGCCAATTCAAAATACAGCATATTGTTATTTGAACGTTTTAAATCTCGTGTCGCATACGCTGCTATTCATAAGATGAGTTTTTAAATTCTGAGATCTTAAATAGAAGAATCACAGTGAATTTCGCAAAATTTTTCGAAATTTTAAAAAATCTAAGCAAATAAGAAAATATAAGGCCAAATCTATTTGAGAAGGAATGAAGTACATACTTAGTATAATATTTTATTCACGAATGTCAGTTCTATAATAATTTATCATTGTTTTAGGTGATACGAGGTTGCATCTTATAAAAAGAGGTCAATCATGGCAAACGCTGAAACAGTAGAAAAGTGGATATCCGATTATCCAGAGCTACTATACGATCACGCTAGTGGAATTATTTATTGTGCAAAGTGTGAGAGTCACTTGAAAGCTACATCCAAAGGCAATATAAAAAGATATATTGAAGGCGCAGTACATCAAAGAAGTTTGAAACAGCCGCAAGAGGACTTTTATTTCTATCTTATTAAGTTTTTGATTCTGTGCAACATTAAAAATAATTACTTTTAATCTTGGGGCTAGATGTTGTTGTGGTGACTGTCCAGCATTATTTATTATTTATTGTAATTGTAACAAATAAACAGTTTGAATGTTTACCTGTTTTTTAATCCATTTTTCCTATACTTTAAAGGTAGACCATAAAAAGGTTGTATATTGTAGACAAAGTAATAGACAAAATAATGAGAATTAAGTAAATTTTCAAACATTGGCATTTTTAAGAAATCAAATAATATCGCAAAAATTTTCGACTTCGACGGGACTTGAACCCGCGTCCTCCCCTCAGTACGGGGATGTGATAACCAACTACACCACGAAGTCAAGTGACGTGGGAGTCGAAAATCTTTGCGCATTGGCATTTTTGTGCACAAAGCCTTTTAATAATTAATATTATACAGAACTATAGCGAACTGTCAACTTTATTTAGCAAAGTAGTCCTGAACATTTTCTCACACAACTCACTAAGCTTCAAATCAATTGGATGAATTTTATGGAATGGCATGCGGCGGAAACAAAACAAAATACAAAAAATCATTAGTCGACAGTTTAATAAAAATCAATTAACCTATAAACGTTTGACAATCGCTTCCGATAAGTTTCAAATGTAATAGTTACTAAATTACTACTTTAGTTATAATATTTAACTGAATCCGGTAAAAATCGGAACCTTTCGGAAAAAAAGCCATATCCATGCTATAAAACCATGATGCAAGTACGTAAAATCGTTCTACCTACTCCGATCTCTGTTCATAACAGAAAATCGAAAGGCTTATCATATCGGTTATGTTTCATGACAGAGTTGTGGCGGTGGTAATCTGTTTCCGAGTTGTAATGTCAGCGAAAACCTTATTCTTTAGTTGGGAAGAAGCAAACAATATTATTAAACGCTTTATTCAGATTTAATTTCGAAATATTTAGTGTATAATAAATGATGCAGAGTATAAGTAGGTGGTGTCTTAAAATGTCCTGCACTGCATCATTTATTAGATTCATACAAACAACATTTGTCAAAATTCCAGAAATATTCGTCAGCGCACCATACGAAGACTCTGGTGTAGTATACGCGTTGTCCGGATATGAGCTAAAGCAGGTGTTCTTCAGAGAGGATGGCTTCCACCTGGCCAGGCTGTCGGGCCTGAAGCTGACGCAGGAGCTGCGTGGTGACGGGGGGCTCAAACTCCTCGGATTCAGTCTTCAAGTGGTGAAGGATGTTGACAAGAATGGGTGTGATGGTATGTTGACTTTTACTATCCAATCAACGAACATGAGGTCGTACCCTACTTTTTACTGGTTGAATTAGAATTGACTTAGAATTTGCACTACCTCAACTCTTCCCACAGTTGTGGTAAGAGGGCACTAAGGAATATTTTTTTAAAATAAGATAAACATGAAGGTTTTATGGTTAAAATAACTTACCTAAGTGTATTTCTACCAAAATTACACGAAATGTTACATCCGAATAGATTTAAGTAATACCACGTAGTACGTTTTCCATCGTAATACATCGTCACACTGTTTAAAGCCCTATTTTTTTTAGGCTTAATAAGAAGATCTGAAAAAATATTATTCAAAAACTCACGTCATTACCCCGTCTCACCGTTCCGGCGCCGAGGGGCGCTGGCGTCATTCTTTTCAGAGCACATTCATTCAGCAAGAGCAGCATTCTGCAACTGGTGGGTCTGGCACAACGCACGCAGGATTGTTGTTGTGTCCTAGGGCGGGCGGGAGTTAAATCTATTCGGATGTAACATCTCGTGTAATTTTGGTAGAAATACACTTAGGTAAGTTATTTTAACCATAAATTACACAGCGATGTTACATCCTCTAGATTTAAGTAATACCACGTAGATGTTAAGAGTCTGTTGCAGAATGAAAATAAATCAATATATTTATTCCTAACATCATATTGTAACGAGGTAGCATTACATAGTTAATACAAATGAAAAAAATAATACAATAACCTGAAGCTTTTAGTAGTTTTATAGTAAACTTTACTAATAACTTTATAATACTGCATCAGAACACGGACACGTTTACTCCAGATGACCAATATTATTTGTCGGTTTTATTTACTAAATAACGTTATTATTACGAAAATGACTAAGTACATATTTCTTTAGATGTATGAAAGTTTGGCTGAGGAAATTGATTGCATTTGTCAAAAAAATTGGAAATAATTGAGTGAAAGATAAGGTCAGTAGATGTTTTAATAATATTATCGGTGGTTAGTTCGTATAATATGTGATGTATGTTGTATAGGTAAATAACGATACGATTGAGTTCAACGTCTTGTACAAATAGGAGTTAACAATCTTTTCGACAACGTATCTACATAGAATCATTGTTACACGTGCACTTTACCAATGATCAACGAGAACGGAAAGGTTATTTTTGAAAAAACTCCTTTATAAATATACTACTTACTAGGATAACTGTTACAAGTCTATCTTACCAATGATCAACGATAATCGCTGACCGATATCAATAATTATCTTATTTCTCTATTGCAATATAACAATTTAAATTATTCAGTTGACAAAAAATATCCCACTATTTTAATGCTACCTACATTTTACTGATTAATTGTGATTTAAGGTAATGAAATAACATTGCCAAGGCAATACTGCACCATAGTTGGGGAGGTTCCCTGGAAATTAACATGTGAAGATTTTTATGCGAGTTAAAATAAATGATTTGTGAGCTGATGACTAATTTCAAAACGAACCGTACCACATAAACCTTAGTGAACGTAAATGCCATTGATGATGATGATGAACATCATAAATAGGAGGTAGGTACCACGGTTGACTAATCCAGTAAAAAACAATGATTACACCACTAGCTTTATTATTTGTTAATTCTTTATGAAATTTTAATACCGATTGGCAGGGAGAGAATGTGTACAAATAAAACTTATCGCAAGTTATGGTAAGTACCTAACACATCTACGATATCATATGCCCGCGATCATTTTTCGAAGAAACAATTGGTTACATGAAAAGTTAAGCACAGATGCAAATAAATTGATATTTGGTTAACCAAACTCACGAACAATGTTCCCATAACTACTCTGATGAAGTCTGACGTAGGCTCCATACCGTATCGATTTTGGAATTCCTAGAAGCCTGTGCTGTATCAATATTATCACGAACTTGAAAAAAAAGGCGAAAATAAAAATATTCCTAACTTCATAACACTATCATATTTGTCTGCAATTTTCATTGAGGTGTGGTGTGTAGGTGTATGAGATTGCAGTGGTGTTAGTTAATTTTAGTTACGCTGCGCTAAAAAAGCAGCTAGAAGCGCAGAGTAATCAATGTGCGAGTCATTTCATTTATAGATCGGTACAGCGATTTACTTCTACAGATATTATACTACTACATTCCTCCAACCAGTCGAATCAGTAAAAATTTCAAACATATTATTGTTTTGTTGCTATGGCATTCATTAGGGGAGGCCTATGTCCAGCAGTGGACTAATATAGGCTGATGATGATGATGATGATTGTTTTTGTAATTTATTTGGTCTATAATAGCAATAGTTGGCCACCAGTTAAAATTAAAGATGCCTTCGGTAGTGATGGTTCTCGTTTGATTGTGAAGCGATAGGTAGTAGGTACCAACCTTCTTTTTGCGTTCAAAACGTTAAGTGTAAATCCAACCATAATGCTACTGCTGCAGTTGGTCTACCAATGAATTAAGCAAAATCGCAAGGTGCAATAGAATCTACTAATTGTGCATTATTTACTTGTTAGGTACTTGTTACCAATTCAACATTTCATTGGCTTTCTCTTGAGGTAATTACATAATTTGATTAGATAGATTGATTGCAATGGCATAATGCATGCATTTATTTTTCAAATCCTAGAAATGTACGTGATTACTGATTATGTAGAGAGCGCGGGCCGCGCCGCCGCCGCGCCGCCACGTGCCGCTACACGGGGCCAGGGCCGCGCCGCGCGGCCCTGCGGGTCGCACTGCCAAGGCTGGGCAGTGAATGCGTTAAACCCTTAACGTTTTTACGTTTTTACGCAGCACGGTATTTACTGCGTTTTCTTATGATTTGTAGCATGAGCCGATACAAAACATTATAATCTAGTTAGGCTACTACGAGTAAAACATTAGCTGGGGTAAAAACATACGTCGCTGAACAAAGATCACAGAGTAGACAAACGAGAGAGAACGCAAGAGTTGTTCTAATCTACAACATGGATATTTTATGTGATAGATGAATACTGATGCTGCTACTGGCTAGTTTCTATTGAGGCTGGACGCCGCCGTGGCCAAAAATTCTTCTAAAAAGACGTCATAGGTACCTACTCAAAGTATGAGGCATATGATTACATTTAGCCATGTATGTCCCATCATTTACCAACTTACAAGCTGTGCTTCCATTTTCAAATACGAAGCTATGGCATATTTATTGAATGTTTGACATTAAGTAGGTATAAATCGAAATTCTTCGTTACTTTAGGTGTACTGTAGTACGTACTGGTAAGGCTGCTCAATGTTCGTTGATATTGCACCTAGAATTGTAAAGTTTTACAGTGATACTCATTTCCTTTTTAAGGAAAAGGTAGGTTGCTATTGCGGCTGTGGTTCAGTATTCTGTAGCATAAAATTAACGAAGGGAATCTCACGGCCCCTGCATAGAACAAATAACTAGATTATTTCTAATAGATTGTAGCTCAATATTTTAGTAGAAATATTGGATTGTACCAGTATGTAGGTACATACCTCTTTTGGTGTCGACGGTCGCGGCCTTGGTTGGCGGCGGTGGCTTGTGCTGGAGGTGCAGCGGGCGCGGCTGCGTCGAGCTGGAGCCCCTCCCCCTGGACGTCGAAGGCTGCGGCTCGTAGTACCGGTGCGGGCTGCTGCTGTCTTCACGGTGTTTTGAAGAGGAGCGGGTTGAGAGATTACCTATCGTAACCCGGGTTTACGTTGCAACCTACTAAGTGAGGTTGCTTGATTTAATTGGCTTGACCTCTGGAGCTTCTTATGATTTCACCAGGTTTGTCTCCAGACTGGAAACTTTCACCATTATGACTAATTATTTGTTGTAACCGAATAAACCATTATCCAGTAATGTGAGTAATCGTTTTTGTCAGAACTTGTGACACGTCCGACGCTTACTTGATGACTTCAAGCTTGGGCAAGTCAGCCTGTATAAAAACTTTAGTGAAGTTGAATAGACCTGCTATTGCCGATTCCAGTTGGTTTTGAGAATATTCCAATCTCTTATTGTGGGTTCAGACAAAACGGCACTTTTCTCAGAATTGGGTTTTGTGGCCCGTACCTACTAGCGGTATTCTGGGGAATCAGCATTTATCTACAAGGGCCTCCTATGGCTCCTCGGCGAGTTCACCCAGTAATATTTTCCCCAACGTTCAGAGATTTTTGTGGTGATGTTTTTTCACCCAATTTTCGGCCTGTACCACAATTTCTAAGATTTCAGCTGGAATTCATAATGTAGGTTCAGCTACGAGTGTTTAGCCCAGAGTAGGAGCTAATGCCTCGACCGACGTCGATGATGTAGATTTATATTATACCTGGTATTATATGGGGGTCTGAGATCGGCATTGGGAGCTGAAGCGCTCCTGGAGACTTAAGCAAACGGAGTCACACTCACAATGGATTCCATGCTTGGTTCTGGGTAGTGTACTTCCAGAAAGTCGTATACCTTTCGGGCGAGGGTATGTCGGGAGAATGTACCTAGTCACTTAGGTATGTGTTGGACGTAGGCCGGGCTCAGCGATCGAATATCTGATCGATGAAGGTTACTTTCTGGATGGCATCACGTACCATCACGTTAAGAAAGAACCACGATATGATTCCTGGGTAACATCTCGTATCACCACGTTAAGGAATATAGTTTGTGTAACCATCTGGATAATATCACGTATTACCACATTGAGACGGTACGTAGGTAATGGGTAATTGTCATAAGATTATTGATATGAAAACATTGAATATTGTAGTAACATCTCGTATCACCACGTTAAGGGATATAGTTTGTGTAACCATCTGGATAATATCACGTATTACCACATTGAGATGGTACGTAGCACGTAGGTAATGGGTAATTGTCATAAGATTATTGATAAGAAAACATTGAACTTTGTCGATATACGATGTGAGGGTCGCGACCGTCGACACCAAAAGAGGCACCTGGCCAGGCTGTCGGGCCTGAAGCTGACGCAGGAGCTGCGTGGTGACGGGGGGCTCAAACTCCTCGGATTCAGTCTTCAAGTGGTGAAGGATGTTGACAAGAATGGGTGTGATGGTATGTTGACTTTTACTATCCAATCAACGAACATGAGGTCGTACCCTACTTTTTACTGGTTGAATTAGAATTGACTTAGAATTTGCACTACCTCAACTCTTCCCACAGTTGTGGTAAGAGGGCATTAAGGAATATTTTTTTAAAATAAGATAAACATGAAGGTTTAATACTGAAAATAGAAGTCACGTGTAACACTAGGACATATACACACGTAGATATCATTATGCTATTATAAAATAGAAAGTTAGGTAATCTTGATTTGTCGCGTCTAGCCTGAATAACACATTTATTTATTTTAGTAAAGAATTCTTACATAATCAAGAATTACATGGTTGTAGTAACTATTGAAATTCGATGATGCTCGTAGTAATTTTAAGTAAAACTCTGTAACATTGTACCTTGAACATCCAGTACCCATAACACAACTTGTGGGTACAACCTATAACTTAGCAGAATGTTTGGAGCAACATGATGCTGTATAGTGTCCAGCAATATTTTTCATTTCTCGCTAGCGCTAACAGGATAACTGACATATTATTATGTTGACAGTTTAAGTATGATAATAAGTGTGATTATTTAGTTTGTGGTATAAGAGTGAGTGCGCGTTGAATTATTTTCTATGCAACGCGTCCAGTGTAGCACCGTAGCATGTGCTACGCCGATCTTCGATAAAATGTGTGATATCGACGCACGTTATATTTTTGTGAAAAATTAGACGCCCTTCATATATCAATTACAGGGACGAACGTGCAGATCTGAAGCGCAAAACTGCCGCGCAGCACAAAAATGTACATTGAAAAATGGCTATTTTCGTTACATTTGGACGCATTTAACAGTAATATATGTATGCCATATAATAGAGCACTCCTTTGAACCTTGCAGTAAGCAATTATGTTACTGTAAAATGTATCTAAAGATGACGAGATGAATGAGTGTTTCATATAATATATCCACAATTTAACACGTATTAGTGTTATATTATTTCGGCTCAGTAATGTGATTTCGTATAGCAATCTGTCAAAATGCAACCAGGCTCTTAAAAGTTATGTATTCTATTGATTGACAGAACTGGCTATTGGCTCCCCGGACAGCACCTCAGTGAAACTGGTGCGATGTTTACCAGCCGTCAACACTTCACTCACACTTGAACTCGTTGGAGATTCGGTGAGTACCTACATACATACTTATCCAACTTTAGACAACATTTGTCCCGGTTGTAAAAAAGTCCGGATCAGTAAGTTCCGGTTTTAAGGAACACGGGGGTACCTGAACTTGGTTTCACCCTGTACAAATTTAAAGACACATTTAAAAATAACAAATTTAATTAATGTTAAACAAGTAGTGAGCCAGAAGGGCTATATTATAAATAAGTAATACTAGCTCGGCCAGAGGGGCTAGAAAGTGGGTCCGTTAGGTCCTACAGAAGGCTGATTCTACTAGGTTACGATGAGCTTCTTCTCCTTGTTTTTCTTCTTCCACCGTACTCTCCTTTTAGTGCGCCGCGAGTGTAACAGAGACCCGACGGCGAAAGGTCCAGGTGTAGGAGGTCCAGGTCCAAAAAGGGGGCAGCTCGTGAGAAGTCCGGCCGGAGACGAAGACTGCCCTAGGGTGGACTTTGAACCCCAACAGGGGTTTATAATATTTCACTGTAGTAGTTAAAATAGACGTAAAAGTAAATACAAAGATTCCGTCCGAGGAAATAAGGATCTCGATTGCGAGTTAAAAAGATGGCGTCTTGGTCGACTCCTGCGCAGTGAAAGTGACACGTCCAATTTCAAGGCCATAGACAATGCCTCGGAAACGACATGAAGTTAGCGGCGTGTTGACAAACTTATCTATGGGCCGTCATCCTAGACTAATACAATTAGTCGAGTTGAATTAATCGATTGAAATAGTAATTGGATATTAAAATTTATTATAAAGACTAACGTATGTAACGATTTACGTTACACATTGTGCGCTTTAGAATCGACCTGTGCAACTCGGCTCGGCCAGAAAACGTAATGTTTGACACATTACGTTTTCTGGCCTATCTATTTCGGCCTGGAAAAAATACGTTACGTACGTGTACCAGTTACAACCCAAAAAATTGATTTGATTTTAGCTAGTAGGTACTTCTCCGATAACGCATTATTTTTCTAACAGCGGTCTTTCTGGGGCATTACCCCCCATGGCATGAAAGCCAATAAGGCACTTATCAGGGGAAGGCTTGCGTCCAGCAGTGGACAAATATAGGCTGTTGCGGTGAGGCGAGGTCCTTCTGCATTGAAATAACGGACATCTCTTTCTAGACTATGCAAACTGAGTGAGACTTTAGACCCAGATAGATAGATAACACTATAATGACAAAAACTACTAGTACTTTGGGCTGCGTTCAGGGGCTGAATCAGGGATCCTAACAGATGAAAGGCAGCAGCTTTCTTTTGTGTGTCTTTGACCTTTTTTATTTGTTGAGGTTGTTCTGGATGTTTTCTATGTATAATAACAAATCAATATCTACGTAGTGTATTGTATTAAGTATATCAGTTATCTAGTACCCATAACACAAGCTCTGCTTAGCTTGGGGCTCGATAACGCTGTGTGAATTGTCCAGCATTATTTATTTATTTTGTTTTATACCTCGTCTGCGATGACTAAACCGCCTCCCAAAGTGGTAATTCTGACAAAACCCCCTTTTCATTATGAATGTAAGCGGTTAACTACGAACCTAGACGTTTCATCCCTTAACGAGGGACTTCATCAGGGTAAGTGCGGTTCGCGTCGCGCCTGTACCGCGTCCTTCCGCGCACTACGGGCTAAAGCACGCAGTGTTCGGGTCATAGGCACCGGGGGTGATGGGGGCACGTTGCTTGTCGATGAAACATTGGTGTTCTTCCAACATAAACTAGGTTCATAGTTAACCCGCTTGCATTCGCAATGAATTCGTAATAAATTAGAAAACTACGAAAGTTTTTATAGTGAAAAACCCCCTTTTGTTTGGGAAGACATGTTCATTATGAGGAATGCGCTATTATGTTTCAGATTGTAGCAGTCGATGCCAAATCGTTTACAATAGAAGTGTGTCTCAACATCACAATCAATAAGAAATGCCAGTCAGTTTCTGGGAGTGAGTTTTTATTCTATTTTCATTGCTTTTTGCAACCAGATGTTGCTCGTTACTGCCGCATTGATTACTTTCCTTTTTTGAGAACGAAGGTAGGTAACCTATGTTTTCTAGGATTCAATCCGTCTTATTGCCAAAATTCATTAAGAATAACAAATAGACAGACAGAGTTACTTCCGCATTAATGATTCTCTGTTACTATTGATTATCTTATCATAGAAGAAACTATTATTTTGTGAGTATAATATTATAATTTCTGTTTTATTTATATTTTGGCTAACACAGCCTCATTCGCCACAAAAAGTAATAGAACCAAACGAAAATATTTTTTTAAATATTTTAACAGATATTTTAGTCGAGAGTTTCACAACTGGACACACCAAGGTCCCAGCCCCGAAGTTTACATACAACATATCGTCGGCCAATAAGCTACCACACTGCGAAAAAATCAACGTCAGCCTTGTAAGTTACAAAATGCAATGCTAACAGCGGTCTCGAGCGTTATTTTGTTATCGCCAATGACTCCATAACAATGACGCCAAGGAACAGAAGAAAAAAAAGACAGAGAGAAAAAAAACCTTGCTTGAGTCACAAAACGGTCTCACTCAGCACGACCAACTAGTGTTGAAACCAAACACAACCAACGCTGGTCTTCCAACAGAACTATTTAGTGACGTAGTGCCGCTACGTAAGTGCAAAGGGCACGCACGCTTGGCAACATCCCGTTTTTTGCATGTACGGTTTTTTGCAGGATCCCGTTTAGTAGTATAGGTACGTGTTTCAATAGTTTCTCTTGCTAAAAACCGATCCGTTCGAACTTGACATTCGATTTTGCCACTGTAAACTAGATCCAGTCAAGGTAATATTATCCTAGGTCAACGTAATCCGACTTCATACAAACGGACGAAACGCGAGCTATACCTACGCGCGTCGATCTCAGCATGCGCTCAGCATGCAGACAGTCGCGACTGTGCCGCAGTGACGAACGGACGGTGTGTTGTTTTGTTCATAATAACTGCGCGATTTATTCTCTAAAAATAAGTTCAAGTACATGTTTAATATGACGAGCAGGACATATTGTGCTGTTTTTGGTTGCATGAATTCGTCAATAACGCATCCAGAGATAACTTTTTTTAGATTACCTGGAAACTCTGAAAGGTAAGACTATAAAATAATTTTACTTACTAGTAGGTAGGTAGGTAGTTACACAATGTGTGCCTTTTTAATGGATAAGTATTCCTTTTATCTCCCGAACAAAAAAAGATGTCCGGATTAATAAATAAAGTGAATAGAGTAAAGGAAAGTGATTGACACGAGTGAAATAGGTAGGTACCTAGGTAGTTATAGGCGGTTCATGAATCATGATAGGTACGGTAGGTATAGGTAGGTACGCTTGTGTTAAAACCTCGGGGAAAGTGTGTTTTGTTTTGTTAGTATGTATAATTCAACAAAGTAAGGACGTACCTACCTACCTCCTCAACCTCTACAGCCTGTATTGGTTGGTATATTTACAATCACAAAACTAAATGGAAACACAAAGTAGGCAAATGTAATTAAAATGCTGGAGGCGGGCAGCCCTATCGCATGTTTACCTACCGCGCGGCTGTAGGGATTTATTTCAAAGAAACGGCCGAGTTCAATTACTGTAGGGATAATATTACCGTGATCCAGTTGTCCAGTAAAAACAGAATCCAGTTTAATTACACGTATAGGTTAAATTCCAGTTTTCCCCCTTGAGGCTAATCTTCAAGGGGGAAAACTGGAATTCTTTTTTTTGACTTCCAGTTTTCCCCTCAAGGGGGATTTCAAGGGGGAAAACTGGAATAACCCAAATGTTTTACTTCCTGAAAACCGTTTTATGCTGGATGGGGAGCAGGGATGTGCCCACTACGCCTATAACCGCTCGTTGCTCTACCGCAAAAAACAGGATGCAAACTACTGTTTGGGATCACACCAATGAAATTTTTGGGATCCAGGATAATACCGTTAAGGCTAGCGCCACATACTCGTATAACGGATAAATCTGTTGCCGATCTTACGCGGTGGAATGCCAGTACATCTTATTGCATTTAAAAATGAAAAATAGAATGAAAGATATTTATTAGAAACAAATCACAAAAAAATGGTACAGAAATAAAATACAGTTTCTATTTCCGGTTCGAACCGATCCACCGCGAAGTGTGCCCGAAAATAGAACCTTTTTTCGGCTTATTACACATGTTTCGTGGCACCCTGTATACTTACCTCCATACACATACCAGGCTATACAGGGTGAAACGGAAAGGGTGTACTAAGCCTAATGGGTGATTCTGGACCCCGAGAGGATTGACTTAAATTTCAAAAAAATTCATTATTCACAAATAATGATTTTTTAAAATTCCAAATTATTATTTTTTTTTTGCAAAAATTACCTTGATGTCTAGAATCACCTATTAACTTAGTACACCCTTTCCGTAGCACCTTGTATATTTACCAACGTTTTACTGTTCTGTTACATTATGTACCTAATTATTAACATTTCATACAATTACAGACAAAACACGCCGAACAGACTGATTACACATTCACAACAAAACTAAGTATGAGAGGTGATCCAAATCCTAGGGGTAAGTTCATTTGCACAATACCTATAGCTCGAATTAATAACCAACCTCCTTGTTACAGTCAAATAATAAAACCTTTTTTTACCCAACAGTTTATAGCTCCAGGGCAGTGCTCAGCGCCTACAGTGAAATAGAAAAGAGTTTACAAGTGCGTAGATACTGCACCGGGGCACATTGCGAGCCGGATCTATCGTACAAAACGTTTTGGTCCGGAAGTGATTCCATTGACTTTTCAAAATCAGAAGATATGAATGAAATGCTCACTTTTGAGGTAAGTGACCTTATTTCAGTGTCGAAAGCTTAGGGCGTGAGTGATTAAACTATCTGGCCGCTATCGCTTTCGCAAATCTGTCGTACAAATATTTGCTACGAGGTTGATCAAACCCACCTCTAGCATCGCACTTTCGCCCGCTACGCCAAAGAGGCCGTCAAACGTCATTTAGGCAATACCGATATAACCTCAACCTAAACAGAAAATCGGTCAAATGCTGGACTCAGGCCCTGATAAGCGCCTTATCGGCTTTTTATCATGGGGATTATGGTTGGGGATCGCAGGTCGGTAGTAGAATAGTACTGCAGTAGGCCTGGCACGGGGATATTTGTCTATGGTAGAATAGATAAAAATGACGTGACTTCGTCATCGAATGCGTTTGAAACTCCTTCAACTTCATATTTACACAATGTATGATGAGGCGATGTCATTTTTTTCTATTCTACCCCAGAGAACAATCTTCGTGCTAGAAGGCGCTTCTGCCCGCCCCCGGTGGATTCCCCTTAGTCGCTTCTTACGACACCCGCGGGTAGAGTTGGGGTGGTGCAAATTCTAAGCCGGCACGACACGGAAATAATATTAATATAATAGTAGCTATGATAGTAGATATGGATCAGTTGAGCTATCTGTAGACTGTTTGCAACAGTCAGCAGTTAGCTCAATTGTTTCAATTGTAAATACTAGTATAATTTTCTTTATGAATAAATGTTTATAGTAGCTTCGCGGCCGGTAATTCAGCGTTTTGATATATTTTTTACTGTAGAATAGTTTAATAATATTTTATTTTCTATAGTATAAAATGTATTATATAAACGAGATTTAAGAATAAATGAGTGAATAACAATAAATAATGCTGGACAATTCACACACTGTTATCTAGCCCCAAGCTAAGCAGTGCTTGTGTTATTATGGGTACTAGATAACTGATATACTTAATACAATACACTACATAGATAGATATTTTTTATTATACATAGAAATTATCCAGAACACCAGTTACTAAAAAGGCGTCAATTGTCACCAAAACTAAACTGGCAACACTTAAAAAGTTACCGTCCCTCCCCATGGCGATCCAAATAAAAAGAATGCCAACAATTGTAATACTGAATCGACACCCGTAACGATATCACTAAGAATAAATACCGTCGGAGCACATAAATATAGTTATGTTTTATTCTAGCTAACGAACGCAAATTACGACGCCCATTATGTTGTCCTGGAATTGGTGGTAAAAGGTGCACTGGTCCGCTCCGGGGAGTGCGCCATAAATAAGAACATAATCAACGTAAATAATGACGTAAAAGCATACACATGCGCTCTCGTGAAAATGCTGAAAAAGGGTGTAAGTATAGATTTAACCTTGATGTTCTGATGTTGCAGGCATCCAGAGGTTGCAGTAACCGCTTCCCATCAGGTCTACCGCATGGCATGTATACCACAAAGGTGGCAGTCAAGCATGCGGTTTCTTGATAATACTGAGCTTTTTTATATTTTACTTTTATCCATTTCTTAAAAATCTAAGCCGTCACCAGAAGGCAGAGTGCCCAGAATGCTAGCAGCATTGCCACGTTGAATGGCATAAAATGAAATAGATGTACCTAAGTGTATAGGTATACCGTCTTCGGAAAATTCGACTAAAACAATTCGTCCAATACAATTCGACTAAAACAGTTAGACTAAAACACAATTAGACTAATAACACTAAAGCAATTCGACCTTCAGTTGACCCGACTTGTAGGCCTCCCACCCCCGCGTCAACATTAACTTACTCCTAACGAAGCCCGTCCAAGGGGGGGGGGGGGAGGGTGGCGACTCTGTGACTGAAAGGGTGTGTATATGTATAATTGCATCCAGACAACGAAAAATTTTGTGGCAACATATGGCATGTTGCCACAAAATTTTTCGTTGTTAAAACGAATTGTTTTTAAAGGAATATTATACTAGTGTTTCATCTCACATCTTCTTTCAGGAGTCGTACAACATGACGGTCCCGATATACCTGCCTGCCCCGACCAACAGCCCGAGTCTGGATATATCTGCTAAGTTGTACGATGCTGTGTTTCCGAACAAGACCTTTGAGAACCACTCCCTGGTCATACCGTACAAGCTTGAAGCCAGTGACGTCACCGTGAACGGGTAATATTAACGTTTTTTTCTTTTTAAAGTTTGTCGCAACTACTTAGGCTGACGAAACTTCAGACTTGACTTTTATCTCATGGGGGGTAGGGTGCTGCTCCCCGCTTCCGGTTGATATTCCTTAGTCGCCTCTTACGACACCCGCGGGAAGAATTGGCGTGATGTTTCTTCGCCTTAAGAATTCGTCAAAAGTCATTAAGAATTGGCGTCATACTACATTAGATTAAATCCCGAGCTAGCGAAGCAGTCTAGAATAGAGTCACGAGCGTAGCGAGTGGCTCTACAGTAGACCGCTGCGGTAGCAAGGGATTTAATTGGCAAGAAATGAAAAACTTTACCTTCGAGTTAAACATAGCTACTTACAACTTTTCACCACGACTAGTCGAAAACTCATTTCGGTCAACAACCTCGAAGGTTAAAAATGCTACAAATCTATTTATACTACACCTGCTCGTGTTATAGACTCCATTTATAGAATAGAAAGTAGGTCTTTGCAGGCCTATAGGAAACCGGGAGCAAAAACTATAGAATTTAATTTCTCACGTGTTCGCAGGAGGAAAAAGTGTATGGAAATCCATTTCTAACGTGCTATTTTTTTTTAATTTCCTAAAAGATCGGCCGGTAGCTATCATTATTTTCGTTCGGTCAAACGACAAAAAGTTTTTACTCCAAGTCCATTAGGCCTCCTCCGATTTCCGAGCAATATTTTGAAAAAAGAACCCAAAGGCTGGCGCGGTCAATGAGGTTTTACCAACATAATTGGGCGCGATTTCAATTAATAATTAATTCTGCTTGTTATTTTCCTCGAAGGTGTAGTATAAAGCACTATTTATCACTCCGCAGAAAGTGCGATTCCTACCTCGTGTGTTTTAAGGACGACACACTCGGTAGGAATTGATCACTTTCTCGCCTTGGTGTAAAATGCACTATTCAAACCATGAAAGGAGGAAATTTATTTTCTATGAAGGTTTCATTATTGTTCTGAATTCAAATTACTTTTGCAATAATTCCTTTTTCCTCTTAAAAAAATATGGCCAAACTTTCAGGAGTATCATATTTGATCATAAAATAAAGAAAGATAAAAATACTTGAAATTTATTTAAAAAAAAAAAACTAGTTTCTGCCTGTGTTCTGGTCGAATCTTAACAATCTCTATAAGTTTTCACCTTTTCTAACAGGTGTATTGTTATTTCGACCCAAATTGTCATCCCACGAATCAACCTGTAGATTGTACTTCTATTATGCAATTGCATAAATTATTATTATTGCAGTGAACTCAATTGTTCCAATTGATTTAGTCTTTTATTGTATGTTTATTGTTAATTATGCTTAAGTTGAATTAAAAAAATTACTTTATAAAGCTTACATAAATGTGTCTCTTCCAGGTCTAGCAGCAGTCTTAATGTGACCGATAAAGACTTGGAGGACGGTATTCGATTTATTTCGTCTAGTGTTATACAACAAGAGTTTATAGTAAGTACCTACAATACAATACAAATATTATTTATTGCACACCAAGATAGAAAAAAATAGAAAAGAAAAACACAAACACAAAAACAGTTGCACAATGGGCGGCCTTATCGCTAAAAGCGATTTCTTCCAGGCAACCTTTGGATGGACACGTAACTACGAGTATTGTACAGGTATACGGTGGCATATTACAGACTACTATACTATACAAAGCATACCTGATTTCTATTACCTTGAGTCATCATCATCATGAATTGCATTTTGACATCTACAAAAGATGATTAAGGTGGCATCAGTCATGTCTGAGCAGACCTACATAGTAATAAATAAATAAATAAATAAATAAATAATGCTGGACAACACATGCGATAGTACTTATAAGTTGTAGTGTGGAGGTTCTCAAGTCGACGCGTTTATTTTTTATGTATGACCACTGTTAAGGCGAATAGTAGGGTGATAGTGGCGCCACTACATATTTAATTTTATAATTACGTTATACAAAGGAATTATCAAAAAATCGGACCGCGCGTAGACGATATCTATCATAAGTTTTTTTTAAATGTATCTTTAAAAGTTTTGTACTGTATTTTTTAGGCAGATACTTGTTTCAAGAGTTTTGTTCCTATTGGTGGCCACCAAGCTCTCCAAACAAGGTTTTTGATTGAATAACACAAAAAAAAACTATTACAGATACATTAAATAAAAGCTTGTGATAGGTATCGTCTACCAGCGGTCCAATTTTTTGATAATTCCTATATATAACTTAATGATTAAATTAAATATGTAGTGGCGCCACTATCACCCCTACTATTAGCCTTAAAACAGAATTACCCATTAGTCAAATCGATGGCTAGATTGTAGTGTTATTCTAGTGTATTTAAATATGTATTGTACAAAATAGTAAAAAAATGTATGACCACTCATAATATAACTTTTACAGAGTAGTCCGATTTCGATAATTCTTTTTTTGTTGGAAAGGGTACATCTCTATGTGTCATCAAACTAAATTAAACTTGAATTTTAACTAGATGTCACCACTAGAAGAATTTGAAATCGATTTATCGTTTTTTAAAACACGCCAGGGCAAGCTGGTAGGTACTGAGTGGCTAATTTATAAGACGTTAGTTTGCACAGTACTACGTAGTACTATGGAAAATGGATACAAAATTTCTCTAAAACTATAGTACTTTACGGCCATTTTCCTATAGCTAACTCCGTTAAGGTCCTCCTCCCCCTTACTGCCCTGTCTAAACGATCCATCCTGTATAGTTATTCTGTGACCAATACCGAAAAAGTTTTCGTTTACTATCGCTGACTTGTCAAACTTCTACTACTAAAATGCAAAAAAACACGCTAAATTATTCGAACGCTATGATCGACGACGATTTAATAATTTCTTACGTAGATTATCTAACCTACGTAAGAAATTAATGAATCGTCGTCGTGCTGCGAAATATAGTTCCTATCTATCCGGTAGGGGCGCTGCAAGGCGCAAAATTATGGAAGGAAACTTAAACTTTTATAGCATTTGTAAAATAAGCAAAGCGCAGGACTCGGATCGGATTTCAAGTTGGTATAAGTGTGCGACTACCTTTACTGCACAGATAAGGTCATGTTAAGTTATATGGTAGTATCTGTGTAAATCGAAAAACTCACTTAATTTCATATCTTGCAGATTTCCAATAACGGTCCAGTCACATGGTATGGTATACTTGCGGTTCTCCAGATCAACAACGAATACATTCAGCGTGTTACGGTAAATTTATTTGACTACGTTATAAAAAAACTAAAATAACTTTTAACTATTTCTATGCAAACGACATTTGAGTGAGAGACACAATGCACAAATAACATTTGCGCGAGTAGATATTAATAGGTAATTTTAATTTCAGGTTGTGACACGATCTGAAAATGAAAAATGGGTTCAGCAATACGACCCTAAAGACAGCAGTAAAATTATATTCCACAGTATAATGACTCTAATCCCTAAATCAAAAAAGATAATTGAAGTGAGCATGGGTTTATCTAAAGATAAATTAGGTAAGTAGCTAAGCTATCCATACTTCTATACTAATATTATAAAGTGGAAAGATTTGATTGTTTGTTTGTTTGTATTGAATAGGCTCCGAAACTACTGGACCGATTTGAAAATTCTTTTACCATTAGAAGGCTATATTATTCCTGATGAACATAGGCGAACTTTTTACCGCGGGAAAATGCTTCATTCCTACGGGAAAACGTGTAATAGGACAACGGGTAGTAAGAATGCAGCTAGTTCATTATAAACCAGTGGTTCCCAACCGGTGATCCGCGGACCACTGGTGGTCCCTGGCGCCATCCTTAACTAAACCCCCCCAAAACGTATCATCCAACACATCGCTCGACGCTTTCTTTTTTCGAAGTTATTTATTTAAATACTTACCTACTGTTAACTCCTATCACATTGATTGAGCCTTCAACCGCGATAAAAATACGAATAAATTTGCGGCTCGCTCCGCTCGCTGCTATTAAGTATTTTATGCTTGGCTTAGGCCAGGGCCCCCATTTTTAGTTTACCTTCCCCACCACCGCTAACAAGTTACGAAAATCTTACAAGGGACATACAATTTTCGTTTCTCATCGCAAAAACGTTACTAAGCACTGATATAAACAATGCAGAGAGATGCAAGACACAAACTCTGGTTAGTGTTGAGCTAGGTGGACATTAAGTGAATTGTCTAGTATTATTTAGGATATTTATATATAAAAGATAATTCAGGCGTTACTTGGTGGAAATCTATTGCAATATATGTAAATGAAAATATTTAGTGACAATGCAATACTTTCTCTGAGAAAATCCAAGAAGATAATTTGTAGGAGAAAAACTACACCAACTAACTGTATTTTTTCTGCTACAAACTACTTTGTTGGATCTTTCTCTTCTCATAGTTCATAGTTCATAGTTCTTTATTAATAACAGAAAATGTTACATGTCAGGGTATCATAATATATAAATTTCTTATCTAAGTATGAAATACAATTTTACAATTGTACCTACTTATACACAACATGAAAAGTAATTTAGCTTTAGCATACTAAAGGCAATCAACAGATCAAAAATAAATAAATAACAACATTCAATAGAATTCATAATACAAATATTATTTTGAGCTTAAGAACTCATCGTAGCTATAAAACGTTTGCTCGATAAGCCAACGTTTTAGGCGACGTTTAAAAATAACATTGCCTGCAGCCTCCTTAATCGAGTCTGGTAACTTGTTGTATACTTGCGGACCCATAATATGAGTCAGCTTCGACGACTTAGTCAGGGACCGCGCTAGTGACACCAGTCTGTGCTGGTTACGAGTGCGGTATGCGAAGTCGCCGTGCGTCGCGTAGGATCCGAGGTTGCTCCTCACATACACCGCTACCTGCGAGATGGCTATGCAGGGCAGTGTAAGGATGCCCAGGCTCTTAAAGTGCGGCCTAGCCGAGACATCGCTGCGTATCCGTACCATCGCTCGTATGGCCCTTTTTTGCATGCGGAACGCGCGCTCCCAGTCGGCAGCGCGCGACCATAGCTCTCGAAGACCTTCTCCAAGTACACAGTGGTGGATTAACCATACAGCAGGAGTAGCAAATGCTACGGGCCACGCGCCTTGGGGGCCCCGCGCCAGAATAATAAAATTTAGAACATATTATTAGAAGCACAAGTAAAAGCTTTTTATATGATTCCAGAAAGTGACGTAAGCAAAGGGGGATTGAGCATCATTTCAGAGTTCACGTTCGTTTTGGATCCCCTATCTGATACACGGGAAGCAAAGTAAGTTCTTCAGATTTCTTCAAAGTAGCTTCACGGCGGAATAAGAATAGACCCCTCCACAGCCCGTGGATGTCGTAATAGGCGACTAAGGGAACCTACCAGAGGAAGGGCAGCAGTTCTTTCGTGTATTGCACAAATTACACATGCGGTGCATGCATAGGTGCTCCCTCACCGGGAGCATTCGCGTGTAATGTAACGTTACAGATCGAGCATTACATTAGTGAGGGAGGAAAACCGACCATTACATCGCGCACTTTGTAATGATACAAAACAAGTATACATCAGTGAAGGAGGAGAACAGAGCATTACAATGCGCACCTTGTAATGATAGATACTCGTATAGTGTGTAATATCTTGATACAACTAACATCGATGCACTTCACTTGTAATTACATGTGTCTGGTTGTTAATGTTATATTACACGTGAATGCTCCCGGCGCCTTTACAGAATCAGAATCATGACATGAAATGA
This sequence comes from Eupithecia subfuscata, assembly GCA_963564075.1. Lineage (NCBI taxonomy): Eukaryota > Metazoa > Arthropoda > Insecta > Lepidoptera > Geometridae > Eupithecia > Eupithecia subfuscata. The sequence goes on along the minus strand of OY751100.1, from coordinate 14,942,081 downwards.
AATCGAATTATATCGCAAAAAATTTCGACTTCGACGGGACTTGAACCCGCGTCCTCCCCTCAGTACGGGGATGTGATAACCAACGTGCGAGGCTTACGCACTATAATAACAAAACCTATGAAATGAAATATTTTATTTACCTTACGAACTACTACACAAAAATTAAAACTTTATTAATGGTTAATGCTGCGGAATTTAAATGTTGTGCGTAGCAGAGCTCAAGGCAAATATGGTTTTCGATCTGCATTGTGCTGGATACACACTGATATATGCACCTAGCGCTGGTTTTCAGCGGAAACCATAATAATCGCGTCACGTCATCGTGTATTTAGATCACCTCTACTACGACCACCAATTCGCCTGCCAAGCGTACTGCGACAGTACCTTTTTTTTGGAGGAAGCCCGTTCAGCAGAAGACGTATGAGTGATGATGGATAGGACCAAGGTTGGTGGTGGTCCATCACCAGTCACCATGAATAACGTTTTTGGTAACAATGCGCTAGTGAGCCTCTAGCTAGTGGTTCGCGAACTCATAGAAAAAGTTTGTAATCGTTGGTTTAACTTAGAGTACATTTTAGTACCTAAGTCCATGCTAAACCTGCGCTAGCGATTTATCCTACTAATATTATAAAGCCGAAAGTTTGTGAAATCTGAATTTATGTTACCTAGGATCTTCAAAACTACTGAAAAGATCAAGATGAAATTTGGCGTACCTACATTTAGAACAATGCCTTACCATACTTAGATATTAGGCTACTTATTATACTGAAAATACGCGTGCAAAGCCGCGGGCAGAACCTAGTTATGCATAGGGCCGAAGTCTTTAAATTTTAATTACATTACTTTCTGTTTCAGATCATCTACGCAAATAATCTACAACAAAATTCTAACGGTTGGCAACAACAAATTGTTGATCATTCTGATAGTAGTCATTTTGGCTGTTTTGCTATTGCTGATATTGATGCTTGTTTTGTACAAGGTGAGTTCACTCACATTTTGGATTATTTTAATCGAGAATGTCCATCATTTATTTATCGATTCCTTACTTATGTACATTTTCTTTATTTTTATTTTTGGTATCATAGCACCGTAAAGCTACGCCATAAAAAAGAACTGATGGACTTCAGAAATTATGGTCAGCACAATCTATATCTATACTTCTATACTAATATTATAAAGAGGAAAGATTTGATTGTTTGTTTGTATTGAATAGGCTCCGAAACTACTGGACCGATTTGAAAAATTCTTTCACCGTTAGGAAGCTTACTTTTCAGGGAGTGACATAGGCTATATTTTATCCCGGAATTCCCACGGGAACGGGAAATACGCGGGTGAAACCGCGAGGCGATCGTCTAGTTGTAAATATATCAAAAAGTCGTTTTATTTCTCGTTCATTCAAATTGTCTTTAATTACTCCATAAAAATAGGTACGGTACCACCGCACAAGCACCTTCTGGCTTCTGGCCAACAGGTTAATAATTTTATTTTATAAGTTTATCATATTGTTTTATTCCAGCACGGCTTCTTCAAACGAGCTGAGAAGAAAAAGTTAAGCGATCTTCGCGAAAACATCAGAAACCGAAGTGTGGTAAGCTGATACAGGCAGAGTTTGCAGCATACTAACCATTATAGTAGGGTAAATTCCATATTGATGCCCCAAAGGGGATTCGTGCCCCACTGCCAAAAATTCCAACAACCAAAAATCGAAATCAAGTTTTGATAAGCTTTTACATTCAATATTTTGATTTCAGCTTAGATACAAACATGCATAGGCGGACATAGGCTATATTTTATCCCGGAATTCCCACGGGAATGGGAACTACGCGGATGAAACCGCGAGGCAATCGTCTAGTATAAAATAAAATGAAAAAGAATAATTTATCAAAACTATATCTAGATTACAAGTGAAATTATCTTAATTCTTATTAGTACCAACTTAGACACTTGATGGATAAAAAACAAAGAGCATTTTTGAGATAAGGTTAAACAAAGAAAGTTTTTAGGTGACGTCATAATGATGAAAAGGATGAGGACTTAGCATCGCTGGTTTTCAGTCCCATCTGGAAAATGTCCGCTGTCGCCACAAAGTGTAGTAATAATATAATGCAAATTTTGGATTGGACTAGATATACACTTGTAAATGATATGAATTTTCCAGACACTGGCTTCTGAAAACAGCAGGGGTGTAAGACCTTCGGTTGCAGATGGAGATCATGTGAGTATTTTAAAAGCACCAAATTCGAAATTTCTATCAACTTTTAAAAAAAGCCCGGTTTCCACCGCGAGCGAAGCGGACCCATTAAGGACTCCGTTCAATTTGCAAGAGTAAACTACATACTTGTATTTCCATCTACAATTAATAGTCGAGCGGAAAGGACTAGTCCGGTTTTCTAATATTATAAAGCCGAAAGATTATGAAACCTGCAGTTTTGTTACCTATGATCTCCAAAACTACTGAACAAATCATGATGAAATTTGGCGTACGCTTAGAGCAAAGCCTAATTTAGATAATAGGCTACTTAATATACCGAAAATACGCGTGTGAAGCCGCGGGCCGAAGCTAGTTTTAAATAAAGTCCAAAATAAACGCAATAGTAAACTAAGGTGATGTCAAAATGTATCTGTCATAAAATCGTTAATATTAAAATTATTATATTAAAATTAAACAATATTTTCAGTGTGACATCGAAGTGTTTGATGACTGTGCGTTCCACGAGGTAGAGATCGCGCCATCTTCAACTAGAAGTAACCTTTCGCTCATCGAGACTTCTCCAAGAGAACAAATCTCGTAGAGAAACTGTGCGTCCACCGAATTGGAATATTACACTAATATTATAAACTGGATTCGTACTCCACTGCCAAAAAACCCGACTTTCGAAAGCACTCAAGTTCTGATAGGCTAACTGTGTATCTAATGAAATAAGCAAAATTTTGAACTATTCAGGTTGTCATTGCGATTTTCAGAAGTAAGAGTTTCTGGCTTAGCTGTGTGAATTGACCATTATTTTTTTTTTTATCTCGTGGGTAGTGCTCATAATCCCCACGCTGCGCGCTGGGCATGCGGGTTGGGGATCGCAGTTCGTGGTAAAATTGTTCTGTAGTTGGCGCTGTTGCCCGCTCCCGGTGGATATCCCTTAGCCTCTTACGACACCCGCGAGAAGAGTTGGGAAATTGAATTTGCACGGCCGGCATCACACGACGTAGAGGATAAGACAAACTATTTATACAGAATTCCCTATGTTTTAGAAATGCAGACATAGGTAATTAGACTTTTAAGTACATATTGCAAAGAACAATAGACATTATGGGATGTACAAAAACCTACCTACTAAGATTTTGTAGTAATAATCGTAGTGTTTAGAGAAAAAGCATAAACGTAAGCTTGTTATTTATTATTCAGTATTTTATTTTTGCATTTTATATGTCATAAGTGTTTTTATCTCATGTGGAGTGGACTAAGTTGACTGAAATAAAAATATATTAATTCAGCGTGTTTACATTATTTTTTGGAGAATTTCATTTATTATATTACTTTTATTCTTTTACTTTTACTATAACGTATTTGAATACAAAACAGTTAATCAACTTTAAACTGAATAATCCTTTTTATAATATTTATCGGGACGCTTCCAACTGGTATTGATAAGGATCAGCTGACCTACCTGTAGATTGTTAGCAACTGGCTGCAGTTTGCTCAATAGTTTCTATTGTAAATACTAGTTCTAATTTGTTTTTACAAGTTGATTGTAATTTTCTATGTTAATTATCCTTGACAATTTTGATACTAAGGTATAAAAATTGATAGGATTTATGTATCGTGTACGCTAAACGTGATGATCAAAGATTAATACATCGGAAATTAAAGGAAGTTGCCTAGAAAAGTAGATTGGTATTTTGACGTGTACGGAAGACTCAAAAGACTCGCGATAAAAGCAACATAATTAATTTTCAAACTTCGGATGTTCACGGTAAATTTCTAGCTACAAAATGTTTTAATTTTACAAACTTTATCGTGGGTGAAGTCTAAGAACTAAATTTCAATTTTAATTTACATTACCTGCCAAAGGTATACCTAGTCCTAAAAAATTGGTTGTCTGTAAAGTCGGTTTACTGACGATAGTTGAACGTGACAACGCAGACGCATCGCTCACTCAAGTAGGAGAGAGACGGATGTCGAGCGCTCTCGCTTGCACTTCAAGCCTTACATGGAACGCCTCAGAGCGAGGTAACGCCGCATGACGAGGGAACGCCGCATGACGTCATGTTTTTTCGTGCGTGCAGCCGGCTCTATCGAATTATAAGACGTTGTCACGTCAAAATGATTATGTAAAAAAGCAGTGAAAATGGTAGACCTCTCCAGAAAGCGATTAGCAGGGCTAACCCCAGGTCCTCCAGGTGACAAAGGAGGATTGAGTGTGACAGCAAGACAGGCGGAGCGCACGAGCATTTCAAGTGGTCTGGTATAGGTTGTTGTGCTGTCCGACTAGGAGCACTCTCTCATAAAATGCGGGTTTTTATTAATTGTTTATAAATCGCCGCCGTGTAATTGAACGGGTTAGTCCCTGACGGCCCCGATCCCGCAGGGACCCGGTCTTTAGAGACCAATTTCGATCAATTTTATGAGACGTTCTTTTGTTATTTTTTACATTGTTTTCAACTTGTTCTGTTCATAAAAAGTGCTTACACGTCATTGATATGAATGAAATTCGGAAGATAGGGTACGTTCTCCCATCGCTAACTCAACAAATGGATTGTGTTCTGTTACAACTAAACGCAAAGACACACGCTTTGGACGGCTAAGCAGCATATGACAGCTGTTATGCCTAAAGCCGATGGTTTATCATACAAAAATTTTCAATGTTCGAAGACCTAGAAATTATCAAAGATAAAAAGATATAAAAATTAGTTTGTAAAAAAACAAGAAACTAGGTGAAATATTACAATATTTAATTGGTCTTATGTCAAATATATTATAGTATCTCCAATCTGCCGGTTACATACAACATAGGTATGTAAACGCTATGTGAATAGTGATATGAGTTAATTTAAAAAACTGTCTTGAAATTTATATATCCTGCTACCTTCAATGTAAAGATTTAAAGTATCACAATAAATGCTCGAGATTTGTGCTAAACTGGTGGCCGTGCAGGCACCTTAGTGAGGAACCTTTCAGATCAATAATTTTTCATGATCTTACTTTAAGCAAAGCTCCAACTCCAAGATACTTATTTACAAAGCCCGGTCAGCGAAATAAAGGAGGATCTCAACTTTTGTAATAAACATTTATTTGAGTGTGAACAAGCCAAGTTCCGTCCCTGGGGCAGCATTCGATTTAAACAAATTGGACTCGAGTGCTGCCCAGGTGCCCAGGTGACCGCATTGACGGCTTCTGCGACGCAGTGGGCGAATGAGAGCGTTGTAAAAATAAATAAAAATATTATATTTCGGACAGCAAAAGGATCGTTAGTAGATATAGACAGGTACATATAATTGGTTAGGGTCTGGTCCGAATCTCAACCTCATCCGCGGACGAGATGTCCACTTCACTTTTAAGTAGGGGTACATCTCGTCCGAGTCTAAAATCTCTTGGTTTTTTAGGGTTAGTTATTTGACATAATACTAAGTACTTAATACTAAAATAATACAAAAAAAGTTAGTAGATCACTTTCCTGAAGTAGAATAACCACGGGATATTTACCATGATTTGAGTTTTGAGCTTTAGTGTTAATAACCATAATGGATTTATTTGATCACTCTCCTCACGATGCGATTCTACCTGCTATAGTTTCAAGGATGGTGTTGGGGCTCTCACGCACTCTGTGTAGTTTAGGAAGCGTCTAGCTGGTCTATTTGCGTAAATTCATGAGTGTATCACAACAATAGAAATATAATTCATAAGAAAATAACTGCAGAAAGAACCAATGGGCGGCGGTAATCGTATGAGTGATACACTCACGATTGCACGTAATTATCCCGCTAGTTGGAGGCATGACTATCGGCGAAAGAGTTCCAGATACTGGGTGCCGCAAAATGACAGGGCGTTATGTCGCTCATTATGGGAGGCCTAAAACCCAGTGGAGTAGCTTAGACAGATGATGATGATGGAGAGGCATTGTTTTGTATTTATTGGAGGCATTGTTTTGTATTTATAGGCATTGTTTTGTTGTGTATGGTAGAAGGTGAAGTAACGTACCATATTAAATTTAAATTGACTTATTTGTGTGTCAGCCGTGTAGACAAGACACCCACCACGCACCAAAGGTCCTGCCAGAAAACCAGCGTTGCTCTACTTTCTGTTGAGTAACATTAAGCTGAGGACTTTTGGTTCAAATGGTGGATAAACAAGTAAAAAGTAAAGTAAAATTTATATATTTGACACAAGTAACCATACAATAATCTAAATGAATCCATAGACTCCCGAACTACACTTGCGAGCTTTAAACTGGAATCGCTTCAAGGGTTGTTCAAGACTAATTTTTACAATTTCTTTGCAGTGAACTATGAGTTAAGTTATGTTTTCCCTTACGCAGGATTTATAGGCGACGATAAATTTTGATTTAATGCACGATAATGTCCGCTGCCACACCGCAGCAGTGACTAGACAGTACCGACAGACGTCTTCCATGTCGGCATTCCCACACTAGACTGGCCAGCCCTTATTCCTGACTTGAACCCAATCTGGCAGATGTGGGACGAGCTAAAACAGCGGATACGAGGAAGAAATCCAGCTCCGGCATCGATAAAAGACCTGAAAACTGCTTTAGAAATAAAAAAGAGAATGCAATAATTCCCAAAATTTAGGTAGCCAATTTAAATTATTTTAAATCTTCTTGATATCACTTGAAAGGTAACAAAATTACCTTTCAAATGATATACCACAATCTATAGTTCATTGCACATAAATTGTAAAAAACTCGTTTTGATCAACTCGCGATGAAGCGATGCCAATTTAAAGCTCGCAAGTGTATATAAAATAGGTACCTACTGTATTTCAGGAGTCAGTGGCTTCTCCCGTGTAAAATTACTATTTTTATATTATTGATTTTTACTATTTTTATTTTAAGGTTTTTTTCTATTTTTTGAGCCAATAAATTGATTTTCTTTCATTCGTTCTGTCTTTTTATTTATACCAGCTGGTTTGATGATGGAGAGAAATCGATCTACAAGAAAAAGTACGGAGATAAATCCTAGGTTGTTTTACTTATCGAAATAGAGGAGTTGCAGCGGGCAACGTCGCAGGGCTAAGATAGTTCATCCAAAGTTGAGCCCAATGATCCAAAGGACAAAACTGGACGTTATAAAAAGACGTAATTCCAGTTTTCAACCCTGAAGATTATCCAAAAGGGGGAAAATTATATGACTTGTGGTTTATGATGATCAAAGTTATCCTTGTGGACATGGTTAGCCGATTAAAGATGGAACATCTTCAAATATTATTGCCATTTTTCAGGTAAGTATGTACACCGCCCTTTATCTGATTGATTTGTAGACTTTTAGAAGTGTAGGCGCGCTGTCTATGTCTGTATTAGTAAACTTTCATACAGCGTTATCAATAAAATAATAAAAGATCCGATTTAACACTGATTTACATTTCTCAATCAAATCACCCATTGCATTTTCAGCTTAGCTTAGCCGGAAAATTCAGAAAGTCAACTTTACAATCCTAACCCACTAATATTGAAGGCGAAAGATGTAAACAATATGTTTGATAAATACTCTCCAGAATTACTGGGCGGATAACGATGCATCGTTAGGTATCTGTCCAGTAATTCTGTATGTTATGTAGGTTCTTGCATGCTAAATATCATCGTGATGTTAATTGGCATACAAGAAACCGGCCGAACCTTGCTGAGGTCAGCACCGTAGGGAGAGTTAAAGAGTTTGGAGACCTTATTACCCAGCAGTGGGCTAAGGCTGGTTGCGGATGATATTAATCACGCTCATTATAAATGAAAGTTTGGATGGATGGATGTATGTTTGTGACTTCTTCGCGCCAATACTACTAAACGAAACGAGTTAAAAAATTTAAAAAATGAGGGTCTAGTCCTGGAAAGAAGACCTACAAAGGATACTTTTAATTCCTTAAATTAATACGCATCGAAAAAATAACGTTTCCATAAAAGAACGAAGAAGATACATAATCCAACCGATAAAAGCACATTTTATCCGGGTCAAAACATTGGTTTAACTAGTTTATTATTAACAACCGCTAAGGACCTCCAAGGACAAACCACTTCATTTAATCTGTCAATTGGCATTGGGTTTGTAAATAGGTCGGTATTGAGTTTAAGTGTTGGTCGATTAGTCCTAAGAGAGATTACTTACCTCATCATCATCATCAAAAGTAACCATCAATGTGCCACTTTAAGTATACTCGTATATGACACAATATGTGTGTTTTTGCTGGTGTTCACCAAAAGATAATCCTTCAATTAGGCAGCTTCGTCGGCAAACTTTGACGTTTAATGTATGAAAACTCGAGTCAGAAACTGCAAAACAGCTGTTTTAAATTTAACCATAATGTTGGTGAACTCGATTCTTAGTGTCTTTTATGATGATTACTCGGTAAAGTTTCGGTACAACATCAGAACGCTCGGATGTCGAAAGCTTACTGCACCGGTTGCACTTTCAAACATTTTTGCAAAAAAATATACAGAACCGCTTGTGACGTAGTGAAATAATGTCTCGTAGTGTCGTACCATTTGTCGCCCGTTTTTATCCACTAAACAGTTTCGACGCGGCAACCGTCTGTAGTTGTAAAGTAAACTCGTTCACATGAACACGAGCACGCAACTCGGCATGGCGGGCGCGGGGAATGCGTTTCCTATTGGAAAAAGTCCATATACTTTTTTATTATTCAAATTCAAATTCAAATCATTTATTTCGGTTGTTCACCATAAATGTTAGTACAAATACCTATATACTATGTTAGTTACCATAAAAAGAAATTTCAATAATAATTCATGTCACATAAAAACCAGAATACACTCAATAAATTATCATTAGGTAGGTACAAAATTAAATTAAAATCACTAACTCTAACTAGATTAAATTCAAGTATGTAAATGTCATAATATTAAACAATTCAAATCAATTTATGTATGTAAATGTCAACAAATGAATAAATATTAACCTACTGAATAATAATAATTTTAATTATATTTTATTTTGCACAACGCATTGCGTTACAGGGCAGCACATGCGTCTCGGTCCAGTGTCTGAGTATAGGGCCATCCACCCGCTCAGCTATTGTGACCAGGAGGCTGTTGGGGCTGTCGCGCACCCGCCGCATCAAGGAGGCGACACGCTTGCGCATGATGGCGTGAAAACCATCCACTCGCGCCTCTGCGAACATACCTGATGCGCTGCAGTAGCGCGGCAGCCCCACCAGCATCCGGAACGCGTTATTATATTGTACACGGAGTGCGTTGTACGCCGCTCGAGTAACGTTGATCCACAGGCTGCAGGTGTAAAACGATTGGCAGAAGGCCCTGAACAATGTGATTTTCACCTTTTCGGAGCATTTTGCAAACCTACGGATCAACATGTTACTCCTCACAGCCAACGCCCTTCTCTCCCTCTCCATGTCCATGTCGTCCTTGAGGGTATCGGTGACCCAGTGCCCCAGGTACTTAAAGTGCGGCACTTGTTTTAGCACGGTGCCATCCAGTGAGACGGGTGGCACGTGTGGATAGTACTTAGTTCCCGCTTTAAAGACCAGTAGCTCGCTCTTTGTAGAGTTGTACCTGAGGCCATGTGTCACCGCATACCGCTCACATATGCCTACCAGCTTCCGGAGGGCGCTGATTGACGGGCTCAGTAACACCATGTCATCAGCATAGCTAATGTTATTAACCATTTTTCCACCAACGGAGCAGCCCACCATGGCGCCACTGAGCTCACCGATCAGCCGATCTACGTACAGGCTGAAAAGCCGAGGAGAGGTCAACCCCCCCTGCCTCACCCCGCATTCCAACCCGTACGGCTCGGATAGCGAGCCTGCCCACCTGACAACATTGCTCTGATGACCGTACCAATATTTGAACAGCTCAATGAGTTCAGCGGGCATCGTTGTGTCTTCTGAGAGCTTCTTCCACAGGACACTATAGGAGACCAAATCGAAAGCTTTTGATAGGTCTAGGAAGCACGCGTACACAGGCGTCTTCCTATCCGTGTAGTACCGGACTGTATGCTTGAGACACAGCACTGCCATTTCTGTAGAGAGCCCTGATCGAAATCCGAACTGAGCGTCATGCAGCACAAGATGTTTCTGTAGCTGTGTGTCAAGCATACAATCCAGCACTTTAGCTATAGTAGTAGCCAACGAGATGGGCCTATAGTTACCTATATCCGACACATCTCCAGTCCGATTCTTAACTAATGGCACAACCACGGTCTTCATCATATCATCAGGCAGGTAGGCATGCACAACACACAGCGAGAACAGCATGGCCAGCACTCCAGGCAGATGTACCCCAGCAAATCGCAGGTGCTCAATACTAATGGAGTCGTGGCCTGGAGACTTGCCTTTCTTCATACCTTTCAGTACCGCCGACACTTCCTTAGCAGTGAACACATGCAACCCACCCGGTGATCCATCGACCCGAGGCTCAGCATTCTGCGGCGTTGCAAGGGGCGATTGCACCCTGAAATGGTTTTTGAACAGGCGCGCTATCTCTGCTGTTTCGCTAACACCCGCCACACTAACAGGAAAACCGGACTTGGGACTCAGTTTACTGGTTTGCTTCCAAAATTTACCAAACTGTTTATTGGTGTGATGACTAGCTAATATATCCATTTTTATTTGTTCAGAATGTTCCTGACACCATTTTAGTTTTTGTTTAAATGTTTTCCTAGTTGTTGTCATCACATCATACAAGTCCCCGGTCTTTGGTTTACCGAACAGAACCCAGTTCTGAAACCCAAGTCGAGCATCCGCATGTGCTTGTTTTACATGTTTGTTCCACCCTATCACCTGCTTTTTCCTGATTGGAGTTACCCTACCAAAGCTATGACTAGCCCCAGTTCTAAGAATGTTAACAATATTAGCATACATTTCATTAATTATTGTCCTATGTTCTAAGTTAGTACAAAGTCTATCACTACATTCCTGAAATTCTGATGGAAAGTGTATGTTTCTTAATTTATTATTACAGTACACTTGATAATTTTCAATCTGTTCAAGATTCCTATCCCCCCATATCACTGTGTTACGTTCTATGTTACTGCTACTACATTTTGTTCTTAGTACATCCAGATTACAAGTTATTTCTAGAGGAAAGTGATCGGACCAGTTGACATCATAGTGAATCCTAGCGTCTCGAACCGATCTCCACGCTGCTTCGGAAACTAAACAATGATCTAACCAGCTTGTAGTGCCATGAACATCACTCACAAACGTACACGAGTCCGACTCCAGGCCCAGCAGCTCAATGTCCGCACACCGCCAGTCTTGTTCGACACAAAAATCACGTAGTTCATTGCCAAACAGTGCACCAGGCTTTGCATTAAAGTCCCCCAATATGAACACTGAGTCGACGTTACAGTCCTCCACGATCGCAGCTACTTCACTTAAACACTCCGTAAACTCCGAGAGATTGTTTTCCGCGTCAGTAGGCATGTGCAACGAAAACAATAACAATGTACGTTGTGTTAATACTATTTTAATAGCAGCTATGCGCGCACTCTTGCATTGTATCACAGACACATTTTTGAAGACACTTTTCCGCCACAACAACGCAACGCCGCCATACGGTCTTCCTCGCAGCAGCCCTACACTCGTATCCATCGATGTTTTGCCAAAAAAATCGAACTCGGGATCTATAGTGGCAAGAAACGGTATATTGTGTGCATACAACCATGTCTCTTGTAGCGCAATGATATCAGCTGATCGGCATAGAGCTCGCACACAATCAGCTGATCGTGTCACATTCTTGCAATTGTAGCTCACAAGTTTAGTGTTGTTATTCTTGTTTGGTTGTCCATACATTACGAATTGTCATGGTTCCTGTCATTCACACTAACTTGGTTCTCGCTATTTTTGTCATACATATTTCGATTGAAGTAAATAAACTTCCGAAATTGTATACCCTCCGGCCATAGACTATCGTCCATAAATAGTGGCAGCTTGTCGTGTGGTACAAAAATTTTGTAGGCATCATAGCGTTTCTGGGTCTTCATATTAATCTTCCTAATGGTGACTGCCACAGATGTTTTCTGTTTTATGTAGTGAATAATGTCTTTCTCCGTCGTCGCTTTATTAACGTTGTTAATGAAGACTGGCACATTAATATCGGCGGCCTTGAAATTGACATCCGGTTGTGCACTCCCTTTCGATCCCATCAGACGATTACGCAGACGCTTTCGTTGCACCGTAACCCACTCTTCAGAGGAAATTTCCTTTTTCCATTCTCCACCACTTTTTACAATTCCCGCTACTGTGCTTGGCTTGGGCCGCACACCAACACTAGTCGGGCTGTTTTGCTGTTGATTTGCCCTCTCACTCGCACTCACATTGATCATGCGGTGTGTCCCGCTCGTGGCGCTTGCACCGTGTTCACGGGGGTTATGATTAGGTGTAGGTACATTCGATGCAGGTTTATTCGGACATATCGCAGGATTCGTAGGGGAAAGGTATGCTCCTCTAGGGGATTTCGCACTATCACCAGCTGGTGTACTGTGATGCGAAGTACAGCTATCCTTTATCGACTCCATTTCGCCGACGTGCGGTAGGCCCATCGGGCCGCTGTCAAGACAGAAGCTATCGATTCCACCACCGCCTCTTTTTCGGTTTATATTCAGGTCAAAATGGTTCACTATAGAGGCTTGTTTGATGTTTTCCAGCTCGTTCCGGATCTCACCTAGCTCTTTTGCAGTGACAAACGAGTCTTTGATGATTTTAACTTCGTTACGTAGAAGCTGTATCTCCTTTAATGTTCTCGACACGTCAATGTGATCCAAAGTCACGGCTGGAAGTTTCCATAATTCCTTCGCCACGAATATGGGAACCAGCTCAGGATCCGTTTGTTTAAATAGGGCTATCACGTCGTACATGTTTCGTTCAGCTTTTCCATCTTTCTTTCTTGTTATTCTTCTAAGCTGGGTTGGGACAGACTCGAAGAGAAGATTTTTAGCGGCTTCTATGTCCTCGGTTGAGAACGCAGATGTACAGAGTTGTACAAGACTCACTTCATCCATTATGTCAACTTTACATTGCACAAAAGCTAGCAGTTCACAAATAACTATATTACACGTCGAACACTTTATGACGTTGGAGGCCATTGCACTCGGCGTATGAGTCATCGTGACACGTCCGATCACTAGCGCATGCGGCGCTGCACTTATAAGTATATTTATTATTCTTAGCAGTAGGAGTAAGACCTTATACATTTGTCGTTCCTTTCTTCAGTCTGGTAGGTACTTCGATAAAACTGCGATCACCGCCGCCGCCACCGTCGGGTGACCGTGCGTAAACAGTGTGCATGTGAAAGCGTACGACGCGAGCCGTTTTGACAGATACCGTGCATGCGAAAAGGGCTTAGGGAGAGAGAGTGCAGTACAATCTGTACTGCACGCGGCATCCAACATGTTACCGCGCTTAACGCTTAATTAGTAACTGTAAATTAGTAACTGTTGATTTTACTAAAAACCTTTGTGCGCCAGGTACCAACGTACACGGTTCTAAGATATAGTTCTTCGGTAAAAGAGAAAAGATACAGTGTGTATTATTTTCCTTATAAAGAAAGTCCCGAAGATGGCAGTGTACCTACCAGACAACGCTGTTTTTAACCCTCGGGGGCGGAATACTTCCCTTTATTTAGTTTTGCATACATTTTGATACAATAGGTTATTTTCGGGGTAGAATTTGAATAGTTGGAGATGTTATTTTGACGTCGAAACAGTTTTGGTTATCCCCTTCAGTTTTTTTTCGAGTTTAGCCGCAATACTGGTACAAATGGAGGCTCCAATGTCCGAATGCCGTGTACAACACTTATGAGTGTCTCAGTAGTCAGTTCCAATCTCAGAAGTCTGTTCCAGTCTCAGTCTGAGACATTAAAGTGTCAATTGCTCGGATATGTAGAATAAAAAGCGAACTACTAATAGTAGGGCGCGAAAATTCCGTCACCTCAAAATGATTTTGTCTAACTTTTTTGCTTTTATTAAGCAACATGCAGCCAGCGTCTTGAGGACGCTTCCGACTGGTGTTGATATGGATCAGTTGAGCTACCTGTAGACTGTTTGCAACAGTCTGCAGTTAGCTCAATTGTTTCAATTGTAAATACTAGTATAATTTTCTTTGTAAATAAATTAAACAGTTGTAAAAGCAACATTAATTTGTTTGAAATATCGCCAAAGTATAATACTCCTATTTTCTTCCATAACAAAATCTTGTTTACCTCGAATATTACTTACAATTTTCATGATTTTGCCTGAAAATATCTATTAAAGCGTTATTTTCGCCATCCGTCATCCAGACGCTTGTACAATCCCATTTAACCAAACCGGGAAATTGTTTCAACGACGGCACAATAACACTCAGCAATATTTCATGTCTGGTTTTTCCCTTTTTGTATGCACATCAGCGGACGAACCAGACAGATTTCCGCTGAGAATATTCAAAATGTAGAGAGCAAGACCGCCAGGTATTCCTATTTATTTTATGTAAAAGTCATAAACTCTAGGTATTTTCCGTACCCGCCGACACAGCCTAGTGAATTGGTGTGAGTCTAGGCAACCGAATGTGGTGTGTGTAGACTGTTTATAGCTTTATGTATTTAAAATGCAATGCTACACAAACATGGTGCGGGCAGATTATGTAACTTTCATGAACTTCACAATTACGACATTCGATTTTAAGTTATTTAGAATAGAATAGAATATAAATTTATTTGTTACAGGACTTACACAGCTTAGACTAAAATACATAATTAACCTTGATTAAAATACGAGGTGTAAACCCAGTAACAAAATGGCTCTGTCTCAGCATGGGTTGGTTGACTAGCAAGCTAGCAACCAACGCTGGTCTTCCGTCAGAGCCACATGTTGGCTTTACGGACTAACTACTCAAACAGAGACAGACTTGAAAAAGACAAATATAAAAACTATCTATTTAAAAAAAAAACAATGTCGGATATGCTCATACCTATTTAAATAAAGTACAGTAAGTGTAAGTATTTAATTACTAAGTATATAACTAATTTGAGAAATTTAGGAGATGAAATCGAAAATCTTTAATTTAAATCTAAAACTATGTAAACTTTGCAGGTTCCTTATCGGTGGCGGGATATTGTTCCAGCACTTTGAAGCTGCATAGCGGAAGCTGCCTCTGAAGCAGGCTGAGCTATGCCGCTGTGTCTCGAGCTGCTTCGAACACTGGCGAGAGTTACAAGATCTGTATTGATCTGATATTTTTCATCATGTTTATCATCTGATCTCAGTAATTTGCTCTTATAAGATTATTCTGATCACTGTCGCAACTGTTGTGGATAAACCAATTTTCGGAGAAAAGTATCCTATTATACACGCATGTAGCAAAGCATTCCTAACAGGCTGAAGACAGGGCGCTGTGGCACTCATTAGGGGAAGCCTATGACCAGCAGTGAACTAATAAAGGCTGATGATGATAATTACGAACAGAAGAAGGGAGCCAAATTCTGCTCCGTAAAATAAGAACGATGTAAAATGTGAGGAGGAAAAGACAGAGTTTGTCCATGGTGGTCACGGCGTACACAAGTAGAGGCCTAAAACCCAATCCGCGAGGCATCAACCGCTATGACGAAATATACGTTCTATCTTCATTGATCTAATTACGTTT
Organism: Eupithecia subfuscata; assembly: GCA_963564075.1. Classification (NCBI taxonomy): domain Eukaryota; kingdom Metazoa; phylum Arthropoda; class Insecta; order Lepidoptera; family Geometridae; genus Eupithecia; species Eupithecia subfuscata. The sequence goes on along the minus strand of OY751100.1, from coordinate 14,926,267 downwards.
TCTTTGAATTCTCTGTAGGTGGTGATCTTGATCGTAAGCATTAATAATTTTTATTATCATTTCATCTGACGCAGCAACAAATAGCAAAATTAAAGCTGCTAACGATCACTTTCTAACTTTATTTTGTCCGCTAAATGTGCCAGCTAACACAATCATCTACGCACTCCAAAATTCTGTCGCACAGCAATTGTAAGTGTGTGTTTCCTGTAAGAATAAAAACCTTCCAGAAATGGCTTTTCTGAAGGTAAGTAAGGTTTGAAACTGTTGCTTATTCTATGATACGTAGAAGCTACAATGTCGTTTTAACGTACGTACAACGTAGTGGAGTTCACGGATTGTTTGAGTGAAATTAGCGCAATAATTGAAGAAAACAGTGTCGAATCAGTTTTTGTTCTCGGTGATTTTAATGCTCACCCAGGCGAACTATTCTTTCGTGAGCTGTTGGATTTTTCGGCAGAACAAGACTGGGTTTGTGCGGACACATGTAAGTTAAGCTTATCTTCTAATACTGTGACTTTTATGAGTGAAGCCCATTCCGGTTGCCTACGCTGGCTGGACCACTGTTTAGTAACTCAGGCGGCGTGGCCTTGTGTTATAGATGTGTATGTTAAGGACGATGTTTACTGGTCGGATCATTTCCCGCTGGTAATTAAATGTAATTTAGATGTTGTAAGGCAGACGAACCAACCTAAAACATTTAGTTGTAATAAAATATTATGGGGAGACAGAACAACAGAGCAAATAAGTAATTATCTTAAAATATGTAACTTAAAATTAAAAAGTATAGATTTTCCTGAACAATTTCAAAAGTGCTGTGATTTTAAATGTTTTAATTCCCTACACTTGCAAACCATAGATAAATTATATGATAATATTGTAAATATTCTATGTGAGGCTGCCACTAAATCTAGACCGACACTGAAAATTTGTAAGGGTAAGAAAGTCGTGGCAGGGTGGAATAAGCACGTAAGTGAATCTCACTTGAGTGCTAGGTCGAAATATCGCATATGGGCGTGGCACGGTAAGCCTGGTTGCGGCCCAATTTATGACAACATGGTTCAATCGCGTAAGACCTTTAAAAGTAGGCTGAAATGGTGTCAAAACCATCAGGACCAAATCAAAATGGACCTGCTAGCGAAACATCATGCTAAGGCGGATTTTAAAAGTTTTTGGAAATGCACGTCAAAACTAAATGTGAGGCCTGGCACTCCAGTGAGCGTCAATGACGCATCCACTCCTGTAGAGATTGCGAATGTTTTCAAAGATTATTTTTATGTTCAGTCTCCTCTAGGACCACCATGCCGAGGGTGTGATGCTGGAAACCAGAGTGCCCAGCGGATTCATACGATAATTCTCGCCAAAGATGTCAGAGCCGCGATTAATAAAATGACAGGAGGCAAATCGCCTGGGCACGATGGGCTCAGCATCGAGCACCTGAAGCATGCTGGTGTCCACCTCCCTCGAGTACTCGCTATGCTGTATAATGTGTGCATAAGTCATGCTTACTTACCTGCTGAATTGATGCGAACGCTGGTGGTACCCGTCGTGAAAAACAAGACTGGAGATATGTCGGAAAAGTCGAACTATAGACCCATATCGTTGGCTTCGATTGTGGCCAAGGTACTTGACAGTGTGCTAAATTCTCACTTAAATAAGCAATTGCGGTTGAACGATGCTCAATTTGGGTTTCGTTCTGGACTCTCAACCGAAACAGCTATTCTTAGCTTAAAGCACACTGTTAAGTACTACACGGACAGGCAGACACCTGTGTATGCCTGTTTCCTGGACCTCTCGAAGGCCTTCGATATGGTGTCGTACGATGTACTCTGGGACAAGTTGAACGGCGCGGGGTTTCCTCCCGAGCTCGTATCACTCTTTAGGTATTGGTACCTTAACCAGCAAAACCGGGTGAGGTGGGCGGGCGAACTTTCGGACGCATATGGGCAGGAGTGCGGGGTGCGGCAGGGGGGGTTGAGCTCACCCTCCCTCTTCTGCCTGTATGTGAACGCGCTGATTGAGCGACTCAGCAGCATGCCTGTGGGATGCCACGTTAATGGGGTGTGTGTAAACAACCTTAGCTATGCTGATGACATGGTGCTGCTGGCTCCTTCAATCAGTGCACTTCGAAAGCTTCTTGCTGTATGTGAGTCCTATGCTGCGTCACATGGACTTACATACAATGCTAAAAAGTCGGAGTTCATGGTCCGGCACCAAGTGTCCCGTATTTGTGCCATCGGTAACACTAAATGGCGTCCCTCTCAGAAGAGTGTTCAACTTTAAATACCTAGGACACTTGGTGACTGAAGACCTAAAGGACGACGATGATATGGAGAGGGAACGCAGAGCATTGTCAGTCAGGGCAAATATGCTGGCCCGCAGATTCGCACGATGTACAGATGCGGTGAAGGTTACTTTATTCAGAGCATACTGTACATCATTTTACTCAGCGAGTCTGTGGGTCAACTATACCCAAAAAGCTTACAATGCTCTGCGGGTCCAATACAACAACGCGTTTAGGTTGCTGTTGCGACTACCGCGATTCTGCAGTGCCTCGGCCATGTTCGCCCAGGCCCACACCGACACCTTCGATGCCATCTGGCGAAAGAAGTCGGCCTCCCTACTCAGCAGAACCCGCGGGAGTGGCAACAGTATCCTAACCGCGATTGCTGAAAAATTTGACTGTCCTATAATGTACAAGTTGGTCCAAAGGACAAAATCAATCATTAATTTTAAGTACTAATCCCTAGTTATAAGCTTACTAACAAAATGGATTTAAATTATCTGAATAAATAAATTAAATTATTATTATTATTATAACGCAATGGGGAAATTCACTGTAATGCTGGACAAGTTACAATGAGATCGTGCCAGTTTAAATGTTAATATTTGTTCAACTCTATAACAACTTGTGAGCTAGATACTATGTACGTAATTTTCGCTGTTCTGAAATAGATTCGTGTCCTACTATCTAAGTTACCAGAGGTAAATACTTGAACATGGTAACACTGACACACACGCACACATTATGTAAATATGATTATGGGAGAGACGGAACACCTATTAATCACGAAAATTTACCAATTTTTTCTATGAATACTACCTACCTACCAATTAGTTTTATTTTTTGGCAGATATACACAATCAACAAAACGGCAATTAAACAACTAAGTAGTATTAACACTTTTACAATATTAATTTACTAAAAATCTAAGTCGTCACCTGAAGGCAGAGTGCCCAGAATGCTAGCAGCATTGCCACGTTGAATGGCAATGCTGATTCGTTGACCGAAATTGAATCCAGCATTCCGATCACCTGTGAACTCTATGAGAATTTTGGTAAAAAATAAATAATGAAAAGTTTACTTGTGTGATTTGTGATAAATACTTTTTTCCCTTCTTCATTCCTCTGTAGGAGCAGAAAATATACAGGGTGCCACGGAAGGGGTACACTAAACTAAAAGGGTCACCCCCTTTCAGTTACACGGGGTACACCCCTTCAGTACCCAGAGGGGATCAACTTGTGAATAACGATTTTTCAAATTGAATAATGGTGTCGAGTTAGCGCTCGAAGCGACCGCACGTGTGCGTACGCGAAAAATTGCAAAAGATTAATACTTAAATAATACTCCGTACAGATCTATTACTTACACTGTGTCATGTGAATAAAGAAAATTCTTACCAGCAGAATATTTGAGTGAAGTGATAACTTGATAAGAAGCGTGCATTTCAACAACTTTATTTCGAAAGCCACTGAACCCGTAGGTACAAAATGAAACCTGTGCGAACGCCACCACCAAGTGGCCTGACTGCGAGTGCGAGCGGCAGCGGCGGAGGATCCACATCAAATCTTTCCAACTACGAAGAAGAAGAACTACGAGCGAGTAAATACCAGCGAAAGAGAAAGGAACGAGGGACTGAGTATGACTTCAAAAAGGAGATGGCTGAACTCCGAACTTTTATTACAGGCTTAATTAAAGAGACTTCTGAAGCTCAAAATGCAAGTATCAACGCAGTGCACAAAGACATCCAAGAAATAAAAGATGAAGTCAAAACCATTAAGCTCACAACAGAAAATCTCACGGCTGAATATAAAAAGCTAAACGAAGCTGTGGAAACCATGACTGTAGAACATAAATCTACACTCGCAAAAATTGCGGTTATTGAACAGGATATAGACACTCTAAAGTCTAATGTACAGAAAAAGATACAGCAAGAAATACCAGCTATAGCACAAAATGACATAATACACGAAGTACAGGAAAGATTTCAACGAGAAAAGAATGTCATCATGGTCGGGCTCAAAGAAAGCACCCATCTCAACCCTACAATGAGAATGAAGGACGATTTAGAAGAAGTTTGGAAAATTCTCTGCAATGTACAGCCAGATTGTCCAAAACCACGTAAAACCCTAAGATTGGGCAAATACAATGTAGAGAAATCACGGCCAATCAAAATAATTTTCGAAGCTCCTGATACTGCTAAAATTCTTCTAACAAACAAACAGAAACTACCTGAACAGTACAAGATTTTCGGAGACCAAACTCATATGCAACAAAATCACCTAAAAAACCTTGTAGCTGAACTCAAACGCCGAGAAGATGAAGGGGAAACAGATTTGATTATCAAATATGTAAAAGGGATCCCAAAAATCGTTCGGAAAGAGACAAAAAACTAATAGACCCTGACTGCCAATGCTCTTCAGATGATTCAAACCATGTAACACATTATATAGCAAACACATATCAAGACATCCCATCAGATTCTTCATCGTTAAAAATTTTCTATACAAATGCAAGAAGCATTCGCACAAAGGGTAAATTTGATGAAATAAAATGTATAATAAAAGGAATCAAATCTATAGTACATATTATAGTAATAACCGAAACCTGGCTAACATCTGATCAGGACGCAAAACTGTACGCTCTCCAGCATTACGAACATGCTTACAACATTAGAAAGAACCGGCGAGGTGGAGGAGTTTCTATCTACATACACAAAAGTTTGAACTTCGAGATAACTGAGAACATATATAAAGATGGGAACCACTACTTGTGGGTAAATCTGCCAAAATTTGCACTTAACATCGGTGGTATATACAGACCTGGAAATGTAAATGACTTTATGGACAAATTTTCCAACCAGATAGAAACAAGAAAACGATCACTGATACTGGGCGACATTAATCTGGACCTTTTATCTAATGATACAGATTGTAAGCGCTATTTAGATCTAATAGAAGAAACTGGTTTCAAAATACTAAATAAAATAGACCAACAATATGCTACTAGACAAACAGCAACTACTGGAACTATCATAGACCATGTAACCACCGATCTTACTGAAAACAACTTTAAATTAGGACTGCTAGATTCGGCATTATCTGACCATAAGCAAATCTTCCTGGAAATTTCGAAGTTTAAGCCACAAATCAGACAAGTTAAAAAATACGAAGCCCTAGACTACGACAGACTATACACAGGAATCAAGGAAGCAAGCTACGAAAACAATGACAATGAATATGACTATTTACAACATTTCATACAAAAACTCATAAAGGAAAACAAAATACACAAAACAAAAATACTGAACCGACCAAAAGATGAATGGATAAACAAGGAAGTAATCGACATGATAAACGGAAGAAACGAACTATGGCAAAAAATTAAGAAAGACAAACAAAACGAAAATTTAAGAAAAGGATTCCTGGTAGAACGAAACAAAGTAAGGAAGAAGATAAGAACAGACAAAAACAGATACTATTATAACGAATTTATGAAATGTAAAGAAGATCCAAAGAAAATGTGGGGCCTTATTAATACTTTATCTGCAAACAAAATTAAAAATAACCAACTGCCTCCTAAAATAATATCAAATTCTCAAACCATAATAGACGGTACTAAGATCTGCGAAGTCTTCAATGACTTCTTCTCTTCGATTGGTAGTGACTTAGCGAATAAAATACCTACTCAATATCACAACCAACCCGGGAACACACTAATGTACAACGAAAAACACACTCACGACAAAACACTAAACAAACTTAAACCCTGTACAATAAAAGAAGTTACTAAAATTATTGATAATCTTAAAAGTAACAGTAGTACAGGATCAGATGGAATCACCACTAAAGCAATTAAATGTATTAAATTTAAAATAGTAGAGCCTTTAGCTCAATGTATAAACAAGTACTTGGAAATAGGTGAATTCCCCGATGGCCTAAAATTAGCAAAAGTATCACCTATCTACAAATCTGGCTCTAAGTCTGATCCTACAAACTACAGACCTATTTCCGTACTGCCGGTTATATCAAAAATCTTTGAGAAAATAATTTACTTACGGTTGAACGAATACCTTTCTGAGAAAAAATTCCTAATAGACCAGCAATACGGATTTAGGCAGCAGTCTAACACATTATCAGCAACTATAGACCTCGTTACCAAAATAAAAACGAGCATCGATGAGAAAAAGATATGCTTGGGTGTTTTTATCGACTTAAAAAAAGCGTTCGACACTGTCAGTCACAGAAAACTACTGCAAAAAATAAGTAATTTGGGTATTACTGGACCTGCTTACGACCTTCTCTCCTCATACTTGACAAATCGATATCAAATCGTTAAGATAGGAAACTACGCAAGTACCTCGCGGAAAATCACATGCGGAATACCACAAGGGTCAATACTCGGTCCCTTATTATTTCTTATACAGGGTGTCCCATAATGAGTGGATAATCTTGAAACGGCTTGTGCGGGGGCCCAAGGCCAATCCGAAACATTTTTTGTTTTTTTTTTATCTTGAACCGTTCGGAAAATATTTAACTTATTGTAAATTTGGAAAAAATTGTACCTTTGTTCACATTTTTAGACTTGGTGCCTACAATTTTTTTATTTTTTTTATTTTTGTATTTGGAATATATTAAGAAAATATAGCGTAATTGAACACCGTTTGAATAATTTTGGTAACTAGGAGCAGTAATTTTCAAGACAGTATTAAAGTGGAAAATTGAAATTTTTCATTTAATTTTACTAAGTTTAAGCATCTGTGGCTTAAAAAAAAGGTATGAAAACCTAAGAAGCCACGTACATAAAAAATATGTCCATTTCAAGAGGATTCTTAAATGATAAAAAACTACGAAATATTATAGAATGAAACACTGAGATATCGCCACTTTTGTGTAAAAAGGGGCCATTCATACTAGAAATAAAATTGAATCATCACACATTAATAAAATATCTTTTCGACACTCTCGTTGTAAAACGGTGAAAAGTATGCTTCGCACACGGAAAACACGTAAATAAACAAATAATAATGTAGCCGAAAGTAAAAGGAGTTAGTGTTATGGGTACAAGATAACTGCTTTTTTTACAATTGCGAACTAAAAATAAAATTAAACCAACATAATTGTAAATAATTTTATATTTTTTTTATTACAGTAGATGTTCGAACTGGTGTCCTGCTTCTCTGATGCATGCTCTGCATCTTGTAATAGAGGATTTTTTTAGCAAACTTCCGTAGTTGCGTTCGTTAATTTAATTTAAGTTTTAAATATGGCCGTACCTGTACGGCGTAGTGTGCCGGACACCCGTCATTCTGTAGCCACATTCTATGCCGTGTGGCTAGTGGCACTTCTTCTAACAACCCAGGTAGGTTGTTGGTTAGAAAATCCAAGTAGCTGGATCCATTTAGATTTCCCGGTAGCTCGAATGGACCGATGATTTTTCCATTTAAAATCCCAGACCAATAATTTATTTTAAATTGGTACTGGAACCTTTCTTCGCGCATTAAATGCGGGTTAGTTATCTGTCAACTATGTAAGTTGTGCAGGTTTAAGTAGCCGTCTCTTTTGCAAGAGGATTCATCACTCCAGAGAATTTTCGCAAAAAACTCAGGATCCCTTTCGATTTTGCTTAACATGTCTCGGCAAAAAGTAACTCTTGCTGGGTAATCCCTCGGCTGCAGTCTGAACGCGAGTAACATGATAGGGATGAAATTGATTTCTCCTTAAAATCCTGTGAACTTGGGTATTTTTTTTTTGTCGCTGAATATTTATCTTTGTCGCTGAATATCTCTTGTTGATACGGTTGCATCTTCTTCAATTGCTCTCTTTACTTTCGGCTAGATTATTATTTATTTCTTTGAATATAAGAAGCATGTTTAAGAAAAAATAGATATTCTGTGTTTTTAAGTAGAAAAGTTACCGTTTCAGAACGAGAGTGGCGTAAAGATGTTTTATTAATGTGTGATGGTTCAATTTTATTTCTAGTATGAATGGCCCCTTTTTACACAAAAGTGGCGATATCTCAGTGTTTCATTCTATAATATTTCGTAGTTTTTTATCATTTAAGAATCCTCTTGAAATGGACATGTTTTTTATGTACATGGCTTCTTAGGTTTTCATACCTTTTTTTTAAACCACAGATGCTTAAACTTAGTAAAATTAAATGAAAAATTTCAATTTTCCACTTTAATACTGTCTTGAAAATTACTGCTCCTATTTACCAAAATTATTCAAACGGTGTTCAATTACGCTATATTTTCTTAATATATTCCAAATACAAAAATAAAAAAAATAAAAAAATTGTAGGCACCAAGTCTAAAAATGTGAACAAAGGTACAATTTTTTCCAAATTTACAATAAGTTAAATATTTTCCGAACGGGTCAAGATAGAAAAAAACAAAAAAATGTTTCGGATTGGCCTTGGGCCCCCGCACAAGCCGTTTCAAGATTATCCACTCATTATGGGACACCCTGTATATGTGAACAATATAAACCAAATTGGTCTCTCTGGAAATGTAACTTTATATGCCGATGATACATGTATTTTTTACTTCGCCGAATCTATACACGAAATTATTGACAGAGCTCAAAATGATCTAAAGCTGCTTACTGAATGGTTCTCTTACAATCTCCTTACGGTGAATGTAGCTAAAACCTCTTACATGATCTTTACAGCGATGAATAAAGAGGTTCCTTTGCACGTTCCCCTAAAGATAAATAACGATTATGTTCGTCATTCTGATACCGAAAAATATCTGGGCCTGCTTTTAGATGAAACACTCTCGTGGAAGCCACACATCGAGCATGTACGATCTAAATTAGTATCGCTTTCTGGGGCCCTCTGCAAAATGGGAAACTGTGTACCGCCAAAGATAAAAAATACAATCTACAACTCGCTGGTCAGACCACATCTGGAATATCTGATTGAGTTATGGGGATCTGCAGCGAAATCTAATCTAATTAAGTTGCAAACAGCACAAAATAAAGTAATTAAACGGTTATACAATTTCAAATATTTAGAACAAACTGAATTAATTTATAAACAAACAAAATTGTTTAACGTTGCAGAGATTTTTAAGTATAACACATGCATTTTGATAAAAAAGATCCTAAATAAAACTATACAAACAAATATAAAACTGACAATAAGAAAATATAAATACAACCTAAGGTGTAAAAATAAGCTCTATGTGCGACCACCGCGGACCAAAAGGTTTGGTTCCAGGAACATTCTGTGTCAGAGTGTTATAATGTACAACGGATTACCCAACGAAATAAAAGAATGTACAAGCTTAAACGCCTACAAAAAGAAAGTAAAACAACATATTCTAGACTCAAGATAAAAAAACATAAAAATAAAACAAGAATAAAATAAAAACCACTTAATAATTAAAACATTAAGACTATGTACCTACCTACGTACTCCTAGTTCTGTAATATTTATTTTCGATGGGTACAAAATGTTACAGTACTTATTATGTATGTACCTAGGTATCTATTAATTATAAAGTAAGAAAATAGCATGGAAAAATAGTAAGAATACTACACTGTAAAATGAACATTACAAAACTATAACATACACATACAATAATATAAATGCAGATGTCTCCCGGTCTATAACACGCACACTAACACAGAAAGCACAACTCCTCGCTATACTCACACACCGCCGCCGCCGCGCCCCGCCCCGCGCCGGTAGGTAGAACAATACAGTGCGCCGAGCTACGTACGTCACAACACAACCAACAACAAATAGAAATAAGTTTCCTACCCTCTATTATGGTTTGAGATTTGTATTTTAAACATAATAACTTACGCTCGCATTCTATACCTATTTAGTTATATACTTAAATAAAGATTATTAAATTTGCATGTCACCGTAGCGATAATAAATCTTAATCTTGTAATAATATGGCTTGGGCGCTAGCCATAAAGAAACTAGAAATAAGTAATCTTAAGTAATCTCATTGTAAGTAAACTGTGTAAGTTTTTTAATGAGAATAAAATTCTTTAAACCGAATATTTTTATTGCAGGAAATAATGTTTTTTTCTTCCAATTCGTGTACTTTTTCAGACACTCTTGCATTATTTTATATTACAAAATATATCACAAATGTTTTATGCTTGTTTTTTCATTAAAACCAGTGTTTTGTCATGTAAATCCCTTGAAATTTCAAGAAAATGCGAAAACACAATTTTTCTTTAAATAAGTCATATAATGTTCAAAACATCGTAGAACAAACGTTGACCTCGATGTCCAAAATTCTCTTTCGGCTTAGGATACCCTTTCCGTGGAACCCTGTATAATAATACTAACGGTAGAAGGGTGATGGTGGGATCATCATGGTCGTTCAGCAGCAATAACTAACGGTTTACGAGTGCGCTACATTACGCGACACTGACTATGCATTCGACGGCTCCTGTGTCTGCGAGATAAGTGGGTTATACTCGCTTCAGTGCGCGGTTTCACTTGCATAGTTGGCTACCTACTACGAGCTATAACCCCAATAGTAACTATATATAGTTCTACTTTCAATATTTCCATACGCAGCTTGAGAAACGATGGTACGCCATTGTGTCTCCAATTGCCTAGATATTAGGAAATACAAATGTACGTACACGATGATCGCAATAAATAAATGTGAAATACAAACGCAGAATAATAGAAGTCTGCAGGGTTTTATTTCTAATTTCTGCGATTTATAGAACTGTTTTCTGTATTAACTGTTAACTGTTTGTGGTACAGTTCTTTGATTGAACCATATTTTGTAAGAGTAGGTACTACCCAACCTCTACTCTCTTCACCAATGAAAATATTCGTGGAATTCCCGTTATCATAAACAGAATCCACCTGATTACCATAAATAAACATGAAAATATCCGCAGTTAATCTAAAGTGCAATTAAAGCGCCCACCTCGAGGCAATTTGTATTCGCAGACACGTTGGCAAAGACGATTTATGAAAATCTGTAGCGATTCAAAACGGAAGTGGTTAAAACCAACTGCTTCAAATTGTTATTGCTTTAGGGTGGTTGTACCACGGGCAAGCCTTTTATTTTATAAAGGTGATGGATGAAACACCCAAAATTTATGCCGCAAGGAAATGAAAGGTTTTAAAAATTCCTTCACAATATCCATAGATTTAAATAAAATTCAGTAGATATGGTACGTTCACTCAGCGGTAACTCAACAAATGGCCTGTGTTGTGTTACAACTAAACGCAAAGACACTTCCTACTTCCAATCTTTTGCAATATACCTACTTAATGAACGACAAAGATGGAATAATAAATAAATAAATAATGCTGAACAATTCACACAGCATTATCTAGCCCCAAGCTAAGCAGAGTTTGTGTTATGGATTCTAGATAACAGATATACTTAATACAATACACTACATAGATAGATATATTTTTTATTATATACATAGAAAACATCCAGAACGCCCTGAACAAATGTCTGCAGATCGTACAAACATTTGTCCCGAGGCGGGAATAGAACCCGCAACCTCCTGCGTCGCAGGCAGAAAGACGTACCTAGACCGAAGTGCGATCGAGAGAACAATACACGCGAAACAAGGACGCCGGCCGCGCCGGTCCGACTGTTTCTGAGGTGGGTGGACACAATTGGACTCAATTTGAGAGTTCCACTTTCGAGAAGCTAGTGCCCAATCTTCCTAATTTTACTTACATCGATGACAATATCTTAGGAAATGACAAAGAACTTAAGGCTCCTTCCCATCTCGTAACTATTTTAAAACAATTGAAGTATTTTTTTTTGTTTCATACATTTATTTTTTAGCCCACCATTCGAGCATTGCCTGGACTGAATAATGAAAAACTTAAATATAAAAAACATAGGCCAGTTTGTGATACCTATCATAAGCTTTTTTTAATGCATCTGTAAAAGTATGATTTTGTATAGTTGCAGCTCTGCCTACACTATACAAACTAGAACATTTATAGAGGCATGACAAAAAAGCTTATGATAGGTATCACCAACTAGCCAATCGATTTTTGAAAATTCCTTCGTTTAACAGAAGAATAAGATAAAATAGGTGGTGGCCTCGACATCAATCCTCAACCACCCGAGGTCGCTCCGCGAAGCCAGCGAAGATCCCAGGAAGATTCTGCGCTTCTGGACGGAGCTAGGCTGGTAACACTAGCAGAACAAAACACGCACAATGGACCAAACCGAGTCTAAGTGCGGAAAATAGAGTACACAATACAATACAATAGGTGGCTTCGCTGATTTGGGTCGGGGCTGCACCGCGGCGCCACTGCTGGCCGCTGCCTTTCTGGTGTGAATTGAGCTTAAGGGTTATAACATTATTGTAAAAAATGGGTTTAGGAACCCTGCGATATAGAAAAAAAACAAATATCTCAGCAAGGGCATGCTGGATGTGTCAGACCTCGCATACCATTTCTATGAAGGCGATATGTGCCCATAAATAAATAAAAATAAATAAAAATATACCTAGGCTATAATTTCTAAGTGCCTTAACCCATTAGCTTGTGTTGTCGCAGACAGAGACAGAGTTACTTTAGAATTTATAATATACTAGTTTATGCCCGCGGTTTCGCACGCGTTGGTTCTATAAATAATAAATAAAAAAATAAATAATGCTGGACAATTCACATAGACTAAAGAAAGTTTAAAGGTGTTTTTTATCCCATGGGAACTGATTTATGGGATAAAAAGTAGCCTATGTTTGATTCCAGGATTAGAATTTCCTGAATGCAAATTTTCAGCCCGATCCGATCAGTAGTTTTGGCGTGAAGAGGTAACAAACATCCATCCATCCATCCATCTAGCCATCCATCCATCCATCCAAACTTTTGCATTTATAATATTAGTGTGAAGTGTGATAGTGTGAAGTGTGAAGCACATACTTCACAGTTCACACTATCACACTTCACACTCGTCTATTTGTTAACCTCAAGTCAAAAACTACAGAATAGTTAACCAGTTGCATCGCAAATTTAATAACATTTTGTGAAAACCAAATCATTACAATCATAATTTCCACGAAAATAACCCCAATAACAGTAGGTATGGATGATTAGATTCCATTATGTAATTTTTATGTAACCTAACCTACTTGCAATGATTGTAACGAATTACGACCCAGGTCATCATTGTGAAACCAAGCACGCACGTCAAATTACAGTGGACAACTGGCTGAATTTAAAATGGCTTAGCTTTAGGTAAGTTTTAGGAAATGAAGACATAGATACATACAGCTAAACATAACAATTGTTTTTAACCAGTCAAGCATTCACTTTTTTATTCATATTTATTTCTAGGACTTTGAGTCACTGGTGACTATGTTACTTGAAAAAAAGTTGCGCACTGTCAGGTATCGACGGGGGCGGCGACTTCGAAAATTCACCACAAACAATGTTATTTTTTTTTGTTTTTCTGACACGGTTCATTATTAAATAAAATAAATAAAATAAAAATCATTTATTTCAGACTTACAAAATCCATAGACACATTAAAACACTTTTAAATACACAATTATTGACAATGACATATCTAATTGTAGTTTATTGCATTCCTGATCGAACGACATCCTAATTTATCCATGCTATAAAAGATTATCTACAGACTGTACAGGGTTAATAGTTAGGTATTAACTGACACTGAGTGAAATGCATTTTCTGCGGATCCTAATTCCTATAATTTTATGTGCGTTACCTCCCATATAAAATGTAAAAACACGTTTGTCCAGAACCCAATGAATCACCAAAGATCAATTTCGCACTCCCAAACCCTCTGTTAATTCAGGGCAGAGCTGTTTTTAAGTTTAGTTTCAAATAAAGCCCCTCTAATGAACGATTATTGAATGGAATGGGTACCTACTACCAACATCAAGTCTAAGATTTAAGACCTGGCGTCTTCACGTAACCTTCGTGAAGACGCCAGGTCTTAAATCTTCGCCAGGTCCCATCATCATGAGCAGAACCTGCACATCACGCAGTGTCAGTAAATTACTGATAACCTTGTATATAAATAAAGCGATTATCACCTGTTGGTGGTTCAAATAAACACCTAAATATCTCCGGCGCACATGGCTAGTCTCTGCTGGAAAGGACATCAGCATCACGTTGGTTGTATACCTACCACCTACCTACTGAGTCGTCGAACTAGATGTCACCACTTGCATGTGTAAATCCATCGAGTTAATCTTGTATAGAGTACCCGCACTTGTGAGCACAATGCATACTTCAAATAGTATTTATCTGTGTAAGTGCGGTGAAAAAACTATGGTCTTACTTTACCCCTATTTTGCTTGGGTTTTAGAATTTATTTTCTTCTTTAGCTCTAATATAGTATTTCTATCTGCTGGAAACATAGCACGTTATTATTAGCAGTGATTTTTTTTTAAATAACTATTTTTCGAGTTGCAAAATGATTTATATCATAAATTATCAAGAGTACCAACAACAACAAAAGGTCAAATCTCCTTTCGGAGAAATTAAAATGAAAAATATTTTGTTTTATTTAAGTTTTACTCTCATCTCTCATAGATTAAAAACTTGAAGTATTAACAATCATAAAACAAACAAAGTTCAATTAATATAGCGAGCTAATAGTTTATCATAAATAGTGAAACATGTGGGTAATTTACACATTGTAATTTTAAATGTAGTACGATGAATTCCTCAATGAAATGTGTTTTGCTGTTTTGTATTTTACAATTGTGTAATGCCAAACCAAACGAATATAAATCGTATAAAAATTATAAAGTTTATGAAATTCAGGGACCGAAAAAAGATGTGGCAGAGTTATTGTTGAACATTGTAGAAACTCACGTAAGTTTGTGCCTTCCGTGAAATTCCAGACAATGGAATGAAAAAAAATCAACTATGCCTGTCTGTTACCTTTTTACTATAGACGGCTAAAAGGGTTCTGATTTTATCAAGACCCTGTCTTTTCCACAGGTGAAATTATCTCGATACATTCATGCAAATAAAAATTTAGATTGATTAATTGACAAGATGATAGATTATAGGTAGAGATACGTAATTTTCGTTTTTACGAAAAAGGAACGATAAATGCAAAATTTTAGAATTTATGTGATAAATACAAAATTTAATATTTTGTCTTTAATACTTTTTCAACGAATTTTCGAAAAGAAAAATATTTTCAAACTTAAAAATCACGTAAATTTTCAATAGAAAATAAAAAAATGGTGTGTACATACATAAATTTACAAAGATATACCTACCACTGGATGAACTTTGGATATGCCCATTTCCATAGACAACTAGTCAATGTGGTTCAGCAAGAAACTCCTGCTAACGTCATGCAGATTTTACTTGCATCAAAATGTTGCAACCTTAGGTTCGCGAATCCAAAGGAATATCCCAGTCAACAGTGTACATGCTGAAGGTTATTTCAGTACCTATCTACAATGTTCATAAATGTCCGATGTCGAGACACCACGATGTTAGCTTTTAAACAACTTTTCTGCTTACTGCTGCTTACTTTTCGATATTTTTCGTTTTTTATGCAAATAAAAGCGAAATTTTCCGTATTGAATTTATATTTATGCGAGATTTCGATTTTTTAGTTGCAAAATATACGTAACCCTAAATTTATAGGTAAGCCGGCCGGGGACCGATATGGGTTTCTTTAAATCCTGGAAAAACGCAAGCGAAGCCGCGAATAAAGCTTGTTCTCTCATTTAAGGCGGTACCCCGACCCAAATCAGCGCCACCACCTATATTAATTTAATTATTATGTTAAACAAAGGAATTTTAAAAAATCGATTGGCCAAACTAAAACATTTATAGAGGCATTAAAAAAAAGCTTATGATAGGAATCACAAGCTGGCCAATAGATTTTTTAAAATTCCTTCGTTTAACATAATAATTAAATAAAATAGGTGGGGGCGCTGATTTGGGTCGGGGTAGCGCCCTAATAGCAAATAAGTATTATTTGTCTTTCTGCAGACATTTGTTCAGGGCGTTCTGGATGTTTTCTATGTATAATAAAAAATATCTATCTATGTAGTGTATTGTATTAAGTATATCAGTTATCTAGTACCCATAACACAAGCTCTGCTTAGCTTGGGGCTAGATAATGCTGTGTGAATTGTCCAGCATTATTTATTATTTTATTATTTGATCAAAATTTTCCCTGAAATGAATACAGAGGCAGTCAAGTAGTTAATCTCTTTGTGTAGGTAGGTTGTTCATGTGAACAAAAACTTTCCACTGTATCTAACCCACTTTTTTAGGTTAGATACAGTGTCCGGTTGTTTTTTCTGGAAATTAACATGAGTTAATTTCCAGAAAAAACAATCGGGCAACATTATTCCACGTCGAATACCTACAATAAGATTGCCAATTAGCTGCCAAGCATGGTGTTTGTTTTATTGGGTGTTTGTTTCGTGGTGTTATAAATTTGGTGCCTTGATACCATGTTTTTATGGATAAAATCATGGAATGGTACCCACATAGGTACTACCATTTTACTGATGTAGAAGCCAATAACAGGATACCCACGTAATGGTTAGATAACTTGGACTCTTTTTAACTTTAAAGCATCAAAATGGCCAGAGCGTTTTCATAAATAGCCTAGTGTAAATGCTGGATTTAGGTGTTTTTTTCTATGTAGGTATTTGTCTCTCGAATGCTGAGATATGTTTTTACGTAAATCACCTAATGATATGTCTGGTTTGCCAGTTTTTCTGCCAATGTTTGGTAGGTGGAAAAAATACTTAATGCCAACATGAATATGTACATATTCATGTTGGCTGTGTCTTTTTTAAGACATAAATAAAAGACAGGGCACGGACCTGATAACGGGACGGCGGCAGGCGTCGCGAGGGCATGCGGCATTGTGATTTTCGGCATTCAACCGTCCAATTTTGACACAACATTTCTTCTTCCGAAGATTCTACTAAGTCTTTTATTACGGAATATAATATACCAACAATGTCTAATTCTATTTTGTACGTGTAAGCGGATAGGTATAAGTTATAGTCTATCGAGCTCAAGAAAACTTTTATCGTACTCGTATTTTGCATACTCATACTTAGCGTCCAATTTGTTTAAACAAACAAAAAGAAACATCGTTTATAGGAATAGCATGTACTTCGTCGTACGGTAAGTACTTGCTTATTTCATGATCGGAAAATAACGTGAAGAAAATTGTGTTTTTCCGCCGCAGCAAAATTCAAAGTTCCCAGTCGATCCAAAGTTATTTTCGCCTTGGATACTTGCAATCATACCAAACCCTGCAATAAACATCATAACTCTGGGAAAAGTAGGTATCAATAATAATACACAATCAAATAAGTCAAATTAAATTAAATAAAGCCTGTCACTGTAGCAGATCATTGAGCCACCAGCGATGACACCGGTTTCAGTATCATCATCCAGTGGCCCATGATACTCGAGCGGAGGTCCTGCGCCACGGCGGCCAGTAGGCTGTTAGAGCTGCGGCGCATGCGGCCCACCAGGGATGCGACCCGCTTGCGCATGATTGCGTGGAACCTATCCACGTGCGCGTCTGCGAACATCCCTGATGCGCTACAGTACCGCGGCAGCCCCAACAACATCCTGAACCCAAATATATAGTATCAAAAATCAATTAACTATTCCAGAATATACCAATCTATGAGCTGAGTGGATCGTCTGCTCAAATACTGGCTGCTCCAGAACTAGTTCCAGTTTTAGATAGTTTGACTCTAGCTGTGAATTTGAAGAGGAACATTGTTGTTGATGACTTTTCCAAGTAAGTAAATAACTAATAAATACAAGCTCTCTTATTGAATTTTATGCCTTTTTTATTAGCATTCTGTACCACACAATATGGGTCTATATTTATGCTGAAGGCGATGTCCTCGCAAGAGAGCTAATCATCTCCTCTACATAATATAGGTAGTGTAGGTAAATACTGTGATTGACAATGTCATGGAAATCTATAATTACGCGACGTATACTCCGCCCGTTGAGTCGTTTTAGGCCAGATCTGGCCACGACGGAAAAGGGCAACGAGAGGGGTACAAAAGACGTTTTCGCAGCCATATAAAAATAAATGAACGCTCAAGGTATTTTGTTAGCGACAGTATTTTTTACGCAGCCTTTTTTCGTCGCTTGGTAAGTAAGTCGAGGCAAAGTCGAGGCGTCGGTTTGCGGTCGAGGCGTGACCTCTATGCAGATTCGAGGCACGGGCGGCTATACTTTCTTCATACAAATTCCTTCAAAACAGCGGCGTAACGTGTTTAAGAAATATTTCATTCCTTCGTTCGACGGAGTATGGTAAGTACTTACTCGAAGATGAGCGAACAATGCCATTTATTTATTAAAGAAATACTAGATGCTGCGCCCGCGCCTCGATGCCACCGCCTCAAGCCTTGCTCCAGTGAGCGACACGCCCAAGCTTTTCAAAGAAAATTTATGAAACAAAAAGATACGCAACGTGTTTTTATTTAATTCGCAGGTTGATTGATTCGGAAACGAGAGTGTTGTTTCGGGAAAAGAAGCCGTTCTCGTGGTCCGCTTACTTTGATATTGATGACGTAAGTCGACTTAAATAACCCATATTTTCCTCGGAATAGGTACCTTTTTCATCATCATCATCAGCCTACGCTAATCCGCTGCTGGATTCTGCTTCCGTAATGAGCGACATAGCGCCTTGTCTCCACCTTGCCGCATCCAGCATCTGTCAGACGTCTTTCACATCTAGATTAGAATAAAAATGTGTTTAGCACACACTTAAAACACTGAGGGAAAGTAAAACAAAACAAAAAGTTACAATAAACACCCACAACAACACAGTAAAGGCTGCATAAAACAAATAAACATCATAAAACAAGTGAAACTAAATTTAAAAAAAGAAACTAAATTAAAAAAAAAACTTCTAAGTAGCATCAATCAGTCCATTCAGCAATATTTCGCTCCTGAAAGGATAGACGACAATCTTGTCGTCTCACATTGCACCTTGCTACACTACGTTTGCCGAGTCGCAATCTCTACTGAAGAACAACTCGAGATCATAAATCATTAACTTTGAAACCATAAACAGGTAACGAAACGACAAATAATGAATCCGTGAGTAACTAGCCTAATCTGTATTTTAAGATAAACCTTATGATTTTAAATAAATGTGCCCATAATTAAAATTAATTAATAAAAGTATACGCCAAGCCTTTTACTGATCTTTTTGCGGTGTAATCAGGTTAAAACAATTAACCTAAAAAACATAAGAATTTTACTCAAGTTCAAGGTAAATATCCCTCGAGAAATAAAGAGTTGTAAAACACTTATTTTTTTTTATAAAATGATATACTCCTCGCTCGGGAGCTAGTCACCTCCTACGGTATGCGAGCGATGAGAGAAGAGAGTAATTCTGGTTTACCAGACGGCTTAACCAAAAACTGTGTACGTCTTCGAGCGACTATCAAGCGTGCATGATTTTCATAAAAGCTGCAAAGGCATTTTTTCTCGTAAGCTCTCCTTTCACTTATCACAAACATTTTAGGCAGTAGATACAAGTTCTTAATTAAATTTTGATTAAAATAAATATAGAGAAATTTATTCTCGGGTGGTGACTCGCAACAAAATTAAGAAAAGTTATCATTACATAAATGCATATAACTCCACAGATCTATGACTTCCTCGGTAATACAAGCGCCGCCCACCCTGATTCGGTCCAGCTGATTGAAGGCGGGCAGAGCTATGAGGGCCGGAAGATTCTGGGCCTCAGAATCAACACACCGACGGAAGAAAACAAGCCTGTTATGTTTATAGAATCAGGTGATTTGCTACAACTCTAACTTACAGTACACACCGTAAGTTAGAGGGAACACGGGTACTGACTCTTGTTAAGGGGCGTAATGTACCATCATTTCATTTCATTTCATCGCCAGGACGCTGGCTGCATTGCCCCGCTGTTTAATTCCACTTAAACTAAATACTTCGAAATTCTTCAACTCTGTTTTTCGTTAAAGGAATTCACGCGAGAGAATGGATAACCCCTGCAACGACGACGTACTTTATAAACGAGCTTCTGACGAGCTCCGACCCTCAGATCGCAGCCATGAGGGACCAGTTCGACTGGCGCATCTTCCCCACGGTCAACCCTGATGGGTACCACTACAGTTTCACCTGGGTAAGAATTCACTGCTGCTGCGGTTTCAGCTGTGTGGTGCCGGCTTAGAATTTGCACCACCTCAGCTCTTCCCGCGGGTGTCGTAAGGGTGTCGTACTAAGGGATATCCACTGGGGGAGGGCAGCAGCGCCCCCTGCAGAACTATTCTACCACTGAACTGCGATCCCCAACCCACATGCCCAGCATGGGGATTATGGGCACTACCCCCATGAAATAAAAGCCAACAAGGCGCTTATCAGGGGGAGTCCTGTGGCCAGCAGTGCACCAAAACAGGCTGTTGAGGTGAGGTGAGGTTAAGGTAAGATTCACTTACCTACTTTGATACGTTGTCAGCAATGTCACCGTGGTATCTCAGTGAGATAAGGCTAAAATGAGATAGGGCTAATGTGGGATAGGGCTTGATCTCTTGATCACTACGCAGTACGATGCGGGGCATGCGCTATGCGGTGCCGGACACATCGTATGAAAAACGTTTAGAGTGGTCTCGTTCCATCGAAGTCTACGTCAACGGTCAGGGGCAAGCGCTCTGTGCCGACGCAGCGTACTGCTTAGTCATCAAGAGACCAAGGCTTAGGCGGTACTCTTGAAAATGGTTTTAATACTAATTTGATAGATAATCAAAGCAAATGTAATTAAAGAGTAAAAACATATTAGAGCTAGTTTTTACAATTTAAAAGACTGTTGCAATCTAGAGGTCATATCAAAACCAATCGGAAGCTACCCTCGACGCTGGCTGCATTGTGGTTTTTTATCGCAATACTGATGCGGTGCGCTCGATATTCACCAGGTCTCGGGTCACGCGTCGCTTCGACCAGACGCTCGAAAAATATTTGAAAAACCGGAGAGTAGTTGAGAGTAGAGTTATCAATATCGATTTTAATCCTGAACTCTGTTCAGTAGTTTAATGCTTCGTTTGCTAACGCACAATGCGCATTGATTGCATTTTAAGAAAAAAATCATATAAGGAAAGCGAGATTGTTTTCGAGAGAACCTTAGCGTTAGTTTTTAAGGTTATCTAAAGTAAATTTTCACATAACAAAGTACAAAAATCCCATACCTACGACTTGTCTACGCGGTATCGTACAAACTGAGTTTAGAAGCATTGCTTAGGTCAATAAAAAAGTTGGATACAGTCAGTTCTTAGCCTAAACTTCCCCTGGAATTTCGTACCTATTAATAAGTCTGTATTTTCCTTTACAGGATCGTATGTGGAGAAAAACTCGTTCTGAATCTAAGGTCGGATGCCACGGCGCCGACCCTAACAGGAACTGGGACTATAATTGGGGCAGTAAGTTTTTGACGAGCCTTTTATCTGTTACTAGACGGAAAATAAGTTAGTCAGAAGTGATTCGAACAGCTCTGAAAACAGTCTAACCATCACGCTAGTTTTATTAACTTTTTTTTTCAAAAGAAAAAGTAGCAAAATGTATTGCGGATCTTGAACGTCAATGCAAAGTTTCAGCTCCGTGCGTTTAAATATGCAGTTTAGCGTCAGTTGAGCTATCTAGCGTAGACTGTTTGCAACAGACAGCAGTTAGCTCAATTGTTTCAATTGTAAATTTTCTTTGTGAATAAAGTTAGTTTAGCGTTGTCTACGCCCTAAAATTTCATAACATCACAATGTCTCAAAGTTTATATGTTCTGTCTCCATTCTTGTTATTCCATCTTGCTTTCATTTTTTCATCATCTTCTTTTCATTAAACAGCTTAGGTTTTTAATCGTTTCTACATATGTTTCATTTCTTGCAATAAAGTTTTTTTTTGTTTTTTAAGTTTATGGTTCTTCCACTGACCCGTGCAACTACCAAACCTTCGCGGGTTCAAAGCCATTCTCTGAGATAGAGACGCGGTCTCTCTCCCAGTACATATCCAGCATAGAGAACCTGAGAGGCTACATTGGTTTCCACTCGGACGCGCAGTGCCTCCTCCTGCCGTATTCAGACTCTACCAAACATGTGGACAACTATGATGATCTGGTAAGTATTTCTAGGACAATATTAGCGTATTTTGCTCCTCTTGTTAACAATAAATTTATTGTTTTTATGATTAACAGAATGTTAATTTCATTTCCAAAAAAATTCAGTGCAAAAATATTTCTGTTGAAATCGGAATTGACTTCAAACTTTACAGGGAAGTTACCTATTGATGGAGCTCTATATTCATTATGATAAGATTAGATAAGATAATTTTTATTGTTTCACAACACATAAGAAAATACAACGATAGTAAAGAATTAAAAAGAAACAACAACGTGAGACGAAAAGGCTGTCACTCAGCGTGTACTGCTGGAGCTCATCGAGCAGCTGCAGTGGTCTTCCGTGGCACCATAGCGTAGAGCGCGTCACTGGCTATGGACACACTCTTTACAATAAAGTTTGGTATCCAACGAACATAAATTACGTATTGAGTAAAATTTTATAAAAAGATAACATAACATTTGCGAGTCAATGACATAGGTGATGATTTAAAACCAGTCCAGTCCATCCCAAGGTTGCCTGGAAGAGATCGCTGACAGCGATAAGCGGCCCTTTATACTTCCTGTATTCTAAGCTTTTTTCTCTGTATTGTTTCCTGTCTTTGTGTGGTAAAATAAAGTATTTTCTATTCTATTCTAAAATTCTATGTCAGAAATGTTTTTGACATGACACATAAATTGAAATAGAAGAGTAAAAGAAACAAACACAGAAAAAAAAAACAAGCGTACAAAACAAATTACATTATATTATTTTAGGTATATCAAATCTAACAAAAAACAATACAGTTTATCGACGTATTAATTTGGATACTTACTTATTAATTTTGAATTTAAGGTATTTTATTACTTAAACTAGGATTTTTTGTTTCAGAAAAAAATAGGCAACACATCTTTGCAATACGGAAAAGCAGTGAACGGTGAAACATACGATGGACCGGGCACAGCTGCTGAAATATTGTGTAAGATATCCTCTGTAGACTTTTATTAACCCCGACGTAAAAACAGGATAAGTTCAGTTTAACGTTTCAGTGACTCTATGTCTGTCCTAGCCCTATGGTAACTCCCAAGCAGATGAACAGATTTCAACTCATCGAGAATGGCAGTCGCATAGATAAAAATCGTGACTGAAAATGTCCGCTACTCTCATACTGTCCCGTTTACATAATGAAATGAAATGAAATAGTTTATTTGACACGACACAGTACATAAACTAAACATTTGTGGAAAAAAAAAAAAACTTAACTAGAAATGAATTTATCATGTTGGATCAAAGATATTCTTATCGGGACAGCATGCGATGGAGCACTCTTTAAACACATACACTATCATAACATCCTAATTCATCACAGATAAGGTCTCAGGGGGCAGCATGGACTGGGTACGAAACGCGCTCGGCACCCCGCTAGTGTACACATACGAGCTCCGAGGGACCTACTTCCACTGGCCAGCAGCCAGGATCCACGAGCAAGGAGACGAGGTCACACAGATGATGCTGGGGCTCGTCACGGAGGCCAACAACCTAGGATACTTCTAAGTTGTCGCACATCTGGACCACCACTGACGTACCTACAATACAAAAGCGTGCACTCAAATATAAATAAAATGAATTATGCTGGACAATACACACAGCATCGTGTTGGGCTACCACGCGTGCTTAACTTCGGTCTACACTATAGCCGAAGCTAAGCATGACCTCACGACTACTAGAAAAGTACTATAAAACTGATGCTGGCTTGTATAACTATACAAAACTAAACAAATAGCAAAAAACTAACTAACTATAAAAAATAGGAGCTAATAACTATTAGCTCCTATTTTTATTGGCGGCATTAGAATAACAAACAGCTCGCGGGCCACTCGCTTGAAGCTGGCAGTAGGCCATTTTTTCACAGTTAACTGTATCTAAAGATGATATTTAATTGTTGTATCCAAATTTATACAAAGATGACGTTATTTGATAGCAAATCTGCTATGAACGTTTTTTTGTTGTGCTGTGTGATAGTGGTGTTGGATATAATAATATGCTAAGTTAAGCACTAATGAAATACAAGGCAACTTGTGGGTTCTAGTCTGTCTCAAGACAACTTCAAGAATGTGACGAATTTACTTTGTGGCCACTTGGTCCAAATAAACAGTCTTTCTTTTTTGATTACAAGAAGTTTTAAAGTTACTCGATTGTTTTTGTCTGTGTCAGAAATATCGAATGAGACAAAAGGTTAATTTCAAATACCTACATTAAAAAAACTGTGTAAGTCCATGCTTTTAATTAAACTAAAAATAGAACCTTTCATTAAAAAATCATTATCTACTAAATTTATTTATTTATTTATTTATGGACTCCCAACAGAAAAATCACATCACAAACAGAATAACATAAATAAAGTAGTTTTAAGTCTAGTGTTTTTCTAAATAAAGGGTGCCACAGCGTGAGCAAATGTAATATAAGTATTAATACTAAAGTCGTAGCAGTAAATGCACGCTCTTAAAAATCACATAAACATACAATTAATTAATTAATATACAGGGTGTTCGACAGAACGTGTGCCACAGGATGACAGAGGTAGGATGGTAGAGGGTTAAAATACTGCCAAGCAATTGCACTTGGTTCCACCTACCCCTGTTACCCTATGGCATAAGTTCTGCCGAAAACCGTGTATTTTTATTTCAAGTAACTTATTCCATATTTTTTTAAGGATATATAAACATCTATGTAGGTATAAACCACACACATAAGAATATGTAAAAAATGATTTGATTAATTCTCTTAAATCTGTCTGTTAAACAAGAGGCTCAACAATTTTTGATTTTATTTTTATTATTAAAATTTAATAATAAAATATAAGCATAATTAATAAATTAGAACTAGTATTTACAATGAAAGTTACAATCAAATAATATAAATAAATTAGAACTAGTATTTACAATGAAAGTTAAAATCAAATAATAGAAATAAATTTGAACTTGTATTAAATAAATTATTAAATTTAAAAAAAGAAATAAAAGTCCGGATAGCCGCATTAATTAATGAGAATTCACGTACCCCATTGTCAAAACTTACTTCTTATTCTTACTTCTGAAAATTGCAATGGAGGATTGATTGGTTGGATTTTTTATTTCTTTCTACATTGTTGCCTATTAATACTTGGTTACGATTTTTAAATATCGGATTTTTTGGCAGATGGGCATGAATTCCTCTTCGCGCATCTATCGGGTAGTAATTTGATAACTTTATCAAGTAACTATGCGGTGTGCGCACTTGTGCACTATGTCCTGCGCACATGCCTAGTCTCCGCGCTCCGTTGGGACTGGCCACGGAGGCCGAAAATTCGGCTTCACTATGAGGACATCACTATGAGGTGTGTTCTTTTGGAGAAGTCTCGATGAGGGAACGGTCGCTGCTAGCCGAAGTCGGCGGTAGGTCGACCTCGTGGAAAGCACAGTCATCAACCACTTCGATCTCGCACTGAAAATGTTATTTTATTTTATTAAAATACTCTTATCCACTTGAAGGCAGGTAGCCTTCCACATTACTTTTATTGACTCAGAATGGGCTATAGCCGGTCAGACCATTAGTAAAGGCGTTATACATTAGGTTTTCTGGCCCATCTATAAGGACAAAATACATTTTAGATTAAAAATGTAACGCAATAAAGTTCATTTCAGCTAGTACTTTTCCGTCAGAGCGCTAAATGGCTAACAGCGGTCTTTCTGCATTGAAATAGTGGGCATCTCTTTATACATTATGAAAACTGAGCGAGACTTCCAGACCCAGAAAGATAACAGACGCACTTGTAGTGTAAAACCACCTTATCTATAATAATTAATTGCGGTCAGACTGTAAGATAGATTCCACACACCGAACCCGCCGATGAACGTGCGACATTTCAGAATACTCATTCGAGATAGTGATCGTGCGGTCTACAGTTCTTCGGTGTTGTGTGCTTTCGGTATTTAGTTCTGCGGTTTCGTGTTCTTTCGGGATACCGGAATCCGGGATTTCGACTTCCGGTATTCCGTAGTACAGTCCATGAATAGTGTAGGCAGCCGACAGTGTTTTGTCAACTTATCGGTGACTTGGGTCTGCAGAAAGAGAGATGTAAAGGGATGAAATTACGAATTTTGCGTTTGAATAACTCACATGATCTCCATCCGCAACTGAAGGCCTTATACCCCTACTGTTTTCAGAAGCCAATCTCTCAAAAATTCACAACATTTATAAGTGGGTTACAAAATAATTAAAACAAAGGTTTTAAGGTTAAAAGGTACCTAAGTATCCCAAAACAGAATAGCTGCGGAGGGCATCAATAAGAAACATAATCGAAGGTTTTCGCTTTTATATTGCTTACCCACACTTAGGGGCCACCTGGTCACGCAATTGGTTATTGCATTTCCATTCAGCATGGAAGGTTGCGGGTTCAATTCCCGTGTAGGTCATACATTTTTGGGATTTATTCATTCTTATAATCAAGGTTAGGGAGGAAGCCTAGTGCCTAGTAGCCATACGTGGTGATAGGAGGTGGACAAAAGCATTTACCGAGTGGTGGTCGAGATCCAGCGACAAAGTCGTGGACGTCGAAAAGCGAGTGAGGTCTCACCTTACCTCAACAGCCTGTATTTGTCCACTACTGGACGCAGACCTCCCCCTGATAGGCGCCTTATTGGCTTTTATCACATGGGGGTAATGCCCATAATCCCCACGCTGGGCATGCGGGTTGGGGATCGCAGTTCGGTGGTAGAATTGTTCTGCAGGGGCGCTGCTGCCCGCCCCTGGTGGATATCGCCTCTTACGACACCCGCGGTAAGAGTTGGGGTGGTGCAAATTCTAAGCCGGCACCACACAGAGTGAGGTCTACCTATTACTATAGTCACGGGGCACACCTCAATGCGAAAAGGAAAAAGGTGGCTGGCATGGATTAAAGGAGACCGGGGGGCACTGAGGGGGTATGATGATGATGATGAAATATGTAGGGATAGTCGCCTCAGTGCCCAGTGGTGATACGTGTCCCACTGCCAAATATCCTAACTTCTGAAAATCGCAATCATACCCACTTATATGTTTTATTTTTTAATTCTAATTTGTTTGATTGATTTAATATAGTTAAATTTGAGGCTA
The DNA here is from genome assembly GCA_963564075.1 of Eupithecia subfuscata. Taxonomy (NCBI): domain Eukaryota; kingdom Metazoa; phylum Arthropoda; class Insecta; order Lepidoptera; family Geometridae; genus Eupithecia; species Eupithecia subfuscata. The sequence goes on along the minus strand of OY751100.1, from coordinate 14,898,778 downwards.
GACATGTACTTATGTAGCCAAGCAAAACTTGATTGCTATTTTCGGAAGTTGTGATTTTTGCAGCCCTCCTTTATAATGGTTAGTATGCTGCAAAGACTGCATATTTATTTTCAACTTACCACACTTCGTTTTCTGATGCTTTCGCGAAGAACGCTTAACTTCTTCTTCTCAGCTCGTTTGAAGAATCCGTGCTGTAATACATTAAAATAATTTCAAAAATTTACCAAAGCGTCTGGTCGAACTGACGCGTGACCCGAGAACTGGTGATCTGGCGCAGCGCATCAGCATTGTCATACAGCAGGGTAATGCAGCCAGCGGGGACGCTTCCGACAGGTATTGATGTGGATCATTTGAACTACCTCTATCTAGATTGTTTGCAGTCTGTTTCAATTGTAAATACTAGTTCAAAGTTTCTATTCCTAGATTACAAAATAATTATTCATAATATGAAATTAAAAAAATATATTAACCTGTCGGTCAGGACAACTCATTAATTACATACCTACAGTAAGGTGCCTGCGCGGGCTGTACGAGAATGAAGTCATCAAAGAAAATTTCAACTAATTAGAAGAAAAAAATTGGTTGTCTGTAAAGTCGGTTTACTGACGATTGTTGAACGTGACAACGTCTTAAGAAAATACTGATGAAATGGTAGCATTTGATACTCGATCAAAACATGTAAATGTACTATAGTATAGCAGCTGTCCACGCAGACGCATCGCTCACTCAAGTAGGAGAGAGACGGATGTCGAGCGCTCTCGCTTGCACTTCAAGCCTTACATGGAACGCCTCAGAGAGAGGTAACGCCGCATGACGTCATGTTTTTTCGTGCGTGCAGCCGGCTCTATCGAATTATAAGACGTTGTCACGTCAAAACTTTTACAATAAAACTTTTAACTTTTTGTGCTTCTGAACATAATAATCATCGAATAATTATCTAACAGACTGCTGTTAGCTGAATTGTTTCAATTGTAAATACTGTTCTAATTTTTTAATTGTTCTATTATTTAATTGTAACTTTCACTACCTAGCTATGATTATAATATAATGGTAATTATATGTTTATAGCGTAGCCACGTATCTACGGAACTGCAGGGAATATTAAAACAAATAAAAATAATTAAAATTTGTGCAGCACTTTTGATTGCAACCCTAAATGAAAAGTCCTCCGGTTCGGTTGTCTAGTCAGTAAATTTTTTGGGTACACGTGGTGTATGTCGATAAAAGTGGATAAGCTCACGCGTGTACATATATGTTTATAAGCTTTTGAATATGTGAGGGATCATGCCCCATATGTGGGCGTACGGTGAAAACCTCAAAATGCACCACCGGTGGTGGGTCATGCACAGGGAACGTGTTCTAAAGTTTATTACTAAGGAGGGTAAAAATAAATGGTAGACATTTTGAATTATGATAAGCAATCCAAAATGTGAGTGAACTCACCTTGTACAAAACAAACATCAAAATCAGCAATAGCAAAACAGCCAAAATGACTACAATCAGAATAGTCAACGATTTGTTGTTGCCAACCGTGAGAATTTTGTTGTAGATTATTTGCGTTGATGATCTGAAACAATAGTCACTTTTATCATAAATGTAAGCGGGTTAACTACGAACCGGTTAAGAAACGGCTCTATTGGTACGTTATCGCTAACCATCAAAAGTGGATTTCTAACGTACCACACTAATATTATAAATGCGATTTTTTTTAAATCCTCTTTACGCCAAAAATACTGAACGTACTATCAAGGTAATACCTATTATCCTATAAGTAATCCGACTTCATACAAACGGGCGAAACGCGAGCTATACCTACGCGCCTCGATCTCGGCATGCGCTCAGCATGCAGACAGTCGCGGCTGTGCCGCAGTGACGAACGGATGGTGTGATGTTTTTTTAACAATAACCGCGCGATTTTTTCTCTAAAAATAAGTTCAGGTACATATTTAATAAAGTAGCTGCTGGTATCTATAACCAAGTAAAAGATATTCCTTTTTCTCCAAAAAAATCTCCTAAAATTTAATAATAAAGCATTTTGTAGGTACGTCTCAGTCGAGGCGCAAGTATTTTTCGGTCGCAAATTTATAAGACCGATTTGTTATTCAAACATAAACAGGTTTTTTAATTAAATCTACCCATCAAAAAACAACACGCATTTTTATTGAACACTTCCCATTCAATTCACAAAGTATTTTATTTGTTTATATAAAAAAAAAGTACCTACCTATATTTACAATCACAAAACTAAATGGAAACACAAAGTAGGCAAATGTAATTAAAATGGTGGAGGCGGGCAGCCCTATCGCATGTTTACCTACCGCGCGGCTGTAGGCATTTATTTCAAAGATACGGCCGAGTCCAAATACTGGTGGTACTATCCTAGGAAATTGCGTGAGGTACCGCAAATAAAAGCTAGTTAAAAGATCTTATTTTAAATACGACATCTAACGCAGCGACCTTGAACCTACTTTGATGAAATCTGAAGAACTTACTTTGCTTCCCGTGCTTCAGAGAGAGGATCCAAATCGAACGACAACTCTGAAATGATGCTCAAATCCCCTTTGCTTAGGTCACTTTCTGGAATCATATTAATAAAACTTTTAAGCTATACTTACATATATTGATAATCAAACCTCTAAAGCCGTCACACAGCAGTGTCACACAGCGAGCGTTCGTGTAGTCTGGGAAATAATTTAGCGTTCAAATAATATCGCAAAAATTTTCGACTTCGACGGGACTTGAACCCACATCCTTCCTTCAGTACGGGAATGTGCTAACCAACTACACCATGAGGTCAAGTGACGAGGGAGTCGAAAATCTTAGCGATATTATTTGATTTCTTAGAAATTACCCTGAGTGTAGAGTTACGCACTATAATAAAAAAAAAACCTTGAAAATAAATTTTGAGACATAATTGCCGAAAGACTAGACACAAAACAAATAAATAAATGCTAGACAATTTACACAACTAGCCTGTAACCCCAAACTAAACAGAGCTTATGCCAAAGTAAATAACCCTGAAAATAAATTTTGAGACATAATTGCCGAAAGACTAGACACAAAACAAATAAATAAATGCTAGACAATTTACACAACTAGCATGTAACCCCAAACTAAACAGAGCTTGTGATAGGGCACACATAACTTATGGATAAGTATGCCGGTAGGTACCTTACCTAATTTGTCCTTAGATAGCCTCACGCTTACTTCAATGATCTTTTTTGATTGAGGCTGTATAGTCATTTGACTTGAGAAAATAATTTTATTGCTGTTATTAGGGTCGTGTTGCAGAACCCATTTCTCATTTTCAGATCGTGTCACGACCTGAAATAAAAATACTGTATTAACGTCCACTCGTGCGCTTCACGCATAGTATCTCTCGCGCAAAAAAATCTCCCTAGTTTACGTATTATGTTTCTCGCGTTACATATATGTTTCTCGCGTTACATATATCTCGTTAACAATTATATCTTTCACCCAAGTATCCAGACCCGACCAGACCGTCTGATAGGACAAGCAGACCATTTGGTTCGAGAATGGCTGGTACGTTAGCGGTGACAACGGCCCGCCGGATGATATCGTCAAGGCTGGCGTGGCGAGATATCCGACCGGCGGCCCTAGTACACGGTAATCCTTGATGACCAAGCTGTTCGACAGCAGTACCGCACTGGCATTGATAAGGCGCGAAACACCTAACACCCAACCGAAGACCTCTTGTGATACGGAAAGTTACAGGATCCAAAAAAGTGTTAGGATATGAAACTTTTTAAACTTTCGCGATTTGTTAACATAGTCAATGATTTTATCGGGTATTTATCGCGTAATTTTTTGTTTTATTTCCCCTACGTTTCTACCGCGTTACAGCGATCGATTGAACACCGCATCACATCATCATCCGCACCACTTGCAATCCGTTGTGTCATCACTTACGAACAGAGCTCATGCTCTGTGTGAACCTGAACATTTGGAGGATGAACTCAGCCATGTTCGGAAGGTTCTCAAACAGAACGGCGACATACAAAGCGGAGAAGCCGCAGAAAGCTTTGGTTATTGATATAACATGAGTTATTTGAGTTTTGTAATTGCAGTAGGTCTCCTACCAATCCTACTAAAATTATAATGGCTAAAGTTTGTGCCGATGTGCCGTTGTACTGTTTTGTGAAGATGTTTGGCCGAAGACAACGCCAAAACTACTGAATGGATCGGGCTGAAATTTTGCCCACACAAATGGACCTGAAATAACAAAATTGGGGGCTACCTTTTATTTCAAAAAACGGGCGTGAAATAGCGGGCAGAAGCTAGGTACTAAAAAATTTACCGTAACACGCTGAATGTATTCGTTGTTGATCTGGAGAACCGCAAGTATACCATACCATGTGACTGGACCGTTATTAGATATCTGAAACAAGTTAAACTTAGTAAGTTTACTCTAATACACAGATACCTTAGAACTGAAGTAGCATTGCTTTATCTGTGTGGTAAAGGTAGTCGCACACTTATACCGAATGTCAAAAAATAGTTCAACCACACTGAATCGATGGCGCTATTACTTTGAAATTAAAATGGCATAGACCCTGCACAGGTTGACAGGTTGCTGTTGTTTATGTGTGGTGCTGGCTTAGAATTTGCACCGCCTCAACTCTTCCCGCAAGTCTCGTAAGAGGCGCCCAAGGGATATCCACCGGGGGCGAGCAGCAGCACCCTCTTCAAAACAATTCTATTACCGAACTACGATCCTCAACCCGCATGAGCCCCAGCGTGGGGATTATGAGCATTACCCCATCATGGGATAAAAACCAATAAGGCGCTTATCAGGGGCAGGCTTGCGTCAAGTCGTGAATCAATATAGGCTGTTAAGGTGAGGTGAAGAGGTTGACAGACTACAAAAAATCCCTACCATCTTCGGTTTTTTTTTCTTTTTTGGAAAACATAGCATAGAAAATCAGGTAGGTACTTACGATAAAATCTTGTAGTATAACACTAGACTCAGCGAATTTAATACCGTCCTCCAAGTCTTTATCGGTCACATTAAAACTGTTGCTTGATCTGCAAGAAAAACATTTTATGCTACACCTGCTCAGAAAGTTGCTTGTTCCTTTTCCAAAGATAAGGTAGAAAGTACGTCATTACAGGCGTACTAACACTAAAGCTCTATGGAATTTCATTTCTCACGCGATTAACGTGAGAGAAGAGTATGGAAATCCGTTTCTAACGAGTATTTTTCATTTTCTGAAATAACTGCCAATAGCTAAGGTTATTTTCGTCATAGGTCAAACGACAAAAAGTTTTTAATCCAAATCCGCCATATGATATCGGCCTCTTCCGTATTCGGAACAACAATTCAAAAAAGAACCATGTGAATATCGCAATATAAAATTTGTAAAATTTGTTGATGAGATTTTGTGCTCTTAGTTTTTTGGTGAGTAGTGAGAAATCTCTGGAACGATGGATCTACTGGGCCGATATCGAATATTCTTTCAGTACCTATACCTAATAGAAAGCTACGTTATCTTCAAGTGACATGGCTCCATGAACCGCGTCTTGTAGCCGCAAACGTAAGATATCTGACAACGAGTATGTAACTCGTAATTAAGTTTTTATAAATATTATATGGGTATGTTAGTTCTATTACTATGGGCCGTAGAATAATTTTAAGCATAAGAAAAGAAAAAAAAACTTTGTAAATTAAAACTCGAACTCAGTATATTGCAACGCCTGTATTAGGATTCATGTAGATTCTACTTCAAAATCGTAACACCTTTGTTATTGACATGTATATTTTTTTTTTTTTTTATTTGCTTTTGGTGGCTTTCGTATCACTGCGGCCATGATAGGCCTATTGTGATCGCCACTTTGTATGTTCAGCCTCGAAGCAGCGGCGTTCACAGTTCGCCGCTAACCCTTGCAGCTGCTAGGAACTGCAGGATTTTCTTCGGGGTGGAGTCTTTTAGCTCGTCTGGACTAAGCAGGTGCTTGCCCAGATGGATGCTGCGTTTTTGCATCAGTGCTCCGCACTCTCCTAGAAGATGGAGAGGCGTTTCCTCCGCCTCCTCGCAGAACCTGCAGGATTGTGTGTCGCTTAGCCCTAATTTGAACATGTGCTTGTTGAGGCGACAGTGTCCAGTTAGGGCTCTTGTCATGATGCGAAGGTTGCTTCTGCTTAGCGCTAGGATTCGGTTGATGCACCGCTTATCGAAGGCTTTTATCAATGATTTTGAGTGGCTCATACCCGAGGAAATCCTCCAGAGCTTGGAAGATTCCTCGTAGCAGGAATCCAAGAGAGTTCTGAGAGCCAGGCTTTTCGGTATGCCACAGAACGGCTCGGGGCCCAGCTGAGTCCCCTTGGCCCCGGAACGCGCGAGTTCGTCGGCACACTCGTTGCCATTGACTCCCGCGTGCCCCGGTACCCATCGTAGGACGACTCTGTTGTTCGAACCTAGCGCGTTTAGGCGTGACAGACAGTCCTCGACTAGCCTGGACGTGATGACCTTCGAGTCCAGTGCTAGGAGGGCCGCCTGGCTGTCAGAGTTTATTGACATGTATAGGTACAATAAATAAACTAAACAAAATATTACCCGTTCACGGTGACGTCACTGGCTTCAAGCTTGTATGGTATGACCAGGGATTGGTTTACAAAAGTCTTGTTCGGAAACACAGCATCGTACAACTTAGCAGATATATCCAGACTCGGGCTGTTGGTCGGGGCAGGCAGGTATATTGAGACAGTCATGTTGTACGAATCCTGAAAAAAGATGAAATATAAAAGAAAATCGAAGCAAATGGTAGAAAAAAAATCGCGATTTAATTCACTTTATGAACATTACAGATTCACTAATCTGAATACTCAAGAAACAGCAGTTAGTAAAATATACAGGATGGCTTTTTGTGATGGGAGTGGATGGCCGAATCGGAAACCAAGAGAGTTAGAGAAAAGTTGTAGAAGGAGTCATGAGCTCAATTTATGAGAAAATAAAAACTGAAATACCTACTTCTTTTTTTTTATTTTTCATAACTTTTCATTAGTGAAAAACTTTTTAAACTTTCGCGATTTGTTAACATAGTTAATGATGTCGCCCCGTGACTACGATCGCTGTAACGCGGTAGAAACGTAGGGGATATAAAACAAAAGGTACGCGAAAAATACCCGATATTTTCATTAGTGTTTACAAAACCACATCACATCACACCACACTAATCACACTAATATTATAAATGCGAATGTTTGGATGTATGGATGGATAGATAGAGGGCTGAAATTTTGCACACAGATAATTCTAGGCCTCGAATAAAACATAGGCTTTTTATCCCATAAATCAGTTTCCATGGGATAAAAAACACCTTTAAGCGTTTCCATAGGAACAACGCGTGCGAAGCGGCGGGCAGCAGCAATATAAATCTTTTATCAAGGATTAGCCCAATACAGGCTAATTATCCTGGCTAGCGGCGAGCACACAAGTTGTTTAAAAGTATTATTTAAAATTTTCACATTGATGCTTACTATTCAAACTCAAATTGTAAAATAATGTCATTTCCTTTCATTTTCAATAATGCAGTTCTTCGCAAATAATGAACCAAAAATACAATAACCGAATCTGTTGGTGTCAAAATACAGCGTCACATTTTTTGAAAAATCAATCGGTTCGATTTCCTGCAAAAGCAAAAAGTTGCAGTTTGTGTTTTCTCATAAATCGAGGCCATAACTCCATACACGACTTTTCTATAATTCTCATCGGAATTCCGCTATCCACTCCCATCGCCAATAGCCATCCTGTATAGGATAAATCTATACTTACACCCTTTTTCAGCATTTTCACGAGAGCGCATGTGTATGCTCTTACGTCATTATTTACGTTGATTATGTTCTTATTTATGGCGCACTCCCCGGAGCGGACCAGTGCACCTTTTACCACCAATTCCAGGACAACATAATGGGCGTCGTAATTTGCGTTCGTAAGCTAGAACAAAACATAGTTTAAATTATTAACACTGAGGACATTATTAATTTTACTCGGTAAAATACCGCTCTCCGGCATCGGTATTGACAGATATGCCGATCCAGTGGACGATGTGCCATATAAATTTATACAAAGCAACAAATCTTTACGCTGCGTACGCTCCGATTCGGAAGCACAGCTTTAATACTTTTGGTCTCTTCCTCGATAACTTATTGGTTAATAAGTTATCGAGGGGTATTAAAGCTGTTAAAGCTATCACGAAGAATTTTTCGTGATAGGTGTTACTGTCATGAACTAAATTCTATAAATTAATAAAGAGACAGTTTATATTTCATTCAATACTTCATACAAGTCATCAATTAAATAGAAATTGTCTTAATGCAAAAATGTTGTTTTCCTTTCTTCGGGAGATAGAAAGTAATAGTCCAACCTTAGCGAGCTAGTCACATATGCGTTAAAAAATAATCTATGCGTCGAAAGAGACAATAGACTAGAGAGACGAGAGAGACTAGAATACATAAAAATATTATATATTTAAAAATGGTTTATGAAAAAATTCATTTATCGTTATTAAATGAAAAATTTTCAAGCTCGCCTTGGCTTTCTACAGGAGGTACAAAACTCGATTAAAATCTCTATTTTTGGTTGGCAGGTAAAAAATGTCTGGGCCCACCCTTTGTATCTACTTTAGTGCAATATAGTTTTAAATATCACACTTCACATCACACTAATATTATAAACGCCAAAGTTTGGATGTTTAGATGTATAACACATACAATAAATCGGTCATCTCTCGCCGAAGTGCATCGCTGTCGTCCAGATCCTGGTCTTCGGACTAAGTTTCCAGTCTCCCTAAACCTCTTGTATACTTTGGAGACACAGGACTGGCTCAGATGAAGCTGTCGAGCGATAGTACGCTGAGAGAACCCTTGCTGGATTAGGGTGACGATTTGAGCGCCTTGTATTGGTGTGGTTTCCATTTTCTTGTAATTCCAGTATTTTGAGTGACGTGATATATTGGACTGATGACAAAATTGCATAAATTCCCAGTTTTTATAGGGATTCAGGAGTTTGAAAAAATTGATGTTTCGTTCCAAAAATTTATGCCTTTTGTTTTCACGTTCCATGACATATGATGAACATTTTTTTCGCTATGATATCGAAAGAGTTTGAAAGCTAATAAAATTATCTTTAAAATAATATATCACAACCTACAGTTTATTGCATGGAAACTGTAAAATATTGTCTGCAGAAACCAGCGATGAAGTGATTCCAGTTTATAGCTCGCAAGTGTATAAACATATGACGACCTCTGTGGCGCGGTGGGCGAAGGTCCGCCTGCGACGCAGGAGGTTGCGGGTTCGATTCCCGCCTCGAGACAAATATTTGTACGATCTGCAGATATTTGTTCAGGGTGTTCTGGTCGTTTTCTATGTATAATAAAAAATATCTATCTATGTACTCGTATATTACTATGTATATCGGTTATCTAGTACCCATAACACAAGCTCTGCTTACCTTGGGGCTAGATAATGCTGTGTGAATTGTCCAGCATTATTTATTATTATTATTATTATATTTTTTGAACTTTTTATCCCTTAAATCAGTTCAGGATAAAAATAACCTCTAAACGTTACACGAAGCCAGGGGGATAAACTACTTAATAATAAAAGAAGAACCCCCTTACCTCAAAAGTCAGCGTTTCATTCATAGCTTCTGATTTTGAAAAGTCAATGGAATCACTTCCGGACCAAAACGTTTTGTACGACAGATCTGGCTCGCAGTGTGCCCCGGTGCAGTATCTACGCACTTGTAAACTCTTTTCTATTTCACTGTAGGCACTGAACACTGCCCAGGAGTTGTAAGCTGTTGAGTAAAAAAAGGTTTTATTAGTTGACTACAGAAAGAAGTTTGGTTATTTATTCGAGCCCTAGGTGGCCAGGCGCAAAAATGGTGCTTTATAGTTTGCTTTAATGTGCAATAATACCTTAACGGTTCTTGAATCAAAGACATTTTTTGTGAATGAAAACTTTACGAAAACTGATAACCAGGAAACACCAAGTAGGTAATTACTAAAAACTTCAACCACGCACAATTTTCAACATCTCCTGACGTTCACGATGTTATGTGCCTTGTTACGCTATAATAACTCACTACTGATTTTAAGTTCTTTACATAAATTGCAAAATAAATTAACTAGGCGTGTGAGTACCGACACTTTTCTTTGTACCTACTTACATACCTACTCTTTATTAATTAGTCGTTGTCTATCTTGTCATTGTTTATGCTGCCTGCTACTGTCTGGAGGAAACGACGGAAGATCATCACTGCGTGTGTTCGGTTTACCAGCACACGCAGCGTTTATGCTGAGCCGTTTCCTAATTCGTAATAACAATCAGTTATTATCTTTCTTTCCAGTAGGTAGGTACCAAATATTAATAGCCCTAAATGGGTAGGTACATACTGTGATCATAACCATATAGGTATTCCCTTAGACCTGATGAATTGCGAAATATTATTGCTTTATAAAAGAACTTACCACTAGGATTTGGATCGTCTCGTATTATACTTAGTTTCGTTGTGAATGTGTAATCAGTTTGTTCGTCTACCATCTGAAATTGTATGAAATGTTAATTCACGTGAATTAATATTAATTATCTGAGCGTCTGGTCGAAGCGACGCGTCAGCCGAGAGCTGATGAGTATCTGGCGCAGCGCATCAGCATTGCCATACAGCATCTTGTGGAGTTTGTGGACGCTTCCGATTGGTATTCATATGGATCAGTTGAGCTACCTGTAGATTGTTTGCAACTAGCTCTGCAGTTAGCTCCATTGTTTCCATTGTTTGTACTAGTTCTTATTTTGTTTATATTATTTGATTGTAATTTTCCTTATTACCTACGTGAAATTATAATATATTTAATAATATAGCATTATTGAATATAACAGGAAAATATTGTTAACCTATGTAAAGTTAAACATACTACAAAATTTAACTTTATTACATACTTAAAATAAACAGTTTTTCATAAACAATAGACTTGTTTATGAAAAACTGATTATTTCAAGTATCAAGCAAGATCGTAAAATAATCAGACAATCGAGTTTTTTTTTGTTTCGCAGATAAATTTTGGTTTTTCAGGAAATGTAAACTAACAAAGGACATAGCATCAACTGGATCAAGAGCTCTGTCACTTGCAATGCAACACGTCGAGCGTCGTCAATTTGTACTTATTTTCGTTCACATCGGACATTCCTTTTCTACAGTCGCAATCAAGAGCTTTTTGTGTGACCATCGACACAAGTTAAGGTTGTTTACTTGACCATAATCACATCACACTTCACACTAATATTGTAAATGCGAAAGTTTGGATGGATGGATAGATAGATAGATGTTTGTTACCTTTCACGCCAAAACTACTGAACGGATCAGGCTGAAATTTTATGCTGAAATTGCATACAGGTAAGTCTAACCCTGGAATCAAACATAGGCGACTTTTTATCCCATAAATCAGTTCCCATGGGATACAAATAACCTCAAAACGTTTCCATAGAAACAACGCGTGCGGAGCCGCGGGCAGAAGCTAGTAAATTATAAAATTTACACACTAAATATTTAACATGCCACTAAATATTTCGCAGTGGGCGAAGGTCCGCCTGCGACGCAGGAGGTTGCGGGTTCGATTCCCGCCCTGGGGCAAATGTTTGTACGATCTGAAAATATTTGTTCCGGGTGTTCTGGGTATTTTTTATGCATAGTAAAAATATCTATGTACCTATATTATGTATTCTATTAAGTATATCATTCAGTATCCGTAACACAAGCTCTGCTTAGCTTGGGGCTAGATGATGCTGTGTGGATTGTCCAGTATTATTTTAAATGAACGTGACAAAATCGGCAAGTTCTCAACTCGTGTCGATGGTCGAGTTTTGTTGGCAAGATCTATAAACGTCAACGGAATAGCATAGGTCTGAGTAGTTTTTAGGCAAAATACATTTCTATTTATTTATCTTTCGAGACGTCACTAAATTGCTCCATCGGAAGACCAGCAATGTTTCTGAGTACGACCAACTCGTGCTGAGAAAGTCGGGGATATTTTGTGACTCGAACAAGTTGTAGTTTTTGTTCTCTTTATATGGAGTCATTGGCAAAAATAAAGCTCGTGATCGCAATCAGTACTTGAATTTAATAACTTACAAGATCGACTTTGATTTGTTCGCAGTATGTTAGCGGTTTGTCCGTCATTATGTTGTGCGTGAATTTCGGGTTAGAGATTCTGGTGTGTCCAGTTGCGAAACTCTCCACTGAAATATCTGTTGAAATATGTACAGAAAAAAATAAACAAACAAATAAAAAATATATATTTTACAGCAGTCTGCAGTTAGCTTAATTTTTTCAATTTTAAATACTCGTTGTAATTTATTTCTATGAGTTTAAATATTAATAAAAATTGGTTGTCTCTAAAGTCGGTTTACTGACGATAGTTGAACGTGACAACGTCTTAAGAAAATACTGATGGAATGGTAGCATTTGATACTCGATCAAAACATGTAAATGTACTATAGTATAGCAGCTGTCCACGCAGACGCATCGCTCACTCAAGTAGGAGAGTGACGGATGTCGAGCGCTCTCGCTTGCACTTCAAGCCTTACATGGAACGCCTCAGAGCGAGGTAACGCCGCATGACGTCATGTTTTTTCGTGCGTGCAGCCGGCTCTATCGAATTATAAGACGTTGTCACGTCAAAAATATTAACGTTTTGGTGCTACGAGTATTAATTTTCTTATTAAATCTGTTTTATCACCATCAGTTGTTAACAAAAAACAGATAGGTACAAATAAAATGCTTAAAAAATAATTATATAAATAACATAATCCATACCTAGTTAAAGAAAAACATATATGAGCAAGTAACTCTGTCTGCCAAGTTTGGCAAGAAGACAGATTGTATCCTTTTTTTTCTCGTCGAGGAAATTCATTCACGAATGAAGCGGTCTGTGGGGACCAGAATTATGTGGGACTCGACGCCCTGAAAAGGACGTAATACCCACTAAAACCTCTCCGGTGTCCCTCTCTCGCCATTTTCGCCGAACCACGGGAACTATTAAACATCCGCGGCCCGACTGGCAAACATCCGCGGCCCAACTGGCAACATAGGTTACCTACTTATGTCCTCAAAAAAATGAAAGATAAATGCGGCAGCTCGTGCTGTTTTCCGGACAATTATAACCTGAGTCTCTTCATTACAAGAATGGATAGATCTTCTAGACCTTCGTGTTGCATCGCCGTCACATCTCACTTTCCAGGTGAGATTGGGGTCAAACGAAGGTCTATGGGCGATTTACAAAATGAGTCACGAGCAACAGCTGGTAACAAAAAGTAATAAAAATAGGTAGAACTCACTCCCAGCAACAGATTGGCATTTCTTATTGATTGTGATGTTGAGACACACTTCTATTGTAAACGATTTGGCATAGACTGCTACAATCTGAAACATAATAGCGCATTCTTAATCAGTACACATACTGAACATGTTTCCCCAAACAATGAGGAATTTCGCTATAATTACCAGGAGGTAGCTTAGTGATCGAAGAAGAGGCTTTAAAGACACACAAAAGAGAGTTGCTGTCCTCCATCTGGTAGGATCTCTAAGTCAGCCCTTGAACTCAGACTAAACTTAGCCCCTGAATGTCCATCGACGGTTGTCTGGTAGAGAACGCTCTTGAGCGATAAGACCGACACTTGTCATTTAGATTTTAAGCTGTTTTGTTGTATTGTTTCTATCTATAAGTGTGCAATAAAGAATTTTGTATATATCTATATCTATGTCATATTCAAGGGCTGAGTTGCAGAGGTCGATTCTAAAGGACACATTTTGTCTAAAGTTGGATAGGAATGTATGTATACAGGGTGGAATTTTGTAATGCCACCTGGAGGGAAAGTACTCTTAATACTGTAGATAGAAAATTACACTAAAAGAAAACATTCCTTTAATTTTGAAAAGAAAGAAAACTGCATTCAAAGATTTTCGAAAATTCGCTTGCCACACCCGGGAATCGAACCGACTGAAATCTGTAAAAATTACACCCTGTACTTTTATTGCATAGATCGTTAGGGTCAATAATAAGGATGAAATCTCTCTAACAAACTTAATAAATTTTTTTTTTTTTTATTTTTTTTTTATTTTACAAATTTTCGGAAAACTTACAGCTATGTTTTTACAAAGGTCTTTGCTTAATATAACATGCATGGCAAGGTACATGCATGATATGCTATTGAGGGCTAATTACAAGTTTCCACTTATATCACAGCCTACCTATATGCATACAGTCGTTCGACGAAGGCGTTTTGACAGGACTACCGTGCGGGGGGCAAGGGACGAGACGGGGGAAGGGCTCACCCGAGTAGACTATACCGTGTACCTCTCTACTCGGGTGCTATTTTTCAGGGCTGACGCATAATTTTATTGCTTTTATTGTTATTTTTAAAAATGGTTCATACAAGTTGTGCCGTGAGAGATTGCACATCATCATCATAATATCAACAAAGATTTACGTTTTCACCAATTTCCACACGCGGAACAAAGGTAAATTAATTAGTGTTTTTAATATTTTATAATTTGTCACATCTTCATCGTCATGCATGGCGTGCCCAATTGCTTGTGTCAACGAAATGGCGGACGACCGTCTTACCTATAAGGGAGTTTCATTTTTGTAATTTTGTTGATTTGTGCTATTTGGTCTATTTTACGATTATTTGGGGTGATGACTTTTATTAGATGGGTATTGTTTACGACTAACTCCATTTTTAACAATAATATTGTTAAATTTTGACGACTTTTGAGGCGCAGCGGGCAAAAGTCCGCCTGCGACGCAAGAGGTTGTGGGTTTGATTCCCGCCTCGGGACAAATGTTTGTACGATCTGCAGATATTTGTTCAGGGCGTTCTGGATGTTTTCTATGTATAATAAAAAAAACTATGAAGTGTATTTTATTAAGTATATCAGTTATCTAGTAACCATAACACAAGTTCTGCTTAGCTTGGGGCTAGCTAAGGCTGTGTGAATGGTCCAGCATTATTTATTTATTTATTAATTTGATAGAACAATGGGTATCGTTTTCGACTAACTTGAGGCCGTCAATTACGGCTATGGGATTATTTTTAAAATCCAAAATGGCGGATACCTATTAATTTCGTATTTTACTCATGGGTATCGTTTTCGACTAACTTGAGGGTGCCAATTGCGAATATGGGGCTATTTTTCAAATCCAAAATGGCGAATATTTATTGATTTCTGATTTTACTCATGGGTATCGTTTACGACTAACTTGAGGGCGTCAATTACGAATATGGGGTTATTTTTCAAATCCAAGATGGCGGATACTTATTTATTTTATATTTTACTCATGGGTATCGTTTGCAACTAACTTGAGGGTGCCAATTATGAATATGGGTTTTTTATCAAATCCAAGATGGCCGATGTTTTTTTTTTTAAGTTTACTAATGAGTATCGTCTGACCAAAATAGGGGAAATTTTAAAGTTTGTAGGCGGGATTCATACTTCTAGGATGAATGTAGATCCTGCGAGCTGCTTGAACATTACACTGCATGCGGCATGCGAAAAACGTTTTTAAAATTTCCAGATGCAAATTTTGTATTGTAGCTTGTAGAAGACCTGATTTAGTTGGAAGAACTTGCAAAAGCCTAAAAAAGTCATACATTTGAAGTTTGCATTTTGAAAAAGGAAAAGTACGAGAAGAAATTATCGAAGAAAACATTAACAACATTGATCATCAGCCTATATTAGTCCACGGCTGGACATAGGCCTCCCCTAATGAGCCCCATAGCGCCCTGTCTTCAGCTTGCGGCATCCAGCATCTGCCTGCAGTCTATCGCAGATCGTCATCCCACCTGACCGGAGGGCGTCCTTCGCTACGTTTGCCGAGTCGTGGTCTCCACTCAAGAACACGCTTACCCCAGTGGTTGTCGATTCTTCGCGAGATATGACCGGCCCACTGCCAGTTCGGCTTGCTAATTCTTTGACAACATTAATAACATATTATTATGCACCTACATTACATAAGTACCTAGCTACATAAAACATTCCCGTTCTTTTTCTAAAAGCTATTTTTGCTATTATTAATTAATTTTAATATATATTTATTAATAATTAATTTAATAGGTCATACATAACGTTGATGATGATGTTAATCTCAAATAAATAATTAAGTGAATAGATATTGTATACTTGTGACAACCCTGGCCCTAATACGCTGTCGTGTGATTTGTCGGGATTTACCGCAAGATCAAAGGCGTCAGCCTACTGTATGTTTTACTTATACTGTGCTTATATATACTAAAAACTTAAGTAAAAATCAATAGACGACGATAATCAGGAAAGTATATGACTATAGGGAATGTTACTTAGCTAGAAACAAAAAGATAAAAACACAAAAAGTTAAATTAAATTAGAAAAAGGTGATCAAATAATACAATCTATCTAAGTACATAGGTAATATGCTAATTAGAAAATATAATCATTGGTTTAATCTTACTTCAGTCGCTGTTCAGAAAGAATTTATCATAAAGAATCCGCTTTAATTTACTCACTGATGTATTAAAGATATCAATATCAACATTTTCTTTTGTTAAAGAGTTAAAAGAATTACTTGCTCTTATAATAAATGCGTTCTGCCTGTAGTTCGTATTAACGCGCGGTACGTACAACGTATTCGGGTTTCTCAAAGCTCTGCTCGTGCGCAATCCCACTAGCTCTAGTAACTCAGGACAGTCCACTTTGCCATTCGCTATGTTGAAAAGGAATGCTAGGTCGGAAATGTTCCTTCTTTCATAGAGGGGTAAAAAGTGAAATTTACGACATCTCGTTATGTAGTCGGGAAGATAGATTTTGGCACGATATTGTAGATATCGTAAAAATCTTTTTTGAATACCTTCTAACCGTGAGCTATAGACATCGTAGCACGGGTTCCATACTTGACAGGCGTATTCCATAAGACTGCGCACGAACGAACAATACAATATTTTAATTATCTTTATGTCCGAAAATTCAGCTGACATACGAAGAACGAAACCAAGCGCTCTGGATGCTCTCTTTATGATGTCTTCAATATGAGTATCAAAAAGTAATTTGCTATCAAAGGAGACACCTAAGTCTCGGATGGTATCTACTCGTGAAAGAGGCGTGTCGAGTAGAGTATAGTCAAATTTGATAGTGTTGAATTTACGAGTAAAAGAGCAAACAAAGCACTTGGCGACATTAATACCTAGTTTATTTTGAGTACAGTAGTCTTGAAATCTTGTCAGGTCGTCTTGCAAATGAAAGGAAAACCATGAAATCTTAAATTATAAATTGAATGGGTCAAGTTAAGCACTTTAACTTAAAGATCCATGTGTTTACTTGTGTCAGTAATTAATAATTATCATTGACGTCATTTATCCATTAAAATGACGAATTGATATTTAGATAAGACGATTGAAATTTGCACGTGTTTGTATCTAATGCAGACTCTTCTATCTTAAAATACTGGATCTCTTAAGAAATGAGTTAAATGGTTTCCCCGAGGCGGAGCGAAACCAAATAATTCTACAGCAAGATGGTGCTCCAGCCCATAAGAGCAGAATCACTACTGCCTACGTTAATAACCATTTTAATACCTGGATTGGTACCAACGGCACAATCAGATGGCCTGCGAGATCACCAGATCGCACCCCTTTAGATTTTTTTTTGTGGGGATATGTAAAAAATCTAATTTACATGAAATCTTATGTGAATGTAAACTAGTTGAGAGTTGAAGTTCAGAATACGATTTATAATATTCACAACAACACGTTATTAAAAGTTACTAGAAATGAATACATAAGAAGAATAAATTTGTGTATCCAAGAAAATGGACTCCATTTTGAGCAACTAATTAGTAGTTAGTTGACTTTTATTGTAAATAATTAAAATAATTTAAGATTTCATGGTTTTCCTTTCATTTAATTTATTAAGTTTGTTAGAGAGATTTCATCCTAATAATTGACCCGACCGATCTATGCAATAAAAATACAGGGTGTAATTTTTACAGATTTTAGTCGGTTCGATTCCCGGGTGTGGCAAGCGAATTTTCGAAAATCATTGAATGCAGTTTTCTTTCTTTTCAAAATTAAAGGAATGTTTTCTTTTAGTATAATTTTCTATCTACAGTATTAAGAGTACTTTCCCTCCAGGTGGCATTACAAAATTCCACCCTGTATATGTAGTACTGATATAAACATGTAGTGGGGCATTGCATCTTGGGGACGCTTCCAACTGGTATTGATATGGATCAGGTGAGCTACCTGTAGATTGTTTGCAAAGGTGTGTAGTTAGCTTAATTTTTTCAATTGAAAATATTTGTTCTAATTTGTTTGTTTCTAGCGGCTCGTCCTGGCTTCGCAAGGGTGCACATATCATTTTTTAATATTTTGGGATAATCGTAGTGTAAATGTATCTTGGATTTTTGACACTTTGGGTTGCATTACTGAAGTTTTAGTAAAGATCCCTAATTTTTTCTAGTACAAATATAACCAGTGTTACTAAGGGATAATATAGCATTCTAATGGTGAAAGTAAATTTGAAATCGGTCCAGTAGTTTCTGAGATTTTTGTATACAAACATACAAAAATACAAATCTTACCTCTTTATACTATTAGCGTAAATAAAAGTTTATTCAATGTACATATGAAGGTACTCACCGAATCTTCGAGTAGTTCAAGGGTGAGCGAAGTGTTGACGGCTGGTAAACATCGCAGCAGTTTCACTGAGCTGCTCTCCGGGGAGCCAATAGCCAGTTCTGTCAATCAATACAAAATATGCGCCTAAGTTTTAAGAACTGGTGGCATATTAACAGGATGCCAACGGAGTCCTATTGCTAAGCCTAAAGGACTTCGCAAACACCTACATTCAGCACCGCCGGCACAACAAAAAGCATACAAATAATGGGCTTAGACTCGTCATTTTTAAATACATTTTACAGTGACATAATTGCATCGCGAAAGCTTCAAGCTGCTAGTGGTGCAGTCCAAATCTAGTCCAGGTCTGCGACGACATTAAGGCGTCTATCTTGTATCGTATTTTATTTAATAAAAAACATTTCAAATTAAACGTACCTACATAAACATCAAAAAGTTTCTGCAAAACTGTACAACAGTTTGTCGGCAGTAGCTCTCGTAGACACAATATAAATAAAATAAATAAAAAAGCCATTTATTCTACTACTAAATATCATAATATAATGTCAATTAACTTTAATTAATTCATAGGTATTTTAGGTAATTTTTGGCGTAGGCCTCCCCCATTTCTCCCCATTCTGTCTTTGGACACAATATACATACATTATAATCTTATCAATCTATCTGCACGTTCATCTTTGTAAACGAAATATAAAGCGAGTCCATTTCACAAAAAAATGTGTGTGCTTGCCCTTTCTCCTCCATGGAGATCATATTTTATCACAATATTTTATGTCGTTGGAATTTTATCAAAATTCTGCGTAGATGTGCTACGCAGATTTTTTTGCTACGGTGCTATGCTGGACCGGCGTAGCATTCAAAGACTTCAACGCGCACCCACTCATAAACAACAAACTACCACACAATCACATTTATACTATCATTTAGCTATCTGTAGATAGACTACTGTCTATCCCGGAACCAAGGCTTATAGTAAAAGTCAACATACCATCACACCCATTCTTGTCAACATCCTCCACCACTTGAAGACTGAATCCGAGGAGTTTGAGCCCCCCGTCACCACGCAGCTCCTGCGTCAGCTTCAGGTCAGACAGCCTGGCCAGCTTGAATCCATCCTCTCTGAAGAACACCTGCTTCAGCTCATATCCTGACAGCGCGTACACTACACCAGAGTCTTCGTATGGTGCGCTGACGAATATTTCTGGAATTTCGTCAAACGTTAAACGATTTTCTGAATAAGTCTAATAAATGATGCAGTGCAGGACATTTCCACAAATTGGCAAATTACTCGACATCATTATACAAGAAAAGTTTAAGATTCAATATGAGTTTAGAGTTTTATAACATCGCTTGCTTTATCACCACAAAATTATAAGGTTTTCACTGACATAACAACTCGAAAAGAGATCAACTCCGCCAAAACTTGGTGATGACACTGATGACTTGACCAGATGTGATAAGCCGTTCGTGTTTCATTTTAGAAAACTCTATACTACAATGTGCTTTACGTACATCGAATTCCATCGCATGTCCTCATTTTTTTACCGAATTCATCAAAAGAGGAGGTTTTATGGCTGTAGGTCTACTCGTATATGATTTTATTTAATTTATGTTTGTCCATTACTCGGTCAATTGTCGTCCGATTTTGATGATTATTTTGCCATTGTATAGATAATAATCCCACATTTTATTCCCGAGGGATTCCAACGAATCCCGAGAAACATAAAAACAGTATAAATTTAAACGAATTTGAAGCCGGTTTTTAGTTTGTCAAACAATCAAATCTTTTGTTTTTGATGAGGCGATGATTTAGTCATTTCTTTAATCGCACTAATCAAACTAATATTATAAATCTGAAAATTTGGATGGATAGATGCATGGATGGATAGATGTTTGTTACCTCTTCACGCCAAAACTACTAAACGGATCGGGCTAAAATTTGGACACAGGTAATTCTAATCCTGAAATCAAACATAGGATACTTTTTATCCCATAGTATCAGTTCCCACGGGATAAAAATCTTTAAAAGTTTCCATAGAAATGACGCGTGCGAGACCGATAAACTACTTATTAATGAGAACTAACTAGGCGAAATCACCAATTACATTAATTAATTAATGATGACGAGTTGCCACGACCACCTTTAAATGCTCACCATGTAAGCTGTCACCGTCAATATCGCTCGTCGCGATGGCCGATCCAAATCTACCATTCACTTTATCTGCTAGCACGGTTCGCGTCCTCTTTTTGTCGTTACGTGAAAGCTGCAGAAAGAATATCATTTATTAATTATCATTATTAATAACTACATAAGTTTTTTTGTAAGTATAAGCGATTTAGGTTATGGATTTTATCAGCCATGTAAAGTTTTTATTCATTTTCTCTACGCCGCAGCCGACTGTACATCGCGAAGAAAGCGAGATCGTCGTGAAGGGAATTCAAACGCGGTCGCCTTTACAAGAATCAAAACTACGGGAATCGACTTAGAGGGAATCGTGGGATTCACTTCTGTACTCGTCTGTACTTTATGTAATGTATGTAGATGTTCAGAGTCAAATATCTCTTAAGGCGAATAGTAGGGTGGATAGTGGCGCCACTACTTATTTAATTTTATAATTACGTTATACAAAGGAATTATCAAAAAATCGTAGACGACTATCATAAGGTTTTTTTAAATGTATCTTTAATAGTTGTACTTATTCCATCCATGCGTTTATTTTCTATGTCTGAGTGAAATAATATTTCATACGTTCCCTAACAGCTAGATAAATATCGGACCTTTCGTTAGTCCCGATAATTTTCGAGTCCACAAATCATGTTTTACAAAGAAAGATGTCTTTGAAATATTCAATTCTTTCATCCAATAGACATAAGTAAAATTCTGTAGATATTCAATTCAAATTCAAATCATTTATTTCGGTTGTTCACCATATATCAGATATGAGTCTGTCCTCCCACCTATCTCAACAAATGGCCTGTGTTGTGTTACAAGTACCCGCAAAGACACGCTATTTTCCACAAAACTATATCTAGGTATATTTCTGTGCTGTGTCCAATCTTTTTCAATATGCCTTACTAATGAACAACAAAGATGGAAAGATCTACCTAGACCGAAGTGCGACCGAGACAATAATACGCATGCGGAACACGAACACCGGTGGCGCGGCGGTTCGACTATGAGTGAGATTAATTAGATCTAATTTAAGCGTCCACTTTCAAGAAGCTACTAGCTAATCAATCTTCCGTATTTTACTTACAGACAGATTAAACTAGTTTAAAAGATTTTTGACGTGACAACGTCTTATAATTCGATAGAGCCGGCTGCACGCACGAAAAAACATGACGTCATGCGGCGTTACCTCGCTCTGAGGCGTTCCATGTAAGGCTTGAAGTGCAAGCGAGAGCGCTCGACACCCGTCTCTCTCCTACTTGAGTGAGCGATGCGTCTGCGTGGACAGCTGCTATACTATAGTACATTTACATGTTTTGATCGAGTATCAAATGCTACCATTCCATCAGTATTTTCTTAAGACGTTGTCACGTTCAACTATCGTCAGTAAACCGACTTTACAGACAACCAATTTTTTTTTACCAAACATACCAAGTCTCCTCCAACATAGATATGCAAAGCCCCCAGCTCCCGCCTCCCGTCCTCCGTCTGCGCCGGCGCACCCACGAGCAGCTCCGATAGTCCATCGCAGTTCACATCCGCCGCCGCCAGTGCATATCCGAACATAGAGCTCAGCGCATAAGTCTCTATGGTGGCCAGGTTGGAGCCGCTTTCTTCCATCATATCAAGATAATAGCCGCGACCGTAGTCACCATGCTTCTTTTGTAAGAAAAATATCTGTGAACGTGTTTTTTATTAAGAAGAGCGAGTACAGGTTAATATCAAAATAATTGTTCCTTTGATTCAAAATATGTTATGACAAAGTTTTCAATTCTAAACTATTTTAGGATTACTTTTCATAGAAGTTGGTTTACTTATTATAACGTAGGGATTTAATTTGTTATGCAAAATTTCAAACTTTATTCTAAAATCACAGCTAAAGCAATAAATTCTGAAACTATTCCCATTCTTACGTACCTACTCCTTTGGTATAATAAAATAACTAAAACTGAGCTGAAAAGCCTACACTGCATGATTAATGCCTCGATGAATAAAACCGAAAAAACCACCCACTAGCCTGTAAACAGCGACAAGTACTGCTTCGGTCCGAAGAAAGAAAAGGAATTGTCGAAGTTGCGACATTGAGATCATATTTCCAGTCGAAATCTGATTCATCTTTAATTCATTTATCGGTGGCTAACGTAGATAAAAAAACTACATGGCCACAAAAAACAACCCAACGAAAACATAGTTGACAAACAGACTTTCACCGCGGAATGGACCCGTAAGTCTCTGCATGGAAGGCACCACCACGACTTGCGCCAACCGACCGTCGACAACCTCAACCTCACCACTGCAGGACCCCCTGATAAACGCCTATTGGTTTTTATATCACGGGGGGTAATGCCTATAATCCCCACGCTGAGCATGCAAGTTGGGGATCGCAGTTGGGAATCTCTTAGTCGCCTCCTACGACACCCGCGGGAAGAGTTGGGGCGGTGAATTCTAAGCCTGCACTAGACAGCACCGTCGACAACCAGGCGTCGAAGGAATGGCTCAGTTGAGGTGAACTCTTTCCTGAGACTGAGGGGTTCATGTTCGCGATACAGGACCAAGTGATTACTATTTTACTATTTTCATGGAATATTGTATTTAAAACTTTTTAAACTTTCGCGATTTGTTAACATAGTTAATGATTATATCGGGTATTTATACCGCGTTACAGCGACTGTCGCCCCGTGACCACGATCGCTGTAACGCGGTAGAAACGTAGGGGAAATAAAACAAAAGGTACGCGATAAATACCCGATATAATCATTAACTATAATTGTATTTAACTCTATATTTTTTTGCCTTCGTAAACTTTTCTCGTAATCGAACTGTGCACGCTATTACTAAACATACAGAATACGGCCCCAGAGCGATTACTAGCTTTGGTTTGAAGCGGTATAGTGCTGAGACTTTTTGGGGCTATGTAACGTAACCATAATGATTATTTCTGTTCTTTGTCGTTACTTTATTATTATTCTTCATAAATCTGTTTCTTTGTTGTAATTTACTATAATGTGGTGTGTTCTAGCTTCAAATAATATTATTTTCTTTCTTCATTCCAGATCATTTGTATGTAAATATGGAAACTTTACTCACCGTTCCATTCGTATCATTTTTTTTTACACTCACAGCATACAGTTTTTCTGACTCATCGAAGAAGTTTCCTACCGCTAGGCCGTAACCTGTGAATGAAAATTATTACAATACAATACAAAATACTTTATTGTACACCAACAAAAATACAAAACACGAGACCTTACATAAGATACAAGTACAATGGGCGGCCTTATCGCTTAGAAGCGATCTCTTCCAGGCAACCTTTGGATGGAAAGAATTATGTTATTATTATTAATGTGAGATCTACATTGCGCAATACCTAAGAAAAGTAAATTTAAACCGAAGACCGTCGCAGCACATATTTTCCAATTCTGGGTTTACCTACATCTTCTAAATTCGTTTTTTTGGTTTATTGTTCTTTTTCCAAATATTTAAGTAATTTAAAAAGTTCCGAATTTTTCGTATTCGTCAATTTCCAAACAATAGATAAGACAAATTCTTAATTTTCCTAGTTACAGTTCGATACATAAGGATAAACAAACCCTGGGTATGCTAAAACTAGTAGTTCTACGAACAGTAGACCTCGTGAACACTAACTTTTTTCAATAATTAATTTACTTATTACACAAGTGATATTTGGGTAGGTATGCGTTAGCGCCATCTAGTACAAAGTGTTACAAAGATGTTCTAATAGGTGGCGCTGTACTGATAATATTCTCTTGCATTAAACTGCATCTTGTGGAGCTATTCTGGTCGTCATGCCAAAAATCCTGATCAGATCTTTACCAAATTTTTATGAGAAGAATTATAACCTATCAATTAAAAATATTATCATCGAAATCAAATCTCTTAAAGCCGAGATATTCTAAAGACCTCTTTTTGCCTTTTTTTAAAGGAAGTACACCTTTGATCAAAAAACCCCGACGACAAAAAAATTCTATAAAATCGTTGAATCTGTACACCAAGTATCGTACCGATCGGTTGTAAAATACGACCTGTAGAGGAGTACGGACATACTGACAGAAAAGCTATTTTGGCCAGACTTGAAACGAAGACTTTCGTTCACTTTCGTTCACGACGTCAATTACTGAATTCTATTTGTAATCAAAATAATAACTTGAACCTACGTAACTTTTAAAGGCGTTTTCTGCCTGTAGTAAACCTTTTAATATCCGTTATTTATATTGCAGTAGATAATAGAACTTAGCTCGAACGTTAGCCATGTTGCTAAGCGTTCACCATGACGTGAAGAATACAAATGAAATGTGTTTTTGGAATCGGACCAAATCGGGCAATACTCGTTACAAAATAATTAATCAAAAAATATCAACAAAGATTTGTTCTTGCTTTAATCCTAAAGCCGAGATCTAACTAGTGTTACGGGGCGTAATGTAGAGATAAACCATTCTAAGGCGCAACGCACACAGAAGGCGGCGAGGCGAGGGTAAGGCGCAGACACGCCGCTCCTCGCCCCCCGCCACGCCGCCTTACCGGTATCCCATCTGCGGGCGACGTGGCGGGGGCGAGGAGCGGCGTGTCTGCGCCTTACCCTCGCGCCTCGCCTCGCCGCCTTCTGTGTGCGTTGCGCCTAAAAATGCACGCCGAGTGTAGGTACTTAAGACGTTTTGTGGAGGAGGCGTGCATTCGTTACGGATGTAAGTGGGTTAGCTACGAACTTTATTTGTGTTGGAAGAACACCAACGTTTCATCCCTTACATCTGTAGTGAATTCGTGAAACTACGATAGTTTTTATAGTAAAAGGGGCGTGCATTTTCAGAATGGTTTATCTCTACCATTCGCAGCGAACATGATAAGTGTGTTACGTACGGCATGTTCCAAAATTCGTCTCGTTGCACGTTGCGAGCGCTTGCTTTCGTACTAACTGCACGTAACGCTCGCTGTGTAACACGTTACATTACGACCCGTCGCTGGTCAAGCATGCGCACATAATAACTACACAATGTGTATTTTCGAACCTTGATCAAACGAGATTTTTGATCAAGGTTCGAAAACATGTTTTAAAGAAACATTGACTTTTTCTGCTAATTTCTAAAAAAAAATTTACTTGGCTTCTATTCGATATTTAATGTTTTTTTAATTTTTTTTACCAAGGTAGACTATGCAGGTAGGCTTCCAATTTTTTTTTTTAATCGCTGTGGTTTTTGATATACCTACATAATTTTTTTTCTGATTTTTATCGATAAATATATACATATCACGTATCCGCACATCTCGTTTGATCAAGGTTCGAAAATACTCAAAATATGTAGTACAACGTAATGCGTAAAGGCTTGACCAAACCAACGCGTTCAGCTCGCGTCCGCGGTGGCGTGCGCGGTGGCGGTCAGTTGTTGTGTACGAACTTGTATTGTAGCGACGTGTTCACATCGATGCGTCCTCTGATTGGTCGCGGCGTCCGGTGCAGCGTCTGCACGCGGCGGTGGCGATCAGATCGGGCTTGTTACGTTAGGACGCTGCACGCAGCTATTTATTTGTTCGAAGAACTATGTTGTTTAGTTTTAGTAGTAGTCAATGACGTGACTCCAGCCTGGTGAACGCAAGAACAAACGCGACGGTGTATACAACTTTTGCACGCGCAGTATTGCCACCGTGCACGCCGCCGCGGACGCGAATTGAACGCGTTGGTTTGGCCAAGCCTTAAGATGTAAAAAGACAGTAATTTAGTAAATGGCTTAATTACCCAAGTTAAAAAAACTGGAGAAGTCAGCAAAATGGTCATTTGATTCGTCTTCGAGAAGCGACTTAGATGGAGTATCCAGCGGGTGCTCGGCGTTTGTATACAGGATGTCCGTCTTAAACCCGGACTTGGCTGCTATAAGGAAAGTATCGTCGACTAAGGTGTTCCACCCCACAGCACCCCCTTTTATATGATCTGCAAGGAAGATGATTCTTGGGTTAGCTCGAGCAGGAAGGTAGACGTTTATTCCAGTCAAAATAGAGTTTTTTGAAGACCTTTCCAGGGCCGCCATCACTGTGTGGTAAGGCACGGTTAAAACGTTAGGATGCGGGTTCACAGGCCGGCATCGGACAATCGCTGAAACGCTTTTTTATGGCATAAACGTTACTCAAATATAGAGTAACGTTTATGCCATAGAAAAGCGTTGCTCAAGTATAGATAGATGACTGAGAAAGCTTTCATAATACGGACCTTAGTGACAGTCGCATTACCTACTGCATATCTCGGATTACTGCCGCTGTGGGTAGCGAAAGCCGCTTAGACCTGAAGAGGACCAAACCGGCCAGTAGTTACTCACATGTTGATGGAAATGATATTTCAAATGGAAATTTTTGATTGTTGTAGACGCTTTGATGTTTGTCTTCAAGTCTTGCAGCACTGTCAATCCACTCTGCAGCAGCGGTGTAGTTGTTTACGTAGCATCCACCAAACGTTTCCGAGACGGATTCGTAATCCCATACATCTTCGTTAAAAAGTATTATTGACTTAATCAACAATGGTGCACACGTCTGAAAATATTTTTAATGCATTAACATCATCATGACATACTTGGCAAAGTAAAAGTTCTTAACACTAAATATGATTTTTAAATTTCATCATATTTCAGCGTCACTGGTTTCTCTAAGGTAAAATAACCCTAACATACGTCGTTTTTTTTTCTAAATCGCCGCGCACAATTAAAGTTAGGTATTTGGATAAAGGACACTTAAACAAATAAAAAATATCGTGTATAGAATGTCCTAAAGCGTCAGGATTATGTTATATTCACGGGTGAAAATAACTGAACAACCTTCACGGGTGAAAATAACAAAATCCCTTTGGCAATACGCTCCGAAGGTAATTTGATTGCATTTAAATATAAATTAAACAAACTAATGGAGGAAAAAGCATATTATACGGTGGATGAGTTTCTTAATGATAAATTGTAATGCTATATTTTATTTTATTTTTATTTACTTTTGACATCAACTTATTATCATTGACATTCATTCAAATACATTAATGAAATTATAATTAATGGTATACTATTATGCTATTCATTGACTCTACCGATATTAAAAAAAAATACTGTTTTGGACTTGTTTAACTTTAGCTTATTCTTATTTCCTGATAATTTCTCATTTTGCATGTTAATGCTGTAAACCTGACCATGGTAGACTAGAGATACTATAGATTGACATAAGACCAATGTACACATTACCACCTAGTTACACAGCAATAAAATTCATTTATCATTTATCATTATCACTGTATTATATCTTCATATTATGTCTTCATAATATCAATTGATGTTAGAGCCACCCTCCACGCAAAAACCACAACAAAAATTATAAATTTGGATAGAACACACCAAATAAAATAAAATCTTTATCATAGAAAAAAAAGTTATTTCACCTGTGAATATATCAGAAACATGACGCTTTAGGCTTTCGGACATTATTTTATCAGACATTTTTTATTTGTTTTAGTGTCCTCTATCCAAATATAATGTTTATTGTGCGCGGCGGTTAGAAAAAAAAAATCAAAATGGTGACCGATGTTAAGGCCAAAATCTTCAAACCCCTAATAAGATAAAAGATATAATAGGATCCGTTTTATTTTTTTCATCCCCAAAAATATCCTCGTACTATTTATTCGAGGACGTTATTGCGTATTACGTTATATGCAAAATCGAGCGCTTTGCGCTTCACCTTATCAGCATATTATAAATTCCGACGCCGCGTAGGCTGCGTATGCTCCGATTTCGATGCAGGGACGCACTACTTAAAAATGGCGACACTTTGGGGCGGTTATGTACTTACAAAAAAGTAATCTGAAGTAGCTGCTATTGAAGAACCAAAAAAATAAGTTGCGTCTGGATTTTTTAATTCTGAAATAAAATTAAACATGGTTAACTCATTTTTAACCCCCAACGCAAAAAGAGAGGAGTGTTATAAGTTTAACGTGTCTGTCTGTGTATCTGACTGTGTGTTGTAAAAATAGCTAAACTAAGTTGAGCTTATATTGATCGCGTTTAATTGCAACGGTAAAATAGGCCGAAATACTCCAAAAAAGAAACTTGAGATGTGTCAAGGGACACCCGGATGGAACGAAGTTCATAAGAGAGAGAGAGAGAGAGAGAGAGAGAGAGAGAGAGACAGAGAAACAGGCGCACGCCGCACGACTTACAATAGCTTACTATAGCAAAAAGTGTCGTTACAACTTTTCGTATGAAATTTTTCCGTCTAGCCCCCTTTCACAACGCGCGATAAGGAACTTCGTTTCAATAATGTTTCGTCTACTTACTTCGTGCCGCTGCCGTTTTGTTTTCTATTTGTAATGACGTCATGTCGATCACGGAACAGTTTATGGAGGACAGATCAGACAAAGGACAGCTGTACACTTTCCCTACGAAATCCTCCTTCGGTGCACCCACCACTGAAAAGTGAAGAATCAAACATAAATGCGAAAGTTCAGATGAATAGATGGATGAAAGTTATCAGTCTAAAATTTTCCTTCAGGTCTTTCTAAATCTGTAATAATTTTATAGGGCTAGGTACTTAATATCCACATAAACTTATGCAAAGCCGCTGGCAGAAGCTAGTAAAGCACTCTAACATTAAAAATGCGAAAGTTTGAATGAATGTCTGTTTGTTGATTCTTCACGCTAAACCCAAGTACCTACTGAAAGGATTTGGCTGAAATTTTGCATAGAATTAGGTCTAGACCTAGAGGATTTATTAAGAGGGCGCCATTTTGTGAAAAGGATAGGCATTGGATTTCTCGTTCCTATATAAGCGGGACTAAGCATACTTGAAAAAGAGCAATCGTCGACATGCAGCGCCTTAGGAAGCGTGCATTATCTAGAACCCAAAAACAATAAAATTATACAATAGACAATCGCTCTCCTGCCCAATGTGGACAGTTATTATAAAACTTTTAAATCCATCATGGTTATTAACACTAAATCATGGTAAATATCCCGTATCAATAATGGTAAATATCCCGTTGTTAATGACTTTAGTGGACAGTTATTTATTTATTCAATAACAAGATCCACAGCTCTTAGACAAAAACTTAATGAAACTTATACTATCTAACCTACAGCCAATAAAGGATTTACATTTTATTAATTTGTCACAAGTTGACCATCACTGAATCTAAAATATAGCTTCAAAGCAAAGTTAAACTAAATATACATAAGTCTTTGACGTAAATAAATTTTCTAAAATGTCAAAAATACTAAGCTTAAACGTTCACATGCAGTGTTCTAACGCAGTGTTAGCAGTGTTATGGATTGTTCGAGTTTCAATATTACGTGCAAAACATACCCAATCTAGCTGGTGACCCTGTACGTTTCTGGTATGCTATAGAAAAACCGAAATCAGAGGGCGCCAGGTCTCCCGAAGGTTTTATGGTGACTCCAGAGGATTCGTGGAAGAACTGCCCTGATACAGAGCCTAGCACTCCACATAGAAGAATCGTCTTTATTTCTGGAAGTTATATTAAAGATAATTACAGTCAAATAATAGAAACCAATCAGAAGTTTTTACAATTGAGCTAACTGCAGACTGTTGCAAACAATCCACAGGTAGCTCAACCCATCTCAATACCAGTCATAAGCGTCCCCAAGACGCTGGCTGCAATGCGTTATAGCGGGTATGGCAATACTGATGCGCAGTGCCAGATACTACCAGCTCTCGGGTCACGCGTCGCTCCGGCAGACGTTCAGATATTGTTTTTTAAACTCGGAGAGCTATGGTACCCCGCGGACCTTTTTTTACAGCAACAGGTTATCAAGAATTTAAAAGTAACAGCAGACTAGCGTGCTTACTGATCCTTTGATCAGTTGAGTTTACTAGTCAGCAACATTATAAAAAAAAAACCCACGGACCTAGAGTCTCGACTCCAAGGGGAGTGATACATCCCTACAAATATAATCGTGCGCTTGAATAAAAACGCGCGTTTGTATACGGATACGTACGTATCAGACCAGCAGGGGTATTTTAATTCATTCGATTCGTTTCCGAATCGAATCCGACGGATTCGAATTCGATTCCGACGGATCTATAAAACGCTATTTTGATTTCGCCTCGGGTTGATAATCGAAATAAGGAGCTCTTCCTCATTGACATGGCCATTAGTCAACAGCAGGGGTATTTTAATTCATTCGATTCGTTTCCGAATCGAATCCGACGGATTCAAATTCGATTCCGACGGATCTATAAAACGCTATTTTGATTTCGCCTCGGGTTGATAATCGAAATAAGGAGCTCTTCCTCATTGACATGGCCATTAGTCAACAGCAGGGGTATTTTAATTCATTCGATTCGTTTCCGAATCGAATCCGACGGATTCAAATTCGATTCCGACGGATCTATAAAACGCTATTTTGATTTCGCCTCGGGTTGATGATCGAAATAAGGAGTTCTTCCTCATGGACATGGCCATGGTCAACACATTCACTTCGGATTTTCGATTAATAAAGAAAAATAAATAATGCTCGACCAATCACACAGAATCATCTAGCCCCAAGTTAATCAGAGCTTGTGTTATGGGTACCAGATAACAGTTATACTTAATACAATACACTACATAGATAGATATTTTTTTATTATATAACATAAAACATCCAGAACGCCCTGGACAAATGTCTGCAGATCGTACAACATTTGTCCCGAGGCGGGAATCGAACCCGACCTTCACCCACTGCGCTACAGAAGCCTTCGATATAAAGTCAAAGTTATGTCAAAAGAAGATAGTCTAAGATGATAGTACAAGATCCGAATTAGGAACGAATCACTTGTGATGTGTTTCAGTGACAGTCATAACTTGGCAAAATAATGTGAAAGCTATACAAAATATTGACTGAATTTCTAAAACCCGTTTTTAAATTAAGTGTAAGTATGTACGTTTATTATTAATGTTTTACGTATAATAATAATGATTTTAAATTACGAACTTACTGTTCATTATCATGTTAATATTCCTCGACAGACATCACACACGCACTACGACTAGATACACAACCACATCAACTTTGAACCCACGAGGAAAAGTTCAACTGTTAATGACTGTACCAGCTAATTAATGATGAATGATTAATTATTTTGACGTTATATTTTCCTTGATATTAATAAAACTGGCTGTAGCTGTAAGCAGTATCACGTGATCTTCGTTGAAAGGGAATTATTTAAATTAAAAAAAATATTTCTAAATTATACTCCTAAAATTATTTCTAATTATACATAATAGAACAATATAAACGCATAATCGCTTGCAATATGAAAGAGACTGCTAACGTAGGTATTTCAAGTCACCAATAAATCCAAGGTCTTCTGGAATTTATTTCAAGTGAACTACGGTATCTCGATGCACTGAATCTCGACAAACGTTAACTCGATGCACGGAATCTCGACAACTACAAAGATAAAAAAAAACAGACAGACATGACTGAAAAAATAATTTTAAAAATTGTCGGAGTCAAATAAATAATTAATTAAATGGCAAAGTATGCTGCTGTTTATGGGAATTGTCAAACTATGTATACTAAAAATAATGTACAAAATTACAATCATAATAAACACAGAAAATGGTAATGATATAATGCCAGAAATAAAATAATTTAAATTAAATTCACATGTAAAAAAAAGCTGCTGTATAAGGGTATTGCTTTAAAGTCGATTGAGCGCAGTTCGACAAAGTTTCTACCATCTTTGACTAGGTTGGCGCAGCACGGTGGTCATAATGAATCTATAAACGTATACGTAGGTATATCCTAGCATCAGAGAAAAACTTTTGTGCCAACGGAACATAGTATTTAATATTTTTTCACTTCTCTTGCTCAAAAAGTGTGTCAATAGCGTAGTTAGCGGGAGTAAGATTCAAGTTTAAGCCCGAGGGCTAAAAATTATTTTTTCTTTTAAATTTTTATCTAAAATCGCCAGCCAGTAGGTACTAGACATTCGTTCTCTTACATAAAGACTAGACTTTTTGGTGTTCCATCAACTAATTGTATGTACATTGAATTTGAATTTATTTCGCGCAATCTTGTTAATTGTTCGATATAGGGTGCTTGATCTTAGGTTGGATGTTTTTAAGAAAGGTTATTCTTCCTCGAAGGTAGAATGCGTACTTTGTGTTGCGCGTAACAAAGACATTCAAAAACGTTAGTATCAGCGCGAAATCTCTATTTTTAATACAAATTGAATTAAAAGTGAACGTAACACAGGTATTTAAATTAATTGAGAATGTCATCAAGGGAAAATTAGGACAATAATATGCAAATAGAACAGAAGGGCAAGGAAATAATTAAACATAATTTGTTGCGGTCGAAATCACGTGAAATTATATGACACACTTATGACACATTCGTGAACAAGAGAAGTGGAAAATTATATTAATTTCCTGGGGGTAAGTTTTGATTATTATATTTTCTCGCAATCGCAAAGTAAAAAGTAGTGTTTTACTCTGGCCAATACCACCCATTATTACTCGATCTAGTCACACTCTCTCGCTGCGCCCCGAGCCCTGCGAGGGAGGGTGACAAGATCGAGTAGTATAACAACCTTGTATCGTATATAATGGATGGTTTAGTCCCTAGTAGAACAATCTACTATTAAACTTACGCGATCAGAACACATTGCACCTTCGCTAAATTAGTGTTACAAGAAGAAGTCATATTTTTAGTTAATTTAACAGAAATGCTTGAAATATAATGGTCTCTATCCTCAAAAATCGATAGAACTGTGTCCGAGTTGTAACGGTGACATTTTAGTGTCTCCGTGTTCTCGACCAGTGTAACATTTCGTGTTGTGAAAGATGGAAGTACATTTTCTTAAACGTTTTTCTTTTTGTTTTGTTACAATAAAAAGTAGTGCTATTGCTATTAAGTTACAAAACCAACTAGTACGGTTTAGTTAAAAATTTTGCGCGCAATTTAAGTCGAGCTTTTCTATTGTAAAGTGAAGGCGCATACCTACGAGTTGCCAGCACGAGCTGTCTTGGAATTCTTAGGTTGACCCTATATTTTGGCTAAAATGTCTGGACATTTAAGCGGTGGCGTTTGGCTTTGACCCGGATCTCTATGACTGTCATTTATTAACCACTCATATTTGAGAACGGAGAACAGAGAAATATATAATCGTCGCCGGATCGTCGAATTAGCCTGTTTGTAGAATCGCTGGGCCGGTTATAAAACCAAAGCTGATGAATTGCGCCATTTTTCTATCGGCCTAACCATTCTATATACAGGCCGATTCTAAGATCCGGTGGCGACGTATCTACTAGTTTGAGAAATCAATTAATATCCCAAAAAGTTTTGACTTCGACGGGACTTGAACCCGAATCCTGCCCTCAGTACGGGAATGTGCTAATTATCTACATCACGAGGTTAAGTGACGTAGAAGTCAAAAATCTCTGGGACTTCCTATGGACTCTAGCGCCGTTAGAATATTATGTTGTTAGAAATTACATGTAAAGCATCACACTCAGGGTGTGAGGCTTTACATTCAATATATATTAATTACTCTAGTCGTATAAACTAAAACAATGTGCAACTAATATTAAGAAAAATTCCGACACAATGTAATAATTGTTTGAGAATAAATAAATGAAATGAAAATTACGCACTATAAAACAAATACTTGTTTGAGATTGATGAAAATTGAGAATCGTTTATAAATACGAACGTCGGATTTTATTTTAGCTATGACTTTTGGATCAACAGGTAAATGATGTGATATCGGTAATTCCAGTTGAAACAGTTATGCACATATTTCCTTAAGAGGAAATATGTGCATAACAAAACTCTAATTAAAATTATGCTCGATCGGCTTGTCCGAGGAGACTTCAAAAACGTACGTTTTGTACATCCATTTGTTCGGACGCTGATCATGTCTTTAATTAACTCATCAATATCAGATCTGTCAACGTAAATAAAATTTGGAGAGAAAAACAACTAATAAATTTGACAAGAGGTTTCATGATTGATTTTAGTTAATCAGTATCTGGAAAGTAGCCCAGGTTACTTCTTTTCCTAAAAAATCGAATCCTGTTTCTTTCTCTGATTTCCGTCCTATATCTATTCTTCCCTTCCTGTCGAAAGTTCTAGAACGCCTTGTTCATCAACAGCTTAGCACATTCCGTTCACATTCCGTCCAGGTCACAGCACCGTGTCTGCACCGTTAGTCAAAATAACTGACGACATACGCTCTGGCATGGATGACGGGAAAGTAACTATCCTTTGCTAGATTTCAGCAATGCTTTTAAGGGCGCTTTTACATCTTGGCGCAACTTTTTTTTTATTTAACGCACCGAGCGGGCGGCGAGCTACTCAAGCGTAACTTTTTATTGTCTCGCGATTGAACTGACAGGTCTGCCCAAGGAACATTATACTATAAGGGAGGGTCTGCCCTCGATAAGCGCTCGCGCGGTACTGAGGGTAAATTGCCGGCATTCGCCGGCGCATTGAAATATATACTACTTTAAAATAAATCGTAAAAAAAAATAGTACTGATTTAAAAAAATAAATTAATAAATTTGTAGTTACTTCACAAAAAATTGGTTAAACGTAACCACGTCTTAAGAAAATACTGATGGAATGGTAGCATTTGATACTCGATCTAAACATGAAAATGTACTATAGTATAGCAGCTGTCCACGCAGACGCATCGCTCACTCAAGTAGGAGACAGACGGATGTCGAGCGCTCTCGCTTGCACTTCAAGCCTTACATGGAACGCATCAGAGCGACGTAACGCCGCATGACGTCATGTTTTTTCGTGCGTGCAGCCGGCTCTATCGAATTATAAGACGTTGTCACGTCAAAAAAAATTTTTTGAATCTCGCCATGGACCAAAACTTACAGGATACTACTTCTACTACTTCCCATTGACCTAGAATCATGATAATTTGGCAAGACACAAGGTCTTACGGAATCCTTAGTGCGCGAGTTCGACTCCCACTTGACGTTTAATTTTTTTGATTTTATTGTGTTCGATTACCGGATAAAACAAGTAATTTGACAAAATTCAGTGAATGCAATTCGTCTTATTTTTAAAAATTAAAGAATGATTCATTTGAGTATAATTAACTAAGTTTATCGAATATTTCGGGCAGTACTTGCCCTCCAGGTAACGTTAGTTTGTTTCACCTTGTACAAATGTCCATAAGCAATATAAATAAAGTTTAAAAAGGAAAAAATACGTTCGTTTTATTTATTTATATTGACGTGACAACGTCTTATAATTCGATAGAGCCGGCTGCACGCACGAAAAAACATGACGTCATGCGGCGTTACCTCGCTATGACGTCATGCGGCGTTACCTCGCTCTGAGGCGTTCCATGTAAGGCTTGAAGTGCAAGCAAGAGCGCTCGACATCGGTCTCTCTCCTACTTGAGTGAGCGATGCGTCTGCGTGGACAGCTGCTATACTATAGTACATTTACATGTTTTGATCGAGTATCAAATGCTACCATTCCATCAGTATTTTCTTAAGACGTTGTCACGTTCAACTATCGTCAGTAAACCGACTTTACAGACAACCAATTTTTTTTTTAAATAAAGGAACGATTCATTTGAGTATAATTAACTAAGTTTATCGAATATTTCGGGCAGTACTTGCCCTCCAGGTAACGTTAGTTTGTTTCACCTTGTACAAATGTCCCTAAGCAATATAAATAAAGTTTAAAACGGAAAAAATATGTTCATTTTATTTATTTATAGTCTCGGGTTATAATAACCATTGTACCTACCTAATGTGAACCGACAAATAGTAATATTTTTCCTGGACTCTCGAAGTATTTACAGAGTTTTCCTTCCTTTAAGAGCTTGAATACTTAAATTTTGATGTTGAAGCTATTCAGTACTTGATTCTACCGGTGACCGTCCGTAATGTATTGTGAGTAATTAGAATACTAAATAGTTTATCAATCCGAATTTTAAATTAACTCATATATAACAAGGATTTAATGTTTTTTATTCATTTAAATTTCATGTTTTTTGCGTTGTTGTACCTATCTTTAACTTTTAATTCATTTAATTTTTCAAAACTTATAGGGACTATGAGGTAATATACCTACTAATATGATTAAAGCGCAAGTACTTAATTCTGTCTGTACCTTTTTCACGCCTTATCGGCTAAACGGATTTTGATTAAATTTATCAGGGAGATAAACGATATCCCGGGGAGAGTAGATAGGCTACTTGCTTGAAAAATTCGTGCAAAGCCGCGGGCAGAAGCTAGTAGCCTTTTACAATTTGACCATACCTTAGCTAACTATTTGTTGCCCTCACAGCTTATTATCAAGTGAAGTAAAGTGTTTGAGTTAGCTTTATTGATCGCCCTAACTGCATTTTTTTTTTCAGTGTCCTGGTTTTTAGTTCTAGCTATATCTGTTAGCCCAGGCCTTGCAGTCTACTATAATAATATATTAAAACGGAAGACATACAAAGTCCCTGGCCTGAAAGATGACGCTCTTTTCGGGTTCAGCGTATCTTCGATGGCGACAGGCATTAAGTAAGTGCATGTGTACGTGTACCTTTATAGGTATGCCTAATTTTTTTTTATATAATGTATAGAGGGCTTTTGAGATGAGAGTGGATGGCTAAATCCGAAACTATGAGAGTTAGAGAAAAGTCGTTACAATGAGTCATGGGCACAATATTTGAGAGAAAACACTGCGTACTTATAGATTTTATTTTTATTTTGGGGACTTTTTTATTTAAGTTTACAAAATGCATAACGTATGGATGTTTTATCAAGGATAAACCTTATTAAAATACAGGCTTAGTATCTAGCGGCCAGAACACAGTTGTAAATATTGATGCTTGGTTGGATTGAGTATTCGAACTAAAATTGTAAAAATATGCCGTTTTCTTTCATTTTCAATGATGCATATCTTTGTAAAGATTGATCCTTATCAGCAACCGAATCTGTTATTGCGAAAATACAGGGTGTCACATAAAGAAAACGTTCAATTTCCTGTAAAAGTAAATTTTTGATTTTCTTATAAATCGAGGTCCTTCATTATTCCTCCCAAAGACTCCTTCAGAGACTTCTCTCTAACTGTCATGTTTTCGGATGAGGCCATACGCTTCCATGTCAAGAAGACACCTATGATCACTTTATACCTTTAGTAGGATTATTTTAGAAACCTTATAAGTACGCTATAATCTAAAACTAACCAATATAATTTTATTGCGGTATCGCTCGGTAGTTTGTCTAAAATAATTTGAATAACACCAGTATTCATCAGTTATCATTGTAGAAATCAAAAATAATAAGTTTTGATCTCATGGACCCGCTCCGCTCTAACTGCACTAGATGATGGAACCCTTTTTTTAAAAGAATAGAAAATTAAATAAATTACCCTTTTTTGGGATAAAACCTATTTTTTTACTTCTACTAGATTAGACTAAACTTAAAGAAAATGTAAACTTTAGCTAAAATGTAAACTTTTGCTACCTCTAGATTGCAAGAGTCTGCAGTTAGCCCAATTGTGCCAACTATAAATACTATTTCTAACTTGTTTCTATTCTTTGATTGAATTTTTTAATAGTATGACTTTTATTCAAATAAAGATCAATTTTTTTTACAAAATTTACAGGTCAAAATTAATAGTCGGAGCGCCCAAACAGGATGACATTGGTGGAGTGTACGCTTGCGATCCAACCACACAAGATTGCTTGCCTGTAAGCAAAAACGGCATCCATAGATGTGAGTTTAGAAATATGTACCATTCAAGATGGCCATGCATACACTTAGGTACATTAGCTCGCATGTTACGTTAAATTTAACTAACGAACAACGATCTGAGTGGTTATACAGGCTGCCACGGAAATGATGTTCTAAACCGAAATGGAGTGATTCTGGACATCATCGTCAACGTTTGTTTTAGGATTTTTCGAATTATGAACATTTCTTTACTTTTTTAAAAAAAATTATAGTCGTTTCTCTTCATTTCTGTTATCGTGTTCTCTTACGTGTATTCTTAGATTTATATTATTGTTTTGAAATTTCGGAGGAGTAACGTAATTTTTTAATAATAATTTTATGACAAAACACTGGTGAATAAGCAAGCAAAACACATTAGTGAAATATTTTGTAATGTTAAATAATGCAAGAGTGCGTGTAAAAGAACAGGATTTTTTTTTATGTTACTCACACTTGACCTTGTTTTGCTCGACTACGTTTCATTACTGCAACGTATTCACTGATTGTAACTTTGTATCAGAATTGCTGTAATCGAGAAAAAAGGGTCAAGTGTGAGTAATATGGCAATAGACTTTGACTTAGACGTTGGCGTTGAAATTTCCGTCGTCGATGTATTTTAGTAGTACCTAGAAAGTTGTATGTATTTTAGTACCACACTAGAAACCAAAATCGTTAATGCCCAGTCTCCCCGGATGGCCCATTCAATGGGAATGGGAGATTTAGCGTAATCGCACAGCGGAATTGGAGCGTACACAGCGGACTCTGCTTCGGTATTTAGTAAATGTAAACCGGTGCCAGGCATATTGTAAATACTATTTACAATATGCCTGGCATCGGTATTGATAGATTTTGATTGTTAGGTGTACTACGTTTTTTTGAATCTATTTTTGTGTCCTACAGTTGTTGAAGATGGCCGTTATAGCAACCAGAGCTATTGGTTTGGAGCTACAGTGTCGGGTACAGAAGATTTTTTTGTGGTAAGATATTATATCGATTTTGTTGTCGTAATGATGGACAGACGAACTAATGGTGCACTTAGATGATTGAGACTTTTAGTTGGTAAAAAATAAACTGGTAACAGTTACTCACGTGACGAGACGACGATGAGGGCTTTTGTAGCGAGATAGTTATGGCATCCTAAAAAAGAATATATTTCGTAGTAATCTTAAAATATATGTGAAATTTTTAATTAGCCATTAGTTCATAATTAGCCATTTCTGTCATTATTTTTATTTTTCGTTTATTATGGCACAAACAGTATACAATTTACCACATCCATCCACAACCATCTTTAGCTTGTCGTACACAAGCACCACTGCAGCACACAAAAATGTGCATGCAAATATGGGCTTTAACTCGTTACATTTAGATAAATTTAATATTGACGGTATCAGATGACAGACAGCTCGCAGACTACTCGCCTGATGCCGGCGCCTCACATGGGCTATGTTGGCTCCAAGTTATACTGTTGGATCCAACACACCAATGTGAGGATCGATCTTGGAACATTATTGGATAAAAGCGGAACATTGCGTCCAATAGCCAATGTCAACCCGACTTGTGTCGGTTTTTTGTACAAGTTCAAAGGCGAGGGGAGTGAAGTGTGTAGGCGGGGGGGCAGCTTGGGTCCAACGTCAGTTCTCGATCCACACATTGGTTGCATCAGTACGCGCTCTACGACATGACTTGCTAGCAATAAATTTGATGAATAAATGATACCTGCTCGAACGTCCAGCCTTCCAATGCTCTTGGCATGAGTGTTTGCCCAAATATATTGGAGCCCATATGAGGCCGCAATCTTGGTTGCAATTATTGGCCATTCTATTCGTAGCCAGCGTTGGAACCAAGTCATAAGCCCATGTGAGGCGCCACCATGAAGCTTGTGGAAGCCATTTTGACACTGTAAAATGTATCTAAAGATAACGCACGTTTGATAAATGCACATATTTGTGTAATGTGATATTTGTGTTATTTTTACCCTTCATCATCATCATCATCATCATGATGATGATGATAATACACGCTGCTGCTTACAATTATGTTTTAAACTTAAATCCAAAAGTTTATGTTTATCATTATTACGTACTTATGTTTTTGTATTTCCCTTTTTTAGTTTAAGTGGTGTGTGGCTATGAATAAATTCTTATATTCTATGTGGTAGCGGGTTATTAGAGTACCTATTGGATATGATTATAGTATTGGATTATTAAGTGCAGAGCTTTTATCTCATGAACCGCAATGGGTAGACAGTTGAAAATTTCAGAGACTGTGGATTTTTGTTGATGCTCTAACATTTGCTGTAGGTGTAGGTACCTATCGTTCGAACCGAAATAGATAGATCATTGAATTTTTTTGATATTGAGTAGGTACGTATTACTATAGATATTATAATAACAACAAATAATTAAAATAAAATAATGCTCAAAATCGAAGAGGGTAAAAAAATATTATCTTTTCTGAATAGGTACTAGTTAGCTTAGTGTGTTTGTTGCATTAGCTGATTGGTGACTCTGATCATTGAACTAGGTGTCATATTATTTGATTTGATTAGCTACGGAACCCTTCTTGGGCGAGACCGATTGACACTTGGCCCGTATTATTAACAATAAACAAGATAATAAGATCTACTTAATATCAAGTTAAGGGTCCGGCGGAGGATGAATTTCCCATACAAACGTAGTACCAAAATGATTT
The DNA here is from genome assembly GCA_963564075.1 of Eupithecia subfuscata. Taxonomy (NCBI): domain Eukaryota; kingdom Metazoa; phylum Arthropoda; class Insecta; order Lepidoptera; family Geometridae; genus Eupithecia; species Eupithecia subfuscata. Next base: position 14,857,507 of record OY751100.1, on the reverse strand, counting down.
GTAATTTAAGAATATTTTCACCATGGTTTGCTATTATTTGTATTAGAATAGTATTTGTTTAGGTTCCTGTCACAAGATTTTTTCAAAATACTTAAGTATCTAGAAAAATACTAAGAACACATTCATTCTTTGATGTAAAAATGCGATTCGGTTTAATTTCATTTCAGATTTTGAAAAACAATTGTGTCAGGAACCTAGATAAATACTCCGGGGTCCGGCGGAGGATGACTTTCCCATATAAACGTAATACCAAAATGATTTGTAATTTGAGCATATTTTCACCATGATCTGCTTTTATTTGTATTAAAATAGTATTTATCTAGGTTCCTGTGTAAATTGTAAACAGATCTTTGTTACAGGCGTGTGCACCACGATTCGTCGCTAAGAGAATCAGTGAGTAAAGTAATGTATAAGTATTATAAGGATTTTTAATAATATGGCCGCTTCTTATTAACTCTAGTTGAATTTCAAAGTTTTTGTTTTATTAGCATCCTTCATTATGAAAGTAAGCGGGTTAACTTCGAACCCCTTTGTTGAAAGAACACCTACGTTTCATCCCCTATCGAGGAACTTTAACAGAATAATTTAACATTGGTGAGAACACCGACGTTGAAAAATCGCCCACTGATGAATATGCCTGTATATACTAATAAACTTAAATATATTGTTATTTTCTATTTATTCAGTTGATGACTCTACGCAAGTGGGTATATTTGGACGATGTTATTCATACGACGATTCAAAAGCAACACCCACACTATTGAATTCTGTGCCACAACACTTGCTAGAAACGACAAAGCCATTTGGTAAGTCCGTAAAAATAGAGTGCTTCCTTATCAGCACACTTACTTCCAACACTGAAGCTGCCATTCCCAAACAGGGACACCATAATAAGTAAATGATGCTGGACTATACACAGCATCATCTAGCCCAAAGCTAAGAAGATCTTGTTATGGTACTAGATGACTGGTATAAGTATATCGTTGACATTGGCCTTTTTACAGCCACAACCTGTTTAAGAAATTTTAGATTTTTATTTTTATTATTTTAATCTTAATTTGAAATTATTTTACTATTTATTGAATTATGCTATTTATTGATTCCACTGTTTCTGTATGACGTAGCCTCTTTACAGCTAAATATTTCATCAATTTTGTAGGCTGGGTATTTTTTTCAATACTAAAGATTTGTTTATGAAAACTTTTTTTCGTTTTCGTTACCTTCTCATACATTTAGAAGCTTGCAGCGCCCCTACTGGATAGAGATGCTACTTTTCGTATAATGACAACGAACCAATAGTTGCTTAGGAACTCGATTATTTCGAAGTGCAAGTGCTTGCATAAGTAAAGAATAAATAAATAAATAATGCTAGACAATTCACACAGACGAAACAATTTGAGTAAATTTTGTATTTAAATTAATACAGAAGAACAAAACATAAGCAACAACAAAATAAAAAAATCTAAAAACCCCCCGACAGATTTTCATAAAACATGGCTAAGAACACTCGGGATAAAATTATCTATGACACAAAAAAAACTAAACGAAAATCGGTTCATCCGTTTGGGAGCAACGATACCACAAACAGATACACAGACAGACACGTTAACCTTATAACACCCCTCTCTTTTTACGTCGGGGGTTAAAAAGAGACTGCTTAATCATGATTCATGATGACCCTAGCAGACACATTTCAATTAGTTTGACCACCTAATAAATAATTTCTTACGTCATGTAGTATAACGTTGGAAAGGGAAATAGATGCAATTTTTTTATGAATATAATATTTTTTTTAGAATTTGTTAATTAATTAAGAAGTTGTTGCGATTTATAACTTTAACGCCGATTTTGTACTTTGAATGCTTATAATTTTTTTTTAAAGGGAAATGTACAAGTAATCATTTATTTAGAATAAATATACATTGAAGAATATAGCATAGCTACTTGGTGGCATTACGACCACGAATAAAAATGATGTAATTTAAAGGTGAGATTTTGGGTGATTTTAAAATTAACTTAAAAAAAACCTATCTTAGCACCCGTGATACTTAGGACATTGATTCTACCGGTAGCCTATGACCCCTTAACTTTCCCCAAAAAATATTTATGTCCCAATGCCCAACGCCCTGCAAACTTACAGATTTTAATATTTTGTTTATTTTTTTAGAGACCACAATGGAAACTTTTGGATGGACCTTATATATCGACGACTTTGATGACTCTGTATATATTGGAGGGCCAGGCATGGGATCAGGTAACGTTGATGCAACGATCTACGAATAAACTCATGTATTATTCCCTATCTTCAAAAAACTGCTTCATCAGCATCCTTTTGAAAAGTTAGACAACCTTATTATGTTTATATAAGTTTATTATTAATGTTTGTAGGTATTATGGTATGTAGTGTAAGTATTTGTTTCCTTTTCTCTAAGTATCTACATATTTGTTCAGTGCCATCGTCTATTTGTTTTTTTAATTTCCAGTCTATCCCAGGGTAGCCTTTAAGAGATCGCTCTCAGCGATACTTCCTTTTTTACCTTTATACTTTTAACCATACTTCCTTATTAGCAATATAGAGAAAATGCTTAGAGCATTTTCTCTATATTGCTTCCTTTATGTGTGTGATATAATAAAGTGTTTTCTATCTATCTATCAGCACATATATATACGTCCGCTGTCATCAAACTTCCTTCGTTTAGGGGACTCATGTTCAGTAACTGAGCATACATCCCGAAAACGAAGGAAATTTTGCCTTAAGGAAGGAATAGTTATAATAGAAGTACTCTTATTTCCGCATTTGGACTCGTAGTTGGTCCATTATGCGTTTCTGTAGCTAGCATAGCCAGCCTAATTTCGTCCAGAAGCGCAGAATCTTCCTGGGATCTTCACAGGCTTCGCGGAGTGACCTCGGAATGTTGAGGATTTCTGTTCGTTGTGCTGTTACTCCCTCGCATTCCAGGACTACGTTTTATTAAATAAGGAAGCTTTGCCATAATCAGCATCGTCATGCTTGGCAGGCGTACTTAGTGATTGTATTGGAGGTGTTCAATAATACACAGAAGCAGCTGGCCTTCTTTTGGACTTGCCTACGGGGCGAGTCGAATGGGTCAATTCTGACGCCGGCGCCGTTGTAATAATACACTAAGCTTAACAGTCAGAGGATAGGTTAATCTTCTGGCCTTATGTTGTTGATACCAAATCATATCATATAATGTTGAATTAGGTACATATCTGATCAGTTCTTTTTCGTTTAAGGTCGTCTAATGAGGATCAAATCAAGCAAAGTGGATGCAAGTGGCTACGGTTACGGAAATTATTCTAAATTCAACGCTTCATTCAATTTTGGTAAGTAGGTACTTAATTATTGGTATAGAGGAGAGAACCAAAGTCAGCCTCTTGAAATAAAAAAATTGTTTATTTAGCTCGACATTATAACCTAGGTACCTACACAAATCTTAAATGAGGAAAAGTACGCTATAAGAACTTAAGTATGTATTTTGTTTGTATTTTATACCTAAACATATAGATGATACTGTCATCCGAAATGTAGATCTCGACGAGCACTGTAAATTACCTTCAGAAACTAATGGTCTGGGATGGACAGTTCCCGAGATTTCATGATTTGAAGTTTGACCGCTATTATCCAAAATTTAGATCTCGACGAGTACTATAATTTACCTTTCAAATTTGGCAGCATTTGTTGCCCTTGTAAAGTAACGACGAGATTTGGACGACTTGTCTCCTTCACTTTTGGTTAAGGGTACAATATAACTCGTCCGAATCGAAAACCAAGAGACTTTAGATTCGAACGAGATGTACCCCTACACAAAAGTGAAGTGGACAACTCGTCCGAATCTCTCTCGTCCGCGGAAGAGTTTTAGATTCGGACAAGATGTACCCTAACTCATACTCTCGACTTGGACACCCACAAATATCTTCCATGCGAACGAAGGCCGCCCGTTGACTTAATGATTTTTTTTAAGGTTACAGTGTAACAACCGGGGAGTTTAAAACAATAGGAAAGAACCGTGTGGTAAGAACGCAAGTTGCAGTGGGCTCAACGTATGGAGGCGATGGACGTGGAAAGGTAAGATATTTCATGATTTAACAGGACTCAGACAACACTGTATCAGAAATGGCGAATAGCACTGGAAGACGTCGCATTGTGTGGTGGCTGACGTTTCCAGAATTCAGCAAATCTTTGTGCTGCACGTATGGATGATTACGTGTTTCTGAGAGGTAAATTTAGTTGACAATAAGTTTTATTTTGTTATATTTCTTTGTATCTTTGTATACAGTTTTTTTACTGGCGATATGTTACTATTGCTAAGCGATAAAGCCCTCATATAAATAAAACACCTTAGTGTGACACACGGAGCAGCTCGCTTAGCTCGCCACGAACTTAAGTCAGAACCCAATATTGAAAACAGCCATTAATCTATAAGTATCTGCGGGAAAGGCTTGTTGGTGACGCGGCAGTACCTACAAGAAAAAAAATCAATTAATTTTGAGTTTTGTTGTGCAAATTTCAAGTGGACTGACCAACAAACTTTCGCAGTGACTTACATCCATACTAATGTTATAAATTCCAAAGTAACTCTATCTGTCTGTTACGTTTTCACGCCTAGGTTACTTTATATCCCGGAAAAGCGCGTGCGAAGCTGCAAGCAGAAGCTAGTCATTCAAAAAAAAAACCAGTAAAAATACTACTCTGTAAGCTCATAGCAACCAATCTTGCAGGTTATTTTCCGACCATGGATCGACATTTCGATGAAGAGTACGAATGAGCTGGTGGGTCCCACCGTGGGATCCATGTACGGTGCTGCTCTCTGCACGGCATCCTTCAACGAAAATGGGAAAAGGAGCGCCTTGCTGGTCGGAGCGCCCGCATTCGCAGATTACGATGGTTACAACACCGGAGCCGTGTACGTGTATACTGTCGCGAAGAGAGATGGATTCCTGGTTTGTACTATTTATTTATCTGAATTAGTTTAAGGGTAATGCCCATAATCCCCACGCTGGGCATGCGGGTTGGGGATCGCAGTTCGGTGGTAGAATTTTTCTGCATGCCCAGCGTGGGGATTATGGGCATTACCCCCATGGGCGTTTATCAGGGGGAGGCCTGCGTCCAGCAGTGGACCAATACAGGCTGTTGAGGTTGAGGAGGTTAAGGGTGTTAGTGACGCTCGAAAAAACTGGTTTTTACTATTTTCTATGTTTGATTCCAGGCTTAGCGCTACATCTATGCAACATTTCAGTCCAAACGGTTCAGTCGTTTTGGCGTTTTAAAAGTTGTGAAATGAAAAACTGATCATTTGTTGCAGCCAAATCCTATAACAATGTTTCCCGGAGATGGTCCCAATTCATTCTTCGGTAGCGCAATCCTCAATGTTGGAGACCTGAACGGGGATCAAAAAGACGGTAAACTTTTAGAAATCATAAAATTACCTATTATATAATATATATATATTACACACTAACCCAAGAACAAAACACTATTCTAAGATTCATAAGTTCTGAATCTATCATGAAATGGGCCTGTTAAGACCCACTTTATATACCCACTCGGCTTTCGGTGCCGCTCTGGGTAGCGAATATTAAAGTTATCGCTCGATATAAATTTATTAACAAAGAAAATTACAATATCAGAATAAAAAAATTACAACTAGTCAAACCAATATTAATTTCTTAAGAATCTAAGCCGTCACCAGAAGGCAGAGTGCCCAGAATGCTAGCAGCATTGCCACGTTGAATGACAATGCTAATTCGTTGACCGAATTATAAGCCAGAATTCCGATCACACCGATCTATGGACTTGCTATCATTATGATTATTCTTATTACCAACAATCTTATTACTCTCAACAATTTTTTTTTATGTTATGCAATGAGGAACATTTCAATTTCCGGTTATTTTCTAGGTTTCCATTTACTTACTATAATGCCGCCTAATGTACAATTAAAAATTGTTTATTTGTATAAAAATATGTTACTCTACATGCTAAACAATTGGTAGGACGTCCTTTTAAATATGTGTATAAAAGAATAATTAATAAAATTAAAAAAAAAAAACAAATCTATAATATAAAAATGAATCGCAAAATGTGTTGGTAAGCGCATAACTCAACAACGCCTGGACCGATTTCGCTAATTCTTTCTTTGTTGTGTTTGTTATTGTCAGGAGAAGGTTCTTATGAAAGAAAAAATTAAGAAAGTTGGAAACATAAATTTCCACGGGGGCGAAGCCGCGGGGCGCAGCTAGTACTTAATAAAACTAATACAATAAAACGTATTAAATTTAATTCTGAACTTATACATATACCTATCTTTTTCTTTCTTACATGTGCCAGGATCTCCTGCTCTTCCATTCAAAAACATGGATTTAACAAATGAACTTATTAAAAGATTAGATTTTTTTTAATTTAGTTTCTATAAATTAAAGTTTAATAAATTCAATGCAACAGAGATCGCCATAGCAGCCCCCTACTACGAAAACACCGGCTGTGTCTACCTCTTCTCCGGGGCCCATCTAGCGATTGAAGGGAAGAAGCCTGACCCTCTTCAGAAGATTCTCCCTTCACCCGGCATCAGGACTTTCGGGTACAGCTTGGGGTTGCTGAAAGATTATGATGACAATGGTTGTGATGGTAAGGACAAAACTGTTAAAGAAGACCGTATCTAAATCGGTTTTGGAGATAAATTTGGAACATAGATGTGCACGCACACACAAAAAAACTATCAGCAGCTTACCCTAAACGCATACAATATACCGCCTCCGTTCCATCGCGGATAAAAAGAAAGTTTCACTTGACTAATCTAACTTTTACCAGTTTTTTTTTATGTTGGGCAATTCACACAGCATTATCTAGCCCCAAGCTAAGCAGAGCTTGTGTTATGGGTACTAGATAACTGATATACTTAATACAATACACTACATAGATAGATTTTTTTATTATACATAGAAAACATCCAGAACACCCTGAACAAATATCTGTAGATCTTACAAACATTTGTCCCAAGGCGGGAATCGAACCCGCAACCTCCTGCGTCGCAGGCGGACCTTCGCCCGCTGCGCCACAGAGGTCGTCGCAATTAAGACTTAGCGTCTTTAGAAACGTGTTCGTAATGATGGGCAGAACCTGCAGTTCACACAGTGTCAGTGAATTACCAGTAACCCTGTATAGTGACTACTTTTCAGCCATCGGTAGTAGCTACTTTTGAATCTACGTAGTTAGGTCCTGTACTGTAACACTGATTAAATAATGTATCCTTTCTAGAACTGGCTATTGGCGCTCCAGAGAGCAACGAGGTTACGGTCCTGAATTGTATAGCGGTTATTACCGTTAAACTCCTAAAATTACCGAATGTCATAACAAAGGTAAGTTTATATTCAGTATTAGTTACTGTCCGCGGCTTCGCACTATTTTGTCCTGGTAAAAAAGGAATCTATGTCCCTAAGATGCCGTCCAACTCTCCCCAACTCCCAAATTTCATTAATACCGTTCATCGGTTTGGAGTGAAAAAGTAACAGACAGATATTTTTAATTTACTTTAATATGTCATGCGCGCATGGTTAGACATCTTTGTGACTCCAAACCGTGGTCGAAATTCAGTTAAGAGGACATCACATCGATGTCCTTTTAACTAAATTTCGGCCACGGTTTGGAGTGAAAAAGTAACAGACAGATATTTTTAATCACACTATCACATCACACTAATATTATAAATGCGAAAGTTTGAATGGATGGATGTATGGATGGATGTTTGTTACCTCTTCACGCCAAAACTACTGAACGGATCGACCTGAAATTTTGCATACAGGTAAGTCTAATCCTGGAATGAAACATAGGTGACTTTTTATCCCTTAGATCAGTTCCTATGCGATAAAAATAACCTCAAAACGTTTCCATAGAAACAATGCGTGCGGAGCCGCGGGCAGAAGCTAGTTTACTATAATATGTCTTGCCCCCATGGTTAGACGTCGTTGTGACGGGCCACCGTGGCCGAAATTCAGTTAAGAGGACATCATATCATCGGGGTAGTTTTAAGAGCTGATTCCTATATATGGAAATGTAATCCATCGTTTTGGCTATTTCAGTGGCCTACATTATAATAAATTAAAATATTACTACTTACCAAAGCTCCTGGTATGCGTGATCTTGGAGTCTACCACGACTCAAAACTACTCTTTGACGTTCACATCGACAACATAATTAGTAAGGCTTCGAGATCACTGGGATTTGTCATGCGAATCTCTAAGAGCTTTACCAACGTCAAAACTTTTAAACTTCTATATTGCACGTTTGTAAGGAGTCACCTAGAATACGCGTCTCAGATATGGAACCCGTGCTACCAGAAGTACATAGATCGTATTGAAAGTATTCAAAGGCGGTTCTTAAGATACATGTGTTTTAGAGTAAAGATTCCTTACAAATCTTTTACCTATGATGAACTCTGCAAGAGGTTCCATTTCTTGCCACTCAAAAACAGGCGGAATATAGCTGATTATCTTTATATTCTTAAGATTATCAACAATGATGTTGACTGTCCAGAACTTCTTAGCAAATTAGACTTCAATGTACCGCGTAAGCAGCTTAGACACAATCCCCTACTACATGTCCAACATGTTGGAACTAATTATAGACAAAATTCATTTGTAGTGCGAGCGAGTAGAACTGTCAATGATTTCAGCAAGATGTTGAACATTGACCCTTTCAATACCAGCATTCACAGGGCAAGGCGATGCATGACTCTTGACTTCTTTTGCACATGATGTAGTTATACACTTAATTTTTATTATTTGCTTTTTTCTTAATTTTATTTGTTATAATTTTATTGCTTCATTAAGTACGCAATTGTCGACGAAAAAATGTTTAGTGATCACACTTAGGTAGTTTATTATAATTCTATTAGTGAATGCCTATTATTAGCTTTCTGTGTCTATTTTAATTTCTATTGTAATTAGATAAGCTGATGGCAATCCGAATTAAATAAATAAATAAATAAATAAATAAATTAAATGTACGGGAAACCAGCGTAGATTGAATAGAAAGGCAGGTAAATAAGTTCAGTTGTGAATATGTTTGTGTTTTATGTTTTAGGGAAAAGGAGATGAAACCAAGTCCCTTAAAGTATGTTTAGACATACAGTTCCCGGTCAAGCCAAAGAAGGTTAATGCTGGTAAGGAAATAAGAACTTAGAATAATAATATTATTGTTTTGAAAACAACGGTGACGTAAATTTAAATCACCTGAGCTAATTCACCTTGGTGCATTAAATACACTTTTAAAGATACTTTTAACAATCTTAAGTCACCTTATTCACCTGGGTGCATTAAATTTACTTTTAAGTTAACTTTATTCACGACTTGGATCCATTAATTCGACACTACAAATAGTAATCCCACGGGCATACATTTTATATGGAATGACTTCGAGATCATTCTTTAGACAATAGCGAAAGAATTTCCAATATCGGTCTATTTGACGAGGAAATCGATGTACATTTACACTAAAAAAACATACACAGCCGAACATTGAACCTCCTCCTTTCTTCAAAGTCAGTTTAAATTACAATAAAAACGTATGTTTGACGAAAATGTAGCCGATCTACGTGAACTCGATGCTAGCAAAGACAGTTCAAAGCCGAGGCTAGAAGCCTTGTATCGGAAACCAAATTTGTCATTCATGGGATGATTTCTAAACTAATTAAAAATTGTTCTTAAAATATTTTTAGTCGGAAATTTGCAGAAAGTACTTTGTTACGCTTATTATTTTGATTCTTATGTTCTAGATATCGAGGTAGAGATGGCTATCCAGCACGACGGCGCCAGTCTTCGTGTCCCAGCAGATGGTCAGCTCAAATTCAAGATAGATCGGAAAAATGAGACTCTTTGTAAAAAAATCGAGCTATTTTTAAATGGGGTAAGGACTTTGAAAGAGCTTAGTTCAGTTGCAAATATAACAGTAAATACATATATATATTTTTGTAAATATTCGCGATTTGTTATGATGGTAATTACTTAGGTAACAAATACTTTCGTGTATTTACCGCGTATTTCCCACACAATCTACCTATAAGTATCTAATGTTTGTTTGAGAAATAAATGAAGTGTGTAACGTATGCAAATACCAAATAAGGTAGGTTACGCGATGAATTCCCGAAATAACCTTTAGCCGGGACAATGGTAGACGGTAATCAATGTTTGGTATTTCAGACTGGTAAATACAACAAGCCAATATCGTACAATATAAAGGCCACTCACGTGCGATCAAAAGACAAGGATTTTAGACCAGAAAATGTGAATCTGAGCGTTAAAAGCGTGCTCTCTGTAACAGACTTGATTTGGGCTCAGGAGTGTGGGAACGGTACGTGTTTGCCTCAATTGGCGATGACAGCAACATACTCCGAAGAGTAAGTACTTGTAAAAGCAAAGAAGAAGCCTTCTTGTTTGAAAAATACTTTTTTTTATTTTTTATTTCACACAACACAAAAGGCTTTGTCGCTGAGCGACCACATCGCCTAATTTAAACATAGATTTACAATATTTAACAAATAAAGCTTAAAGCTAATCTACACAGAAACTATTTATAACAAGGTTGTAAACTGTGCGGGCCTCCTTAGACAATGGATTGGATAGTACAGTGTTACACCTGCCAACATTATACAACTCAGCCACTCCAAAAATACGAAGTCGCTCGTTTGCGCCTCGTACACATTCCATTATAATATGATGAACATCATCAATAGTACCACAGATGTCACAATTTGGTGATGATACTTTTTTCATTAAAAATCCAAATTTGTTGGATGGAATGTGTCCGGAGCGCAGCCTGAGAGCAGTAACTACTTCCTTTCGATTAAAGTCTGCGTCATCAATCCAAGGAAAAGTCGAAATTTGAGGTTGTATAGTGCGAAACCAAATACCTTTCTCGACCGATCTTTTGTCAAAATACTCCTGCCATTGGTCTTTGCAGTTCATTTTAAAAAAGCTAACCATTTATTTTAAATTAATTTTTATTCAGAAAAAACGATAAAAAAAATGGCGCGGGTGTCAGATTTCAATTTTAAATTTACGATTTTTTTTTAAATTTCTTCTAAACTTGGTTAGTTTATGGTTTTAACGTCAGCTTGACACTGTCAGTCAACTTTTAAGACATTGACATGGCTGAAAAGTTGACTCTAAGTACATAAATTCGACGAAACAAAAAACAACAAAAAAAAATCGGTAAATCGGCCATAATATGGTCGCTTGCCACACAACGGTTTTATTTGAGAAGCCATATTATGGCCTCTTGCCACCTGAGAGGATAACACTATAACTAAAAGTCTTTAAATAAATAAATAAAAAAACATACATAGAGCCGAACATAGAAAGAAAAGAAAGACAATTATTTATTTAACACTACACTGCAAATAAAATAAAATAAAAGACTACTTAGTAACACGTCCAAAAAACACAGGTGAACATTAATACTAACAGAATACATATATTAACATAAGTACCTAAGCATTGGGTTGGTACAGTTGTTCTATCTCACGAAGTCCGTTTAGCCCTGGTTGTAGTAGTGACTTTGCGCTAAATTGTCATGCTGACGGTACTCGCTACCAAAATCTGACGTGAATACAATGAGCACTAGTGACCCGGACCGCGTTTCGGGCGAGACTGATTGCTTCAGAGCTTACGCACACTAAAACAATGTGTACATGCATTCACTATGCCATACATAGCCCAACGGACTTCGTGAAATAGAATATCTATAACACAGAACCTCCTCCTTATGTAGAGTCTGTCAAAATTGGTTTAATAGATTTTTCGTGTGTTTCCACAGAAGCCCATACCTTATAGGATCAAAGTCATCCATCGACACGCTAATATCCGTGGTGAATTCGGGGGATGTAGCTTACGATGCATGTATGCACATCAACGTATCAGGAGGAGAAATCTCGAAGCTTCCGAACAACTGCCATGCGCTGGCGTCGGATATCTTAGAATGTAGACCGCGGCAGCCGGTGTACAAGGGGCCAAACTGGGTAAATCTTTCTTTCATTCTTCTTCTTATATATCTTCAATAGGGCCAACATGAGATTACAGAAAAAGGTGAATGGATAATTTTTTGGGTTTTAAAGATCCGAGAAGATCAGAGAAGGATAGGACGTCTCAGCATGCACAATAAATAATTAAACAACCTAATCAAGTAAATACTGTTCAGATGTGATCATCACTCCAAAACTCTAGTTGGGGCGTTGTTTACCTTAGGGACTGTTAAGATATTAAGTCAGAGATGAATCACTCTAATATTACAAAATTGCGAAAGTTTGGATGGATATTTGTTACCACGCCTAAACTACTGAACGGATCAGGCAAAAATTTTGCATATAGGTAGTTCTAGGCCTCGAATAAAACAAAGCCACACATTTTAACAACATGTTATCCCTTAAATCAGTTCGTTCCGCCCGCGGCTTCGCACGCGTTGTTTCTATGGAAACGTTTTGAGGTTATTTCTATCCCATGTTAACTGATTTATGGGATAAAAAGTCGCCTATGTTTGATGCCAGGGTTAGACTTACCTGTATGCAAAATTTCAGCCTGATCCGTTCAGTAGTTTTGGCGTGAAGAGGTAACAAACATCCATCCATACATCCATCCATCCAAACTTTCGCATTTATAATATTAGTGTGATGCCTACCGAATCAACCCTTTGTTTCGTTTTACAGGATCAAGACATAAGCATCGATACAACCTCCCTTACCAATGAAAACAAGATGATTTCAGTAAATTTGACACTATTTTACGAATGTGGAAATGCTTCGAGAATTGTGTCAGACGATAAATATTTCATACTGAACGCTGATGCAGGTTCCATTTATATTCAAGGGTAACGTAATAATATTAATAAATATAACACAATAATATTAATAAATAAATATAAATAATCTATATATATACCGATATATATACAAAAATTAAACCCGTTTTCCTTGGTCACGGCATCACGCGTGAATGGCCGGACCGATTTCGCTAATTCCTTTTTTGTTGTGTTTGTTATTGTCAGGAGAAGGTTCCTATGAAAGAAAAAATTAATAAAGTTGGAAACATTAATTTCCACGGGGGCGAAGCCGCGGGACGCAGCTATTGATTTTATGAATATTAATATGAAAGGGGAAAGTAAAGGTTATAAAAAATTACCTTTTCGCTCTTTAGTTAGTACCTTTCGGTCGTGAAAATTCGTAACGCCTGAAAGCGAATATACAAAATAGAGAAGAATACCTTCGAAATATTACTTATCTTCCTTGAAGTGTAGATTTTCGTCGAAATAAAGCTTTGCTACCCGTGGCGCGTGTGGTATCGGCTTAGAATTTGCACCACCCCAATTCTTACCGCGGGTGTATAAGAGGCGACTAAGGCATATCCACCGGGAGCGGGCAGCAGCGCCCTCTGCAGAACAATTCTACCACCGAACTGCGATCCCCAACCCCTGTAATATCCCCAATAACTATTTAAGTTGCGCATAATCCCCTATTATGGGCAATTAAACTAGTTATTAGGTAATCTGTTCTATGAGTTATGTCGGCCTGCAACTAAATATATATCTTCTTTTCAGACGCACAGACGAAGGTGTCGACAACATGGTGAACTTGACAAGGGGAGATATAGCTGCACAAAAGCAATTCCAACATATTTATAAGGTATATTTGTTTCTAGATGTTTCTACAGACAATTACCTAACATTTGAATAAAAATTGCCTTAATGCTGCGAAAGCTAAAGGCGTTATAGGCCGTAATGTAGAAATTTCGTAGAAAGTTCGTAGAAATTCTATCTTAAGAAATTATCCCTACCTGTTTGTAGAAATTATCCTTGGTATTCCGGTTGCTTTGGATGTTTGATTGTGGAAGAATGATTGCGTAGCGGATTTAGTATAAGCATTGCAGCCGTGCGAAGCCGGGGCGGGTCGCTAGTACAAAATTAGAAACTTAAGGCACTACAGGAAGGGTACTGCTATAAGTGTGTGCTTACAGCCAAAAAGATAAATGATGAGTGTGAATTATCCAACTTTATTTATTACTAGACGATCGCCTCGCGGTTTTACCCGCGTAGTTCCCTTTCCCGTGGGAATTCCGGGATAAAATAGCCTATGTCACTCCCTGAAAAGTAAGCTTCCTAACGGTGAAAAAATTTTTCAAATCGGTCCAGTAGTTTCGGAGCCTATTCAATACAAATAAACAAACAAATCTTTCCTCGTTATAATATTAGTATAGATTTATTTTTGACGACCTCTGTGGCGAACTCGATAGACCGACGACACAATAGATAAATATATATCATCTATTGTGCCGACGACATAGTAGTGGTCGCAAGGAGTTTGTGACATAACAAATAAAACTTAGTTTTGATAATGTAATATGAATAAATACTTTCATAGATACGTGGAAGTCCTTAGGTCACATCTCTCTGGTGGTATGCTTTCGTCCCACCATACCCCCAAGGGTATGGCCAGGGGCAAGGTAATATCTTATAAAATTCTCGTGTCACAATGTTCGTTCCCGTACTCCTCCGAAACGGCTTGACCGATTCTCATGAAATTTTGTGAGCAAATAGAGTAGGTCTGAGAAGCCCTAAGTGATAATTTTAAATTTCCACGCGGGCGTAGCCGCGGGGCGCAGCTAGCTATCCTATAATATTACCGTGCCAGGGGTATGATGGGTCCGCAGTGAGTTGGTGGATGGAGGTCAGGACCGCTATTCGTGGCGTCGTCGTTAGGGGGTGATGATGACTTAATGCCTGATTCTATTTTTTTTATTCATGATTTTGTTCCACAGATCGTAAATAGAGGTCCGACGAACTGGGTGAATGTGCCTATAAATATATCCGTGCCGAAACTGGATATAGCCACAGCGGCTGTTTACGTAAGTTTTACCCAGCATTTATTTAAATACATGTATGTCCCCATACTTAACTAATAAGTATTTTTGACGTGACAACGTCTTATAATTCGATAGAGCCGGCTGCACGCAAAAACATGACGTCATGCGGCGTTACTTCGTCATGCGGCGTTACCTCGCTCTGAGTTGTCACGTTCAACTATCGTCAGTAAACCGACTTTACAGACAACCAATTTTTTTTGCTGTAGATTTTTGATAAAATTTGCACTACTTGTCGATTTTCTTTCCTATGCATAAAGGTGACACTTAAGGTTGCCTGGAAGAAATTTATTTTAGCAATAAGGCCGGTATCTAAAACCTTTCTTCACAAAAAAAATTACAATCAAATAATAGAAATAAATTAGAACTAGTATTTACAATTGAAACAACTGAGCTAACTGCAGACTGTTGCAAACAATCTACAGGTAGCTCAACTGATCCATATCAATACCAGTCGGAAGCGTCCCCAAGACGCTGGCTGCATTGCCCCGCTGTATGGCAATGCTGATGCGCTGTGCCTATCTTGAGTTTGGTCGGACTATAGGTACAGTTGCGGTCATAATTGGGTACATACCTTAAAGATCATACTCGCTTGAAGGTTACTACGATATAAAATAGTAACTTTCCATCAAATTCTAAATTTCAGCCCAACATTATAACAGTATGCTACACGGTATGGATAAGCGAAATATTATAGAATATTATGTATGAGTTAGGACAAATTGTTTTAATACTTATATAATTTTATTGGTGTTAAAATAAGTTATGTTATTTATTTTTGCTGTTCTATTTCCTAATTAAATAGATAATATTTATTAAGCACCAAAATCAGGGTTATAGTTAGGTGTAGGGTGAAGTGGTCAACAGTGGATCACTTTTTTTCCGAAAGTCATAACTCGGCTCTGGATAGAGCTAGGACATTGAAATTGAGAATAGGCATAGTGTAGTTCAACTTATTTGATAGTGTTTTATTATTTTTTTGACTTATGAAATAAGAGAAAAGTAATGTAGTTCGAAAATGAAGATGGAACTAGAGATTTCATGAAAACTGTATTTTTCTTTGCAAAAACAAAAAATCTCCTTACACACAAAAACCATGCGCCGTGTGTGCTGCCCGATTGGTTACAACTTGTTCGCGTCTCAAGCGCTGCCGATCGGTGAATGAGATAGGTATATATCTCTGTTCGTTCTCGTGTACTGTTTCTACGTCACTGTGTCTGCTATCGCCACTGTGTACCACTTCACCCTAAATGACTTTGTTGATTTGAACCTAGGGCCCAAATAATAATAAATTTGAAAAAGGTCGTAATCACCATGAATGGTCACATGGTGGACAATGTCTTTAGAATCTAGGTCACCACTTATGACCGCCACTGTACCTTTATTAGACTCAAATTGTCAATATTTGTTGCAGGTGGCTAACGAACAATGCAAACGTGCCGCTTCGTTCCCAAACGAAACCATCTACAACTGCAAAATGGTATCACTCCCCAAGGACTCGGATACGGATGTCCAAATCATATTTACAGTCGTGTCGGCTACACTCAGTCAGTATAATAAATTATTTTAACACTATCACAACACTGATTTATAATTTACTCAGCCAACGAAAGCATTATCTTCATGTCAGAGTACAGCTGCTGTTGACGACGATGGCACTGAAGGAATTATCTTCGATTAGACTTGTCGAAGACAGGGCGCTATGGCGCTCATTAGGGGAGGCCTATGTCCAGCAGTGGACTAATATAGGCTGATGATGATGATGATGAGACTTGTCGAACTGCTGTTGCAGGTGGGCTCATCTGACGTGACATTTCTTAAACTGCTTGTTGAAGTTACTCCAGGTCCAGCACTTCCCAGTCCATAGTCCATTGTTAGAATCTGCCGCAGTTTGGTTTAGGAACACGGTTTCTTTTTCGATATTTGAACGATCAACACATTCTTCCGAATTTTACCGCTTTTTGATTTTAAATAAAATACTGAGAAACGAAAAATAACAACTAACAGGCTAAAGGTTTCTTCGTCGCTTCTTTACTTTAGTCTACATACCGAAGCGACAGAAATAAAAAAATATCACTTTATTTCCGTGTCAGTGTTTAGTTTTATATTTTGACCTTTTCTAAGTGTACATTTATTGTATTAGGAAATAAAGAGTTTTTATTTTTGATTTTGATTTTGAGAAGTCATTGTTCAATTGGTAGGTTTTGTTTGAAGGCACGCAACACTAGATATCCGCGTCACGCGTTCCGAACATGGCATGGGTCGCCATGTACGGATTGACGTCGGAGGCGAGTGAAACCACTGAAATCTAGATGATGACTATCGTTTATTAAGATACGTTATTACTTTCATACCACAGATTAAAGGTACATAATACAAGATTACATACTTAGTTAGGTACTACATCTCACAACCATTTAACTTAAATTTAACTTAGTTGTTTAGAGGAGCCCGGCTCTCGCCTACTTACTTACTTATTTCATGTTTTAGTTGGTAAAACATCTTTGTTCACAAAGAAAATTATACTTACTAGTATTTACAATTGAAACAATTGAGCTAACTGCTGACTGTTGCATACAGTATACAGATAGCTCAACTGATCCATATCAACACCAGTCGGAAGCGTCCCCAAGACGCTGGCTGCATTGCCACGCTGTATGGCAATGCTGATACGCTGTGCCAGATATTCACCAGCTCTCGGGTCACGCGTCGCTTCGACCAGACTAGTTGCTAACCACTTTAGTTGGTTTGCTTCGAGTTGCATGTTTTTATCGCTACGATCCGAAGAAAGTCTCAAAGTTTTTGACTCCTACGTCACTTGATCTCGTGGCGCAAACGAATTCGGGGAAGGATGCGGGTTCAAGTCTCTCTTGAGTCGAATCTTTTTTGAGATATTGTTTGATTTCTAAGCAGTTTCCTCTTGCGAGTATAACGGGGTCCACTCCGCTCGCGGTGGAAAGCCAGTTTACTAGTTCTAACCACTCAGGTTTTTTTGTGCTTGTAAATACCCACCAGTTTCATTTTATTTTCTGATTTCAGATGCCAAAATCGGACGGGAGGACATAGTGGTGTACTCGAAAATAAATATGAATCTTAATGGAATCGAAAAACCCGCTGAGTAAGTCATTACAGGTCAACGCCAAATACGGTTGAATATTTTCAATTAAAAAAAAACATTGTAATTACTCAATTAACTACAAGCATATAAATGTAAATAATGCTAGACAATCCACACAGCATCATCTAGCCCCAAGCTAAGCTAAGCTACCTGATTAATATAACAGTGGGCACACAATGGGCCTGTTTATCTACTGGCTCGATGGTCTAGCGGTCAGCTTGTTCAACCGCTGATTAAAAGAACCTGGGTTCAAATCCCGGGTGGGGCAAATAATTGGGGTTTTTCTAGCAAGAAAAATTCACAATAGCAACCCGGTCAGGAAGTTGACGGTGTTACACCCCCGTGCACGTTAAGTCCGTTAAGCCGTTAGTCCTGCGCTTGACATCTCCCCGGTCGTGTCGGTCTGCAGTCCCATCGGATTATGAGAGGGAATAGAGAGTGCACCTGTGTTTGCGCACACTCTGTGCACTGTAATAATGTCCTGCGCATCTGGCTAGTCTCCGATGAGACTGGCCGCAGTGGTCGAAATTCGGCTAAGAGGACATTATTGCAATGGTTACAATGGTTTGAGGGAGGTATGGCCCAATAGTCGAACACTTGACGTAGGTACCTACTTATGGGTATGTGTGTACTTTCTTATGTAACTTCATTTACAGGGTCAAAAGCGAATTGAGGCTAGTGGAAGGCGTCATCCCAATTTGGATCATAATTGCTGCTTCTATTTTGGCCTTGCTTATTTTGGTCATAATATTCTTTATTCTAAGAGAGGTAAGACTACAGAACGATATAGATATAGCAGAATAAAATACAGGGTAAATTTTTATGACTGGGTAGTAGACTGGGGAGTTCCGTTGTAGCAAAATCTCAATCTCATGTAGATGATAAATGAGATTATCCATATTTTTAAGATAAGTTTTCATCCGTGTTGAGAAAACTCACAAGATTATGCAGACTGCAGAGATATCTTTTAATTTTATTGTATTGCGGGATATCTTCCTTTAGTTCGATTATTTTAATTATATGTATTTTCTTGATTTCTCTTGACTTGATAGCGGCGGCGGAAGAATAATTTTTTTGTAGTGAATGGTTTTTGAACGAACTGGTTTTGTTTTTTTTTTACGTGTGGATATTTTTTTGCCTTAATACCCACTCACAGATTTCCAAAAAAAATTACAGTCAGCAAGAAAATGGGTAGGCTATATTTTACACAAAAACTTTTTGATGCCAATCGATTTTGTTTTATACACTGATCAAAAATTATAACGGATCAACTATTGGATAGATAGTGTTTGTTTGTATTTATTTTTATTAACATCTGTAAAGGGAATTAATTTTTTTCATTGAACTGCCAGATAAGTCATCGCATTAGATAAACGCACTCACTGCATAATCCTGTAGAACTTACCACCTCAAGTTTTGGAAATTTAACATTCTTTGTTGTCAACAGTGCGGCTGCTTAAAAAGAAAGAACAAAGAAGAGTTGAAGAGAGTCAGAATGAGCGTCCGCAGACAAACAATGATGGTAAGCATCCCTGCCGACAAAAGCCGGAGTAATGGAGTTCTTAGGTAGAGACCTACAAACGTAGTGTAGGACGCTCGCCGACCAGCAGTGCAAGTACGCAAAAATTATCCATCCTTTAATTGACATTTGAAAGCCCTCTGAATGGCCTTGAAAGTCATTTCTATGGTCATATCTATACAATAGCAAATTACGAAGGCCATTCAAAGGGCTTTCAAATGGCAATATAGATGGGTGGTTTTGCGTAATCGCACAGCAGGTGGGATGATAACCTGTATATGACAGTCAGTCCTAGACAAGGGTCATCATCAGTGTATATTACTCTACTGACGGAAATAGGCCTCCCCGAAAGATGGCCATTATGAACAATTTGGACAAAAATCTCAGCATAATAATAATCGGAGCTTAAACTATGGATCACTAGTTTCTGTCATCACTAATTTCAGCCCGATCCGTTCAGTAGTTTTAGCGTGAAGAGGTAACAAACATCCATCCATCCATCTATCCATCCATCCAAACTTTCCCATTTATAATTTTAGTGTGAAGTGTGATTGTTACATATCTGAATCAATAAACAAAATAAAACTGTAGTCACAATGAAGAGAATCATCACTAAATTTTATTTGTCCATGATCACCACGTACAAATTCCTTTGCAGAGGAAAACAATGATGGGTCGCCCCCCAAGCGCAGACCAGGAGACCCTCGTCAGAGAGGCCGAAGCAAGTCACGACAGTGCCAAGAAGAAGAAGGATCGAAGGGTCATCATCAATGACTTCTAGGACACAAAACGACACAAAGATAAAGATAAAGAAATATCTCATCAAAAATACAAGCTATCGTTTTAGAAGTTATAGAAAATTCCGCGATTAAAACTAGGATTCTTGCAGAGATAACTTCTATTGTATTATTAGAACTTAAGAAGGCGCATTGTACGCCATTTTGTGAAAAGGATATAGGCATAGGATTTGAGTTCATAGGAGCGGGACGGAGCATGTGTTTTTTGAACAGCGTAAGCGCAAAAACGATGTTTTTGCTTATTTACAAGAAAACTACACCACTTATGAAGAAACTGTATCAATGAACCAAAGAATTAGTAATAACCTACGTATCAAAACAAAAATATTTTATAAAGACCACAGGGTACCTGAGATCTCGTGTTTTCAATTTTATTCTGACATTTTATTTAAACACTATAATTTTAAATTTAATTTTATCTTAGTTTTGTGTGTTAAAAATAAATTATATT
Source organism: Eupithecia subfuscata (assembly GCA_963564075.1). Taxonomy (NCBI): domain Eukaryota; kingdom Metazoa; phylum Arthropoda; class Insecta; order Lepidoptera; family Geometridae; genus Eupithecia; species Eupithecia subfuscata. Next base: position 14,836,700 of record OY751100.1, on the reverse strand, counting down.
TAGTTAGTGTAATTGGCAATCGCCGTTCTAATTAATAAATAAATAAATTACTTCACAATAATTAAGAAAAAAATTTAGAATTTTATGTAATTCTAGTTTTGTACCACGGGGATCCCGTGAGTACTGAGATCCAGGCCTAGTTTGACAAGCACGACGAGAGAAGTCATGGCCGCTTACCAGTCAGTCGAAACAAAATCGCAAATAAAGTAACATCTTGTGAAACCTCTCAACCGCAACCTCAACAGTCTGTGATGGTCCACCGCTGGACGCAGGCCTCCCCCTGATGAGCGCCTTGTTGGCTTTTATCTCATGGGGTAGTGCCCATAATCCCCACTCTGGGCATGCGGGTTGGGGATCGCATTTCGGTGGTAGAATTGTTCTGTAGGAGGCGCTGATGCCCGCCTCCGGTGGATATCCCTTAGTCGCCTCTTACGACACCCGCGCGGGAAGAGTTGGGGTCTTATCATTGAAGTCTTATAAACAACATTTTCTTTTCTTATTATTACCAAAATATTATTTGTAGGTACCTACAATAGTTGTGATAACCTTTATAGAAACAATAAATGTTTTTTGTTATGTTATTATATTTAAGTATCGTGTCTTAATTCCGTAATAAGTTATGGTAGGTAAGTATCAACTTTAGTATTTATAAATAAATAGTAGGAAAACCATGTGTATTGTATTTATGTACCTATCACGAAGATAAATTTAGTATTAAGTGCACTATTTTCCTGTTTTGTTTGGTTTAAGTACTGAGTCAACAGTTAAATCAAACCAAATTTATTCATTTAATAACCTAGCGGAGTCGAAGGTCCCATTACAAAATTTTTCATAAAAATAGCCAAATAAAGTACATAAAAAATATCTAAATAACGTTTATAAAAACAGTTTATAACTAGTTTCTGCTCGCGGCTTCGCACGCGTTGTTTCTATGGAAACGTTTAAAGGTTATTTCTATCCCCTGGGAACTGATTTATGGGACAAAAACCCTGTGTTCCAGGTTTTCTATGTTTTCTATGCAACATTTCAACATTTATTTATATTTCTTTTATTTATTGAGGCGTTTTCTTTGTGTCAAAAAAATAGTTCGGCCAGGCTGACTAGACTGCAGTCTAGTCAGTCAAATTAGAATGGCATAGACAATTATGTTATTTATAATGTCATTGGGCATAGACGACCCTGCGTAGATCTTGGATATTTTGACATGATATCCCAACCCAATGACTACCTTAATCTTCCACGAAAGAGGGATCCATCTATTGAGTGGTAAGGTAAATAGGGCTTTTCAGTTGAGTGGTTAGAAGGCTGTCCGTGTATGGTAAGGTCAACCAGTCTAAATGCGTCTATGGGGGAAAATGCGTCTTTTTGAATTTATTCGAAAACTGTTCAACATACGTTGACTTCTGCCATCTAGTTACATTTGTTTGAACTAAATACTGAACATGTAGTTCGTGCGGATGGCGTTGCAGTCTGCAGTTTTCGAATAAATTCAAAAAGACGCATTTTCCCCATAGACGCATTTAGACTGGTTGACCTTATACTAGTTTCTGCCCGCGGCTTCGCATGTGTATTTTCGGTATATTAAGTAGTGTAATCTTAGTTAGGCTTTTTTGTAAGTGAACGCCAAATTTCATATTGATCTGTTCCGTAGTTTTGAAGATCAGAGGTAACAAAAAATCACATTTCACAAACTTTCGGCTTTATAATATTAGTAGGATGTGGTACAAATCTTGCAACTGAATTTTAGACCAGTTGTCCTCAACCGATTGATGCTGAAATATGGCATACCTACATAAGTGAGGTCTGTGACAATGCAATTTTGTGGTACCATCGAACTGGTCTGATTATGTAGGCCATAATAATAATAATGCTGGACAATTCACACAGCATTATCTAGCCCCAAGCTAAGCAGAGCTTGTGTTATGAGTACTAGATAACTGATATACTTAATACAATACACTACATAGATAGATATTTTTAATTATAGGTACTTAAATAGAAAACATCCAGAACGCCCTGGACAAATGTCGACAGATCGTACAAACATTTGTCCCGAGGCGGGAATCGAACCCGCAACCTACTGCGTCGCCCGCTGGGCCACAGAGGTCTTCAGAGGTCATAGGAACTCCTACAGGAAACGACTTAACCCCGTCAAGTTTGAATTCGTTGTCCTCCCAAGCACTTTGTCCTAGCTAGATGATATAAAAGCTTGTTTTTAAAAGTATTTTAAAATAGAAATTTTTTATTTTATGGGAAAATAGGCGTAAGGCGTAAGGCGAAATTTTAAAATATTAAAATTTTATTTTATGGGAAAATGGGCGTAAGAGCCATTTTTTTTGAAAATGAAATGATGAAAACATATCCATACATACGTTAGTGTCTCGTTCTCCTAAGCGACAAGGTTGATAGTTGATACTGCTTAAGGTGGTACCCTACCTCGTTATTGTGTAAAGAGGATAGGCATAGGATTTCGCGTTCACAGGAGCGGGACAGAGCAAAGCGGCGTAAGCCCAAAAATCAAGTTTTTAGTAGTTATTTGCTCCCCACAAACATTAGAATAGTTAATTGAAAAAAAGGCAACATATAAAATGTTCTTTATACTTAGTTCAATTACTATGCTTAATCTCAAGATCGTATCATTTGTGTTTATTGAGAAATTAGGGTTTTAGTAAAAAATTAGAGGTAACTCTGCGATTTTTTCTATCGAGAAAATTTTATGGAATCGTGTTTTCGAAACATATGATCGATAGAATAAGTCCTGAACTTTACCATATATAAATTTCAAAGTTAAATATTCAGTAGTTTGGAAGATATGGAGGTCCGACGGAGTTGAAAATAAGCAATATGAGGTTGTATACGCCTTTAAGCGTTCGATTGCGTACACCATGAAACATTAATCGGAAAACTACATCACTATGGAATAAAAAACACCTCTTTGAAGTTGAATAATCGGATATAATAATCTTACATTTATTTCTGCACTTCCTTTTCACATATGAACCCCAACTCGTTGTTGCAGTTGACGTCATTGAGCTTGCCGTTGTTGTTGAAGAAAGAGCCGCAGTACTCGTTCCCGTGGGAGTTGTTGGGCTCGTTGGGCGACCACTCGCTGAAGCCTGCTTCTTGCAGGGTCTGGTCTGAAAGATAAATAAAACGTCAAGTGAGAGTCGGACTCGCGCACCGTATAATTGTATGATCTTATGTCTTGCCAAGTACAGGGTGGCGCAATAGAACGTGCATATTTAAAATATTGATTAAAAAATAAATACAAAAGGTATAGTTAAAATAAAACTGAGGTATTGCAAGAAATAACTGCAGTTTATTTTTTAAAAATAACATCATCTAAATGATGACCCTCTCTACGACGGCACTCCTCTAATCGCAAACGGAAATTATTGAAAACTTTAACCCTTTGAAAACTTTATTTATTGAAACCCATACTGTCACTTTAGGACTATGCAGTGGTTTCTGGTGCTTGAGTTTGGGATTCTCACTGTTCCAGTAACGACAATTTTGACGGTTTACGAACCCATTGATATGGAAATGGGCCTCATCTGAGAAACGGATATTGTCAAAATTGGAAAATCGATGAAGCATTTCATTAGCAAATGCGAGCCTTGCTCCGAAGTCAGACTCTTTCAATTCTTGTGTTAACTGCAGCTTGTAAGGATGCAGTTTAAGATCCAAGTTTAAAATTCGTTGTAAACTTTGTCGCGATAAGTGTAAGCACGGTAATAATATCCTATAAATATTACCGTGGTGTAAGACAGACGATCTCTTGCGAGTAGACATTTGTGGATCTCCTCGTACAGACTGCATAACTCTCTCAATATTGTCGTCGGTCCTAGATGTTCTTGGACGACATTTTGCTTGTGGTTTAAACGTTGAACCAGTCTCTTCAAAACGCTGTACCCCATATTTTAATTAAATTAGCACTCGGAGCTTCCCTAATTTGCCGTAGTCCATATTCAGAACAATATAAACGCCTAGTAACGATGTATGAACGAGAGTTCTCGTAAAATGCGCGCACGCAAAATGCGCGACGCTTCCCGTCGAAGTGACTCATAGTGACTAAAACTCCATGAGCCCGCCTACCCAACGATGCAGGCTCCCCCCGCCCGCGCACTTTCTACCCCGCGAAAAAAGATGATGGAATATGCACGTTCTATTGCGCCACCCTGTATTATGATTCTAGGTCAACGGAAAGTCTCCCCCGAAGGGTTCCCGCCTTGTCGAGGCGGGGGGCTTAGTAATCGCGGCCTAGTCACCCGCGATGAAGCTAAGAGGAACCCATGGGGCCGTGCTCACGCAGACGGCAACACGGCTGGCCCCAGGACGGACCGCTCCTCTGGGTTTTGCGCTCTAAGCCCAGTTGGGGCGGTAGTAGGTTGCGGTGTCGTATGGGAGGCACCACAACTGAGGCGGGCGGCTGTGCTGTATGGGCAGCATGGCCGCAGTGAGGTGGAGACCGTGGCGGGAGAGGAGTGCCGGTATTGAGGTACGCCGCTCTCCCTATCTTCCGCGGCCTTGGCGGGGTCGAAGGGGAGGAGGTCTGTCGGTATGACGATGGCCGCTCTCCCTATCCTCTGCGACCGTGTGGCAGGCGGCGGGGCCACTCGACTGACCCGTCGCAGGGGGACCTTGGGCGTTCGGACACGGGGTCGCCCGGCGCCCAATTGGCGGTTAAGGTCCCCAAGGTCAAGGTAATATTATCCTATAAGTAATCCGACTTCATACAAACGGACGAAACGCGAGCTATACCTACGCGCCTCGATCTCGGCATGCGCTCAGCATGCAGACAGTCGCGGCTGTGCCGCAGTGACGAACGGATGGTGTGATGTTTTTTTAACAATAACCGCGCGATTTTTTCTCTAAAAATAAGTTCAGGTACATATTTAATAAAGTAGCTGCAGGTATCTATAACCAAATAAAAGATATTCCTTTTTCTCCAAAAAAATCTCCTAAAATTTAATAATAAAGCATTTTGTACGTCTCAGTCGAGGCGCAAATATTTTTCGGTCGCAAATTTATAAGACCGATTTGTTATTCAAACATAAACAGGTTTTTTAATAAAATCTACCAATCAAAAAACAACACGCATTTTTATTGAACACTTCCCATTCAATTCACAAAGTATTTTATTTGTTTATATAAAAAAAGTACCTACCTATATTTACAATCACAAAACTAAATGGAAACACAAAGTAGGCAAATGTAATTAAAATGGCGGAGGCGGGCAGCCCTATCGCATGTTTACCTACCGCGCGGCTGTAGGCATTTATTTCAAAGATACGGCCGAGTTCAAATACTGTATAGGATAATATTACCGTGCCAAGGTGGTCGTGGCGCGTCATGTGTTTCTGGCGCGTCGCGAAGAGGGGGTGCTGCACACCCCCAGTGAGGGGCCCGACATCGGGCAGCCGCGGTGGGTTCGTGGATGAGTGTAAGCGACCCCACGTTCCTACCACAAACGGCAGAGGTGGAAGCACCCTGAGGGTTTTAGTGGTGTTAGGGTCCCAGATCATCGTACTGTCTCCCCGTGGCAGTACGATATGCGTGCACATTTCCCTCAGGATAAAAATAAAATAAAATGGTCAACGGAAAGTAGGTAGTGACACAGATTTCCGCGAAATTCACATCCTACTAATATTATATATGCGAAAGTTTGAGAAATTTGAAATTTTTGTTACCTAGGATCTCCAAAACTACTTATTATACCGAAAATACGCGTTCGAAGCCGCGGGCAGAAGCTAGTAATACAATACATTACAAAGCTAGGTAAATATTTTTAATTATGCATAGAAAATAACATCTAAGCTTCGTTTTATTGACGTACCACGTGAGTGAAGCTCTAGGCAGTACGCGATACGGCGCAACAAGATCTCAACAGGCCAGTAAGAACCTTCCAGGGTCGTAATTTACTTACTAAATATAGTTTTGAACAGCACGGGGTCGCTTCCTTCAGGCTTATGCGCTCGGTAGCCTGCGAAGTAGAACCAGGGTGTGTACGATGAGCCGACCAGTGTCACACGCGTCAGGTTTTGGACCTATAAACCAAATTATAACACTTCAAAACTATTCCTCAACATCAAAAGCCTATATTGGCCCACTGCTGGACGCAGGCCTCCCCCTGATAAGCACCTTATTTGCTTTTATTCATGGGGGTAGTGCCCATAATCCCCACGCTGGGCTTAATCCCCATAATCGCCACAAGGTTAGATAATTCGAGTCTAAAAGTATTCGCGACTCGGATTATCTAACCTTCTATTAATTCTTCTTCATCAGCTACACTGAGATGTATAATATGGAGGGAATATTCTGTGATTCCAGGGTTAGACTTAACTGTACGCAAAATTTCAGCCTGATCGGTTCAGTAGTTTTGGCGTGAAGAGGTAACACACATCCATCCATCTATCCATCCAAACTTTCGCATCTAAAATATTAGTGTGAAGTGTGATGTGATGATATAGTGTGATATCAGTCATCTAGTACCCATAACACAAGCTCTGCTTAGCTTGGGGCTAGATGGTGCTGTGTGGATTGTCTAGCATTTACACTGTTTCTATGTTTTGCAAAAACATTACTAATCCCCCGGAAATACACCCGGGACCTTTGAGATCTGTTTCAATACAATAGCAAAGAATACATAAAAAACATTGATGCATAGAACCTCCTTCTTTTTGAAGTCGGTTAAAGAGTTGGTAAATACCGCATGGCTCTCGGCCTCCGAATTGAGGACCAGAAGGTGGCCTCCCTCCGCCCGGCACTCGGCGTAGGCCTCATTCCAGTTGTACGCAAACAAGGGGATCTTGTAGCAGCTACCGACTGACTCCATGTAAACATAGTCTGGAATTTAAGTTCTCATTATCAGTTATTAAAAAAAGCTTTATTTCTTTATTACCTAATTAACATTTTTGTTTAAAGATTCTCATTAAGTATTATAATATGTTTAATGCGCTGCCTCCCCTCACACTAGCGCCGCCACCTATTTTATCTAATTATTACGTTTAAGAAAGGAATTTCCAAAAATTACGTTACATAGTCTGTTTGTGATACCTATTATAATTTTTTTTTAATGTCTCTATAATAGTTTTATTTTGTATAATGTAGTTTAGGCAGAGATACGAAGTTGCCCTTGGTGGCCACCAAACTCTATTTTCGCATCTCTGTCTGAACTATACAAAATGAAACTATTATAGAGGCATTAAAATAAACTTATAATTGGTATCACAAACTGTCGTGTATTGTATTATGTGTATGGTATATCAGTTAGTACCCAAAACACAAGCACTGCTTAGCTTGGGGCTAGTTAATGCTGTGTAAATTGTCCAGCATTAATTATTTATTTATTTTATTATTCGAAAGTTGTCGTATGTTATTTTTTCACGTCTAAACGGCTGAACGAATCTTAATGAAATTTGCCAGGGAGGTAGTGTCCCCGGTAACCGGAGACGGACATAGGCTACTTTCTATCCCGGAAAAGCGCGAGCGAAGCTGCAGGCAGAAGCTAGTTCTTTATATGGGTCTCCGTAAATAACACACTCTGCCTATCTAATCAGCATCGACACAGGCTCGCGTTTTTTGGATGCCTCAACACGTTTACAACAAAATTAAAATTTTTAAAAACCCGCCGACCTTTATTGGCTGAACAGATTTTCATGAAACATGGCTAAGAACACTCGGGATAAAATTATCTATGACACAAAAAAAACTAAACGAAAATCGGTTCATCCCACAGAAATCTAAATAACAAGTTATTTAGATTTCTGTGGTTCATCCGTTTGGGAGCTTCGATACCACAGACAGATACACAGATACACAGACAGACACGTTAAACTTATAACACCCCTCTCTTTTTGTGTCGAACGACGTAATTTTACCTATATCATCCATCATTGTCTACAATCTACAACCACAATTGATACTATTTATCCATTGTGCTACAACCGTCTACTGTATGCTACGCATATCAAAAACAGGGGAAAATACTCACTTATGCCATAAACACCACATCTGGAGTTGAAGGGCGCCTCAGCCGCCTTGACCTTGCAGAAGAATGGCTGCCAACCATAGCACCGACTGGTTTCCATCTCACCTGTACGCGTCACCACATCGCAATCTAAAGTCGACGATTGTACATCCACTTCTTCGGACACTGGAATCGATTTAATTACTTTATTCTCATAAAGAACTATGTATTTCTACATTTCTATGATAAGGCTAGCACGCTCATGCTTGTTAACTAGGTGAGTACCTACAAGATTAACACGATAGAATTTTAACATAGGTACGACTCGTCGAATGTTAAGAATCTTAAACATGGAAATTCTTTACTTACGTTGTATGAGCGGTCGCTCATCCGCCGGCTCGTGTGTCAGTCCGTCCCTTGCGACCCAGGCGTATGGCGTTAGATCAGGGTATATCTTGAACATGACGTGAGCTTGACTCAAATTTTCAGTGAACTCCATACTACATACATTTTCTTTACTTACGTTCTATGCGCAGTCGCTCGTCAGCCGGCTCGTGTGTCAGTCTGTCCCTTGCGACCCAGGCGTACTGCGTCAAATCAGGGTATCTCTTGAACATGCCGTGAGCTGACTAAAATATTCAGTAGACTCTATAAGTACCTACTATAAAACATACATTTCCTTGTCTTACGTTGTATGAGCTGTCGTTCATCAGCCGGCTCGTGTGTTAGTCCGTCCCTTGCGACCCAGGCGTACGGCGTCAGATCAGGGTATCTCTTGAACATGCCGTGAGCTTGACTCAAATCTTTAGTAGACTCTATAGGTACCTACTATAAAACATACATTTCCTTGTCTTACGTTGTATGCGCGGGCGCTCATCAGATGGGTCGTGTGACAGTCTGTCTCTTGCGACCCAAACGTAGTGCGTCAGATCAGAGTGTGCGTCAGATCAGGGTATGTCTTGAACATGCCGTGAGCCTAACTCAAATCTTCAGTAGACTCTATAGGTACCTACTATAAAACATACATTTCCTTGTCTTACGTTGTATGAGCTGTCGTTCATCAGCCGGCTCGTGTGTTAGTCCGTCCCTTGCGACCCAGGCGTACGGCGTTAGATCAGGGTATCTCTTGAGCATGCCGTAAACTTGACTCAAATCTTCAGTAGACTCTATAGGTAAGTACCTACTATAAAACATATATTTCCTTTACTTACGTTGTATGAGCTGTCGTTCATCAGCCGGCTCGTGTGTTAGTCCGTCCCTTGCGACCCAGGCGTACGGCGTCAGATCAGGGTATCTCTTGAATATGCCGTGAGCTTGACTCAAATCTTTAGTAGACTCCATAGGTACCTACTATAGAACATACATTTCCTTTACTTACGTTGTATGAGCGGTCGTTCATCAGCCGGCTCGTGTGTCAGTCCGTCCCTTGCGACCCAGGCGTACGGCGTCAGATCAGGGTATCTCTTGAATATGCCGTGAGCTTGACTCAAATCTTTAGTAGACTCTATAGGTACCTACTATAGAACATACATTTCCTTTACTTACGTTGTATGAGCGGTCGTTCATCAGCCGGCTCGTGTGTCAGTCCGTCCCTTGCGACCCAGGCGTACGGCGTCAGATCAGGGTATCTCTTGAACATACCGTGAGCTTGACTCAAATCTTCTGGGGACTCTACTTTCATGAGCTGCGCCCCTTAAATAAAAAAAAATCGTTGCTTATGTTGTTTTGGATCACTATCAATATAGTCTTGGTTTGTGTTATTCCAAGAATATTGCTGCACCTGCTGGTCGTAAGGAACATTTTAAAGCTCTTAACTCTACATAAGATGGTTTACGTCGTGTGGCAAGTAATATAAAGAGAGTACAGGTAGAGCTAGGTATCCTATTAGATCTTATAAGTTTATCCCAACCTGTTCGTAAATTTTATTTTATGGCCGGTTTTTCACGTAAAAGAATTTTACATCTGTTACGATTTATTACAATTTCATCAAATTTTAGTAAAATTACCCATTTCCGTTTACATACCACTTAACTTATCAAAATATAGATTCGGTATTAATGCTGCTGCGGCGTAAATTAAAATCTTTATTGACAAAGAAAATTACAATCAAATAATAGAAATAAATTAGAACTAGTTTGTACAATTGAAACAATAATTGAGCTAACTGCAGACTGTTGCAACCTACAGGTAGCTCAACTGAAAAATCGTAAATTACCTTCAATCGCACAGACTTCAACAGCTTTAGAGTTCCGCCTGGGTTCTGCATGTAGCTTGTAGAAGGCATCTGTGTTCTGGTTGTACTCGTAGTCTGTTCTATACACCTTGCTGTGGGGACGCAGGGCAAAAACGCACGCTGTAAAACGTCAACACCTGGTAAAAATTTATCGATAAAGGTACCACAATAAAATTTTACACACCTAATGTGTGTGTCATCATCATCATCATTAGCCTATATTAGTCCACAGCTGGACATAGGCCTCACCTAAAGAGCGCCATAGCGCCCTGTCTTCAGCTTGCCGCATCCAGTATCTGCCTGCAGTCTTTCGCAGATCGTCATCCCACCTGGCCGGAGGGCGTCCTACACTACGTTTGCCGAGTCGTGGTCTCTACTCGAGAACACGTTTACCCCAGCTGTTGTCGGTTCTTCGTGAGATATGGCCGGCCCACTGCCACTTCAGCTTGCTAATTCTTTGTGCTATGTCAATGACTTTGGTTCTCTGTCGGATGTATTCGTTACGAATTCTATCCTTCAGAGAGACTCCGAGCATAGCTCTTTCCATAGCTCGTTGAGCGACTTTAAACTGGTGGACCAGCCCTACCGTAAGTGTCCACGTCTCAGCTCCGTAGGTCATGACGGGTAGGAAACACTGATTGAAAACTTTCGTTTTCAAGCATTGCGGTATGGATGACGAGAAGACTCGACGTAGTTTGCTAAACACTGCCCAACAAACATTTCAGTCATATAAGTACAAGTTACGCGACTCAAAATGGTATAAACATCGCATTGAAGTAATTTTTGCGTGTTATATCACTTAGTGCCTCTTATCTTTATACAACTTCTAGTCGTATATAGACATCATTATTAACTTCTATACGACTGTTTATACGACAATTATACAACTTTCAGTAGTAAAACCACTGCTGAAATATTAGTAACGTCTATACGACTTTTACATCGGCAATAATCGTGTTAGAGTTACGAGAACTACTTTTACGTGACGTTCGTGTAAAAGTGATAAATTGTACCCATATACGACTTTATATCATGTTAGATTAATCGTGTTAGAGTCGCAAGATCCACTTTTACGTGACGATTGTGTATATAAGAGTGGTAATTTTCACTCTTATACTATTTTAAGTAAATTTGAACCCTTTTATCCTACTATTTAACGACTAGCTACCATATTTTTGTAATACAAAAAAACAGTTGTAAGTCATTTAAATGAACAGACAAAGCTGGTCAAAGATAAAAGAAGTGGTGCTTTTAAACGAAAAGAAAAAAAAAACTATATTGCGCTTCTTAGTTCCAACTTTATTACACCAAATATTTCTACACGACAAGTAAACTGTAAAGAGACTGCAATGGGTTCCATACAAAGTTTAATTTTGAACTCAGGAGATTTGATTCCTAGACTCAACTACTATGACAATTGAGGATGTCCCTTCTGCGTCCACCATGGAATATGAGTCTTTCGCCACCATAGCTGAGGATGCATCATCTGTCGCCATCATCGTTGAAGATGAGTCTTTAACTACTATATCTGTAGATGAGTCTTCAGCCGCCACCATTGGGGATGCTTCTTCAGCCACGTTACTTGCCTACAACATACATACACAATTACAATTACAATTCATCATCATCATCATCATCAATGGCCTTTACATCTACGAAGGATGGTTTATGTAGTATACAATTACCTACTTAGTACGACTGCTTTTACCGAGCCTATTGTTTTAGGATTATCGAAGCGCAAAAGTTTTTAGAATTATCGGTTGGAGCGGTAAAAAACAAAGGTATCTTCTCGTAACCAAAGAACTAGGTGGGTGTCCGTTTGTGGGATTATAGTTTTGGAAAAATACCTATTTTGAAATTCCTAAAAATTAAAAACCATACATAAATAATTAGGTAGGAGAAAGTTTAGATTATCTGATCAAATTACGAAAATAGCTTACCGGTAAATATTTCCTGTCATAATTATACCTAGTTTCATAAACACTAAAATGGTTTTTCGCATAGGATTTATTTGACTGAACCCTAATTACGTCAATATGGCAGATAACAAAAGAAGCGCAAATAGTGAAAAGTCGTTAAGAAATTGTATTACGGTCGTGTCTAAAACTCTAAGTCGTATTAAGGTAGCCTTTATGACATTCGTCAAATTAAAGTAAAATAATTGTTTAAAATTAAATAATTTGTAAGGCGCATTAATTATATTGAGATTACTAGCGCATATTACCCGATAACATTAATTTCCCAATTGAATTATTTATTTGAAAACGAATTTCAATGATGTACTTACGTAATAATTATAAAATAAAATGGCTGTACTTACCTTATAAGATAAAAATCAGTGATATCACATTAAAAATAAACTGTCTGATTTAGTTTTACACGATATCTTTGAGATCACTTCAGAATAAAATCCCGTGAAAAAGTCGTCATTAACACTACATAATCGACAAAATGTCGTAAAGCAGCGGTAATAAACACCATAACTCGATTAAAAGTGAATAACTCGACATCTATACGGCCACTACACGACCATGTTAGTGATTAATACGACTGCTACACGACTCTATTACGACACTAATTCGTATAAAATGGGCCTTTTCTGGGTTGTGTTAACGTGATAGCGACGTCCTTACTACCAGAGTTGAAACCAAAAGTTAGAATCGGCACGTTGCGGCGACTTATGAAATGTTTGTTGGGTGCCCAGCGTAGCTGGATCATCCTCTTGACCTCGTGCTTAAAATTATTTTTACCTAACTGCAGAATTTGCCCAAAGTAAGTATACTCGGAAACAATTTCGAGAAGGTGTGTGTGTAGATAACGGAATTAACACGAGAATATAAGGTACCTACCCTTGACAGGCATTATATTAAAATAATAATTGTTATTTTTATTCAAATATCGGTACTGAGAAACACAATATGAAAAAATTACAACAAAATAATATCCCATACCATATTACATAAGTACCTACATCTAACAGGTGCACACTAATATTCAGAAATTACAACCAGAATTTACAATCGAAAGAGTCGAACTAACTTACTGTCAGACTGTTGCAAAATACTACCAAAATAGAAGCATCCCCAAGACGCAGAAAAGAACTCGGGTGAAGGAACCAAAATTAAGTAAAAAATTATACTCACAGAAAAGCGTAGTCAGAATAAAGACCGTATACACTTCCATAGTTCCACAACCGTTCCTGGGTCACAAATAGTCAGAATCACAACATTATATTAATTGTAAAGTAAATAGACATTAATCAGAGCGAGACCCTGACTAGCGATAAGTGTGTTATTCATTGCAGTCTTGAGATAAAATGCAGTGCAATTACCTACCTAGGTACTTGCCCTGTAAGTATTAATCATCATCATCATCCTGACTCTACAGCCGCGGGTGGGCCTTGGTCTGGTCTAGTAAATTTCGCCATTCACTCCTATTCTTGGCTTTTTCCTGCCAGCTGGTCACTCCAATTGCCTTTAGGTCTTGTTGGACTCCGTCGAGCCATCTGAGTTTCGGTCTTCCAGGGGGTCTTCGGCCATCAGGTTTACCACGCAGAAGACGCTTTGGTGCTCTGTCGTCTTGCATTCTTTCTACGTGGCCAGCCCATCGAAGACGGCCTACTTTTATAAACTTTACGACGTTTGGTTCTTGGTACATGTTGTAAAGCTCATGGTTGTATCTTATGCGCCAGCAGTCACCATCCAGTACAGCGCCGAAGATTCGTCTTAGTATCTTTCTTTCAAACACGTAAGTATTAAGTACCTACCTATTGACGTTTGAACTAAAATATCAAATTTTTCGTGCTAAGTATACTTACCTATATCTATTTTCTTACTTGGCTTCTTTGATAGACAATCAAATCGTAGTCGTATCTATTGTACCGACATTTAACTACTTACATAAATGACAGTTTGTCAGACACTAAAGGAACGGTCCCTAGTCCCTACCTATCATTTATAATGCAATAACAATCAAACAAATCTATCCAATGACTCTAATGAAAAACAGAGTTGTCATTTTTAATGCTGTCAAATTAGTTAAGTGATTCTAATGCAACAACAATCAAACAAATCTATCCAATGATTCTAATGAAAAGTACGGAATAGTAATTTTTAATGCTGTCACATTAGTTTAGTGATTCTAATGAAACAACAATCAAACAAATATGTATATCCAATGATTCTAATGAAAAGAACGGAATAATAATTTTTAATGCTGTCACATTAGTTAAGTGATTCTAATGAAACAGCAATCAAACAAATCTATCCAATGATTCTAATGAAAAGGACGGAATAGTAATCTTTAATGCTGTCACATTAGTGTAGTGATTCTAATGAAACAACAATCAAACAAATCTATCCAATGATTCTAATGAAAAGGACGAAATAGTAATTTTTAATGCTGTCACATAAGTTAAGTGATTCTAATGAAACAGCAATCAAACAAATCTGTCCAATGATTCTAATGAAAAGGACGGAATAGTAATTTTTAATGCTGTCACAATAGTTTGGTGATTCTAATGCAACAACAAACAATCAAATCTATCTAAGATTCTAATGCAACAACAAACAATCAAATGTATCTAAGATTCTAATGCAACAACAAGATTGACACCAGTAAGTGCTTTAGTACCTTGTATGGGTATGGTTTCCTATCAATAGCTGATAGGTATTAGTTTAGTCTACCTAATGATTCTAATGCAACGGAATTGACACCATAATTTCTACACCTACTATGGGTATGGTTCCAAAAATCTTAATGCAACAACAGAATTGGCATCTTTATTACTATACCAACAATGGTGTCAATTCAATCAACTATGGTGTAAATAGATACCTACCTAGCACAAAAACCAACTAATACGACAACACAGCACATGACTTATGGGACGGCCAGATAAAGTTGCCGTCGCTCAACGAAAAAAAAAAAGGTTTTATGGTTCGACACCAAATCGACACCAAACCAAAATTATTTTGAGCATCGTTTTACAAATTTTTTTTCGCTAGTCTACCTGACATTTTGTTCTTTGTCTAATACATACCTACTCTTTACTTCATAGGAGGAATAATTTTAGTGCTGTCAAGTTAATTTAGTTTTTGTCCGTAATCTATCTAACTAGTGCTCCTGCTGGATATGGGGTTTTGAAATGAAAGAGTTGGGATAATTATGCAGTAGTTTATTGTTACAGTGTCGCGAGGTCGACCCAACTACGCCGAGTCCCGCACTACGCACAGGCGGCCACACACAAACAATCTATCTATTTACACTTTTACACTTAACTGTACATTCGATAAGGAAACAGAACTTCACCGCAAACTGAGATTCTGCTCGGCAAATTGTTTTTTTGTCCATGGAATGTATTTTCCCCTTGAGTATTATCTGAAATGCCTGTAACAGAATTGTTTATGTGGATGGCCGCTTTCGTATCGCTACAAAAATTATTACAATAGTTTTGGCAGTTCGCAACAATAAGGTAAAATGCGTCTAAGTAACTCTGTACACGACAGAAAGACGTATTTAATCATATTTACATTTTATAACGCCTTCTTAGTTCATACCAGAAATGAAACTAAATCATAAACCTAACGTGGTATCGGTTTGACAGCTGTCATGGCGCCATACTTGTTACTAACTTCTCAACTTTTCCGATAGAGGCGCTGTTCTACTAAACAAAGCTCCTAACCGGTAAAAGTATGAGCCAAAACAGTTGTAAAAATGACACAGCGGTATATAATGATAACTGAATTGAATCTATGCATTAGGAAATGGGTACGTCTGCGCTCGACGAAGCGAACATTCTCTTCTTAGTCTTATTGTGTACGTTGTTTTGGGCGATACAATGACAAATTATGACAGCCATTTGATATTATCAGCTAATTAGAGTAACTTAAAAGAGACTATCAGTGCACAAAAAACCTACTAAGTATTTACATTTCGACTGGTAAACACTAAAATTATTTATAACATGAAAGGTACAAATTATTTTCTCATTTTGTATTTTTTTTTTGTAATTTTTAAATGGTGTAAGTAAATTATAAAGTAAATGAAGTATAATGAACACAACTTACTGATAAGAGACCTAAATCTTACCTCAATCACATATATTTACAATAGGAAATCATAGAAAGTAAATTGGCATCAGTGATGCGTGTTACACTTAACGTTAAAGAAAAGCAATGGCTGACTGGCCGTAGAATTAAAACGTGATGCTACCTACAAACTAAAAATCACTTGCGTAATGAACAGTCGTGTACTTAAAACTTAAAATAATTATACGAGATCTTCGGAAGCGCAATACGTACAATTACAAGTATCAACTCGAAGCGAGCTTTAGCGCGAGACCACGTATCCTCCGCAGCGACGGAGTCAAAAAGATACCTATCTCTTTTACGCAACACACAAAACGTATCTACCCTCTCTGTTTACCGCGAGTCCTGTCTTTACTCTATTTATCTACTTACGCTATATACATTGTTCGCAGGACGCGCGCTATTAACAGCAATACAACAAAGCTTTCTTATTCAAGATTAGGATATTTTCTCTAGTGCCGAGCTCTATAGTATTTACATTACAGACTATTATAAATTGGTGTGTTCGGGTGTGTTAGAGTCCAATAATTACGCCTAACGGATCACAGTGACAGTTTTCTGAGATAAGGCAAGGTGGGGTCTGTCGTGGTCGATTTTGAGTATTTGCCATTTACACAACTTTGCAGAAAAGCTTCTGCTCTTGTAAAGTAGTTTTAGCAAATTGTGTTGTGAAAATAGAAAACACCCAAAGCCATCCTCCTTTGTACCAACCAAGCTTTCTGCTGTTGTGTGATTTAGAATTCAACGTGAGGCAGCCATTTTGTTTTCACAGCACATGAAATGGCGGTCATTGACTTCTGCGAGTTTTGCTAGTTTTAATGTTATTGTAACAGAAATTCTGGATATTAAATCACACAACCTCAAGAATGCTTTCTTTCCTGTGCGGGCTACATGCATTTGCTACCCTTCCATTAACTAGAACCTAACATTAATACTATGTGTTTTGTTTATTTACATTTTATTATTTTATTATAGTTTTGAACTAGTTTTAAGGCTACGACGTCGCTTGACACTCACACAAGTCTTTCTCTATTCTAATGTTAGCCGCGTTTTGAATGAAAACATCAAATTTGTAAACCATGTGTATGAAAATGCCAATATTACGATGTCATTATTAAAATTATCACGCACACCAACACATAAAGGTACATTTATATCAAACTTCTAATAAAACTATTAAATGCTCGAATTACACATTGCATATATAATATAGACACATTGATAGATATAACCCCACTACGCGATGATCAAGCGATTGAACACCACAGACCAAATAGGTGTCTGACAAATTGCATTTTTGCATCGCTCAAATCCATCACTTTTTAAATGGATTCTCATATTCAGTTTGTGGTCTTCAATCGCTTTATAACGTACAATATATTTTTATTTTTCATTTCCATGTCATATTGCTAATTCTATTCTATCCTATCTACGTAAAAATGTTCAGTCGATGTTACATACAAATGGTGTTAAGGGAAAGCTTAGTATATTTTTACACGATAAAGCTGCGTACACACGCCCGTTTGGAGATTCGAGTTGGCAAACAACCGATCGTTTAAGTACTAAGCGGTAGTCTGTACGCAACCTTAGATAAAAACGAATCTTAAAATAATAGTCAGTAGGTAATATAAAATGAAATACGTCGTAAATATTGCAATAATTATTGCTGACAACGTCTAAACCAAAGACGAAATACGGCTACCACCGACAAACGAATTTTCAAGATACACAGACTAGACTAATACAACATGTAAGTAAGTACCTACAAAATAATTTCAAAGCAAATTCTTTCCGCTTTTGCGGTAAATTTATCTTCCATGCCCATGATCGATGAACATGGGTTCATCGAAAATGGTTTACGATTTGTGGAAAACTACTTTTCTGGTAGTTTGTTTCCTTGCAGAATGCAGAAAACATTAAAAACCGCTCACATATTTCGCGCGAATCTATGTCAGATTCCGTATCGATGACTCGGAAGCTGAGAGTCTGAACAGCCCTGCCAGAGGCAGTCAGTGTTAATTCAATTGAGAGGATCGTAATCCAATGCATATCCCTTTTCTTTTGTACGTTTAATATGAGTTAGTCTGTGTATTTTGACTACCCTGACAAAACATGCACACATTGTAAATTGGAATTGAATACAAATAAACTATACTACATAATACAAGCTTATGTAAATTGTAAATCGATATTTGTTAGGCTACACGCAAACGTATGCCTACACGCTTTGCTCCATTTTTTTTAACTTCCATCTCGTTCTTCAACTTTTGGGCAACCAATTAATTACAGATTTCGTTGTAATGATTACACTAGCAATATTTTCGCCCATAGTTTAATGAATATTCAAATTTACGTTAGGTTCACAACACTATGCTACAAACATGTATCTACATGCTACTTTACAATACGACAAACGTATATGATTAAGTTTTTGGTTAAGCAAGGCAAAAATTGTTTCGAATTTATCGACCGCCGCTGAATTTGCAAGAGATTCCAAATTTTTTTAAGATTAATTCATTAAATAGTTCAATTGATAAAAATTACAAATTTTTGTGATGTTTTTCAAATGAATCGCATAAGCTGAAACTATCTACAATTTATATTGCTATGGGACTTCCCATAAAGTAACGTACTAAGCGTTTCGAACAAACTACCACTACGACAAGTGAAATTGAACCCTATCGACGTATTACGACAAAACAAAAATACTGGAATTAAAGCTGAGTTGTAATAGAGTTCATAATCCGTCGTTTTACCCATTTCACGGGTCTAGTCCGTGGTTACAGGAAGGTAGGGTTGCTTATCACTTGTGCTGTTGTAGACGGCGCGTTGGTAGGAGGGTCATTCCCACTGGTGGGGCGAAGGCGGCAGTTCTGACGGGTGAGCGACTGTAGAGCTGCAAGAGAACGCAAGTGTCGACCGAGGTTAGTCAAGTCGTCGAACAGTGATTAAACCCACACCCACGGCATATTCTAGCCCGATGGATTTTGATCAGTATTTGCTGCTACAAGTGAATAAATGGCATTTCTGCCAGACCTAAAATTGAATTGAAAAGTTTCGGCACGAAATTTGTCGAATCTAGCAGAACTTATATTCAAAATCCAACGAGCCCAAAGAGAGACATGCAAAAATTTCAAATTCGACCGACTGGTCTGTAAATTTACTCGAATTTGAATAATGATGATAATAAAAAAGATTTTGAGCAAAACTGCATCACAAACTACTAGAATCACTACGGATACCGGAATCACCACAACCCTCGAGCATGGCACTGCGTTTGCGTTTTCCTTTCTACTCATGCACTACCATCCCAGATTTAAATGAACCTTAGATTAAAGATATAGAGTTCAATTTAAACTGAGACAGGAACCTCTAGAATCCGGATTAAAATAACAATATTGTTTTCATGGCTGAAAACATATTTGCTCTCCTAAATGAGTTTTAGTTAGCCTTCTGCATTGTTTTTGTGACGTAAATTATAAATTTAATTATTTTACATTCACTACCTTTCCATTTTCATTTTATTTTACCATAATTATCGTATATTAGTCTGCGCGCCAACAAACTTGATTAAAATTTTATAAATTGGCTAACTGACAACTCAGATAAGAGGCAGGACAAAACAAACGAATATTATCATGCACTGCAACCGAACCGAAATAAGGAGCGGAGCGAAATCTAACGATCAACCCTTTTGAAACAACGAAATGACTAATGTGCGAAAAGGCAACGATTTATAGTTCTAAATTTCAACAAATTTCATTAAACATACAATTTAAAGTAAATGTGTGTTTTTGGCGTTCATTTCGACGGTTTTTTTATGAACAAGTTTTTGTAAATCCCTTTAAATACAAATCATTTATCGCTAAAGTCAGCTAAAACAAATATTTAATAAATACTATACATTTAATAATGTTGCCCTGTCGCATTTAGTCCGCGTACTATTTTGGAACGTTACTTTTAAAAGTTGTTTGAATCGGAATATTATCATGCCTCAATTGCCTTTATAATTTTGGCCTCTGTCTTTGGAATCGAAGATTCATGTATGATACCGATTTGTTCTTTTACGGGCCAGTATCTGATCAATTTGTCCCCCTCATGCATTCCATAGCCATAAGCCAATAGTGGCTATCGGCTTCGTCGATTCCCCTCGATCAAACAACATTTAAAAGCACATTTGTAGCGGGGTATGGGACAATACAGTGCATAAGGCGTGCTTGGATCTTACTGGGGATCTGGGCGAATTACGCTGCGCACAGAAATATCACGGGCGATAGCAGTAGTATTTTTGCCGCCGTCTTGAAAGGGGAACAAACTTTTGTTTTCGTACCCGTTCTAGAGCTGTCGCAAAAACACAGAAAAAGCAGGTTATTACTATAGTACGAGAGGTGACTGTCTAGTTTCAAGCGTCTTGTAAGTGTTGAGTTAGCTGGTATTCAGTTTTTTTGTAAATTGTTGATAACATCCGAAACGTACCGTAAACATTCCTGAAGGAATGATATATCGAGCTTGGCGGACGGTCATAAAGTAATCAAGAATTTATACAAAGGGAATTGTTTATTTTTTGTCTATATTAACTTCTGTTCACACAATAAGGTAAGTACTCACATTTACAGGCCACTTTAGGATCGAACTAAAATTTCCATTCGAAACCAATTTACAAATTGAAAACATCACTATTCTTCTCTATCATTATTACACTGTTTTCCGACAGATACACAATTTATTATTATTAATCTCCAATAATAATTATGAATCTCCTTCCCTTATAAGAGAACTGAGAAGATTTTTAAATAGTGTCGAAAGTACCAGGAGAGCAGAAGTTAATTGGAGAGTTGAATAAAGATTCGCTGGTAAAATCAAATGTACCTAGTTTCTAATGTTTATACTACCCTTTTATTATTCAGCGAGGAAATTGATTTGCGAATAAACTGTTCTGGGAGGACCAGAATTATGTGGGACTCGACGATCTGAGAAGGACGTAATACCCAATAAAACCTCTCCGGTGTCCCTCTCTCGCCATTTTCGCCGAACCACGGGAACATTTAAGGCCGCCCCTCTTCCTCCTATACATGGCCAGCGAGCCCACCACACACTCGCCGACCCCATTCTTCCGTCACCTTTCCTCCCCCCAATTAGGACACAGACTGGACAGACATAGTTTAAACCACAAATGTCGACCTCTGTGCCCAGATGGGCATTATTGCCCCATACTACCAGGTGTGGGTCTCGCATTTACATGTATATACTACCCAAGTAGTAAGTATATTTTGAGCTGTTGTAGATACCTACCGACAAGGAAAGCATTTTTATTTATTTATTTAAATCGATGCCTATATTCCGTATACCAAAGCTAACTCACACTCACAGACGTAACATAAAACAAGACTATCTCTCTCCATCTAAACTACTATCTGTGCTACTGCCAAGCGTGAACCACATCTCAAGAGGGTTGATGCCGAAGCGTGGCCATCGCTTCAAGCGTAGAAAGTAAAACCCATGCACAATCCGGGAGCAAAACCACCCGTACTGTGTGAGGTGACTACGGCTGGCGGGTGGGAAGAGTTGCGGCGAACGGTTGACGTTAACTCAATACAAATGTAAAAAAAACTGTTGGTTCCTGATTCTCAAGTATTGAAGCTTCTTTTAGTTGATTGGGGTACGCTCCAATTAACTACCTATCAAGCGGCTTCAAAAACACGTAACAAACCAGAGACAACTGGTACAGACTGGTGATTAAATGTCTTGTAAAAATGGAAATACGTAGCAGCAACAAAGTCATAAATCGATTGTTTTGGTCAAAGTTTCATAGAGACTTCATTACTGTCCCGTGCGATTATGTATAGTTCTGATGCGAAATTTTCAAGAATCGTACAGCGGAAGCCATTACGGAACACAGAGGAAATTAATTTGCGTTTTTGCCTACGAATTCTATAAATTGAAATAACGTCAACTATCCGCCATCGAGCGTATGTTTCATGTTTACAAAATCCAGTTTACAAATAGAACACCATGCACTGCCATGGCCTCACACGACACTTGTAAACTCGTGAAACATTGCCCTTGGAACTGTTATTTCACATTTCGTTGAACTCCATTTTCAGTCCTATTTAATAAAGTTAAGGGCCCGTTCTCTTAAAAACGAAATCGAAGTTTCTGATTCGTTTTCGTGCAAACGCTATCTTATGCAAGCGACGTAAGAGTTGGTTTTGCACGACAACGAAAACGAAACTTCGATTTTCCTTTTCCGAGTACGCTCCAAGAATTCAAATCTGCTAGTCCGACTTTAACAGATGGCAGAAAAAAACATTTGTTATTGGAAAAGTAGGCCTAGCTTCTTGCTTATTAATACTAAAGATGTTCAACGAAATGCGAAATAGTATAAGGAATAAATTTGAGGATAGGTAAGGTAGGTAATTGCGACATAGGCTCTTTACTTGTGCGACCACGATTTCTAGCCATACTTTTGTTGAGATCTTTACAATTTTTTGGACTGATCAAATCACAGTAACAAATGGGCGGGTATGGATAACGTTTTAGTTTTATAACAACGATTTTTATTATTTTTAGCTAGCAAAAAAAAACTATCAAAAAACAAAGTGTCTAAACTAAATCACTAACCTGTGGCGTGGTTAAGAAGGTTAAAGGCTAAAGAAAAACTATATTTTTAAAATGCATGTTAACAGAAGCTAAAGGCTGATTTGGACAGAATATAAAATATCTGAACACAGATATGATAAGTGCCTGAAAAATCTATGTGAGACAGAAATAGACGGGTAGAGAGTTTTTTCCTATTCAGGTTCTCCTATCTACTAACTACTTTTGTGTAAAACGTTATCCATTCCCATTAGTTACCGCAATGAAACTTGAGTATTTTTTGTATGACAGTGACACTATGCTTTACAGAGCGCTTCGTGCCACAACGAGTTGTGATGACCGTTTGCTTCGTCTGTTTTATTATCTCATCGGGCTTGCAGGCAACACTGCTGGCAGAATTTCAACTTACCTACACTAGAACCTGTTAAGGCATCTAAACCAAAATAAATTTCACTATACAACTAAAGGCCATGCTGAATATTAAATTTATTATCCATTGTTATATTCTTTCAATCTTTAGTGAGTCGAATGTTGACACCTTTTTAAAGCAATGTCAAAATTCTACTATCGATAGGAAGGCTAACCAAGCTATAGATAAAACTGGGAACGACTATTATTTGCAATGTTAAGTGATTAAATGAGTTAAGTACTAAATTTTGATGAATTTTTGAGTGTAATTCGAATAAGCCTTAATTCGTTTGCCGACCAAGTTTTGATCGCCGACGCAGCCTGTTGCAACTTTATTGTACTAAAGCGATTGCTTTCGTCAGCAACCAAATATTGGTCACAGTCGAATGAACTTTAAGAAATTGGCTTTTGAAAACTTTGCTTGAAGGCCTGTAGAATTTTATCCTGATCAGGAGATAATAAACGACAAACATCGCTGAGCAGGGAAATTTCTCCCACGGCGTTTAATATGTTTCTTGAAGCCGCTTGTTTTATAAATTGCCTATGTTCAACAATATTCGTCGTACTACAATGAAATCAAAATAATTATATTGATTGAAAAGTCAGCGTTGTCTGCAAGCCTCGGGAATGGGGGAAGGCCGTTGGGTGCGAGCGGTCGCAAGCGTGTTAGGTAACGTATCGCAAAGAAATCACCTAGTGTCGGTTGGTTGCGGAGAGGCGGCCCCTTACCTTGCGAAGCTCTTGAACGCCGCCGATTGGGGGTTGATGCAGAGAGGGACCCGTGATGTCTGCAGTTGCTCCGCTATGAACTTGTGGATCTCCTCTGGAATGTGGGAAGTGGTAGTGTTAGAAGACAGGTCAGAATTCGCAGTGAAATTCCTTTGATCTGATTGTTTTTTGCAATGCACCTAATCAAGCACAGTAAACTAAAATTCGTTCAACGGTGATGTCCCATCAAATATATTTTTATAGACATTTGATGTAATGCAATCCAATCTACCGCCATTCGTTGTTCCTTTCTTACCTTTGACTTGGTGCACAGGCATCAGTCTTACTGTTTGATGCACGGTCGTCAGCCTAACCTTTCACTTCACAGGCATCAGACTAATATTTGACTTGGTACACAGGCGTCAGTTTTACTCTTGACTTGATGCACGGTCGTCAGTCTAACCTTTGACACGGCGCACAAGCGTCAGTCTTTGCTTTGACTTGGTGCACGGGGGTCAGTCTTACCGTTGACTTGATGCGCGGTCGTCAGTCTAACCTTTAACTAGGCGCACAGGCGTCAGTCTTAACTTTGACTTGTTGCACAGACGCGTCAGACTTACCTTTGACTTGATGCACAGACGTGAGCTTGCGCTCCCAGCCGTCGTGGAAGGGGTGCGTGGCTTGCGGCTCGAGGTCGGGCGAGTAGTGGCGAGCAGCTGGCGGCGAGCTGTAGCAACACTTGCACATGCAAGAATGGTAGCGGAGGCGACCTTCTTCTAGGTACGGGTGCGCGAGAGCGTCTACTACTGAGATGCGTTTTGCCGGGTCGAATACTAGCATCTGGAAATAAGAGATGCAATTACAACATAAGTGACAGTGCGTAAAACGACTAAACTATTTCCATATTTCCCGAGCCATGACGATGTAGTGACATATCAAGTGAATGAGGGTCAGCATAAACCAGGGCTCACGATAAAATGGAAGATAACATGAAAAAGGACAAATTTTGGAAAAAACCAGGTTCTATTAAAAACGGCTTCGTGGTTATAAACGAACCGGTAGAGTCGGAGTCGGAATCGGATGATGAAGTGATCGTTATAGGCCATTGTACTACTGAAGGAGATCGGTGCAGTGTTACCAGCTCACACAGATACTAACCCCCTTATTCATAATGGTCGGTTAACTTAAGTGCTGTTTCTCACTCTTACTTATGGCAAAAATACTGCTGTAAAAGTTAACAGACCATTATGAACCACTAGCTTCTGCCCGCAGCTTCGCACGTGTTCTTTCTATGGAAACGTTCAAAGGTAATTTCTATCCCATGGGAACTGATTTATGTGATAAAAAGCCTATGTTTGATTCCAGACTTAGAGCTACACCGATGCAAAATTTTAGTTTATCTGTTCAGTAGTTTTGGTGTGAAGACGTAACAAACATCCATCCATCTATCTATCCATCCATCCAAACTTTCGCATTTATAATATTAGTGTGATGTGATAGTGTGATTATGAATACGGGTGTAAGACTACATTACCTGCGCTAGTAGATGCACGGCCTCGTGCGTGGCCTGCACTGACAGCGTATAGAGCGCGGCAAGCGCGGGCGGGCGCGGCGCGCGACGCAGCATGTGAGCGCGCGCGCCCGCGCACGCGTGTCGCATGTCCTCCAGGGATGGAGTGCCTAGCAGTTCTGTTATCAACTCCAGCTGAAAATATATACGATTCGGATAAGCATGGGTACTAGAACCTACATAAGATTGACATTATGCAATACTATGTAACGTGATTAGATATCAGTAAAGCTTCCGATCAAGTCTAATCTTGTTTTATGTAGGTACGAAAAAATTTACTAGTAGCTACTATTGGATTAAACTACTATGGGAT
Source organism: Eupithecia subfuscata (assembly GCA_963564075.1). Classification (NCBI taxonomy): domain Eukaryota; kingdom Metazoa; phylum Arthropoda; class Insecta; order Lepidoptera; family Geometridae; genus Eupithecia; species Eupithecia subfuscata. The sequence continues at coordinate 14,810,813 of OY751100.1, read as the reverse complement.
AAATGACGTAGCAATGCGTCGTTTCTCCAATAGTACTGTCATCTAGAAACAACATCAATATCTACTATAATCCATAAATAACCACATTACGAACGACAACAACGCAACACAAGTGTTAGGTGGAGTACCACTAGGGTGTCATCTAGGTCCACGTCTTTTCCTTATGCATAGGTAAGGAGTGAGTCTCACCTGTTGTACTGGACTCTGCGCTTGGAAGAGTATCCGTCTGCCAAGCAGCTCGCCAAATATACAGCCGACTGACCACACGTCCACCGCGGCTGTGTAGTGATTCGCGCCCATTAGTATCTCTGGTGCTCTGGAATGAAGGTAACGCTAGTTTATGCACGTAATATTTTATAAGAACTAATATGTACAGTATTAATTCTGGGATAAGTTAAATCTTAGTAAGCTCGAATTACCAAGAAGCTATGAGAATATTCAGTATTTAATACTTAAAAATAACCGTTAAAAGAACTGTCAATCAAACTGAACATATTTATAAAATTAGTATAGATAGCTAATTCAATAACTGCTGTTATTTGTTTATAGACCATGTCTTTCCATACCATTTCCCCACGGGCCACGCACGATAGACCAAAGTCTATCGACAGTAATAGATTAACTCTCGATAGTCTTCTTATGCTACCTACATAATTCCGTAGATAACTAAATTAAATATGACACGATTTCTCTTTTGTTTACTAAACCACATAAAACACGTACCCAACTAAACGAGAGTACTCGCTTCGGGATATTTTATTAGCGAATACGGGATTAATCAAACCGGGAAATGAAATCAACTTCAATTTGAATCGTTTCATTTAATTCACACAAAGCCGTTTTCAATTTATTCTGTCCAAGTGTATCGTATAGCTATTAAAACTGCATTTTATAGTAGCTGCGAGTCTTTAAGAGCTATTATTTGTGAGCAAGTATTCTGTACGGCTTTGAATATTTTATAGCATTTTTTACAGTTTTAGGAACCACATACAGAGTCGAGAATGCACGTACCTATTGTTACCAGGTACTTAGCAAGGAGCTAGTCATTGTTGTAACAATAAGCCTACGATTGTTTCCCATGGAACAAGTCACAATAATCAATATTTTACGCTCGCATATTACAGCTGCCGTAGGCTATAACCACAGTCATGTTATTCACATTTATGGTAAGACGACAAAAATTTCAATGACATACTCCCTTACATGGATTTCCGTAAGATGACGTTTGAATACGTGCATTACCGCTGGGCGGCTATTCCCTATGACCAATGCAAGCGTGTTACACACCTACGACACGACAACGGCGTGGAATCGGACAAAACCGTATTCCGCATGCCCTAGCAGTCATTCCATAACACGGCACGGCACGATTTGAACTGTCAACTAAACGAGCTCGTTCATAGCGTGTTAAGGCACAGATTAGCGTGTTCCTGCAATAGTTAGTACGGCTCGTTTCGTCGTTCGTCTTTGGAGGTTATACTAAAATAATAACAAACATTAAATAAAATCATTTCTTTTAAAGGAACCCGTAAGTTACCTATAAATAAATTAAAATATCTACTACGGTTACGGTTCCCGCTCTAGATGTGACAATTATATTACCCGTACCTTGAAAGATTGTGTTTTACAAATAGAATTCCTACAATAAGCAGTGGAAGTCTTCCGGAAGATATACAATACATCAGACCACTGCTCGAATATGGATTCCAAGCTGCCAAGCGGTGCCCCTACTTTCATAAAGACATAAACCTGCTTGAAAGTGTTCAGAGAAAGGCTACCAAGATCCCATGGTCTTTACGACGGAAATCCTATGAAGATAGGTTACGCGCACTACGCCTCACTACTCTAGAAGAACGACGTCTTCGAGGTGACCTCATTGAAACCTACAAGATACTCACCAATACAACCTGCCATCCCTACAAGACATCTACATAAAGAAAGAAGGACGTTCAACCCGTGGACACCACCTTAGATTGGCCGTGACTCTACTCAAGCCCTTGCAGCGCACCATTTTATAAGCAATAGAGTGGTTCACAACAAACAAACACCTTCAAGAATAAACTTGACAACTGGTTACCAGACGACAAAAACAAACTAAAAAAAGTGACGCAATGACTTATTCAACACTGTGTGTTAAAGACACCTCAGCCACAGGCTGCTCGTCTATAATTAATAAATAAATAAATAAATAATTACATGGTGTTTTTATAGGCGTGAAAAACGTTAGGGAAGGGTAATCATTCAATAATTCATCACAATAGACTCGCATAATGAGGCATTGATTGTTTATTATATTGCATATTAGTGTAGTTGGCTTCTGGAGTATGATCAGCTGCATGGAGCACAGGCGACATAAGCCATGGTTTTTGGGGATAGCCAGAGTCCCCTAGTAGCCACTCAATTTTTCCACTTCTGTGTTGATCTTCTATGAACCGGCTCAGGGACCATGATCTCCAAATATAGCTATCATGAGCAGCCCCTCCAAATGTTGCACATACACCTATAATTTTTAATCGCTGTCGCATATCTGAAACAAGGCAGAAATATTTTTTATTATTTCAAATAGGAATAAATAGGTAGGTACCATCTTCCTCCCTTGGAGGATTTTGCAGACATCATTATTGGTGAAATGCAACTATGCACTGATATGTGTTGGTCTTCTCACAATGTAAAAATAAAATCATGTTATTTTCGTTCATTTCATGTGTTATTTTAGCTTTTCATGTAACCTCAACTTTATAGTTTTGCGCTACCACTTTGTAACACCATCGTGTTACGGTAGCGCAAAAAGGTGTGCGACTTTTGTAGTGCCGTTGCATAACATTTTGTGTTACTATTGTGTCAAAATTCTGGACTTTATCCACACAATGTTGAAACAAATCTATTTTTTACAAGTTTGCAATGCCCTTGTGGAGATTTCAAACAAAATTTAATAAATATAATGTATACATACCCTTTGTTTGATTACATTCCTCTCTTGTTTTGTGGTAGGAAATTTCACATAGCTTGGAAGCAGTTCATTGAGGGCATGAACAACTTCCTCTACACAGCGACTTACAGACGGCTGGCTGAGGGGCTCTAACCAGTCCTGCCCCACTGGCTTTTGATAGCTACCGGTGGCCAGGAAATTGAGTGTTGTATCTAAAAAAATAAAAGTAATTCTTTGTATTAAAAAGTAGGGTTAAAATATAGGTAGTATTACAGTGTAGGTAGGTAAGTACAGCCACCTCCCCGAACAGCCTATAAGGAACTTTAACAACAGTCCATAGCTGGACGCAGGCCTCCCCGTGATAAGCACCTTATTGGTTTTTATCTCATGTACCTAAGTACCAGTACCTATTACTAATTTTAATGATGCACTTACTTTGATTTCTGGTGTTATACTTGTGCACCTTTGAGGAGTCACTCCATCTCTGCTTTTAAGGATCCCACATAGAAAAGAATACAGTTCTTTGCTAACCCTTTAGCACCGCACAAACAATTTAGGGTCCATTGAAAGAGGGTCCGCAGAACCCCTGGGTAACCTCCTGTTTATAGTCGTACTTTGCTGGTGCCAGCGTCTTACGCGTCGTCTCCTTAGAATAATATCCTTATATAATAGAATGAGTCAGTCAGTCAGTGGTAATCTAGCTTTATTTATTAGAATAATTGATAGATTTTTAGGTTATGTTGTTCAAAACAAACAATCAATGAAAGCTACTTATTCGTTCCGAAACTAGTAATGAGTGACTTGAATGTTTATACAAATCATTATTTTTGGGCTCTAAATTTTCAAATCACATTATAGTAGTGTAAGCTCAACAATTTAATGGTTGAGCAAGCTTATAATTCAAAATATTTATTATTGGAAACAAAAAATAATTTTTAATAAAACCGTAAATTTCCGAATAGACCGGATGTAAGATTTTGAACGAAGCGTGTGAAATAATCGTAAAACAAAACACGGGGCATAGACAAACAGTCTTGTGGCATGCAGAATACCATTTTTCGATTCCACACATAGGCTCGTTTGAAACGCGTTTGTGTTTAGAACGCGTTGTGACGTCACACGTTTTGGGCATGTTATCTCTTGGGTCATAGGGAATCGGGCCCCTGTATTCAATTACGAAACATGGTGAGAATTTTGAAGTACACAATCAATTTGAGAAAACGTTTTTGTAGGTGAACATTCTGTTGTAAAGTTAATTTAATAGAAATCTTTCGTTGGCAAAGCGCAAAAAATTAGGTAAAATAGAAGCTTTTGTATTCGGCAAAATAAATGATTCCCATGAAAACGATGATCAGGAAAACTTACGCAAACAGAAACGTGGACACAGAGAAAGGGGATGAATACGAAACTTGTTATAAAAGCTATCCCATAACGGAAACAGGTAAACAGTGCTATTCCATTTTATGGATGAGATTTAATATTCGTTACTAACTAAATGACCGGATTTGTTTGCAACCCGTATGCACATACGTTAAATCCAAACAAATAAACGCAGCGGCAATAATAACGAAAAGGTCATGGACCCGTTGCAAGAGACCTTCCGAACGAGCAAATCATAATACTCGATTTAAATTTTAGAGAGGGCAAATAATAATGGGAAAGATCCGAGAGTGCTCCAGAATAGACGCCAGAGAAGGAGGAACGTAGAGAATTCACAAAAGAGGTCCGCTCACGATGTAAATGAAAAATGAGCAGCGCCTGTGTCATGCACGAATAGCCCCAAAAGATACATATTTCGCTGAGTGTATGCGGCTCCGTGTTTCAGACTCTAGTTTTTGGGAACAAATGCGAGAACGAAACATGGCCTACTTACAGAACTGCGGTCTACGCAAAGGTCATTCTTCCATTCACCTTTTACCCATTCAACACCCGTGAAACACTCGTGCTCGCTTTGCTGGCTCTAAATAGGTCCAGTTGTTAAGAACTGGATATAAGAAATAATTACACGACATAATTATGGCTAAGAATAAGAAACACGAGAGCGCGACTAACAAGCAACTGGAGAAACTTGGGCGGGGAGCGATGAGCTTGACTTGACACGAAATTTTAACGAAAATTTATTGACGTCACATGAAATACCTATCTCTGTAGACAATATTTGTTTTCAACTTTTTATATACAGGAAAAATCAAGTCATTAACGAATAACTATGAAATAGCCCTCGCTTCACTAAATAGGCCAGGGTCGAAACTCAACTGAACAATGACATTTTTACCGCAGAGGAAGCAACTAAATGGTCTTCCGATATTTTTTGCGTATCGACAAAAAATTCGGTTGAAAACATATCGACCAGAACAAAAGCCAAAAACTGCAATGCCGTATTTTATACTAACACTGCATGCAAGCAAGCTAACTCATATAGATGACCTCATATTTATTTGTCGTTCCCAAAACTGCGCAGAAAATTCACTCTCTAGCGAACAAAATACATATAACAGAAAGGGACTGTAAAGATTTTACAGCCAACAACTTAGAAGTAAATTACGGACCTATAAATTCATTTAAGCTGTCAACAGACGCCGTTCCTAGAAGCTCTTCGTACATAGCAGTAGGAAGAAAAAGCTAACAATAGCCGACCTTAGTAATTAACTGGTGCATTCGTCTGTCTCGTAACACTAATGAGGGTCGTAGATATACTAGGTCCTTTTTCTCGGTAGTTCTACCTTGTGTATTGTCCACAGAAGTCTGAATAACAAGTATTGTCACATGTTATTTTATCATAAAATTTCGGTATGGTGATAAATGATAAACATCCTTATGACGTTTTGCTCGCAGCTTCTCACGCCACTTAACGGGATTATAATAGCATGTCCCTGTCCGGAATGGGTACCATATCTACGGGTCATATTTCAAGTAGACCCGATCCAATCCGCGGTTAGGGTGTGAAAAACAAAGTAAGAAACTCTCGAGACTATCGAGGTTGGCTAGTGTATAACAACTGTGCAATTTATTATTGCATTTAAAATATTAGTATAGATAGCAATAACAGGTGTCATTAAAAAAAAAGGGGGATTGAGGGTTTTACCTATAATACTGCGTGACGACTTCCTGCGTCATGTTCTTACTGGCATCAGGCTCCTCGACCCTCGCCAGGCCGAAGTCACAGATCTTGAGGACACAATTGCTGTTCACGAGGAGATTGCCGGGCTTGATGTCTCGATGCAGGATGCGTGCGGAGTGCAGATATTTTAAACCTGAAAGAAAATAAAAGTAAAATAAGTTTCTAGAATTTACCAAAGATTTACTTTTAATACAATTTTTGAGCATATATTTTTAAATCGGAACATACAAATATGAAGGGTTGATTTTCAAAGCTATGCGAGAATATCAAGACAGCTGATGGAGCGACTGAGCAACAGAGAGTTCTCATTGGAGTTAGTCTTGAACTACGAAATGATTTTGAGAAATTCCCACGCAAGAACCAAGTCCCGTTCGTACAAAAGTTGCACATAAAGTCTCCAATTTATAAACTTCTTTCCCAGCAACATTACCATATCAATTAATCATTAACTTCATACATTAAAGTTAAGATAGCTCGTTTGAAACTATCCAAACATTAATGGCACTTCAACTGACCATTATATTAGTAAGCAATTAGCATCAGTTGTTAGTTAAGCCCAACGCGTAATTTAAACATCAACATCCATCATTGAAAATTGATACGCCGCGCCGTTAATGATGAACGAATTTATTGGCGGTTGGTATTGACGTATCAGTATTTCGAATCTAGGAGTAAATTGATAGATGGAGCAAACCGCTTCTAACTACTTCTAGGTGGGATCTGAGTATAATATTTAAGACGGTTTGGTCACTACCAAATCCAGTTCCATCTACATTGAGTTAGTCGCCACTTGTTTTAGATAACCTAAGTTTTATTATTAACTTAGTCATTCTAGCTAAATTCTCGGGGTTAGCCTTCATACAAAATTACATGAACAAAGAAACTTATAAGATTATTTTTACTGACGCTTTCAAAACAATGTTTATAACAATTTATTTATTTGTGATGTGATGCCTAAAGTAGTTTTGATGGGACGGCGTTTACACCACTCATTCATCTTTCGATAATGCCGATAATTAATAGATTAAGATCCTCATAAAATCTTTTGAAACAGAGAAAGGCAATTTATCAACACAAAATAACTATATGTAATACTAATCGAAGTCGAAGATTTGAAAGTAGATACCTACTGTAATCCCACTATAAAGTCTATGTCATCATAAGCGCCGCCGAGGATCAAAGTAGAGCGCATGCCTCTCTGAAACTCCCGAGGGTTGAGACGGTTTAAAGGAGGAGGTTTTCTACGTTATAAATAAAAGATACGCCGGCCAGTTCAATGTTGACTACCTACTCCATTTTAACGATCTCGAAGATCCTGTGATTTCGATTTACAGAACCATAACGCTCTTATCTAATCGACAACGCTTCATCTATTTTCCTTTATACGTTTTCGTTATTGTTGTAAAAGTTTATTGGCTACGGGCTATCCATAATAGTTTTGAACGAAACAATGTCCAAATCGATCGATTGTGCATTTCGTCCAATCTGTAATCCTGTTACAAGCGGCTCAAACAGTATCCGCAATGCATAATTTGCACCGTATTCCATAATAGCGCGCATGAGTCAAGCGGGCATTAGCCCAAACCGATTAGCTGGGCTCATTGGGCGTAATGAGCCCTACACAAGGCTGCGCTCACCGTAATAACAAGTTGTCTCTGTCTAGGTCTACGTTGGCAGAATTCGTGAGCACGAACAGTTGGCTGAGCCACATTAGACGTCGACTATTTCGTTGAGAATTTGAGGGGTCTCAGGCTTTGCGTAGCTTGGTAGAGGACAACTGGTTCTTTCTACGTTGCTCTCAGGCTTGTCAGCACATGAGCAATCAGGGTGATTCCTTCAATCAGAGGGATGAGTCTATTTGACTGTAAGAACGAGACGACGTGATCGTGTCGTCTCCTTTTTCATATGCTACGGCCACATTACAAGGCGAAGATTTGGATTCGCTTTGTCGTGATAAAACTTCTTGTTCTATCTACGACGAAGTGTTTGGCCACATTGGAAAAATACTTCGCAACGTCGCATCGCGAAGTCGCGATATGACGAACTTCTTGGCCAGACTTTGTCGCGACAGCGTAAATCTTCGCGTTATCGCGATAGTGTGGCCGTAGCAATACAATTTGGTACAGCAGCGCCTCTATCGTGCGGACAGGGAACTACGCAAATCCCATACAAAAAGGAGACTCGCGTCTCGTTGCTACGTCGTACGTCAAATAGACTCACCCCTCAGACCTAATTAGTTAATAGGTTGAAAATCACACTAATATTATAAATGCGAAAGTTTGGATGGATGTTTGTTACCTCTTCAAGCCAAAAGTACTGAACGGATCGGTCTGAATTTTGCACACAGGTAATTCTAATCCTGGAATCAAACATAGGCTAAACATACTTTTTATCCCCTAAATCAGTTCTCATGGGATAGAAATCACCTAAACGTTTCCATAGAAACAACGCGTGCGAAGCCGCGGGCAGAAGCTAATGTCTGAATAAATAAAAAAGTGAATAAGAAGAAGATAAAACATCGCAGAAAACAAAAGTAATTACTGAAAGACGACATATTTAGAAACGAAAGGTGCCACTGCCACTGGTGTGTACCTGTCATGTCAGGGATGTTGTTTCGCGTTCCACATAAATATAGGATGAGCGCCAAGGCGCGCGAAACTCTTGAGTCAGGCCTTGCCTGCTCAGGGTGGGGTGAAGGGTGGAGCGAGGCTATTATTGTCATCATTTCACGATGTACATGCGTCAGCAATTAACTAATACTGAATCCTGTAAGTAACTAAAACACGCTCCATGTTTTTCTATTCATAACAACATGAAGTTCACGAAAACTATAGATTCATTTTGGAGGTTGTTGGAAACTCGTTATCGACTCCAAATACAGGGTCTACTCGGAAAAGTAAAATCGAAGTTTTCGTGATTCGTTATCGTGCAAATCAACTGTTACGTCGCTTGCATAAGATAAGCGTTTGATAGAAAACGAATTAGAAACTTCGATTTTCGATTTCATTTTCGCCCCCAAGAGTCATGGAGTAGAACGATATTGGTCCAGCTGTTCTGACAAAGGTGTTGTAGACACAACCAGCTCCCAGGCGCTAGCCGCGATGCCAAAACAAATTAACGACACAGTAGGTACGTAGCGAGTTTAATTTCCCAAAGGGTGTTACCGCAGTTTTCCACACCTAGCGCCCAATGTTTCACAATTTAACCTCTTAATGCGCACACCTGAAGGTTAAAAGTTATCAAAGTTTGAGAGCGTCATTTCAATTATAGCGGAACAAATTGCTAATTTAGAGTTTGACTGAAGCGCATGTGTTTTTAACGGGCGTGTAGCTAACTGGATGCTAACATTTAGCTTACTAGATGCTAACGAACGTGTTGAAATAATGAGCTTCCTCAACTCAAGGTTCAAGCGAAAAGTTCTTGGATATATTTTTTATATCTCGTTAAGAATTGACAAAATCCAGTGATTCAATGGGTGTATATTTTACTCCGTACTCAATGTAACAGGGATTTTTTCACAAGCTCAAGCGTTTCCAAGATAAGCAACTTTAATGTTATCTTATTTAGATAACAAAACAAAACTGACACACTTCAACTTCTTTATTCAATGCGTCGCTTGCTTTTCGCTACGACTCTGCCAGTGTCAGTATAGGAGTGTCATAAACTTCGAAAACAGAATATGATCGGTTGACACGCGTCCCTTCATTTGTACTTTCAAAGGTAAAATGCCAAAATGTGTCATTCTTAGACGATACCACTGATATGGTGCAGCGATCTTTTTAGTGGAATCAGGGCCTTGGTCGTTTGACATCTTAGTAGTGGAAGTGACATAAAAAAAACATATAAATCAAAAGTAATGCGACATAAAACGAAGGGTTCGAGAAGTGGCACGTAATAAAGGTGGCTACTTAAGTGCGAGTAGCAGGTCGTCGCCCGTTGGTACAAGCGCATGCGCATCCAACCGCGACGCCGCCAGTCCTCGCTCCTAGCCGAGGACAATGCTCTGTAGTCGACATCTGATCGACGATCATCAACCTAATTGCAATCTTCATGGTGCGATTACATGATTCAGTAAATTCCTCGAATGACGCCTGATAGGTACGTGCTCCTAACGAGTTTGTTGCTTTGTTATAAATCACACGGATTCCGCTCCGAGGGCCAATCGCACCTGCGAATGGAATTCTTAATACTATACTTCATTACGATTACGATTCAATCGGTATTTGCCGACTTTTGAACCGACAACCGCTGGGGTAAACGGAACCGACAATCGCTGGGCTAAACGTGTGAATCGACAACCGCCGGAGTAAACGTATTCTTGAGTGGAGACCGTGATTCGGCAAACGTAGTGTAGGACTCCATCCGGCCAGGTGGGATGACGATCTGCAAAAGACTGTAGGCTGAAGCTAGATGCCGCAATCTGAAGACAGGGAGGGCGCTATGGTGCTGATAAGTATATGTCAAGCAGTGGACTAATATAGGTTGATGATGATGACGACGGTATTGGCCACCTCACAGCCTACGGTTGTTCGTCTTCCTGATTCTTAAGACAATGTTAATTCAACAAATGCGTTACGTACACATGCGCAAGGTTTTAGCATCTGCGTTCGTTTGAAGCAGCCGTTTTTGGAAACTGGTTCAATAGTACCATTGTGCGAGGTTCACACCGTGCTGTTTGCCCACGGCTGGCCGCTGAACAAACAGAATAACGAAACGCGTGCGCAGGCATCTCACGATCGCAAACAGTGGGGAGTTCACATTATTCAAGGAACACCAGTTCCTTCATCCTTCCGAAAAGTAGAACATAATTTTGCACTGTTATGTGCTGTTATCATGCCTTTGAAACGGAATCTTAGATATGAATAGATCGAAAGATATTTAATCTTCTGCTAGCTGTTAGGCACAGGCACTCGATTTTTAATGATCTGCAAAAAGATAAACAATCCCGCAGCACTTAATCTAAAATTAACTTTTTTGTCGTGCAATTTAAGCTACTTGTCGATTCGAGATTCATCCTTCAATAAATATTATAAACAATGTTCTTTAACTCGACTCCAACCAGATGAATTTCATGTTTTTTCGTTCGGATTTGTGGACATAACAGCATTGCCGAACTCTAAGCTCGACTATTAGGTCTTACAACTCGCTCGTAATGACTATCAATAAGCAATTCTACAACTTCTGACTATTACCGTAAACATGCATAGCAGGATTAGGATTCTCCGAATAACTTCAGTAGACTCACAAGAGAACAGTTAGGTATTCTAAATGAGTATCGCAGGCGGTAAGCGTCGCAGGTTATCTTCGTGAGATAAAGCCGGTTCCAGCAGCACTGCGGGAACGATGCTGGGAACATGATCGAATAAATCACGACATAGGCGCGTCCAGCGATAAACAAATAGCTTGTTGCAATCGTTTATCTGATACGGACCTGCGGCTGTTTCGCTCAAGGAGTGGAGTTTGCAAACATCTTTGCAAATATCTGTTCTACCGGGTGAAGTGCTATCGGTGATAATATGGAATAAAAGATGACAAAATATGTATAGCTAGCTGCCGCCCGCGGCTTCGCACGCGTTGTTCTATGGAAACGTTAGAAGGTGATTTCTATCCCATTGGAACTGATTTATGGGATAAAAAGTATGTTTGATTCCAGGATTATAATTATCTGTATACAAAATTTCAGCCCGATCCGTTCAGTAGTTTTGGCGTGAAGAGGTTACAAACATCCATCCATCCAAACTTTCGCATTTATAATATTAGTGTGATGTGATGAGCGAGCTATCAGGATGTTAACGGGACGAAACCTTGTCAAAGTAAATATTGAACTTGATATTTCTGATAGTCATTAGTTCGAAAGCCTTTTTCGGTAAAATAATGTTTACAAGTCTATAAAATAGTTTCTGGCTAATTATACTTACTAGTTTCTACCTTAAGTATTATAGTTACTAAAGTTTCTGGCATAGTCCACGCGTGTCGTCAAAATGGGATTGAACCTAGTCAAAGTAAGTCTTATCGCGCATTTTTCAGTTCGAAATGGTCCCATCCCATTATGATCGCGGATTATAAAATTTACTGATTTAATAATAATGAATAATTTAATCATTTAATCATAGGCGAGTGTGATGTTTAGTTACAAGGTTGATTGACCAGTTTGTGCAAATTGATAGTAATTTGCAATGGCAAACCAGATTTCTGTTCGAATAAGTACTTCCTGGTAACATGGGAACCGCGATCTTGATTCTAGATTATGTGCAGTTGTATGATACTTTAACTTTTATGATTTTAATGAAGATCCTGTAGATCGCAGTTTGTACAAATCAAAACTGTACAAACATGCTGAGAAAGTTTGAATCTGGTCAGCAAAAAAGGTATTGCTGAAAGTTAGATAGGCCCCAGTTGAGAAAACTTTGCTGAAAGCGATTAGCAGTTTCGAAAGGGATAGAAATTATAGCGACGTGCGAATCCACTATCCACCAACGCATAATTAGTGTCACAGGAGTGACGTTATGTTATGTTATTTAGACAGTACATGAGCAAGTTTTTGGTGGTATATATTATAGGGACTCTATTCACAAGAGACAAATTTCTATTAAAGTCTCTTAACGCCCGAATACTTAAACGTAACTCAGTTTTAAGCGCGTCTAAGTCGTGATTTCTTGACCGTTTCCAATGAATATGTGTCAAATATCGTCACTTGTTACGTTTACGTACGAGTACTACGAGTTACGTTTGAGTATTCGACCGTTACCTATCTTCCTTCGTGCCTTCCTTCCATCTTTTGGAACATCTATTTTCATTAAAGACACCAAGGATCAATGATTATTTCGACAGTTTTGCTTATACACACAAACGACATAGAGCCCAACGGTCTCCCAGGATCTAATTAGATAATTTATAATTGAAAAAAAAATCAAAGTAAGGAACAAAATTCTGCCGAGCCAAGTTAATTCCATTACGAAGCGAGACAGATACCAGCAGGCATTTCCACTTAGTGGTTTTTCCGTCGACCGGCGCCGAAGCCCCCTGTGCTGTGTCAATACATTTTCCTGTTTCTTCCTTCTATTGTCGCGCGTTAAACACGAAAACAAATGGTTCGAAAGCATCGTTCGAGATCTAACTGGAAATAGATAGAAAAGAAACACACTAACTATGCACTGACTGTTATTCCGATATCTACTGAAAGACCAAGAACTACCTCTACACTAGACTAAGGGAGAAAGATATAGGAGGTAGTTTAATTAATCAATCATGTTCGGTACATACTCAGCTTTCACAATTCGAGCCTTTTAAGCTTTCTCACAATCTCTTACGGTAATTGAATTTTACACAAGGAACAAAACAGAAGGTCTTCATTTATCAGAACAAAATCCAGAGTAGCTTAAATTACGGATGCGTGCAGGTGATTTCCTTGTGGAAAAAGCTCGCGCATAAATAATATTATAGCCAGTGACGGCAAGGCGGGCGAACGCGCATTTCCATAATTCTGCTCGTTACCGTCGCCGCATCCCCGCTTGCCGACTCGATGCTATCTACAGGATTCAGTAAATAAATTACATTAATTAAACGCCCAGTAGTGTCGGTTAGATGTGTACTTAATCAGAGCCTTTCACGAGCCTTCTTTGATCATTTCGTAAAATATCACTTTATCAACCGGTCGCTGTGAGTTATGTCCATCGCTGACAAAGGAGATCCATTTATCAAAAGGACGTAAGAATAAGTTTTCGAGAGAAAATCTCGTTTTAATGTGGATATTTATGGACAGGTGCTCGGTAATGAGCGCAAACGGGTAGACAAACGGGTCAGTTCCGTTCATAATCGGGTTGTTATTCTGACGTTGGCTGTGGCAGTGAGAAATGGTCGGAATGCCTTATGTATGAGTAGCTGGAGCAGGTGTACCTATCAGGGTGTGGACGCGCTTCGTTGCTTCGCATCGCAATCCATACATTATTAATATCGGGCATAGCTGGACGAGCCCAGGCAGCGCTATTAGCATACCTGGGCTACACCGGACAGGCGTGGCCGGCCAGCTAAAGGCAGGCTTACATAAACCCAGCGACTAGACACGGTGACGCTTTTGGCTCAGTAAGCTGTCCAAACAAAGATTGTTTTGATAGTGGGCTGTGTTCAGTGGAGCGTAAACCACCGGCTTTCCCCCAAAGTTTCTGATATAACGACCGGTTTGAAACGAGACATAACATTATTTAGCAGATTTTATAAGCTACACAATAGGAAATGTATCGTTTAGCAACACTGTAGCCTTGCGGAGATACCGGTCAGATCAGTGGCGCGCCAAACATGCGCATGAACCAGCTGGTCTGTCCACTCGGGTCGCATTCCCTGCGATCCATGCCTTTTTGTGCGATTGCATACTATTGTGCTTTCAACATACTGGTCAATCACCTATTAAGTTACCACAGCACATTGTGCACAATGCAAATGCAGTATTAAAAGAGTTTTAATTCTTTCCCCTAATTTCGAGAGTAGCACTAGCAACGACGGCTTTGTATAATACAAAAGTGCACGCAGAATATTAAAAGAATCCTGCGTCGCTATCGCGTGTCGCCCTCTGGTAATCGCAGAGAATGCATTCTGCGGCACGGGCGCTGGCATCATTACCATCTGTATTCTATTCTGCAGAACAGAACCGAATGGCAAACACTGTTTCTTGATTACGTTAGAGTAACCGGCGTACAAGCATAAGTTTGTTTTCATTGTCTAGTTGATTTAAGCCTGGGCCATCAAGGCGGTGCAACAGTAAAGTTTTTAATTAAACGAGTAAAGCGAGCGCTGGGGGCTTAACGACCGCATTTTTCTAGATTCCCTTCGCGAGTTTCACTCCCGGGAAATCTCTTGGCACCGTACGAATAATTGCACAAATTAATAATGCGAAATCGGGAGACAGGACGACGGCTGGATAGCTACTCTTTTCATTTGCGAGAGTGGACAACATTAGCATAGCTACTCAGCTACGACGCTGAAATTAAAGAGGGCTGCCCGGTCATAGAGCTTTTTAAGCATCCAGTCGGTAATGCACTAGTTTTTTTGCGGGGCGGGTGAGTTGAACGCAAGTTGGAAGCACTTGGGAGTTTTAATTGATTTACGGCAGGTTGGAAGTGGGTGTGCGGGCGAGGTACAGGCGAGGCAACACGAGCGAGGCAAGAAGAGCGGGCGCGGCGTTGTCTCCGCTCTCAGAGGAGCTGGGTTTGTTTTAAACTTGAATTTATCGACGGCGTTCGGTCCGAGCGACCGCAATCAACTTCCCATGTTTACCAACTCGATGAACAAATAGAACAAGTTGTTTTCAATGCTCATGTTTAACAAGATGAATGCAATCTTTGCGAACTCACACTTACAGTGAGCAACTTAGAGCATCCGGCCTTTTATAGGTACTCCGCACCTCCTCACCTCAACAGCCTTTATTGGTCTACAGCTGGACGCAGGCCTCCCCCTGATGGGGGGTAGTGCTTATAATCCACACGCTGGGCATGCGGGTTGGGGATCGCAGTTTGATAGAAGAATTGTTCTGCAGGACGCGCTGCTATGGCGCCACGGTGGATATCCCTCAGTCGCCTCTTACGACACCCGTAGGAAGAGTTGGAGTATATTATGGGTACTACTACCACGTAATTAAAAAAGTTTTGCTTTTTCATTGCCTTCCTATGGTATCATGGACCGTTATTGCTAGTGGTCTAACTTCGTTCATAAAATCCGCTTTACATTATAAAGTTAATTTGTTGAGATTTCTACGAAACTTGGGTGGGAGATAGGGTGTTGTGCCGTTCTGAGCAATTATGAATACCTAGTTGAATAAAATGGTTTCCGATAACGCCAGAGGGTTTTGATTGCCTCGTAAAACAATAGGTTTTAATGACACAAAAACCAACCGCTGGGCGACCGTTCCCAATAATGCAAATGAGATGGCATTCCGCTTTGGAAAATTGGTTCCTTAGTAATGGTTGCACGAAAGGGTTTTAAACAACGAGCCGTGAATTCACGTTTCGGCCCTGGGCGCCCTAACTTATGTTATGTGTGGGTCAGCCCCCGAGCTGCTGCCAAAATATTATTGTACCACAATAACTGTTTGTTACTCAGAATTCAGTTCACGAAACATCGATAAGTATAGAGCTCAGGCCTTTCTGGATTAGAGACGATTGGTGTTGCTAGATAAATTGAAATAATCTTTTGTTTAGTATAATTCCAGTCATATCCATTTGCATGTTAATGTCTTCAGAATATCGATCAAGGAGGAACAATTTAGAAATGTTATTAAGGATGCCTTCTACTCTTTCGCCTTGCAAGGAGGCTTCGAAACGTTATTGACTTGGAGCCCCATTTGTTTAGAATTTGAGATTTAAGTACGCTTGCTTTACTCATCTTCATATTTTTTACCAGTTTAATGAATGACACTAAAGCGTCATTGAAGCTCTAAAATACCTACCTTGAATCAATAGGTACGACTTTTTTGAAATTTCTAAATTGCTTTTCGTTTACCGATTTTTTGATTCAATATAAGCAGATTATCAGTAAAATAAAGTAAGAAAGAAAAGAAACACTTACCCCTGAGTATCTGGTAAAGGAAGACTTTGATGTGGTCCGCGGAGAGATGCTGCGGCGAGACGATGATCTTGTGCAGGTCGCTCTGCAGTAGCTCAGTGATCACGTAACTGTTTTATAGCTAAGGAAATGTCAGAGAGTTCACAGGGAATTTACAGGTAATACGCAAAGTTTGCGGCGAGAATCGACGGAACCGCAGGGTAATGCTTAATAAAGCGTATGGTAGTTTAGTTTTGCTTTGCGCAGATCAAGTTTGTGGGATTAAATGCTCTAGGTATCTATGATATGATCTCTAGAGAATCCATGATATTAAATGGATTTGGTGGAGCTTTAAGAAATTTAAGTGCCGAATAAGACCTGCCTCGAACACTTCTAAACGGCAAAGGCATCTATTATACTTTTTAATTTTGTGATGAATACATATGAATAATTTTGTTAATGAATGTTTGAATTGTATACGCTCTTGTAAAAATACTGAATTTTTAAGTTCGAGTCTGATTGAAAAAAAACATTAAACTTTAAAACCATAAAACACGATCCGATTTCAATGGAAAAGGTCCACAAAATAAACGCAATGCAAATAGGGAATTAAACCGTCATGTTTTCATAAATGGCAAACATTGCCTACAACCTAGCTGGAGGCGTAAAATAAAAGCATCGATTCGAGCGGCATGACAGGCGGCGGTAATTTGAACGCCTACGCAGGAGCGTATTTCACAGCCTCCTGAAACTGGAAGCCTGGCGCGGCAAGATTAGGGATAACATTCAGAATGGGAATGGTTTTTTGGGAAATACGTGCCTGTTTAGAACTTTTCGAAGCCTTGGTCCTTCGTTTCTTTGTTGGGAGCCCAACGTCGTATATTTTCTAAGCTCTACGTAAATTCGTTATGATTGGAATTCAACTCCGGTTTTGTTTCAGGGAACTGATGATACTCGTATGCAAAAGCGATCTCACCATTTCTTGCTGACATGACGTTATTGAAAGATCATCTTTTCTCAAATCACTTAATCATCATCATTATCATCAACCCGTATACGTTGCTTGCTGAACATAGGCCTCCGACCAAAGGGCCCGAAGAAAAGCGGTCCTGAACCGCCTCCATTCATCGACTCCCTGCAACCGCTACAATGTCGTCGATGATATATAAAACAATGTATTAACAATAACCCTGATGTGAAACATTCATTTGTAGTTTAAGTTTCTTCAGTTGAAGGTCGAAATAAATAAATTATAAACAGCTTAGTTTTAGAGCAGCGACCCAAACCAAGGCAATTTAAACTTCAGAGCACATTACCAATGTGCTATAATTTGTTTTCAACTTTCACACAACCACGCAGCAAGGGCTATAGATACCCTGGGCGGTATCTATACCCAGGGCGGCAGGGCTGGAGCCGCCTCTCTCGTTATCTGTCGTATCTGCAGCGTTCGCTCTCGCCGACCATTACACAAATTACAGGACATTTGTACGAACTTCATTATCTTTGTCGTATTTGTATATTCATTTTTTACGCCGCGGTAGAGCCCTTCGAGTGTAAACGTGCGATGGGCTTTGTCTCTTTTTTGACTGAGTATAAACTAGAAATTAGAGTAGAAACCGGCTAGTAGGTAGGTACTCTTAATTAACTTTCGTCTAATCGAAATTACGATTTCAGTGCGTAAATATATTATTAAAGTTTCAGTCGAAGGCTGTTCCAGCACAGATTTGAGCTTCAAAGCCTCTGACATTACGATAGGAATGCGAGACAAATCGCCTTAGCAGGAACAGAACATTGCAGGGTTGTATTGCGAGCTGGAGTATTTCACACGTTTTCGTATGCTTTACAAGAATCTTCCATTATCTGTTATCTGCCCACCAGTCATTATCAAAATTACAGCACATAGAGCTTAAAATGCACTTGTTGCGGCGAAAGTACGTTGTGGCTTTTAGTACATACATGGTTTGAGTCACATCATAGCGAATTACGTTAGTACTGTAGATCTGTGGTGCCTTTGCTGGTGGTTTCTCTAACGCAGATCGCGTTGGAGAAACCACCAGCAAAGTAACTAATCAATGGTCAAACCTCTTGTCAATGTTTTGGGGTTTGATTTTGAACAATTATTAGTTGAGCAGTCTGTCTCTAACGATGCCCATTTACAGCTGATCTATTTATCAATTTACCTATTTTTGTATGTACCTATATTCCTAAGTTCCTTGGTTATTTTCTGTCTTGTCTGTTTTATGGCATTGAATTATAACTTAAGCACCACATATTGTAACCCATGTATATTTAAACTGACATTTCCAAGTGTGCCTAGTGCTCCTACGGCGAATATATGAGTAAGAGTATGTCAGAGGATTGAAAATTGTAAATATTACAACCTTGCTCTGTTAGTATGTGTGGGAAAAATCTTGCGCGAGAATTTAAGACCAGTTATCCTCAACCGATTGAGCAGAAATTTGGCATACCTATGTAATTTCAGTTTGGTGACAATGCTATACTAAGGTACCATCGAGCTGGTCTGATGATGGATACAGAAGGTGGCCATAGGAACTCCTAAACGAAACGAACGTAACCCCGTAGAGTTCGGGTTCGTTGGATAAGTCTTCCCAAGCACTTTGGTCCTGGATGATTATAAAAGCTAGCTATTAAAAAAGTTTTTTTATTATATATAAATGTATTAGCGTTACGCTACGGTACGATCTTTGACCGGTGGACCATTATTTTATTTCCTAATTCCAAGCCCACATTTGGTAAGCTGGTGGTATATCATTCATATAGGTTGTGCCAAGGAGGCGGGCGATGCAGCAGCTCCACAGTTTTAAACTTTTGCTGTCTCATCGTTCATTCGTAACTTATCTATTGTGTACCTTATTCTCAATAAATTATTTTGTATTTTTTAATCTGGCACTACTGGTCGGAGCCTAAAAATATTTCACTTAACCTTACAGCCATAATAACTATCCCTGAGTGCTTCAGTCAGACTTAACGTATTCTGCAGCACTCGCTTTAATACTAATTTCACTCATCTGTAGGTATGCAGCGGCATACCTACGATGAGTAAAGCTAGTGTTTAAATCAATCCTCAAATATCTATTAGAAATCGGCCCGAGACGGTTGAAGGTCGCCAGACGACCATTTAAGTTGAATGAAGTCACTGAAAGGCCACAATAGTACGGTGTTGTAAACTTTCAAAGTTAAGAACCTTAGAATATTAACACGAGCCCATTCGGAGAAAACATTACGTATTTATTAAGCACTAGCTGCATTCTTACTACTTGTTGTCCTATTACCCGCTTTCCCGTAGGAATGAAGCATTTTCCCGTGGTAAAAAGTAGCCTATGTTCATCAGGAATAATGTGGGCTTCTAATGGTAAAAGAATTTTTCAAATCGGTCCAATAGTTTCGGAGCCTATTCAATACAAACAAACAAACAAAAAAACAATCAAATCTTTCCTCTTTATAATATTATAGTATAGATGAAAAGATTTTGTAGAGTTTGTATCTTACTAGGGAATCACGCGACCTTCTAATGTGATAATTTAACAAACACAAGATAAATGAAATAGTAGTCTTCGACATGAACCATCCATCATAGAACTAAGGGCCATAGGTGACGAACGGAAAGCCCACATAAAACACAAATAAAACTTAAAAAAACTCTGATCTGGTTTGAGAGTGCCTTACAAAACTGCTCAGAGAAGATTCCTTCTTAAAGGCGATTATGGCTTTTAGAAAAATATCTTACTTACTGCCACTTACCCACTTTTTTCTGTTATAATTTACCGGTTTTTCTTACGTCAGTTTTACAATGTAGGGTAACTCCTACTTTAGTACGAGTTAGTAGTTAAAAGAAATGTGTTTTCTCATGTAAGTGAATTTATTCTAAGTGACAAATAAAATATTCTCAAACCTGAACAAAGAACCATGACAATGAATGAGTAAAAAGGCATCCATTCAGTGAACATATTGTTTATTCATGCAACTGAAATGAAAGCTATTCTATGATCGTGTTTTCTTACCTACCATCGGGTGAGATATGTAAACAAGAACAAAATTAAAAAATTGAAATACCCCCCGACGGATTTTTATGAAACATGGCTAAGAACACTCGGGATAAAATTATCTATGACACAAAAAAAACTAAACGAACATCGGTTCATCCGTTTGGGAGCTACGATACCGCAAACAGATACACAGACAGACACGTTAAACTTATAACACGCCTCTCTTTTTGCGTCGGGGGTTAAAAATAGAGATAGCATGGTGTCATTAATCTGATTGTTTTGAAAAAACTAAATTTCCTTAGTATTTACAAAAAACTTTAAGCTTTTCGGGAAAAATACTAATCCCTCGGGATGATTCTCCATACAGTAGGGAAGGAATTTCCAAATCGGACCATAATACACGGAGAAATCGACGAACATACATAGAAAAATGTACATACAGCCGAAAATAGAACCTCCTCCTTTTTTCAAGTCGGATAAGATAGTCAAACTAGTGTCACTTAACGACATGTGTATTCGAGATTCTATTGTTTGTCCTCACATATCGCATCTCTCGTTGCCGCTTTACTAGTCAAGCGCGACAAAAGCGGTACTTATTGTGATAGGAAATTTAATTTCCTCTTTAGTACATTTAATTTTAAGTTTCTACTGGATGATAAATGGATAAAACTTGACATCACTCAAGGCAAATTGAAATAATTTTCGAGTAGAGCCAATAGTTGCGGAGATTATAAAAAAACACATTCTTCGCCAACAAACTTTACCTCAGGACATTACATTTCTTATGAATTTAAGCGGGTTAACTACAAACCTAGTTTGTGTTGGAAGAACACCAACGTTTTTAACGTTATTAGATTTAGGGTCTGTTTCACAATGTCCGGATAAGCTCTGCATAAGTTCCAAATAAGCTATTTGTTACTTATCCGTTGGATAGACATCATTGTTACGTTTCATGACTACCGAATAGCGCTAACTGTCGTATAAAGTCGTCCATAACTCATTCACTTTTATCCTAAAAATAATTTATGTGTTAGATAGTTAATCAATACTTTATCAGGACATTGTGAAACAGACCCTTAAGGGTCCGGCGGAGGATGAATTTCCCATACAAACGTAGTACCAAAATGATTTGTAATTTAAGAACATTTTCACCATGGTTTGCTATTATTTGTATTAAAATAGTATTTATCTAGGTTCCCGACACAATTTTGTTTCAAAATACTTATCTAGAAAAACACTATGATAACATTCATTCTTTGATGTAAAAATGCGATTCGGTTTAATTTCATTTCAGCAAGGTATTTGGAAAAAAAATCGTGTCAGGAACCTAAATAAATACTATTTTAATACAAATAATAGCAAACCATGGTGAAAATATTCTCAAATTACAAATCATTTTGGTACTACGTTTGTATGGGAAATTCATCCTCCGCCGGACCCTTAACCTATTTAGCCAATCAATTGATATGTTTGAGGCAAGTTTGAACTTGACAACCCCGTCAACTTGACGGGGTTGCTGTATCTGTCTGTTCAGACGGCGTCAACGTCTGAAAATGACGCGATCAGCGTTATTTGTGTGAAGATTCCGATATTTATACCGCACAAGATAAAATTAACCCCTTGGCATATCGAGAGCGATAACTTAACTGACTAATCAGCTGTCACGGTCAGTAAAGTTCTATACATATTTGTACCACACTGCCGTCATTCCTGGAATACGATAAATCCTGCCACATGACCATTGCGATCGAACGCACCGGGTGTGGTGAGCGCTTTATATTTTTATTGCTCTTAAAAATATTGTTTGTTTGCTGGCAACTTGAAAATCCATAGCGAAAGTTATATGAAAACGTGGTGATATTTAATAAAATGGGAATAAGAATTCTCGAATATTACAGTACTGTAAACAAGTGACCACCCTGGGGGTAGAATTTTGAATTCAGTGCGCGTCAGCAAAACCTTGGGCACATTTGCAGACCTTTGCAGAACAGATTTTGTGTCATCTTTTGGGAACATGACGCGCATTACATCGAATCTCTTATTTCTTTTCTTTATATTTCTAATTTCTTTCTTTGTGTATTCAAATCCATATTTCCCCTATCTTGCACTAATTTAAAGCAAGTGCAACCCGAGACACGGTTAATGCAGTTGAATAAAGTCTCCAATATATACATATAGCCATCTCATCCGATATAACTTGCATGAAAGGGATATAAGACAGTTTTATTTTTCAATTTTCATCTCTCGACCGGAAATGTGTATAGACCCGACGCAAACTAGAGCCTATTTTGGTAACACGTTCACAGAAGGGTTCTTCATAAATCCCATCACCAGAGCTATACTCATAACGAACATTATCTTCATCAGCCCGCATCATACACTGCTTTGAAGTCAGATCGTATTATGTAGGATCAAAGAATTATGGTATTACGTCTAGATGTGAAACACGAATAGTCGACTTTATAATTTTAGTTAACACCGAAGTCGCTTAAGAAACGCGTAGGGCAAGGGGCTTCAATCAATTAGATCACGTTTTTTGTTTTAGGTTAAGGTAGAGAATGAGGTAGAGCATCAATGCTCCGCTTATAACCAGTCTCTGAGTCACGTAGAGGCTTGTGGTCTGTTGCTTAATCTATTTCAATTCGTTGCAGGTAGCAGATACCCTTGGAGCGGTTGGCGGTCCTGTGAGATTTCGATTCAGGTACGGACCATTTGTAAAGCTCGAGAGATACTATTCATTCTGTTATTTTGCAAAGTTTATTCATAATATAAATTGCTTTGGGGTTAACTCCAACGCGAGACGTGCTAATGCAGTGTTTTTCAGCACAAAGTACAGAAAGTGCCCTTTCATTTTGTTAATGAAGATAAGTCTTAGAAGTCTGAGCAGTGTCTATTTAACTCAGACAGCGGATTGTTTTATCCTCAGCTTTGTTAAAACCACAAGAATGGTGGAACCTCAACAATAAGAGTTTTACGTTCAAAGCTATAACCTGGTACCCATAACAGTGCGGGATTAATGTGCATGCGCCAAATTATATCTATCTGGGACTGGGACCACACAGCTAGCAGCGGGTGGCTAGCACACAAGGCCGTGCATAATAATATCTCACAATATATCTCACAAGTTTATTTTCATGATTTACTAGAAGATTATTGGATAAACTAATCAGTAACCACATTGTTTATTAAGGCTATCGCGACGCTTTGCGGCACATTTTATGTGCCCTACAAAATAATTTTATTACTATGTCTGCTATACACATCCAACAATGTTGATTTCGAATAGTTTTGGATTTAGAGCGGTTTCAGATATGAGCTCTTTAATTTGGGAGCCTAATGATTCAAACAGCAAGCAGAAATCGTCGCTTATCTCGATACCCCAAAGATTTATCCGATGAGTAACGCAGCACCGGTCGTTAAGTTTTCGGCGCTCAGGAGCACCCTTGAAAGGGACTGCGCCCCCAAAGCCCCCATGCCCCATACGCGACACGGCGCGGTAATTATTTACGAGGGGTCGGCAACGCCCCCGCTCGTTTGGACCCCTACATCCAACAGAATCGCGTTTGAACGCGCACTGAAACGAGTAACGAAGTTTTAATGGACAGAACATCCAATATTGTTTGATTTTAACGTTTTGTATTCGTTTAATCGGATTCCGGGCGCGCATTTGGAGATGGGTGATTATTATTGCCAGGTTTTTTGCTACTAAAACTGCTAAAAATCGATAGAAGTCATAGGCGATGTAGACCCGAAATACTAGCTCCCTTGCATAATCTCTAAGAAATTAAAAACAGCTCTACCAAATCCGGCTAATAAATTTTTCATTTACATTTTTGAAGAAAGTTTTCGTGCACAACACGCCTATGATTATTTTTATACGGTCTATAATTCTCGAGATCATTGCATCATTGCACCGACAAGAGCTAGGCTCTATAATTTACAACAATAATTCTCATAAGAACTCAATACCCCCCGAAATAACTTCATTAAAACTTGCAGTGTTAGTTTAAACTTCATTCAAAACAAAACAGACTCAATATTAACCTTTTCTTTCTTTTATCCTACACCACAAGGAAATTTAACCCCAGAGCGATATAACTTGAAATGAATTTAATTACAGTTCACGCTAGCCAGGCATCGGGCGCGGGCCGGCGCAAAGATAAAGACACTTGTGTTTGCTATCTACACGGAATACATACATACATACATACACAAAGCCCGGATGCTCTGCAGCTGTGCACCCAAACTCCCGACAGGCGTACAATACAGCCACAAAAAACTGGTTAAGTGAGAGTTGACTTGAGTACTAAGGGTTCCATACCACCATGTAAAAAAAACAATATATGTATGCTATGTAAGTCTTAATATATTCTATTCTATACCAATTTCAAGGTTCCGTGAATCGCCCTTGGACTTTATGTTTTGAATTGTTTGCCGAGTTCTAACATTCTCTTAAAATTTCTAATTATTTTGCAAGATCAGCAAGCTGTCAAGCTGATTATGGTGGCTCTAAGATTATTTATGATTTAGATATGTGCTTTCTTATCCCATTTTCGGAAAAAA
The DNA here is from genome assembly GCA_963564075.1 of Eupithecia subfuscata. NCBI lineage: Eukaryota > Metazoa > Arthropoda > Insecta > Lepidoptera > Geometridae > Eupithecia > Eupithecia subfuscata. The sequence continues at coordinate 14,785,660 of OY751100.1, read as the reverse complement.
ATATGTTTTCCTACGTATCTTATAAAGGGCATAACACAAAGCATATATAAAACAGAAGCACAGAAAGACAACGGTCGATATAATTAGCAATCGGATCCAGTTGCCATCCTTTGGTTACGGAATCCTAAAATAGCCGAGCCGACTGCACTGCAACCATAAAAGCCGTTTCCGAGCTTACGATCCGAAACCTAGAAACGGAGATATGGATCGTGAAATTAAAACGGTAAATAAATACTTGCCTCCTTGAAGGGGTTGATGTTAACATCAGATTGTCCGGGCTTGGGAGGCAGTAACGAAAATATTGCCTCCACTTTAAAGTACACAGAAAATAGGTTCTTACAACAGTACCTTCTTGGAAGCCCATTTAAAACCAAACTTTTTCAAGATTTTATTTTTTTATCTTCAAGTAAATAAATAATGTTGGACAACTCACAGACATCATCTAGCCGCACGCTAAGGTGAGATTCTGTTATAGGTACTAGACTAACTCATATACATAAAACATATTTTTAATAAAAAATAGAAAACAAAACACCAAAAACCAATAGCCTCTATCTTCCCACTGCTGGGCAAAAGCCTCCTTATCCCCTTTCCACGTCTCACGAATCACAAAAATAAAGAAGGACCTATTTTTTACTCGTTAACTATAAGTTAAGGCTCCTTCAAATAAATTTTCTTGCATGGAAGGTATTGTCCATTAATTACAGTACCGTTAACTCATCCAGCTTACAATACAAGTTCATCCTACATCCCTGGTCGCATTCCTAGGATCCTGAATGTTAGCGTACAACTGGCCTCGAGCTTTCCTAGTACTGTCAGGTATTAAAGTGCTTTTACACTTGTTTTACTCCGGTTAGCGCGTTAGCAAGCAAACTGGGTTAAAGTCTCGCTCAATTTGCATAGTGTACAAAGAGATGGCCTCTACCTGGACTCAGAAAGACAGGTGTTATGGCCGGAATACACCTTTAGTACACCTTCAGTGTCGACCGAGACGCGGTCCGGGTCACTAGTGCTGTTTGTAAATCACTAGGTACCTACATTGCGCACACGCGACTGTGGTGAAATAGTAATAAAAAATGTCTAGCTCAAAGTGCGATAGTTGTGATATCGTAATTAGTGAAGTCTTAGCGTTTATACAATGTAAATTAGAAGTGATGGACCAAATAAGTTTGTCACAACTTTGTTTGAGTGCCTTTACGGCGGACGACATCACTGATGCCAAAAATCTGTTATTTGACTGTGTGAAGTCGAAGAAGAAAACGCTACGTAAGCGGGATGGAAGGACACAAAGAGACCTGGAGGACATCATAGGAATGTTTCGTGAGCTGGAACCTAGCGACTTTCCCGTTTTTGTTGTGCGAAATATCAATAAACTACCCGCAATTCATTTTGATCACATTGATGTCACGAAATTGCTAAAAGATTTACTGGTACTTCAAAGGGATGTTCAACACATAAAACAAAATTACGCAACACATGAGGAAATTGATAGTATTAAAATTGACCTGGAGAATGTGAAAACAGCATCGATAGTTAACAACTTTGAAATGAAAAATGTGAATACGCTGCGTAGAGGGATTTCAAAAGTAATGGAAAATATAGACACCCATCACAGTGGCCCGATAGGATTACTCCATATCCCTGGACCGGAAATAACTATCACCAATGAGAGTGAACCACAAACCCTGCTTGGTAGTCAAGATGAATCATCGCCCACAGTGGTTATGGAACAGACCTATAGGCCTATCTCGAAAGATACTCAAAAGTATTCTTCTCCTACAGTAGATATTATAAAGCCGACTAGTCCTGTAACTCCTGCTTCAAGTTCCAATCTCGCCTCAGCCTCCAACCTAGGTACGGCCCATGACCCACCATCGAAGCGTAAATCCTTTGCTCAACTGGCCAGGGAGACAGAAGAATGGAAGGAAAAAGAGAACAGTGAAGAATGGAAAATTGTGCAGAGAAGGAGATATAGAAATAGGCTTGAGACCTCAAAGGGACAAGCAATCCTGGAGCCGGAAAGCAAATTCAGAGCGGCAGAATTAAAGGTCCCTTTGTTTATAAACAACGTTGACAAGAGCACTACACCTGAGGATATATCTAAGTATATTCTACACAAAACACATGTTGTGGTATGCTTAGAAAAGATAAAACCTAAATACACCCGTGACTATGATGCATATAAAGTACTAGTACCTGGAAGCAAGCTTTCGGTATTCCTAGATGCAAAGTTATGGCCTGACGGCATAGCCTTTAGACGTTTCGTCAGCTTTTATAAGCACGACGCAGAAGAGTCGAGATATCCAACAAAACAATAATGGATTTATGCAAGTTAATCACTTTTAATTGTAAATCTGTAAAGCGGTCTATTATGTGTGTTAATCAGCTGTGTGGCATCGCCGACATCCTCGCACTACAGGAGACCTGGTTACTCCCACAGGACATACCATTTCTAGGATCTATTCATCCAGACTTCGAATACACGGGCAAATCATCGGTTGACACCTCGGCAGGCATGCTACGTGGTCGGCCGTACGGTGGAATAGCCTTGTTGTGGCGTAAACAAACATTCAACTCAGTTTCGGTAATTAGCTGTGTAAGTGATCGTATCACAGCGGTGCGATTCGAAATACAAAACCGCTTTTTCTTAGTGTTTTGTGTATACATGCCCACACAGGCCTTAGATAACCTGCCGGAGTACACGGAGTGCCTTAGTGAAATTAGTGCGGTTATTGAATATAGTGATGTGGAAACTGTTTATATCCTGGGTGACTTTAATGCGCATCCTTTCGAACTCTTCAGCAATGAGCTCATAAGTTTCTGTGAGGAACAAGCGTGGTGTTGTGCGGACATGAGAAAACTAGGAATGAGTTCAAGTGAGTACACTTTTGTGAGTGACGCGCACGGTTCGCGCCGGTGGTTGGACCACTGCGTCGTGACGCAGTCGGCCTGGGACACTGTAGTGGACATTAGAGTATGCTACGACGTTATGTGGTCAGATCATTTTCCATTGCTAATAGGCTGCAACCTAAATTTAGTTCGTAAGAAATTATTTCCAATTAATAATAATAATGTTAATAATCAAATTATCTGGGGTGAACGGGACTTTAATCAAATTCATAATTTTTCAACTATATGCCATGACAATTTAAAGTTAATACAATTTCCTAATGAGTTTATATCTTGTGCAGATAAAAATTGTTTGGACATGACACACAGATCTATAATTGACAACCTATACCATGACATAGTACATATTCTGCAAGAAGCTGCTATTAAGACTTGTAATAGAACAAACAATTCAAGAAAACATAATCTAATTGGCTGGAACAAACATGTATATGTAGCTCATAAGGAGGCTAGGGAAAAATTCCAATTGTGGTGTCAGTTTGGAAAGCCTAGTAGTGGACTTATTTATGATGACATGTATAATAGCAGAAAATTGTTTAAAGCAAAGTTGAAATGGTGCCAAAATAACCAAAACCAAATAAAAATGGATTTAATAGCTAGCCATAAAAAGGGAAAACAGTTCTCTAAATTTTGGAAATCCATAAAGAAACTTGATCCAAAACCTAGTCTTCCTGCAAGTGTCGGTGGTCTGTCTGATCCTAAGCAGATAGCAGACTTATTCAGGGTTAATTTCAGTGTGAAATCGCCCTTGGATCAAGTAGCCCTGCGGCAGGGGCCCCATGCTGGGACCAGCCAGTGTCCTGATACTACCTTGACCCGAGTAACAGCTACTGAAATAAGAAAGGTTATTAAAGAAATGAGTGCGGGCAAGTCACCGGGGCATGATGGTCTGAGCATTGAGCACCTGCGGCATGCTGGAGTGCATTTACCTGGAGTACTGGCTATGTTCTACTCCCTGTGTATTAGCCATGCATACTTACCAGCCGACTGTATGAAAAGTATTGTTGTACCAATAGTCAAGAATAGGACTGGAGATATCTCGGACAGAAATAACTACAGACCAATATCCCTGGCAACTATCTTGGCTAAGCTTTTGGACCGGCTTCTGACTAAACACTTGGACCTGCACCTGCAAATGCATGATGGACAATTCGGGTTTAGGCCTGGACTGTCAACAGAGACTGCTATTCTGAGCCTTAAGCAGACGGTCAGGTACTATGTGGATAGAAAGACGCCGGTGTTTGCTTGTTTTTTAGACCTGTCACGAGCCTTTGACACAGTATGCTATGACATACTGTGGCAAAAGCTACGTGACACCAGCCTTCCAGGGGAAATTGGTTCTGTTTTTGAATATTGGTACAAAAATCAAACCAATCAGGTAAAATGGTCCGGGGCCTTCTCTGAGGCTTATGGGCTGGAATGCGGTGTCAGGCAGGGGGGGGTATCTTCCCCCCACCTGTTTAATTTTTATGTAAATAACCTCATAGATGGTCTCAGCAGTCAACCTATCGGGTGCTATATTGATGGAACTTGTGTGAATAACATTAGCTATGCTGATGATATGGTACTGCTGGCACCATCTATCAGTGCACTTAGAAAACTAATAGAGATATGTGAGGCGTATGCTGGGAGTCACGGTCTCCAATATAATGTGAAAAAAAGTGAATTTATGGTATTTCCACCAAGGAATGAAAATACCAAATATGTACCAGTTTGTATGCTAGATGGTACCCCATTGAAACAGGTCTCTAATTTTAAGTATCTAGGCCATATAATTAGTGATAATCTTAGTGACGAAATGGATATAGAGAGGGAGCGAAGGGCGCTGGCTGTGAGAGCTAATATGTTGGTTCGAAGGTTCTCTCGTTGCTCAGAAGAGGTCAAAATTAGTCTATTCAAATCGTACTGTCAAACCTTCTACACGAGTAGCCTTTGGATCTCATATACTCAAAAAGCAGTGAACGCCCTTCGCGTCCAGTACAACAATGCGTTTAGGATGTTGCTAAAGCTCCCGCGGTTCTGCAGCGCCTCCGGCATGTTCGCCGAGGCGCGCACCGACGGCTTCCACGCCTGCATGCGGAAGAAAACCGCCTCACTGCTGCGCAGGTGGCGCGCGAGCTCTAACAGCATCCTGAGCTCATTGTCCGATAAATGGGACAGTCCAATGTTAAGGCACTGTATTCGAACAATGCTGCGTTAGCATTCGAACTGCAGGGTCAAACTTTCTGGACTGATCCCTTTTATATCATACCTACCTATAATGCCCTGTGCCTACTAACATAGTATAAGTTTGTACTAATTATGATATGGATCTCTGTGTCTGAAATAAAAACATTTTATTTATTTTATTTATTTATTTTTTAGTGCGTTTGTGCACTAACTGGGTCTGAAGTCTCACTCAATTTGCATAGTGTAGAAAGAGATGCCCTCCAGATCGAATTAAAAAGAGCTGTTAAGGCCAGAATACACCTTTGGCGCGTTAGTGCAATAACTGGCTCTGTAGTCTCGCTCAATTTGCATAGTGTAGAAAGAGATGTCCTCTACGTCGACTCGGAAAGATAGCTGTTAGCCTGGTTAGCTATCTGACGGAGAGGTACAAGCTGAAATTAACTTTTTTGCAGGTAGGAATCTAGAAATGTTATTTTTTCCATGCCCAGAAAGATGTAGACAGGCCATGAGCATGAGCAGCAACATTGTCCAGAAACAATGCGCACTTCGTCACCGTACCACTGTCACACTCACAATAATGTAATGTATGAAGTAGCCGTGTAATGTATGAATATTCTCAGCTTGTATAAGAGAACAAGTTAGTGGAACGTAAATTGGTAAATGCAAGGTAATTCTGATTTACCGTGGGCAACGCTTGCGCTACAGTTGCGACTAATGGATACGGAATCGTTTTTATTTGCTTTTTTGGAGTTTTGTTTATAAATTTAGTTAAATTACGTATGATGACAAATTTATAAGCCTAAGTGCTTTTAGTGTTAAATTTTACCAGTTTTTTCTGTGTGTTTGTTGAAAGCTTGACAACCCATTTAGATAATGTGTTTATAATTAAGTTTATTTGTTTCTAGGAATACAGTTTCTAGTTTTTGGGATAAATACGTTAAAAGTTTTTTTAGCTATATACGATAGAGGAGTGGAAGGAAAATACATGTTGTGCCAACATGTATTTTTCTGAAGTTGATGATGATGTAACTAAAAACCAGCCATACCTCGTTACTGAGAAGGCATTCCTTAAGCACAATCGTAAAATTGACAAAAGCTGATTGCCACTGCGTTTTCCAACGTCATATCATGAGGAATGTCCTCTTACTACCGAAGGGAGGTAAAAAGGTGACATTGATGGATCATCGACTTTAGACCAGACCGGTCCGCTTCAGTTGTCCTTCATATTTGCATATGCACGCACTTCAAATATGAAAACGCTCCGATCGTGACCAGAATATTAACCAGTCACACGAGGTTTTGTAATTCGGGGAAAAGCGTCACACTAAATTTCGATGCAATAAAAACCACAACTGCAGCAAAAACATGCAAATAAACAGCTAATAAAGCGAATTAAGTTCGGGAGTCGATAAGGAATATTCAGTTGGCGATGAAAGACATTTGGCGAGGCGGGCGGTGCGAATGACCACTCAGAAGAACCGGGCAAAGGAAGACATTGACTAATGGTATTCCTGCCTGCGCAATGGAGAAACAGAAATATTATAGGAGGACTCTACGTGTATTTCATACAAATGAGCTGGGATTTCTTTACATTATACGACCATACATTTGTAATTGCGAGGAAGACATCCGGTTGGGGAAAATGTATAAAACTTGATTTGACTCGAGACCGTTTCATGTTCAGTAATCCTTTATATATCACAAGAACGCGCAACAATTCTTTTTTATAGACACTTGTATGAATGAGATGTTGAAAGAAATTCACAGATAGGGACAGAAATACTGTTATCTGGCATCACTCTGAGCGTTTCCATTACTATCGGGCAGTAGCAGTGTTAATGACTAGTTAAGCCGATTAGGTTTTATTGATAATTATGTAGATTACTACTAAAGATAAGCTACCTTGAATAGGTTCCTAAAGTTGCGTAATAGTACGACCATTAAAACCTTGCATCTTGACTTTTGTTTTATAGTCGTGGGTGTAGCAAGTTTGTTTTTGTTGAAATAAATATGGTCTTTACTCAAGATACCGTGTCTGAAAACTCAGATTAATATTTTATTTTCAACTTCGATCGTTTTATATAGGCAAATAAGATCAATCGAAACGGTCATCTCGGTAATTCTGCGTAGGTTTGATAAATAAACAACAATTCTGTTCGTTGTAATCTCTCCCGTGGCATCGGGGACGAGAGCAGGTGAGTTGATAATCCGAGGCTATGTGTGTCATCCGTCCCTCTTTCTACATCCGCCATCCATCAAGGCTGGTCGCGATCCACATGTATCAGCAAATACAATTCAGATATACGATAATCTCTTGAGCCACGGCTGTTTTTTCAATTTACAGTCGAAATTCTGTCATTGTACGCAACGCCCTGATTGAATGGAAATCGTTTCGACATTTTGGAAGACCTCGTTTGGTTTGTAATTTGCTTCCAAAAGCGAAACAAAGCTTACTATTTAACTTAATAATGCTGGAGAATTCACACAGCATTATCCAGCCCCAACCTCAGCAGAGCTTGTGTTATGGGTACTAGATGACTGATATACTTAATACAATACACTACACACATAAATATTTTTCTATTATACATAGAAAACATCCAGAACACACTGAATTTGATTAAATATTTAAAACCAATGAATAATATCCACATTGTGTTAGAGCCAGTCGTTCCCAAGCCGTTCCATTGTTTCACTCGGAATACGTAGCGAGATACAAGGCCTCAATGAATGTGGATGAAAATATGATGAATATTAATACTTGCCCGCTAAGTTTTGAGCCAACACGATGTTTAAGCGGTACAAAGCTAGCAAACGGACGTTGATGTATCGAGGCTTACGCTTACGGAGCGCCAGCCAGTTTCGAACGAGCGAGACCCGAAGGATTATAATACCATGCATTATCGGGAACAGGATCCCGTGATATATTCCCGATGCATACTTCGCAGCTGTCTCGATAAGAAATACTCATTTCGCTAGCGACTGGAAACGTACCATTAAAATGTACGAAAGCACTTAGCAAAACCAAAAGTTGTGGAACTGGAAGTGCTGTTATAATAAACAAAAGATATTAGAGCATTGTACGTAAGCGTGTCCATTTTGTCGTAATAAGAAAAGTTTGTGATAGAATCCACAATGAGACTGCCATCACGGCAGCGAGCGGGCGGCGGCGCCGATACTCCCGACCCGAGAGCTTCCGCTCCGCTCCCCCCGGCATTATTAACAGGATGCTAATCTGCACAATGAAAATTAACTGAAAAACAACAACCTACCGCTCGCGGATCTCATTTCCACGAGAGACCTTAACGTAATAAGGAGTCTGCATCAAACTTGACCTCTAAAACTTTGCCAGAAACTTCCGAATGGCAAATAAGACGCCGCTGAGAGTGGAAAGGACATTTTTCATAGTCCCTGAACACGCATCAAAGTAATTTAGAACTCGAAAGAGAAATAACTTAAATTCAACGACGAAATATTCAAAAGACGCCTTTGGAGACTGACCGCCGAATAACTTTGTAGTCCCGTGAAATATTAAGCAAAGTAATTAAATACCAGTTGGAATGTTTCAGATTGGACGGTCACTGACCTAGTCCATTTATTGCTCAATAATAAATGTGGTTTTTGTAAAATATGAGTGCTTAAACCGAGTTTACGATCCAAATCAGTAAATTGAGCGTGTCGTTGGTAACATGTAGCGTAGTAGCGAAAGCTGGCGGAAGAATGTTCGACAGCGTACTCCAGGTTCTTTGCAGCCGACACCGCAGTAATTCCGAGTAGCGAAGTCCGCGACAACCTCCGCGGGCAAAATATTTCCAGCGTTTCAAGTTTTACTCCGCCATGCAATTTCGAAAAGCTCCAGAATATTTTTGAAACATTTAACGAACTGCGAAGAGCTTCAAATTCAATGCGACGTGAGATATCTTCATTACGACCACATGAATACTTTTACATTTAAAATGAGGTATCCGAATTTATGAATACGTTGAAACATGGGATGTTTTTATGGACAGTTTTGTTTTGAGTAGAAAAAACGTGAGCCGCAATACGGTAGCGTTTATCTAAAGCCTATCGGGCAAGCTTCCAAGACGTCATCGAGACTGGCGGGGGCGGAGCACAAGGGGCTACGCCAGCACGAGCTCGAGCCCAGCCAAGAAGCCCTCGGTCACCTCGTGCCAAGAGATTTCCACGTGGAATAAAACAACCTACGATTATGTGCGAGTAATAACCGACCCGTTCACAATTGATAGTGTTAATGACTCTTCCTTCGTTTTAATAAGGGTGGTGTAAACCATGAGAACTAATTCCGCAGCGCGATTAATCACGTGAGAGCCGTCAGATTGGAGGTGTCGGACGATCGAGCTCATTAATCGCCTCTACATTCTGCCAAACGTGTACATATTATACTATGGATACTATACCGCATTGTGCGACTTGTATTATGAGATGTCTACATGATACACGAATCTAATTTGGAAGTGAAATTACACACTTAGGTGTGTAATTTGTCGGTTTTCAACTGAGTGTTAGACAAAGAGTGATGACTGATGAGACACGAAGACACTTGTGTGAGAACTGAACAGAAAAAATCATTTGACGATGATAAGTTAACAGCAAAAAGTGAGATAAGGGTGCTTTTAATCTAGGGTTTGTGATTCCCGAGAGAAGCGACGCTGGCAAAATTGGCAGAATACATTAGCGAGGGAGGGGCCCTTCCGCCCTATCTCAACAAGCTGCCCAGTAAGCTGTGGCTTACATTTTCTGAATAGGATTTAACAATTTTCTATCAGAATCACAGACAGCATTTCAATTTCCGTCGCAAATAAATACGTACACATTCGGTGAAAATTCCCGCTTTGTTGTATAATTTACGGGCCGTAACGTAGCACAAAGTAATATCATTGAAGGCATGATGAAGTCGTGGAAATATCATAAAATCTGGTTATTTATGACGAGATTCTTCTATCTAAGCGGTCGCAGTGTATAAAACCAAGGTTTAATGTTTCACGAGTCTCCTTACGTTACACGCAGTGATTTTCACATACTTTTATTTTATTCGTCGAGTTCGTACTTCGTAGGTCGTTAGGAAGTTCCGCGCCAAATGTGTGCTACTTTAAATAATCGAACGATACTTTGGATGGTAGGCAAAGTTCTGTAGACTGCAAGATCTGTGTGCTCTATGCCCAGACGAATCATTCGAGTAATTTACCAGCAGTTACGAGGCCCTTAAACTTTTGTGAAATAAAAATTATACTGCGAAAGAAAATACTTATCTGCAGAAACTCCGGTAGCAGATTTTATGGCGCGTCCCACAAGTTCAGTAAGATATTTTTTATTTCTCGTCGGCGGTGGAGTAATTTTTTTACGATTTCATGTTAGTGTGCTCTTGGTAGACCTACTTAGTATTACAAGAATTTATATATATATGTATATGTGTAATTTGTCATTATTTAACTACGTTATTCCGCAGATTGCTACTATCCAGATACCAGATGAGCATAGCCGCGGGCGAAAGCTAGCTTCAAAAAAATGTCCTTCAGACACAAGATCTAGTTGTAAATAAAAAGCGGGAAGGTTACATAAATAACGTAACTGATATGGATCATAAACATAAAACGTGTTACCGTTCCCCTGACGGTCCGGCTACACACTCATACCATTTCGGGGAACTAACTTTCCTTTTATATACTCGGAGGAATGCAAACATTTCGAAAGCACTTATTTGATGAGGCACTGTCTCTTCTGATCTTAGAGGAACGTGGTATTATTTACCAACAACCTTCATGTTTTCAGGATATATTTGTACTAGCTTTTTGCCCGCGGGCGATAGGACATAGCTTATCGCACTCGATGATAAAATGCTACCAAAACTATCAGTGAAAGAATTTTAAGATCGGTTGTAAATTTTTAGGAGCTTCAGTAGTTCCGGAAATTACCTATGTTCGGTTCTAGAATCCGAGATATTAGTTGTAAAGAAAGGGGTTAATAATCAAAGAATTATACTATAAATCTACGATATAGTTTGACGAATTCTATACAGAGATGGAAAGAATGGATGAAAAATATTTTACAACATTGGCATCATCGAAGCAAATCGAAAAAAATCGGATCGTTTTTTGGTTTTTAAAGATTCATTCATCAATGCATTCATCTCTCGTCAGTTTTCGAACTCGAATCAGAACCATATTCACTGCGCGTGTGCAATTATGCATTGAAGTTAGCGTTTTTGTTTTCAGTGATACTGATAACCTTGCGTTAGCTTGTTGTTTTATGTTTGTTATCAGTTTTAGTTTATTTTCCATTCATAAAATGTCTTTGTTGGCATAACAGATCTTGGATTCTAGAACGGAGTTTAATATAAACTGACTTACAAACTTTAATTCAATATAATATTAGTTAAATAGATCCAACTTTCGTATTCTCGGATAAGTTTTCTTTGTATTTTCATCAGCGAGATATAACACAAATATCACGTACCTTAGAATCTCGAGGTCGCACAAGGTAACATACATACTATTGACAAAGCTATTTTAGTCTTCACAAACAAGCAAACCGACACGTCGACAGTTCTTAATCGAGTTATGTGCAAAAGCAGCTGATAGTAAGAAACTATCTGAACTAAAGCGAATCCTGCTTTGAAGTTGGTACTTCGAGTGGTCGAAGGTAAATTATATTACTGTGCCCGATAGCAGTTTCTTAGGAAAAGCCTACTCGAGCTGGGAGCAAATTAAGTTGGTTCTTCGCATCAGGTAAAGGAGTGGTACGTCATTCCCGGGCGTACGAAACCAAGCAAATTAAGGTTAACATCTCTACGTTCGCTTGGCGTTATTTTTAATGGACCAAAGAGTCTTAGCTTATCATTTCGTAGCACCATTAAGAAAATATTCAGAATCGGAAGGATGAGCAAACAATTATTGCTCTTTCTATTACTTTTGAATGAGATTTATGAGATATTGACAATGAGATATTTGACGACCTCTGTGGCGCGGTGGGCGAAGGTCCGCCTGCCACGCAGGAGGTTGCGGGTTCGATTCCCGCCTCGGGACAAATATTTGTACGATCTGCAGATATTTGTTCAGGGAGTTCTGGTCGTTTTCTATGTATAATAAAAAATATCTATCTATGTACTCGTATATTATTATGTATATCAATTATCTAGTACCCATAACACAAGCTCTGCTTACCTTGGGGCTAGATAATGCTGTGTGAATTGTCCAGCATTATTTATTTATTTAACGCAGCTCTTCAAGTGTTCTGTTGTGTGTGTGACACTTCCAAGGTTCATACAAAATATTGCAACATAGCATTTATCCAACTCCAAAAACTCAACCTTCCGATCCCGACTCATGGCCCTGATTACATTGCACCAACATCCTTGCCCTACTATCAACTTATGTAGGTTGGTACATAATCCCACGATTGGGTTCATTCAATCGCATAGCAATGTCACTGCGGTGTGTCCACGTGGCTGCCAGAATAATTAATTTGCGGAGACTGCAGTTATTGCCGCTTCATTAAAACTTCAGGCGGTTAACCAATCACAATGTATTAATAGCCGGCTAATTCGATTGTAGGTGTGCTGGGATAGATAGGGTATCGATCGGTTCATTAATTAGGTCTACCACTACCTGCTAGGGTAATTTGATCACTTTGACACTAACGTAGCGCACATGCAATACAACGCGTGGAATACAGGATAAATTTGTGTGTTAGACAAACATTGATCTGCTGGAATGCCTGGAATAAAATTGGTTTCGGGTTTGAGTGTATTTGTATTATGTATATCAGTCACCTGGTAGTTTTTTATTATTATAGTGCGTAAACACTCAGGGTAACTTCTAAAATAATATCTCAAAAAAATCGATTTCGACGGGATTTGAACCCGCAACCTTGGCATAGTACGGGATGCGCTACCAAATGCGCTACGAGGTCAAGAGACGCACGAGTCGAAAAACTTTGGGACTTTCTTCGGATTCGAGCGCTTTTTTAAGATTCGAGAGGCCGTTAAAGAATCCTAAATCTAAGTAATTTATAAACCCTAATTAAATTATGACCCTTAGGTTATAATTTAATTAGGGTCTATTATAACATTTATAACAATAGTCTAAAATTTATACATTAAACTTAACCGTTTTAACCCCACTTAAACCATTTTTCACATTTTGCTATGAACGAATTTATGTATTTTTTTTCCTTTGTGTCTGTAACGCGATGTTAAGGTTATTTATGTTAAAGTGCGTAAGCCCTCACACACAGGGTAATTTCTAAAAATATAAATAATATCCCAAATACATTTCGCCTTCGACGGTCTTTTCATTTAGTTGTAGGATTATTATTTAACGCGATATTCTGTTTTGGTCTTCCTACACCAAGACTGAATTTGTATTAACGACAGAGAACCGACACCACAGCAATAAACTGTGATCTCCCGAGCACCATAAATACACGCTTATCGCCATCGGAGAGATGCTTTATAAACTCATATTCTCTATTGAATTAAACAGCATAAACTCGCATAAGCTTAAATGAGACATTCAGTCCCTATTCAGTATTCAAAAAGATTCAATGGATAAGTAAATATGGATCTTACGATAAGTTATACAAAAGCTATATAATTCAAGCCAGACTGGAGATACAAAGAAGGCAGCATTAGAAGATTGAAAAACATTAGCAACAAAGTTAGTTCAATAAGTTTTCAAACCGCCAAGTTCGCATTAAAATTAATATTCCTCCTCTCACAACTTTACTCCCACGTTATGATTCCATTAAACTTGGAAGAATATGAAAAACCTAGATCACATAAAAAGTTTATAACCTAGAAAATGGCAAAAGAATCCCATTTATCCAAGCGGCCAAAATCAAATCTGTACCGCAGGATCTCCATTTCCAGTTTTACGGTTACACAACCTAGATTGCCAGTAAAAAGGATGGCCATCATAAACCTTGGAAATATGAAGCTCTGTGGTCGGACCCACTGGACCCCTGTTGGGTTTAGCTATTTATGACTATAGTCAACCACTATGTGACCAAGCAGACCGATGAGCTGCCAACTTCCTAGACCTGATAAATTGTCCATGTGATTATGCCACGCGTTCTAATATTTCATAGGATTCGCCATATGCTATCTTAGAGACATTAGTCAAAATAACACAATTTATAGTTATATTTACATTGGCTGGTACTACGTAACTCTTAATGACGTGATTATACCAGCGAGGGTATCATTAGAGATTATTTTCGTATCGACAATGGCTTGAGAGGGAGGTAACATTTTGTACACAATGTTCTTAAAATTCCTGTAGTGTAGACTATTCCAAAAATCGTCGTCTACATAGATGTCGTTGACTGAACCTTGAGATTACCTCGTGACAATGTCATCGTTCTCTAACATATCTACAGCAAATATGAGAGGAACATGAATCACTTGATATATGCAACGGCCAAATGTCTCTGGCGTTCAATAAATCATTCCGTTTTTGTCACAGAGGTCCTTCTTTGTTTCTTTAGTAGACATCAGCAGGACTTTCATCTTTTATCGTTAAGCAAGAATTAGTGGGCTGGATTTAGAATTAAACTTTGTATTTATGCTTGGTAAATGATTTACTGTTTCTTGCAAAGTAGTTGTTTATCGTTGAACGTTTCTAAAATGCCAGTTTTTTGTCACGAAATTCTGATAGAACTGAACGCTAACTCTAAAGATAAATAAAACAAAACTGCAGCAGGAATGTAAAACAGCGGCCAAGGTTGTACACAAACCAGGGTTAAGGGCCCGATAACCTACAAACAAATGGTGTCCTAGCAAACTGGAAGTTCCGAAAATGCCAGTAGAAGGGACAGGGTCGCCGACGCCGACGGGTCAAGTTTCGCAGAACAAACTACGCACAAACCACATAGTTTGAGCGCTAAGGTCAGTGGAAATGTAAAGGTTGAGGCCCTTAATTCGACAATTCACAAAGCAAGTCTGTGGAACGCTTGGCGTGACGGGCTCGACCTATTGACTTCCAATCAATTCTTCGCCCACGTCATTCGAGTAACACATGGGACTTGCCTTGCCTAATACATGTCATAAAGCAATTGTGAATCAAAATCATGCAAGCGAACTCTGTGATTTGAAGACGACGCGACGATGTAAAAAGATTATTTTTCATATAAAATTCGGCAGTGTGATGAAACTCAGGTTAGGTACAAAGTTGTAACAATCATCAATCAGGAATCGCCTTGTACAACAAAAATTGGCATTTCTAGGGCATTTTTTGTGGCTATACCAATGACTACGGCGGAACAACACGGGCTGGCCTGACGCGCACTCGAGGTTAAATCGGGGCAAGCGTGCGGCCCACGCAGTACCGCTAATTAGGAAGCGCAAGGGCGCTGCACCTCGCAACCATGCGCATGCACACCCCAAAACAAAGACATCCACACACCAAACAAATAAAAGAAACGTCTCATGTAACAAAAGAAATGGAATAAAGAAACAATAGCGAGTCAGCGGATGCATCACAAAGGGGTGTTTTGCGATACTTTGTTTTGTTACGTGACGTATCCTGACCCGAGTGTGGAGTGCCAAGGATCGCACGATGCTCCATGCTGCGCAAAATAAATTCACGTAAACGGTACATTTCCTCAGCATAGTTTTCAGGGCATTGCGCACTTCTGAATAGTCGTAACAAGCCCTTTGTGCGAGATAAATAAGAGGTTACGCCAAAAACTCGTGAAATGTGTGACTTCTGAAGAATCGTTTAATTGGAGTAATCGTCGTGTATTTCACGACTGCCAAATTTTCCTTGTTCTTTGTCAGACTGCAGAGCAGAGTTCTCTCGAAAAGATGAGACAGTGGAATTCATTACGTTTCTTTAGATTGTCATTTCACTGAGTCGTCGACGTTGTCGTTGTGTCGTACCGTTTTGCAAAGTCTGTTTCTGTCCTGGCTTTTATTTATTGTCTGCGAGAGAATGTTCGAATGAGTGTTTAGCTGAAATATGTATTCAGACACAGTTGCGTGTGGGGAGAAAATATGTACAATTTAGGAACGTCGCTGATGAATAAAATATTAGGGACTATTTATTTAGAAGCAGACAAAAGACATCAATATTGCTTCCCGAACAAATTCAGCACATCAATTTGCTGGCCTTTTGAAAAACTTTATGTCGAGTCATTGTGAGGGAGGAAAAGCCTTCTTATCGGCTTAGTTCAGTTTAGTATTCAGGCTTTCAGGCGCCGTTACTAAAGCGCTACGTATGCCGCGATACTGTGTTATGAAACTCTGGGTGAGTTTGTTGCATGATGCATTTCTCTCCATTGTTAGCGATAGTCGCAAGTATGGCATACTTTAGTATGTCTAAGTATGTTAGGCAGGAACGATTTTGCCGCTTCAGTTGCCAGATCTATTACCGAAAATGATAAGACCGTAAGCCCCAAGGATATTTGAGATCCAAAAGTATTGACGAACGAGTATAGAACGCAATGTAGGCCAAACGAGATCGTTCGATCTCAAATTCCTCCATCGTCCATTGGGACCTGATGACCTTAAGAACTTTTCTCCAATTCACTTGACTCTACTGGTCATCAAAGTGTGTTGTTCTAGGTATAGGATTCCTTAATGACGTCACAGCGTTACACAAAGAGGACACTGCCAGCGGAAGCACTTAGTTCTATTTTGGTTATCTCAAGAAAGCGCTCAGATATAAACATGTCATCGCCGAGCAACAGTTTACTCGCAGCTATTATGTTTATGAGTTTTTTTCATTGCCAGAACTAAATTTATGTCACGCCTCCAGATAGGCTAATATGATAAGGTTACCGTCTTTACTTGTTCTACTTCTACGAAACTCTCCACGGCAAATTTGTTCAAAAATATTTAAGTGTTTCCTTATCATAAAATGCTCCAGCTAAGTTTGCGGTGTCTCTGATAAAATATTCCTAATATCTTTCTAAACGAAAGTAGTGGCAGTTCATTAAGTCTCGCTTTCAGACCATTTATTTTGCCACCGCGAATATGAAATTTACAGCTTTAAAATTGACTTAAACGTTGCGTTTGCTTCGTGTTATTCAATAAAAAGAGATAGTCATTCATGTAGAGTAGACATCGAAGACATCGAATGAGCGATACTTTCAAAGACATTTTCATAGTCGACATCAGTATGATTAAAGTTGAAACGTGCAATTGTTCGCAGAATGGCGTCCCGAGTCTTCGAGTGTTTTCCTTTTGATGTTCGGTCTAGCTTTAGTTCAGTGCGGCAGGAGAACGAGTGCCATTCGAATTTCAATAAAACTTGAAGGGGAATAAATCGTGAACGGCTCTCGGAGGGTACGACCGGCGATATTGTACCCGCAGCTGACGCTACCCACCCTAAAGGAAACTCTACTTGATCCATTGTATCACTTATTATCAGCAGCATAAGGCGCAAGTTATCTATCAACCTTCACCCCCGCAGCTCGTATGATTTGGTATATAATAAACGGCATTATCGCTGTAATTATTAACAAAATGTATAGGTCAGGTTGAATTCAAAACACATCTGCCAGTCACAAATAGATTATTTTATCAATTGGGCATCTATTATTATAATTGCCGGTCATTATTCGTTAATAATATTCAATAATCGACATAGTTATGGCAGACACGAAGACCCGAGAACCGTAAGGTAACTGCTTAACATAAAAAACTCAATGATGTGGGATTTAGACCAAAACCTTGACTCCATACTTATACATTTTAAAATAATATCAATCCTATAAAAAAATATAATCTCCCAAAAATACACAAAGTCGTAAAAGATCACGATGTGCTTACTTACATGACAATGGCCGTATAAAATTTGAAGCATAAAACTGTCAGTTATGCATACCAGTATAAATGTTACACACCCATGGGGGTTGATAAATCGTCGGTCGACGAAACGAAGAGGAAATTGGACTCTGGATGGCCATACGAAAATTTTGCGCCTTAGTTTGTTACTCGATCATCTATCGCAATATGACTTGACAGCGTGAAATTAAAGATTTACGCCTCCATGAAAATTTCTATTGAGGGCAGAAACTTCTAAATTAGTTTCACAACGCGGGATAAATATGTCAGCATTTTTAAATAATAAAAAGTTTAAGTGAAATATTTACGAAATGAAATATTTTACGGTTTATTAGTTTCGACTTTTAAAGAAATTTTATATTTGCAGACAAATTCACGTTTCATACGAGCGAAAATTTTCTGAATAATTGCTGCTTTTGGCGTTCATATAACCTGTGCCCTTGACATGCTTGCTTTGCTTATAAATCTTATAATACACTAATAACAAACATTATTCTTCGGGAAGGTGGTAATGATACAACAGAAATATTTGTTTATCGAATCATTGTAAGAACAAAACGAAATAGTATTCATATGAAGCAAGCAGCAAAAGCGATGACAGCAATTGAGTAAAGAATACCGGACGGAGAGATAAATAAACTTGCGTACAGTTTGCCGACATTCTAACAGTTCCGTCGATTTTAAGTAGAAATGCAATATGAGGGTTCTCCGGCGAGGTGAACGTTCCCGCTTAGAGCCTCTAGGCACACACTTACCGAACCATTCAATGTTATTATTCGAGTTTTATCTGATAAAGGATACATTTCTTGGAAGAAGTCGAGGCTCGGCGGTTGGAGGATGTCTAACGCTGATAGAACCTGCAAAGATAAAGGAGCATTAAACGTGAGCAGTCAGCGACCGAATATATCGGTTTGACACGTTATTGGACTAAAACAATGGGCAAAATTACACAATTTTCTCGTTTGGATGCAAATCCATGTTTGTGCGGGGGTGCGCGCCACCGCAAACAATACAAGTTGATCGACAAAACACAGTGAAATGAATAAATTATGAAGAGAGCGCTCCGCATTATAATTATTTCGTGATAACGTCCGATCCGATGCATATTAGCGTAATAAAGAGCTCCAAGGCAGGTGAATTTATAGGATTGAATGGGAATCGAAAATTTAGTGATAAAATGTGAACGTGTAATAATTGCTTTAGGCGTAATTGCAGCGGCAGGCGTAATTTTAGGGGTTTTTCATTAGCATTCATAAAACGTAGCGAGAGTACGACTCTGGAGGGTCTAATTACGCAACTAAAAACAAACGTGTTGATAATTTATTCCACTTCAGTCTTACTTAATAGCCGTGAGAACGGCTCGCTACTCGAGCATTTTAAGAGTTTCCTTCGACAAAGATAAGGGACCTAATATTGTTTTGTACGAACTCCATTTTTAGGATATAAAGAAAATTCTGTTTTAGTAAGTCCATCTTTGCGGTATGGATGTCATCCATACCGCAATGCTTGAAAAACTAAAGTTTTCAATCAGTGCGTCCTACCCGTCATGGCCTACGGAACTGAGACGTGGACACTCACGGTAGGGCTGGTCCACCATTTCAAAGTCGCTCAGCGAGCTATGGAAAGAGCTATGCTCGGAGTCTCTTTGAAGGATAGAATTCGTAACGAATACATCCGACAGAGAACCAAAGTTATCGACATAGCTCAAAGAATTAGCAAGCTGAAGTGGCAGTGGGCCGGCCATATCCAAGACTCAAGACAGTGCGCTATGGCGCTCATTAGGGAAGGCCTATGTCCAGCAGTGGACTTATATAGGCTGATGATGAAGTCCATCTTGGAATTATTTACATTGGATGAAACTCGATCGACTTATTTAAAAAAAAAAAGTGTTTCTGCGTGTAACGTAAGTTAATATGTATTTTTTCAAAACACAATTCTACTAAATAATACTTAATACACACTTCCGATTGCACAGTTCCTAGGTAAAAATATACGCCAGAATATTTGCCGCGTTGAAAGTAGATGTCACGGGAAAAGTCGCCTAGAGAGATGGGACTGAGACTACAGACAGAGGGAGCCGGCTCCCTCTGCAGTCTGATTCTTTTGGATCCCTTTTCAAAGCAACATTTTGTTACTCTAAATCTTGTACCTATCCCCAACCTTCTAGGACTAGGTAATCTTAAGGTACTGCTAAAAATCTACACTCCAAAAAAGTCACAAACCCGCCGGGTTATGTCGCTGAGTTTGGTGTGCGGACTTCATAAAATGACAGAGAATTGCTGTCGTTCGGTGCTTGAAATATTACTCGATTGCCAATTATCATATTTGAGGTCAGTGGGCGAAACGTTGAGTTTTTACGTCCTTGGCACCCGTAGTTCGTCTCTCGATAAGCTTAGGTCTCTTTCAGGAAGGTAGAATGAAATTATTTGTGCTTATGGATTTTATATAAGGTATTTAAAAGGAGAGTGTGGTGTAGGTTAGGTAGATCATTGCGGTCAACGTGGTTCGTTAAGTTTAAGTTCTGACTGACTGCCAGAAAACCACAGCAAGTCGCTCTTTCAATAGCCTGGTTTACCCTGAATTTAGATGTTTCCAACCACAGAGCCCAATCATATTATAACAAATGTTGAATGAAACGCAATCATGAAGTAAAGTTACCAGAAAAACATACGTGGGGTACATAAATAAGCATTTACTTACCTCTCCTTTATTTGACATGCGCCTTATATTTCACCGTAATGATAAGATAGTTACATCGTGATAAAGGCTCTCTACGTGAGAAACTGTTACTGGCGTTAAACTCAGGTATCAAGGGAATAGGAAATTCCTTGACTCTACGAGTTTAAATTTGCAGAATGTTAATGAAGTCAGGCCAAATTCGATTTCACATGTAAGTTAATACTTCTGCTCTCTTTGAGGAGTATTATACTCGCGTTTTGGTATAATTGTTTTCAGTGTGTCGGGGTATGAGGATATTAAAAGTAATTATAAAGTAGAATGGCTCTTTCGGATCCTTAATAAGCAAAGTCAAAGCCTAAATCTCATTACATGTTAGGTACCTTAAGCCACTTGTCTTTGTACACCACTTGAATTTACTTCACGATCGATACTCCGGTTTAAAGGAAAAAAGACTTCAAATGTCCGCTTTGGTAAACACTTTTTATGTCTTTTTCATTAGATTAACTTTTCTAGGTTATCTCTAGGAAAATGGGCGCGATAAAAATGCAACTTTTAACACATTTAGCACAAAATAACATAAAGGTGAGCATTTTTGGTGCATCTTTTAACGTATGAACACAATGGTGTTGTGTTCATACCCTTGTTTATAATCTCAATTACTTACGTTTTCGTGTTTGAAGAAGCAGAGCATCTTGAGCTCTCGGAAGACGCGTTTCGACGAGACGAGCGATTGGAAAACGTTGGGAAGCTTTTTGAGGGCCACGCGCCGACCATCGCGAGGGTCTGTCACCGCCCTGTAGACAAACAGACAAATAAATTAGGTTTTTATACGCAGTGCTGTAAAAAATATCTAAATTACGGGTTCTTAATAACAGGAGCATTTAACTGGCTACAAACGGTAGCCAGTTAAATGGTTGCGGCAAAAATATTAAAATGTGAGCCTGTTAGTCCCTACTTCCTCTAGCATGATAGGCTCTGAACAGATATCGAAATATCTCTAACTACAGGTCGAGACACATGGTATCTGAATAAAACCAGATTATATAGGGTGTTCGACAGACCGTGTGCCACATGAATATGGTAACTGGGGGTAGGTGGAATCAATTGCAACAGCTAGGTGGCTTTTTTAACCCTGAAAAGCCTCTCGGCTATTTCAAAGATTTTCTTTTTCAATTAATAATTTTTTTTAAGTGTTTTAGTGCTATAACTACTTTTGTATAAAAAAACATCGCTCACAAAAAAAAACTTCTTTTCATTACACCTTTAGCACGCAGGGACAATGTGGCTTGGCCACCTATTAGTGTAAAGATTTTTAGATTCGGACCAGTGTTTCCAGATGTTACGCTTATCAAACTTTATCACTTAACAATAGAATTATATGTATGATAGTGTAGAGTGGTATAGACGAGACGATCAAAGAGTAATCGCAGAAGTTTTAGGTGCACACAACGTTTGAACCTGAAAAGCATATTTTGAACACCTGACTAGTTTTCAAAGTCATTACACTCATCAATCACGCATGTCCCTTGATTATTTATTTGTCCTTCTATGTTAGATAGCTTTTCCACAAGAATAAGCTCATTTGGGAACTTATGTGTAGAAAATATTATTTGAAGATGCTTCACCGTTAAACAGGGGGCCAATACGAAAACTCGGTTAGACTTACTGTTGTCGTTTTCAACAAAGCATGATTACCATGACAATATGAGGGGTCCCCAACAGTATGTATGAGTTTGAGTACGTTTGTGAATTGTAATAACAGAATACATAGGTAACGAATGTATTGACGTAATATTAGTTAAACATGAAGCTTTGAATTAGCATTTAACAAAATTATTTCAGGTGCAAGCGCCATAGACGTGTATAGCCGTGTTCTCTAATGCTGAAACCAAACGAGAGTTTTTTTTTTGTTGTGAGACGCGTAAAATTTGTCGCTTTCACACAAGCCCTCTGTTTGTGCCACAGGATCAGATGTAATTTCTGTTGAATGTTCGCATTTTACACGAATTACTGTTCAGAAATTTATGCTCGTTTGGCTTCAACCTAACCAGTAGACCTCTTAACTTGAAACAATTCCTTATGCTAGTAAGACAAAAAGAAGTACCACAATAGCTTTTGAGCAATACCGAAGGCCTTAGCCCGATCAGTCGAAAAAAGAATGACGAGTCAAAGTTTGAACGCTCGGTTGTCCGTCCCTTAAAATGCTAATCCATTCAAACTGCATCGAATAAATACTCTTTGCTAATGCAAATAAAAAAGAACAATAGCCGATTCGAAAATGGATTCGAGGTAGCTCCGCAACAGTAGGTTCCCTCGCATTAAAAGGGGCCGTTAGGGCTGCCCTTGTGATTATTATCAGCGCGCCCGAGGTTGTGATAATACCCGTCGCAGAGTCGGCATCGCTGGCACCGGGGAATGGCGGGAATGGGGATGCGAGGGCCAACGACCTAGCGCTAGCCGTGCCCGGGAACATTTGGGATGTTTCAAATTAGGGTTGGCACTGATTTATCGCGCACTGCTACATGAGACTTGGAACCGGAATATGAGATCAAACAAATCACAGTGAGAGCATAATTTCATGAA
Source organism: Eupithecia subfuscata (assembly GCA_963564075.1). Lineage (NCBI taxonomy): Eukaryota > Metazoa > Arthropoda > Insecta > Lepidoptera > Geometridae > Eupithecia > Eupithecia subfuscata. The sequence continues at coordinate 14,762,514 of OY751100.1, read as the reverse complement.
ATAGGTGAGTTGTGAACTTTATCGAACCTAAAAGATAAAATTGTTGGTTCAGTGACCGGTTAAACGACAAAATCATACCTAACATATTCTTCATTATCCTACATGGAATCATTTGCTAGAAATAATAAACTTACAGTAACAAATGCGAACAGTCCAGACAACTTCATTTAAACAGCAATCATTCAAGTATGAAGTAGGTGGCACTTTAGGAGCCTCATAAAACCTTGAACAATGAATAATTCCTAACAATAAAGTGCATACAACGGAGTGTCAATGATAAACTGGATTGGGCAGCTGAATAAGCATTGCAAACAAAGACAGGAAGCCATTTTAGTGCCAAATGAATCCAGCAACGTTGAACTGTTCTTGAAAAACGATGTCAAAAACTTTGCACCGTCGTCCCGCGTCCCTTGAAGTCCACTCTTGGGTTCATTTGTTTCAAACATATGCCCTCTATGTAGCTTCTATGTCTTCAGAACCCTGAGACTTGGCCAGCCCCCAATATTTATATTAAACCTCCACATATTTGAACTTCGTGACCGTTCTGGTTAACCGTTTATCAGACTGCAATCAGTAAAACGGTTCAAAAGTTATATATTACTAGCTTCTGCCCGCGGCTTCGCACGCTTTGTTTCTATGGAAACGTTTTGAGGTTATTTGTATCCCATGGGAACTGATTTATGGGATAAAAAGTCGCCTATGTTTGATTCCAGGGTTAGACTTACCTGTGTACAAAATTTCAGCCTGATCCGTTCAGTAGTTTTGGCGTGAAGAGGTAACAAACATCCATCCAAACTTTCGCATTTATAATATTAGTGTGATATCCTAGTTCTGGATTTAAGCATACCTAGCCACGAACGTATTTTATAGTTTAAATAGCTTCGGCAAAAATTTTGCATACAGGCAAAATTTTTGCCTGATCCATTCAGTAATTTTGGCGTGAAAAGGTAACATCCATCCATCCATCCATCCATCCAAACTTTGGCATTTATAATATTAGTGTGATTAGTGTGATAGTCAAATATAGGGCAACACTGTAAGGTCTCGCGATCTGAGTAAAATACGGGTAATACACCTAAAATAGCACGGTCGTAAACGCAGCTCTGACCCAAATTGGAATTTCAATGGACGACGTAACGCGTCCTTTTACTTCTTCTATAGAGCAATAGAACTAACTTTTTATCAGCAATACTAAAAATGGAAATCGCGAACCCGTTGAAAATATGAGAAGCTTGAAATTCGAAGTTTAGTGAAGAAGCATAAATTAAAATTTCCCAGTTAAGGTTCTCGCAGATCAGGGCCGCACCGCTACCGCACAGCACAAGAACGTGCATTCAAACAATGGGCTTTAATTCGTAACATTTAGAAGCATTTCATATTGACGGCTTGGCCTCTCCCCGGTCGTGTCGGTCTGCCGTCCCATCGGATTATAAGAGTGAGGGAATAGAGTACACCTGTGTTTGCGCACACACTTGTGCACAATACGACCTGCGCTAGCTAGTCTCCGATGAGTCTGGCCGCCGTGGTCGAAATTCGGCTATGAGGACATCATCATTGACGGCCTCAGATAACCAGACAGCTCGCGGGCCACTCTATTGAAGCTTGTGTTAAGCCGTTTTGTCACTGTTAAATGCACCTATCTAAAGATAGTTGCCAATATTTCAGTGCAAATTTTTGCTCTGTGCGTTAGCGGCGTTGGATAAATGTGCACAGAGCTTTAGTGACGAGCGTATTTGTGATGGTTTCATCCGACGGACAGAAAGTTAAATAGGCAATTAATCAGCCGGAATCAGAGGCAACGATAAACTTCTTGTTACCTGTCCAGTCCAGTCCAGCCACACAAATGAACGTGCAACGGTGAAACCGCCGAGCAATTTCGTAAGTCAATTAAATACTTTTTATTTCCGTAAATACAATAAATGTACACTTAGAAAAGGTCAAATTATAAAATTATAGGTACTTACAGAAATAAAGTGATATTTTTATTTCTGTCGCTTCAGTATGTACTAAAGTAAAGAAGCGTCAAAAAAACCTTTAGCCTGTTAGTTGTTATTTTTCGAGTTGGAGCAAAACCCGTTCTAAGCTTTTTTAGCCTCTATAAAATCTGATATTTTATAGTAAGACTTTTTGCACAGTAAATTTGGCGTAAGTACGTAAAATACCTTTATACCAAACAAACATAATAAAAATATCCATAAAGCCTCCACCACACAGCCGCGATTTTGAAGCACGTCTTGTGTCGCTTTGTTACTTTGCCAGTCCAGTCCAGCCCCACAAATGAACGTGTAAAGCTGAAACCACCAAGTAATTTCGCAAATTTGGCGTACGTGAAATTCCTGTTTTATACCAAACAAACACAATTAAAGTATTCATAAAGCTACCAGTTCTATCAGCAGTTCCCGCGAGCTCCTCATGGTAATTAATGCCATACAAACACAAACGAGTCGATAAACCATTTAAGCGAATGTTCAAACAGGAAAGGAGGTGAAATTGCCAGGTAAACATTAATATTTATGAATTCATTAAGAGTATCACACGGTGCCATTGCGTTTTAAATGCCTTTTAAAATAAAATCCGTATTACTTCCCGGAAAGTTTAAACAACGTTCATTATTACAGTCGTAAAAATCCTTAAAATGTATGTTACTAGCTGCTGCCTGCGGCTTTGCGCGCTTTTCAAGTAGCCTATGTCCGTCTCTGGGATACCTTTCACCTCCCTGACCAATTTCATTAAGATCAATTAGCTGAGGCGAGACCTTTTTGTTTCACATGGAGGAGACACTTTTTTATTTAAGGTTTTTCTATGATTGTGTACAGACAGACAGACAAAGTTACTCTCGAATTTAAAACATGAGAAGACACTTTTTTATATTAAAGGGTATTTGTGACCCAATTAATTTATTTTCTTTCTGTCTTTCCTTGTTCAGCCGCCGTGAAAAGATAGGTAACAGACAGCAGACAGACAAAGTTACTTTCGAATTTAAAACATAGTAAGGATGTACTAGAATTATATTTTTATCTACTTATCGAAAATGACAACAAATTCTCGTTGAGAAGTTCGAAAGTAGGGTACGGTTAAGTATTAAAGATGGCATTACAAAGTCACACACGGCGCCCCAGCCCTAAACACGTCTCCAAATAAACTTTGGGAAGTAGGAGTTTATATTCACAGGTACTGTACTGAACACCTGCGAGCAAACATTACAAAGAATAGCGGGCATAAGCTCCGCCTTATGCGAGCCGAGCTATAGGAATTCACGGCAACTATTTGATTCTAGAATATCTGGTTGACATGAAATACCTATGAATTCTAGAATTCATAGATATTTCATGTCAACCAGATGCCCTGCGAGCAAACATTACAAAGAATAGCGGGCATAAGCTCCGCCTTATGCGAGCCGAGCTATAGGAATTCACGGCAACTATTCGATTCTAGAATATCTGGTTGACATGAAATAGGTACCTATGAATTCTAGAATTCATAGATATTTCATGTCAACCAGATACCATTACCGTGACAAAGACATTATTGAATAAAAACTTAGCAATAACAGAAAAAACAAGGTAACAACAAGGTAAGAAACGTAAACTTCAAATATTATAAATAATGCTGAGTAATCCACACAGCATCATCTAGATCCAAGCTAAGCAGAGCTTGTGTAATGGGTACTAGATGAGATGACTGATATACTATACCGTAACCCTGTATCGCAGCGAAAAAGGTTGAAATCCGAGTTCGAATGAAATGCTTAAAAACCTACAAAAATATATTCGAAAATCTGCTGAAACTCCGATGATACCTACTAGTCTTCTTCTTATATATAAAAATGAAACCCGTTTCGCGTTGTCACGGCATCACGCGTGAACGGCTGGACCGATTTCGCTAATTCTTTCTTTGTTGTGTTTGTTATTGTCAGGAGAAGGTTCTTATGAAAGAAAAAATTAAGAAAGTTGGAAACATAAATTTCCACGGGGGCGAAGCCGCGGGGCGCAGCTAGTTATATATAAAAATGAAACCCGTTTCGCGTTGTCACGGCATCACGCGTGAACGGCTGGACCGATTTCGCTGATTCTTTCTTTGTTGTGTTTGTTATTGTCAGGAGAAGGTTCTTATGAAAGAAAAAATTAAGAAAGTTGGAAACATAAATTTCCACGGGGGCGAAGCCGCGGGGCGCAGCTAGTGCAAAATAATTGTCCACCTATATTTACATCAGCTTTGTAACTCCTTTGTTCACAAAATAATATCTATATGATTCTAGAACCGAGTAAGTATAAATAAAATGCACGGGACAAAGAAATATACTTAATGTAATGTATTAATGTTACTATACTTTTGTATTGTACTATTTTTCCTGCTATTTGTGTGTGTACTTAATAAAAAAGTCTATTTATCTATCTATCTATCATTACTAATGATATATATAAAGAGATAAAAAGTCTATTTATCTATCTATCTATCATTACTAATGATAGATAGATAGATAAATAGACTTTTTTATTAAGTACACACACAAATAGCACAGGAAAAATAGTACATAACAAAAGTATAGTAACATTAATATATTTATCGTAACGCGGTTACGCGAATATCTGCTGCGTTTGACATTCGCACGATTGTTTCAGATTTATTCGAGCGTTTTAATCGGCTGAAGAGATCCCATGTTTGCGTAATGTAATGGCCGCATAAGCACGCACCGGTCCTATTATTTATTTATTTATTTATTTATTTGGCACACAAAACAGAATACAATCAAATATTATACAAATAGAAGAACACAATAATAAGAGCTAGACTGTATCCCTAAATATGTGTACACAGCATGATTAAAAAACAGTTCTATGTAAGCAGATAGGTACCTATTATAAATTATTTATGAGTAATATAATAAGCATGCATTACTAAATAAAATTACGAGAATTACATAAACATTAATACAAGATAAATCATTAATAAAAAGAAAATTACTGAATTAAGGACCACTCTCCTTGAGAGTGGTTTCAACATCTTTTTTAAATTTAAATAGCCTTCTGTTAAAAATGTCAATATTGTCACTGTTATTAACTAAAATATCATTGTACTGACGACACATTCTGACCATAGGGTTGTAATAAGAAGTATTATTGGTATGGACCTGTAGGGCGAAAGTTTTCTGGATTTTTTCTGGAGTTTTCTATTAGGTCCACGGGCAAGATCGTCCACATTGGAGATAACGTAACGCGTTATGTGAACAAAATTCGAGGGCCAAAACGAATAAATTAACGTTATGGAACTGGGCGTTGTTTACGTTGCGCTAACCGCATTTATGCGTCCATACCATGACCGTAGGGTACGCCAGAATTTATGTCCCGTTACTAAAGTTTACCTTTCTGGAGTGAGGATAGTGGTTATGTTGAGGAACTACTAACATAATGCCTGAAATTTTAGGTCATTAGTTTGAAAGCATCAATTACATAGCTCACTTAGAGTATCACGGACAAAGTCGAATCACACTATCATTTATCACACTAATTATTATAAGGGTTATTCTCATTTTCGAGGTTAGAATTTATGAAACAATTAAAACGTCTTTTTAATATAAATTATGGTAGATTCTTTTTAAATAGACCTTACTCTGTAAGAAAAAAATAGTCGCCAAACTCTTAGCCCCGATTGATGGGGTGGTCTAGGGAAAAACATAGCAATCTTTGTATGATTGTGTAGGTTGTTTGTTACTTCTTCACGCTCACACGGCTGAAAGGATTTGGATGAAATTTGGTACCAGGATAGCTTATATCCTGGATTGGAATATAGCTACTTTGAATCTCGGAAAAGTGCAGTGTTCCCGTAGTATGATTAAATAATAAAAAAAAATCAACGAAAGGATTTGGATGAAATTTGGTACCAGGATAGCTTATATCCTGAATTGGAATATAGCTACTTTCAATCTCGGAAAAGTGCAGTGTTCCCGTGATATGATTAAATAATAAAAAAAAATCAACGAAAGGATTTGGATGAAATTTGGTACCAGGATAGCTTATATCTTGAATTGGAATATAGCTACTTTCAATCTCGGAAAAGTGCAGTGTTCCCGTGGTATGATGAAATAATACAACTATTTTTCAACGCTGGTAACACCAAGGGGCGTTCGTCTTCACCATTTATCTTGCTAGATCTGGTCTTGTCAAAAATTGCCACAGAATGCTTCCGAGCAAAACGACGGCGAACCTAGCGGGTTTGCTTGCTCGGCCTAGATGTCAGTACTCACGGGATCCCCGTGCAAAAAACTAGAATTACATAAAATTCTACATTTTCTTCTTCGGTTCCTTATTTGGAATACACGATTGCGAACGAAATTACTATAAAACAATCATGAAAGTGCAATGTTTTGCACCTAATTTGGTCGATTTCTCAGGAACCCTGCGGTCTATAGAAAAGATTTTTGTTTTGATTCGTAGGTTATTATTAATTCTTTGGTTCCTTATTACAGTTTCTTCATAAATTGTGTAGTTTCCTTAGAAAATCAAATAAAATCGCAAAAATTTTCGGCTTCGACGGGACTTCAACCCGAATCCTTCCTTCAGTACAGGAATGTGCTAACCAACTACACCACGAGGTCAAGTGACGTGGGAGTCGAAAATTTGCGACTTCCTACGGTCTCTAGCGCCGTTAGCTCCACCTACAGGGAAACATTGAAGTTTATCCAATCCTGTTCAAAGACTTAAGTTACATTTCCCTAGTTCGTTTGACGAGAGGTGTGTAGTTTTCTTGTAAATAAGCAAAAACATAATTTTTGCGCTTACGCCGTTCCAAAAACGTAATATGTTCTGCTGTTCCCGCTCCTATGAACGCGAAATCCTATGTCTATCCTTTTCATTCCTTTTACGTTATCTAGCGAGCTAAGTTTTGTCCCTGACGTAAACTCGTCCTTGTCCGCTTCGCTCATCTTGTTTTACACTTCTTTAAACTTTCTTTATACAGCTAGATAGAACGCTACAACTGCAAGTCCCGACGGGAACTTCATCAAGAAGACGGTGGTTAGAGGCAAAACGCGTAAAGCAGTCTTTTTGAATAAATAAATATAAATATAATATAAATAATACTGGACAATTCACACAGCATTATCGAGCCCCAAGCTAAGCAGAGCTTGTGTTATGGGTGACACTACATAGATAGATATTTTTTATTATACATAGAAAACATCCAGAACGCCCTTGACAAATGTCTGCAGATCGTACAAACATTCGTCCCGAAGCGGGAGTCGAACCCGCAACCTCCTGCGTCGCAGGCGGACCTTCGCCCGCTGCGCCACAGAGGTCGTCTTCTTGAAGACTTATTAATTTGTTTATGTTCACCTCTCAGATAATATCAGGGAATGAACACGTCGTTATAACGATTCTCGAAATTACATCGCTTTATCACGCTATAATAATGTTTGTTAGGTTAGGTTACCATAACGACTGAACCGATCGGGCTGAAATTTTGCATAGATATAGCTCTAAGCCTTACATTTTATTCTATAAAACAGTTCCCATGGAAAAGAATAACCTTTAAACGATTCCATAGAGACAACACGAGCGAAGATCCGGGCAGAAACTAGTTATAAATACGAAAGTTTGGATGTTTAGATATTTGTTACCTCGTCACGTCGAAACTACTGAACGTATGGGGCTGAAATTTTGCAAAACTGTAGTTGTAGAACTAGAGTAGAATATAGCCTATCTTTTATCTCGGAAAATCACATGCGAAGCCGCGAGCGGAACCTAGTAGTTTAAAAAAACATGTGCCCTTCTCAACGACATCTAACTTTGCTTTCAAATCACTGGTACTCTCGTTACGATAATTGTAGGCAGCTCGGTAAGCGGCCCACGTAACTCTTTGACAACCACCCACACGATAGCGGACTAAAAGGGAGCGTGTCCAAAACTTTCGCTTCCGCACTCTCCGTTTGACGTCCCATCTCTCCCGCATGTACCCTCTTTATACGATATACAAACAAGAGAATCAATTTAAAAGATCTTTTAGTACTTATGGGGTTTTGGCTCGGGCCGTCAATAATCTTACTAACACTATCATGGCCCAAGATCACAGATGCCGGACTAATCCCCCGTGTCGCGGCAGCAGCGTGCCGAGGCTGGGCAGTGAATGCGTTAAGGTTTCTATGATAAACTTGACAGGCTGGCCTTGTCTTTTATAAAATGTAAATCTCTTATTGGCCGTAAGTTAGATTATTAAGGTTAGAACTGTTTAGACACAAGGGCTGTTGATTTTGTTACAACAATAAAAATATAAAATAACATTGTGTCGAGACCGCCTAGAATTACTTAATAGAATACGGTCTCTCGATACACATATTATAGTATGTAAGTACGTACTCGGCGTATCGCTTTTAGGGTTCTGTAGCCGAAGGGTGAAAACGGAACCCTATTACTAAGCCTCCGCTGTCCGTCCGTCCGCCTGTCTGTCTGACAGAAGGCTCTATCTTATGAATCGTAATAGGTAGACAGATGAAAATTTTCAGTGTGTATTTCTCTTGCCGCATATAATAAAAATAAAAAAATACCTAAATTAAAGGGGGCTTTCATACAAAAACAGATTTTTTTTTCTTCGTTTGCCAAGGCTGCATCTCTTGAACCACAATAGGTAAACACATTAAAATCTTTAGAAATAAATAACACTTCAACAGTCATAACAAAACATAATAAAGTTGACAATTTAAAGGGCCTACGAACAAATGAATCTTTTGTTCTTTGTAAAAGTTGCCTGATTTTTACGGTCCGAAACCCTTCGTGTACGAGTCGACTCGCACTTGGCGGTTTATTTCTACTTAAATACTTACGGACTCTAGCCGTTTTAAATAAATTGAGAGAGTCGAAACGCTTCTGAATGACCGAGAACTTGAGAGTTTGCTACTTGCTTAGTTCCCTTTTGGTTCATCCCTTCGTCCAACTTATTTGTGCTCAATGAATTAATGATTTTATGATTTACTCTACGCAGTATCAAATACACCTTGTATAAAATTATCTATATATATAAAAATGAAACCCGTTTTCCTTGGTCACGGCATCACGCGTGAACGGGTGGACCGATTTCGCTAATTCTTTCTTTGTTGTGTTTGTTATTGTCAGGAGAAGGTCCTTATGAAAGAAAAAATTAAGAAAGTTGGAAACATAAATTTCCACGGGGGCGAAGCCGCGGGGCGCAGCTAGTATGTTATATATATTTTTAGACGACCTCTGTGACGCGGTGGGCGAATGTCAGCCAGCGACGACGGAGGTTGCAGAATCGATTCCCGCCTCGGGACAAATGTTTGTACGATCTGCTGATATTGGTTCCGGGTGTTTTTTTGTGTTATAAAAATATATGTATTATTTTTTTATGTATGAAATGTATTGTATTTAGTAAGTATACCAGTTGTCTAGTACCCATAACATAACATGCGCTCTGCTTAGCTTGGGGCTAGATGATGACGTGAATTGTCCAGCATCATTCATTTATTAGTCAGCCGATGTTTTTGACAAGTTAAGAAATTAGTTTTCAGTTTTATGTTCAGACATCATTCGTTCCCCTTAGGTGGTCTTCCACCAACGCCACCCTCATTTTATGATGCGAGTGACTCGAGAAGAGTAAACTTTTTACGAGCCACAAGAGAAACCTATGTACAAAATGTCTGCTTTATATTTTTCTCGACTAGTCGCGACAAACAGATATTTACTGTATTTTATAATTACGAGGTATGTATTTTATTCTTTCTAAATTGCAGGCCGTTCAAAAGCTACGAAGTATCGAAGGTTAGTTTCAAAGAAATAAATAATTAAAAGAAACTCTTGTCTCGTTATTTAAAATACAAGATAATCTTCCAGAAATCCAGGCGCGCAGTTAAAGTTCACAAACTCCTTTGGACTTTCAAAGTTATCGTCACTTGACTCCACTTGTCGCTCAATGGAGGCAACATTTCATTTTATACAACCAGACATAAAGACTTTCATTTAAAAAACGTATTTTCATTATAGTGAAATGTGCTACAATTTAAAATTCCAGACATAACCCAGCCGCGAACACAATAAAGCAAGAGTTAAATTCATGAATATCCCGGCACAATCCGCATTTTCTTTTCGCCTTTAAAATATTGAAATATCGAACATCTTTCCCTTTGCCGCGGCAAGGTTTTTTTTACGTTTATTGCGAAAAAAATAATGTTTTGTGAATCAGCACTACGAAGAAACATCAAAGGTTTTATCTCTGGGTATCTATGAATGGCGTCTGTAAAGATAAAAGATGAGAGTTTATTTAAGTAAAGTATCGTACCTATATTTAGCAAATAAGTACATACCTATATTTCTGTATTATACGCGGTTTGGAACTACTCTGAACAAGGATAGAAAGTAGCGTAAATAAAACCTTTATTCACAAAGAAAATTACACCAGTATTTACAATTGAAACAATTGAGCTAACTGCAGACTGTTACAAACAATCTACTATTGATATGGAGCGTAAATTGAACTGCTATAATACATTTATTAATTGGGAAACAAGGATGTTATAAAAATAGCGCAGTATACGGAATACGGTGAATGTAATTTCCCGTGGGCGGCACCACAATCAAGTTGCAATAAATTTATACCATCGGCAGAACACAATACATCAACTTTACCAAACTACTGCGACTACCCACGCGAGCCCGTGCTTCTCACACGGGTTTTGACTGAACGCCAAAACTTCATTGTTGCTTGAAACTTTTATAAAGCTGCTAGATTTTACGAGCGATAAAAAATGGTGCGCATTATTTATTTTGTTGGACGCCAGCTTAACTTATATTTGATTTACAAAAATAACATTGAAGAAAATACCAACACGGTTAAGAATTTAGAAAACAACAAAAAAATACTTCGTTAGCGTTAGTCAACAGCAAACAAAGTGAGAGATACGTTGGAAACACTTAAAAACATTGGATACTCCAAAATACGGCGTGGCGAGTGAACTTGAATTGAATCACAAACAGAATAAACGAAACGGCAAAAGTAAATAAAAAATGCACTGAACGCGAATAAAATCCAGTCCAGAGGTGAGCTGAACTGAAAAAAGGAGCAAAAAGTGTAAAATGACGAAAACAAATGGAGTTCCGAGTAGCGGGCAGGAAGTCCACGCGGGAAGTGTGTCAATGTCAGCGTATCGGTGTTTTTACAGGTTGTCTACGTGAATTATTGCCGGCCCGTGTGTACGTCGAGATAAAGTGTCTCCTACAGGGCTCTACCATGGATATATGAAGAAACTAGCTTCTGCCCGCGGCTTCGCACGCGTTGTTTCTATGGAAACGTTTTGAGGTTATTTCTATCCCATGGGAACTGATTTATGGGATAAAAAGTCGCCTATGTTTGATTCCAGGGTTAGATTTACCTGTATGCAATTTCAGCCTGATCCGTTCAGTAGTTTTGGCGTGAAGAGGTAACAAACATCCATCCAAACTTTCGCATTTATAATATTAGTGTGATATCCTAGTTCTGGATTTGAGCATACCTAGCCACGAACGTATTTTATAGTTTAACTAGCTTCTACCCGCGTTTTTTTTAAATAAAACGTAGCCTATATGTTATGCCAGGTTTAGACTTGCATTTTTTTTTAATAGGTATGGCATTTTGTCCCACTGCTGTCTACGCACACTTCTTCTCACTTTCCCCAAATCTTTGTGTGCAAAATTTCAGCCGGATCCATTCAATAGTTTTGGTGTTGTCTTCGGCCAAACATCTTCACAACGGCACAAGTTTTCGCCTTTATAACATAAGTAGGATATAACGGATTATAATGTAATCGTTTATTTTTTATAATGCAACATTACAGCTAGGTATTTTAAGCGTTTTATTTGGTCCGCTGGACTGAAACGGTGCTGGACATAAGATGCCAAAGGCCAAGACTCACCTTGCGGTCTCTGTCATGCCGCGTGTCAGGCGTGCAATCCCTGAACGAAGAATTTACTAAAAACTATTTTATACCATTTAGTAGAGTAAGTATTTAAAAAGATCCTTCATTCCATAATCACCGCCATCCCGGGCACAGGCTCAGGTCTATTCCCATTAATGTTGCAAGCTGAATAAATGTGTTGTAATGATCTCTACACATTTACCGGCACCGGTCGAACCTGCCCGGAAGTCGTTGGAGCATCGCCGCTTGACCTATTATGCACGAATTAATTGCTGGAAAACAACGCGCAAGTCAATAAATCCACGACGGTAAAACAACAAAGATTGTTTCGACGGTTTATTGTGGAAACTTAGGAAATTACTTTTTGCGCTCCCAACTTATAGGGAACTGAATACGGAATTTGTTTGTTATTCGATTTATTTTCGCAGCTGTCGCGTCTTCGATAAATTGTTAAGCGCTTGCATTAAAAACCATAATGGACCAATCGCATGTAATGAATGGCTTAGCGTTTGAATACCTAATACATTTTGGCTTTCACAATTACTCCCGTCTGAAGTAAAAACCAATCAACTTCCAACGACATTGGACCGGGTGTGGCCAGAAAACTCCAGACAGGATTACCGAAGTAATACGTGGCAGATTGCGTCATTTCAATACTTAGCCCTGAAAGGGAGCTTTAGAGGTAGTTTTAAAAGTAATTTCACTTATACAGCAAATAGGTCTAGGGATTGCGACCTCATTTCGTAAGGCTTCGTTCGGTACAAGCGGGCGAAGTGTAACATAGTAATAATGCGAAAGTAGGTACAGGTATTTATTTTATTTTATTCGGAGAACAAACAGTTTTACACACTTTATAAATAAATACATAATAATTTATAACCATTTATGTGTCCTCGCATTTTGAAGCTATGAGATTGCTTGCTTGCGGAGGAGGAATGGAAAAACAGTTATGTCCTGTTAACAACTAGGTACTTACAACGAAGTAAAGTAAGAGTAACAAATAAAAAAACTTACTAAAATTACTAACAATAAATTATACACACAAGAAAGGAACTGATAGATAAGGGAAAAAAAAAACTTAATAGACAATAAAAGATATACAAATAATATTTGCTGATAGATAACAACAGAATTGTACTAAGATGCTAACGCATCAAACCAGCGCTTTGAGTTTGTTAACATTTTGTGATTTTGAGTCGAATAAATCGAGGTCGGGGATATCGACGAAACCGTTGAAAGTAGCTATTGCTCTACTGAAAAAAGAGTTATGCCTATAATTCGTCAAACTGAACGTGATGTCTAGCTAGATGAATAGGATGTCTAGTAGCTCTATTAGGGACTTCAATTTTAATGTGTTCAAGAAGTTGTGGAGAGTCAATTTCTCCTTGGGCAATTTTGTAAAGGTATGTACCTACTTTCGCGTTATCACTATGTTACGTAGTGTAGAGGTAGCGTGGTGGTAAGATAAAATATAGGAGTAATCAATGGGAGCATGGTAAAATCAAATACTTCGCCAGGTATAGTCCAAGACATCACGGTCACGTGACACAAATTCTACGTTATCGGCAGATATGGCGGTTCTCAAACTTTTTAGTTTGGGGAAAACTACGTAGAATTTGAGTCACTTTGGGAAAGTCAGGCCTTGTTTTCTTGGACCATGACTGAGAGGAACTCAAATAAGTCGGATACAATTTACACTTATCCAGATATTGGAATGTGCATTTGCTAGCAGAATGACAGCAAAGATGATTTATTTGTACAGTCGCGATGATATAGTTTTGGATCGGTCCGCAAAACTAACTCGCTATAAATGTCGAACCATTTATATTCCGTGTAACTGTAACTGGTTTGCAAGTAAAGGATTTAGGATTTACAATTCAAGCAAATCCTCCTCGCCCGATAAGAAATCTCGTAACGTCCCTAACAAATCACAGTGTCAGATAGTTGGTATCCCTTTACCTAGAGATAAGAGAAATATACGGGATGTGGAGAGCCTTAAAGCAGTCCATGTAGTCAAGTACACATGTTATATTACTCCTGGTACCCTCGAGAGGTAGTTTGAAACCTGATAGCGTGTGCGGTCGCAGCTGCCTAGCTACTTCATACATGAACGAGTAGATTACACATATCGTATAACTGCTCCTAGCTTATGAACTCCTAGTACTGACATTCAAAGAAAATATGTTTTCAAGGTGTTGCAGGTGACGCAGTGGAATAAATTTCCCAAGTAACGTTATTATCATTTGTTTAACAAAACAGAGTAAGAGTAGCTAAGTTAATTGACAGCAAATGAGGGGTCTCACAATATGGAAGTTGTTAAATGTACAGTAGGTGATTCGCTTCAACGAACATTTAAATCAGGCAGCTATAAAAGTTGGAAGGCGAGTTTATGCAAGTGCGATACTTAAATAAACATTAGCCTAGATATTCGAACTGTACCTAACAGAAGAAAGCATAACTCTCTTAAGGCAACATTATAGCGTCATCAAGTCTCGGTGATAGGACGCAAATAGTACAAGTGAATAATCAACATCGCGAATAGAGATTGACAAAGCCATCGTTTATGCCGCAATCGAGTGTGAGTTGTGTATAGCGGGACGCCTTCGAGGCCGAGTGATCACGGACTAGCGTCGGCTTGTGGTACCCAGAAGGTTTGCTAAGAAATCACTCAGAACATCGAGCATATCCAATGATCAAGGCTGAGAACCAACGACTAAAGCGTCGCACTTGATCGCGGCACAGAAGTTGTGCAGATTCTGTCAAAAAATCAACACTAAAGTGATTCAAACAGACACAATGAACAAGGTTCGTAGTTAGCCCGCTTACAGTCAAACTACGAGGTTTTTATAGTACCTACAGAAAGTGATTTTTAGGCTGACTCAAAGGGCCATGTTAACAAACATTGTTTCTTGAGTTAATGCCGACGCATAGTCAACATTTTAGAGCAAACAGAAATCTCACAGCTATGAGTTAGGCAGCGGGCCTTCTGGGTGTCGCAAGCCGTAGCTATTACGTGGCGTCACAGTGACGCGAGACGCGCACGCCCCGGCACGTCACGCGCACAGCTGATCGCGCGCACTCTACCGGTGTAAACAAATCATAGTAACGCTCCCACGCTCAACTCCACCGACCAATACGAATCCGCCCACTGTCACATTAATATTTATCTAGTCTGCTGGACGCGTAAATCAAGGTTTTATAGAAATTTAGGAGCGTACTCTACCGGTGTAAACAAATCATAGTAACGCTCCCACGCTCAACTCCACCGACCAATACGAATCCGCCCACTGTCACATTAATATTTATCTAGTCTGCTGGACGCGTAAATCAAGGTTTTATAGAAATTTAGGAGCGTAACTGTTTCGCGATGACTGGTCGATAAAGGTCAATGAACGCCGTTTTATTAGGTTGAGCAATATTATTTTAAACCGGTGTGCTCCAGTTTAATAAGGCTCTCGGTAAAAACTTCGTCATTATGCTCGTTAATATCGGGGTCATACGGGCCAGCGCCATCGACCGCGGGGCATTCGATCCGGAAACGGCGATATGGGTTTAGTGCTAGCACCGAAATATTCGGGTCGAACATATGGAATCCATACGGCAATGTTAGTACAAGCGCGTACCCGAATATAGCACCGAGCCATACATCAAATGAGTTCAAATCGAAATAACGATAAGATTAAATCGGACTAATGCTCTGAACGGTGATGTTATGGAGGTAAACGACTTTAGGAATAAAACATGTGTGGAGTAGCGGAAGATAACGATATTAAAACCAGTTTTACACCTTCAAAAAACCCGACAAAACTATATATCTTTCCTATTATACATATTAACTCTATCTAACAATATAATAGCGTAGCTATTATTCAAAAGAAACATAAAACTGCCATAATTTTAACACGTAGAAGTAAAAGGGACGTGGATAAATGCAAACGTCGTTATTTCGCACATAATGCAACCAGTCAATCATACTTTTTATAATATTTCCAAAGGTAGTGGAATCCTGAATAACTTGAAGCTAAGCAGAGCAAGAAAATTATGCAGTTTATGAGTACGAACGCACCTGCCGTTATTCTAGGCATAACCCGACACCTGCGGCACATCCAATGAATAAGACAAATGGCATTTCAAAACACTGAAATAATGAAATCATTAAAGCAATCAGATGAATTGAATCTTAAATGGCAAATAGTAAATCACGTCGGATGATAGCGAGGAAAAACGCAATATTCTCACGCTATAAACGAAAGTAAATGGAAAGCTAGGAATCGACTATCCTCTTCGCTATTTCATAATCAAAATCATATTTCAGGAGAGCGTCGGCGGCCGGATCGTGAGCTTCGCGATTGGTGGAAAATATCTGCCATCTCCAGGACCTGCGCGTTTTATCTCGCCCTGGGCCAACCCACCAGGCTCTTTAGGAAATTACGAACGAACAAAGAAATCGTACGTCTAGATAAGGTTTCTCGAATAACGGCTGTATGAAAACTGCTGCGGCGGTAATCTGATCGTCATCAAGCGACCCTCCGAACAAGTCTACGCAACGTGAAACGAAACAACTTAAAACAAGTTAATTGATCTGACTGAAGTGGAAAATGTAGGAAAAAGAGTATTTACAACAGATGATGCATTAAGTACATTAAAACCGCAAAGCGCGAGGATATCGATAAGTTTCGATTAAGTACGATACCTTGATGAAATTCTCTCCCACAAGATATTCGTGCTAGCCCCTCACTCTTCATTTCCAAGCGCTAAGTCAAAGAGCATTATCTATCTTTAGGACTCCGTTGTATTTTATGTATTTATTCTATTTGTATGCGTATGTAACTATATCTAGTATTTGTTAGGTTATAATATTTTATGAATTGTATTATATTATGTAGTTGACTATGTAATAATTCGGTAAAAATTCAATCTTATATCCTCTGTCTAAGCACATGTATACCCACTTTTATAACTTTGTCTCTCTCTCCCAATTAGGTTTGCTGAAAGATAACTCTTTTTAGGGTTAAGCTCCTCTTTGCCATTATTTTTTTCTATTGTGCAAAAAAGAATTGTAAATTATGAGTATTATGACGAGAGCAGAACTTTCAGAGGTTATGTAATGTAAGCCAGGGAGAAATAGAAGCACAGAGAAGTTGATAATCCGCCAGCCGCTGCCTGTCAGAGATACGGGAAGTTGGACGAGGGTCGCCGACGGAGCGCGATCGAGCTCTGCGACTCGGTGCTACAAAGAGGGCCTACTTGCCACAAAATAAAGGCTACGTAGAGCTGAGCTTAAAATTGGAACTGTTAGCGAGCGAAAGCCGCAGTCATTCGATAAATGATCGCAGCCCGAGCTCGACCAATGAGTGCGCTACTAATATTTCATGGTTTACACGCAAACGTGCTCGCACTGCCATTGTGTGTAAATCTGACTGAGCACGTCGACCCGAACTTCAGTACGTGCTTCACCGATGTTAATTTGTCTGACAAGCTAAACGTAATCACTATAAAATTATTGGAACAAAAACAGAGAATTAATAATAAATTTAGACGGAGCAAAGATCAGGCGAGTAACCCCAAGGGTGGGAATTTAGCAATAACTCCCGGCTGAGACGCAACGCCATGTCTCAGGCGAACCCTCTTCGGAAAATATCGTGCGAGAGGAATTTTGGCGGCTTTGAGTGACACGGCCCGACCGCTTCACTCGACGGCTTTTGGGAGACGTGCTGCCTTTACATACGTACCTAGTATTTTATCGATACGTGAGTAAGGTATAGACACATGATCTGTAGTTATAATCGACTGATAAGAGCGTCGCCTTGATAGCTACGTCGAGCATTATTTTATGTAAACGTTACTCTACTGCAAAATATGAAAATGTGCGTTGAAAGATCTAAATACCACAAGAACTATGGCTAAAAGCTGCAAATATTCGGTAACAGTGATATCGTAAGGACGACCTACTTAAGAAAATTATAAGGCAGAGTAAACGAGATCAACTCGCAAGTTTGAGAGCTAAGATGAAAACCTGCCACACCCGTCGCCGGCGCGAAGCAAAAGTCGCATCGTATGTTGCGTATCGCTAAATCCGACAGGCACTTTTAGGAGACGTGACATTTTCGCAAACAACTTGCCTGCCAGGGGTTCAAATTCGCAAGGCTGCCTGCACGCCCGGCCCTTATCGGGGAAAATCAATGGATAAACGAGGGAATGGTGATTACAAATTTATAATGTAGGTACATTCAAAATTTAATTAACGGGACCATTGAAGAACTTTATTTACTGTTTATTTGGAGATTCACGAAAGATCCTCAAACTGTCTGGCTCAAGTAAAAGCTATTATGATTTCGTGAGTTGTTTTTGTTTTGTAGCAGAAAAATAATGCCTTTTGGTCAAAAAATAATTTGGGATTATCGTTTCGGTCAACTAAGGTAATTCTCCATTAGGTTTAGTTCTCATCAGCTTACTTAAAAAGCGAGCAGTGTATATCCTAACATAATTTCCTCTGTTTTTATTCACAGAGTTGTTGGGTCAACGCACCATTCAGTGACAATTTATCTTGGCTCAACTTTTAAGCAGAAACAACCTAATTTAGTCAACGTTAAGAACCCTTTTAGGGATTTCCAGTTTTTTGACGGGTCAACGTAATCTCTTCAAAGCTACGACAGGGCATAAATTAAAAAGTTGTCCCTGTGGTGATATGAATGCCTTCTAATTGGATGGTAATGTATGACGTCTTCTCCATAAATTAGAATGTCAGTACAAGATTGTCAATATAAATGTTTTACTTTACGTATCATTAGAGCTACCCGGAGTTCTGAGATCATTAAACATTCGAAATAACTACGTTTATTATTTTCAGCATCCAAACATAATCTCTTATTGTGTTAGCGGTATTACACCCCCGTGTAGGAAAGCACGTTAAGCCGTCCAGCTCCTGACCTCTCCCCTGTCGTGTCGGTCTGCCGTCCCATCGGGCTATGAGAGTGAAGAGAGAGTACACCTGTGTTAGCACAAACACTTGGGCACTATAATAATGGCCTGCGCAGCAGGCTAGTCTCCGTTAAGACTGGCCGCCGTGGCCAAAAATTCGGCAAGGAGAACATCATAATCTATTGTTTCTCACAACAAAAAATATTCCCTCTTTGCAACATAAAAGTAATTTATTACGCTACATCATTGCCGTAATATCTTATTAGTTAATAACCGAGACTCTTTCTGGAATTCCCTCGGAAAAGCAATCCGTTCGTTACACACGCTAACGCCCAAATTACGGGAAGGACAAACCAAATATTGGAACTAAGCACCCCCTTATATCACGATATTGAATGTCCCTGTATTTTTGTCCTGTAACAAGAGGAAAATATTTTGTAAAGAGCTTCGAGGAGTGAATAATAATTTATAGTGTGGTGTGGATCCTTGGATAGAATACAAAGAACTGGTTAGTACCTCGTAAGAAAAGTTGAATTCCTTGACAACTTTGTAATGCTGATTTCAATGTAACAAATAACTAAAGGTACTTATCATATTTATGGTAACAGGTCTACTTTGAAAAACGAACGAACGTGACGTATGACGTCGGATCGCACAAAACGAAGGACGGCCGATCCGTTCTTTCGGCGACGTTTACAATGAAAATGATTCTGACATTTATTTCTTAGAGATTGGTCAGTTGGTGACGAGCCCGAAGCAACTTGGTTGTTCGTTTCGTCAATCGACAACTTTGTTCCTTTTTCAAAGTAGACCTGCAATGTATAATGTCTCTGGATCCTGGATGTTACAGATACTTAAAAGCTGCACTAACCGCTTATCATAATGTCACAAAATGTTTGCCACCTAAGTGGTAAAAATACGTAGGCGTAGCGATTAAGATAACTTAGCTAGAATCACCGTTAGAGACTTAAAGCAATAAGGAAACATGTGTCGAACGGCTCATCGTGTACCTCTTGACATTAACGACAAAGAGTTTTAAATTGAAAGGTTCTACGTGAAAGTTTAATGGCAGACAGTGTTCCCTATGAGTCGAAACTAACGGGTGGTATAATAGTTTCGGCTGAATGAGTCAGCGACGCTACGTTCGTGCCGCGGGCGACATGGCACCGCGCACCGGCGGGGATTGCAATTCATGATAGTTGATAGGCTTGTCGGGAGTAAAATCGATGCAAGTTGCCAAAACAAAGCGGTGAATATTGTATGATGTATTTTTTAAACGTGAGGTTAATGAACCCTCCAAAAATTGACAAAAGAGCATCTGCTGTGTGAATAAAGTAGGTGCCGATAAAATTGCACGTCGTCGTCAGCGTGAAATATTTAAAGCATTTCAGTGTGAATTTAAGATAATTAGCGGTTAATTACTACCAAATACAAACTACGTGATCAATTTGCGGTTGTGAAAATTTCAGTGAACATAAACTGATTGCGGCACGTAATTTTGGGGCGAAAACAGATGGTATTACGAAACCGAGGAAAAACAGGGTCTGGATTTATTTTGCCTGCGTTCGTTGGGATGGCAAAGCTAAGCCCTGTCCCACAGTATCCGAAGGCAAGATATCTGAGGTAATGTAGGCAAATTCGCAAATCCGGGTGTGGCGTGGGTGGCCAAAGCCGAGCCCGTGAGAATCGCACGATAAAGCCGCTCAGATAGCGTTAACAGTTTAAAAATCATCTGACCGTTGCGCAACACTTCCACGCGAATCGTTACTGATATTGGAATCCAGAAGTTAGGATTGGAAACAAAAGGCAGTGCGAACTCAATGAACAAAGGAATACTAACCTTTAAGTACCTGGCAAGACTTTCCCGAAGAGCGTTCGAATAACAATAACACAAAGTATACTGAAGGTTCTTTAAGTTTATATAATGCGCTGCGAACGCGGTACTAAATTCCAGCTGAGTGCAAAAGAATGTAAAACTGTCAGCGTGCAGTTTTTACTATAGATTACTAGGGTTTTTAATGGGAGCGACTGTAAACTGGTCAGCTAATGGATGGTAGAGCAGAACTCGTAAATTTGCATAAAATCACTGTTCCCTGGGATAGCGAGTAAATCCTCGAATCAAATTATACGCAATGCATGAATCAACTATTCGTGCTTTTCGAAATTGGCAGATTTCTTGCAGCTAAAACGTCTCAAATGTGAAAAAAGGCAATCATGCAGAGTAGTCAGGTAAGCCAGATGGGCAGGTGCCTATTTGCCAGCTGCCGTATGGAATTCTGAACACCACCTGTGCGATAGTTTTTGTTGCTTCACCATCATCGATTGCTACTAGTTATTACAGAATTTTATGGGGAATTTTAAATCACACATCCGATGAGCTTTATTGGCTGTTTTGTAGTTTGTTACACAGTTTTACTCAAAGGGAAATTTTAGTAGGTGGGAAGCTTATGTAGGTAAGTATTTTGAGGTGTGGGTGGAATTTCGAGCACAGTTTCTGGTTTTCAGAGCTTGTTACGTGGTAGAGCTTTTGCACTATTAACAATGTTGGGTTTATAACACGAAAACTTGACTGGGTTATTCTGAAATTCAAACATACTACGAGTGGCTTTTACCAACTATGAAACAACATAAATGGTCCTTATTTTGTCGCCTTGCTAGATGAATCTTATTTCCATTGTCCGTTCATACGAAATTTAACTTAAAGATATAGTTTGCTCAGCTTCAACATTTTCCTGGAAATTTTCACAGAGAAACTTCGTACATTAGAACCAAGGACATGAAATCGAAGTGAGCCAAATTGAGTTCGAATCAAAACTAATGAAAAGAAGATTGAATTCGTCCAGTAAGAGTCAATTAAAAACACAATGCCTATTTATTCATACACTAATGAAATTGGTTTCGCAATTATAAGCACGAGAGGTCACTCGACCAGCCTTCTGATATCAACATATTTTACTTGTAACATATGAGTGGTTGGTTTCTGGTGAAAAAAATCGGGTTTAATAACAGCTAAAGAGCCTTATCATTAAAATCAACATGGTGTCGACTCCAAAACTACATATAATTCAAAGTTTGTTTTAGCAAAGATTCATTCGAAATGTATAACAATGTGCGCGAAACTTTTATCTCCTATCTGAATGAGTAGTAGAACCTAGAAAATAGTAAAACACGATTTTTTTATGCGTGACCAACCACCTCCTTAACTACTTTATTCTTGTTAGAAATAAACTTATAGAAAGCTTTGTGAAGTAACTAAAGGAAGTTTTAATGCTTTATTTTACTTGAATATTCAATGTGTATTGTTTTACTAGATTATACCCGCAACTTCGCACGCTTTTCCCGGGATAAAAGTAGCCTATTAGTATGTTAATCCAGGTCTAAAACTACATCTTTAATTTAAAATTTAAGCCCGATCCTTTTAGTAGTTTTGGCGTGAAGAAGTAACGAACATTCATCGATCTAAACACCGCGTGATGATCCTCGAAAATTCACTATCTATCCCGTTTTTACCCGACTACCAGAGGAGGGTTAAATAAGTTTCGCATCTCTGCCTTAATTATACAAAACAAAAATTAAGAATAAATAGTTGCATAATAACGAGATCAACTAGCAATTGGGGGGCTTCGGAGGGCATAGTCCATGTAAGTTAGAAAAACAAAGGGCTGGGGGACGGAGCCAGCCAATTAAAAAAGAAAATTGTCTACTTGGGCCATGTCCACTAACATTTACAACAGGCAGTAAGTAAATAAAAATAGTTGTTGAGATTTGCTGCTATCGAAGTCAATGGATAAAAGTACTTAATGCATTATTGCTAATAGGTTCGGTACCCTCACCTACCACGCTAAGGAAGCTGCGGGTAACAGCTAGTACAAGATAAAACATAACAGAGCCATTAAGAAAAGCTTATGATAGGATCACAAGCTGGCCAATGGATTTTTGAAAATTCCTTTTTTAAACGTAATAAAATAGGTGGTGCCGCTGCTAGTGAGAGTCGGGGTAGCGCCGTAAGGGATAGCGGTGGGTTGCACACGAATTCCTGGCGAGAATTGTGCGAGGCGCTCATTCGCTCAAAGAGTCGGCACACTGTGCTAGCACGATTGTGTTGTGTGGCCGCCGTCGCCGCCACCGTTGATAGCACGATGACGTTTCACCTCGCGAGGCCCTCGCGCCTCGCCTCAATCGTTGCAGCACGATTTTCAAAATCGTGCGAGAGCCTCTTTTGTTGAAGTGTGCAGATACAATTGTGTTAGCACACGTGCTGAGGACTCACAAGAGGGATTTTCTTTCGTAACTCGATTCTTTTTCGAGCTTCACCCATGTTAATGTTGAAGACAGACCGTGTGGGTCTGGTTCAAGTTAGTACGAACTAATACATACTCCGTGCCCCAAGGGCTCACTACAGCTTGTTACTGTTTGTTCCTTCTGTGGTTTGCTCCAAGATTGTTATTAATTGCCTAACAAGTTTCGAGCCAATTAGAAATCAATTCAATTTTACTACCAACTAGAGGTTACTTGAAATGACCTCGTTGCTCTTGATAAAGGAAACTACTACTAAGAACGGGATTGACAATTAAAAAAAAATTGTTTCTTATTATTACGTAATTTTCTTTCATACTTTCTTATTAATAACATAATTACACAACATGAAAACTTCTATTTAGAACAAGGAAATATTTTAAGTTTCTTAGAAATGACTCTACCTCTAAGTACCAGTCTGTTGTTATTTTCAAAGTAGTAATCAGCCCGATGGATCCCAATGTTGGGCAACGGCCTCCTTTGATCCTTCCCGGACTAATCTGCGTCGTTACCTTTAATCAGACTACAATAAATCTTGTTTCGAACGAACTAAGACCAAAATTTAACAAAAACTTAAAACAACAAAATGCCAGGGTCTCTACCCACATACTGCGGTAATCACAGAAACAAGCTTTGCACCGCATAAATTGCACACACGCAGCTAAAAAATTCAAATTCGAGTTGGAAACGGACGAGACATTTATGAAAGCTTTCAAAACCAAAAATTCTTTCGGAACTTCAGTGATTTGCTCCTAGAAATCAGTAACGAGAAATAGTTGCTGTGCTCTACCAGTCAGTTATTTTCCTACTAGGGTTGGTTATCAAAAAGCCCTACTTAATAAACGTACAGCCCCTATCGGAAAACAGCAAGAAGTTTTTAAACGAACCCAAATGAGCTGATAACCGGCAGGTGCAGCCACTTGGGCGGAAGTGCTTACCGAGCACCGACCGAGACGGAGACACGATGCTTAAATTGCTTTTACTAGTTTTTACATTACAAACTTTAAAAAAAAGCGTTTGTTAGTTTTTGCTGGAACGCTGGGATACCCTCTTTTTAACCGACTTCCAAAAAGGAGATTATACCGTCAATTGTGGATCGATTTTGACGATTGCTATTGTATAGAGAATCACCCCAAGATGGTACCAAAATTTTATTCCCGACGGATTAGTATTTAACATTACAAAAATTGTAAACCATTATATTCTTTTGTAAGAGAAAATAAATACATTATTCAATTAAAATTAGTTCCGAGAAACTTAAACAGTTTAAATAGACAAATTAGATACTATTAACTAGGGTCAATATTATAAACTACTTATATCTGTGGTTAGGTACCTTATTTCTTTGTGCCTTGTCGTGGCAGTTTTAAGGTGACTGATTTTAACGAGGTTGATTCACAAAATTAATAACCGCTTATTTAGTAATGACCCTTTTATACTTAAAGATGTCGGTAATTAAGTGCAGACCTTTCAAAAACCAGTTCGCATCAGACTAACGTCTGATAAACCAATACACTTAGTTGTATGTAGAGAACTTTGCCCAGCAGTGGGATGGTAATTATACCGGGTAATAAAAAAATATATCAATCAATCGCATCAAGCGACGCGTGACCCGAGATCAGGTGAGTACCTGGCGCAGCGCATCAGCATTGCCATACAGCGGGGCAATGCAGCCAGCGTAGCGGAGACGCGACGATTGGTATTGATATGGATCAGTTGGTCTCCCTTTGGATTTTTTTTTATCTAGCCCCAAGCTAAGCAGAGCTGAAGCCTTTATTCACATAGAAAAAAAAAATTACCTGTAGATTGTCTATAGATAGCTCAATTGTTTCAATTGTACAGTCAGCTGCACAGACATGTATACACTTCCAAGGTTTAACTTTTATTTTACTCGGAACTTTTTAAATAAAAGGACATGCACACGTTTTTCGTACAAAGTAGTCATCGTACTTCGTCAGAATGCGGTACATAAATTATCACAATTACTTTTAACTTACTATTTAGTCAAATTGAAAACTTGGCAGTGTATACACATTTTTGCAGCCGACTGTACATAGATATTTGTTCTAAATTGTTAGTTTTATTTCAGTCCAGTTTTCTCTGTTAATAGAGGATTTATTATTTAAAAAAAAACAATCGTATGATAAACGTGTGTGGGCATCATAATCGTATGTGCGACAAAGCCATAAAGAATAAAAGAACATACAAAATAAAAAAATTCTAACAAACTTCGAGAGAGTATTAAAAGCTGAACACTTGACCAGCTCTCTAGGGAAAAACCGACTGCTTTAAAACAATAGGACTCCTGGCAGGTATTCGAACTTACCTCCCCAAGAAAACTGCTAGCATATAAAGGAAAACTGTCAAGCAAGAATATATTTATTTATTCCTATCAAATGCGTACTTGAATTTTTATCAGGTTCAATGTTAAATTGAAATTGATAAAATCGCATTGTATGGTTTAGTTCTCTAGTCTTGCGTTTAGACAATGTTCATGCTACGACGAGGCATCTAAAATACCCATAAATAAATATTGCTAGACAATTTACACGGCACAGCCCCAAAGTAAGCAGTGCTTGTGTTATGGGTACTTGATAACTTATATATACTTATACATAGAAATAGATATTTTTATCATACATAGAAAACACACAACACCCGCAAAAATCTGCAGATCGTACAAACATTTGTCCCGAGGCGGGAGTCGATCCTGCAACCTTACCTAATGAACAACAAAGATGGAAAGACGTACCTAGACCGAAGTGCGACTGAGATAAAAACACGCACGCGAAACCGACTATGACTGTGTAGGGTGGACCTAATTGCACCTAATTTAAGTGTTCCACTTTCGAGAAGCTAGTACCCAACCCAATCTCCCGAATTTTACTTACATCAATGGCCGAGACGCGACTTTTGTATGGAGAAATGGTTAAGTGACCGGTGTGTGCAATTCTTACGGCTCAACTTCGACAAGCATCTTCATTCTTCACGACCGTTTAAGTTTAAGCGATCCAATAAAACAAGTGCTAGTGCGTCCAGGTAGTTCTAATGGGTATAATTAAGTGCAGTAATGGTGGACTATTAACCCAGAGACCTTTGTGCACGGTATCGGAGCGGTCTCTTGGCGACTGAGGCGTTGGCACAACTGCACTCTCGCGACCTACTTAGCTGGTTGTATGCTAATAGGCGACTTGACTCATATCAAATTTGGCGCAATAAATTGATATTTTCTGTTGTATTTGAAACGAAATTTTATAGATTTCAGATATTAAAAGTATAAGATGACTATATATTTTGAATTTAAAAATGTTTTTTTTTTAATTTTGAACTTTGAAAACGCTGTCGGCCATGTTGTGACGTCAAAGGACTGTAAGCAAATTTCATGTCGGATCTTATACGAGTAAAATGTAGTTCGTCTACATTTTACAATGATGAAGGTTTGCCATTGTCAATTGTTAGTTTTCGATCCGTATGACGCCACAGCACAGATAAACATGGCTGACAGCGTTTTCGCCTGTTTACGAAAAGTAGACTTTTAATATAAAGTTTTGCGGTTCCAACAGGAGCGGACAATAATAAATAATTTAAGACCTACTTTAAAAAGGAGTCAACTATTACGCAGCGTACTACGCAAGGTGCTGGAAATCTTTGCTATGTTCGCAGGGTTTCCACAGTTTTTTAGCCTTCAGCTTATCGTAGTCCTACTATCCTATTAACTAATATTATAAAGGTGAAAGCTTGTGCTGTTGTGAAGACGTTTGGCCGGAGAAAACGACAAAACTACTGAATGGATCAACTGATATTTTGCACACATAAAGATCTTGGCCTGGAATAACATAAAAGCTGTTTTTTAATCCAATAAACGCGTGCCAAGCCGCGGTATGCAAGCCTGAATATAAAATAAAGCTACTTTAAACCACGCAACAATTTTCATACAGTTTGCACAAATGGACGGGATGATTCAGGAGAGATTCAGGTGAGAGGAAGGGATATGTATGTAATTCATGAATTTTAGCGTAGAAGAGAGCCCTCAGAGTTTATCAAAATTATGTTGCGCATAATCGCATTGTGTTAAACTCTGAGAATATCAACAGAGAAGAAATATACGAAATACTTTGAAAGCAGTTGCAATTTCGATCACAATTCTACTTCTAACCTCATTTGATTCTTGAAGGTCGGGGATTCTAAATTTCAAGGAAATTGAGAAAATGACTTCTTTTATTTTATAAAATTCTACCCACCCTGATACCGTACATCGAGCATAGAGTTTAAGATTGAATTGGATATAAGAACTGTTTTCGACAGTAAGCTTCAAGGTTATGCTGACAAATAAAACTTTATTAACAAAGACAATTTCAATCAAATAATAGAAACAAATTAGAACTAGTATTTACAATTGAAACAATTGAGCTAACTGCAGACTGTTGCAAACAATCTTCAGGTAGCTCAACTGATCCATATCAATACCAGTCGGAAGCGT
Organism: Eupithecia subfuscata; assembly: GCA_963564075.1. NCBI lineage: Eukaryota > Metazoa > Arthropoda > Insecta > Lepidoptera > Geometridae > Eupithecia > Eupithecia subfuscata. Next base: position 14,734,921 of record OY751100.1, on the reverse strand, counting down.
CCCCAAGATAGAATAGGCTGCAAATAAAATAGAGAGAAAAAGAAGAACGTCTGGTCTGCCGATAGAGAGACGTCGAGCTGCTTAGAAACCTAATACCGGTGCATACAGTCGAGTCTAGAAAATCTATACGTCTCCTTAACAATAAGTCACTTTACAATAACCTTACAAATGGCATCTATAATGTATACTTAGTATATTTTAAGGTGTACCTTTCCTGGTAATTGACGTGTAAAACTATATTTTTACCAATAAATGACCCATCAAACCAATAACAAAACATAACAAGTTTGTACAGTTCAATCACAATAATGGTATTAAGAAAATGTATGTCCTTAAGGCGCTACTCCGACCCAAATCAGCGCCACCACCTATTTTATTGAATAATTCTGTTAAACGAAGGAAATTTAAAAAATCGATTGGCCAGTTTGTGCTTTATTTTTATTCGAATGGACTAAAATGCTGTTGACCGCAGATGGCCATGACAGCGTTACCGGACTTTTGGCGGGCGCAGAGGGCGCCACGCCGGTTAAAAGTTAGGTTGGGGCAACACGCACAAGGGCCACCACTTCCTATCATAAGCTTTTTTTAAATGCCTCTATAAATGTTTTAGTTTGTATAGTGTAGGAAGAGATGCGAAGTTCCCTTTTTTCCCACCATGGTGGCCAAAAAGAGCAACTTCGCATCTCTGCTTAAAGTATTCAAAATAAAACTTTTACAGGGACATTAAAAAAAAGCCTATGATAGGAAGCACAAACTGGCCAATCGATTTTTTAAAATTCCTTCGTTTAACAGAATAATTAAATAAAATAGGTGGTGGCGCTGATTTGGGTCGGAGTAGCGCCTTAACGCGAATTTCAATTGACTTAAAGTTATCTTCATAAAACTAACATCAATGTAAGAATGTAAGAACTCGATCCAATTTGATCATACTGCAAATACTAAGAATTTCCGTGCAATTCCATCTTTAGATTGACTTCACAGTTCAAAGTGGTTTTGAATCTGAATTCCGTTTCTTTAGAATTCAGTATTATGCGGTCGAAGTTTAAACTTCGGGATCGCATCAGAAGCTCAGAAATAAGATAAAAGACTAAGGTTACAGATGGAGGTAGAATAGCAGCAAGACTCAATGGAAGTGGGCGGGCCACATCGCGAGAACTAGCGACAACAGATGGAGCGAAAGAGTTCTGCATTGGTGGCCACGAGATGGAAAGAAAGACCTGGGCAGACCGGCTCGCCGCTGGAAGGATGATGATTGGTAGCTGGAAAACAGTGGATAAAAGCAACTCAAAATAGAGCAAACTGGCAAGAGATGGAGGAGGCCTTTATCCAGAAATGGATAAACCCTATAAAAATTTAGGAATGATACTACATGTTGACGACCTCGGTGGCGCGGCGGGCGAAGGTCCGCCTGCGACGCAGGAGGTTGCGGGTTCGATTCCCGCCTTGGGACAAATATTTGTTTCGGGTGTTCTGGTCGTTTCTATATACAATATAATTACAAAAATATCTATTTATGTAATGTATTATATTATGTATATCAGTCATCTAGTACCCATAACACAAGCTCTGCTTAGCTTGGGGCTAGATGATGCTGTGTGGATTGTCCAGTATTATTTATTTATTTATTTGTGTTAGAATTTATTATTTTCTTAATTAGTAATATGTAAGTAATTTGTAAATTAATCATAAAAAATTGGTACATGAGTACAAATAATTATTGTTAAATTGTATTTTATACTTGGGGCATAAAGGCAATTTTTATTTGTTTTATTTTTATTTTTTGTGCGGTCTTTATTTACTCTAAGGCTTAGAGCAAAACTTAGAGTCTAAGTAAAGAGAAATTCCTAATAAGTTTGTTATACCTCACTTATTCCAAATCTAAACAAAGCCAGCATTCCCACTCGCAGCAGTTCCAGTAAAAAGCGACTTAATGCGAGTTATTTCGGTAACAAAGGGGTTTATTCCCGAGCTGACCATGTGACACACGGGTAACCAAGTTAGCAGTCACATGCATGGATCTAAGCTAAATCTACTGTGTGCCGAATGGCACAGTTAACCCAAATAGCGGTTGGCAAAGTTCTCGCGCGGAAGCAATCTGACACAACGAAGCATCTGATTCAATCTAGTTCTAGGGTTTATTTATTAGCTGACCCTGTGGAAGTTCTAGTCGTAAGAAGATAAGTGCTGCAGAATGTATTGCCCTCCCGCTCCCACTCTTAGTGCCCTTCACTTAGTAAAGGACAAGGGCACATGCACATCTTAGGTTGATCTGAACACATGTGTGCGGTGCGGGCTACGCACACATGCGAGCGATTATCACGTTCCTGGGAGCTTACTCGGAAAAGGAGAATCGAAGTTTTGTTGTCGTGCAAAACTAACTCTTATGTCGCTTGCATAAGATTAGCGTTCGCGCGAAAACGAATCAGAAACTTCGATTTAGAGGTAGACCCTGATGTAACGGAATAACTTAGTCCAACGCGTATTCGATATCTATTAATTCATGGTTATGAACATCAGTTATGAACCAAAGTTATCGACATAGCTCAAAGAATTAGCAAGCTGAAGTGGCAGTGGGCCGGCCATATCTCGCGAAGAACCGACAACCGCTGGGGTAAATGTGTTCTTGAGTGGAGACCACGACTCTGCAAACGTAGTATAGGACGCCCTCCGGCCAGGTGGGATGACGATCTGCGAAAGACTGCAGGCAGATGCTGGATGCGGCAAGCTGAAGACAGGGCGCTATGGCGCTCATTAGGGGAAGCCGCCGTCCAGCAGTGGACTAGTATAGACTGATGATGCGGATGATGTTCATCATCGTTCATCACATTATCCGCATCATCAGCCTATAAGTACTAGTCCACTAAACGATCGTCACGATACCGAAGCCGGAAAATTCGTATTTATTTTCCTATTGTCACTAAACAATTCCCGTTACAAGCCTGTTGGCAGAAGCCACTAATTGGTTAGACAGGTGTTCTGGTCTCATACAGGAAGACAAGAAGGTAGGAAGCTGGGCAGCTCAAAACATCATGCGACTGTCTCATGCACAAGGAAACTGAATCACTGAAAACAAACAAGTAAATTTGAGATACACGGAAGCGTACAGGGATTAGGAAACGTTCCAGGGAGCGGAACGGGACAAAGACGCCAATTAACTGGTCGGTCATGCTACAGAAATAAATAAATAATATAATAATAAATAATAATGGACAATTCACACAGCATTATCTAGCCCCAAGCTAAGCAGAGCTTGTGTTATGGGTAAGTACTAGATGACTGATATACTTAATACAATACACTACATAGATAGATAATTTTTTTATTATACATATATGTACATAGCCTGCGTCGCAGGCAGATCTTCGCCCGCTGCACCACAGAGGTTGTCAGAAGAAGAAAATTTACAAGGTAAACACTTTGTCCTGTCAGTTGCGTTTACGATAGCATGTTTCGACATAGTCTTCGAGAAGCAAAAGGTGACTTCATAATAATCATCTCTCTATTCAACAGAGAAGCCATCACTTTCTTGAGTAATAATCTGTTTTATTAGGAAATGGCTTCGGCATATTCTCAGAATAAGATAACATGTTCATAAAACCATGCATAAGCCATAGATCTAAGTTGGTTTTTTGTTGCAATCGCTGATAATGTTAGGCGTACCTACCTAAAAAAGTATCGTAAAGTGTCGTATAAATAAAAATATAATAAGTTTTTAATTTATAGAGAAATTAAAAACAATTCAAATTATGTACGTTCTCCGAGCGCTAACTCAACAAACGGCCTGTGTTGTGTTAAAATTAAACGCAAAGACATGCTATTTCCAATCTTTTGCAATATGTACCTACCTATTGAACAACAAAGATGGAAAGACGTACCTAGACCGAAGTGCGACCGAGACAACAATACGCACGCGAAACACGAACGTCGGCGGCGCCGGTCCGGCTATGACTGAGGTAGGTGGACCTAATTGTACCTATTTTGAAGGTTCCACTTTCGAAAAGCTAGTACCTATCTGCCGTATATTACTTTCATCGATGACCTAGTAAGTACCAGATAATTTTTTAAAGTTTGCGCCGATTTCTTAGGAGAAATCTCCGAAAATATCCTCTCTAAATAAAGTTCTAAGCCATAGAAGTGAAAGATAAATGGATCTGGAATTTAAATAGCCTACATTGTTATCTGTTACATTATTAGTGTGTCGCTAAAGTTGTCCATTGAACCTAAATCACCGTGACAAGTTCGCTAACAGCATTTCAAGTTGCCGACCAATATTAAGTTTCAACAGATCCATTACAGTGTTGTGTTGTGACTCATTGAGGTTCTCTTCCATATTTTCAGATAACTTAATCAATGGAAGCCATGTTAAACCAGAAAAATCCATTATTGGTATTACAGGTAACTAATAAGAGGTAAGGATTCTTAGAATAAGATTATATTCATTTCAATACAAAGAAATTGAGCTTAGTTATAATATTTTATGGACGACCTCTCTGGCGCAGTGGCTGAAGATCCGTGTGTGACGGAGGATGTTGCGGGTTCAATTCCCGCCTTCGGGACAAATATTTGTACGATCTGCAGATAATTGTTCAGGGTGCTTTGGGTGTATTCTATGTATAATACAAATATGTATCAATTTTTAAGTAGGTTTATCAGTCATCTAGTACCAATAAAACAAGCTATGCTTAACTTAGGGCTGGATGGTACTCTGTGAAATGTCCAGCATTATTTATTTATTCTATAACTTTATTTCTCACTGAAGTAGATTAATAACAACAGTGATTTCATCATTCCGTACCTATGCCCTTATGCACCCTTCCTAAATTATGTCTAACCAGGAAGGGTACGACGTAGTACCAATAAAACAAGCTATGCTTAGCTTAGGGCTGGATGATACTCTGTGAAATGGCCAGCATTATTTATTTATTCTATAACTTTATTTCTCACTGAAGTAGATTAATAACAACAGTGATTTCATCATTCCGTACCTATGCCCTTATGCACCCTTCCTAAATTATGTCTAACCAGGAAGGGTACGACGTAGTACCAATAAAACAAGCTATGCTTAGCTTAGGGCTGGATGATACTCTGTGAAATGGCCAGCATTATTTATTTATTCTATAACTTTATTTCTCACTGAAGTAGATTAATAACAACAGTGATTTCATCATTCCGTACCTATGCCCTTATGCACCCTTCCTAAATTATGTCTAACCAGGAAGGGTACGACGTAGTACCAATAAAACAAGCTATGCTTAGCTTAGGGCTGGATGATACTCTGTGAAATGGCCAGCATTATTTATTTATTCTATAACTTTATTTCTCACTGAAGTAGATTAATAACAACAGTGATTTCATCATTCCGTACCTATGCCCTTATGCACCCTTCCTAAATTATGTCTAACCAGGAAGGGTACGACGTAGTACCAATAAAACAAGCTATGCTTAGCTTAGGGCTGGATGATACTCTGTGAAATGGCCAGCATTATTTATTTATTCTATAACTTTATTTCTCACTGAAGTAGATTAATAACAACAGTGATTTCATCATTCCGTACCTATGCCCTTATGCACCCTTCCTAAATTATGTCTAACCAGGAAGGGTACGACGTAGTACCAATAAAACAAGCTATGCTTAGCTTGGGGCTGGATGATACTCTGTGAAATGGCCAGCATTATTTATTTATTCTATAACTTTATTTCTCACTGAAGTAGATTAATAACAAAAGTGATTTCATCATTCCGTACCTATGCCCTTATGCACCCTTCCTAAATTATGTCTAACCAGGAAGGGTACGACGTAGTACCAATAAAACAAGCTATGCTTAGCTTAGGGCTGGATGATACTCTGTGAAATGGCCAGCATTATTTATTTATTCTATAACTTTATTTCTCACTGAAGTAGATTAATAACAACAGTGATTTCATCATTCCGTACCTATGCCCTTATGCACCCTTCCTAAATTATGTCTAACCAGGAAGGGTACGACGTAGTACCAATAAAACAAGCTATGCTTAGCTTAGGGCTGGATGATACTCTGTGAAATGGCCAGCATTATTTATTTATTCTATAACTTTATTTCCTACTGAAGTAGATTAATAAAAACAGTGATTTCATCATTCCGTATGCCCTGCACCCTTCCTAAATTATGTCTAACCAGGAAGGGTACGATAACAACGCGTGCAAAATGGCAGGACTAAAACGGAAACTAGTGTTATTATTTATTATTATTTCGTATGCGAATTCGTTCATCGTAGAGCACCCCTAGCGTGTCTTGGGAGGTAAGTATAGCTGTGTTACAAAAGACGGTCCTGCAAGCTACGGTCAAAATCTAGAGCAAAATAATCGCGTCAACATAGAGCTGTTACAAAATTATCGAAATCGTAAGATGTAACGAGAGCCTTACCCAACGATATGCGATCGCATCGCACCAAGTAAGGAGAATCGATTATTTCCCCTCAATTAGGCAGGCTCCACTCTTACAGCTCCCCAGACCGTTAAAAATCGAAACGACTTGTATAGTAATACTGTGGTAGTACTAAGAAATTCAGATGGCAGCATTTCAGAGCTGAATATAAAGAATCCTCGAAGTTGGAAGTACAGAATAACTTGTCATGTTTTAAAAAACGATAAACCGACTTCAAATTCTTCTAGTGGCGACATCTAGTTAAAATTCGAGTCTAATTTAGTTTGATAACACATCGAGGTATACCCTATCCAATATAAAAAAGAATTGTCGAAATCGGACTACTCTGTAAAAAGTTATGCGTGATCCATAAAAAAAATATACTTATATATACGCGTCGACTTGAGCACCTCCTCCGTTTTTCGTCGGTTGAAAAACTGCAACAATCTCTTAAGGATTCTTTACTATCAATAACATGAAGAGGCAATTGAATAGTCACTTTAGAAAATCGAATTCATCCTTGGCAAATTATGAATTCCGCATTCGACTGCTCTGTTCACAACAACTCGAGCGCCAACTATTTCCTCAACAGAGCAGAAGCCAGTTTCCAAATTCGAGTTTGCAATACTCTAAAAACATGTGGCCGCGTTTCCATTCTGGCTAAAGGTCGCAGGCCTGAAGGGCGAAGGCAGCCTCTGAATGAGGAGTGCTAGGGCCCGGGCGGGGAAAGCGGCCGGGGGGCTCCACGCTGACACCCCACTCCGCAGATCAACAACCCCGAAACCTTAATCAAGATAACTAGAGCGGCACTGTACATTCATTATAATTACGAAAATGGCATTATCTTACCGCCATTAATAAAACTTGTCATCAAAACGTCGGACAACGTGACATTAAATCTTGTTTCTTGAAATAAAGCGCATGTACACTCGTGTAATAAATCGCAGAAGACCATCGCCCTAATAAATACAGAGCGGACGCGGCTGTGTTCGTCATCGGTTTTAGTTATGTTGCTGGTACCTTTTCGCAGCGAGCGAGATGCACGGGCGGCGGGACGAACGACCGAGCCAGCGTGACGTGATCGCTCGCTGGGGTTCATCGGATTGCTTTACCTGATGTGGTTTCCGGCGGGCATTCCAGTCGGACCACTCGACTATCCTACTAATATCTTGAACCACAATGTCCGAGGCTATTCAGTACCTATATTCTGCTTGAATCGGCTCGATGATGAACTGCACTACAGCGCTAAATGTCCCCAATTACTGGAACAATGAAGTTGTAGTGCGAGCAGCTCTATAAAGCGTAATTTCTTCATAAAGCTAGGCACGCTCAAGTCATGTAAAGGGCCGTTAAATCGAGAAAGAGGCCGGTGAGAAGCAATTTACGACCGAGCATGAAAGAAACTTATTAAACAAACCTAGTCTTTGAAGACTACGAGGATTTTAATGATATTTCGTTTGGCCGAACCTTGTATGGTTATTTTAAGTCAAGCTCCGTATGGTAATAGCATTACAGTTATTGACATTTTAGTGCAATATGATTTGGAAAACCTCAGATATAAACGACATCAAGTGTGTATAAACATAGGTAGAGGAATAGATTACAAAAAAATAAGTGAAACATAAAAAATTAACATCACGTTCAAGAAAATACCTAAACATGCAATCAGTCTCAGTCTAAAATGAATGAATTAGATTCTATAAGAAAGGCATCCTGCGAGCTATTCTCTAGAAAACTTCAATCTCCTTTGTCAGAGAGCGATACGAACAGATACCCGATCGGAATGCGCGTTAGTCAAAGGACCTCTCCACGGTACCGAAATTTGGGTCTGGCTTTGTCTACGTATAATTTTTAGCCGTGTACCTGTAGCAAACCAGTTCCACATGATCCGTTCGTAGAAATCGACCATCGGAATCTGTTCTTTTATCGGTTTTCATTCCAAAAATCGAGGGTTTCAACCACCAATGAACGAATACCACAATACAATACAATAAAATGTCACTGAATCGACCTAGTATTAAAACTACAGCGTTCAGCCATTCGCACTTCCAACGAAATGATAAGGACGGCTCGCGGTGAGTAAGCGTTTCATAGAATCACTGATATTGCACGATTTAAAGACATATAAAACGAAAACTCGTTTGAGCCTGGCGTGACGGAACGCGTTTAGAATACAGACATCGGATCGTGACAACAAACTACTCAAGACATAAGGAGGCTGCGTATCGTAGGTATTTCAAGTGTGCACCGCTTACTACTTGCCAACTATTGGCCCGTTGATAAGCTACCAACTTATTTACAACAAAATATCGAAATTGTAGCGTGCGGTTCAAACAATAAGTGGATAGAAATTAGTGACATGAACACCCTGTTTTTACCGAAATCCACCGGAGCCTGGTAGGTGGGTCTTTGTACTTCGTTGGCCCCGGGCTGGGCATCGATCGCGTGGTTGCGGTGAACGCACCCCTAACTCCAGCCGAGCACCGCACCCGTCGTCCAAACCAAGGGAAACGAGGGGCACGTTCTTTGCATAGCAAAAAACATCTCAATGCCATTGATAACAAAGATAACTTCTGAACAAACAACTGCCTATCGAATGAACCAATTCGAAAGCATAAAGGCGGATCAAGGCAAAGTTTCCTGTCCGGGCGGTGAGAATACGGGACACACGGTGCGTGTACGGCGTGTAATGGCCGTGCGACAAAGTCCCTGCCTGTGGAACTAATGATCAGTCGGAACGAGAAAATTACCAACTCGGGGCCCGTCGACCGCATAGAGCGACCGAGTCACGAAGTAGCCGTTTGACTAAAGATGAAACAGGAAACGAGTATTTTGGCTTTTATGTTACAAATGTCGGTGTCTGTTCGGAACGCCTTGGATGTTTCAGACAACGCGGGAAGGCAATAAAATATACAGGGAAGGTTCGAATCCCACGTGAGATGTGTGCGTGGATTTCATGGCGTACCCTCGAGCCAGTGGGAGCACAAAAAGCGAGCTCGGCATAATACCCAGCTGCGAGGCGGGTGCGGTGACCTCCGCATCTGCCGCACTGCCAGGCTTCGCTTCACACGTTACCACCACGAATCTAACGTGTATTTTTGTTTCAGCTATTATAATTCCATGTTTGCTAGCGGCTACCTGCGCTCGGAAGCTTTTATTGATAACCGCCGCACGATATATCCGAAGATAAACAAACAAGGGAAAATTGTCACGTTCCCAGCGGATGGTAAACAAAGCGAGGTCGAAAACACGCGGTGATTGCTTCCAATTAGATGAAAATGTGCATAAGCATAAATTGCGATAAGTATTGCGTTTCCATTACTTTCACATAAAGCGTTGCGCTTGAAATGTACTGAAACCGGAGGGGAAAACCATTTGCAAGATTATTTTTACTCTATGCGAGTAAGATATCAAAGCTGAAACGTTTTATTGTATCATCGCGCATTCAGATCTCTCATCGGGATTAAATAGAAAACCAGAAACCACATTCTCGAGTTACCTACCACTAACAGTACAGTCGAGTCCTTTGTAAACGCCATAAAACATAGAAAAGTACAACAAACAAGTCCATTTCCAGTAGAATATGGTTTACATCCAGTAGGACGGGCCGGGGAGAGCTGAACCGAGTTCCCATTGTGCCGGTGGCGACGCAGCGACGCCGAAACCCTACACCCCTCGTAACTAGAGATGGTGGAGATCCGGAATTGATCGGACGGTCTGGAGCCGGTTCTATTCCCTTGGGCGGTAGGTTAGAACGAGCTCGTCAAACCTGCTAGAAACTGCGACTATGTTGAAGGATCACTTTAAAAGTTTATATATGTCGCAAAACGCAATTAATTTTGAATTCGGTTTCACACGTTGACAGCTAAGTCATGAATGGAAAATTACAGTAAAGCTTACCAAAACCGCTTAAAAAGTTGCATTCTTACCTGAAAACAGAAAAACTACAATTACAACAGGTTATAGTGCGATAGGGTAATTATTGTGAATAAAACGAATAAAAACTAAGTATTTCGGAAGAATAACAAGTGAGAATTCTACACCGACGCCGTCTATTTGTTACTGAATGGTGAGTTGCGAACTTCGCCCAACTTTGTCGAAGTTGAAAGAAAATAATAAAATTGTTCTGTTTGCGCCGTGTCACTTTGTTTATCCATTTTCACAATTTTTCTGAGGACTCTGATATTCCATTCTTAGGGGCGATCCTTTTTGACGTTAGTACCGAGAAGTGATCGTACCGTCTCCACTCCGTTTTTCCACACAATTTGGTACAGCGTACACAGGTAAATATTTTCCAGTCTTAACTTGCGCGTATCACGGAATTTACGCACGAAAATCATTTTTATGTGAAACTAAAACAAGGGTTAATTGCGCAATTAGATACTAAAAGATCTATTAAAAAGATAGTCCAAAGTGTTCTTTTTCAATTTTCTAGTTTTACTGCTAAAAACCTGTCAACGTAGCATCAAGGTACGCGCAAGTAAAGGCTGAAAGAATTTCACGGGGATTAATTTGGTGCCGTGACTCCACTAGACGGGCGTGAATGCAATCACAGAGGGGAAGCTCATTCCGGCTGCATCTCCGGAGCAGCAAGCAGGCAGACTGGTTAAATTAAGGATTCCACACGTACTATAGTATAGGCGTACAGAACACGTACTATAGATATAAAGATAGAGGCATGGGAACGCTGGGAAATACGAGATGGACAACCCTTTTGCGTTGCGCTATCTCATTTTGATTAGATTTATATTGCGTCGATTTCACTTGTTTAGGTGATTGAAACGGTTCCGATTCAAGATACATTCAATCCAATGAAGTTTCTTGTGCTAGGAGAACAGTAAGTTACTAATTTTAGATTTGTAAGGAAAATGTGAGCAAAGTTTGAAAAATCTATACCTACCTGCGAAGTCCTGTGGTACTTCGATTATTAACAACTCCAGTGCCCACGACGCACAAGTGGATCCAGCACCGCTTGTAGCTGAGTCTGGGCAGTGTAAGAGTTTATAAGATTCAAAAGCAACTATCTACACTATACATGAGTCTACGAATGTTTCAGAACAGTATTTCGAAATTTGTGCTATACTTAATCTGACTAAACATAAAAGCATAAACAGTGCTTATAAAGCTGTAGCCAACGAGCTCTAGCAAACTAACCCAATAAGAAAATCCTACAGATATTGGATGAAAATGAAGCAAAATCCATATCACGGCATACATCACGCTCTCGGGATAAAACATCTGGCCACAAAGCGGTTTTGTATTAGCCAAGAATAGTGACCACAGCGCACACAAAGGATATTGAATTAAGCTTGTAGCATAATCTACATACCATTATAGAGAAAGTTCTTTTCTAAGGGAACTGAACGCTTAGTTGACACCTTGTTACGGTCCTTGGGTACCTATAACTAAGGATGACGGAATATTTTCGCAAAAAAACGTTCTACTTATTTCAAATTTCCCTTGAATATCGATTATAAAACGAGTACACAGATCAGAGAAGGTAAATTTTCGAGGAAACCGTAGAAACCAAGCCATTGAAATATTTCAGCCTGCTCAAATTACACGAATGAAAAGAATCACAAGTTCAGAAAATACTGTGAAGCAACTGTATTGCCGCGAACGCCCGCGCCCCTCTCAACAGGAAGGTCGTATTTTGCAATGGCAGGTAGGCAATTTGACATTGTGTAAACGTTTCACATGGGTCCGAAAACGGAACTTGGGTCACGCTCCTTGCATACAAAACAAAACGGAGCGGAGAATGAAGAGTACCTTCCCAGCCAAAAATATGTAGGTACACATTTTGAACAGCGTTTTAGCCCAGCCCCTTTCATAAATTCGTTAGTCTCCTAAATTTAATTAAAACTCGAACATGAAACCTGACTAGCATCGCATTTATTAGGGAGAAAACCCATACAATTACTGGATGATTTGTTGGTCTAGCGCCGCTGTCATAACATATCTATACCTATGTACCTGGTTTACCCCACAAAAGACCGTCATGAAGGAGCATAGAAAATGAACACGCGTAGAACCAAAAACGTTTGCTCATCTGGCACTTTCACTCGAGATAATGATCGGATTCGCACAAAAATAAGCCAGGTACGTGGTTTTGTTCCGCTTTTATCATTTACAATTAAAGTACGATCAGATAATACAAAATGTATGCTGATGCTGTGTTTTTAAAATGGCCAGTGACGTGAGGGTTTGTTTTTATGTGAAGGCGCTTTTCAATAGTTTTAGCTATTCATTTAGTGGTGTACGCTGGTGGTGTACCTTGTTGAAATTTAAAAAGGGCCTTTATTACCAACACCTGGCGATGAAGCGGAGACCCACTTTGGGAACTCAAACAACTTGTACCAGGATCTCATGAGTTCTTAGGAGTTATGCGAGCCGGGTGATGCAAACGTTCATAAATTCTATTAGGAAGTGATTGATGGATATGACGGGAGGGCATCGGGGACGCGCAGTGTGCGGTCCTGGTTCCTGCTCCGTGACGCACAATACAACGTAGATTATATTACAGTTGGTAGGTAAGGGAGGTAACGCACGGGTAGGGCAAACGTGATCGATACGCAGCTGGGAAAAGGTTTTATTTAGACGATGAGTTCGTTTTATTAAATACGCACCCTGTGGAGCATGTGTACAAGAATTACCACAAAGCGTGTTACTGAGCAATACGAATCAATTCCAAGCAGCAAGTTCAAGTGCACGGGTCATAAGGAAATTGATTTACAGGCAGGATTGATATGGTGTGGATAAAAATCGATTCCTTGGTCATTAACAAGACTATATAGTTTTGGGCCTTGGGGGCGAACCTAACGAGTTTGGTTGTCTAACTACGCCTAGATCTCAGTACTCGCCGGATCCCCGTTGTAAAAAAATTTAATTACAAAGAAAACAACATTTTTTCTTTGGTTCCTTGAATGTGAAAACAAGATGTAAAGAATGAAAAAAGAAATACGATAATAAAAACCATGAAAGTGCACTGTTCCGTACATAATTTGGTCGAGATCTCAGGCACCCTTCGGTCTATTGAAATTATTTATGTTTTGTTTCGTTGGTTATTACTAATTATTTGGTTCCTTGAACCAGCTTCTTCATAAGTTGTGTAGTTTTCTTGTGAATAAGCAAAAAACTTGATTTTTGTGCTTAAGTCGTTCCAAAAACGTATGCTCTGTCCCACTCCTATGAACGCCAAATCCTATGCCTATCCTTTTCACAAAATGGAGCGCAATTTGCCCTCTTCAACTAAACTAACACTTCCATGGCCCACAACGCACATGTCTTATGTGGTGGTCCTGGCACGCTGGAAATGAAAGCGTTAATTATTGCGCAAGATTCCTACTTGCTAATTTAACCAATCGAGTTACACTCGTTTCCCTTGACAGAACTTTAATCCAATTGCCAGCTACGACTGAGACAGGCAAACGAGGAAAAAAAACTGCGGTTTCTGTGTCAACAACCTTTATCGAAATCCAAACATTATGGGATTGCGATTTGATTGCCTGTATTTGCACGCAGAAATTTAATATTTACAACCATTACGTCGCTGTTGCTATGCTATAACTAAAATGAGCTGGTACGACACAAACAAAATAATCGCTGTTGAGCAATTTCTCAACGTGTTTTTAAAACCTTTGAAAGTTTGTTTGTGTATTGCCAAGTTTGTTGACAAAGCCGACAAGGGTTGATTTTAATAAATTAACTTTAACAATGTTGAGTGTAAACAATCATAAAAAGTCAAAAAATCCTGTTGTAATAAACTAGGATACAGCCTACCTACGAGCATACAGCCACCGAGAATTAATTCCGTTGGATACAACGCGGTGCAATTCTTCATGCAATCTAACGACTAAAAACAAGCATTCATTACGCACTAAGATTTAAACTAGGTTAATCAGATTCTCGGCGAAAATAAAGTGTTTCATAACGTGGTAATATTAGCGTGCTATTTCGAACGCACCTTGCAAATCCACACTCGAATGTCAATGGCACGTAAACTTCAACAATCGGCTCGGGGAACCACAGCGATTTCGGCTCTAATACTGGTTCCTAAGGTGCAGGTTGATTCACTTCTTGTGTGTAAACAAGAAGTGAAGCGATGCTCTAGTACCTACCACACTATAGTATATTTGGTAGTCCGTGGTCGATATTCGGCCGCTCATAAACAAATCGTGAGGTTGATTGAACCCGAGATGCGGCAGCATGGGAAGAGATGTCCAGCTAGGCCAATTAATCCCCTGTCGAGGCACACCAGCTTTGGACACTAATGCGCCTGACACACGCATATCACGGAGTTTGACGTGTAGCCGCAGACATTGTGTTAAATCATTAATCCAAATTTTCCTGAATTGCCTCAGAACAGTCAGAATCAGAACGCAGTGGTTTGTCACACGTGGCTTTCAAACAAATTGGGTCGTTCTGGATTCGGTTAATTCGACTTGATGTAGGAATTTCGATGTATTCATGCTCTATTGTGGGAAGACTTCAAAAGATATATCTGAAACGGTAATTATGGAATAAAATGTGACGTAACTGCCATTAGAACCGCCTTCAATGGAGTTGGTTAAAAATATTGTCGATTCGTAGTCTTACAAAGACTTTTCTTTGAATAGAACTATCAAAATTCCTTTGAATAATTTATTCATTGTCTGAGAATTTTCAACAAATAAGCGCCCCGGCTGAGGTTATTATTAGAAGTCGTAATAATAAAAGAAGTTTCGTTTTTCTTTGCTTCTAAATATACAACAGAAGTGGGTCATTGTCACCATTAATTAGCAGAAAACGTGACGCACAAAACTATATATACTTAGTAGGTGAGGTACTCTATCACAAGAGTTTCCGATTTTGTGCCTGAACCTACTTATACCTGGGTAAGGTCAATGAGACATTTTACTGAACTGTAAAATGTGAAAGATTTGAAATCCCTCGAGTTTTAAGATTAGCCTAGGTCAGTAAGCCGTTATCTGAAATCAAACCAATGTTACTGATTCTGAAAAGTAGTAAGGTAGTGACTCGGTCTGAAATTTTTTGGAATTAAACCAGTTTTCGTGGGTAAAAGACATCCTTTATAGCTCACCCTAAAACATACATAACAAGGGTAGTGAATATGCAGAAGTGACGTCACGCACACATGCCCGTCTACCCGCGCTTGGTTTCAAGGGAAATAGATAAGGAGACGGGAAATTTCGCCGGGGAGTTGGGACTTGTATGGGGCGCCATATCTGTGAGTAGCCGAGGCGAAGTGTCTCAGATACAAATGGAGTTATAGGGTACGAATTCGAATAAGAAACGTGTTAGAACGCTTGGGCAACGAATATAGCTCGCCCATGTTATCTAGTGGTATCTTCGTAGATACGAGAACGTGTCGTGAACCCGTTTGTTTCTTTATTCTTCGCCGTATTTCGTAGTGTCGCAGATAATCTTTAATAGATATTGGACCTTTGTTGCTGTAATAAATTGAGGGTAGTCACGGACAACTGCCTCTAGTTTTCGACGTTAGCTCTATTACCTTCATCAGTCATATTCGAAAGGTTTTCCAAAAATATCTCTATTTTATTTATATCCAATGAAGATACATAGAGTGCGGAATTCGCAGTTTTTGGACAGTACCTTTTTCACCCCGAAGTAAGCCTACATAATTTATGACACTATATTAAACTGTTCACAAAAGTAGAGCAAAGTAACTTGTTTTTTCACCCTCGTAAAAAAACCTAAAGAATGTTTACTGTGCAGTGTGCACTGAGAGAAGGTTACTTTACCCACTTCGTTAGTAATGCAGGTAAAGTTAGATGCAACATTTACATTCGAAACAATCGAATCGTCAAGTTCCCGAGACATAGTAGACAGAACAGGTTCTGACAGGGCATTATCTAACCTAGAAATCTGACAGTTAAATTATGTCAAGTCACATAATGCACGCACGATAAGTAGACGGCGATACGTTCATCGTGACCTGGATAGTAACCAGGCCAGTTCGGTTCAGCTGGTGGTGTACCGTGTACCGCCGTTATCGCATCCAATCACAGGTTTCCTTTTTTATCTGGCTGGGTTAGTTCTCTCGGTAACTGGCTGCTAATTGGCAGTGTTTGTCAGGGCCATGAGGAAAATCGCAGTGTTCCTCATCATAAATGAATCCCCAATCGATACAGAGCTTATGTAAATAGTGGCTACATGATGATATGGCTGATATACGGGTACATAATTATTCGGCATTTGGAGTCTTAATCCCGGTTTCTATCGCGAGCGGAGCGGACCGATTAAGGACTCCGTTCAACTCGCAAGAGTAAACTGCATACTTGTATTTCCACCAACAAATAAATAGTCAATCAATCAATCAATCAAAACGTTTATTTGCAACTAAAACATAAATTAAAAACCGTTACATAACTAATAAAGAATACAAAATGACAATATAATATAGGTACTTAATACTATTAAATTTAGTTTTAGCTACAAAATGATCCCAACTCAGCTTATGCAGGCGTTAAAAACCTGCGCTGGTTTTCTGCTGGGGCCTATGGGACCGAGGAATTACAAATTAATATTTCTAAAAAAGCAAAAGTGTTGCAGCTACTTACAAAACAAATAAATAAAATTAAGCAAAGATGAATTTATACCATCTAAAACTAAAATCATCACTTATAGACTAAAACTGTGAGAAAAATTAAGACAATAATAGACAGATATAAAAGACATAATAAACAGATTCTTTAGGTACACGTATATTAAATAGCACTCGTATCATGTCTGAAGGTTCCTGCTCATTTGCCAGGTAAGCAAAATTTTTTTTAACTTTAATTTAAAAGTGAACAGACATTTAAGGTTCCTTATGGGCGGTGGAATTTTGTTCCAGCATTTTAGTCGAGCGGAAAGGACTGAGCGACCAGAAAAGCTGGGGCGCTGCTGCCCGCCCCCGGCGGATATCCCTTAGTCGCCTCTTACGACACCCGCGGGAAGAGTTGGGGTGGTGCAAATTCTAAGCCGGCACCACACAGCTATTATTGCGTACCATAGGCGAACGGCGGCGCGGCGCAGCGCTTAACATTTTTATAGTCATAGATCCTTACTTAGGCCCGTAAATTAATGAGGTAGGTACCTACAGGGTGTGGTGTGGGTTGACCAATTGATTAGAGGTAGGCTAGGCCCCACCCTGTGGTTATTGCGCCGTGTTGAAAACTTGATCCTTTGCTCCAGATTCCGATCGAGATCTAATGACTTTTCAGTCCAATCAAATTAATACATGATCTTTCCCACCACTTTTGTCTGTTTAAAGGTTGATTCCTTTAACGTTCTTTTTTGAACTATCGCGTTTCTGATTTACATCCAGCTGTGCGATTACGCTAAAGTCACCCATCCTATAATTGACATTTGAAGGCATTTCAATGGCCTTGAAAGCCATTTCAATGGCCATATCCGTACAATTGCATATTAAGTACGAAGGCCATTCAAAGGGCTTTCAAATGTGAATATATAGGATGGGCGGTAATCGCACAGCAGCTCGCTATACAAGGTGCCACGGAAAGGGTGTTACGCTAGTCGGCAAACGACCCGATTGAAACAATAGAAGTCTTGTTAGGGCTGTGTTCCAGTGGGTTAGTAGATAACTATTTTAGTTAAAGAGTTGTTTAAGTAGGAAGGTAAGATTGGATTTATTTATGAAAAATCCTTTAAAATGTGTTTTAAGCAATCTTTTAAATGTGGTCATTGAATCGAGTTCCCTGATGTCTTTTGGTATTTTGTTATACAATTGCGCTCCCTCGTAAACAATACTTTTCAATTTCAAAAGACCGTCCGTCCCACCTCTCATTTCCTGCGCATTGCGAAGTATACTTTGGTACCAAATTCCTTATAATGGTAATTTGGGCGAGATGACAGCAAAAATAATTCCTGATCATCTGTTATTTAACCTTGGCTCGGCCAATTCGTCCATTCCGAATAACATCATTAGCAGAATACATTTGTAAGTACTTAAAATAACTGCTGTTGCAATTTCTACCAGCTATTTAGAAGTCTCATTTCTGCAGTTCTCTTTATGGTACTTGCTGATTCTCTTTAAATATTAAGAATGCAAGCTTCTTAAGGCAATAACTAACACAATACAAAAGTATAACCTTTTCGGGTTTCAAGAATTAAGTAATTCTTGCTACTTCTTGTTATGTTTAAATTGTAGCACGCTAATTTAAATAATAAGAATCACACTAAGTAATATTAGGTATATGCGAAAGTTTGGATGGATGTATGTTTGTACCTCTTCACGCCAAAACTACTGAACGGATCGGGCTGAAATTTTGCATACAGGTAATTCTAATCCTGGAATCAAACATAGGCTACTTTTTATCTCATAGATATCACCTTTAAACGTTTATAGAAACAATGCGTGCGAAGCCGCGGGCATAAACTAGTAAGAAATAAAGAATAAATCCGTGAGATATCTAAATATTAACATACTAATAAATCTTTTCAAATCATGGTAAATATCGCGTTGTAAACGACTTTAGTATTATCATAATATCAAACTTATTACAAGTTTCCCAAAAAATCAGCTGGATCTGAACTGAACCAACCAAATTTCGAGGGTTTTATATTTCTGAAAACACCTTATCTGAATAACCAGAGTGATAACTTAGCCCCAGTATTCGGCGAAACAGTTCCAAAGATATCAAGTGAAATCCAAATGAAATCGACACCAACAACAAAAAGTGTCGTAACGCAAAAAGACTGTGAATTATCCATTGACGTGGTCATGCTTTCTTGACCTAGGTAAGTACTCATTGATAGATAAACGTTCTCGAACAACGTCAGTGCGAGGGTGATAAAAATGAGATCACGAGAACAAAATCGTTTTATTTCGTGCGTACGTTTTTGCTTGAAGTGGTCAAGACTTGAAGATAAGAAATCTTTTCGTTTGAGTGACACGATATTTCAGAAAAGTTACCAAAGCAGGTAGAGATCAGTGCGTTTACAATGGCAACGATGGATATTTTTGTCCGTCGATGCCTATTGAAATGCGCAGGTAAATCTGTTGTAAAAACTAGGAAGGTTAGCTATGTGCGTTCATGAATTTATCAGAGAACTGAACGTCGAGGCTGAGCATTATCATTATTATTATTTAGTTTATGATTATATTATTATTATTATATTATTATCAAATTATTACACGTCTGTATGTCAGTGAGTTCAACGCCAATAGTACTTGCAATGATTAGGAGACCCCTCCGATTCATTACAGAGTTTAGACTACCTACATGTGCGTCATGGACGTAATCGAGTCAATGTGTTTCTCACCGAGTATACAGGGTGCCTCGGAAAGGGTGTACTAAGCCGAAAGGTGGTGATTCTGGACCCCGATCTACTTGTGAATAACAATTTTTTGAATTTCGAATATTTATATAATTTTTTTCAAAAAATAGTTTTATTTTCTTCCTATTCGTGTTTTTTTACACGGACTCTTGCATTATTTAACATTACAAAATATATCACACATGCTTTTCTTTGTTTTTTCAGCAAAAGCAGTGTTTTGTCATGATAATATTACTTATATATTATTACAAAAAAATTACTTATGTACTTAAATCCTTTGAAATTTCAAAACAATAATAATATAAAATAACACAGATATAAAAATAAAAGTTTTTTTCCAAAATCAGGAATAAAATATAAGATATTCAAAAAATCGTTGAACAAACTTTGAGCCCCTCGATGTCGATACCAGTATCATTCCCTTTCAGCTTAGTACACCCTTTCCGTGGCACCTTGTATAGCGAGCTGCTGTGCGATTACCGCCCATCCTATATATTCACATTTGAAAGCCCTTTGAATGGCCTTCGTACTTAATATGCAATTGTACGGATATGGCCATTGAAATGGCTTTCAAGGCCATTGAAATGCCTTCAAATGTCAATTATAGGATGGGTGACTTTAGCGTAATCGCACAGCTGGATGTAAATCAGAAACGCGATAGTTCAAAAAAGAACGTTAAAGGAATCAACCTTTAAACAGACAAAAGTGGTGGGAAAGATCATGTATTAATTTGATTGGACTGAAAAGTCATTAGATCTCGATCGGAATCTGGAGCAAAGGATCAAGTTTTCAACACGGCGCAATAACCACAGGGTGGGGCCTAGCCTACCTCTAATCAATTGGTCAACCCACACCACACCCTGTAGGTACCTACCTCATTAATTTACGGGCCTAAGTAAGGATCTATGACTATAAAAATGTTAAGCGCCGCGCCGCGCCGTTCGACTATGGTACGCAATAATAGCTGTGTGGTGCCGGCTTAGAATTTGCACCACCCCAACTCTTCCCGCGGGTGTCGTAAGAGGCGACTAAGGGATATCCGCCGGGGGCGGGCAGCAGCGCCCCTTCAGAACAAATCTACCACCGAACTGCGATCCCTAACCCGCATGCCCAAAGTGGGGATTATGGGCATTACCCCCCATGTGATACGCTTATCAGGGGGAGGCCTGCGTCCAGTAGTGGACCAATACAGGCTGTTGAGGTTGAGGTTGCAATAATAGTCCTATATTATGCGTTTGTTATGGAATTCGGTAACTGCCGGCTCGTAGGGCATATTTGCAAAGGATGGAATGGAAGTAGATTATAGGTATGTTCAGTTTGGAATGTCTCTTTTGATCTTGTAACAAAATGAGATCATCTAAAGTGGTTGTATTCAGCGAAATATAACAGAATCTAAAGTTTGCAGAGCACTTTTGCTTTGCCGAAGTGCGAACAACCTCATAACGGCATCTTCAGCGATTCCGAGAAAAACAGCTTTCCGAAGCGAAGCTGCAATTTGCTACTTGAATTTACCATTTTGTTACACTGTGAAACCAAATCCTTAGTTTTTAAGTGAGAAAGGCTTTTTATTACCTTCAGTTATATTCGATTTACGTAAAGGGTAATGTATTGAGTGAGAATTTTATTGCGTGTAAATAAGTGTTATCAATTGGAGTTTTATACAAGATTGATCGACAGACACCGATGTGTTTGAGTGCTTTTCGATATCACTGCCATGTTTTTGCTTACTTTTCTAGTAATTTACACGCAGCTACGCATTGTTAGAGTAACGGGTATTAACTGGTAACTTTCTAAGAGGCTTTTAGCGCAGGTAGGCTGCCGTAATAATAGTCGTACCCTGTCACCGTCAGGAGTGATGAAACGAACTCATTACATGCAGACTGGGCACAGCGGAGAAATCGCATTGTGCTTAACGCAAATAGGTTCTTATTGTTTAATCATAAAACATCGCATCTTTACAAAAGGCTGCAGGGCTGAGCTCGGAATAAATTAAAACCGCCTTGAAAGAGCGAAATATACTCGTAACTAAAATGTTAAAACGCCCTTATTTGCATTCAAGGGACGAGTTCGGCGAGGACCGAGGCGCAGGCGAGGTTTTAGGACTCTCGAGCGGCGATCGACGTAGTCTCGGAATAATCAGGCGCTCCCCTCGCGGTCGTTCACACACAATCGACTCGGCCGCGCCACGAGGACCCTGCCTACGCACGACGACTACACAAAGCATCCACCCATACATAACCGCTACCCTCGATGCACGAGCGTGCACTAATTCACAATCGCTTCGCCCGAATCCATTTCGTGCTCTACCACCGCAACATAGAGCACACTATTCCTCGCTCGTGTGATATAAACACGAGTTCGCTGCATCCACTTCGATAGGAAGGCCGACAAGTCGTGTCAAAAACGAGTTGAGGCTCAAGCAATAAGGCACAGATTTGTGCGGAGGGAGGTGGGCTGCTCGGTGGACGCATGTGCAGGCTGTGGTAGGCTAGGCATGAATATTGAAAAGCGATCTTATGTCCCGTACAACTGAATTGAATACACGTCATCGGTATCGCAAGCTCCACGTGTTTACAAAGTCAACTGGCGGGATTACGGCCGGCTAACTTTCAGCGCGTTCCAAAACTTTTGTGTAAACTAACAACAATATTTTCAGTACCTAATATGCGAATAGATATCTACTAAGGCAGAGTTAAGATCGGAATCTTCGCAATTAAAGCGATGGTAGCAGTTAAAAGGAAATAAAAGAGGTCGGGAGTGGAAAGTAAAGTACGTAGGTACCTATTACCTAACAGGGATTTTGCTCGCGTTAACGATGAGTTTGTTTATCCGCTAGACCACTGCACACTCGATAGGGATAACTGTTTAAGAGTAAAAGCGTAGTTTTTAGTTTATTTTTTACAGTCAAGACCTTCGTCCACAATCTCACCTGATGGAAAGTGAAGATGTTGCCGACGGTGTATCACGAAGGTTTAAAAGACCTACCTAGGGTAAAACACCCAGTAGTCAGCCCCGCACCAGTAGTAAGCCTTTACAGACATTATTTCGATATAAATAGTGTTGAAATTTGTGTACACCTGTATAATAACGTTCAATCGAATCCAAGTCTCATTATTGGCTAATATGGACACCTTCAAACCAATAGCATCACGGGTTGACGAGCTACAGTCATTCATTTGCACTGTCGCCAAGGATATGACTAAATGCGTCACTTTTTCAATTTTTTTCTTAAGGAAACGCGTTCTAGTTTTCTGTAAGTTTTTGTGTGTATTTGTTGTAATTTGTGGTGGATTGTTATACTGTGTTACAATAAAATGTTTATTTTGTGATAAAATTAACTATTACATGCATTTTATTGGTTTATTACGTTGTAATTTAGGTGGCCGACTACTGGGTTTCGAATTTTTAAGGTAAACCCAGTAGTCAGCCATAAGTGGCTGACAACTGGTTTTTTCACATTTCTCTTGTATGTAGTTGAAATTAACGGAGCGAATAATCCCAATTGTGCTCATTAGATTGGGATTAACTCCTCTGAGTCGAAAAGTGTATTTTACCAGTAGTCAGCCGCGTATAAATGTCAGGGGCCGACCAATGGGTCTACAAATCCAATAGTCAGCCATTATTAGTCCTGTTGCAGAAAATTGCACCTTAAAACCTTTTAATTAGGGCTAAATTTATTCACGGATATTTTAGCATGAAAATCATTTGTTTTAAAATTCCATCATGTCAAAAAGACCAATCCAATGGCAAAAAAACAGAATCAGGTGCACTAACTATGAAGAGGAATGCACTAGCTTCACAGAAATTAATGACTGAAAGAATATTGGATGTGACAGCTATTTGCTCTGTATGGTATAGTTTAGAATGTACTGAATTCGCTGGAGACATATGAAATGAAAATATAGTTATACGTAATATAATAATTAAAATTCTATGCCAAACACGCAAGATTAAGAGAGAGGCTGACTACTGGGTAAGACATGGCTGACCTCTGGAAAAATGAGGCTGACTACTGGTGAAAAGTGCCATTATTTGTTTAATGTTGATTTTTTCTATAAATCTATGAAAAATATAAGATATTGTTATTGTCTTTAGTAAATATAATAAACAACCTTTCGGAGAATAGCGATTGTTTTCATTCATAGTGTTTAATATTTAAATTACAGTTGATTCAAATTTGATTCCTCACTAAAAGGCTGACTACTGGGTGTTTTACCCTATTCACTCTTTTCATAAAGAGACCTTTGTAATTGACCGGAAAAACAGAAGCAGGAAGCGATTTCTATCCTTAGCGGTGCGAATAATGAAGGTAAAAAAGTACCTAGGTACCTACTTAGTAGAAGCATAAAAAAACTTTACTACCTAAATACGGTGATCGGAGCTGAGATGGTCGAGGCAGTTGTCGTTGGCGCTTTACGCTCTCGCTCGCGTATGTTCTGTCTGAGTCAAAAGGCGTAAAAAGGATTGTTTTATTATTATGGCTGGTTCAGTAGGAAAATAAATAAATGCAGTTCTTTATTGCATTCGAGGTACTTATCAAGGAACATAAGATAATGAGTACATCCATGGATGGTACATCTGCAAAGGAATCGAGTTCCTTGAGGTAGTGATCTGAATGATTTATCAATGTTACTTTATAGAACTAGGTATATTTGCTAGGTACCTATTGCTATTGATGCTTTGCTTATGCTGTTATAATAATGTAGGTATCATTAGCCAACCATGTGCCTGGTATCCTTGGTCAGGTGGGATGACCACCTGCGAAAGACTGCAGGCAGATGCTGGATGCGGCAAGCTGATGACAGGGCGCCATGGCGCTCATTAGGGGAGGCAGCCGCCGCCGTCCAGCAGTGGAAGAAAATAGGTTGATGATGATGATGAGGTATCATCATAATTATCATGACTGAAGATCATCACAAGTACTTAATGACTGAATGATAAAGAAAAGTGCAACAATTTTTTTTTGCATGATGTTCTCATGGCAAATGATGACTCAATCAATTTTTATCTTTATTTATTTATGATTTTATTAAATCATAATTCATAATGCTTAGCCATTTTCGGATAAAGTTATGAATGTTGTGAATAATAAGATACTTATGAAATATCTTCGAAATAATCAAAAGTCAAAGCAAGGTCAGTACGCAAACAAGTAAAATTAAATTACCAATAATCTGTCGTTTTACTGCTTACCTGCGTCTGTTTAAAATGCAGGTGCTAAATAGCTATAGGTAACTTGTTCAACAATTAACCAATTAAAATTAAATTTAAATTTTGGTGGTGAATTTATATTACTTAGTTAACACATTGCTGGACAGTACCGCCCACAGACGTAGAAAGTAAAAAAGCGATACGACAGTACGCCTCTCGACGTAAGAGTTTAGGTTAAGCCAAAGTCAGTACGCCCCAAGACGATTGATTTTCCATACAAACATTAGGAAGGGCATGCTGTAGTGTCACCGTAGAGGTAACTTAGACTTTTATACTGTCACCATGAAATGAATTATAAAAGTTCAGAACACCCACGGTCACGCACACGTCGACATTTTTCCGCTCCCCCTCCGCACGTACACTACGTCCGTGGACGTCGTGTTTTCATACACTCAGTCGAGTAGTGCGCAGCGCAGGCGCGGTCCCAGGGGGGGGGTCACGGGGGTCATGACCCCCCCCAAAATCTTAGTTTAGGTACTTAAAAAATTGCAACCCACAGCTGATGATTATTATTGTCCTGTTTACTTCCGTTACATTGATTATGATAAATAAAAAATCGCGGCTCGCTACGCTCACCGATATTACTGTTATTTGTGCTCTGTGTTTTGATTAGCACAGAGGCAACGTTCCCAATTTTATTGGTCTGGCTGGTCCACTATTGTCAGTTTGTATCAATCCAACCACCACAATAAAAAGCACAAAATATAACAAATAATCTGCGAGGTCTCTTTGTCAACCAGTAGGTACAAAAAATTAGTAGACAACAAAATTTTCGCGTTTTGGTCTGGTCGCTGATAACATTTGTTCCTTCTGACTGTGATCCAAAGCTCAAAACCCGCCCCGCTTTAGGTCACTTTGCCAAATTTTCTAAAAAGTTCCCAAAATCTAACAAAAATCAAAAATTGTCGCAGCTCGCTTAACCTAGCCGGCAACTTTAAACTGTCTGCCTCTGATCATGGGCTCATCATTTCCGTGGGCTCATCCCTCGTTTGAGGTCAGTTTCCCAAACACTCCAAAAATCTAACGAAACCACTAAATTATTGCAGCATGCTCTGCTTGCCTCTAATAACTTTCTGCTGTTTTGATAAGCTTCTGGCTTGCTCTAGTCCAGCGGTGCTAGCATGCGCGCCACGAGAAGCGTGTTTCGTCTCGTTATCTCGTGAAAAATGGCGGCATCTCGATTTCTCGACCGATGCTAGCATGCGACACCATTAGTCGTCACGTCTCATCACGTGAACGATTTTAGTGAATGTATATCTTATCTGTGGTAACCTTTCTCGTCAAACGCTAACATGCGCGCCAAATTATCTCAACTTTTGACAGTTCAGCGCGAGAATAACTTTCGTCTTTCAATTTGAGGACGAGAAGTCACGAGAACTTTTTCTTGAATGTTTTCTTCGAATTTGTTGGTCATAGCGGTCCTGTTTCAAAATTATTTATTGGCGATGCATAATAATAACTAATGCCATCGCTTTCTGACTACAATGTAGGTACCCATAGGTAGGTTAGGTACATAAATGGTTACATAATTTACCTTGGTCATGTGTTCCGTTCTGTACAGTTTTTGGTACCTAACGGAGGAAATCTACGACAAATAGGTACTGGGGCAGGACCATACTTTATGTCACTCCCAGACTGCAAACAGCCGCTTCTCAGTCAACATACTGACTCAATTTACAGAAGGTTGGTAATTTGAACATTCATAGTAGGTAGTAGATTAGGTACACCTACCAAGCACCTAGGTACCAATTTTGCATTGCTAAAGAGTTCTTTCCCAGCAGTTTCTATTTCTTAATCCAAGTTCGAAGAAGTAGGTACTAGGTACGTACAACAACCTACCTACCTAACTACCTATGTTCATTTTTACAAAACTCACTACACACATACGTCGCGTCTAAGCTGCTATGTAGACTCTTGAAAATGTAAACTCTTGTTCTCTGACAATCTACTCGGTACGGAAAGTGTTCCATTGTGTTGATTTTGTGTGCGAGTCAAAATATACCTACCTACCTACCTTATAAATGTAGGAAAGGAACCTATTGAACGTGAACGCATAGTGGTGCCACACCAAAGTAATAATAAGAATAAGATTAAGAAACATTTATTGTTCAAACTTAACCAATTGTCCAACAGTTTGTCCTTTTGGACATACAATAATAAAATATTAATACGAGTTAATAAACTTAATATTATAGGAATTGCACATTTTCTTTTATTCTACATAGGTAGTTTTCTATGTGTAATAAAAAAATTAATACTAGAACACCCGGAACAAATATTTGCAGATCGTACAAACATTTGTCCCATGGCGGGAATCGAACCCGCAAGCTCCCACGTCGCTGGCGGACCTTCGCCCGCCGCGCCGCCGCCACTTCGGTCGGTCGTCAAAGTAGCAGAGTCACGGGTACGGCTTGACAGAGTAGGTAGGTACCTACTGCTTATTTTTTAATGTGGTTGGTCAGCTTTTTATCCTTCCAAGGCGCGCGGTAAGTTATTAAAGCTTGGATTGGAATAGACGTCTGATTTGGTTTCCGATTATATCACTCGACGTAGGGTAGGGTAGGTAGCATAATTCACATTGCGTGCTAGATTAGGTATATTCAAAAGTTTTGCGGTTAATATGTTATTTTGCGTTTTACAAGGACACTGGCGGTAAATGCAATGCCAACAACTGGGTATACCTTATATCCATCATATTCTATAATATGAAAGCTCTCTTCTAATAATTATCAAAATTTGGATCATAGTCAGAAGTAATACCTTCTCTTCTCCTTCTTTTTTTGTTTTGTTTTTTCGTGGCTTTTTCGACTGTTTACCACCATTCTACCAGTGAAAATGTTCATACTGCCAATAAGAAGGTGAAAACTAAAAAGGTTAGTTTATTTCTTTCGTGCATTTCACAAAAACCATAGACAATTGAATGAACTAAGTGGGTATTCGTCTGGGAGGCCATCTCTACGCGAGAAGGACTACTCGACAACGAGTATTATATCGTTTGTGGCGCGCATGCTAGGGTAAACGAGAAAACAACTGACGACGAGAAAAATAGTCGTCACGCGCGCGACGTCTTTCATGGCGCGCATGCTAGCACCACAGGACTCCTTCTCCGTTTCAGGCGAGTTTGCAACTGCAAAATATCTAAGTAATACCAAACAACTCACACGCACAGCCAGATCATAAAAATTTTCGCGGCTCGCTTCGCTCGCCGTTGATTCTATATGATGTTTAGTCTGTTGTCCGCATATTTGGTTGTTATTCGACAAACTTTAAAATTGTTCCTCGCAATCACACTAATATTATAAATGGATGGATGGATGTGTGTTACGTCTTCACACCAAAACTACTCAAATTTTGCATCAGTGTAGCTCTGAGCCTGGAATCAAAGTTAGGATTTTTATACCATAAATCAGTTCCCATGGGATATAAATTACAATTAAAAGAACGCGTGCGAAGTCGCGGGCAGAAGCTAATAGCTCATAATTTAGCTTCCTTGTCTTGCATGAACGCATGCCTCACCAATTTCAAAAAAGGCTGCGGCTCATTCAGAGCGCGCTCCACTCGCTGTTATTTATTTTCTGAACCAGTGTGTGACAACCCGAAAAAGGGAACAAAAATTTCGGTCAAAATTAAAAATTTTTACAAAAACATCTGTTTCGGTGTCTTTTTTGTATTTCTAAATTTTTGTTAATCTCCTTTACTCCGCTCGCCCCGATTTATATTCATAGCTTTATATCTACCACCGCAAAGTATTTAAAATTTTCGGGGCAGGTTTCGCTCACTTTATTTTGTCATAGGCTCTGGCTTACTTTTCCCCAAACATCAGAAAAAATCTCCAACATTTTTGAGGTTCGTTTCGCTCGCCATTACTTATACTTCCTATTATTGGGTTGGGAGTTGGGGGAAGGGATGTCATGTTTGCGGCCAATATGCAAAACACTGCATTTTGCGGCTCGCTCCGCTCGCCGATAGTATTTTGTCCTTCTCTGTATTTGGTCCAGTGCTTGACACTTGCTTAACATCATTTTGCTCGGATATTTACCCGAAGAAGTAACAAAAATTTCGGCGGCTCGCTCCGCTCGCCGTTACATTTTTTCCATGTCTTTTTGTATTTCCAATTTTTTGTTGATGCCCTTGCTCCGCTCGCCCCTATTTAGAATTTATATCTACGACCGCAAAGTCTCTAAAATTTTCGGGGCTTGCTACGCTCGCTATCATTTATTTTTTATAGATCATCAACAACAAAATAAATGATGCGGGCGAGAGTAAGCAAGTGGACCTACTCTTGCTTACTTTTGCCTAAACTTCAGAAAACATCTCAAAAATTTCGAGGCTCGCTTCGCTCGCTATAACTTATACCTACTATTGTTGGGAGTTGAGTTTAAATTTTCCGCGGCTCGCTCCGCTCGCCGATAAAGTTTAGTGTTTTTCAGTGGGGTCTGCAACCGCCTACAAGTACATTTGGTGCTACGGCCCGCACCAAGTGTGACCCCCCCCAAAGTCTTGGGCTGCGACCGCGCCTGGCGCAGCGGCGGTGCCCCGCGTGCTTTCGCACCATTTTGGCGGTTGAATCGTATTGAATGGTTAGTAAATGTTTTTTCTAAACGTTATTTCTGTTATTTTTATTTGTATAACACTAATTCAAGTTTATATTGTGTCCGTAAACAATATATTACTCATGAATTTGTATTTTTTGAGCAATATTTAGTGATACTAAAATACATTGATATTATTTGCAGATAACGGTTATGGATTCCTATAAAGAGCAACAAAGAAGACTCCAAGACTTGTTTGATGCGGTTTCTACTCCTGAATCAAGTGAAGACCCTTTTGCTGACGATGGGGTATAGGTAATTTCCATACTCCCCGTATGGAAATGGCCTATAGATGACGCCTATAGACGTACCGTCGTGTTACATTATATATTTTACCACGCGTTGTGACACTACGTCTATAGACAATGTATGAAAAAAAGTAGTGACAAATCAGTAACAATCAGTATACTAGTAGTGTCCATCAACGTGTTAAGTATCTGTAGCCCTATGTACAGGTTCTGGCTCTCTGTGCACCAGACCAGGAACCGTAAGTAGGTAGGTATGTATTTTAATTTAATTTTAATTGTACTTTAATTTAGTTATAAATAACCTATGGGTTCCTTTTTTATGACCTGAAATAAATGATTTTATTATTATTATTAAGTAGTCATGATTCGAGTGGGCGTATTGACCAATCATCTGTGTTTTTTCCAACTATCAAGATGCTAGGCATTGTTTGAAACTTTCTGTAGGTAAAAATTCAGAAAGGAAAAGTTAAAGAAAACATACTCAAACTCAATTCAGATTTAAGCATGTCCAATTGACAAATTTTTAGCTGAATTTCATCGATAAGTACTGTAAAAATTTGAGCGAGCATTTGAGTATTCAGGTGTTAAACTAGGTATCTTGCCTTTATAAGAACCAATTTATTTTAGTTTGCGAACAACAAGCTATTGAGCAACTTTTAAAACACATTTTTTTTGTTTTCTATTAAAATCTGTCAAAAATCATTGTATGGGACTTACTCAAATCACATTTGATTATTCAGGAGTAGTATCATATTCCTGGTTTGGGTGGATATCAAAGCAATACTGACCTTGACTAGTGAACCTTACCCATAGACAAAGATAATGCAGAAAAGTACCTTACCGCCACTCCTGCGCCGACCGATCAAAGCTCCCTTGCTGTACGCTTGCTACGTAAATAAAGCAGGTCTAGTGTTATTAAACAAAGTAGAGCGTTATGAATGAGTGTGACTCACCAGACAACTCCGAAAGCGCCGTATCCGATGGGCCGGTCCGGCTGCACGTCCGTGGGGATGGCCGGCGCCTGGTAGTACGGCGCCGCCGCCGCCAGGATGGCCCCCTGGGGCGCACTCTGCGCTCCGCCCTGCATCAGAGACATGGACACACTCATGGAGACGCGAGAGTGCCGCGCGGGGCCGCTTACAGCCGCCATCCAACCGCTCGGCAGTCGGCGGCGGGTCGTCACCGCACACTCCTCGGCATCACACGCAGACTTCGACGGACCGATCACCACGAGCCTTCCGTGGGACACGCGACAATATCACCGGTTACTTCTTTATTATTCATGCTCGGTCGACTATGCGGGAATTCACTGAACGCACGAAACGCCGGGATAAAACTATTGATCGCGCACACAAACTTTGACTAAAGTTGCAAAGTTTGAACTGTGAATGTTGCTTATTAATGTCTTCGCGGTTTCCTCCAGGATAGACAAAGGATGAAACCGTGATATTTACGACAAAGGAGCGACGCACGGGCGTCCGCTCACGATGAAAATCGAGCGAAACTGGCGGTGCGGTGCGGCGGGCGCGGGCGGGGGGGACGCGAAGGGGGCGAGCGGGCAAGCACGTTCATGCCAGGGACGCCTTGGAGAGAACGAGAAAACAAATAACAATGCCGATGACGCTTGAACAGCTGCTGGCCGCCCGGAACCTCAGAAACTAATAGGAACTTGGTTCATGTGGAAAATAAAAGTTTCAGACCCAGGCCTAAATATTCTAATAATTATTTAGAAATTCTGGTTCCCTTCCCTGCCAAGTTTACTTCCTAAAAAAATTACTTTTGTACGTCAGACGTCAGTTAATTTATAAGTCGTTGTTTACAATCAAAATAAGAAGTTGAAGTAGTTCATTATGTAAGACATTGACGTGACGACTGACATGACATTATTTTGTCGAACACAAAAACCAAGCATGACTTTTCGAACAAAAAAAATCTTGGGATGTAAAGTTAAAATAAAGTTGTTATACCTAGGTAGGTACACCTAGCGCCATCTCTACCTACAAATAGAAAGCTGATGTTTGTTAGCTAGCATTGGCTTATATGGCACAAGGAATACGCGGGAATATACACAAGGAATATACGGAATACGGATGGACACAGCAGCGAGTATTTACTCTATGGATGGACACCTATTTTTTGCGAATAAAAGTACCTAAGTACCTTACCCACCTACCTATTCCACCAGAAAACTGTAGGTACCTACAGTTTTCTGGTGTACCTGTATCCACGTCCCAACTAGGTATAGGTAGACGGAGACGAGGTTCTACGGAGACACGCCAATTGTGTGGTATACCTAGGTACCTATACCACTTTCATGGCCCAACCACGATAGACCCTTCCATTTGCAGGACCTTGATGCAGAGCGCGCCCCTCCCCGGCTCGCATCGCACCGCCCCGAGGCTGGACAGTGAAAGCGTTAAATTGCGGATTTGACGATTTGATCACTATTCGATACCTACGGTAAGCCTATGGTCATTATATGCCATATTATAGCCTATCTTATACCTTGATTAAAAAATAGGCACTCGCCAATGGAATAAAATAGACCTCTAGGACTAACCTATTAGGTTTGTAAATAAACCTAGGTAGGTTTGGAAATTTTATAGCGTGCCCAATTCTATGAAATCTGAATCACGATTTGCTGCTGATTTACTATACAGGATGATTAGTAGCTGGGTACACACATAGCTTCAAGAAGAAGCTAGAATACCATTTAAAACCATTTGAGCCATGGTTGTCTACGAATTATTTTCAGCAGTTTATTGCTAATAATGGCCAGTCATACAATAAGTAAACTGTTTTTTAAACTAAACTGTTCCGTACCTAAAAAGGAACCCATAAAGGATCACTCTGTTGCCCGTCTGTCAACGCCCTTTTCTCAAGAACGCGTGGAGATGGAGCCGTGATTTAGGTAAGTACCTACTTAAATAACTTCTAAGTCAACGCAATCAAAAGTTACAGCCGTTTATGTCCAAATATTTTGTAATTTTCAAGGGAATGACATGCACACAAAACCTACAGGGTACTTCCCGTAGACATAGAATCATCAAATTTGGCAAGAAGTCTTATAGCACAAGTACTTATAGGAAAAAATCCGAAAGCCGTAAATTTATAGTACATTCACAATTTTTTTTTTACCAAAACCTATAGGATACCTACCTACCTACTTCCCGTTGACCTGGAATGATGATATTTGTCAAGAAATATATCAAGTCTGTATGTAGAATATAGAAATGTCTTGCAATTATACGGAACCCTTGGCGCGCGAGTTATTTCATAAATAAAACATAAAATAAATCATCAAAATATGTTAAATAAAAAAGTTCACTTGTTGTTCAAACTAAACTGGCGTCGAGACCCTAGGTCCGTGGGGTACCGAGGCTCTTCGGGTTTTCAAAAAACTATCTGAGCGTCCGGTCGAAGCGACGCGTGACCCGAGAGCTGGTGAATATCTGGCACAGCGTATCAGCATTGCCATACAGCGTGGCAATGCAGCCAGCGTCTTGGGGACGCTTCCGAGTGGTGTTGATATGGATCAGTTGAGCTATCTGTAGACTGTTTGCAACAGTCGGCAGTTAGCTCAATTGTTTCAATTGTAAATACTAGTATAATTTTCTTTGTTAATAAATTTATTACAAACTGGCCATTATTTAGCAATAAACTGTTGCATTTTGAGTTTTCTCTCCAAAAACCAAAATAATTCGTAAATATCAATGGTGAGACTTCGTCTTAGGCTACGGCTCCACCTGCGTCCTAACGCGTTAGATACCGCGTTAAATTGGGCGTTACGACGCAGATGTGGCCAAGTGTTCAAACGGCATTACTAATGGCTTATATCGTTGGACGCTAATCCTACTTCACTAGGAATTACCTCTTGACGGCGTTGTTACGTACCTAAATGTTGCCAAGGTGCATTTTTAGCGTCTTTAATAACGCGTTAATGGGCATTAACACTATCGTCAACGCTAACGCAGGTGAAGCCGTAGCATTAGACAAACATGGCTCATGGATTTACGTGGTCTATTCTAGCTTCTCCTTGAAGCTTTTCATCCAGCTACCAATCAGCCTTAAATTGCTGCGGGAATATTTAATACCTAGGCTGCCCAATGTTAGGTACCTACATTACTTCCCGACCTATTTAGTAATTTTTGTCGACCACTAGATGCAACTGAATCCATTTTTCGGCTGACCAAACCCTTTCTAATTTGCTGACCGTTTAAATGATACCCTTGTTAGACACATGTGAAAAGTAGGTAGGTACCTATATGACTAATCTTCGAATAAAACAAAAGCTAATAAATATCAATTATATTTATCACAGAGAATCACATGGTGTCATAAACATCATTTACGTGGCTAGTACAAAATAACATCGTAATGAAAGTTCGTTACAATTCAGAAAATAAATAAGGATAACGGAAACTTCAGATATTTGCGAGAAAGTGCAGAAATACAGGGAATTCAAGAAGATGCAAATGAAATTTCACTAAAACGACGATAACATTTTATATGTAACATGCTTAATTATAATAATAATATGCTGAATGCCTGAAGCATACGCTGATTCATGAACTTCTAAATGATACGCAAACTTTGATTTTAAAGAAGTTCTGTAGGTATATAACCTGAAGAACTTGAAGAATGGGATCGGTACTGGCGTCATCTCTCATCTGTCTTCGTCATCAGCATCAGCCTACATTAGTCCACAGCTCGACATAGGCTTCCCCTAATGAGGGCCATAGCGCCCTGTCTTCAGCTTGTCGCATCGAGCATCTGCCTGCAGTCTTTCGCAGATCGTCATCCTTTCTGACTGGAGGGTGACCTACACTACGTTTGCCGAGTTGCGGTCTCCAATCAAAAACACGATACCCCAGCGGTTGTCAGTTCCTCGCGAGATACTGCCACCTCAGCTTGCTAATTATTTGAGCTATGTCGATAACTTTGGTTCTCTTGTCGGTTGTATTCGTTACTCGTTACGAATGAACGCTGTCCTGCGCAGTTCGAACCCGATCTGAGCTGGACAGCATTAGAGATGACGTCATGCTCAATCCCATTTTTTTAAGTACTCAGGCCTACACTCAGGCTATAAATTATTTTTTGTGACATAAACCGCCGAGGCAATGCCGTATCGATTGCTGTCGCGTTTGCAGTCATGATATGAAACGTTATAGGATACCCAGACTTTACCAAGTGCGGGATCCAATTAGTATGTATTGTATACTATTTGCATGATATTATGTGGTGTATATTTAAAAAGTTGTATTTTTTTTTTGTATTTTGTATGATTTATATTTGACAACAAACGGTAAGAAACCTCTACTAGACGTGTTAGGCGGCTTTACGGAAAATTCGACTAAAATAATCGGATCAACTCAAGGTGGAATTGCTGTCGAATTGTACGTCCACGGAAAATTCGAGTAATACAATTTGTCTAAAACAATTCGACTAAAACAGTTCGACTAAAATACAATTCGACGAAAAACATTACGACTAGTAACAATTCGACCTTGATTTGACCCGACCTGTAGGCGTCCCACCCACAAGCAAGGTCAATATTGACTTACTCCTAACGAAGCCCGCCCAACCCCCGCGAAGTGGGGGGAGGGGCTGGTTCGTGGCGACTCTATGACTGAAAGGGTGTATAATTGCACCCAGAGCCATTATGTTGACACAATTGTTTTTTGTTGTTGAAACGAATTGTTTTAGTCGTTAGTCGAAATGTTTTTAGTCGAATTGTTTTTGACGAATTGTTTTAGTCGAATTTTCCGCAAAGCGAATTGTTACTTTAAAGTACAAATGTTTTTAGTCGAATTGTTTTTTAGTCGAACTGTTTTAGTCGAAGTTTCCGTAGACGGTTAAGCGACAGCAAAAACAATTACAATCACGACAGCAAAGCGTACAGAATCAGGGTCGGATAAGATGATTTTGATCACTTGTTTTCAGATTCCATGATTTCGCGTCACTACAAGGCACTCATGATAAACTAGATGAGATACAACACATGTTATGACTTTATATTATAGAATAATAATTAAATGATGTTGATTCCGTGCAGTAGGCCTAGCACGGCGATAGTTGTCTAGGGTAGAATAAAGAAGAATGACATCGCATTGTCATACATTGCGTAAACTATTTGAAGTTGAAGGAATGCATTTCAAACATATTACGCATTCGTTGACGATGTGACGTAATTTTTCTCTATTCTACCCTAGACAACAATCCCCGTGCTAGGCCTGCAGTCTTAAGCTTCGGCCTCTTGATCATCACGCAGTACGCTGCGTACTGCGGCACAACTTCCTTAAAAGTGAGATAGTCAAGAGACATTAAAAGGATGCCATGTCGGTGGATCGTTTCGTGTTGGCACGTAATGGTTAACGATTTGCGCAAATTACTTTTTTGATAGTTTTCTCGCAACATGAAACAATCAACCTTAAAACATGACCGTCCTCTTCTATAACTCCAGATAAGGTAGGATGACTATAATATTAGTATACATAATTATAATTTAATCATACACAATCAACATCAATTATAATAAAATGAATATACAGACACTTCAGTAACCTACATAATTAATAAATCTAATACAATGATAATAGTAGTTGATACAAAATAATTATATCGATTAATTTGGTTTACTCAAGCTAATTTTTACACAATATACAAAAGGATTCGTGATTATTTGTTGTGTTTATTTTTATAAGAGTAACGGTACGCTCGGTCGGTGTACTTAAAATGGCATTTTACATTATTCAATAAAAATAGACTTTATGTCAGCTGTATGGTGCCGGCTTAGAATTTGCACCACCCCAACTCTTCCCGCGGGTGTCGTAAGAGGCGAGTAAAGGATATCCACCGGAGGCGGGCAGCAGCGCCCCCTGCAAAACAATGCTACCACCGAACTGCGAGCCCAACCCGCATGCCCAGAGTGGGGATTATGAGCACTACCCCATGAGATAAAAGCCAATAAGGCGCTTATTAGGGGGAGGCCGGCGTCCAGCAGTGGACCAATACAGGCTGTTGAGGTTGAGGAGACTTTAAGTCAAACTTTTATCTGACTTAGAATTAATCTCCGTGTCTAAGGCTCGCTTTATGAAATCTTGCTCCATCACAAGTCTATGCTTCAGTAACGCTTTTCTATGGAATAAACGTCACTGAAGCATAGCTGAGAAAGCTTTCTAAAGGTCTAAGATTAATTATGAGAAACCAAAAATTGCGCGTCACACCATCTTGTTTAAAAATATCAGAATACATCTCTTATGATATTCACATAAAGTTGTGTTTTTATGGACATGTTTCATTAGACTACCAATTTCATAGGCTGGGCAGTGAATGCGTTAAACGAGCGTCCCGCTATGGGTGCGAAGTTTATAAAATATGTGAGGATATCAAAATTCTATAAAAATGTGTTAGGTAAGAATAAACATGGGGTTACCTACATAATAATATGAACTGTGATTCATACAACCCGAATTTTGCCCAATCATGGCAAAGTGTACTTCTGAATAATAATGTACTCACAAAAACGATTACAAACACTAGATAAATTCTTCACTCTCATATTCCTACCATGTTCACAATACGTTTATTAGCTTAGCCAGAGTTTTGAAACCAAAGCATGAAACAGCGCCTCCTGCGGATTTTTTTGTTACTCAGTTCTTGTCATACAAAACCTTGATTAATTGAGTGCCGTATTATGAAAGCATGCTCAGTCATTGATATAAGCTTGAGTAACGCTTAAGCCACAGAAAAGCGTTACTCAAGGATAGTTCGATGACTAAGTAAGCCTTCCTATTACGGGCCTCAGAGTGTGTTTAATATTGACACTCAATGGGTCTTGACTAACGCTTATACCACAGAAAAGCGTTACTCAAGGATAGTTCGATGACTGAGTAAGCCTTCCTATTACGGGCCTCAGAGTGTTTAATATAGACTCCCAGAATAATGGGTCTTGACTAACGCTTATACCACAGAAAAGCGTTACTCAAGGATAGTTCGATGACTGAGTAAGCCTTCCTATTACGGCCATTAGAGTGTGTTGAACACACAGAATATTGTGTCTATTCTTCGTTTCATAAAAGAAATCGCATGGAATTTAAGGGCACAATCAATAATACTATACATTTCATGGCTTAACTACTGACTACTAGCGCCAAGCTTTTTCAAGAAAGACTTCATGTTTTTCAGTATACAAAACTCGGATTAAGATAACAGACGTAAAACCAGACCAATAAAACATTTTATTGCTTTGGCGAACAGACAATTTTCATAACATTTAGTTTTTTTGGCTGGATGTGAACCATTAATGCCTCATTATTGTCTATTTACACATTCTATTTTATATAATCCGATACTCCATTCTAAACATCTATAGCTGGAGATCTAAGCCTACTTGCCTAGTTCCGAAGCTGCTGGCTACATTAGATACCTACACAAGATATAGTGCCTTACACTTCCGTTGATCCATAAATTCAATTTTTTATCTGATTGTTACACAACATTTATCGATGGTATTATCATCAAGGCCCAATTTATCACCAGGGGGCCTAGCACGGGGATTCGCCATCGAATGCGTAATATGTTTGAAACTCGTTTCTTCAACTTCAATAATTTACGCAATGTATGACAATGCGATGTCAATCTTCTCTATTCCACCCTAGACAACTATCCTCGTGCTAGGTCTACAGGAGACCGATTGTTGTCTACGGTAGAATAGACAATAATGTCATCGCATCGTCATACATTGCGTACAATAATGAAGTTAAAGAAATGAATTTCAAATAATTTACGCATTCGATGACGAAATGGCGTAATTTTTCTCTATTCTACCCCAGAGAACAATCCCTGTGCTTGCCTTACAGCTTCTGAACCAAGGGTGGTGTTCTTCGAAATATAATTGGACAATTAGCAGATTCGTCGCTTTACTTTGACGTATAATGTATGAAAACTTCTATAAAAACGTCAATTATTATTCAATTTTCCAATAATCTTTACGAAGAACACATGCCTAAACAAAAGACACGTAACAATTTTATGTATCCATATTGTAATTTAAGGCGTTCTGTACATAACTTGTATAAATAAGTAATAGTACATCATATATGCAATAAAACATATATATGCACATAAATATGCAGATAAAACATAATTTATTTACAACTTCGATAGTTTTGCAATTCATTTTCGTAGCTGAACAGTTTATTGCACACAAATAAATATGCTGGAAGATTAATACCAACAAACAAAATTAGATATAACCTAAATTCGCAAATACATTTAGAAAAATAAATTGGGAAGCTAAAACCCATCGTTTGACTCGTAAAACATGTAAAAATTGTATTTCTGGTATTTTTGACATTTTACAACAGATTTTTCACTTATTCTTTTCCAAGTTAAGTTTCATATTCGCTATCCTAAACAATTGCAAAGATTATTATTTATCATAGCCTCATACAATTTCATTTCAAATCATTTCAAAAGTACAAATTTCTTGTCCTACAACTAGGATTTAAATTTTCTAGTTACTTTTCCTTGCATCAAACAACAATTTTTAGTACAAACGCAGACTTACCCATAACCATGCAATGTATATACCTATTGTTTCTTTCGATGTTATTGGCTTTTTGTCACTATCTTCTCATTGCTGTGTAGATTGTCCAGCATTATTTATTAATTATTTACTGTAAATACCAATTTGGCGATATCTATTTTATAGCTGTTGAGTTGTTTCTGTTGTACCTATAGATTGTTTGCAACAGTCTGCAGTTAACTCAATTGTTTCGATTGTAAACACAAGTTCTATTTGATTGTAATTTTCTCTATTTAATAGCTCAATTCTCTAAACATCGAGCCCGCCGACACGGCCCGGCAGGTTGGTTTAGGCGACGGAATCCAAACTGAGGAGTTTGGATTCTACACACACAGGCGGGCTCGATGTGTAAAGAATCGAGCTATAAAATAGAGAAAATAACCATTAAAAAGAAACAAATTAGAACTTTTATTTACAATTGAAGCAATTGAGCTAACTACCATCCTCTTCGTTTATGATATTTGATTCTGGCAATTCCTTGCGCAATGTTTTTATGAGAGTTCAAACCCAGTGTTGCTATTTACAGCGTATCGCAGTTTGTCGCGCAGTGTACTTCGTTTCTGGTAGTTTGGCAGTTTGAGAAGGTTGAAGCAAGTCGATGATGTGGGCAGACGGTGGAGGGGGTCCTTTTTGCGGATCGTGAAGAAGCCACGGATCACGCTTCCTGCGAGAAAAATACAACAATTATAGGTAGGTACCTTATTATCCTTTTGGGATTATAAGGCCCGGAGTGGGCCGAAACATTTTTATACAGTCGGGTATTAAGCGGCCCGCTCCGGGCCCGATCCCTCAGGCCAATATAAACCTGATTATCAAATTATAAGGGTCACAATGGCAAGTCTATAATAAATTTGATTCGAAATATACAATTACTTAGTTTTAATGGTTTTCTCACCAGTTATGCATTAAAAATATGTGTATAAACCATGGAATTAGAGTAAATACGAAATAAAAATGATGCGTAAAATGATCCTTGAGGGATGAAAGCTATTATAAGTAAGAATCGCTATTGTTCACGTCAAGTTAAAACCAGAGGCGGTACAGGTCAGTAGCCGGTGGCGATCTATTGAGTTGGGTGGCTTAATTAAGACCCGTTTCAGGGCTTGTGTATTCTTAGTAAGACCATCTAGCTTGTAACGTAAAAACTCGAGCATAGGTTTTTCTCGTAACTTGCTCTAGTTCATCATACTCGCTTTAACTCAGCCGCTTCGGCTCTACAACTATTAGTGCTTCCAATTTTATTTTATGTACAAATATGTTATGCCGTCATATAGGATAGAATAGTAATAAATAAAAAATAAAATAAATAATGCTGGACAATTCACACAGCATTATCTAGCCCCAAGCTAAGCAGAGCTTGTGTTATGGGTACTAGATAACTGATATACATAATACAATACATTACATAGATAGATATTTTTTATTATACATAGAAAAACATCCCGAACCCCTGAACAAATATCTGCAGATCGTACAAACATTTGTCCCGAGGCGGGAATCGAACCCGCAACCTCCTTCGTCGCAGGCGGACCTTCGCCCGCTGCGCTACAGAGTAAATTTTTATTTGCAATTCAAAATTATAATACAGTGGGTAGGTACTTATAAGATAAGAAATGAAATAAAAATTGCTATACAATTATGATAGCAAAGCCTACGAAAATTAACAGCGAGACCACAAATAGGCTACCGGCTCAGCATTAAATGCTCCATTGACACGGGTCTTAATGCAGCGCCGGTTTTCAGTGGCACGAAGTATGGAGTATGTAAATGACGTCACTCTCCACGAAACAGCCTCATTTATTTTATGTTTATTTCTTTAGAAAAGGAACGCTAACAGCATATAAATAAAGCAGCCTTATGTCACAGAACAAACAAAGAACGTGCCACAACAAAGAAGACTCGTTAAGTTACCAATAGTATCTCCCGTGTCCTCGTCATCGCCAACTTCTACGCAGCGTATCGAGAACGGCGGCTTCAGGTGGGCGAAACCGAGCACCGGCGGCTTGGAGCATGACGTCACGAACTGAAAACAGTACATACTTGATTACAACATCCCATGTTTATTACATAGCCAAGTAGGTACCGATAACAGGGAATTGATCAATTTCAAAAACGATAATACCTGAATGAAATGGCAAAATAGCTTTTTTAATTTGGAAATACGTATAGCACCTACCTACCGGCATTACCTTATTCACATAATTTAGTAGATGATTAAAAGCTTCGATTCGGTGGTGCAAGCGTGTATATCTTATACGCCGCTGGCGTAAATAACGCGTGCTGCTCGAACGATGCGAGTCGTGGAAGTCGAGACATACCTATGCGTTGCATGCAGTACCTTGAGGAACATGGCCCGCTCCTGCTCCGTGAAGTCTCGCTGCAGCACGTCCCACAGCCAGCACACGACGCGGTGCGAGTCGTGGAAGTCGAGACATATGCGTTGCATGCAGTACCTTGAGGAACATGGCCCGCTCCTGCTCCGTGAAGTCTCGCTGCAGCACGTCCCACAGCCAGCACACGACGCGGTGCGAGTCGTGGAAGTCGAGACATATGCGTTGCATGCAGTACCTTGAGGAACATGGCCCGCTCCTGCTCCGTGAAGTCTCGCTGCAGCACGTCCCACAGCCAGCACACGACGCGGTGTGAGTCGTGGAAGTCGAGACATATGCGTTGCATGCAGTACCTTGAGGAACATGGCCCGCTCCTGCTCCGTGAAGTCTCGCTGCAGCACGTCCCACAGCCAGCACACGACGCGGTGAGAGTCGTGGAAGCCGCCGTAGTACTGAGTGTGACGCCGCAGGTCGCGTAGGTCCAGGGGCACGTTGTCGCCGCTTATTAGTCGCTGGAGCTGTACAAGATAATTTCGTTACAATCTGTATTGCAGTTTAAGTGTAACTTCCTGTGAGACAGTGCAACAAGCAACCGGAATCAGCGGCGCGCGAAACAAATACTGACAGTATGATCTTGCCCATTGCAAGAGGGTTGCGAGAGGGTGCGCAACAAAAACAGCACGCGGTGTACTGCTTTTGGTATTTGTGGTAGCAACAAGACAAAATAAAAAAAATTCAAAACCCGCGGACCTTTACTGGCTGAACAGATTTTCATGAAACATAGCTAAGAACACTCGGGATAAAATTATCTGTGACACAAAAAAACTAAACGAAAATCGGTTCATCCGTTTGGGAGCGACGATACCACAGACAGATACACAGATACACAGACAGACACGTCAAACTTATAAGACCCCTCTATTTTTGCGTCGGGGGTTAAAACGAGAACACCGTGCATTCGCAATTCGCTCGCGGAATGCGAATCTTAACATCGACATTCAAACACACTGAAAATTGCGCCGTGGGCACCATAATGTGATGTCCGATTGTAGTGATTCAAACTTTTTATGTATATAGTTTTACAATTCATACATACTTCTGTTATTTTATGCTCAATAAAACCATATTAAATATAATAAATAAATAATGCTGGACAATTCACACAGCATTATCTAGCCCCAAGCTAAGCAAAGCTTGTGTTATGGGTATTAGATAACTGATATACATAATAATATATGAGTACATAGATAGATATTTTTTATTATACATAGAAAACGACCAGAACACCCTGAACAAATATCTGCAGATCGTACAAATATTTGTCCCGAGGCGGGAATCGAACCCGCAACCTCCTGCGTCGCAGGCGGACCTTCGCCCACCGCGCCACAGAGGTCGTCAAAATATTACTGATGGTTTTATCTTTTATCAACGATCGAACTAGAATCTAAAAGGCTGGAATCAACCAAGAGTTAGTCGACTCTAGGTCCGTATAATGCTCAGTCATAGATTTATGCCGTAGAAAAGCGGTACTCGAGCATTGATCGATGTCAGACTCATTGTTCGCCTATAGTTAGCGGTCTTGCAGATAATTGCCATCGAAATTCATCCCGACACATACATTTCAAAATATATTTATTTAAATTTTAAGTCCATCCTGCCTGGTTCATCCAACACTTACATCAAAGTTATTTACAACGGGATATTTAGTAAATACGGAATAAGCACGAAACTCAAATCATGGTAAATAATATTTGTGATCATAGCGCATGAAACTGTGCCGAAATATTGGAAAGCTCAAAACTCAAATCATGATAAACACCTCGTTGTAAATGACTTTAGTATATTTATTTTGCAACTTTAGGCAAACTCACAGCTAGGTTTTTTGTTATTATAGTGCGTAACCCCACACTTAGGGTAATTTCTAGGAAATCAAATAATATCGCAAACTTTTTCGACTTCGACTTG
Source organism: Eupithecia subfuscata (assembly GCA_963564075.1). Lineage (NCBI taxonomy): Eukaryota > Metazoa > Arthropoda > Insecta > Lepidoptera > Geometridae > Eupithecia > Eupithecia subfuscata. The sequence continues at coordinate 14,691,280 of OY751100.1, read as the reverse complement.
CCGACGCGACCCCTCTCATCAAACGAACTAAATGTAACTTTAGTCTTTGAACAGGATTGGATAAACTTCAATGTTTCCCCTGTAGGTGGAGCTAACGGCGCTAGAGACCGTAGGAAGTCCCAAAGATTTTCGACTACCACGTCACTTGACCTCGTGGTGTAGTTGGTTAGCACATTCCTGTACTGAAGGAAGGATGCGGGTTCAAATCCCGTCGAAGTTGAATTTTTTTGTAACAGGTAGGTAACTATAATAACAAAAATGGTGGGTAACTAACGGCTAATTATAAGTTTCCACAAAAAGCAGACTTTACCTCAGGCGTAGAGAACAGCGAGAGCCATTCCGGATTGATGATAGTTCTGAAACCTTTGATGAACGCGTTCGTCTGGTCCTTGATCTGCGTGTGCATCCTGAAGTGCGCCATTAGGTGGATGTAGTTGATTCTAAAGAGAAAGTTGTTATGAGTTAGGTTACGGGAAAAATAAACATTAATTTAATAAAAAAAAACGGCTGTATATTTTATTTCATGAGCATACTAGCTTCTGCCCGCGGCTTCGCACGCGTTGTTTCTATGGAAACGTCTAAAAGTGATTTCTATCCCACGGGAACTGATTTATGGGATAAAAAGTAGCTTATGTTTTATTCCTGCCTAGAATTATCTGTATGCAAAATTTCAGCCTGATCCGTTCAGTGGTTTTTGCGTGAAGAGGTAACAAACATCCATCCATCCATCCATCCAAACTTTCGCATTTATAATATTAGTGTGAAGAAAACTTTAAACAAACAAAAAATATTTATTTTTCTGAAAATAAATACTTTTTTGTTTGTTTGTTTGTTTACAAATTGATTAGGCACTGAACTTTTACCTTACCCACAACGCTGTAACAGTTAACCATTTTGATGCTTTTGTCTATATCACACAAGCATGCCTCGTGCGGGAACCATACGCAAATTGTATTTTTATTGCAAACTAGTTTATACCCGCGGCTTCGCACGCGTTGTTTCTATGGAAACGTCTAAAAGTGATTTCTATCCCACGGGAACTGATTTATGGGATAAAAAGTAGCTTATGTTTTATTCCTGCCTAGAATTATCTGTATGCAAAATTTCAGCCTGATCCGTTCAGTGGTTTTTGCGTGAAGAGGTAACAAACATCCATCCATCCAAACTTTCGCATTTATAATATTAGTGTGATGTTCTTTATTGTATAAAATAACACGTTCCTAGCTTCTGATAAAAACCAGTACTTATAGTTCAGTGGTAGCTTTAAATTAACTGGAGTAAATTGTCACGTGATCTGACTTTTTACGTCGTAGATATTTGTGAACTCTTACTTGTTTTCATTGGTAACGGGTATCGCTCTCCCGCCCGGCACCAGTTCGTGCGTCACTATCTCCCCGAGCCGCTCCTCGTCGATAGAAAACGTCAGTTCTAGCGATGACACGTCGCCCTGAAACAAATGTTCATCATCATCATCATCATCATCAGCCTATATTAGTCCACTGCTGGACATAGGCCTCCCCTAATGAGCGCCATAGCGCCCTGTCTTCAGCTTGCCGCATCCAGCATCTGCCTGCAGTCTTTCGCAGATCGTCATCCCACCTGGCCGGAGGGCGTCCTACACTACGTTTGCCGAGTCGTGGTCTCCACTCAAGAACTCGTTTACCCCAGCGGTTGTCGGTTCGCGAGATATGGCCGGCCCACTGCCACTTCAGCTTGCTAATTCTTTGAGCTATGTCGATAACTTTGGTTCTCTGTCGGATGTATTCGTTACGAATTCTATCCTTCAAAGAGACTCCGAGCATAGCTCTTTCCATAGCTCGCTGAGCGACTTTGAACTGGTGGACCAGCCCAAAAACAAATGTTAGCTGTCAGTAAACGTTCTAGGAGTGGAAAATATGGCATAGGATAGGACCGAACAGAAAGACGTAATGGAGAGAGGCCTTTATCCTGCAAATGCTGCTGGGTTGTGTAGAGAAAACACATAAATTACATAGATAGAAACGTTCTAAAAGGCCCGAAAGTAATCTAGCTGTATTTTGGTGAACCTCTAAGAAACATCGATAAATAATACCTAACAGTGGTACTACAAAAACCAACGTAAACACTGGTCTAACAAGCGTTTAGCTAAACAGTGTCTAAATATTTTTTTTGTTATTATAGTGCGTAACCCCACACTAAGGGTAATTTGTAAGAAATCAAATATTATCGCAAAAATTTTCGACTTCGACGGGACTTGAACCCGCATCCTTCCTTCAGTACAGGAATGTGCTAACCAACTACACCACGAGGTCAAGTGACGTGGGAGTCGAAAATCTCTGCGACTTCCTACGGTCTCTATTTTTTGCGATAATATTTGATTTCTTAGAAATTACCCTTAGTGTGGGGTTACGCACTATAATAACAAAAAACCTTAGAATTAAGCTACGCGACACCTCTCGTCAAACGAACTAAATGTAACTTTAGTCTTTGAACAGGATTGGATAAACTTCAATGTTTCCCCTGTAGGTGGAGCTAACGGCGCTAGAGACCGTAGGAAGTCGCAGAGATTTTCGACTCCCACGTCACTTGACCTCGTGGTGTAGTTGGTTAGCACATTCCTGTACTGAAGGAAGGATGCGGGTTCAAGTCCCGTCGAAGTCGAAAATTTTTGCGATAATATTTGATTTCTTAGTGTCTAAATAGTTAGACATGGCTTTTACAAGAGTTTAACTCTCGTTTAGGCTATGTCTAAGCCGTGTCTAACTGTAAACCGTCGTAAAATGCAGTTTTGTGGTAACGTTTTTGTTAAACACGCGCTCAACAGATGTCTAAGTTTTTTGTAGTACCGCTGTAAGAGACTATTTTCTGACTTTTACTTATGGCTTAGAGCCGTTCCCAATATTCAAGCTTACTATTATCGTATTGTGACATAATACACATAATGTTATGAACGTGTGTGTATTAAAGTGTAATACATTTACCTGGAAGTGTTTGATGTAGGTGAGACTTCTGTACAGATCTCTGTCTAGAGAGGGCAGCTCGTCGATCCAGCTGTACAGCGCTTGCTGCGTCTGACCCAGGACTTGGCTGAGGAAGAATGATGCGAAGGGGACGTCTACCACTATACCCTGAATAACAAAGCGAAATAATTAAACAATTATGGATTTACTAGACCACGAAAACAAAGCCAAAAAGCCTCCTGGATGGATAAATTGTTGTATCTTTATTTTGAAACGGTTTTTATCAATAAATAATAAATAAATAAATAATGCTGGACAATTCACACAGCATTATCTAGCCCCATGGTAAGCAAAGCTTGTGTTATGGGTACTAGATAACTGATATACATAATAATATACGAGTACATAGATATATATTTTTTATTATACATAGAAAACGACCAGAACACCCTGAACAAATATCTGCAGATCGTACAAATATTTGTCCCGAGGCGGGAATCGAACCCGCAACCTCCTGCGTCGCAGGCGGACCTTCGCCCACCGCGCCACAGAGGTCGTCATCAATACGATATCTAAACCAGCTTCTACCCGCGGCTTCGCTTACATGTTAAATGTAGCTTAAAGCTAATTATATCAAATATTTAAATTGGTATGACTTAAGCCTTTATTCACAAAGAAAATTATACTAGTATTTACAATTGAAACAATTGAGCTAACTGCAGACTGTTGCAAACAGTCTACAGGTAGCTCAACTGATCCATATCAATACCAGCCGGAAGCGTCCCCAAGACGCTGTCTGCATTGCCACGCTGTATGGCTGATGCGCTGCGCCAGGTACTCACCAGCTCTCAGGTCACGCGTCGCTTCGACCAGACGTATTTCAAATATTTGTTTTAACATCGGACCAACAGTTTCGGTGGTTACCCCTTACCCAGAGCCCTAATTCCACTGAATAAATTGCTTCACCATAACAATATATCGTCTCAGAACGACACAATTCAATACAATTCAATTTTGGCATTTTACGTTTGATGAAAGAAACTATACAGGGTGGAATTCTGTAATGCCACCTGGAGGGAAAGTACTCTTAATACTGTAGATAGAAAATTATACTAAAAGAAACCATTCCTTTATTTTTGAAAAAAAAGAAAACTGCATTCAAAGATTTTCGAAAATTCGCTTGCTACCCCCGGGAATCGAACCGACTGAAATCTGTAAAAATTACACCCTGTACTTTTATTGCATAGATCGTTAGGGTCAATAATAAGGATGAAATCTTTCTAACAAACTTAATAAATTAAATGAAAGGAAACCATGAAATCTTAAATTATAAATTGAATGGGTCAAGTTAAGCACTTTAACTTAAAGGTCCATCTGTTTACTTGTGTCAGTAATTAATAATTATCATTGACGTCATTTATCCATTAAAATGACGAATTGATATTTAGATAAGACGATTGAAATTTCCACGTGTTTGTACCTAATGCAGACTCTTCTATCTTAAAATACTGGATCTCTTAAGAAATGAGTTAAATGGTTTCCCCGAAGCGGAGCGAAACCAAATAATTCTACAGCAAGATGGTGCTCCAGCCCATAACAGCAGAATCACTACTGCCTACATTAATAACCATTTTGATACCTGGATTGGTACCAACGGCACAATCAGATGGCCTGCGAGATCACCAGATCTCACCCCTTTAGATTTTTTTTTGTGGGGATATGTAAAAAATCTAGTTTACATGAAATCTTATGCGAATGTAAACGAGTTGAGAGTTGAAGTTCAGAATCGATTTATAATATTCACCACAGCACGTTATTAAAAGTTACTAGAAATGAATGCATAAGAAGAATAAATTTAGGTATCCAAGAAAATGGAGCCCATTTTGATCAACTAATTAGTAGATAATTGACTTTTATTGTAAATAATTAAAATAATTTAAGATTTCGTGGTTTTCCTTTCTTAAGTTTGTTAGAGAGATTTCATCCTTATAATTGACCCGACCGATCTATGCAATAAAAATACAGGGTGTAATTTTTACAGATTTTAGTCGATTCGATTCCCGGGTGTGACAAGCGAATTTTCGAAAATCTTTGAATGCAGTTTTCTTTCTTTTCAAAATTAAAGGAATGTTTTCTTTGAGTAAAATTTTCTATCTACAGTATTAAGAGTACTTTCCCTCCAGGTGGCATTACAAAATTCCACCCTGTATATGTAGATGGAGGTATAGTTGCCGCCAAACATCTTGTCGGGTGAGGGGCAGCTAAAATGGGAAGTTTGCGCAGGTACACTCTATAATTCATATGCCGCCGACAACTCAGTAGGCAAAAGAGCTATAGCTCTGCATACATGCTTCGTAAAGCTCAGTCTCACTCTTTCATTGTTTGAAACAAAAACTCGCAGTGAATAATTGACGCGACTGTCCAGAAGGTAACCGCCCACCAATTTGGTTTAAGAAATGCGTTCTGCCCAGCTTTGTTTGAGGAAAAGAAGTTTGGCGGCAACTACACGCGTGTAAAGTGTCAAGGTTGAAACCATTCCATCAATCTCTCCGCACAAATAGCACCGCACGCACTATCTAGAGTTTTAATCATCTATGAACGATTCTACGACACTACCATTGTCATAGTAAAGCGATTGATTAGCAGAATTCGGCCACAGGTTTGCGGAGCCGATGTCAGAAGCTAAAACTTCATAAGCTCGCTCAACTCCTACAGAATTTTCACAAATTCTTCGTTTCATACCTCATAGACCGCTTTCCCCAGCATCCGTCCAATAAACTCGAACAGTTGCAGATGGTTCTCCTGCAGACACGATGTCGGAGACGGGTACAGGCGCTCCTCGCTCGTCGCACGGAATAGGTTTAGCGAGGGGTCGAATACTCGCTTTATTGTTTCTTCGAGGAACTCTGCAAGAATGAGGCTAAGGTTTAAAACGTATAATCTATTAATCTACATGCGAACAGAATGCGCCGTCATTAGAATTCATAATTATTTATTTTAGCCATCAATGATCTTACAGATAAGTCGGGTTGTACCATGTTTTTAACATTGTCTTGAGTTTGACCGGAGTATGGCGCAGCACTGACCTTTGAAGACCCCGTCCTGGTCTATGCCTGCCTCGTCCAGCCCCTGTTCGTTGACGAAGCGCACTCGCACGCAGCCCTTCAGCGCGCGCGGGGGCAAAGCCCCGAGCTGTCTGTATCCGTCCTCCACAAGACGCGCCCGCCTCACTTGTACTAACGTCGCGCGAGCTGCGCCGCCGCCGCCGCCGCAAGCTCGCTCTGTTAGACCTAGCACCACCTAAAACAAACAAACCTATGGATTCAACACACAAGTCTGCGACACAGCCCAGCGGGTTGGTGTCATATTTCCAACTTGTCTGACTTTGGTATGTACAGACTCCATTTAGTTAGAGAAGCAAAAGCTTTAACAATAACATAAGGGACCGTTAACCGTGCATCTTGGTTGTTGTACAGCTGTGGTCTTCCTCACCTCCTCACCTCACCAGCCTATATTCGTCGACTGCTGAACGCAGGCTTCCCCCTGATAAGCGCCTTATTGACTTTTATCTCATGGGCGGTAACGCCCATAATCCCCACACTGGGCATGCGGGTTGAGGATCACAGTTCGGTGGTAGAATTGTTCTGCAGGGGGCGCTGCTGCCCGCTCCCGGTTGATATCCCTTAGGTGCCTATTACGACACCCGCGGGAAGAATTGGGGTGGTGTAAATTCTAAGTCGGCATCACACTGTGGTCTTCCTAAATTTCACCAAATAGCTCTTTCGAAAGACCAACGTAGATTGGACATGTTGGGAAGTTTTGTGATTCATACCTACATGTTTATTGCGCTGTGACTGTTTCTCATGTATTGATGTATTTTATATCAGCGCTTCACCGCATCGTAAGCTTTCGGAAATCGAATAACAGATTCGTTAAACTATATTACTAGATACTTATTCTGTTTACAAACTAAACCAAATCGTTTAAATTCTAGCTTACATAATTACTTATTAGGATCGCAACCTACAAATTACAGATAATTAAATGGATGATGGTTATTATTTATTAATTACAATCAATATAAATATACCTACTAGTTACCGGACGAGTTTTATACACTACACTACACTCTTTACGAAGTCTAAGCGATTCATATTGAAATGTACGGGAAACTTACCGGACGGCCTGGCAACTGCGCAGATTTGTTGCTGCCTGTGGCAATCCCGCTTCCATACATTACAATACGAATCCTAGACGACGATGCAGAGCGGGCATTCCGGGCGTTTTTCTGTGGATTTATTAGCTTTGTAGTACTCTATGAGTACCAGATATCAGCCAAAGACCAATCTGCCTGTGAGAGTTGTAGAAATGTTATAGTTAGAGACCGGATTAAACTTGGCAAATGCATATGCAAATATGCAATTGCATATTTGCCCATTTTCATCGGTAGGCCTACTTCATTGCGAAATTTCGATTCGTTTTGGTCGGTCGGTATTGCCTTTTCATTTTGGAATGATGAAAGTAGGTTATTTTCATTTTATTTGACACTGAAATTTCAGTCCTCGGTTTTTATGTAAAATGTATTATGAAGTCAAAGTCATAAAATTCGACCGAAAACGGCCTTTTCATGATGAAACGAGAGTAGGTACACGCTGTGCGGTATGCGGCCGTACTTAGAAGATTTGGAACACTACTGAAGGTTTCATTTTGATTGCAAGCGTCTACAAGACAGTTGTACTGTTAAATAATTGTTAATTTAATGTCGATGTCTTACTAATTGTCTATGATTTTGAGTTAAAGTCTACTATTTTTACTATTTATGTTGCATATTTTGACACATCTCATTAGTTTTCATGCATATTCCTAGCATTTTTCATGCATATTTGCATGCATATTTCGGGCTTTTTATGTTGCATATAATCCGGTATCTACTTATAATATATACGAGAAGGACGTAGGTACAATTGTTAAGGATGACCACTAGCAGCTTCTGAGACTTGAATTGATTTTCAAGATCTAGGTATAACATATCGCCTTTTAAGATTTGATTCTATTGCTATTGTGTGAAGTAGAGAGTGCACCTGTGTTTGCGCACTCACCAGTGCACTATAATGTGCTGCGCACCTGGATAGTCTTCATTGAGACTGGCTGCCGTGGCCGAAATTTGGCTCGAACATCATCATGGTGTATCAAAATAGCATGACCATCTATTCCGGATTCTATTGGTTGCTTTACACATCCGATACCAGGTGAAGAAGAACGCGGTTACGAGCTGGCGAATCGATAATGATTTCACTCTTTTTCTGACTTGTTTCGTCTTATAGATGTAATGTAAAACCTTACCTTCTCATCTGCCACCGCTCGCCTGAACAATCTGACTCTTTCTCCATGAGCTATCATATGTGGAGTCTTCTGTACTAGCACCTGAAATACAATAACGATAACTCAGCATAGTTAAGCTTTAACTGGTCGTATAAAATAGTAATATTCTATCGAATTTGGATCGGATAGTTGCCGCCGAAACCCGCTCCAAATTGCTTGCCCGTGGCATAAAAGCGATGTCTGTACAAAATATTTAAATGTGTTTCCAAATTCTATAAGAGGCACAACAGCTTTTGATAGAATTTCATTTCGGCACGGAAACTTATCGGACGATTTACTAGTCGTCGCTGCAGGAACGAAATCGTAGATTTAACGCTAGCAGAATTGAACCGAACCGCGGCCGCTGAATGTCTGTACTTAGCCGCTGATATAGAAGCAAATTATTTGGGCTCGGTCTCCACCGCGAGCGTTGCGGACCCATTCAGGACTCCGTTTAACTCGCAAGAGTAAACTGCATAGGTAGGTACTTGTATTTCAGCAAATTTACGAGCGGAAAGGACTGACCGAGCAGAAAGTGTTGAAATGATCTCGCTCAGTTGCAGTGGAAATCAGCAGGCTTTTTGTTGGTGGAAATGTAAACCTATTTTATTTAAAAGGAATCCGTCCCGCCTAACCATTTCCCACTCAATAAAATCAATAATAATTAAAATTAAAAAAATTTAAATTTCGCGGTGGAAACATTGCCTTAATTATATTTTGAAAGGTTGACTTGTGGTCCGCCCGTCGTTTGACAGACCTGCCTTTCCAAGACGTATCATAAATGTGCGTTTGATTTTGTCATTGTGTGGTGCAGAATATTTACCAAATGCGGCTTCTTCCCTTTCTCAAATTCGTGTATAAACTGCGAGTCTCTAATATCTCTGGCCAGCCAATGGTTGGGCGGCGTATACGGCCGTCGGCAGTCGCGTCGATACAACACTAGGAGGAGCGTGTGTAGGGAAGCGAAAAGCTCGTTGTTTTGGATTGTTTTGAGATCTGAAACAAGTTAATTTGAACTTTAGTAGGTGGCATACATCATTAGTACCTAATTTGAACGACTGCTGTTAAATTAGCCATAAGGGGGATTTTTAGATTCGTTTCATTCTAAAGAGTTTCGTTGTCTGACAACTAAGATAAGTTGTAAGATTGAGCGTTTCCTATTAACAACTATTGTCATGCCTACCTCGTATTGACTGCCTCGTTGGTTTAGCGGTCAGCTTGTTTAACCGCTGATTATGAGGTCCTGGGTTCAAATCCCAGGTTGGGCAAATGGTTGTTATTGGGATTTTTCTAGCAAAAAAAATCACAGTAGAAGCCCGGAGTCAGGAAGTTCGCGGTGTTATACCCCCGTGCCTCGGAAAGCACGTTAAGCCGTTGGTCCTGCGCTTGACATCTCCCCGGTCGTGTCGGTCTGCTGTCCAATCGGATTATGAGAGTGATCGAAAGTGTACCTTTGTTTGCGCAGACTTTTTCACTTTAATGTCCTGCGCATATGAGCTTTTATAGTTATATGAATACTGACCTAATAGTTGCCCCATGACAGTCTTGTAAACAAACATGTTCAGAAATAGCGACATGCTTATAAAGTCTTGTAATTTGAATGGTTCTTGTTGCTCGTACATTTCCATATCATCTAAAATCCTGTGAAAAAACAAAAAAATATTGCTTATTTTCTGTTTCCTGCGCCGCGGTATCAAATAATTCAAATACAAACTTGAATAAGTTTGTATCTGACACACAAACACACAATGTATTTTAATTATTTCATCCCACACACAAACACATAGGTACTGTATTTTTCCGGGATCAATATTGGTATTGTGTGTATTAACATACTAATATTGATCCCGGATATAAGCTATCCTCGTACAAAACTTTATCCAAATACGTTCAACCGTGCCAGTAACGTAAATAATTTTAGGGAAACTTTTTTATAACTTAGAAATATGATAATCATAAAAATGCTCAAAGACCAGAGATATGTGACGTGCATGTTCCCATAAACCCGACGTTCTTATTGGCTGTTTGGTAAGTTTTTTTAATCTGACCATCTTGTTGGTATTTTCAACAGAAAAGTGATTTGAAGCATGATCCTGGTAACGTTACCAGGGACGCAGAGGGATCATGCAACTTTCCTTATTGCTTTCAATCGACGAAAAAGGTTGCTGTTAGTTTTATTGTGGCATCGTAGCTCCCACGGATATGATAGTTCAAAGTAAAATCAAAATCAAGAGTTCAATCAAATAATATCGCAAAAAATTTCGACTTCGACGGGACTTGAACCCGCATCCTTCCCTCAGTACGGGAATGTGCTAACCAACTACACCACGAGGTCAAGTGACGTAGGAGTCGAAAATCTTTGCGACTTTCTACGGACTCTAGCGCCGTTAGCTCCACCTACAGGGGAAACATTGAAGTTTATCCATTCCTGTTCAAAGACTAAAGTTTAGTTCACATTTAGTTCGTTTGACGAGAGGTGTCGCGTTGCTTAAATTACGCATTATATTATTATATAGAGCTTACGCACTATAATAACAAAAACCTAACATCAAGAGTTTTCGATAATGAAACTAGCTAATGTAACTTACGTAACATAATGCGTCATGCAATCAGCGAACAGAATCAGCATCTGAAACTCCGGCGCAGACGTCTTCGAGTTAACAGCTAAGAGATCGAGGAAGGACTTCAGCCCGCAGTTTGGTCCCAGCGTGCAGAGAAACTGCCAGAGAGAGTACAGTATCTCGTCTTGATTGCACAGACCTGGAAAGATTAAATTTAATTATTTATTTATTTTAAACTAGACGACCGCCTCGCGGTTTCACCCGCGTAGTTCCCGTTTCCGTGGGAATTCCGGGATAAAATATAGACTATGTCCTGAAAAGCTTCGTAACGGTGAAAGAATTTTTCAAATCGGTCCAGTCGTTTCGGAGCCTATTCAATACAAACAAACAAACTCAAATCTTTCCTCTTTATAATATTAGTATAGATGGAAAAGCGTTTGACCGTCTCTCACTTAAGAAAGTGAATATGTGCCCTAAAATGGAGTACGCTTTGCTTGGATTTGAAGACTCCGAGATTGTACTCTGATGGGAAAACAGACGCAGGAAGGTCGTTCCACTCCTTGGCGGTTATGTATATGGAAATGAGGTCTGAATTCGCGTTGCGGAAAATTCGACTAGTAACAATTCGACTAACGACTAAAACAATTAGTTTCAACAAGTAAAAAAATTGTGTCAACATATGGGTGCAATTATACTTATACACACCCTTTCAGTCACAGACTCGCCACGAAACCCCGCGGGTGCGGGACGCCTACAGGTCGGGTCAACTCACGGTCGAATTGCTTTAGTCGAATTGTTACTAGTCGAAATGCTTTTAGTCGAATTATTTTTAGTCGAACTGTTACTAGTCGAAATGTTTTTTAGTCGAATTGTCTTTTAGCCGAACTGTTTTAGTCGAATTGTATTAGGCGAATTGTTTAAGTAAAATTTTCCGTAGACGCTAAATTCACCTGGGCAATAATTCTAAGTCAGGGACCAATATTACTTACTGTCCATGTTTTTTACCATGTTTTTATACTGCCCAGTTTCAGTGCGACCCTCAGTGGCGTGCCACAGCCCAAGGAAGTCAAAACAGACAGTGCATAATGAAAGTGTTAAACTTATTCACTGCCCAGCCTCATCGGCGACGATGCTACGTGATGGTGAACACGGACATGTACGTCATGGGCAATAAAAGTGTTAATAAAATAAATATTTTGGACAGTATGCTGTGCATCTTACCCGTCAATATATCAAGTTTGACTTGCGACATGGTTTGCAGTGCGGTGTGGTACATAGAACATATCAACGCTGCTTTCGTGCTGTCTGGTGATCCTAGTTTTCTGAAGTTTTTGCTGGCGTTTGATCTAGAACAAATGGATTACATCTTCTTTATAAATTATCGCATTAAACTTTCATATGGTCCCCTTGTCCACCACAACATTATAGAGTATTACCACCTCTAGGGATGTTTTCCACCTGAGTAAAACTTCGTAGCTGAGCAGCGAAATGTGTTAAATTCCAATAGGATCACTTAGATATGACAATGGAGCCAACCTATTGATTGGGTTAGACACATTCCACTTCTTCCTCAAGATACGATCTAAACCGATCTAAAAGAGTAGCTTCATCCATTTCCTGTTGCCTCCAAGTCTCACTTACCAACTAGTTCTCTTAGTTGTTTTTATTTTTAGGTATTTATATTGTTGTCAATATTTATTTAAGTTTGCTTATAATTGGTACACCCCTGCCGTTCTCAAACTCACATAATTCGTTCCATCCAAAGGTTGCCTGGAAGAGATCGCTTCTAAGTGATAAGGCCGCCCATTGTACTTGTATCTTATGTAAGGTTTCGTGTTTTGTATTTTTGTTGGTGTACAATAAAGTATTTTGTATTGTATTGTATTGTATAGTTCTCACACGTCGAATAAACGCTGCGGGGTTGCTGCTCTGCACCGGAGTGGAAGGCTGCGACGTCCCGCTTGCTCTTCTGCGACGCCGCCGTCTGCCTTCTCTGTCTCACTTACCGACTAGTCCTCGCCTCGATAGCCCGTCGTATGAACGCTGCGGGGTTGCTGCTCTGCACCGGAGTGGAAGGCTGCGACGTCCCGCTTGCTCTTCTGCGACGCCGCCGTCTGCCTTCTCTGTCTCACTTACCGACTAGTCCTCGCCTCGATAGCCCGTCGTATGAACGCTGCGGGGTTGCTGCTCTGCACCGGAGTGGAAGGCTGCGACATCCCGCTTGCTCTTCTGCGACGCCGCCGTCTGCCTTCTCTGTCTCACTTACCGACTAGTCCTCGCCTCGATAGCCCGTCGTATGAACGCTGCGGGGTTGCTGCTCTGCACCGGAGTGGAAGGCTGCGACGTCCCGCTTGCTCTTCTGCGACGCCGCCGTCTGCCTTCTCTGTCTCACTTACCGACTAGTCCTCCCCTCGATAGCCCGTCGTATGAACGCTGCGGGGTTGCTGCTCTGCACCGGAGTGGAAGGCTGCGACGTCCCGCTTGCTCTTCTGCGACGCCGCCGTCTGCCTTCTCTGTCTCACTTACCGACTAGTCCTCGCCTCGATAGCCCGTCGTATGAACGCTGCGGGGTTGCTGCTCTGCACCGGAGTGGAAGGCTGCGACGTCCCGCTTGCTCTTCTGCGACGCCGCCGTCTGCCTTCTCTGTCTCACTTACCGACTAGTCCTCGCCTCGATAGCCCGTCGTATGAACGCGGCGGGGTTGCTGCTCTGCACCGGAGTGGAAGGCTGCGACGTCCCGCTTGCTCTTCTGCGACGCCGCCGTCTGCCATCTCTGTCTCACTTACCGACTAGTCCTCGCCTCGATAGCCCGTCGTATGAACGCGGCGGGGTTGCTGCTCTGCACCGGAGTGGAAGGCTGCGACGTCCCGCTTGCTCTTCTGCGACGCCGCCGTCTGCCATCTCTGTCTCACTTACCGACTAGTCCTCGCCTCGATAGCCCGTCGTATGAACGCGGCGGGGTTGCTGCTCTGCACCGGAGTGGAAGGCTGCGACGTCCCGCTCGCTCTTCTGCGACGCCGCCGTCTGCCATCTCTGTCTCACTTACCGACTAGTCCTCGCCTCGATAGCCCGTCGTATGAACGCGGCGGGGTTGCTGCTCTGCACCGGAGTGGAAGGCTGCGACGTCCCGCTCCGTCTTCTGCGACGCCGCCGTCTGCCATCTCTGTCTCACTTACCGACTAGTCCTCGCCTCGATAGCCCGTCGTATGAACGCGGCGGGGTTGTTGCTCTGCACCGGAGTGGAAGGCTGCGACGGTCCCGCTCCCTCCTCTGCAACACCGCCATCTACCATCTCTTTCAGAGGCTGAGCTAACAACTTCTTCAGGAGAGGCGCGCCCCAGAGTAGGGATAGCTGCGTGCGTAGGTTGCCTGGAAGAAGGCTGCTATTTTAGTTAGGCTGTAGGAAAATAATAACAATAAATATAGTTAAACCTATCACACAGCAATATTAAGCCTCCACCCCACTGCAATTGTGAAGCAGCGTCTTGCGTTTATGCGTGGGTAGGCGGTAGCCGAAGACACTGTAGACAGTGGAGGCTTCAAGCTCCATAGTACACAAATCTTGTGTCATCACCATTACGTCTAAATATTTTGACCTTTACAATACTTTTCAGTTTGTGTTTTTGCATAGTAAAATCATTATATTGCACCTAAAGTTACCTCACTGCAAACAAGTTCAGAGCTTCCAAAACCAGGTGAACTAAACAGGAAAAAATTTCAGAGTCATTGCAAAACTATTATTTCATTTCATTTATTTACTGAATATGTACAATTATACATAGATAGGTCTTTGTACACCAATTAACCAAACAATAGTTATGAACCCATTACTAACCCAAACTTTTTTAATATTTCGTTATTGATAATGGTCAAGCGTTTGGCCACCAACTCACTAAAGTGAAGATGCGGCCTTAAATGGAGCACGCTTTCAGAAGGAACTTATTTAACCTGGATTAGATGATTCCAAGATTGTATTGTCACGGAAAATCAGCTTGCTTGCTGTGTGCTGTGTGCCTTAGAATTTGCACAGCCCAAACTCTTCCCGCGGGCGACGCAAGAGGCGACTAAGGGATATCCCGGGGGCGGGCAGCAGCGCTGCAGGGTCGCTATTCTACCACCGAACTGCGACCCCCAACAGCGTGGGGATTATGGGCATTACCTACCATAAGATAAAAGACAATAAGGCGCTTATCAGGGGGAGATCTACATTCAGCAGAGGACCAATACAGGCTCTGTCGAGGTTGAGGGAAAACAGACGCAGGAAGCTCATTCCACTCTTGCGTAAAAAAAAATGAATTAATGAATAAACTCGCAAGAGTATTAGTAGAAATAGTATTAGTACAAGAGTATTAGTAAATGTTCATAAATGAATTAATAAATGAACTCTCAAGAGAATTTAAATATTAATAAATGAATGATTGAACACTTTATTGTACTAGTAATTAACATAAACAAAAGTCTTATTTCTAAATGAAAAATAAACATAGTACAAAATGCGGCCTTATCGCTGAGAGCTCTCCCAGGCAACCTTGT
This sequence comes from Eupithecia subfuscata, assembly GCA_963564075.1. Taxonomy (NCBI): domain Eukaryota; kingdom Metazoa; phylum Arthropoda; class Insecta; order Lepidoptera; family Geometridae; genus Eupithecia; species Eupithecia subfuscata. Next base: position 14,675,886 of record OY751100.1, on the reverse strand, counting down.
ATTGTATCATCTTTTAGCACATGCGACCACAGCTGGACCTGACTTCCCCAAACCAGGGTTTCATTCACCACAATCACCACGCTGGACAGGCAGATTGGTGTTCGCAGGAAATGTGTTAAAATACACAGAAAACAGCTCCCCTTCCCTTGGAAAGTTCCCTGTCTTTACGATATCGACGGGCTGATTTTGAGAGGTCAATTCTTACGAAAACACAACTGTTGTTACAAACATATTAATATATTTAATTGCACCTCTTCCTACTAATATTATAAATGAGAAAGTTTGTGAAATGTGAAATTTTTGTTACCTACGATCTCCAAATCTACTAAAGTAAACAGATCAAGATGAAATTTGGCGTACACGTAGAACGAAGCCTAACTTAAATAATAGGCTACCTACTTATTTTTCCGAAAATACGCGCGCGAAGCAGCGGACAGAATTTAGTATTCTATATTTATTTTATGTATCTGTCATATTTCTCATATAGGGCGTTCTGGATGTTTTCTATGTATAATAAAAAATATCTATCTATTTAGTGTATTGTATTATGTATATCAGTTATCTAGTACCCATATCACAAGCTCTGCTTACCTTGGGTCTAGATAATGCTGTGTGAATTGTCCAGCATTATTTATTTATTATTTATTTATTTATTTATTATATTTATAGCTATCAGTATTTGTTTACGTTACATATGTTTAATCCAAATAATTATTCTGTATAACACGCCACCGTACTTGTTCTATCATTTCCTGTCCACCCAAAGGTTGCCTGGAAGAGATTGCTCATAGCGATAAGGCCGCCCATTGAGCAACGTAATCTGTGTTCGTCTTTTCCTGTCCTGTTTTTCTGTTTTATTTGGTGTGCAATAAAGAGTAGTAAGTTTGTATTGTATTGTATTCTAATATAAGATACCAACCACCATTCGAGTTAGCGCTCGAAGCGACCGCACGTGTGCGTACGCGAAAAATTGCAAAAGATTAATACTTAAATAATACTCCGTACAGATCTATTACTTACACTGTGTCATGTGAATAAAGAAAATTCTTACCAGCAGAATATTTGAGTGAAGTGATAACTTGATAAGAAGCGTGCATTTCAACAACTTTATTTCGAAAGCCACTGAACCCGTAGGTACAAAATGAAACCTGTGCGAACGCCACCACCAAGTGGCCTGACTGCGAGTGCGAGCGGCAGCGGCGGAGGATCCACATCAAATCTTTCCAACTACGAAGAAGAAGAACTACGAGCGAGTAAATACCAGCGAAAGAGAAAGGAACGAGGGACTGAGTATGACTTCAAAAAGGAGATGGCTGAACTCCGAACTTTTATTACAGGCTTAATTAAAGAGACTTCTGAAGCTCAAAATGCAAGTATCAACGCAGTGCACAAAGACATCCAAGAAATAAAAGATGAAGTCAAAACCATTAATTCACGGCTGAATATAAAAAGCTAAACGAAGCTGTGGAAACCATGACTGTAGAACATAAATCTACACTCGCAAAAATTGCGGTTATTGAACAGGATATAGACACTCTAAAGTCTAATGTACAGAAAAAGATACAGCAAGAAATACCAGCTATAGCACAAAATGACATAATACACGAAGTACAGGAAAGATTTCAACGAGAAAAGAATGTCATCATGGTCGGGCTCAAAGAAAGCACCCATCTCAACCCTACAATGAGAATGAAGGACGATTTAGAAGAAGTTCGGAAAATTCTCTGCAATGTACAGCCAGATTGTCCAAAACCACGTAAAACCCTAAGATTGGGCAAATACAATGTAGAGAAATCACGGCCAATCAAAATAATTTTCGAAGCTCCTGATACTGCTAAAATTCTTCTAACAAACAAACAGAAACTACCTGAACAGTACAAGATTTTCGGAGACCAAACTCATATGCAACAAAATCACCTAAAAAACCTTGTAGCTGAACTCAAACGCCGAGAAGATGAAGGGGAAACAGATTTGATTATCAAATATGTAAAAGGGATCCCAAAAATCGTTCGGAAAGAGACAAAAAACTAATAGACCCTGACTGCCAATGCTCTTCAGATGATTCAAACCATGTAACACATTATATAGCAAACACATATCAAGACATCCCATCAGATTCTTCATCGTTAAAAATTTTCTATACAAATGCAAGAAGCATTCGCACAAAGGGTAAATTTGATGAAATAAAATGTATAATAAAAGGAATCAAATCTACAGTACATATTATAGTAATAACCGAAACCTGGCTAACATCTGATCAGGACGCAAAACTGTACGCTCTCCAGCATTACGAACATGCTTACAACATTAGAAAGAACCGGCGAGGTGGAGGAGTTTCTATCTACATACACAAAAGTTTGAACTTCGAGATAACTGAGAACATATACAAAGATGGGAACCACTACTTGTGGGTAAATCTGCCGAAATTTGCACTTAACATCGGTGGTATATACAGACCTGGAAATGTAAATGACTTTATGGACAAATTTTCCAACCAGATAGAAACAAGAAAACGATCACTGATACTGGGCGACATTAATCTGGACCTTTTATCTAATGATACAGATTGTAAGCGCTATTTAGATCTAATAGAAGAAACTGGTTTCAAAATACTAAATAAAATAGACCAACAATATGCTACTAGGCAAACAGCAACTACTGGAACTATCATAGACCATGTAACCACCGATCTTACTGAAAACAACTTTAAATTAGGACTGCTAGATTCGGCATTATCTGACCATAAGCAAATCTTCCTGGAAATTTCGAAGTTTAAGCCACAAATCAGACAAGTTAAAAAATACGAAGCCCTAGACTACGACAGACTATACAGAGGAATCAAGGAAGCAAGCTACGAAAACAATGACAATGAATATGACTATTTACAACATTTCATACAAAAACTCATAAAGGAAAACAAAATACACATAACAAAAATACTGAACCGACCAAAAGATGAATGGATAAACAAGGAAGTAATCGACATGATAAACGGAAGAAACGAACTATGGCAAAAAATTAAGAAAGACAAACAAAACGAAAATTTAAGAAAAGGATTCCTGGTAGAACGAAACAAAGTAAGGAAGAAGATAAGAACAGACAAAAACAGATACTATTATAACGAATTCATGAAATGTAAAGAAGATCCAAAGAAAATGTGGGGCCTTATTAATACTTTATCTGCAAACAAAATTAAAAATAACCAACTGCCTCCTAAAATAATATCAAATTCTCAAACCATAATAGACGGTACTAAGATCTGCGAAGTCTTCAATGACTTCTTCTCTTCGATCGGTAGTGACTTAGCGAATAAAATACCTACTCAATATCACAACCAACCCGGGAACACACTAATGTACAACGAAAAACACACTCACGACAAAACACTAAACAAACTTAAACCCTGTACAATAAAAGAAGTTACTAAAATTATTGATAATCTTAAAAGTAACAGTAGTACAGGATCAGATGGAATCACCACTAAAGCAATTAAATGTATTAAATTTAAAATAGTAGAGCCTTTAGCTCAATGTATAAACAAGTACTTGGAAATAGGTGAATTCCCCGATGGCCTAAAATTAGCAAAAGTATCACCTATCTACAAATCTGGCTCTAAGTCTGATCCTACAAACTACAGACCTATTTCCGTACTGCCGGTTATATCAAAAATCTTTGAGAAAATAATTTACTTACGGTTGAACGAATACCTTTCTGAGAAAAAATTCCTAATAGACCAGCAATACGGATTTAGGCAGCAGTCTAACACATTATCAGCAACTATAGACCTCGTTACCAAAATAAAAACGAGCATCGATGAGAAAAAGATATGCTTGGGTGTTTTTATCGACTTAAAAAAAGCGTTCGACACTGTCAGTCACAGAAAACTACTGCAAAAAATAAGTAATTTGGGTATTACTGGACCTGCTTACGACCTTCTCTCCTCATACTTGACAAATCGATATCAAATCGTTAAGATAGGAAACTACGCAAGTACCTCGCGGAAAATCACATGCGGAATACCACAAGGGTCAATACTCGGTCCTTTATTATTTCTTATATATGTGAACAATATAAACCAAATCGGTCTCTCTGGAAATGTAACTTTATATGCCGATGATACATGTATTTTTTACTTCGCCGAATCTATACACGAAATTATTGACAGAGCTCAAAATGATCTAAAACTGCTTACTGAATGGTTCTCTTACAATCTCCTTACGGTGAATGTAGCTAAAACCTCTTACATGATCTTTACAGCGATGAATAAAGAGGTTCCTTTGCACATTCCCCTAAAGATAAATAACGATTATGTTCGTCATTCTGATACCGAAAAATATCTGGGCCTGCTTTTAGATGAAACACTCTCGTGGAAGCCACACATCGAGCATGTACGATCTAAATTAGTATCGCTTTCTGGGGCCCTCTGCAAAATGGGAAACTGTGTACCGCCAAAGATAAAAAATACAATCTACAACTCGCTGGTCAGACCACATCTGGAATATCTGATTGAGTTATGGGGATCTGCAGCGAAATCTAATCTAATTAAGTTGCAAACAGCACAAAATAAAGTAATTAAACGGTTATACAATTTCAAATATTTCGAACAAACTGAATTAATTTATAAAAAAACAAAATTGTTAAACGTTGCAGAGATTTTTAAGTATAACACATGCATTTTGATAAAAAAGATCCTAAATAAAACTATACAAACAAATATAAAACTGACAATAAGAAAATATAAATACAACCTAAGGTGTAAAAATAAGCTCTATGTGCGACCACCGCGGACCAAAAGGTTTGGTTCCAGGAACATTCTGTGTCAGAGTGTTATAATGTACAACGGATTACCCAACGAAATAAAAGAATGTACAAGCTTAAACGCCTACAAAAAGAAAGTAAAACAACATATTCTAGACTCAAGATAAAAAAAACACATAAAAATAAAACAAGAATAAAATAAAACATTAATTAAAACATTAAGACTATGTACCTACCTACGTACTCCTAGTTCTATAATATTTATTTTCGATGGGTACAAAATGTTACAGTACTTATTATGTATGTACCTAGGTATCTATTAATTATAAAGTAAGAAAATAGCATGGAAAAATAGTAAGAATACTACACTGTAAAATGAACATTACAAAACTATAACATACACATACAATAATATAAATGCAGATGTCTCCCGGTCTATAACACGCACACTAACACAGAAAGCACAACTCCTCGCTATACTCACACACCGCCGCCGCCGCGCCCCGCCCCGCGCCGGTAGGTAGAACAATACAGTGCGCCGAGCTACGTACGTCACAACACAACCAACAACAAATAGAAATAAGTTTCCTACCCTCTATTATGGTTTGAGATTTGTATTTTAAACATAATAACTTACGCTCGCATTCTATACCTATTTAATTATATACTTAAATAAAGATTATTAAATTTGCATGTCACCGTAGCGATAATAAATCTTAATCGTGTAATAATATGGCTTGGGCGCTAGCCATAAAGAAACTAGAAATAAGTAATCTTAAGTAATCTTTAAACCGAACCCATAGCCGGCGGTAGATACGCGTCGAAGCTCTGGGAGAACCAGCCCAGGATCGGATGCCAGTTGCTGAGGTTGCCCTTTTTGCAGACAACGTACTGTTGACAGGAATCTAGGAACCGCGTCACTACTAGCTGTAAAAAAAAATTGTGTTAAAACATTTAGATTACTTTTGACGACCGCTGTGGCGCAGCGGGCGAAGGTTTGCCTGCGACGCAGGAGGTTGCGGGTTCGATTCCGGCCTCGGGACAAATGTTTGTACGATCTGCAGACATTTGTCCAGGGCGTTCTGGATGTTTTCTATGTATAATAAAAAGTATATATCTATGTAGTGTATTGTAGTTATCTAGTACCCATAACACAAGCTCTGCTTAGCTTGGGGCTAGATAATGCTGTGTGAATTGGCCAGCATTATTTATTTATTTACTTATGTATATTAAAAATACCGATAGCTCTAGAATGTAATGGGTTTTTGAAAATTTATGAAATAACAAGCGCCGTATCCGGATTTTTCGAAATTTTTGACATCACCACGCACTAATATTATAAATAAGATAGTCGTTTGGATGTTGAGAGTTCGGATGCTTGTGACCTCTTGAACCTCCTGAAACTGCTGAACGGATCGTGCTGAAATTTTGCACATAGTACGGGTAGTTCTAGTCCTGGAATAAAACGCAGGCCACTTTTTATGCCATGAATCAGTTCCCATGGGATAGAAATAACCTTTAAACGTTTCCATAGAAACATTACGCACGAAACCGCGGGCAGAAACTAGTAACATTATAATTGCGAAATTTAAGATAAGATAGATTTGTTACTTCTCGCCAAAACTACTGAAACTTTTCCCGCTTTAAATAAAACCGCAAACTGGACCAGCTTCGTTAGCAGACAGAGAGCGTAGTTTCGTTTTCTCAAAAGGGTAGTAGGTGTAGGTATACTAAACTCACCACAAACAGCGGGTAGTAAGTCTCAGGCAGTGCGTGCTCCCTCTCCGAGTGGGCCAGTTGGACCAGGTTGGCTAGCAAACATAGTGCGTAGTTGCCTTCGAGGGTGTTAAAGACTATTCGCATGTTCTGATCCGTGCTGAGGAATTCCACGCACTTGTCGAATATGGAATGCGTCCGGAATACTGCTATTGACTGAAACAAAGGGACAACTAAGTATATAACAATAAATTAAATAATATCCTAATAATTTTCGACGGGAAGTTAGTCATCAGTTTAGTCTTTGAACCGGATTGGATTAACTTCAATGTTTCCCCTGTAGGTGGAGCTAACGGCGCTAGAGACCGTAGGAAGACCCAGAGATTTTCGACTCCTACGTCCTTTGACCTCGTGGTGTAGTTGGTTAGCACATTCCCATACTGAGTGAAGGATGCGGGTTTAAGTCCCGTCGAAGTCGAAAATTTTTGGGTAATGGATTTCTTAGAAATTACCCAGAGTGTAAAGGCTTACGCACTATAATAACAAAAACCTTATATAAGAATAAGTTGTAATGTTAGGATTTGTCTATAACTTTATTCACAAAGAAAATTACAATCAAATTGAAATAAATTACAACTAGTATTTACAATTGAAACAAATGCGCTAACTGCAGACTGTTGCAAACAAACTACAGGTAGCTCAACTGATCAATATCAATACCAGCCGGAAGCGTCCCCAAGACGCTGGCAGCGTTTGTCTAAACTAGAATAAAAATATTTATTAACTGCCAGGAGGACGAAGATTGTATTTAATCGTTATAAGAGTAGGTATATTAAGCTTTCATCTGCACCGGCTAAGACAGGTCGAAAGATTGGAGGATCGGGCTTTTAAGAGGTCGTATCAGGGAAAACTACCAGGGCGTAGACCGGTAGCTAGATTGACGAAGAGGCCGAAATTCCCGAACTCGCCGAATAGCGTGATACTCTTCAGTAACGAGATATCTGCCAAAGTTGGTGTGGGAGGCCAAAGTAAGACACAGGAATGAGTAATAGGTAAAGAAAACAAAAGTGTGCAATGTGCATAACTAATCATAACGCTGCTGTGCAAATTAGAAGAATTTCGAATTAGACGAAGACAATGGTGGAATAGGGCATTTCCTCCCATTGACGACTGCAAAGCGCATAGGGCACATTGCGATAAAATTGTTGAGGTATGGCCGTTGAGTCATCATCATAATGTTGTCCATATGCGTCACATAGCCATATTTTCTCTTGAACATATTAAATATAAAACTGTACAAATTAGAAAATAAGTCTTTGTTAACAAAGAAAACTACAAATAATAGAAACAAATTAGAAGAATTTTGAATTAGGCGACGACAATGGTATTTACAATAAGGTAAAGCTCCCATCACAGAACAGAGAAGATAGTATATTCGGATTCCGTGTATCAGATTGAATACCTGAAAGCGCGTAGGGTGGATTGCGATAAATTGTTAAGGTACCTATTTATTGGCATTAAGTCATTAACAAACATAAATTTTGTCAATATGCGTCACAAATAGCCATTTTTCACATGCACTTGTTAGATAATAGACTGTTGAGCACACATTAAAATAAGATTAGTGCCAACAAAGCACTTCCTTTGTGTGAATAGTATCAGGTTCTTTTCCCGTATCCGAACTAAGTCGCAGTAACAACTAATGAGGGATTAGTGATAAGATTGGAAGCTCATTAAAACCAAAATTGCACAGAGGTGACTATGCAGATAAAGATTGACTACGCTTATGGGTATGTCCCATTTCTATTGTTAGTCATTGCAAAATAACTTTATAGCATTGATTGAGTGAAATTGTAATTGGCAAATAATGACTGCAATGGTCACACACATTACACCAAATTATTAATGCGAAAGTTTGGATAGATAAATAAATAGGTATATAGTGCTGGATGTTTAAGATGTTTGGATTTTTTTCACCTCTCCCCGCCGCCAGGACTACCGAACGGAAATTTTACATAGTAGTTCTAAACCTGGCATAACTTTTAAGGCTAACGAGTCGCTCATCTTTCCATACAAACGTGGAAAGTGAACTACAACGCTGTTTTATGTTGACCATTCAAATCTAAGAATATTATGAATTTTTTTCGTCATTATCTATACACCCAAAACCGTAAAAAGTAAACATTTGATAAAAAACAAGCTTCTAAACTTTCGTATTTCAACACTGATTTTAGCCCAACTTTGGGCGGATAACGAAATTTAATATTATTAATATTTAATATTATTTAACGGATACGGAGAAAGAAAACTCTAAAATAAAGCCCGTACCGACATTAGTTTAGTTATTCAAAAGTTGGAATAACTTTTTTACTAAAGATAATCTCAATGGTTTTTCTATAATAATAACCGCTGTCGTAAAAGTCTGTTCCCATTTTTTTAAGCGGCGATTTACGAATAAATCGTTGTGCATTTCATTCTAGCACGCGGGTATGTCTATTATTTCAGGTGAGATAGCATACATTTAGGCGCACTGATGCGTTCGCCCCGACAACTTGTGTAGCCTTAAGGTACTTTTATCCAGAAAAAAGGAGCGAAGCCGCGGGCAGAAGCTATTGTCCATTACAAAAGAAACACATCATCATCATAAGCCTTTGTTGACCCACTGTTGGGCATAGATCTCTCTATTTTTATGCCAATCGCCTTAGTCCTGCGCTAGTCTGGGCTAGGTGAAGCCCACGGTCAAAGAAACACATACCTCTGAAGATATCTGCTGCATATGAAACACCAGCGTCGGCACAGACAGTATCTGTATGATGTACATCGTGAGCAGTTTCTCTGAGAACTGCGCCGAGACGAGCGGCCGCAGGGAGAGCGTTACTATTGCTGTTAGCGAGATGGTCTTCAGGAATACTTTCTCTCGGCAAAGACCTCGAAGAAGCAGGGACTGAAAAAAATCAAATAGATAATGCTGGATAATTCACACAGCATCATCTAGCTTCGCGAGAGCGTTGTAAGAAATATATTAAGAATTTGTAATGCTGCTTGTCTTAGATAAATACATCAAGGAATAGATCCTTTTTTTTCTCATCAACACACATATCACTGCTGAACATGTCTCTCCCAAACAAGGGGGGTTTCCCCAATCACCACGCTTGGCAGGTGGATTCATGATCGCTGTGGAGGTGTGAAAAAAGAACAGGAGGCTGCTGCCCTTCTTCTGGTAGGTTACTTAGTGGGCTCTTACGACCAGGGCCGAGATCACGGTGTGGTAAGGCATGGCATAACGGCTCAAACGTTAGCAGTTGAAACGTTAGCGTGCGCGTTCACAGGCCGGCATAGGACAATCCGCTGACAAGTGCGTCCACTGATCGGCAATCCGAATGACGTCATTCGCATTAAACGGAAAAGACGCCTTCAAGAATCATCGCCGGCGTCATTGCCGACAGTCCGCTCCGTACGGTACGGATCTTTTATGGCAAACTATTGACAGGCGCGGTCGCAGCCCAAGACTTTGGGGGGGGTCACACTTGGTGCGGGCCGTAGCACCAAATGTATTTGTAGGCGGTTGCAGGCCCCACTGAAAATCACGAAACTTTATCGGCGAGCGGAGCGAGCCGCTGAAAATTTATACTCAACTCCCCACAATAGTAGGTATAAGTTATAGCGAGCGAAGCGAGCCTCGAAATTTTTGAGATGTTTTCTGAATTTTGGGCAAAAGTAAGCAAGAGTAGGTATACTTGCTTACTCTCGCCGACATCATTTATTTTGTTGTTGATACAAATGTAACGGACCCTGGCCTGAGTGTCTGTGTGAACTCCAGATTATATTATGTACTTATAGCATCCTTAGCCTAACTATTTGTTTGTGGCTTATGAATCACTAGCCTAATCGAATAACACAGTTCATGGATCGATAAACAAAATAAATGACTTTAAATAAGACTTTGTGGTAGTAGATATAAAGCTATGAATATAAATAGGGGCGAGCGGACCAAGAGCATTGAGAAAAAAGACATGGAAAAAAAGTAACGGCGAGCGGAGCGAGCCGCCGAAATTTTTGTTACTTTTTCGGGTAACTACCCAAGCAAATTGATGTAAAACTAGTGTCAAGCACTTGACCAAACACAGAGAATGATAAAATACTATCGGCGAGCGGAGCGAGCAGAAATCGGGGCGAGCGGAACAAGGGAGATTAACAGAAATTAGAAATACAAAAAAGGCACCGAAAAAGATGTAACGGCGAGCGGAGCGAGCCGCCGAAATTTTTGTTCCCTTTTCGGGTGGTCACAAACTGGTTCAGAAAATAAATAACAGCGAGTGGAGCGAAATATGAACATTTGAGAAGTTTGCGGCGGCTTGTTAAAAACATGTTTAAAAACAAATAAAAAATAAATATCAGCGAGTGGAATGAGCCCCAGCCTTTCTTGAAATTGGTGAGGCATGCGTCCATGCAAGACAAGGAAGCTAAATTATGAGCTAAGAACTATTTTAAAGTTTGTCGAATAACAACCAAATATGCGGACAACAGACCAGACACCATATGAAATCAACGGCGAGCGAAGCGAGCCGCGAAAATTTTTATGATCTGGCTGTGCGTGTGAGTTGTGTTAGATATTTTGCAGTTGCAAACTCACCTGAAACGGAGAAGGAGTCCTGGACTAGCAAGCCAGAAGCTTATCAAAACAGCAGAATGTTATCAGAGGCAAACAGAGCGTGCTGCGATAATTTAGTGGTTTCATTAGATTTTTGGAGTGTTTAGAAAACAGACCTCAAACGAGGGGTGAGCCCATGACCAGAGGCAGACAGTATGAAGTTGCCGGCAAGCTGAGCGAGCTGCGACAATTTTTGGTTTTTGTTAGATTTTTGGCAAAGTGACCTAAAGCGGGGCTGGGGTCGAGCTTTGGACCATAGTCAGAAGGAACAAATGTTATCAGCGACTGGACCAAAACGCGAAAATTTATTGTCTACTAATTTTTTGTTATGGTTGATAAAGTGAGCACGCATATTATTTGATATATTTTTGTGCATTTTATTATGACGGTTGGATTGATACAAACTGACTATAGCGGACCAGCCAGACCAATAAAATTGGGAACGTTGCCTCTGTGCTAATGAAAACACAGAGCACAAATAACAGTAATATCGGCGAGCGGAGCGAGCCGCGATTTTTTTTTTGCTGCAGTTGGAATTCATAATCAATGTAACGAAAGTAAACAGGAAAAAATAATGATCAAGCTCTTTTTTAATTACCTAAACTAAGATTTTGGGGGGGGTCATGACCCCCGTGACCCCCCCCCTGGGACCGCGCCTGACTATTGATGGGGCCAGTGCGGAGTGTCCGATGCCGGCCTGTGAACGTGCACCCTAACGTTTCAACTGCTAACGCTTGAGCCGTTATGCCAATAGGTAACTACACTTACTACACCGTGATAGAGGCCCTGCTCATAACAACATAGAACTATCTAAACAAATATTTGCGATGGGAGTCAAACTTGCAACCCTCTGCACCTTAGACAAATCTCTTCGCACTGCGTCACAAAGGTTGTCTAAATGTGAAGGCTAGGAATATCAGACGATCATATTTCTCTGTTCTGAGATCGCGAAGTTTAAATACCTAAAGAATCGCTTTAACAGTCTGTATTGTGCACTTTAGGTCACTAATATGCTAAAACATCAATTTCACTGCCAAATTTTCATCGGAATATGGGTTAATTGTCTCCTCTAAGATGCTTTTGTACTAATAGTGGTTCATCAGCCCTTTAATCTTGCTGCATGTGAACGCTTAGCTCTCTATGATGCATATTTTTCTACCCTAATATTATAAAGAATAAAGATGTATTTTTGATTTTACAACTTTTACTTGGCACATGGAAACTTATTACACAGGATTCTTACCTTCAGTGTAAGATAGTATCCCTTATGAAACAGAGAGCCCATGACATTAGCACATAACTGAGTCATGCCTCCCCTCAGCTTCTCAAAGTTCTTAGACCGAGTCAAGGCCCATGTACTGGTTGCTGTGAACTCCAGTAATGTATGGAGGTGGATTAGAATACTCTGCATGTCTATAGGGGACTCCGGTTTGAGGGTCTCGAGGTAGAGGCAGCATTTGTATAGGACATCTTTTATGTGGGTTATCCATCGTAAGCTGAAAAAGGTAAATTTTAAGTAGTTATAATTACTAATTCTATTTTCTGACTCAACAATATCTTTTTTTAACACTAGCTATATTTGTATTCTATTGTAAGCTTTTGTTTTTTGTATTTTTGTTATGTTTGGTGTTTCAAATAAATCATTTATTGTAATTTAATGTCAAAAGGTTTCAAAATAAGTCAGATAATGATTGTTTAAATAAAATTAGCCTAGCAAAGATGGGTAATTTCATTAGTCATAGTGGAAATAATAGAATAAGCAATATAGATAAATTCTTAAAGCTGGCGTGATCCCCTTTTACTTTTCGTATACCTCTAACCTGAATTTGTGATGGATAATTGTATGAGTCAATGAAAAATCGTGCCAGCTTTTAAAATGTATCTACATTCTACATATTTGCTTTGTGTACATAAGTTGATGATAAGTTTTAACTATTGCAGGAGATAACAGAATGACACAGAATGAGCAATTTCCTGTGCATTCTTGACAAAGTGTAGCTCTCCACTATTAGTTGGTAGGTTCTGTTTTCCTTGTTGCATTGCCTGTAGTTATCTTGGTGCATATCATAGAACAACATTGCAACTGAAGTAGGATTGAATTGCTTTCTAAAGAGAACCACACTATTGTGGTGTTCTGTGTTCTGGCATAAATAATATCAGTTTCATACAGTTAGTATCATTAGAGACACTTATTGTGTCTCGCAACACTCTACTACATATTAATGTGGTACCTTTACAGTAAAGAATGTAAAGATAAAGTTTATTCTAATTAAAAGTGTGACATAAAAAAATCAGCAAACCTGTATTCCTTGTTTAAGAACACTCCAACATAAGAAACCTTCACAGAGTCTGAATGGAGGCTGTGTACAATATACTTGCAGAGTTTTTCAAACCTCTTCCTGTCTCTTTGCTGCTTGAATACAAGGAAGAGACGGCATGTGACTCGGTAGACGTCTAATGCGGGGACCAAGTCGATTGGCTGAGTGAGTTCATCTTGTGAGGGTTCAGGCAGGGTTTGGTCGAAGTCAATCCTAAAATGTAGAAGAGCATTTAGCCAATGAGTAGTGGTTTATGTGTACCTATTAACCTGCAACTTATTAATGGCTCTGAATGATTTATTAAAAAGGTATATAGGCATCTTGTTTTATAGTGAACTAGCTGCTGCCCGCAGCTTTTTTTACGTAGTACAGCACACATTTTTTACGTAGCCTATGTCCATCCCCAGCCTACCTCCCTGCCAAATTTCATTGAGATCCGTTTACGTATGACAAGGTAACAGACAGACAGACAGTTACTTTTGAATTTATAAAATTAGTATGAATGCTGGTAGGTAGTTAGTATGTATCTGAATACTAATTAGTATCGGAGGACTATGTTTTGGCCAGAGTATAGGTAGGTAAGTAACTACTTACCCTAATCAACCCTGGTAACAAACTGTATGTTTATTTATTTATGTTGTGAGGGAAGGGAGCTCTTCGCTCAGCAGTGGGCTCCAGCGGACTGATAAGACATGACATGTTGTGAGGGTAGGAAGCTACGCTACTTACAGTATTTGTTTATAAAATCTCTGTCGCGCCAGCCAGCCCTTAACAACAGCCTGTATCGTCACAGCTGATTGTTCGCGTTTCTTCTCATTCGCGCGCTCTTCCCTGGCGGCTTTCGTCTGCTCCAAGAACGAGTCTTTGCTCGTCAGGGATTTTGAGAACATCTTCACAACCCTACAGTCGAGCACAACACAAATAAACGCTTTGTTTTCCTTTTAGGTGTATTATTACTGTCAGGCATAGGCCTGAAAAGCAAGATTTATCGCGCATATAGCTTCATCCTACATAAAAACATTGCGCGATTTATGGATTTCATTTCAAATCATGGTTCTATGGAAATCTTATTCGATTTTTTATGGAAATTGCGGTAATTCGGCGAGAAAATCACGGAGAAATTAATTATTTTGACATTTCTAATTTGGTTGGTGTTTCCGATAAAAAAAAAGGTCTTAACTTTATTTTGCATGGCAACACCATCAGTTCAGTTGTGACCATAGTTGTGACTTTCCACCATTCCACAGTGCCATCTAGATGTTGTACAATACAACACAAGTAGTTTACTGTTGATAATGGGAGCCTGTGTGGCACTGGCACACGCATGTCTCAAGAGATGTCAGCACTGGTTTTGAAATCGGTTTTCAAAAACCAAAACACCACTTTATAAAAAATTAACACTGTGTTACTTTATATTATATACTATATACAGGGTGTCCCATAATGAGTGGATAATCTTGAAACGGCTTATGCGGGGGCCCAAGGCCAATCCGAAACATTTTTTTGTTTTTTTTTTATCTTGACCCGTTCGGAAAATATTTAACTTTTTGTAAATTTGGAAAAAATTGTACCTTTGTTCACATTTTTAGATTTGGTGCCTACAATTTTTTTATTTTTTTTATTTTTGTATTTGGAATATATTAAGAAAATATAGCGTAATTGAACACCGTTTGAATAATTTTGGTAACTAGGAGCAGTAATTTTCAAGACAGTATTAAAGTGGAAAATTGAAATTTTTCATTTAATTTTACTAAGTTTAAGCATCTGTGGTTTTAAAAAAAGGTACGAAAACCTAAGAAGCCATGTACATAAAAAACATGTCCATTTCAAGAGGATTCTTGAATGATAAAAAACTACGAAATATTATAGAATGAAACACTGAGATATCGCTACTTTTGTGTAAAAAGGGGCCATTCATACTAGAAATAAAATTGAACCATCACACATTAATAAAATATCTTTACGCCACTCTCGTTCTTCTTTTCTACTTAAAAACACAGAAAATCTATTTTTTCTTAAACATGCTTCTTATATTCAAAGAAATAAATAATAATCTAGCCGAAAGTAAAGAGAGTTTGTGTTATGTGTGGCCTCTTATTTGGTGGTATTTTAATTTGGAAAGGAGATACGAACTCCGATCAAACGAGGTTCAAAGCAATGGTTTCCACCTTTTTGGTGAAGCCAAAGTGCAATTAAGGAGTATTTTCACTTTTGACCATTCCTATTTTGAATAATTTTTGCCATTTGTGGAAAATTCTTTTCTACGCGTCACTCGACATTAGTTACAAGTGCTCTCTCGTTTCATTTTTCTTAAATTATTTTTATACGACAATTTGGCTTTCTACTGGACTTGAATCCATTGGATTTCTTTTACTGGGGCAACTTGAAGGAACTGGTGTACAAAAACCCATTTCCTCAATAGAGGAACTTCGACGTCGAGTTCAAAACGCTGCGGACAAAATTAACGAACGCAACTACGGAAGTTTGCTAAAAAATCCTTTATTACAAGATGCAGAGCATGCATCAGAGAAGCAGGAAACCAGTTCGAACATCTACTGTAATAAAAAAAATATAAAATTATTTACAATTATGTTGGTTTAATTTAATTTTTAGTTCGCAATTGTAAAAAAAGCAGTTATCTTGTACCCATAACACTAACTCCTTTTAGTTTCGGCTACATTATTATTTGTTTATTTAAGTGTTTTCCGTGTGCGAAGCATACTTTTCACCGTTTTAGAACGAGAGTGGCGTAAAGATATTTTATTAATGTGTGATGGTTCAATTTTATTTCTAGTATGAATGGCCCCTTTTTACACAAAAGTGGCGATATCTCAGTGTTTCATTCTATAATATTTCGTGGTTTTTTATCATTTAAGAATCCTCTTGAAATGGACATGTTTTTTATGTACATGGCTTCTTAGGTTTTCATACCTTTTTTTTAAACCACAGATGCTTAAACTTAGTAAAATTAAATGAAAAATTTCAATTTTCCACTTTAATACTGTCTTGAAAATTACTGCTCCTAGTTACCAAAATTATTCAAACGGTGTTCAATTACGCTATATTTTCTTAATATATTCCAAATACAAAAATAAAAAAAATAAAAAAATTCTAGGCACCAAGTCTAAAAATGTGAACAAAGGTACAATTTTTTCCAAATTTACAAAAAGTTAAATATTTTCCGAACGGGTCAAGATAAAAAAAAACAAAAAAATGTTTCGGATTGGCCTTGGGCCCCCGCACAAGCCGTTTCAAGATTATCCACTCATTATGGGACACCCTGTATACTTTACTATCACTATACTTTGCTGCAATTTGTAGCTGCAATACATGTGTCTGGTATGGCCCGGCAACATTGCCAGCAACACCAGATACACTATGCAATCTTGCAGTAATGGCCCGGCAATCATAGCCAAACATTTTCGGTGTGGCCCGTATAGCCGGTATTGCGAGCAATACCGGCCATACATGGCCGAGCGATCGCTGACCGATCGATCTGAACTGCAATATTGCCGGGCTAGTTATATTGTTGTTTCAGTCGCTCCCTATTGTAACGGCATAGTGCATCTTTTTCTACCGACATCCAAGTAAAGTTTGTAAATAATTTTTCATCAAGGCTTATTTCCAGACTTAAATTGCCTAAAGTTTCACGCCTATTTAGGTAAGGTCGAATCCACAATCTCTCTTTTTTCTTTTTTGATTTTAAAATAATGTAAGCCGCTGCGACAAGTGTGATTTCGTCAGCCATTGTTGCCGATTTGTGTAGCCCGTTTAGGAGTCTGCATCATGAGCCACTGTATAGCCGACATGGCCGGGCCATGTGCAACACATGGCCCGGCCATACATTGCCCGGACATCAATTGCCGAGCAATGTTTTTGTAATGGCCGGGCCATCAGTTGCCGATAATGCAGCTACAAATTGCAGCAAAGTATAGCCCGTTTAGAATTAGAAGCGCCATTACACAAAGTGTCAAATTGTTGAATAACACTATCCCTCTGCTGAGACAGCAGCGAGTTTTTAGTCTATGTGATATATTATGTTATACTCCTTGGTTCACCAATTCTTGATGAGTCTTTTCAGTCATTTGTAGATGAGAAAATTCAAAATTTCCACAAAAATTCGGACAAACTGCTCAAAATTAATAGTCATATGGCTTTTACAATTATTCGGTTCTGTCTATTTGTACCTAAATTGACGTAAGTATTCTTTGAGATGTAGTCAACTGTGGAAACACAGCGAGCTCTTGGAAGGCTTAGACAACATAATAAGGAATACTTTATCATCGGTTTTGAATATCGATTTAGATGACAAGGCATGGTCGCAGGCCTCCCTGCCTGTCAAATTGGGAGGCTTAGGTATACGCAAAATTTCAAGTGTAGCCCTACCAGCGTTCTTGTCTTCTGTCTACAGCACTAGTTCTTTAGTTGAAAATTTTTTAAATCCTTCTCTTTTGGTCCCACCTGGAATGTCATTGAAAATTTCATTTTTAGACGAAGCTCGAACGGCTTGGCATAGTGCTTGCCCCGATGCTGCTCCCCCAAAATCACTTTTGTCCCAACGGCAATGGGACGGGCCTCTGTGTGAGTTGACACGGAACTGTTGGTTACAAACGTGCTCCAGCTCTGCAGATCGTGCCCGCCTCCTGGCCGTTTCTAAATGGGAGTCAGGACATAGGTTGCAAGCATTTCCTTCATATAACACTGGTACTTTATTGGATCCCGTAACTTTCCGTATCGCAACATGTCTCCGGTTGGATGCAAGGTGTTGCGCGCCTCATCAATGCCAGTGCGGTACTGCTGTCGAACAGCTTGGTCATCACGGATTATCGTGCACTAGGGCCGCCGCGCCGCCGGTCGGATATCTCGCCACGCTAGCCTTAACGACATCATCCGGCGGGCCTTTGTCACCACTAACGTACCAGCTATTCTCGAACCGAATGGTCTGTTGCGTGACGATGGTAAGAGGCCCGACGGTATGACACTAGTCCCATGGGAGTTGGGGAGGCCCATTGTGTGGGACGCTACATGCGTCGACACACTTGCGCCTTCCCATCTTCCGAGGACATCCGTGAGGGCGGGTGCGGCGGCAGATTTGGCCGAAGATCTCAAGAGGCGCAAATATGCAGGTCTCGACAGAGCCTACACATTTGCTCCCCTTGGAGTCGAGACCCTAGGTCCGTGGGGTACCGAGGCTCTTCGGGTTTTCAAAAAACTATCTGAGCGTCTGGTCGAAGCGACGCGTGACCCGAGAGCTGGTGAATATCTGGCACAGCGTATCAGCATTGCCATACAGCGTGGCAATGCAGCCAGCGTCTTGGGGACGCTTCCGACTGGTGATATGGATCAGTTGAGCTATCTGTAGACTGTATGCAACAGTCGGCAGTTAGCTCAATTGTTTCAATTGTAAATACTAGTATAATTTTCTTTGTGAATAAATTAATTTTATTATGTTATTAATTTAATAATAATAAAATACCTACAACCAGTTTCAGTTCAGTCGTTTTGGCGTGTGGAGGTAACAAATATCCATCCATCCATGCCATATAACCAAACAGTCAAACTTTCACATTTTTAATATGATATGATAGTAGGTACTTAGTGATAGTAGATAATTCGTTTGGTAGGTAGGTAGGTACACTAGTTCACTAGTATAAATGCTACTTTACTAGTGTATATTTTTGCAGCTTTAAAAACATTAAGTACTAACAAAACTATAATACATAGGTCCGTCGTTTCAACTGTTACAGCATCATACTTCTCAAATGTCGGTGATTAGGTGGTGAATGTTTGGTGTACCTAGGCTTAGAATTTTCTCCACCCCAACTCTTCCCGCGGGCGTCGTGTCGTAAGAGGCGACTAAGAGATATCCACCGGGGCGGGTAGCGTAGCAGCGCTAGCAGCGCCTCCTGCAAAACAATTCAACCACTGAACTGCGATCCCCAAACCGCATGCCCAGCGTGGGGATTATGGGCATTACCCCCATGAGATAAAAGCCAATAAAGAGCTTATCAGGGGGAGGCCTGCATCCAGCTGTGGACCAATAGATATTGGTTGTTGATGTGAGGAGGTGAAGGGGATTTGTGAGTAGAATGAGATACAAGGAAAGGGAAAAAATCGAGAGTTTTTTTAAGGTCTCGTACCCAAAGGTTGAAAACGGGATCTTATTACTAATCTCCGCTGTCTGTCCGTCCGTCTGTCAGCGGGCTCCATCTAATCATGAACCGTAAAAAGTAGGCAGTTGAAATTTGCACCGAGAGTCCGAGAGTGTATTTTTTTTGCCGGATAACAAATAAAATTAACAGGGGCTCCCATACAAAAATATATATTTTTTAGCTCTAAGTACGTTAATCGAGGCTGTACCTATCTCTTGAACCGTAACAGGAAGACAGTTGAAATATTGACAGGGTGTGTATTACTTTTGCCAGTATACAGTTCAGTTCAGTTATTTATTTATAAGAAAATTTTCTTACACGTCAAACTAACTTAGCTAGGTACAGAATAATGTAAAAACTAAGTACAAATAATTGTCCTTGGTAATCTTACCAAGAGTATTTAAATATTATTATAATTATAAGTGTGGATCTACGACATCGGCGTCAACAAATTTGTCATCGAAGAACTCTTCTAAGCTGTAGTATGCCCTGTCCACTAGGATTCTCTTCAGT
This sequence comes from Eupithecia subfuscata, assembly GCA_963564075.1. Taxonomy (NCBI): domain Eukaryota; kingdom Metazoa; phylum Arthropoda; class Insecta; order Lepidoptera; family Geometridae; genus Eupithecia; species Eupithecia subfuscata. The sequence goes on along the minus strand of OY751100.1, from coordinate 14,655,778 downwards.
TTGTCCGTAAATATTGCAGTCGACGCGGCACTAGTTATATAGTATACGCACGTGTAAGATATTGTAATTTATTTAATAATTAACATATAATATAACAAGTATATATAGTGGTAAACAATAAGGTTTCAAAAGATATTCAAAACTAAAATGTAACAGGCCTGATTTCCTACTTGTTTTCCCCGCTAAAATTCAAATTCTAGGACAAATCAGTTTCATAAACTATTTCATATTGCATTATATTGAATATACTAGGTATCTTAAATGTTAATTTATATTTAAGAACATTTGTCATGGATATTATAGCATATTAGAAGATATTTCAATGTATTTAGTTGTGAAATGTTATAACAAAACTATTTCATATTGCATTATATTGAATATACTAGGTATCTTAAATGTTAATTTATATTTAAGAACATTTGTCATGGATATTATAGCATATTAGAAGATATTTCAATGTATTTAGTTGTGAAATGTTATAACAAACCATTTTTTGCCGATGTTTGACGGAATGGCTCAAGGTATAACGACAGCCAACGGTTCGTTGAACTAAGGATATTTAAAAAAGATGGTGGGCTGGCTCTGACACTCTTTGATGGCTCTGTAAGCTGAAAGCATCTCTCGTTATGGTAAGATATTGTACATTGTAGAACCTTTTTCTAGATATTGTGTCCTAGTTTGTTTTAGCATTGAAATTATTGAAGGTCAAGATTAAATTATAAGGTTATCTATTCTTTTATAATGTTTCTATTCATATGATCTGATGCTTTTGTTTTAATAACGAACATTGTAAGTATTAGACACTTATGTGATTAAGTATATAAATGTGCTGGTGGTTTCTTTTTCACTTCTTCCACTGGTGGACAAAAGATTGAAGTGAAGAGAATTTCAATAACACTTTATTTCTTATTTGATAGTAATTGATGGATAGACTTGTCTATGTGTTTATCTTGTGAGCCTAAAGGAATAAAGTTATTGACTTCTGACTTCTGATTTCATTATTTCCAATTCCTAAATTGTGAGGTTGCATTGTAAGGTAGGTATTCCATGATTCTATCGAAATAAGATCATTTTATAGGTAGGTAAAGGCCATGAATCTATCATCAGAAGTGGGATAGCCTGGAACTGTTTCAAAATTCTAATACATTCTTGTACAAGTTCCAGACTGGATCCCGCAGCAGACCTTCGAGTACGAAGGTCTGCTCAAGGCGATTTCTGACTGTGCGACGACTGACGCTGTGTCTTCCAATCTGCGACAAGATGGTGACGTGATGCTACCAATGTCCGATCCCACGACGACGGCGCTACTATTTGGTGCGACCACATTGAGATGCTCATCAACGAAATTTGGACAAAGGAGCAGCGTGGCAGTAACAAAGTTTCTTAAGGGTTCGTAAACTTGGTACGACCACGTGGAATCCTAACGTTGGACGATACTAACGGAATTTCTTTATAGCAAAAAACTTTTATTGTATCCTAAAAAGAAATCTGTTCGATAAGTTGGTTTCATGTTCTATTTTCAAATTCGTAAAAACCTACACAACAATAAAGAAACATGAAACAAAATTTGCCACCTCTAGTAACGTTTGATCCATGTTTCTTGCTAACCAGCCTATTGTTCGGGACTTCGAGTTGTTGACATTATTTCTAACTACCGGCAGTTAATAATTTTCGAAGCTTTTTTTACTTCTGTACGATTAGCCCAACCAAAATTTTTAATACTTATTGTTATTAGTGTCTCTGTAATTGAATTTACCAAATTCTTAAGAGAAATCTGCAGAAAACAGCTGCGAGTAAGCGGGAAAAAACGCAGATTATTCCCATATAATACTCGTATAAAGTACCTACCTAACTTTTTGCTAAAATTCAGTTTGTAGAAATGCTAATAACCTGATTTATTTTTAAGTAGATAATGAGAGTCACACGAACACACAATAGATTTGACTTCGCCTCGTAAATTTTTGTATGGGCTGATGTGAGCCAACATGTACCTATACACAAAATGGTTATTCAATGTGTTAACGAAGTAAATTATAGAAATACATTGGAACTAGTATCTATTTACAATTAAAACAATTGAGCTAAGTGCACACTGTTGCAAACAATCTACAGGAATCTAAAGTAAAAGGCTTTTCACATGGTCACTAATATTAATATTTATGATTGGACGGTATTTAAAAGAACAAAAGAAGAAAAAATTGTGCAAAGGAATTTAATTAAATTCAAATAAAATGATATAAAATTAAATGAAAGAAATTATGCGTATTTAATGAAATGAAATTAAATTAAATTAAAATAATGCACATACATTTCATTAGACTGGCCAATTCACACATCATCTAGCCCCAAAGTAAGCAAAGCTTGTATGATTCACTTGATATTTCATTTATTTGCAGTGTATGGATAGATTGCATTGTTGTGCATAAATTTGATGTCATTGAGATCTTATTTACTTTTATGTATTATTGATCAATAATTCCAGAGCACCAAGCTACCAGTCTTAGATGGCTCGACTATTTTGATGATTTCTCAGGACAACGTCTGTTAGCTCCGCTATTTTGTGTTCTATAGTAATTTGTATTGATATATCGTAGTTACAGACTATATTTTTATTATAACAATAGCACACAAACTTCGGTATAGGAAACCCCATAAGGTACAAAGGTAAAACAAAAAACAGATAGACATAGCTAGAATTAAATAAAAATAATTAGTGCCAAAAATGTAAATAATTAACTAAAAGGTATGTCAAAGTATGCTGCTGTGTGAGGGCATTGTCAAACTATACTAAATAATAATGTACAAGATTACAAAATACAGAGAAAATAATAATGAAATAATGTCAGAATTAAAATAATTTAAATTCACATGCAAATAAAGCAGGTACATAGGCATTGTCAAATAAACTCAAACAAAAATAAAATAATGGAATAAATTTTAATACGGAATCAATAAAAAATAAATGGTACACAAATACACAATTTGTTACTTCTAAGCACAATTAGACATATTATAGGGTTGGTTATAAAAGTGCTTTAGAAGGCATTTAGAATAATTAAATGAATTGCTAATATATTTTGTACTATGCTCAATTATGGGGGCACTGTCAAAATAAACATATTTGCACAACATAAATATAATTTGAAGGCCAATGCAATAAATTAGTGAGCTATTTTAATTTGATCGAAACAGTTTTATTTTTGTGTAGTCAGCTTGGCCGAGCGATTTGTGTAAGGTTCAGTAGCCAATAAATACAACCATACGAAATAATTATCCAGGATTTACCCCACTCTGATTACTTTTTATATGGAAGTTGAGGCTAATAAACATACCTACTGGGTACTACTAGAATAAATGACGTACTTGGTGATACTCGCCTAGATCCACAGATAGATGCTCGATCTGTTACGGATGATGTACTTAAATAGGTACCATTATCTTAGACTAAGTTATTAGTTTTAGTTAGTCTTAATTATTAAACATTTATGTGTCCTTATGACAAAAAAGTTGGTTTTAAGTAGGTACCTATGTTGAAAGTGATAATAAGAATCGAGAATAAAAAGAAAATAAAACTCAGTAAATTTTAATAAAACGAAAACAAAAATACGAAATAAATTCCGCTGGCGATCGTTGACTTGGTCTATCGATCAGAGGAATACGAGGACAAAATTACTGGATTCGAAATAAAAATAGTTCCTCCCGCTAGTAGACCGTACACTTAGCGTATACTTTGGATATTGATAGCGGGTATAGCGAGTATGTGGCCGAGGTATACGGTAAGAGGAAAACATAAAATGCTTAATGAATTAGGTCCTTCCGCTGGCGGCCCACGGACTTGATGTATACTTTGGATATTAGCAGCGGGTATAGCGAGTATACATGTCGAGGTCCCTCGGTCAGAGGAAAACAGACTTGTGACTTCACTTTCTACGACTAACTTTTAATATAACTATACAGATATATTGATGCGTGTCCAGATGTTGGACTATAAAATGAATGAAAAATACTAATAAATAACTTTGAAAAAATAAAATCAATGAAGGTACCTACATAATAATGTGCTTGATGGTTCTGTTTCCTTTAGATATAAGTAGTTTAATAAGAATTAAAATAAGAAACATTTACAAAATGTGTAGGTACTAACATAGTTGGTCTTGTGAACTACTTGTAAATTGTTCAACAGGTTGTCTTCTCATAAAATAATAGCATTATTATTAACATTCATCAATAAACTTGAAATTAGAAAATGTGTAATAAAACGTAAAAATTACATGCTTCGAGAACGAAGCATTTGTCAGAATGGCAGTGTAAGATATTGTAATTTATTTAATAATTAACATATAATATAACAAGTATATATAGTGGTAAACAATAAGGTTTCAAAAGATATTCAAAACTAAAATGTAACAGGCCTGATTTCCTACTTGTTTTCCCCGCTAAAATTCAAATTCTAGGACAAATCAGTTTCATAAACTATTTCATATTGCATTATATTGAATATACTAGGTATCTTAAATGTTAATTTATATTTAAGAACATTTGTCATGGATATTATAGCATATTAGAAGATATTTCAATGTATTTAGTTGTGAAATGTTATAACAAAACTATTTCATATTGCATTATATTGAATATACTAGGTATCTTAAATGTTAATTTATATTTAAGAACATTTGTCATGGATATTATAGCATATTAGAAGATATTTCAATGTATTTAGTTGTGAAATGTTATAACAAACCATTTTTTGCCGATGTTTGACGGAATGGCTCAAGGTATAACGACAGCCAACGGTTCGTTGAACTAAGGATATTTAAAAAAGATGGTGGGCTGGCTCTGACACTCTTTGATGGCTCTGTAAGCTGAAAGCATCTCTCGTTATGGTAAGATATTGTACATTGTAGAACCTTTTTCTAGATATTGTGTCCTAGTTTGTTTTAGCATTGAAATTATTGAAGGTCAAGATTAAATTATAAGGTTATCTATTCTTTTATAATGTTTCTATTCATATGATCTGATGCTTTTGTTTTAATAACGAACATTGTAAGTATTAGACACTTATGTGATTAAGTATATAAATGTGCTGGTGGTTTCTTTTTCACTTCTTCCACTGGTGGACAAAAGATTGAAGTGAAGAGAATTTCAATAACACTTTATTTCTTATTTGATAGTAATTGATGGATAGACTTGTCTATGTGTTTATCTTGTGAGCCTAAAGGAATAAAGTTATTGACTTCTGACTTCTGATTTCATTATTTCCAATTCCTAAATTGTGAGGTTGCATTGTAAGGTAGGTATTCCATGATTCTATCGAAATAAGATCATTTTATAGGTAGGTAAAGGCCATGAATCTATCACACGCATACGCTCAAATTAGGTCCAATTAGGTCCACCCACCTCAGACCGCTGGTCCGCTGGCGCTGGTCCGAGTAAGAAAGTTTAGGTTTTGGTGCCATCAGAATCGACACAATGATTTTAGCAGGAACGTAGGCTTCTACGATCTTCGATTTTAGCAGTAGGTACAACTTTGACAGGTCGGGTGCGGGCAGCAGAGCCCCCTGCAGAACAACTCTACCACCGAACTACGATCCCCAACCCCCATGCCCAGCGTGGGGATTATGGCTACCTCCATGAGATAAAAGCCAATAACGCTCTTATCAGGGGAGGCCTGCGTCCAGGAGTAGACCAATACAGGCTGTTGAGGTTGAGGTTGAGGAGAGTGTCATATCAGCGTGCAGGGTCTATGTATGCCATTTTAATTTCAAATTAAAGCGCCATCTTTTCACTCTGGTTGGTCTATTTTTTGACATCAAGAAAACGCCTCGATCGAAACTTCGATCAGGAAGTTAACTGCTATCAACTAACACAGATCGACAATTATCTGTAGGTATTTATCGTCTTGCGTAGCCCCACACTGTATTTAATAAAAACCTTCCCATGTTGTTCCTGATTTTCGCAAAGGACCAAAACCTTTATGGGTCTAGTTGATCTAGAATCATGATATTTGGCAAGAAGCAAGATCTTATATAGGCCATATCTCGCGAAGAACCGACAACCGCTGGGGTAAACGAGTTCTTGAGTGGAGACCACGACTCGGCAAACGTAGTGTAGGACGCCCTCCGGCCAGGTGGGATGACGATCTGCAAAAGACTGCAGGCAGATGCTGGATGCGGCAAGCTGAAGATAGGGCGCTATGGCGCTCATTAGGGGAGGCCTATGTCCAGCAGTGGACTAATATAGGCTGATGATGATGATGATGAAGATCTTATAATTATGAATTATGGAACCCTCTGTGTGTGAGTCTGACTCGCACTCGACTTGAAATTTTATTTAATAAAGGTATGGTAGTCTCTCTAGGCTCCTCCTCCCCGAACACTAGCGCCGCCACATATTTTGACATACGCCACATATGACGACCTCGGTGGCGCGGCGGGCGAAGGTCTGCCTGCGGCGCGGGAGGATGCGGGTTCGATTCCCGCCTTGGGACAAATGTTTGTACGATCTACAAATATTTGTTCCGGGTGGTGTTCTGGTCGTTTCTATGTATAATAAAAATATCCGCTTCTTCCTCGTGCTCCTACTAAATTCTCCTACTGGTAGGAGCACCGGGACACCCATGTCCTGATGCTCCTACTGCAAAAGGAAATTGTAAAACGCTAAGTAGGAGCATCGAGACATAACTAAAATAGATTTCCTTATAGGCATACTCTGATTCAAGTACCTACAGGTGAACAGTCACCTCACTATTTTGTGTCATCATATTATGGCTATGGGTGCAATTATACATACACACACCCTTTCAGTCACAGAGACGCCACGAACCCGCTCCCCCCCCGCTTCGCGGGGGTTGGACGGGCTTCGTTAGGAGTAAGTTAATGTTGACCCCCCCCCCCGCTTCGCGGGGGTGGGAGGCCTACATGGGAAAACATTAGTGTTTAGGTATAAGTAGTTATTATTTGTTTATTAGTTGCTTAAAGTAGTTGACTGTTCAATATGTTATGTGATAGGAGCAGGAGGAATTAAATTTAGAATATTACATTATTCCCCGTGGTTTTTATGTTCAGTAGGAGCATCAGGACATGGGTGTCCCGGTGCTCCTACCAGTAGGAGAATTTAGTAGGAGCACGAGGAAGAAGCTAAATATCTATCTATGTGATGTATTATATTATGTACTAGACGATCGCCTCGCGGTTTCACCCGCGTAGTTCCCGTTCCCGTGGGAATTCCGGGATAAAATATAGCCTATGTCACTCCCTGAAAAGTAAGCTTCCTAACGGTGAAAGAATTTTTCAAATCGGTCCAGTAGTTTCGGAGCCTATTCAATTCATACAAACAAACAAACAAACAAAAAATCAAACCTTTCCTCTTTATAATATTATAGTATAGATATCAGTCATCTAGTACCCATAACACAAGCTCTGCTTAGCTTGGGGCTAGACGATGTTGTGTGAATTGTCCAGCATTATTTATTTATTTTATCTTATTATTACGTCGAAGAAAGGAAATTCCAAAAATTACGTTGGGCAATTTGTGATACCTATCATAAGCATTTTTTTGGGGAGTATTTGCTGAGGCAGCAAATGCTGCAGGCTGCTTCAAAAAAGAGCAAAAAAGTGCAACTTCGCATCTCTGCCTACACTATACAAACTTAAAAATTTATAGAGGCATTAAAAAAATGCTTATGATAGGTATCACAAATTGCCCAACGTAATTTTTGGAATTTCCTTTCTTCGACGTAATAATAAGATAAAATATGTGGCGGCGCTAGTGTTCGGGGAAGAGGAGCCTTACACATAGCTATAGAACCTAACCCTAACATCCTACCTCAATAACTTACAGTGATAAAAAATGCGCCTACGCAGTCCAAAACGCGTGTCAATCCACGGCCGCGTCCGATTACCTGTCAAACGTGGGGGTGGGCGGAAAGCTCTTGAAAAGGCTGCGAGGGAACAACAACCCGCGAAGCCTTCGGTCTGCCACCTCATTGGCTGGCAGCCGCCCAATGGCGGCGAAGAGGCGTGGCCATGCGCACGCGCCGCCTGTAAAACCAAATCGATTCAGTGTAAACGCAGCTGTCGCGCGGTTGTCACGTTCATCCTACGATTTCCTGCGTTTACATTTAATTATGAACTTTTTCTGATTACGATCAAGTGCTGCACGATTTTGAACTGTTTTATTAGTGGTGTATGATCCTACTGAACTGTTCCCGTGATATGGTTTTTGTGAAGTGACTGAGAGGTGGAATTTTGATTGTGATTGTTCTAAGTTTTGCGTCAGGATGATGATGGATCAGGCGCACTTTGGGGAGTATTTGCTGAGGCAGCAAATGCTGCAGGCTGCTTCGCTAAGCGGGCTACGTAAGTGCTTAAACCATAGATTTCCGAGACTGCGGTGACTTAGATCTTACTAAGGTAAGTACCTTCTGTCCAAGTGCAGGTTAGGTACTTCCTGAAAAATTTATCATCTTTGGAATACCAAAGGATTTTGCAAGTAAAACAAAAACTGTCCTTATTGGAAATTTTTTTGGAAAATTTATCCAACTCAACAATAAGTTTGTTTCGTGTTATTACAACGCTATACCTGTATAGGTATCATATATATGACGAATACAATACAAATCCAGAAACTATAAGTAACTATAATGTTATGGCTTTTTTAAAGAGACAAAAAAATATAATTCAGTTTATTTTATTCACAGAGAAAATTACAATCAAATAATAGAAATAAATTAGAACAAGTATTTACTATTGAATTAATTGAGGTAACTGCAGACTGTTACAAACAATCTACAGGTAGCTCAACTGATCCATATCAATACAAGTCGGAAGCGTCCCCAAGACGCTGGCTGCATTGCCCCGCTGTATGACAATGCTGATGCGCTAAAAATATAATTTTATTTATATGTATAATGTATTGTGCCCCTGCAGGTTGTTGGACTTTAAAATGTAATTAGATCTCTAAGAAAATTAAATTAACAGAATAATACAATTTAATAATAGATATTAGGTTTATTATTAGATATTAGATTACAATAATAGATTTCTTATACCACACGTGTGAAATAAGTGTTTTGAATTTATAAAACGCAAACATTTTGCGTTGATTTATAAAAAAAATATAAAATAATATAGGCATATTTCAGAAATAATATTTCTTTTAAGTGCATAATTACTTATATTACATATACTTACTATCATATGAGCTAAGAGACGTAATTAGATGGATAAAAATATAGGTAGGTATAATACAATACTTTACAGGTACAGTAGGTACATGAGTTCTGAAAGTTCCAACAAGGAAGGAGCGCGTTCAAATCTTTCGTTTGAACGCACCGCACGCGCTGCCGACGGTAAAAACCAACGCAGTGATTTTGAGATTTGATTCTGAGCGCAAATTTTAATGTAGAATAGAAGGTAGTAATCGTACCTCATAAAATATTAATCTACCATTCGGTTAAGTACGATAGGATACCGTAGGGTATACTGTACTACCTTATGAAAGAAGTGGATAGATAAGCAATAGGTAGAAGACATAAAAATAGTAAGTAGTTATTTTTCTTTACTGTTTGCGACAGAAATGCATAAGAAAAATCTGTGTGCTTGGTAAAACGTTAAATAAAGGGGTTTTCAGACAATCCTCGACTTTGTAGGTTCGATAGTTAGAGGAAGTATAATATCTCTATGGTTCAATACAAATCATAAATTTTGATCAATTTCATGATTAGGTTACTATTTTGTTTCAACAAAGACACAAACAACAAAACGACAAAATTAAATTACCACTAGTATTTACTTAGACATAGATCAATGTTATGACATTGATCAGTTGAGTTACCTGTACATAGTTTGAAAAAGTCTGGAGTTAGCTCAAATAATATATTTATTTGTTTATTTGATTGTAATTTTCTTTGTTAAAAGGTCCCATTTCTTATATCAGTATATTCAATAGGTAGGTAGGTACTTACATAATTACAAAAACTTTATTAAAACTTTATCAAATAATAGAAACAAATTAGAACTAGTATTTACAATTGAAACAATTGAGCTAAGTGCAGACTTTTGCAAATAATGTACAGGTAGCTCAACTGATCCATATCAATACCAGTCGGAAGCGTCCCCAAAACGCTGGCTGCATTGCCCCGCTGTACATAATTAAATAAATGTAATTAATTATGTGCAACTATATTATGTACTAAGTAAATAAGTACCTATGTATTCTTACTTACTTAGTACATTATATAGTTTTTATTTTTTTATATACTATATTTTTCTACGTCTGCCTAATGTTATTATTTACTTTATCGAAAAATTAAGTTCCTATACCTACTTAACGGAACGTGGGTTACCTGAATCTTTGATATGGGCTAATATGTGTTTGTTTCTTTTTATTTCTTAAATCATCAGCCAGTTCAAGATATATTCGTCCTCTTCCAAAATACTACTTTTTGGTGTTCCATCAACAATTATATAATATTTTATTTGAATTTATTTTGAAAATAGCGCCTTCTTGTTGATTGTCTGATGTTTACCTATATGAAGAGTGATTCTTCGTCCATGGTAGAATACATACCTACTTTGCGCTGCGTGCGCGTAACAAAGACATTCAAAAAAGTTGGTATTAGAGTAATATCTCTTTTTGTTTACTACCAATTATTATTTCATTGAAAGTGAACCTTAGGTTGGTATTTATATGATTGAAAAGAGAAAATTAGGACAATAATAATATAATAATAAAAATAATAATGCCGGACAATTCACACAGCATTATCTAGCCCCAAGGTAAGCAGAGCTTGTGTCAACAATAATATACTAATGTAACAAGGCCACAGAAATAATTAATACCCATGTATCTGTTGCGGTTGAAACTTAGGGTTTAAACCACGTGAAATTATATTTAAAGACAGAGAAGTGAAAAACGTTTGCGTTATTTTCCTGGAGGTAAGTTTTGATTTGATTCGATAAACTTTTAAATCCATCATGGTTATTAACACTAAAGTCATTTACAACGATTTGAGCTTTCCAATATTTCGGCACAGTTATTCCGTGATTATGGCGCATGAAACTGTGCCGAAATATCGAAAAGCTTAAAATCATGGTAAATATCCCGTTGTAAATGACTTTTGGTTTGATTCGTTTATTTTCTCGCAAACGAAGTGAAAAGTAGAATGTTCAGCTCAGGCCAAAACCACACTTTATAACGATACTCCCGAGCGCAGTGAGGGAGAATTACAAGACCCGAGTTATAAATTATAACGCGGGTCTTGTAATTCTCCTTCACTGCGCTCGGGAGTATCGTATAAATGTAGGTATAGAAGGTACACGGTGTAACAAGAGGGATGGATCATCGGTGGCTGGGGGGACCTCTGTACCTATCGATTTACCCCCCATGTATGTTTTGCGATATTACCTCTCTACTCTCGTCACACCGAGTATAATGGGGTGGTTTAGTCGCTAGTAAAACAATCTACTATTAACAAACGATAAAAAATATTTCCCTAGCCCGACTGTGACCACGATTAGTAAGTACTTTATGACCTACGTCATAAAGTACGATGATTGATTCTTAGACGTCTAGGTTATACGTCCCACTTTTCTACAAAAGTGGGACGTATAACCTAGACGTCTAAGACGTCTCTACCTATAAGGAGGTAAGTTGATAAAAAGAATGCACTATGAATTCCGAAGAAGCTTCATACTCTACCAGTTCCCAATCCTCGCTACCTCGTATCGGTAATTTGTTTCCACTAATTGAAAAGGAATTGATAGGAATGACAATTAGAGGATCATTAAATGGTGTCCGTGTTCTTTCGGCCTTTCCTAGAAAGTTTGACACATCGTCGCTAATCTGACTAAGTGACGTAACTGACATTATGGTCATCTTACAGAATAAGCTTTTCTGTTGAGAGTGGCATGCAATTGTGATTGTAAAACGCATATTTATGAATCGATTAATATGAAAATGCACACCAATAAACTTCAAAATAAGGCCTTCCTGATAACGTGCTTTGGCTATTATTTTAATAATAGGTTACTTCAATAAATTAATTTAACGTAGATACGTCACTTCGTCAGAACTTCATTTAAAAAATTTTGGCTTCAAATTTCAGATAGGTCTGGGTATGTATAAATGAAATTCGTTAATTTTAAATCAATTACAGTTTAATCAAACAATTAAAGGTGGGTTACAATAAATCACGATGGCGTACTTGGTACGTTATAACTTACTTAGTAATTATTACTAAAGGAACATTTTTTTCCTTATAAATCGAAATGAGATCTATCGAAGATAATCTTTGAGCAGGTACTTAAATTATTAATAAGTTATAAAATCCAGTTATGTCTAAGATAATAAAGGCTTTTAAAAATAATAATGATAATTAGGTAACACGTTCCTAGACTAAGAGTATGTTTAATTATTTCGTTAATGCAATCAGTCTTACTTAATAAAATTAAAATTGAATATAACAACTGGGTCGTTGTTATTTATTAGCTAGTAACGAAAAATAGGGTATTTTGCGTTAGTGTTTCTACGCAAGAATTATTGACATTTTATTCATTCAATCAATGAACATTGCTTTGTAAATCATCAATTTAATCTAGATGTGGAAGAGATTTATAAAAATTCACGTGCTCAGACAATCTGATGACCGGCGTATCACCAGTGATTAGCGAGACCAAATCTTCGTACTTTTCTTTTGAGATTTTTGGTTGCGTCTCATTTAGAGAACTAACTCCAGCGTGCAGCAAATAGGACATTTTTCTCTTCAACGTCAAAGATCTGTAACATGCTTCTTTATGGCTTGTTTTGAGGAACAATGTGGTGGGATCTGTTTTACGAACTGAAAATTCTGTCATTTCGGTCCAGTTTACCTGAGATCCAACATCATCTTTTCGCACTGAGAGTAGGCGTAAATCAGCTGACAGTTTTTTAAAATTGAGAAAATCTGTGTGTTCTAGGACGGTGACATGGTATGGTTTGCTTCTTCTAGTCAATTTAAATATTGGCAGAAGCTGCGCAGGCACAAAAACATCTCCAGTTTTCTTTAGGGCGTAACTGATTGCACTGTGTGCTGAATCCCCTTCGCTTTGACCGTGGTTTGGCACAGAGAACCGTAGCGTAATTTCTTCAATACTTCTGAAGTTGTTGAAGAAATACATCAAAGTTGAAGCTACAATCGAATTACGATTCTGTCCACTGCATCGATCCGCAAACAAATAAACGAACTTTAAAGCGAATAGTAGGGTTGATAGTGGCGCCACTACATATTTAATCATTAAGTTATGCAAAGGAATTATCAAAAAATCGGACCGCTGCACTATGGGTCAGGAGCGTAATTATCGTGTCAAAAAACTGTAACTTTCTCAGTTTTCAAAATATCTTAATGAATCTTTCGCGATTATAATCTTAGATATATGGACTATAAATAAAATAAAAATAAATATATAAAAATCCTTTATTAGTATACAAAAATTGCCATTAAACTTAAGAAATCTTTTTTTTAGGATCTCGTGGCTTTTAAATAATCTAATGGACATATAATTTAAACAAAATTCTACATTGACGTAATAGAATATAATACTTTAACATTAATAAATATAAATTGAGTAAAATTTTTTTTTGCCTTAAATTAAAATTTACGTTTTAATGTGTAATAAGTAATAAAAACTTATTACAAACATTACAAAAGATAAATTGGAAACTAATTATATAATTACTCTAATAGAAGTACATATTAAATATTAAATAAAATAATATTATGTAATAAAAATTCTAATAATCGTAAAAAAGTAAATGCAAGGTTTTGTTGACTAAGAATCTAAAAGATTTATAGCTTCCTGCCACAGTTCTTTCGGAACAGTTTCGCTTGGTCTCCTTAGGCTCGAGATATATGGATCGGATGTATATAGCATTTTTATGGTTTTCTTCTCATCTCTGCTTAATGGTCTTAGCATGGCTATGAGGGAAGCTTCTTCTGATTCCCCTTGTGATCGAAGTCCCTGTACATAAGCGTTCTGTATAAATTCGAGTCCATATTCTTGCACTAATTTCATGTTCTTTCGTTTCTTGCTTCTGTCTGAAAGGTCTTCATATGTTTTTGATGGTCGACCAGGACCCGTAAATGTTTTGTTCCAAAAAATATCGAGATTTGGTTCTTTTAGCTTTCGTTTCGACCAACAATCACGAAATTTTTGTAAGATATTTTTTTGTATGTTTCCGGTTCGGCAACCGCTATATTTCGTTTCTTTCTTTGATAAGGTGATAACTATTATCAAATAATGCGGTAATTCTCTATTTATGGTTAAAATAATTATAAAAAAGGTACTTTCATAAATTAAGATAACCATGGTTCCCGCGTAAATTTTTTTTATTTTTTTTTTATTTAAACAATCTTAACTAAATTTAGGGTCATCAAGTATATAAAAACCAGGATATTTGCTACAATTTAAATTAAATTTTTGAAAAAAATACACTTTTTTGATTTTTCGTATTTTCCCCGGTACACTTTTTTGCCCCTAAGTCAAATTGGGGCAAATCGGGGCAAAAATTTGTTTTAAATCCTGTTAGTATACAGATTAAGGAACGCTTACGTAGTCGTATCTCCTTGTCGGGAGACAGCGGCAAGTACGAAAACTCAATTTGAATTTTTAAAACTGAAAAAATAGGAGGGCTTTCAAAAAATGACTGAAAAAGCTAACTTTCTTAGCCATATATGAATATGCTTGAATTACATGGAAAGTGTTAAGTACCACGCTTTTAATGATGTATAATATGTAATAGTTAATCAAAAAATACTTGTAAAAAAACGATCTGAAAGTGGCATCTCATAAATTTTGTAACATCAATCAATCTACTTCCTTACATTCAAGGTCAGGCTATAGCTTTAAAAATATGTTATTCTAGCTTTTTTTGGTGGTATATGATAGTTCAATTATCCTACTTCATATATTCACTGAGAAAAATGTGGAAATCTAACTTTTGTCAAAGTGATTTTTGGCACGATAATTACGCTCCTGACCCATAGTGCGCTGGTCGACGATACCTATCACAAGCTTTTATTTAATGTATCTGTAATAGTTTTGTTTTGTGTTATTCAATCAAAAACCTTGTTTGGAGAGCTTGGTGGCCACCAATAGGAACTAAACTCTTGAAACAAGTATCTGCCTAAATAATACAGTGCAAAACTATTAAAGATACATTTAAAAAAAAGCTTATGATAGATATCGTCTACGCGCGGTCTGATTTTTTGATAATTCCTTTGTATAATGTAATTATAAAATTAAATATGTAGTGGCGCCACTATCCACCCTACTATTCGCCTTAAGCCGTTTTCATCACTTTTCTTATAATATATCCTCTTATAAAATACCGCATTTGAGACGTAACTGCACCTAAGACTTGTTTGACGAAAATCTTGTATGGTTGAAAATCATACTAAACGTCGTAAGTGTACTTACGACGTTTAGAATAATAATTATTTTTAAGAACTGTAGATACGTCACACATACTTCTGGACCCAGGATGAAGATACGGATACGCCGATTAGACAGAACGGTGCGTCTTCAAAAGTAGAAAAAACCAACATAAAAAAGTCAGTTACGCCAAAATGTTGGTTACGTCACTTAGTCAGATTAGCGACGACATGTTTAAAACTAGTTAATATTAATTTCACACCGAATCACCTGCTCTAGCAAAGCTTATAGGTAAAGGAACAGAGTAAAGTATACTATGATGACTCCAGTGGCACAGCGGGCGATGCTCCACCTGCGACACGGAGGTTGCGGGTTCGATTTCCGGCTCGGAACAAATATTTGTACGGTCTGCAGATATTTGTACCGGGTGTTGATGTATAATATAAAATATTTATCCATGTAAATGCAGCAAGTGTCATGGGAATGGTATTGATATGGATCAGTTGCAGTACAGCAGACTGTTGCAAACTATCAACAGGTAGCTTCCTGTTGATTGTTTGCAACAGTGTGCAGTTAGCTCAATTGTTTCAGTGTAAATACTAGTTCTAATTTGTTCCTATTCTTTTATTATAATTTTCTTTGATAATAAAATTGTTTTTTACTAAAAAATCTAGCAATAAATAGGGATAATTATTAGTAATAATTAACGGGTATTTATCGCGTCTATTTACCTATTTTCCCGACGTTTCAACAGGTTTACACACTGTCGTGGTCACGGGATGACTGACGATAAATACCCGTTAAATAATACTAATAATTATGTGTTCAGATAGCGTAAGTCTGAAAATATTAATAAATAGATATAATCTGTTATCTAGTACCCATAACATAAGCTCTGCTTGGCTTAGGGGCTAGATGATGCTGTGTGGGTTGTCCAGCATTATTTGTATTTTTATAAAGGTATAGGTATATCTCACCACCCCGTCAAGAGTGAATCTCTTATAACCTAATGATGATGATTAAGACGAACATTCTAACTTTACAATGTATTTTTATATTTGGACCATTATTTCTTTTCACCTGTCCCATACTAAGTAACATTTCCAAATACTTCTGCCTATCAGCTAACAGAATCGGTTCAGAGAATTGGGCAATTTTGTACAAGCGTCCACAAAATGCCGAGCTAAACGGTTCCAGGGTACAATAACTAAAAAACTGATTGTTGACATTTGTATGTTCCCAGAGATCGAATAATTATTCGTAGGAACAGCATGTGCACGCATACCGACTTTCCATAAAGTAAACTAGAAAAAAAAGTAGTAGATTATGTACAGTCGTTAACAAAATGATATTCTGCATGCCGCCCAAAAGACAAAAAGCTGACATACTTTTAAAGGTCAGTTTTATTTACTTGGTATAGAAAAACTACCAAAAAAACAACCCAGTTATTTCCAAGTTGCAGCCTCCTGGTAGAATATCAGCCAATTATGTTTGCCTAGTATAATGTTTTACGGTTTTTGTTTGTTATAACGTGAATTTCTACCCATCAACCACCCATCAACTTAGTTTTTACGTTGGTTTCTCCTAATTTCGTTCACCTGTTGGTTTATAACGCATGTTATCTTGTATTCCTTGTACAGGACCTTTGGGGTAAAAATTAAAAAGTGACGATAAAATTTTACGTGATAGGCAAAATAAACTTAAACTGGTTGGGTTAAAGCTGAAACGGAGACACAGTCACATAATTTTTTAATAAAAATACCGTTAGCGATTTTGCAAAGTTCGATTCATTTTATTAAGAACATTAAGGTTTTTATAAAAGGGTGTTTATAACCTGATTGACAATTATCAAAGGAAATCATGTATCAGCTCATATCAGTGCAGGTTCGATTACAGGTGTCGGCACTTTGTGCGCCGCCGCCGAAACGGACGCGATCATAAAATGCCAATGAAAAGGTGTCTTTCGATCGACATGAATATTCATATTCTTGGTTATAGGTACGGTCAACGAAAACATAGCTGTTTTTTGTCGTTTTTAAATACGCCTCGTATGCATAAAAAAAACGATTTAAAAGGTTTATAAAGGTTGAGCAAACGCTTTGTAACTCCACGACCAAGTAACAACCGCCTTATTTGCCTATCTAGATTTTAAGGTGGAATCGCGGACTAACTTAACCTTTTTATTGTTGACTGTACGTAGATGTTTACATAAAGTAAGAATAGTACAAAACAATAACGAGCTAGCTTATACGAGTATACTTGCCTTTAAACTAGATGTCCTATAAAATAGATGATGTACTAGATTGTAAATCTCGATGCTCTGACTTTTCGTGAAACGTTGGAAATAAGTGCGTCTCTTATGAGACGCTGGGAATAGTCATGCGTGAGATGTTGGGAATAACTCAAAATACTACCTACTTGTGACTTACCCTGTGCTGTGTGGTGCCTTATTTTTAGCTTAGTTTTTGCACCACCTTAACTCTTCCCGCAGGTGTCGACTAAGAGATATCCACGGGGGGTGGGCAGCAGCGCCTCCCGCAGAACAACCCTACCACCGAACTGCGATCCCCAACTCGCATGCCAGCGTGGGGATTATGGGCGTTACCCCCCACGAGATAAAGAATTACAGAATTACAGAACTGATGATGATGTCCTCCTAGCCGAATTCCGCCCACGGCAGCCAGTCTCATCGAAAACTAGCCTATTACTACGACTATTATAGTGCACAAGAGTGTGCGCAAACACAGGTGCACTCTCTAATCCCTCACTCTTATAAACGTAGGTAGAGTAGAGAGCATTGATAGTGATGACTCTTAACTGATCAAAATCAATCAAAATCAAAAACTCTTTATTTCCATAAATACAATAAATGTACACTTAGAAAAGGTCAAAATATAAAGCTAAACACTGACACGGAAATAAAGTGATATTTTTGATTTCTGTCGCTTCGGTATGTAGACTAAAGTAAAGAAGCGACGAAGAAACCTTTAGCCTGTTAGTTGTTATTTTTCGAGTTGGAGCAAAACCCGTCCCAAGCATTTTTGTCCTCTAGATCAGAGGTTCCCAATTTTATTTGGCTATGGAACCCTAATTGATCATATTTTTTTTGGCGGAACCCTAGCTGGCTGTTTTGATAACCTAAGTGTATACCTTGTAGTTTGGATATATTCACGTTAGACTCAGAAGAAAGAACAAATTATAGATGAAACATAATTATTATAAGTCTTGCAAAACATTTATTGTAACAAAGAAATGCAATGTAGGTAGGTAATTGTTTAATGCGAAGAATGAAATTTTTTCACACATTTTTTTATATTAAAACCAGGCTTTATGTCTGACAATTGAACGCCAAGATCTGGAGCTGCATCCAGTCTGTTTCTGTATTTGTTTTTGGTGTGAGCGTACGCTGAAAAACCAATCTCGCATCGGTAAGTCGTCACAAACGGAAGTACGGATAGCTTTCTTAAGGCGGTACCCTACCTCGTTATTGTGTGGAGAGGATAGGCATAGGATTTCGCGTTCACAGGAGCGGGACATAGCAAAGCGGCGTAAGCCCAAAAATCAAGTTTTTAGTAGTTATTTGCTCCCCACAAACATTAGAATAGTTAATTGAAAAAAAGGCAACATAAAAAATGTTCTTTATACATAGCTCAATTACTATGCTTAATCTCAAGATCGTATCATCTGTATTTATTGAGAAATTAGGGTTTTAGTAAAAAATTAGAGGTAACTTTGCGATTTTTTTCTATCGAGAAAGTTTTATGGAATCGTGTTTTCGAAACATATGATCGATAGAATAAGTCCTGAACTATACCATATATAAATTTCAAAGTTAAATATTCAGTAGTTTGGAAGATATGGAGGTCCCACGGAGTTGAAAATAAGCAATTTGAGGGTAGGTACCCCCTTAACGATTGCGGGGTATTCATCTTTAAGTCCAATCCAAAATTCATTCAAATTAGAATCTTCTGCCTGGAATTTTTGTTTTAGAAGGGATGAACACTTAATGTCAATCAAATTCTCATATTCTGCCACAGTTAGCACCGACGGTTTCGTATGATTTCCGAATGGATTCTGTATCCAGTCGATGTCCTGTATCTTCTCAGGGAAATACTCTTTCAGCGATTTTATCAGGTCAATCAAATATTCATGTATGTTTTTTTACACATCTGAGGTTACTTGTAACTCATTTTCTTCCAGAAAGCTATTTATAAGAGAAAAACATTCCGTCCAGAAGCTAAGTTTGTTTGTAAGTGAAGATATTTTGTCCTTTACTGTAAACGTACTTACAGGTTCTTCCCTGTAGGCTGTCAGGACTTGCAGATTACGTTGAGTTTATCGTATATATCGGCCAAATAAGCCTTTCATCAACCATTGGCGTGGTTATGAGTATTTTCTACGAAGGTTTTATTTAAATCTCGGACAGACCGCGGAACCCCTGTGACTCTTCCACGGAACCCCAGGGTTCCGCGGACCACCTTTTAGGAATCGCTGCTCTAGATAATCTGATATTTTATAGTAAGCCTTTTTGCACAGCAAGGTTTTAACAATTTGTTTGAATTTATTTATTGATAATTTTTGCAACTCACTAGGAGTTTTGTTGTAGAAGCGTATACATTGCCCTTTAAAAGATATTTTAATTTTGTGTAGCCTAGTTGTGGGCACAGCGAGCATATGTTTGTTTCTGGTATTCAAATTATGTTTATCGCTATTTTTAGGGAACTGACTTATATTTTTATGTGTGTACAACAAGTTTTCATAAATATATTGACATGGTACTGTCATTATGTTTATTTCTTTGAATTTATCACGCAGGGATTCTCTGGGACCCATATTATAGATTGCACGAACAGCCCTCTTCTGCAGCACAAATACGGTGTTAATATCTGCAGCGTTCCCCCACAGCAGTATACCATAAGACATAATACTATGGAAGTAGCTGAAATAAACAAGTCTAGATGTATCCACGTCTGTAAGATGACGGATTTTTTTGACTGCATATGCTGCAGAACTAAGTCTCTTCGATAGCTTATCTATGTGTGGGCCCCATTGAAGTTTATTATCTAAGGTGATTCCTAAGAATACGGTACTTTCTACTATTTCTAAAGTTTCTCCTTTAACGTTCACATCAGCCTTCACTTGTTTAACATTAGGTAGAATAAATCTAATACATTTTGTTTTGGTTTCGTTTAACAAAAGATTATTGACACTAAACCAATGAACTACTTTTGAGATTGCATTATTCACATCGTCGAAATTTGTGTTTTGTCGTTTCATTTTAAAAATTAATGAAGTATCATCAGCAAACAATACAATCTCGTGATTATTCTTGACAAGATGAGGCAGGTCGTTAATATAAACTAAGAATAGGAAAGGACCGAGGATAGAACCCTGTGGTACACCCATTGTAACTACAGACCCCGAAGACCGTTTCCCATTAATGTCAACTCTTTGTATCCTATCACTCAAATAAGATGTAAGAAGATCCAAAGAGGTGTTCGTTATTCCATAGTGATGTAGTTTCCTGATTAATGTTTCATGGTGTACGCAATCGAACGCTTTTGATAAGTCGCAAAAAACGCCCAAAGCGTCTTGCGACTTCTCCCAAGCATCGAAAATATGCGATACTAACTCTACACCGGCATCAGTAGTTGACCTGCCGCGAGTAAACCCAAATTGCTTACAATGCAGCAGGTCATTGCCATGAAAATGCCTAAGCAATTGATGTAAAATAAGTTTTTCAAAAACTTTGCTGAATGTTGGCAGTACTGATATTGGTCTAAAGTTAGTGGGGTCAGACCTACTACCCGATTTAAATAGTGGGATTATTTTACTACATTTCATTAGATCAGGAAATACGCCACAATCAATGGATTCATTAAATATAAAAGCCAGATCTGTTGCAATGGTATCAATCAATGGTTTAATAATCGTAACGGAAATGCCCCAGAGATCTGCAGTTTTCTTTGTATTTAAAAGTTTGAAGGCTTTTTTAATATCTTTTTCATCAACATGGGTGAAATTAAATTTATTTTTACATTTAGTTACATTTTCTATTAGCAATGACTCAGCAATTACTTGAGAAGAGTTTAAACATTTTGTAGTAGAGATTGGAATTTCAGTAAAAAAGTTTTCAAATGCCTGGGCCACTTCGACATCATTTTTAACTGAGCAATCATTAATCTTTAAATTGTAATCATTAACGTATGTACTGACCTTTCCAGTCTCACTTTTTATTATATTCCAAGTTGATTTTATTACATTATCACTGTTTCTAATTTTCGAGCTAATATAATTTGATTTTGCTATTTGACAAACTTTTCTAAATATTTTTGAGTAATTTTTTACTTTTTCTTTGAACTCCTGGCTAAAATTGTATTGTTTTTCACTATACAGTTCATATAACTTTTGTCTACTTTTATGTATACCCACTGTTGCCCACTCACTAAAGGTAAGTTTTTCTGAGACCATAATCGATTTGGGTGTGAATATTGAATGGAATGCATTGGTGAACTTGTTAAAAAAATTGCAGTACGACTCATTTGGGTTGTTAAGTGAGTGATAAGGTGATGGTTTACAATCCCAATCCAGTTTCAACCGTTCAAATCGATTTGTGGTTACAGGTATGTATGTTATTTTCTTTTTACAATTAATATTTTTTACTTGAATTTCTAGTTTTATTAGTTGACCTAAGTGGTCTGATTTTAAATTTGCTATAATTTTTTTAGTTACAATTTTTCCGCTTTGGCAAACAAATACATTATCTATACATTTTGCTGAGGTTTCAGTTATTCTAGTAGGTTCCATAAATAATGGCCTTAGATCATAAGAATTAAATAAATTAGTCAGTCTAGTACTGAGGGAGTAAACTTCTAAAAGGTCAACATTAAAATCTCCACATACCATTATAGTTTTATTTGATTTTGATAATTTAAATAAAATATCCTCCATAACATTTTCAAAAATTTCAAAAGAAGCTGATGGTGGGCTGTATACGCTTACTACAATAATTTGCTCCAACTCTACACATGCTACTTCAATGTGGCTTTCAACGGATAAGCATATTATGTCCTTACGGTCTTTGAATTTCATTAATTTGTTTATTAATATTAATGAGCCTCCCCGAATAGCATGTGATCTGCAAAAAGAGCTACCAACCTGGTGGTTACTGAAATTGAACATGAGCTCATAGCTTTTCAGCCAGTGTTCTGTTAAGCAGATGATATCAATATGAAAAGCGTTCATGTACAATTCCAACTCTAGTAATTTACTGTTTAATCCTTGAATATTTTGATGCACCAAGTTAGTAAACTTTGCATTTATTTTACAGGTTTGGTTTCTTTGACTTTTTATGTAACCAATATTATTTGACTGTTTATGGCTAGAGACTTCCTCTATTGTCGTTAAATCTAATTTAAATGGCTTGGAAGAAGTTCCAAGGTCTTGGTTGTAAATTTATTACAATGCTCAAAAGAAGCATCTTGTTTAGCCAAATTTTTGGCTGTAATAGTAAAGTAGTAGGATAGCGACACAGCTATTTGTTTTTTGCAATAATTTGAAAGGTAGTAATTACCTTTTTCAGTCAAACAATATTTTTTACTAACAGTACTGTTAGTGTCAATCACATGTATATTATTATTGCATGAAATAGTATGCAATGTCATATTTAGCTTATATCTAATGTTATTTTCTGTATTTGGCAAGCTGTCACTGTAGGGGAATGTGAACATTACAATTTTATTTAACTGTAGGGAACATAGTTTCTCCATATATTTAATTAAGTCTAATTTGTTCACATTACCCCTATTTCCAAGAAATATTATCAAGTTTGAGTTATTTTGAAATATTTCATTTTCAATTCTATGCATTATATCATGAAGATTGCAGTTAGGTAAGCAATTATTTATAGAGTGCTCCATATTCATGTTTAAATACTGGCCCATATTTTTTCCAATTTCATCGCAGTACATTATGGTTTTATCACCTGAGCATGAAGTGCTGAGGTCCAGGTGGGATGCGGCTGAGACAGTACTGTCCGGACTTGAGTTGGGACCGACCAAATTGGGTCCACAGCACCCGCAGCCCTCCAGAATTCTGCCCTCCAGACTCACCTGGCTACTGAGAAGCGCATCCATGGCCAGGTTGAGTTCCCTTGTCTGTTTTGTAGTTTGCTCATAAAGGCTGATGTAGTGCCCTAGGGAGTGCTCGGCCTGGCCAAGTTTGCATCTCAGCTCTTGCAATTCAGCCTCATATTGCAGCTGATTTTGATTAAGCTGTATTGTACAGAGCTCTAATTCATCAACAAGTTTCCTGTTACATTTGATTTTAGATACTTCCTGTTTTTGATTTTTTAATAAATTTTGTGTTTTTTGTATGAAGTTACTTAATTTAACATTTTTTTTAAACTTATTTTTGCTTAGTTTGTGTTTGTGTTTGTTGTTTTTGCTGCTAGCCTCCACACTACACACTGAGTCATCTTTTGTTAAGTCAATATTATGCAATGTGTGCATGCTGCAATATGCTCAATCAAATCACGCTGAAATATGATCTATCAAAACAATGTTGCTTGAATAGTAACCAAGTATTTGTTTATTAGCTCAAAGATACGATATTAAAATATTTGATTTAATACCTGTCTATTTAATTATAGAGCACCGCATGGGAGCTGATGCAGAGCCGCCGGCCTGCGAAGCAAGGCTCCTGAACGCTGACCTCTGGCAGAGGTTCCACGACATTGGCACAGAGATGATCATCACTAAGGGAGGACGGTGAGTACCTAATTTACTTATTTATCATTTCACTGTAAGGCAGCGAATGGGAGCTGATGCAGAGCCGCCGGCCTGCGAAGCAAGGCTCCTGAACGCTGACCTCTGGCAGAGGTTCCACGACATTGGCACAGAGATGATCATCACTAAGGGAGGACGGTGAGTACCTAATTTACATAATTATCATTTCATTGTAAGGCAGCGAATGGGAGCTGATGCAGAGCCGCCGGCCTGCGAAGCAAGGCTCCTGAACGCTGACCTCTGGCAGAGGTTCCACGACATTGGCACAGAGATGATCATCACTAAGGGAGGACGGTGAGTACCTAATTTACATAATTATCATTTCATTGTAAGGCAGCGAATGGGAGCTGATGCAGAGCCGCCGGCCTGCGAAGCAAGGCTGCTGAACACCGACCTCTGGCAGAGATTCAACGACATCACTAAGGTACTATCATCGGAAATTTCATTATTACAATTTGTACTGGTATTTTACCCACATCTGGGTATTTAGCAGTGGACAAGTATAGGCTGTTGATTTGAGGTGAGGAGGAGGGTATTTAGTGGCGTTTCGTTGGAACTTGGTGTCAGAACATGGTCCTGTGCTAGCCGCATAATAAGATGTGACTAGCACAAAAATCTACGAAATTAAATTTTAACATACTTTTTACTTCTTAAACTCGAGAAATAAATAAATAAAACGTAGGCGCATTTTGTCAAGCTTTTAGCTTTTTTTTTAATTTTTGAGATGAGCATAATATGTAGGTTCTCTGCTGATCTCAATCACGACAATATTTTTGGTGTATTCATATGGATAATACAAAAACTATATAGTTTTCATATATCTTTTTCTATTCTATTTCATCTAGGTATATAGTTTTCATTGCTCATCACATCAACATCTATAAAGTTTAGTTGAATTTAATGAGTTAACAAAAAAAGTTTACTTTGAGCTACGACCCTAACAATTAAGCTGATAATACACATGCCCAGGAGTGGGCTATACGAATGGCTTAAAATATTAATATTAAATGAAGAAAATTTCTCTTAAAACGTTCTGGTAAGCCTCACCTTTAAAACATGTTATTAAAGAAAATATAAACGACACACTCGTTTACCATCATTGGCACGGCAATTAATTTCTGCCATTAAATAAACATAATTAAATCTACAGACACTAAAATACATATTCATTACCTACCTTTAGGTATAATAGGTATCAGGTTTTAGAAATTGGGCACCTAGTTTACTAATGAATTTAGTTAATTACCAGAAAGACCACTAATTAATATTGCACTAATATGGTGCCAGAATGTAAATGATTCAACTTTTTGTAATTTCTAACCAAATAATGGATTTGCCTCCACCTAAATGAAATTCAATCTTGCTTGTTAGTGGGCAAAATATAAAAAAAACGAGCATTATAACATCTGTGTAATTTTCCGCGAAAAACTGAAAACTTATATTCAACATAATAGGTGAACTTTATTCTTCACGTTAACAATAAGAATTTTTCAATTAATCGGTACAGCTGTCGTCGAATCCTAGAATTGAATTTCCAAAAATATTACTTGTAATAAATTACACCGTAATAACAAAAACTTAACGAAAACCCATTAGGGCTGCCGAATCTGACGCGGGCCTTGTTAACGGATAATTTGGGGCTTCGCCGGACCTCCGTCATAGACAAAACAAACAGCTGCCTCTACAATTTGTGCATTTCTCTAAATGGCCGAGCACAAATTACAGCTTATTATAAGCTTGTTTGCTTTACGACGTACCCCTTCAATTATTTTTTTTCCGTGATCGATAATGTGGGACGAGCAGTGAAGAAATTATAGAGTGGTCGCGGGCTCGGCGCCTCCGCCTTCCTGAGGCGACCACCGCGCGAGGCTCCGCACCTCCATGATTACGTGCCAGCTCGTTGTTGGTACTTAGATGGCAGCCCGCGGGCCGTGGCCGACTTACCTCTCGCCACTCTCCCTCCGGTCTACACTCTTACATCCGCGGTATCGCTAATGCCTGCTCACTGATCGTTTAACTCTCGAAATCTGACGATGCAATTCGACAGAAAGCGCCGACGGCCAAGCATACCGGATGTTTCTGTCGGGAATAAGGCCGTAGCCCCAAAAGTAGATCAATAATGAATGCCACGTCCTCAGACTTATGACTGTACTTGTTGAAATAAAAATATTCCGTAATTAATGGCGTGTAATTAGGGCCCGCCGCATAGGGACTGCGACTGCGGCCACTATTATTAAGATGGGCGACAAAAACCACTCAGATGGTTTTCCGAAACAAATCGCTATCGTGCTGGCTGGCTGTATCGGCGCGCCTGCGCAGCGCTGTTTTTGCGCGGGAGATAATTAGCCGGGTTCATCCGAGCTCCTGTCATCTCCTACACGTTTTTTTCGCCGCGGTGGCCGCCGGCGCAGACCACCGCGCGCTCGCTAAAATACTGATAAATTTACCGCTTTATCCGAACGTTTGGTGAATCTCGTTAGCTTGCCGGGTCCGTCTAGAGGTCACTCTTGTTTGTTTTGTATAACGAGCCCGCGTGAGAGCGGCCGGGGGCGCGCCGGCGCCGCTGCTGGCGCCATACCCCACCGAATGCCTCCTAAATATTTGATGCATTTCTCTTATTGAGCCCTATCCCGTGCGTGCGCGAGGTAATTGAGTTATTCTATCCACAGCGAGTACCTATTTCTCCTCTAGTTTGTTCGCTGGCGTGAATAGCTCAAATTGGTGATTGCGGCCCAACGCTTTTAGCTATTGTTGGAACAGTGTTAAAAGCTGTTCTTGCTTCTTGGAGTGATTCCTTGAGGGGGCAGGATTTTTGGTGGTGAATTGGAAAGGCAAACAGTAGATTTGGGCGGTTCGTTTGTACGGGCCAGGCTCGAGAAGTTAACACCTGCTCTCGCAGCCATCGCTGGGCTATGTATAAGACAAAGCTTTGGATTGTACCATCCGATCACACCTGCCTACGTGTTAATTATTTACACGCCATATAAAGACGGCCCTATTGTTTTGTCTACGAGACGTAGCTGCTATTATGTACTACAAAGTTGTAGAACTTATTTATGACGTAGCTGCTACGTAAGAATAGCTTAGAATTGGTGTAGAGCCGCAGTTTTGGTTAGCTTTTTGGCTTGACATCTACCACCCGCTCAATACAAGTTCTTTACCAAAAACAAATTGTCACAAACTCTGACAAAACCCATCTGTGTCAGTCGATGCTCTAAGATAATACTTAACCCTCAATAATCTCGAACAAACAAACACCGTTGGGATAGAGTTGGTTATTTATTTTTTCTCAAAACCGAAATATGACAAATGGGCGAGGCGCGCCGGCCGCTCGCGTGTCGTCGCAGAGACCTCCCGCCATTTTAAAAACAAACACACAATACAAAAACTCGTTATTTATTTTTGTGTTTCATCGGGAAGGGCGCGCCTGAATTTGCTCGAAATAATCATAAGTTATAATTAAAAATTCTCGTGGTATGCAGGTAGCGTTTTCGTAGAGCTTGGGTTTATCGTAACTCTAGTTTGTAAGAAAGGCAACTCAGTAATATCACAGATTTCTTTATGCGATTGAAGACATCTAATTAGGAATTTATATCTACCAGTTTCCTTCCACATTTTATGGGGCGATTAACAGTTCCCGTCAACTGTAATCTCCTCTCGGATCGGGAGACGTCCACGAAATCATATCTAATGATCGAGAAGCTCATTCGGCGCTTGTTTTAACAGAAATACCGATTAATTGATTTGATCTGTGTCGTAATTAAAATGGGTGATTAGGGCGCGGGGATCGGCGCCGGCGCCTCAAAGCGTCGCCGGCAACATTCCTTTTGTTTTACCATGGGTCGTTTGTCGCCTGCTTGCTGGCTGCGTGTGTCGCTAGCCTACTCTCCCGCAGGGCGGCGCGCAAGAGTGCGAGCGAGAGGTGCGCGGGCGCCGACCGCCCGCCGCGCCGCCGGCCGCCCGCCGCGCGCCCCGCCCTAACCACGCAGCAATAATCAGATTATGACAGCCGATCGTCTTCCTACTATGCATGTATCACTCCTTATCTACACTCGATGTAAAATAGGCTTTATCTCATCAACGTTTGACTCAATGTTTGCTCAACTTCTCTAAAGCTTTTCTCATAAGTTAAAGTGAAACACTGTGCCAGGTATATTATAAAATCTGTGTTCCTACATCGACTCGTCAGTTTCCTGAAAAATTGACAGCAAGCACATATCTCCGTTAACGTCAGATCGAGAGATAACGGCAGCAAGATTCAACGCTTATCAGCTGACATAAAGCTTTTTGTTTTAAGAGCCGACAACAGCGGGTGGCATTTATTCATGAACTCGGACTTAAACGTGTCCAATAAAAGCGTATGATAAATAAATTGCCCTTCAACGACCACTAACATGCAATGTCAAGGACTTTTCGACTTAAAACGCAATTTCAAAGCAATTATGCTTTCTCTTGCAGCTGAAGATTAAACTAATAAAAACTGTGAAAGCTTGCGTTTATCTTATCGACCAAGAAAATTACGATAAAGTAAACCGAAATTACTCTAAAAGCTGTAATATCAGACAGTGAACTTGTTTGTACAATTTATTTGATAGAAAACGTTTACGGTAATGAAGGCTTAGAATTTGTTACGAAAACGTAGTGTCATCGGTTGTAATGGGTGATTCCGGCGAAGCGACCCGGGGCATGGCATCCGAAGCACGCGCCAAGGAGTCGCCTGCATCCGTCGTCGATCATATCGCAATCTCCCTTGAGGACACCACATGAACAAACTGTCACACGTTAGTACACAACGCTTTACACTGCTCTTCACACACTTGATTAAACCACGCACCCCGTGAAAACTCGTCGATGCGTGCGGTGCTACGGCGTAGAGCCATCTACGAACGCCACGTTCGAGCAATCATCGGAATCGCGCAGTCATCGCCGGCTCCCGCGGGTTTTTGTCTCGCCACAAGCTAAAACAATCGACGATCATCAAAAAAAAACAAATACCAAAACGATAATTTCGAATGTGGAATACAAAAAAATGCGCCCGAGCATCATCGTCGGAGCATGATTCGTTTTTTGCCGGACGACAGCGGTCCTGATGATAATTTCTCATTAGGTTATAACATTTTTGTAGGTCGAAACATCGTAAATTCCACGAATAATTTAGTAAAGAAAGTGGTCGTGTTGAAGATGTTTTGTTTTTATGGCGCCAACGAGCAGTTCGGGTTAGATCGGTATCTGCCGATACAAGCGTTTAACCCATGTTACTCGGAACCCGGGGATAATTCTCACGAGTTTCCTGCGAGCTACCTAACAAATTGTAATGTGGACAGTTGGAGACGTCTCACATTCTTTCTCAAGTCAAGATGCAAAAACCCCTACTACACACAGGCGCGTAAAATTAAAGATAAGATAAGATAAACTTTATTTGTAGCTGTAAAATATAACATTAATATGTACTAAAACTAATTAAATTACTAACACCATTTAAACTACATATACATATGATAATACTCGCATATAAAATACCTTAAAGCTACAAAATGGCGTTCGACTCAGCATAAGTTGTACTACAACGCTGATCTTCCGTCGAAGCCATTGCGTTCGTCACGCACGCGACTCTATATAAAGAAAAAATAGCTAAAATAAAAGAAAAAAACCAGTAGAGACTGTATATAAATAACTAGACCCTAGTAATTAGTTATCCTACTATAGATAACGTAAAACAACTACTTATGTTCATTTCAACAGCGAGAAATACATTTTTATGTAATATTGGAGAATATCTATATCAAAACAAGAAAAAAGAAAGAAAGACAAAAAAATACAAACATGTAGCAGGCAGACTAAGCCTAAGTTAATAAATAATACCTAGGTTCTGAAAATATTAGCCTACAGGTGACCCGAGCAAAAAGGCAAGGAGAGAGGAGTGCCGGTAGAGCACCTAATACAATAATTGCCACACCGCAATACACATACTACAAAATTGAAATTTCGTTTCTGAGATCTTCAGTGGTTTTCTGGTGATCTATAATAAACTTTTTAAGTTTGGCCCTAAAATTTTAAAAACACTGAAGCTCCCGTATAGGTGGTGGGATATTGTTCCAGCACTTAGCTGCAGCGTACCGGAAACTGCCTCTAAAAGCTGCCGAGTGGTGTTGATGTGTCGACAGCTGTTTAGAGCATTTGCGTAATGATCTCGTCTTGGACATCCAACTGAGTCTCTAAAGGCACCAACAGTTAGTTTTAGCGGCGTACTAAACGATTCACGACTTGTTTGTAACCTGATCCAAAGTGCCACCTACTGGCTACTACGCATTAATTCCGTCAGATCAGATCTGGCATTTGAAGACGTGGAGATGCTGTACGTGTTTATATTTGTGCGTACGTGTTCATAAAGCGTTTCTGAGCGCGGTCATTATCTGGAGACAGTGCTGGGTGCGTCGTCAATCATATGGATCGTAAAAACACGCGCATGTTTGTTTAACAGAGAATGGAATAGTAGGTTCTTATAAATATTTCTCTTCACTCCGAAAACATTCGTTTAAAAAAAATCTCGTGAATGAAATGTAGGGTAGCTTTTTCATGCAAATCTGAAAATGTTTCCAAGGAAATTGTTTTTCGGGATCGTGATCAGATTCTTTAAAGTTTAGATTATGTACTGAAGGGCTAACCAAACTTCCTTTAAAAACAATAAAGAATCCGTTCTGGCTGTTCACCGGCAAGCGCACTCTAAAACAGCCATTTCAAAGTCAAAGGAGTTGACTCTCCAATCGAAATAACAGTGGCATAGCCCAAAATATACAGTGTTAAGCGGATGAAACATCTAGTCGGTTGGATTTGTTACATTTCACGCAAGATTTGTCACTAACGAGCCGTGCGAGCTTTTTGTCCTCACCATTACGGCTAAACAGCATGTAGGCATTCGTGTAAAGAAACCTTTAATTACTCTTTATCGCCCCGCTTCATTGGAAACTATTAATTGGTTTAAGAATTGTTCTTGTAATAGCAGCGCGCAGAGCCATTATTAGTAGCTTGCTGTGAAATTATCCTAGAAGACTTTGAATTGATCCTTGAATAACCACACAATAGTCATTTACCAAATCATGTTAGATTTACCAAAGTTGAGGTCTTAGATTTACCAAATAGTATCTTGAGACATTGAGGTAAAAAATATCACAATCTACTGTCCTTTTGCGACAGCGAAAAAAACCATAGGTACTGATCCATATCAATACCATGATATGGATCAGTTGAGCTACCTGTAGATTGTTTGCAACAGTCTGCAGTTAGCTCAATTGCTTGAATTGTAAATACTAGTACCTATAATTTTCGATGTGAATAACGGCTACTGCCCTTTAAATAAAAATTACCATAGGTACTTACTTTGGTACGTTATCAAACATTATGAGCCTTTCAAATGGACATGAGACCATAAAAAAGTTCAGTTCTTCTACCATTTGGAACAGAGTTAAAAAATAACAAAATGTAAGCCTTCTGCGGGGAAGGCATCTTCTCGAAATCATTCTAATTTACATAAACCTACAGAAGAATGCTGAAAGATCCATGTACACGTGATGTCTGACACATTGTCCCAGGCCCGGCCGCCACCCGCGCTCGTGCGCCGATAGCATCGTCGGGCTGCGCGCGCGCATCGCGACATCACGCGCAGATCCTATCGCGGCTCGCTACCGAAACCGAAGATAACGTTAGGGGTGACACTGGGTTGTTTTACACAACCTGAGGTGGTCAGTGACTCATCGATCTTCATTTTTGACGATTGTCTAGTGTTCTTATCCTATTTTTTCGTGTAATGTAAACCGCTCTCAACTATAAACTATACTATAACTAGATAATTAGTCTCTACTTCTTCTTCGATCGTGCTATGAGTTATTTTTGGGATTGAGACCAATAAAGACTTTAAACAGATTTTAAAATTTGGTTAAAATCCTATGTGTCGGAAGCGTCCCCAAGATTGTTATTCAACTGGGTTGAAATCTCTACAGAGGATTTGACGATGAAAACCAAACATGTAAACTCTTTTCAATCGACGAGAAACTAACGAAGAAAGTCCTCAATTCGGCTGAACGTTCTTTTAGCTTTAAATACTTTGGGCATCCTTATAAAGTTTTCGTCTACATAATCACAGTTCCCAATCTGTCACAGACTCACAGTACCCGTGCACCTTGTGACCTGGGTGAGGCTGGGTGCAACAAGGCGCACGATTCTCTAATAAAAGTGTTCTGGCGGCGTCATTGTCCACGTCACCGTTCCATGAGAAACACACTTTTGGGCATGTCCAAAGCATTTTGAGTAAGATTCATTTCTATCTTTGCATGTAAATAGGCTATCACTAGCTTTCCCTCTGTAAGCTATGCCCGCGCCTTCGCCCGCGTAGAATTCACAGTTTTATGAGTTTGCTTTTTTTGCGCAGAATACAAATTCTTTTTCTAAATTAAAAAAAGCATACGTTACATCCCACTAATCCTACTAATATTATAAAGCCCAAAGTTGGTGAAATGTGAACTTTTTGTTACCTAAGATCTCCAAATCTACTGAATAGGTCATGATGCAATTTATTTATTTGACGATCTCAGTGGCGCAGCGGGCGAACGTCCGCCTGCGACGCAGGAGGTTGCGGGTTCGATTCGAGCCTCGAGACAAATATTTGTACGATCTGCAGACATTTGTCCAGGGCGTTCTGGATGTTTTCTATGTATAATAAAAATATCTATCTATGTAGTGTATTGTATTAAGTATATCAGTTATCTAGTACCCATAACACAAGCTCTGCTTAGCTTGGGGCTAGATAATGCTGTGTGAATTGTCCAGCATTATTTATTTATATTTATTTAGAACATAGTTTAACTTAGATAGTAGGTTACTTAATATACCGAAAATACGCGTGCAAAGCCGCGGGCAGAAGCTAGTACTCTCTATAATCAGCTTTCTGCCAGTAAAAATCGGTCCAGCCGTAGTATCATGATAAGCTAAAATAAACGGATGAAAAAAAATTTAATTTCGTGTTAAAAGTATTCTGGTTACTTTTATTATGCTTTGAGTAAAAATCTGTTATTTTAAAATTACAAACAGACTCTTAATTTTTTTTTAATTTCTATTTTTTAATTTACATTGGTAGATTATTTGTCATTGAGAAGAAATTTGTGCGGTAGTGTCGCGTTGACCGTGACTTTACGGTAAAAATATATGCTATTTTACAGCCAAGCCGTCTACGTACCAATACCAACCTAATCGCCAATCAGTTACAATTTCCAATAACCTATCGACACAAATGGACATCAGGAATTTTCCGCGCTCATTTGCATTGCAGAAAAGAATTCAATTCCTTACCTATACAGGAAAATGATTTATACCTTTAAAAGTCTTGCTTATAAAGCATTTTCCTTAGATGTCACTAGAATGCACTTTGCAGTCATTGCAGTAAATAATGAACAATTATGGCCGTTAAGATTAAAGCGCGTTCAAATTGGTCGAGACGTTTCCATGCGACATTAAAACACAGTTCTTTGAAATATGTAACAACGGTTCAATGTCAATAGGAGACTGCTGGCCGTAGTCAGGAGGGGGGCAAAGGGAGATGACACAAGGAATTAAAGTGAAGTGACGGCTTCATTTGCGTGTGCTGAGAATTTCAGTGTTATCTGTGGGTACCCAATACCATTTATATTATAATGTTGTATCTTCAAGTGTACATTTATTGTATCTACAGAAATGAAGAATTTTTGAGTTTTTAATGGGTCCAATAGATTTTGTTGTTTGTTGAGCTTTGGGACGGCTTACTTAACGTACTGTGATGTGAATAATAGCCTAAATAGCAATTATGTTATAAAATGAAATAAAATATGAGCAGTGTATGGACAGGTACATAAATGGATGGATAGTAGGCGTGCCCTTCCACCCTCTGGGTTTCTATTCCCAGCTTTTAAGGCTATGTAGCTTCCTTTAGAGGGGGTTCATGGTAACCCTGTAGCAGCCAATCATAAGCCCTTTCTAGATAGGTTAAAATAGGGGTTTAGCATTTCAGCCCCCATTTCCCCCTTCAATTCGGGTCTGGGCAATGTCGCAACGGCTTGCAACGCCCACTAATTGCG
The DNA here is from genome assembly GCA_963564075.1 of Eupithecia subfuscata. NCBI lineage: Eukaryota > Metazoa > Arthropoda > Insecta > Lepidoptera > Geometridae > Eupithecia > Eupithecia subfuscata. The sequence continues at coordinate 14,621,479 of OY751100.1, read as the reverse complement.
TTGATGACGCGACCGCGGCGCGTTTGAACTCGACACATTACCACAGATTAATTACCAGTCTGCAGCCTTGGCGCGATTCCTGGTAGCTGGCAGCAGCGGCAGCGGCCATTGACAGGTGCGGACATGGGAGCGTTCATGTTGATTTGACAGTTGGCAATTGTGTTCTGATGAATTCTTTTGAACGTTTTATCCTGGAGCTCATATCGCTATGGCTCTGGCGATTTGTTTAAACTTGTTTACCTGAGCCTATCAGCAAACGTAAACTGTTTATCTAAGGTTAACGTTGATAGAGAATCTGAAAAATACAAGCCGATAAAGACGAATCAGCATGATAATATCATATCATCGCGTATCATCCGCGTGAACATTAACTTACAGAATCACCAGCTTAGCTACTGGCTTAGACTAAAAACAAAACAAATTATCGAGCCAATCACAATCAAGAATGCCAAATGACTTTATGCGGAAATAATTTTATTTTCTATTCACAGAAATCGCGTAATGAAATGATTGATATGATATCATATTCTATCATGTAGGTCTACAAAAAAACATTGATTGGCTGTAAATGCTATAAATAACAACGCAGTTTTCCGCCTTCGTAATTGGCTTAGGGTGCGCCTGCACCTCTACCAAGAATTAACTGTGGTTCTTGTGTGATACGATTAGCCCTTCAGGCCTAATCAAAAAACTAACATCTTTTCTCAGGGAAATACCACATGTAAAGGTCTTTTTCTAATGGAAGAAATAAGTCAATTTTTCGATCAAGGCTTCGATAATTATCAAGACAATATACGGGACGTCCACGAAACAGCAGATATCTATTGATAACAATGATTTTCTACAAACGACTACTTTTTGGTACACTGGTAAAAAGCTTATTAGAAAAAAAATAGGGAAAAAAATAGGCTCTAGATTCCAGCACAATTTGCATTCGCTTGCACAACGTATTTACAATTAAAATCAATTGTAAATACTTAGGTACTAGTTTTAATTTGTTTCTATTCTTTAATTGTAATAATCTTTGACTATGCACCTGCTACCAAAAAATCTGTTAGGAAATGAGATTAAATTGAATGGTGGATAAAACAACAATTTACGGAGATCACCCCCTTTTAGGTTATTGCTGGTAACGCTTTGTAGAGCAAACAAAGGGAGCTCTAGATTCCAGCATTCGCCTCCACTCGCACCACGCACATAGAATTAATATCAATTAACACACACGGGCTTAATTGTGAATCGCGGATCGCGTGTGGCGGCCCCTTTGTCGGCGCTAGTGAGCTCCTTGCGCCCGCGCCGGTTTTAATTCGCAATAACAGTGTACTGATACTGTAACCAACCGGCTATCGGAACTTCGGGGAATCGCTTCCCGTGATTTGCGGGGCATTCGTCTGGAGCCAGAATCACATGTGCACACAACCTTACATACCTCTTTGTTGCAACTTTTAATGATGACAAAGTCAGTAAAGCTTCACCTTGGGATGGTATTGAGCCTTATCTCAGCATGTGTTATGTTATGGAACTCCTTTCATGTAATTAATTCTGCATTCTTCATTTTAAAAATGATCGGTTGGTGGTCTGATGCAAGCCGCGTGGGCATGCCTAAACTCCTTACGCGAAAATCTTCCCAAAATAACCTCCATTTCCGTTGCTCAATAATGATCTGTAATGCTGTGACATATGATTGTAATTAGCAATTTCTAGGTACGGCACTACGGTACGACGAGCGCAGATCCTGTGCTTGATTGATCGACCAGCTTCAGCTGCTTATCTGTTAGATAAATGGTTACTCTGTTATCTATAAGATACCTTTGTCGGAAACACCTAAAAATCTTTGTTTTTGTCAACTTCGGTGCTCTACCTTGAAGGCGCAAATGTCGAATTAAAATTCAATGGCTTCTATCTACACGATCGCTTAGCGCTTATCTAAGATAGGAATCGCCGCGTTTCAGGCTATCATCAATTCATCCGTTATTTTAGCTTTGACAGGATTATAATTAGAAACTGTCCGTCCTTATGGCTTGTCGTTTTTAATGTCGCTAGACTGGTCCCATACTGCGCTCGCATTTCATTAACTAATGATGAAAAAACATTGAGTTCTCATAAAACGGCGTGATTTATGCGGGGTCGGGAGCCGAGAGCGATCGCCACCGGTTTGAGCGCCTGCGACACCGCAGCGTGGTCCTGGAAAGCTTGTATTACCTCCGCTTAAGGTTTATAATCACTGAGGTTCTTGATCGAACAATTTCAACGGGCGATTAAATTGATCTTCATTTTATTGTCTGTCGTTTCTTACTGTCCTATGGCGTTGTGAACAAATACATGTTTCCTAGAGATGATAATTTTGTTTAATTCTCAATCTATTCCAGTTTTTAACAAATTCTAATTTCACGTTTCAAGTTTTGTAAATTTGTAAGTGTAACCAAACGGGATGATAATTTTAGCTTTTTGTCCTACCAATTCATACCATGCGAAATAAAAAACTACAATCTTAACGATCTGTTGTCTTCTGTTCGGCGTCAAGCTCATGAGCCGCATAATAGTGTTGAGATTCTGCCGGTAGATAAGCTTTGTACGGTCCATAGTCGAGGCCCGACTGTCAACTAAATTACTTCGCCGTTTGTCGGCCCTTTGGCCCTTCCGTTCGCAATTTACGAGCAACGAGGCTTGAGCCCAGCAAGCGCCGGCGCCTAAAAAGGTCCCGAATTAATTCCTCACTTTCACCGACCGGTATCCATATTCATTAGAATCTCCAAACTTTTTACGCAAAACATACCTCGAGGTGTCGTGCTGTTGGCTCGTTACGACGACAAATGTAGTGGTTTTTACCTTGCGAGTGGCAAAATGGACACAGATTTTAATGAGCGGAATTTTCATTTACAATTTCATTTTAAAAACCAGCTTCAATGTCCTCTTAAGTTTTTTGAAGCGCACGCCGACAGGAACGCCGCCTTTGGCTGCCCAATGTGTTTTAATCAGCACAGCCATTCAAGAGTTCAATGGGTGATTCTGATACTGAAATTAAATCGCATGGGAATCTACCGCGGTCGGTAAAGTTTAAGGATTACGGTAATTGCTGTACGTTATAGCGCAAAGGCACCAGACCCTCAATTAAAAATGTCCAATTTCCGCGAGATCTGTCTGGTGAGCCTTGGTGCTTGGTCCATAAATTTGGCGAATGGCCCGCAGCAGTGCATAAACATGTCGTCGGCAGGTGTTCACCCCGCGGGCGCGCTTTGTCCTATCCCGCCCGCCCATCCTCTCCTATCAATACTATTGGTTTTTCTACTAGAGCTGCTACTATTTTGTACGCCGCATTTCTCCTTTCTCGGTCATTATTTTTGATTTAAGCTTGCTCCTTTCTTATGTTAATATTATTTTTATTGAGCTCTTTTTTGCAGACAAAAGGTAAAATACATTTGCCGTTAGTTGTCGTTTGAGCTTGCCGTTTTATATCTGTTTAGTACGCATTTGAGGTTTCTTATATTATGCTTTTAATTGGTTGAGATCCTGAGTTCTCTACATTTGATGTAACATGATGTATTGATTATTTTATAGGAATACCTGAGTAGTTATTAAAGCGAAGATCATAAACTCTGATCCATCATAAAATCTTACAATTGTCAATAACTTAAAGACCGTGATAAATTTTGATTTATTATAAATTAATCATCCCTGGCGATCGTTTTGTTTTTGCGAGACAGTTGCACAAGGGATCTTTGTGTTTTTGTTACCACCTGCAGTGGCACTCTGCACAAACTATCCAATGATTTTTTATAATCGCAATCTTTATGATTGAAGGTGGTGGTCGCTGATTTTGAACAAAGGACACAGATAGTCGGTCGATCAATATGCTAATGCCGGTGTAGTGCATCCCGAGACGAGTCCAACCGTTTTTTGTGAGCCTAAATTGGTTTATTTGTTTTGTTACGAGCGTATTTCTTTATAACTTTTATAAGTGTGGTTTGTTTGGTTTGCGGGGGCGACGTGGTGCATATGGATTATGGAAGGGTGCGTTTTTATAAATTCAAGGTTTATTTGTACTGCAATAAAGGTTGTAAGAGTTTTGTCATTGTTGTCGACTCTCTTTCCGGTGTGTATTGATTTATCGGCATCCTGATCCGCCTTAAATATGTATCGATCTAGTGGGAAGGTCTATCGGTTCTGTTGCCAGCCCACTTGCAGAAAAACAATGATAATAACCATGTTTGTTTGTGCTGACGCAATTGTGAACAAGACTGTGAGCAAACTTACAACAGGAAACCTTGTATTGACATTCATGCCTCTGGCACATTGTTTGCTGCCTGCCTTTTAGCTTTACAAATGAAATGATATGTCTTTATCATTATCAAGATTAAATCGGAATGATTACCTCCGAAATTTAACCAGCCGTTTATAATTTAACATGCATATTCTAAAAGCAGTTCATCTCTTTTATACGAACTTAATCCTCAGTTCTGAAGTACACACAAATATTAGCCCTTGTATTCAAACAACTTCGGGCGCGATTCTCACGGGCCGAGCCGCTCTCACAGTCCGAGTGAACAATTTGACACTTCCAGGTGTATGGTTTTTTACCCACCTCCACAATGGCGGTGATGTTTGCCCAGGCCCACATCTGGGCGGACGAAAAAACCGGCCGGACCTCTCGTATGAACGCTAATGAGAAGGATACAAGCATTCTTGTAACCAACTTGTTTATTGAAAGCAGGGAACAGATGTCGCTCGACAACGGTGGTACTGTCTGGAGACACTTAACATTGAACTTGGGCGATAAAAAGGCAGTGAAATTAGCAGTAAAGATACGGCCCAAACACATTAGGAGCTTTTACTACTGCGTGAGATATGGTCACCCTTTCATTATCAACAAGACATTACATGCTTAAGCTATTCTATTGAGCAAGGCGTGCACTCAAGAATACGGCTACCTACCTATTCCCTACATCATTTCAAGGACACGAGGACCAGAAAGTATGGTGCGAAGGACGTAAAATAAAAGCTAGCATTTCGCAGGGTCTGCGGACCGTTTCAAGATTTCGAGTGCGGATGCCAGAGCGGATATGCCGGTTCCTTCTCGTTTAGCGCCTCCGTGTGGCAATTGGCGAGTTGTTACCGATTTACGACCCACTCTAAACTTCATTCGACGCGATTTTGGTGGTCCCATTGTGTCCGTTCCTTCCCACTGGAGTAGGCTTAGCGCGCCCTCAAAGCCTTTTATGGTCCACTTTTTATAGAATCTTTATTTCATTAACTATATCGTAAACAGCATTCCGAACGGTTTGATTTAACATTCCGAAAGCTGGATGTTTATAGAATAGAATAGAATAGAATGTTTTTATTTGTGACAAATAATAAAATTACTTATAACTAATAAAAATTAAACTTAATAAAACACAAAAAGGTCACCAGCTCAGCTTAGTGCTGCTATGGCACAAGGGCCAGCAGCGCTGGTTCTCAGCGGTGCCGGGTGATAAGTGCAGCGCTACTCGCTACACCAATCTTACAATCATAACTTAACTCATAAATACCTTAACGCTAATTAAATTTAAGTTAAAGATAATAATAAAGAATTACACATTTTGTACAACAGTTAGTTATAGATTTCTAAACAGATAAATAAATAACCTATATGTAACCCTGTTTGACATGACTCTTCGCTTAATCGTTATCGCCTGTTAGCTTTGTTTCGGGAAATTTATCCTAGTCGGATAAAGTGGAGAGCGGATCGGTGTAATATATTTCGCGTGGCTCGTCACCTCTTTGTCGGCGCGGCTGCGCGGGCGCAGCTCTCGAGCGGCTCGATAAGTGGCCGGCGTGATAAGACCATCTCGCCGGAACGGTAGCCGAGTGAAGGGATTTGTCAATGTACGGTCAACAAGCAAGTACATATTTGTGTTCGGATTTTACTTAAGTTTGAGCGTTGGTTTGAAAGGAACGTGACTCCTGGTTACCTTTTTGTAACAAGCTAACAGAAAGTTTATGAACACCATTCCACGATCACTTCTGAAGTAAATTTTGTGCGCATTTATAATTACGTGACTGTATTTAGTATTTGTGTGGTCCTAAATAATCCTGCTTGCCTGTCGGTACTTACACGTAAGGCAGTAGCGGTCATCGTAAACTTTAAATGGGGGCTAATTTAGTTGGTTGTTAATTGAGCTTCTGTCGGCACGTTATCGGGAGGCTGCATTAGCAGGCCGCGGCCACTGCTCTGATAACGCTTTATGACTGATGGACTTGCTAGCGAATGTCGAGGAATGCTGTTTGGTGTTTGTAGTCTTAAAAGCTAAGGTACATGTAAAGATGTTGGTAGGTATGTTTTGTTTTGAATCTGGAGTTTTGGAATACTCGTATCTCGCTTCACTTCTAAAATTCAGAGCAATCGTCTAATAGCTCTCTGGTGAAAACAATCTAAAAAGCGTAACGAAGATACCTACCTATTTTTTCCTAGGAAAATCTAGACTAAAGCGATAGAACGTCATTTAGAATCTATTTAACTTTATTTTTATCACACCACAGGTGCTGGTGGTTTTGCAAGCAGTAGTAAATAAAATTTTATGACTTGATTGTTGATTAAGCAATAAAAATTATATGTATTAAAGTATAAACTAGGTTAACGACAAGTTTAATGATAATTATGAAGATAACACCTTAGATTTTCCGCATAAGAAACATGAAATGAAACTTCAGTAGGCAACTCTTGACATTGCAGCTTTTACTGTTCGCTCAAAAATTGTTTTTCAAATCCGTGGATCAGTAAATGGAACGGAAATGGTTCTTAACTTTTTCACCAATGTAGTCCATTAGACCAACTTCATAGCAACTTTAAATTGAAAAATGCTCCAGACACATGCACCTCCGTTGGACAATTTCGTGCATTACTTGCTAGGTACTTTTCCTTCAACTATTAAGGATAAGTACCTAGCAAGTGCTATTAAGCAAGTGCTATTAAGCAAGTAGGTAGTTTTAACTTTTACATCTCCAAATCTAGTTGAACAACTTTGTAGGAAACTATTATTAGTGAACGTTGGTCCTGGGTCCTGCAGCCATTGCTCATGAAAATTGGTTAAGTCATTTTAACTGTTACACCACCAACATTTCTGGCTATGGCCAGCTTCATAGCATCTATTTAGTAACTCCATGGTTCATGGCCCATGAAAGCCACCCCGAAGCGGCGGCGATAAGCCGGCGCCACGCTATCGCCACCTATCGCCAGTTTACGACACCGCCGCCGAACAAACGGGTGCCAAAAGCTCGTTGGTCAACACATTACTACTATCACTGGTTTTATAATACCGATAATTTGTGGGATTTGGATACGACGGGACGGGAGAGGAATGTTATCCGGGACGACACTGAGATTTTGATTTGGTCACGGGACAGGAGAGATATCTGAACGGAGATGATCCCGGTCCTTAACCGTTCAAAGAAAGTAGGTAGCCAATTCAAGTAATTTGCCGTGAATGTTTTTGAAAACGATTTTTTCTAATTTACCTACCTTTTTACCAAAAAGTTTATAGGTAAGTACCTATTTTGAAAAAAAAATTCTCACCCGTATTTTTAAGTAAGTTTGGTTAAAATTTGGGACCGACTGTCATATCAATGACTCCCATTACTTTCCTTTTGATTGATAATCCGTGATCTCGGATCCGGCTCGGTCTCTGTATCAGGAAGATTTAAAGGAGCACCTCGAAGTAAAGCCTATTGTAGGCTATCGTAACTTTATTATCGCCTTCTTTGTTTCTCTAAGTGAAACGACTTGAGGGTTGAAGGAATGATGAGAAATTCTTTGAGACAGTAGTTTTTATGTGGCACTTGAAGAGATTCTTGAGTCTGTTAGAATAATAGACAAACAGCTTCTGAGTTCATCTTTTAAGAAGTGTTTTGTTATGGATAAATCATTTGCTTTGGCCTAAAGAAAGACTAAATCTCTTTATGGTTGTTTTATTACTCATAACATAATAATTTACCCCTTTTAAAAATGTTGGTATTATTTCATTGGTTTCAGCAGAGATGGAGTAGAATTAGACTAAATTTTCTTATTAATTACCGAAGTTTCTGTTAACGAAAGAACGAAGGACCTAACCTACCTTTTCACCAGTATACCTTTTATTTACCCTGCATTATTTATTTATTTACTTTACCTATTTCTGACAAACTATTTCAACCATAACCGTAGCTAATCTTTACAACCTTGTTTCAGACGAATGTTCCCGTCCCTCCGCATCTCGCTCTCCGGCCTAGACCCTCGCGAGGAGTACTGTGTCCTCCTCGAGATGTCTCTCGTAGGGCGGCGGCGCTGGCGCTGGGCGGGTGGTGCGTGGGCGGCGGCGGGTGGCGCGGAACCGCAGTCTCCCAGGCGGCTGATGCTGCACCCTGACTCTCCTGCTCCGGGCCATCATTGGACGGCGAATCCGGTGTCGTTCAGTAAACTGAAGCTGACGAATAATACTATGGATGCGCAGGGACATGTAAGTGTTTCATTTTTGGTACTTTTCGAAGCTTTGTTTGTTATTTTGTTCTCTTTGTCGACATATAGGGCAGAGATTTTGGAACTCGCTTCGGTATTGGACCGTTTAACAATTTTATTTAAAATCATGCATTTAAAGCATTGCATACAGCGGGGCAATGCAGCCTTCTGGTTGATATTGATTTGGATCAGTTGAGCAATCTCTTGATTCTTTGCAGTTATTCTGAACACATCTGTTACAATTGTAAATACTAGTTCTCATTGTTTTCTATGATATAATTGTATTGTTTTCTTATTAAAAATTTATCAAATTTTGAAATGATTGAATGATCCTATTCAGGTAGTTCTTGGAGAGGTTAAAGGGAAAGAAATTGAATAAAGTAAATTCTGCGAATTAAAAGAAAATCACACACATCGTTACAATGACTGAAACACAGTTGTATAACTGTTACCACCTACCCATCAACAGTAACAATGATTTACAATGAACTCAATCAATAGTTTAATTGCCTGAGATTGTGGGAACAACGAATAGAGACATCTTTTGTTCGATTTGAACTAATTGCTCTCAATTACCCACCTGACGCAAATTGAGGGAACCGTTTGTAATAACGGTTTTTGTAACTCCCAAAAACTATCTATCTATTTGAAAAACAGTGCAGTCTAGATCGGGATCTAGGATTGGTATTTTCACATTATTTTTATCGAAAATAAACCTTCGTTACCACAATCTCACCGGATGGTGACGATGTTACCGTCATTAATCAGGTCTATACTATCTATTACTATAATCAGTAATTAATAATATCAGGTCTATACTATAAGGTCTTGGAGATACCTATTGTCTTGTGAAGATCTAGGTTGCAGCTAGGTGCCTAAAATTCATGTTTTATAAAGCAGGTATCAGGTATCCTGGAAAAAATGTATATGAATTGAATCCATTCAAGTTAGATTTCGGATAAAAAAAGAGTAGAGTATAAAAACTTTCGTCAAACGATGACGAAAGTTTGCCGAATTCATTAAGAATGCAAATATTAAAAAACTACGTTTCTATTTAACCTTCTATAATTAGTAGTTTTTAGCCTTTAGCCCGTAGTGCGCGCAAGGACGCAGTACAGACGCTACGCGAACCGCAATCACCCTGATGAAGTCCCTCGTTAAGGGATGAGACGTTGGTGTTCTTCCAACACAATCTAGGTTCGTAGTTAGCCCGCTTACATTCGACGACACACGATACAGACGACCGATGTGGCGCGGTGGGTGAAGGTCCGCCTGCGGCGCAGAAGGTTGCGGGTTCGATTCCCGCCTTGGGACAAATGTTTGTACGATCTACAAATATTTGTTCTAGGTGTTCTGGTCGTTTCTATGTATAATAAAAAATATCTATCTATGTAATGTATTATATTATGTATATCAGTCATCTAGTACCCATAACACAAGCTCTGCTTAGCTTGGGGCTAGATGATGTTGTGTGGATTGTCCAGCATTATTTATTATTATTATTTATTATTCATAATGAAGAGTAGAGTAGGTAAAGCAGGTTTACAAACGGCCTAGCATGCGTCAAAAAGTAGTCCACAGTCTTCTAAAATTGTGACAATTTCACAAACCATAAACCAGCATGTGTGCACCTACAGCTTGTGTGCTACACGAACACAAAAAAGTGTTTCTGTTTACCTAATAAAAGTAAAGGCATGTGCTCACTGTCAGTGACGCATCCAAAAGCTTTCGTTGCGATAATGGAAGGTGATTTGCAACTTCGTCACGTCTGGGAATGCAAAACTAATTGTGTTATCTCAAATATTTTGGGGTAGTGAGTCATTTTGTAAATAGTTTAAGCGACTTACGAACAGTACATACAAGTTAAAGATACTCACTACTATAAATATAGGCAGTTTTTTAATAACAAAATTTTCTCCGGAAAATTCTATTTAAATGTAGGTATCGTTCGTTTCCAAAACCAAAATATGAAAGGGTGATATGAACTGAATAACTTTCATAAGATTCGTAATTAAACCATTATCCCAATAGGACCAAACAATCGATAAATAGTAATGTATCGAAAGAAAAATACTGTTATTTTTTAATGCACAGAAAACTATCCGAAACAATCGTGACTTTATCGAACCCATGACTGCCAGTACCCGTTTCAAAGGAAACGCCTACCTTGACTCTGTTCGCCCACAACAAGTACCCTATACAGGTTACAAAATTGAACTCTACATGCTTCGAATAAGAACGAATGCATCAACCGTACATTATAACGTAACAACATAAAAACGCAGTCCGTATCAAAGAATTATCGAGCTTATTCTGTCGATAAAAAGCTCCGATTCCATTGAAGGAATATGCGCTTGAAGATCGCCGCGGGAGTCGCCTGCGCACAAAGAAGTCTATAAGCATTTCGTCACTTGAACAAATACGCTGAAAGGCATTGTTTGGAGGCTTTGTAGTACAAGCCTTGTGGCAAGTAACTGTATTCGGCGGCTATTTAGACAGGGCGGGTGACGCTTGGATTGATGATTTCTCTAGGCTTTACTGTGTTTATGTTAACGTTACGAGTACGGTGTTTTATGGTGTTTTTAATATTTTCGGTTTTGAATTTATGGCGCGCTCATGAACACTTAACAGGGCCACATACTAAGTCGAGTTTATGTGGTACCACTTTGTTGGCCACTCGATAGATATTAAAACTGTTCAAGGAAAGTTAACAATATTAATTATTAGATGGTTGGTACTATAAAGATTTTTATAATGATTCAGTTCGATCGTAAATTGATAGCAAGCAGTAAAACATAATTTCTAATTATACTAAATACACTATCCAAGTATTATAGGTGACTTGTGATTGTCTACTAAACCTATGACCTATCAGATAAACTTTGTAAGTAATACTGAATGCATAAATTTATCCGAGCGAGTAACAATTACCTCCTAACCTACCTAAGTCCTGTACAAACGAACATAATACTTTATTCACAAAGAAAATTACAATCAAAAATAGAAATAAATTAGAACTAGTATTTCCAATTGAGACAGTTTAGCTAACTGCAGTCCGTTGCAAACAATCTAAAGGTAGCTCAACTGATCCATATCAATACCGATCGGAAGCGTCCCCAAGACGCTGGCTGCATTGCCCCGCTGTATGGCAATGCTGATGCGCTGCGCCAGATACTCACCAGCCCTCACAAACGTAATTACCTCAACTTGTAAAACACACCGTTTACCTATCAAAACAAACATATTTCATGGCTATCAGACATCACAAAAAGTCATAACACATATTATTATTATGACAGGTAGGTTTAAGAACCGAATGCACGCTCTACTGCCTTCGGGATAGGCCTATATCAAGTCGGCAGGCGGTACCTTTGTCATCCATTGTACACCGGTCCCAACAATACATCCCAGCTACTGGGATGTGAATTCACACGGAAAAATTTCGCATCACTTGTTGTGCACTTGAAATTTACCACTTGATAAAAAGAAGTCCTCTTTTATCCCCCTTTTGTTACTTTTTTAAACGAAACTTCAAAGGGATGAGATGAGAAAAGTGACTAATTACGAAAAAGATTAGTAAGAGTAAATGAAAGGCAATTATATAGAAAGGATTAGAATCTTTTTAGGGATTAAAACGCGGTTTCTAATTTAGTTAAGCTAAGTGAGAAGTGGTTTTAGCTAAATTGTTTAAGACATTGTGTTAAAAGTTCATTATCTAATGGTCATTTAATAAATTACCATTACCTACCACATCGTTTTATGTGTAGACAGGGACTTAATTACAGTTAACAGTACCTGCCTACACTCATAGATAAAATTCCAAAAGCTGGCACGATTGCATTTAGTTTTTTTTCAAAAGACAATCGCGATAATCGCCGACCATCTTTATCCACGCAGACGTGTCAGAAATCTGGCTTCCAGTATACGAAAAATTGCCATCGGGGAACGCGCCAGTTTTTAAAAATTATCTATACGTCACGTAGGTAGGTATGTAGGCAATTATGTATTATTGTGTGTCAAATAATGACAAATCATAAAAATATCCCACAAGTCTCAAATATTTATTTACATTTCCAACACAAAAAAGTAACCGGCATAATAGGTACACATTTTGTAAATGCGTAAAAGTATCTAACGCGTAAAAAAGTATGTCCCATAAAAGAGTTTTAGGTAAACACATGTAAGTCAGGTTTTAACGACACATTAAGCTATCAAATATGCATCAGTGTGAAGCAGACTGGAAAGTGTAGCGGGTTCGGTTCCTTTGCGTGTAAAAAAAAACTTAACCTTTCGTTGTCAACCCTTATCTGCGACATCAATCTTGCCACTTTGTAATTGGGGGCATTACAAACCTTTTACAAGATAAGGGAAAATATCATGAATTTCTTGTTTTAGGGTTAATTTTATATAGTAAGTATTTTCTTACTATGTAAGGTGCAAATAATCATCAAAAACGATAAAGTCATCGGCAAAGTAGGATGCCGTCCGGCAAGGTGGGATAACGACCTGCGAAAGACTGCAGGCAGATGCTGGATGTGGCAAGCTGAAGACAGGGCGCCATGGCGCTCATTAGGGGAGACCTATGTCCAGCAGTGGACTAATATAGGTTGATGATGATGACGATGATGAATAAAGATATCAAACAACATCTTACCATCAGATTAAAATAAAAAAGTTAAGATAAACAAATAAAAATGCAACAAATTATAAAATGACACGCAAAAGGCAACGCGTTGAAATCTTTTGTATGAAAAATCGTAAATTGTAATGTTTTACAAATTAACGGAGTTCCAAGAAGTTCTGAATACATTCATTGCAATAAATTGTGTCGGCCGTTTTATTTTACGATGTATCAAGCAATATTTGGTCCTTCCAAGTATTAGATTTTTATAGCCAGATATTCAAATCGTTTAGTTTAGGCATTCTTCAATTTGAATCTTATTATCACCCAAATAAGTGAATTACATTATGAAATGACATGCACAATGCATAAAGGTGTGATTTTCATTAGTGTGATCATGGTACAAATAAACAAGGTATGCTACTCCGAGATCTTCCCAAGCCTACGTCACTGTCCAATTGCCACAAAAATGGGAGGTTACGTTCATTTGCCGGTCACTATCAAACTTTTATTGATGCCGATGATTCACTCGCGTTTTTGATCGGATAAATCTTTAAAATAAAATGGGCGGTTACTCTATCCGTAACTGTAAGTGTGACGGTCGGTAAAATAAGGTTCTTTAAATTCCCGAAAAGATCATAATCTGTGGCTGAAAAATGTTCCTGCGATTAGATAAATTTCATTTCGAGGGAAAAATTGATTTATCTATGTGCAGAGCTCATTAGCGTTGCTCAAATTATGGAAACTAAGTTTGAAAAATTTCATGGAAAACCTAAAACCTAGATCTAGATCTCGAATCTCCCAAAACTAAAAAGTTTGAGAACCATCGTAGCGGATATGACGTACGCTTGGGAAAACCCACGTGACCGCTGTTTCTCGGAGTAGGATACCTTGTTTATTTGTACCATGAGTGTGATAATTGTTGGGTATTTTGAAGATAGGTAAGTATACCTTCATATTTATTCCGCGGCGAAAATCGAACCCGCAGTCCCTTGACTTGATTTCAACCATCATTCCTCTTACTGGCTGCAGGCAGCGTATCAGACAGAGATACATCTTTCAATAATGATTTTTTTTAGCATATTAATTTTATTTGTAGCCAACTCCCGGGCAAAGGCCAAACATAGAATTTCAAAACTCATCGCTAAAAAAAAATATTCCCACTACCTTACTATCTCTGTTTCAATCTAATTTGATCGAAGACACATGTATGATAGACGAGCTTCCGAAGTCTTCCATTTCATTGTCTATCTGTCAATCCAAATACCTTCGAAATCGTATCCCAATCAAACAAAAAAGTCCAAGGAACAAAACTATCCTCCAACGCCAGCTTTTAATTACCGGTTACCTACATCATTGAAAATAATAATATGATAATCCATCGTTTATTTTACTTCTAATGATAAAAAATACTTGAGGCTAAACCCTTTAGTTTACGTTAAACAAACAAACACCTTGCACATAAATCATCTGTAAGTATAGCGAGGCGTGGTTGTATCTTGAATTGGCAGGGCAGGGATGAGCTTAGCTGATGAAAGAAAGCAGGAGAAACAGGAAGCTGGTGCCGGTTTCCTTAAAAATTATAGGAGAATACCTCTCATTCGTAGAGACCTAATCAAAAAAGTTTCTTTGAACGCAAAATAGTTTGAGGAATAAAAAACCTACCATACTATTGTGCGAAATGATATCTGTTCATTGAATGTTCGATTCCCGTCAATGGTCACCACAGGTACCAATATCAAAATGTTGATTTTTTTCTTAAGCAGTTAGGTAGTACTGAACGTAAGGTACAATTGATTTTGCCAGCGAATTAAAAGTAAAAATGAGTACTTGAATTATTATTACTTTTAATTCGCTGGAAAAATCAAATGCAAGTACCTACTTCGGTGGTTGTTTATGCCACCCTATAAGTTAGGCCTCGAGTGGAGATCTTGTGGTGGGTAATAGCAGAGCAGCACTTAGCGAGCGTGGTGGTAGTTCAGATTCGCTGTGGGAATAAAAAAGATTCTAGAGTCTACACTCTTAAGGGTCCGGCGGAGGATGAATTTCCCATACAAACGTAGTACCAAAATGATTTGTAATTTGAGCATATTTTCACCATGGTGTGCTATTATTTGTATTAAAATAGTATTTATCTAGGTTCCTGACACAATTTTTTTCAAAATACCTTTCTGAAATGAAATTAAACCGAATAGCATTTTTACATCAAAGAATGAATGTTTTCTTAGTATTTTTCTAGATAAGTATTTTGAAAAAAGCTTGTGGCAGGAACATAAATAAATACTATTCTAATACAAATAATAGCACACCATGGTGAAAATATGCTCAAATTACAAATCATTTTGGTACTACGTTTGTATGGGAAATTCATCCTCCGCCGGACCCTTAAACCGCGTTTGCGCTGGAGAACTGATTCCTGTGTAAATGCAGCACGTCGGTTGGGCTTGTATACCAATAAGTGCTTTCCTACACAACCTACAATTAGCGAATGTCTACGACTTTATCGCGCCACACGCAAGTAACTGACCAGTTTTATCTGCGACGTCAAGCGAGAAGTCAATGTCTGAGTTTATGCCTATATCTTGCCGACAAATAAGATAAAAAATCAAAATAAATTGGTAATACAAGTATTGCAACTGGAGACACTAGTAGTTCATAGTAGGTAGGTAATGAACTACTAGCGTCTTTGATCAACAGTTGTTCGATCATAATATATTTTTTTAAATATTCTAGTAGTGTTTGAGAATTGTAGTAATAAATTAAAAGTCTCTTGTGCCTATGTTTCATACTCAGTTATTCGCATAATTAATGATTTTATCGGGTATTTATCGCGGACCTTTTGTTATTATTCCCGTTTCTCAGTTATTCGCAAGTCGCAACGCAACCCCATCACAAATTTAGGTTATGGAAAGCGCAATTTATAAATAAATATGTATTTTATTTTCAAACAACGCAAAAACCAGTAGCCAAACCTCATTTCTAAAGCATAAAAACAATAAAAACCCCTTTCCACTTGAAGTGGTAACACTTGCAGTGCAGGTAGCGGTCTTCAAGTACCGATAGGCCCTCGTGCATGCAGAGCCAGACACCGCCTTTTGTCGCGTCGCTAGCCGTACGACGCGGCGGCGCGGCGGCGCGGCGGCGACGCGACAACTATGTCGCCAATTTGCACGCTCCTTTACTGTTGATTTTGCCGGCTTTCGTTGTTTGAATATGATTACTGTGGAGATAGTCAAAAATTATTCGATTTAAAAAAACTGCCATCGACATGTAGACTGTTTTAGGGCGCGACGTTTTTGTAGGGTGGATAGTGGCGCCACTACATATTTAATTTTATAATTACGTTAGGTATACAAAGGAATTATCAAAAAATCGGACCGCGCGTAGACGATATCTATCATAAGCTTTTTTTAAATGTATCTTTAATAGTTTTGTACTGTATTATTTAGGCAGATACTTGTTTCAAGAGTTTAGTTCCTATTGGTGGCCACCAAGCTCTCCAAACAAGGTTTTTGATTGAATAACACAAAAGAAAAAATATTACAGATACATTTAAAAAAGCTTATGATAGATATCGTCTACGCGCGGTCCGATTTCTTGATAATTCCTTTGTATAACGTAATTATAAAATTAAATATGTAGTGGCGCCACTATCCACCCTACTATTCGCCTTAAGACCACATAAAGATAAGGACATACATACCTAATAGGTAAATAATTTGGCGTGCTTTAAAAAACTATAAACCGACTTTAAATTCATCTAGTCAAAATTTATTATAAAACAGAATTACCGAAATCGGACTACTCTGTAAAAAATTAAGCTTGGACATACATTAAAAAAAAAATACTCGTCGACTTGAGAACCTCCTCCGTTTTTCGTCGGTTAATTATGAGAATGATATGGTTTTCCTCCGATTTAAAATGTATCCATTTTGTATAGATTGTTATTCTGATCTGTACTACTATTATATTGACTATTATTCAGAGGATAAATACTTTGAATCTTAGAAAACAACGTCAGCGCGGAGATTTGTTTTTTTCATACAATTATCCACGCTGATGGCACAAATCCAGGCCTCCAGTACCTAGGTATAACAAAAACAAAAGGGGATCGCTTCATATTTTAAGAATTACCTCTTTATAGCTATCATAAAATACAGTTTGCTGTTGCCTAAATTTTTCTGAACATGTCTAGGGCACGTCTTAAAAGAGACACTTTTTGAGAATACCAAAAGTCTGCTGCTAATGTTTATCAGATTTACGTGTGGTTCAACATGTCCCTATCTTGTTTCAGATGGTCCTTACTTCCATGCACAAGTACCGGCCGCGGGTGCTGGTGGTGAGAGCGAGAGACGCGGCCGCCCTGGCCTGGGGAGCCCCGCACGCCGCCTTCTCTTTCCCGGAGACAGAG
Organism: Eupithecia subfuscata; assembly: GCA_963564075.1. Taxonomy (NCBI): domain Eukaryota; kingdom Metazoa; phylum Arthropoda; class Insecta; order Lepidoptera; family Geometridae; genus Eupithecia; species Eupithecia subfuscata. The sequence continues at coordinate 14,603,977 of OY751100.1, read as the reverse complement.
TTCATTGCTGTCACTGCTTATCAGGTAATTATCATCACACTAATATTATAAATGCGAAAGTTTGGATGTTTGTTACCTCTTCACGCCAAAACTACTGAATGGATCGGGCTGAAATTTTGCATACATGTAATTCTAATCCTGGAATCAAACATAGGCTACTTTTTATCCCATAAATCAGTTCCCATGGGATAGAAATCACCTTTAAACGTTTCCATAGAAACAACGCGTGCAAAGCCGCGGGCAGAAGCTAGTTATAAATAAATTAATAAAGCACGACAACGCGGCATTATCTAGCCCCCCAAAACTAAGCAGAGCAGAGCTTTATGCAGCAGTACATCTAAAGTTCACTCGCGGGTTGGAGACGACGACGTCGAAAAAATTGCAGAGAAAGAGTGGATCAGGATGTCAGGGGACCGGGCATAAGTGCGCAAAGAGAAATGGCGTGGCAGCTCACGGCCTAAGTAGATAGAAAATGACGTACATTATCAGGAAACATCCATTCTTCTTCATCCTTTCAACATGCTCTACAGAAGTAGAGCGCAAATTTATTGTTTGTAACACAGCGTAGTTAACCAAAGTTGTGGTAGCAGGATTTATCTACCTAAAATACTAAATATTAAAAGAAATCAAATAATATCGCAAAAATTTTCGACTTCGACGGTACTTGAATCCGCGTCCTCCCCTCAGTACGGGGATGTGATAACCAACTACACCACGAAGTCAAGTGACGTGGGAGTCGAAAATCTCTGCGACTTCATACGGTCTCTAGCGCCGTTAGCTCCACCTACAGGGGAAACATTGAAGTTTATCCAATCCTGTTCAAAGACTAAATATTAGTTAGGTAAATCTAACATTACTTTTGCAAGTAATGTACTTGCAAAGTAGAGTGACTCATCCTGTTTCTTTCGACAAAATTTCAGGACGCGTTTTAAAGCATAAAAGTAGAGATTGGCTCGTGTTCTCTCATCCGAATTGCGTAGAGTAGGTATCAGTTTAATCTCGGGCAACCCCGTACGATAAAACCTCAGATTCTACGAATGCGTAGTACGTTTCCGAGAACATGCGGCGATTCGCACTTATGGCGACCGCATTTTTTTCGCACCAGCAGGCGCCAAAGCTTTTACGAACGTATCGTCTACACCCGCAGAAAAAACGCGACTGACTGGGACGGCGACAAGTGTCCATTGTGTAAACTCCCTTAGCAAAACAATAGTAACTAATTTAGAGTTTTTGCGTCGGCGGTGATATCGTTTGTACGATTACTGATTCGGCAGCACTTGGAAACCCAAGAAACAGTGAAACCGAACCGTTACTTTGCGTCATACCCATGGTCATACCCACCGATCTCGATTATTCAATCTATTCTGCACAAAGGCAGTTGCTAGCTACGATACATAAGCACGGTTGCTGGCAATTAACAACAACCGTGAACCTTAATCCTATATTAAATCTACCCGGCGTCGCCAGACCAGCTATTATGCTGCCTCTACAGAGCCCTCCCGCTGTTTGTTTTCCGACATTAAAAAGCATCCCTTTGAGCGCAAGCGCAGCGTGAAGTTTCCTTGCATAATCCGCCCCGGGGTAATGAGTCCGAGGCGGCTCCTTTGCGCCTGCAGTTTTGTTGGACGCCTGCATCGAGGCGCGAAAGTTTTCTCGCGTCCGTCTCCTCGGCGGCTTTGAAGGATAATCCGGATATTGTGCGCGTAACGGGATGGCACCGGACAATGGCCGCCGGCACGTATCGTTGCGCATTAGCCGACGGTGGCCGCGCGCCGCTCGCTCGACCATTGTTGCGAATTACCCACGAATTAGACTACGCTTTTAGATCTGCCGACGCTTTATTTGAGAGCGTAACTAGGTGGCACGACAGTTCAATTACAGCAGCACAAAAGCCCTTGACAAAGACGCAGCACTTAGATAAATATTCAATTATTTGCAGCGTCTCTCGTCTCGCCGTTGGTTCGCCTAATCACCGCATCCCTACCGGCCCCACCCGATAATTCTGGGTTATCCGTTAAGTAGATAAATAAAACAAACTCTCCTAGGCCCTAATTACACACTCTAAAAAAGCGGCGACAGTCGCCAATATGAGAAATAGACACGCAAAAAGTAAATTGACGGCAAGTTTGAGGGCTGACGTCACGGGCGACAGGGCGGGATAGGGGCGGCGCCCGAGCCCTCCAGCCGGTTAAAAAATGCACTTGCCACGACTCACACTGGCTTTTAGCACTCCTCGCTATCTGGAGAGGTGGTTATCTGCTGCCGTGGAGCCCCCGCCGGCGCCGCTTTATCGCGTGCAAACACTCATTTACAAGTCACTAGTATTTGCTCTCGGGGTTTCGCTAGATAACCGTGATAGAAAACCTTTTAATTGCAAACATGCGATATTGCCCAAAAATGTCATCGTCACTTATGCAAACTTGAAGGGTCGGTAATGTCGGTATCCAGTTTCGTGTTCCACAGGAGGTCGCAGGCGCCACCAGCGGCGGGCGGCGCCGCGGCGACACACTAGTCTGCTCCTCTGACTAGCTGCTAATTGCCCTGTCGCCATGTCACGCACATGTGCCACAATTATCCCTTACAAGCTATTAACGAAGGGGATGTATGCGGAAACGGATGTTTAAATTGCACTCTCTACCTAATGCAGATAAGAAATCCGTGAGGCGTCATGGATAAAACATCCACCCAATTATAGTTTTCTGCACGTGTTTTACGACATTTTCTGGATCAACGAACCGCCAAAAACTGACTTTGCAAGTTTTCTTTGAGTAGGCAGAAATCATTACAGGTATAACGATTGATTTTCTTGTTTCCTTGTCCCCAGAACGACCGCATAACAAAACTGAAGATCGATAACAATCCATTCGCTAAAGGCTTTCGCGCGTGCGGCCAGTCCAAATGCAAGAGGAAGAGCATAGAGACTGACTCGGAACCATCTACAGGCGAGTCCAGCGATGCCAAGCGACCTTGCTCCGACGCGGCCTCCTCCTGCTCCGAAGAAGGAAGTCTCCGATCCTCCTCTCCTAGATCTCCGCCGTTGGTAGAATCCCCAGCGCCTGTTATACCAGAGACAACGCAAGAGAGATTGCCGATCTATCCACATGACATGCCAACCCTTCCTTACATGCCGTTGCATATGCCCATGCATTTAGGGCTCTGGCCTAGTAACCCAATGGCTGGTTTTGCTTGGGGGCCGGCGTTGCCCCCGCCGGTTATCGAGGCCCCGTCACCACCCGTGGCGCCCCCTTGCCGTCGGGTCAAGAGCTTTACCATAAGCGCCCTGTTAGGCGAAGGCTGATAGTACCTAAACAGTTTAATAATTATGAAATTGGAACGTATGCGACGGGCATATTCGCAATAAATCTACCAATAGTTTATGTAGGCTTATTTTATTGTATACGCTAGCCGTTGGCTTACTGATCTACCTCGTATTAGCATAATTTTTGTGAATAATTGTGATAAAGGATGTGCCTTTTATACTTACCTACCTACCTACTATTCTAGAATAAAACCTACCTTATATGCTTTAAGATACTTATTGTATAAGTTTATGTCTCTCTCTTCTTTTAAGATTAAATTTAGTTAGATGTAGATAACTAGTTTCTAAGAATGTTTGTATGGTATAACTACAACTAAGAAGAAAAATATAATGTAATAAATATTTTATCGATCAATGAAATCTAAGCAGTGTACAGTATGTAAATAAAATGTTTATTAGCTAATGATTGGCTGGCTAGATTAACGTCAGTAGTATCGTTTACCGCAAGGTAATTTTAGGTAAATTACTGTTATTTTTTTATGTATTATTCAAGGCAATAAATATTTAAATATTCATAGAAGCAGCTTTTTTATTAACGTTGCACACAATATTGTCATGTTTATCTCACAATTAAAAATCTAGGTACTCTAACACAAAGATTCCTACAAGCTGACAATTTAGTGTAGTCATAAATAATACAAATAAATAAATAATAATTCTGGACAATTCACACAGCATTATCTAGCCCCAAGCTAAGCAGAGCTTGTGTTATGGGTACTAGATAACTGATATACTTAATACAATACACTACATAGATAGATATTTTTTTTTTTTTACATAGAAAACATCCAGAACGCCCTGAACAAATGTCTGCAGATCGTACAAACATTTGTCCCGAGGCGGGAATCGAACCCGCAACCTCCTGCGTCGCAGGCGGACCTTCGCCCGCTGCGCCACAGAGGTCACAAGCCTATAACAATCACCTAATTGAATTTAAAAATATAAAAATTGCTTCAGCCGTTTTGATGCTTTGAAGGGTGCACAAGTGGAACCTAAATAGTCTCACCCAGACAAATACTTACACAGAAACACGCGAAAAACTCGCGGGATAAAATATCTAAAACTTGCTAGGTACGTCATCCTTAAGGGACCTTCTAGTTCCCTACTTCTTTGTTCTCAAAATATTATAATAACCTAAATGAATGAGAAAATGTAGGTACCTAACCTACTCACGATTGATTTTGAAAATTATTTCATATTAGGTAAGTATGCCGATTATCCCTGAGTGACGTACCGCGTGAGTGAAGTCGCGAGGAGAAACTAGTGTAGTGACAAAATAAAATCCCATCGGGCTCAGTCGACGAAGGTTTACGCCGTCATTTTATCAAAGATCACAAAAAAATTGTGTTCCTACAAACTGTGCACAAAAAATTGTCATATGAATTAGAATTGTTATTACCTAAGTACATATCATTTTTTAAATAACATCTTTATTCACAAAGAAAATTACAATCAACTACCTAATAGAAATAAATTACAACTAGTAGGTATTTACAATTGAAACAATTGAGCTAACTACAGACTGTTGCAAACAATGTACAGGTAGCTCAACTGATCCATATCGGAATCCAGTCGGAAGCGTCCCCAAGACGCTGGCTGCATTGACCCGCTGTATGGCAATGCTGATGCGCTGCGCCAAATACTCACCAGGCTCTCGGATCACGCGTCGCTTGGACCAGACGCTCAGATAAGTCGGCTCTGTCGAGACCTGCATATTTGCGCCTCTTGAGATCTTCGGCCAAATCTGCCGCCGCCGCCCTCACGGATGTCCTCGGAAGATGGGAAGGCGCAAGTGTGTCGACGCATGTAGCGTCCCACACAATGACTTGCTGTCGATTCGGACAAAATAAATTGGGACGCAATGTCCCAATTGACACTTTTGATTTTAATATTTTAATTACTGTCGATTCGGACACTATTAAAAATAGCTGCATTGTACAGTCAATGAAAAAACTGATTTTTAGCAAGATGACGAAATAGATGCATAACAAGGTCACGCTCTCTCTATCTCCTTATTTTATATCTCTATTTCGCTTTATTTTGCACCCAGGTAACAAAACAATTCGTCTTGCGAGTAAGTGAAGGTCAGTGCGTTCGATCAAATGTCAGTGCAAACAAGGAACAGTGTAATTTGTCGCGAACCAATTACAAATATAACTTGAAACGTTCATCCTAAAATCGAAGAAGAAAATACTGTATTGAAGAAGAAATAGTTCACTAGATATGAAAAAGGTATCTTTCAATGCCATTACCGACATCATAATCCCCCCAATATTTCCAAGTTTTGTGATAGCTGACTACAGTCACTACACGACTAGGATCCTGGTTTCCGCGGGAAAATATTGCAAGGAAATATTAAAAAAACCTAATCTAACAGTCATGTGCGATGGAACTTTAAATTTTGTTTAAGACTGTTTCAGCAACTTTACACTCTGCATGTGGATTTGGGGAGTAATTCCAATATAATTCCAGTTTTATACGCACTACTGCCAGCAAAAACTACAAATATTTACGTGTTTAACCTCATTAAAAGCAAAATTCCAGAGTTTGATCCGCAGACCTTTGTGCTGGACTTGGAGGAAAGTGCCATTAAGGCTCATAAACGAGTATTCCCCAAAGCAAATATTAAAGGTTGCTATTTCTATTTTACGCAGAGTCTATGGCGAAAAGCCCATTATCTAGATATAAAAAACATCTAAATTAAAATTGGAAAATAAACACAGTAGTAGTTAGTAAATGATTAGTGGTAATTTTAAGTCCATGATTGAACGAATGATTATCTGTGATTTTAATACATGTGCTTAGGATAATTAGGTAATTTTTTTAATAATAATAAATAATGCCAAATCAGTAAATGTTGTCGGGATATTTTTCTCAGTTTCCTATAAATGGTCTGTGATTTTAAAACATTTCTAAAATAATGACTTTTTAATAAGAAGAGATAGAAAAATGTTTTAAGATATAAGAAAATCTTTATATGAAACATTTTTATTGTTTTTTATTTCATTGATTTTAAAGTGTTTAATAGGTTAACTATGTGCCAAATGCTGTGTAAAATATTGTGATTATTGTGGGTTAAGTATTTTTTTATTTTGTTTGATAGTTCTATTATTTTTGTCAGTAGATTTGCTGATGTTGAAAACTGACAAATAATGAGTAGGTAGTAATTTTAGGTCTATTTGAACTGATTATCTGTGATTTTTATACATACTCTTATACTGTCTTAGAATAATTAAAAACCTCTGAGATATTTTTAAGTGATCGTAAATAGATACCTAAGTATACAAGATGTTGATTTGTGCCAAATATTCGCTATGAGAAGTAATTTTTTTTAACAATAATGTACCACATGCTGGCAAAGCAATTTGATTAGCTTTATCACATTATATTATATTTTGCTTAACATTTTTTTACTTGACTGTACTCAACAGCTTCAATAATTTAATGGTGTCCGAATCGACAGAGAAAAATATAGTTAAAATCAAATGTGTCAATTGGGACACTGTGTCCTAATAAATTTTGTCCGAGTCGTCAGCAACTCCACACAATGGGCCTCCCCAACTCCCATGGGACTAGTGTCATACCGTCGGGCCTCTTACCATAATCACGCAACGGACCATAATTAATTATACATGACATGTCTAATATATATAAAAATTGTATTATAATGGTAAAATAAAATAGGACATATATGTTAGTGTTCTTAAAATAAATGACCTATGGTTTCATGATTCGTAGGCATAACAATTTTACTACGAACTCATGACTTGCTGCGACGGCGGCGTAGCCTATGGGCGTGGCATGGCGTAGCAGAGTTACTAGCGCCATCTGTAATTATTCTCAAGAAGTAACTCATGTGACAGTGGATGGAGCGGGCGCGGCGCAGAGGGCGTGGCAATACTGTTCTCAACGTCTTCTAACATTCACTGCGCCATCTTTGTTTATTCTAACTTCAACTCATTAATAGGGTGATATCGTAGATGGATTTGACTCCTTATTCTAAAGGCTGATCCTCGCATTGTAAAACTTGTAGAAACATAGGAAATCAGTCGAGTGGGCCTTTAGAATCAGTAACTGCCCGTACCTTACCTAGGTCTTTACTTGAAAAGGAGCTTTAGGACATGCATGATTGAATAAGAACCAGGCAAAAAAAAACACCTTTTATGTCACATTAAATTCTTATTAAATAGGTAAGGAAATACACATCATATTTAAAGCATTTCACAACATCAATAAAACAAGAATAATAGTTTCGTAATGAATAGTGCCATTTGTCTATAAATTATTTGCTTCTCAGATCCTTACACCCTAACCAGACATCATGTTTTGAAGCTCATTGCTTAGTTCGTTGGTGTCAATAACTCTGGTTGAACTATGGGTGGTTAAGGGGGCGCTTGCTTCACGGTTGCAAGCCTTTTTGTGAACGAACCAGTGCAATCTCTGGCACTCCCGGTCACAGTACTGCACTGATCTGCATTTAGAGCACTTCTTTGCAGGTTTCTCATCACCACAGGTGCTGCAGTATGGAATGGCATCTACAAACCCTCTCTGACCATTGATTGTGCAGTTGATAACGGACAAAGCAGGAGGAGGATCTTTGCTGGTCAGTGAAGATACCATTTGGTGGAATGTAGTGCACTCCCTAAATGGGAACTCTCTCACACATTCCTTTAGAAATGAATCCATCAGGTCCAAAGAAATGCCATCCTTGCCTGGCTTCAGCAGCTTTTTCGAAAATACCTCGACAATATCATATTTCTTCTCTTCTTTGCTTGCAGGTCTCTTGTCTTTGATGTTATGAATTTCTCTGATAATAAAAGCCAGGTAGTGGTACTTGAATGACATGACTTCATTTGTTTCTGTGCCTCGGGTCATCTCCTTTTTACTAAGCAGCTCTAGAACTTTGCTAGCTTTCTCTGCATTCTCTAGTAGGATAGGAGTACTTTGTATATTAAGGGCTAGTCTAACAGGATGGATGTTGACACCAAGAATGAATTTGTGTAGGGGATCCACTAAGATTGGAAGTAGGTAAGGCTCCGTTTGTTGTCCTTGTGGAATGGTGTAGTACGCTACCTCAGCGCGAGGAATAAAGTTGTTGATAGTGGCCACGGTGTGATGATTCCCAACGAATGCTGCCATTTGGGAAGCAGTCCGGCCAACTGAGTTAGTGGCTGTGGGCTTTGCGCCAGCGTCGAGTAGTAGTTTACATACCTCAGAGCTTCCGGCCAAGGCTCCAAAATGCAGAGCTGTGTAGTTGTACTCATGTTTTCCCGAATTCACGTCCGCTCCCTGAAATGGTAAACAGACTCGTTAGAGACACTTCGGACACGTACGAGGCTAATGTTCAATCTAAGGTTACTTACCCTATCGAGCAGTAATTGCACCATGTCCTTGTTTCCTTTATAGGCAGCGTGCTGGAGCATTGACATACCATTTTCGTCAAAGAAATCGACGCTATCTTTGTGTTGACCTAAGAGGTTTTTGAATTCCTCCAGATCATTTGCGGCAATGGCATCAAAAATTGTCTTTGTTATGGGGCCGTCCTCACTTTTCGTTTCCATTTCGGTTTTCTTTGAACTCATGAAATTCTCGCGAAAAATTATTATCAGACGGCAAACAACCCAACCTACAAAAATGAAATGAATGAGAGCAAAATCGATTTTTCTTTTTGTTTTCGACTGTCAAATGATTGTCAATGTCATCTGTCATTCTTAAAAGACATTGAGATCAGGGATTTGCATAAAGATTCCTGTACACATATAGTAGAATATGGTAGAGATTTCACCCAACAAACTACCAAAATATTGGGAGGGAAATATAAAATTTTGCACACATTATTAGCGTTGTTCCCGATTGTAGCCTTTGATTACCTATTTATTTATACCGTAGTATACCTATGTATAGTAGTTTGCGTCTCAAATATACAATAAGATGCAGTCTGAGCTGCATCTTATTGTATAATTGAGACGCAAACATTAATACCTAATAATATTGTGCACCCGAGGACGATACCCGCGATGTACCCTCACCTTACCTCATGGGCCTGTGTATACGATCCTTACTCTATAGGACTCTGTGTTGTTGGCTTCGGCCCCACGCATGCCTGCCTAAGGGCCGGGCCACAATATGTCCCGATAACATGGAAATAATACAAATAATGCTGGACAATCAACACAGCATCATCTAGACCTAAGCTAAGCAAAGTTTGTTTTATTGGTACCTAGGTACCTACTAAGTAGATAGATAACTGATCATGATTTAAAAATCCAAGCCAGCCTGGCGGCTTACGAAAAACGTAGACTGTTGATGATGATGCTCTCCTTGGCGAAATTTGGCCACGGCGGCAGAACCCAAGTATTCGTATATTATATGTATGAGTACTTACCTATTCGTTCACACATTCGTACACAATGAGTATGTTAAGTACTTGGCATGCACCTAGATCGTCGTATAACCTGGAAGAGGCATCTTCAAGCGAAACGCGAACATCTCGCCCTTAAGTACAGAGGACTATACTGGCTACTGGACAGGAACTCTAAGCTATCTACTGATAACAAACTCCTCATCTACAAAACTGTCTTGAAACCAATATGGACATAATGGAATCCAACTATGGGGGTCAGCATGTCACTCTTCCATACTGTCATTCAACGCTTCCAAAATGGTGCTCTGAAAAATCTGACTTATGCACCATGGTTCATCAGAAACTCCGAACTTCATGACAACTTTCATATCAGCACAGTCAAAGAGGAAATAACAACGACAGCAGCAGCCTATCCTATCAGGCCAAACTCGGGAATCATCCTAACCAGCTGGCACAGCAACTCACAGAACCATCCTATAAAAAGAGACTTAAAAGAAAAGAAGTTGCATACCTGAGTGACTTAACAAGACGAAGAGTGCGCTTGCCTACAGTGAAGAGGAGTGTACTCTACCCGACATAAACCACACAAAAAAATCTGCTCATAGTTCAAAACCCAAAGAGACTGATCGCAGATGAAACTATGAAAAAAAAACCTATTCGTTCTGTATCTGCTGAAGCTCCCCATATTATAATACCATATGAAAGTATTGAATGTTTATAGGCAAAATACACTTCTTTTAAACTGTCTGCTGAAACATGGCTGAAACCATTTCTTTTATTTTCTTCAATGCATAAATGCCTCTGCTCTCACCATTTTCGTGCATGTTGGTTGAATAATATACTGTTTCAAGTGGGCTTGTGGCTTCATACTTCATGTACCTAGGACTGTGAGTATCTAGGTACCTAAGTGCTCACTAAGACCAAATCGACCGATTACCGACCTAAGTATATCTAGGTAAGTATATCTTGGTGGCTAGGATAAAGAATAAAAAAAAGCATGATGAAATGCCTTGTTAGAAAATGAAAGTCCATTTTAGAGTAGTTAAATATAAATATATTTAAAAAATCAAGAGTCACAATGGCTGGCATGACTTTTGATTTATCAAAATTGCTAATTATTATTATCTAAGTTATACATTTTTCTAAGCACAGTTCCTAAGATCAAAGAGAACAACACCTATTCTAAAACACTACGTTATACAACATTTAAATAGAGTAAAGAGAGAAAATTTTAGATAGAATACAAATAAATGATTCAGCGCACACGGCCCGCCCTGCCACAAAGCAGGTAGACCTTTGATATGGCCTACTTAGACTAATTTACTGTTCTACATTTGGATAAACCTGGATAGGTTTATTTTTTTATATCTAGTGAAAATAACTATAGCTAATCCAGAATTTAGGTGATAGAGTGATGAAGACAATAATAATTAGTTTGTGGAGCGTGTTCACCTTATCTATTCATCGTGGAAGATCGCTTGATATCCATCTTTCACCAAAATATTTTATATTAATAAAAGTATTTAAAAATATAAACCAGTATTTTACTTCATCATTCCGCATTGCCCATGACGGAGTGATGAAGCTATTTTGGTTTTAAATAAATTAACTAAGACCTAAAAATAATTAGAATGGAGCACCTAAATATTTTACAACATACCTACAGTTTAAAATTGTAACTACAAGTTACCTACAACATCAAGAGATTAAACAGGTAATATTTATTCAAAGAGAAAAATGTTGATTAATTGAATGTTAAACATTGAGAAGCAGAATATAATATCTAGATATATTGAGAAGATAATGAAGAAGACAACTGGAAAAAGTTATACTTATTAAAAATGTTTGGCTACAAGCTTATTAATGGGTGTATGAACTTTCTATCTTATCTATCTAAGTATATCTAATGTTACCTACTTTAATAAAATGGTACAACGTGAAGAATGAATTCAACTTTCTACTCACTAAGGTTTCTATTATCTACACAGCATCGTTTTTCCTTATGAAATAACACATACTTCTCTAATTATTAATGCTAAAATACACGTATTATTTTAACTGATCTAATTCTTCTGTTACACTCTAAGAACTTCCTAAAATATGTCATAATAAGTCGTTTTAACGACTTTTATATGAAAACAAAAAGGGGAAAATATTATCCCACCAGTTTCGTAGTTCTTCATTCTGGCAAATAAATACATTGATTTCAAATATTATAACAAATACCAAAAATCTTCCGGGAAAATAACAATTGTTCCAGCATCAACCTTTACCATTTCATACATACTTATTTTTATTTCTGTAGTTTATTAATACCTAGGTACTACAGACATAATTATGATTATTATAATATAATAAAACTATAGCAATAAACATCGACGGTTCTCTGAAAGATTAACAGTAAGATTATACAATATTATTCGTAATAATATTTTGATAAAACATAAAACTTTTCGTCTATTCTAAAACTACAGATCTATAGTTAAATACTTTCAATATACTGGCTACCTATCATATTATTTGGATAATGAAATAGTTTTAATATACTTAACATACCGCTATAGTATATTTAATATGAACCTAATGTTCTACACACAGCCTGTCTATTCTATACCTATAACTACCTATTTTGTCGAAATAAATAAATGAGTTAAGTGGGTACTTCATCTTATAAACATACATAACTTGGGAGTGGCAACACCTTACCTACTAGCACACATTTTCCCCTATGAAGCATTCTATCTAGTATTATAAGCACAACAAGATTACACAAAAAACATTAGATTAGATTATATTCAAGAAGTCCATAATAGTGTTTAACACTTTCACTATATATTTTCGACGTCTACCAAACAGAAATGGGTATATTTAAACTTGAAATATTATTCAAGTATAATATTTTCAATAATATTGGTTAAAAAAAGAAAACATAACCACAAAAGTGTTAACAAATTTTCAGAAGTCATGAACAAAATAGGGCCTAGAGTTTCCCTAAAGCTCGCGCGAAATCTTGATTTTACGAACGCGTTAGACATAGTAGACGTCAAAAGAGAGCGATGCTCAGACAAGCGCAGGGCCGGACGCAAGTGCGGGCGCCGTGGGCGCAGTGGGGGTAGTCGGTGTGTTAACGGTGGACGTGAGGCGAACCCCCCCACTCTCGGACACCACCATGCCGTTGTGGACAGTTACGTTATGTACTGTGTCGGCGTATGGGGTTGTCAGGATGGTCAGCCGCTGTAGAATACAAAAAGAAGTTATAGAAACCAAAAAATCAAGAGAAATGTTCAGAAAGATAGGTAAATATACCTCGTAGAAAGTGCCTTTAGTTGTGAGAAGCTTGTAGATTGCCACTGTTGGGATACACATGACACTGGATCCTGCAATGCACCAGCCGATTGCGTTCGCCCACCAAGGGTACACATAGTTCTCGTACTGCAGGGGCGCGTAGTCCAGAAGGCCGTAAGCTGTGGAACAATAGTAAATTCGATAGGTTGCTACGGTACAAACCTAAAGAATTTAAAAATTCAATGATATCAAAAAATCTATCAGATAGATTTTTTGATGTTGAGAAAATTGACACACAATTAAGTGTTATGATTATGAACTAGTTTGATACTTCACCTGTGATGAAAAGAAGGAAAATCGGGGCGATGTAACGCCAGCACACGCGCCAGTACATCCCTGGACGAAAGCCGATCATGTCTCGGATATCTTCGCAGAATCTTTCAGTACCTTTGCAAAAAAACAATATCAGAACAATATCAGAAAAAACATCATAATAATATAGCAATGATAAAAATAATCAAGTCAAAGCTCTCACCATATATCCAGGAAACAGCTATAGCCTCAAAGAACACAGCAACCAGAATTGAATAACCTGCAGCGTAGCGGTCAAGGAGTTGGAAGAAGTAGAAGCCTCCTTTGGTGCAGGAGGCCATGCCGACGAAGAAGTAGAGGGTGAAGAGACAAGCCACGAAGATCTCACGATGGCGACCGATGGGCGGGAACTCATCGCTTAGTGCCGTGATGATAGCCTCTGAACCGCCAAACTTTGAAGAACAAAAATACTTGAAAATGGAATCCTTTTTAATTGATATCAATGATATATATAAACTTCTTACCGAACTGTCTAATCCCAGCGTAAGCAGCATCATAAAGAAAATGAGGGCCCAGAAGGTCGACCCAGGCATTGTAGCGATGGCAGCTGGATATACCACAAACACCAGGCCTGGCCCCTCTGTAGCCACGTCTTGGACATCCCTGCCCGACGCGTGAGCCATATATCCTAGTACACTGAAGATCACAAATCCAGCGATGAAAGAAGTGGCTGAGTTTATGAAACTGGTCAAGATGGCGTCCCTGTTGAACAACACTTTGTAATCTATCTTTAAATTCCTACAACTATAAACTTAAAGGCAGAGGGGTTTCTTACTTGTAAACATTGTTGTGGTATTTGTTATAGGAAGCGTATGCCAGAAGAACACCAAACCCAGGGCCGAGTGAGAAAAATACTTGAGTAGCTGCGTCTACCCAAACCTGCAACCATAAATACCATGAAGTCAGATACGATTTGAACTTAATAAATAAATAAATAAAAATGTTGAGGTAGGTATGTACCTGTGGTTGTGTAATGGCCTCGAAGTTGGGACTCAGATAATAAGCAATTCCAGTTGCTGACCCAGGAAGCGTGATTCCACGAACCAGGAGTATCAGGAGAACAGCATAGGGGAAGAGAGCCGTAAACCAAACCACCTGAAAATCACAAGCCATTAGCCAAAGCTAAACCAAATTGATTCATATTTCCATGATTCTAGGCTTACTTTTCCAGAGGTGCTGATGCCTTTCCACAAGGAGAAGTAACAGATGATGTACACAGCAAGCAAACACAAGGCCATGTCCCATTTGATGGGCCCCAGGTCATGAAGGCCATCACTATCATGGAGTTCTAAAATCGCACGGCTGAAACATTACACGATTTTTAACCATGATTTTAGAAATGCTGAAGAAAATGGTTGAACTAGTGGTATAAAACATGAAACAAAGAAGACCTAAAAAAATTAAGACAACGATTTAGCTTACTTGAAATATTCAGAAGCTGCAGACGTAAATGGAGTTGTTGATGGAGGACCAATGGTAGATGAATTGGTTCGCAAACGAGAGCGATTAGCAGCCGACGGCTCCCATATTGCTTCAAACTAAAACACAAATGAAAATATGTATAAATGAATACGTCTTACGATTTAGAAGAAAAAGATTATTCGATTAAAGTTTACCGGCCGGCAAGCAGGGGTGTTCCATTCGTTGTCACAATTGGTCCAAGGTAGCATGGTGGTGAAGGAAGCGAAGAAGAAACGCAAGGCCCAGGCGATTATCACGTTGTAGTAGAAGTCCACATAGAAAGCAATGAGGACGACTGCATACCCTATGCCTGCACAAATAAAGAACACTTTCAATTCAGTACGTATACATTGAATACAGTTCAAAAACTTTTCTCCACACTCGCTTATCAATAAAAAATTCAGAAAATAGTAGGTAAAGAATTTTTCAGCAGTCTGCACAGTTTGGTTAAAATAAAATGTAGAAAAAATCATATGGAAACCTACAAGGACAATAGACATCAAAAAGAAGTAAAAACATGAAACTTTATCGGTCATACTGAGACCACTCAAATCCATTTCAATAAAAATGCCCTCTGCGCGGATTTCCCGGCACCTTTCCGCACAATTTATTTCTCCTCAAAAATCATATCGCCAAGAGCCTCTCAGGGACGCGGCAATCGGGTGAAATGAAATCAGCGGGCATAAGCCTCGCAAGTCCAAAGAGGTCGTACGTATGCCGGCACTTAAGGGGAGAGTGGAAATGGTGTCAATTATGGGTGTTAAGTGCGGAGGGTGACACGACCTGGGTCCTGTCCTGTTTTGCATGGTTCTTGAGATGCTCGGACGAGGGACTGACCGTTTGGCTTTGTTCTTGTTTTATTTTTGGCTGTGTGTGAATTAAAGGACGATTTATTGTGTGACTGAGCACAGGTTTATTTATAGTCAGGTAACTAAAAATGAGTGCCATCTTGAACTAAATCTTTAATTATAATTGTGTCTCGATCTCGATAGCGGAAATGTCGGCAAAGTCATTGACATCATCAACATCTGTTTCCTCTTGTTGACAAAAAAATTTATATGAAATTTCGAGAAATCAAACCACAAGATGAACATTATCTTGAAAGTCCGAGAGCAGTCATAACAGTTACTTTAGTAAAGTGCTGAATGCAATAATTCAAGCTCATATAGCTCGCATTCGTACTCCCGTGATAGTGCTACGTGACTTCGGGAGTGCGAATTACGTGACGCATTTAATTTTGATTTCCCTCCTATCCACGGAGCTCAAACTTTAAGTTAGCTGGTAACGTACCCCTTTTAAACCTATAAAATATCTTGGATTGGATCAAGGAGGTTATGAAAAGGAGGCTTTGATCCAATCAAAGCTAAAACTAAATATTATACATAATGCTTCGAAGAACGGCCGCGAAGAACTGTACCTACCTATGTATTGATATTATTTTTATGATTGTGTTTGTAAGGGTAAATAAATAATTTCTACTTAATGCTACTTTTCCTAGATTTGGCTATCTTTCAAAATCAGAACTATCGGTGCTTTACCAACCTGAAAATCATAAAAATCACAAAAATAATGAGCAAAATATTACTGGGTTCATGTTTGAATTGAACTTTGAAACCACTTTCAAACAAATAATTCCAAACATATCTTTTTAAATGCAATAAATTATTTTGACTTTGAAAACAACATTCTTCACGCTGAGGTCGCTTTCTCACCGTATAGAATTTTCGACCTGCAAAACCAAGAAAATTCCAGAACCCATTGACAGGCAGTTGATTCCACTGTAATAATCATATTACCTTTGAACAAGGGCACCAGTCGTCCCCAGCAGGTGATGGCGCCCTTCCGGTGGAACTGTCCCAGCGCCAACTCCATGTAGAACAATGGGATACCACCCACCACCAGCATGATGCAGTATGGCACCAGGAATGCACCTGACAACAATCAAATAAAAGATCAACTTTGTTATTGTACTCACTTCTATCGGAACACAACAGGCTGAAGCAAGTATTTTTACAGTCTCCTCTTTTTTTTCTATTGTCTAGTGAAAGATAAATAACTAATAATTAAAATGAACCCAATAAGGCAATGAACTCAAACGAAAACTTCAACTTTTCGGATTAATTAAAATACATTAAATCGACTCTTTGCTTGATTTTTATTAATTTAAGATATTAGAAATGAGAATCTATGTATGTATGTATTATAGAAACAATGGAACTATTTTAAAAATTAAACATGCTGTCAGTAATTTTCAAAATTACCTACCTGTATTATGTGAAAGTCAGTCAGCATACAAGATACATCAAGTGCAAGGGAACTCGCGCGCCGATGGTTTTGAACGTTTGTAAATTATACAAATAATGTACTAAAGTTACCCATAGAAATCTAAATAACAAGGCACTTTAGATTTCTATGGGGTAACCAGTAGGACTTCGCTAT
Organism: Eupithecia subfuscata; assembly: GCA_963564075.1. Taxonomy (NCBI): domain Eukaryota; kingdom Metazoa; phylum Arthropoda; class Insecta; order Lepidoptera; family Geometridae; genus Eupithecia; species Eupithecia subfuscata. The sequence goes on along the minus strand of OY751100.1, from coordinate 14,586,737 downwards.
TTAATTATTACCTAAAAATAGCAGGTACCAACCAACATTTTAGATGGCTCTGCGAACTTCGGAGATAAGGGGGTAGTGGTATTTTTTTTTTTACTTTATTCAAAATATTAATTAATTAAATCAGTACAGCGGGGCAATGCAGCCATCGTCTTGAGGACGCTTCCGACTGGTGTTGATATGGATCAGTTGTGCTATCTGTAGACTGTTTGCAACAGTCAGCAGTTAGCTCAATTGTTTCAATTGTAAATACTAGTATAATTTTCTTTGTGAATAAAGTTTTGCCACGCTGTATGGCAATGCTGATACGCTGTGCCAGATATTCACCATATTTATATTAGTTTATTGTAATTTTCTGTGTGAATAAAGCTTGTGAGAACAAAAATAACTAAACAGGATTTCATAGCAATGTCATGTGATGAGAGGATGAGACGAGTGCGTTGTGAACGTGGAGGAACATGAAGAGAGGGGGAGAGGGGGAGAGGGGGACAGCGAAGAGAAGATAGGTAGGATACCTATGGATTGTGTGAAAAAGTGAGTACCCACCCAGGTACCCTACGAAAAAAATTCTAAAATTTCTGTACCAGTTAATGATACTAAAAACAAAACAAAAGCTATAAAAGTTCCAATTAGAAAATACTTCAAGCGAATCAATTCATTCAATTACATCAGAAAAGTGTCTTCAGGTACTTAGGTACCTACACCAATCTGAGATCGCGATCTCGGCTATAATTTCATACCGCTCCCGGGAGAAAAGGACGAGGCAAATTGTGTGGTAATTGGCCTTTTAGACGCCACTTACAATACGCTTTTATCGAAACTTGGGGTGCCTTTCCGAGACGGCTGAAGTTATTTTGTCAAAGTTGAAGAAATCAAAGGGGAACAGAGATTTCGAAAATATAAAAATATGTTAAATCTTCACGCCTTTAGAACAGACAGTAGGGCTGCGACTAATCAAAACCAAAAAACTGTTTACTAAATAAATATAATTAATCTATGTTTCTATTATTACCTTTATCAAGCTGTAAGTTTTCAAAAATTCCAAAATACTTTAACAAAATAAAATTACCAAAGTATAAACAAATTGAAAAGTAGCAGATCAGGATTAATAACTTTTATTTCTTTAGGCTAACAAAATAAGCTCATGGACAAGTAGAATTTGGTCTTTTTCTCCATAAGCGAAACAAGAAATTAAATCAATACGTAGTATAGTACTATAATTTCTTCACAACGCAAAGGCTACGCATAAAAGTGCTACGAAGGGTCTACGAAGTTTCGTAAACAGCGTAGCACCCGTAGCGAGTCTACGAACATTTATTTTTCAACACGGTACAAAATAGTCGATGCAATCAGAGGTTTACCGTATAATACCTCTGACTTTGTTCTAGAATACGGCCCTAAGATCACAAGTAGTAGGGCGATGACAAGTTTCTCGTGAACTATTAATGAGTGAGAAGTGAACGGAATTGGTAAATGAGTCGTTTCCGCTAATCCCGCGTTTAACCCACGCTAGTGTCACGTCATTAATACGAGAGCTGTTGGAGTTTATAAGTTAACTTTCTTGAGGGATTTTGTATTAATGTTTGTCGTAATCGCTCGGTCCTAATATTACTCAGACATAATTTAGGTGAAAAAGCTAAAATAACATTTTATTTCTTTATAATTCAACATTGCCTACCGCCGTAATTATTTGGCCTTAACGGATTCCCAAAGATAATATATTTTTTCCTAATCATAAATATTCAGCTACTCTCTGATTTGAACGTTTTGAAAAATTTGATAATTTTATATGAACAATTAAGTCATTGTAACAAAAAGTTGAGTGAATTATGATTTGATTTATGGTGCGAAGAAGTTTTAGTTCTGTGATTATGTTGTTTTATCTTATTATGTTGTTAGGTTGATTCATTTATTTGATCTCAGACCCTTCTGACCCGCATGTTTTAATTGTTTTATTTATCAGCTTATCAAGTTGTCTATACCAATATTTATAAAGAGGAAAGATTTGATTGTTTGTTTGTTTGTATTGAATAGGCTCCGAAACTACAGGTCCGATTTGAAAAATTCTTTCACCGTTAAGAAGCTTACTTTTCACGGAGTGACATAGGCTATATTTTATCCCGGAATTCCCACGGGAACGGGAACTACGCGGGTGAAACCGCGAGGCGATCTAGTACCATAAAAGCTGAAGCTAGCTATCAGTCACGATTTCATAAACATAAAAGTAAATTCCCGAAAAAAAACAAAAGTCGAGCTTATTGTGATCAGAAGATCTTACCATTCCGTTACCAAGATAAAATATGGCTTACGTGGGGTGAAGAGATTTACTTTATTGCCGGATGCAACAGGTCGAGGGCGTCATAAGGCACGTAAGTGGAAGTGGGAACTCACTTAGGATCGTCTCGCTTAAGTTAGGGATAAAAGCTTGAGGGACCCAGCCAGACAATAGAGTTGAGTCTTTGCTGTGTTTTTTGGTATAGGACTTTGATTTGAGTTTTAGGTCTTCAAAATAAATACTTTCCAAGTTTTGGTATTGTTTTTTCAAGCCAAACTTTCATCCCACGAATTTAAAATTATTATTTCGACGCAAAATTTATTGCCAATTCAACCCACGATAAAATCAAATCATAAATTATAACTTACTAGGTTCTGCCCGCGGCTTCGCACGCGTTGTTTCTATGGATACGTTTTGAGGTCATTTCTATCCCATAGGAACTGATTTATGGGATAAAAAGTACCCTATGTTTGATTCTATGCTTAGAGCTACACCAATGCAAAATTTTAGCTCAATCTGTTCAGTAGTTTTGGCGTGAAGACGTAACAAACATCCATCCATCTATCCATCCAAACTTTCGCATTTATAATATTAGTGTGATATATTAGTGTGATAGTGATGTGAGTATGTTAGAGTCAGGAAGCTGTGTATGTTGTTTTCTCAACCCCTGTTATATACAAAACCAAAATGTAAACCCTAATAGTTTAAAAAGGCACTTTGCCTATTCCATCAAAACATTTTTTTTGAGGCTATTAGTACCATTAAGTACACAAAATTTGAAATCCTTTCTTAGTATAACCTATCTCCTTGCTAAATTTCATCAAGATCCGTTCCGCCGTTTAGTTGTCAATAGGTAAACGACATACATAGTAACTTTCTCGTTTGAGCCTGTGGGGGAACGAACGAAAAACACTTTTTTTTATTGAATAATGCTAAACAATTCACACAGTATCATCTAGCCCCAAGCTAAGCAGAGCTTGTGTTATGGGTACACCAGATAACTGATATAATTAATTCAAAAACTTACAGTTACTTACTTCAGTAACTCAGTTGAGCTATCTGTAGATTGTTTGCAACAGTCTGCAGTTAGCTCAGTGGTTTCAATTGTAAATACTTGTGTAAATAATTTTCATTGTGAATAAAGGCATATTGAATTGATTAAGTAAATATTTAAAAAAATAACTTACATAGATAGAAGTATATATCAGTATATTGTACTTAGAAACCAAACAAAACCGGAACAAATATCTGCAAATCATACAATTTCTCCCGAGGAGGGAATCGAACCCGCAACCTCCTCAAAACATGATGATGATGAAGCTGTAAAATTGCAAGACCTTTTAAACTGTAGTAATAATTGAATCTCCTCCTTCATTTCATCCGCTCCCAGCGGACACGCCGAAAGATTGGGTATTACGAGATTACAGATAGTAGATATTAAATCATGGAGGGTCCAATCGCATTGTTTTCAGATAGGAAATTGCTAAATATCCGATACGGCGACTATTTATTCCAATACAATACAATCACTATATATATAGTCATTCAACAGTCTGCAGTTAGCTCAATTGTTTCAATGAGGATTCGTAACGTTATAGCAATTTCAATAGAACTAGTATCCACGTTATTCTTTACGACTTGGGACTGATATATCTTTTTAATTATCCAAATCGGACCATTACGTACGAAGTTAGGACTAAATTACAAGCTAAGTTCACTGAGTGATCGCCGCGGGTGCGTGTGACGTCACTGGCTCGGTCGCCGCCCATTAACCGTAGGCAGATATCAGTTTTTAGTGATTTACTCCGAAACTATAAGTTAATGAACAGAAATTACAGGACCAAATAGACTTAGTTTTGAGAGTGAATTTATTTTAATTTATTTTCTTTCGTTGGGTAACGAATGAAATTAAAAAATAAATAAAAGAAAAACAATCGATGGGTCTCTCAAAACTGAGTCTAAAAAAGCTAGCTTTCCGATCACCTGTGAGCTCTTTAAGAAGTTTGGTAAGATCTTTATTAATTGCGTGTGCCCCAGGACCCCAAAGACCAAGGGTTTCAACCCCAAACGGCTCAAATAGGTAACCACGGTCAAGGTAGTGTATTTGATTTTTTTTTATTTTAAAGTTTTTTCTATTTAATTAGTAACCATAATACTTCTTTGATATAAAGGCGAAAATTTGGATGGATGGATCTTTGTTACTTCTTGAACGAGCGGTTCTTTTGGAGCGGGCTGAATGAAATACTTTACACTAATACATATTATAAATGTGAAAGTTTGGATGGATGGATGTTTGTTACCTCTTCACGCCAAAACTACTGAACGGATCGGGCTGAAATTTTGCATACAGATAAGTCTAATCCTGGAATCAAACATAGGCTACTTTTACTATCCCATAAATCAGTTCCCATGGGATAGAAATAACCTTAAAACGTTTCCATAGAAACAACGCTTGCGAAGCCGCGGGCAGAAACTAGTAATAGTATAAAATGGCCAGTAATTGTAGGTAGATTTTAACCAAAAAGTAGGGCCAATCTGCTAACCGGAAACCTAAGCCTTGGACTCTTTATCACTCCGCAGTACGCTGCGGAATGCGCTATGCTGTGCCGGACACAATATTTTTAATTTTGGTCTTTTGTTTCGTCGTCGAAGTCTGCGTCAACGGTAAGCGGTAAATATATTTCATTAAAGATGAAGAGAAATACTATTTGGTTGGAAATAAGTACAATATTGTACAAATACATATACCAAATATTATTTATTCTGGTTTGGTTCATATAATGTTCATGTTCTAAATCATTTAGCTCCGTATAAGTGACTATAATCGTATAACTGACTAGAGTATCAGGCGGCGCGGCGCCGCGCCGCGCCGCGCCGCGCCGCGAGCTATAACCGCACTAGCGTCGCGGCGCGGCAAAATATTATCTCGGACCCAAATCTGCAGCGCCGCGCCGCGCCGCACCACTGCAATGCGGTTGGCTTCATTGAAGTTAATAGAAAGAATATTTGGCCGCGTGGGGCCGCGCCGCGCCTCTCCGCTCAAGTGCGGTTTGACCTTATAGGGCAAGCGTACTGTGCCGCAGTACGCAGCGTACTGCGTAGTGATGAAGAGACCAATGGTTAAGCGAGCTAAGCGTTAATAGAGATCATTGGAGCTATCGATATCTAGATGATAGCGAAAAACCGATTTTTTGTGACATTTTCCCTTGAAGCTAACACGATATTTTATTTGACTTTTGACACGTATAAAAAACAACGTTTCTAACGCAAAAATAAGGTACGCGTTTCCAGCTAGTTAGCTTGGAATTACTATGTGAAACCCTAATATTTTTATTTGACTGGACTATACTCGCTATGATGAATGTGAGGGTCGCGTGATGAAGTGCCGCCGATCAATTAGTAATGGGGAACGATGGCCGACGTTATGAAATGATTTTGGCAATTCATCTCTATCCCATACGCCTGGACTATGCACTGCTATACCCAGGCAGACAGGATTTATGAATACCTACTTAAAAAACTCTGCAAAATTTAGTCATGCAATAAAATACTGAATAGGTACTCACAGACCTATAATTCAGAGGATTCATTAGCGTCTCCGCAGTCTGTAAGATATAATTATCCTGTATTCGGAGATAAAATTATCCGGACAAGTGAGACTCTGACTCTCACTTGTCCGATTAATTTTCATTAGTGTGTGTTGACGACCTCTGTGGCGCAGCGGGCGAAGGTCTGCCTGCGACGCAGGAGGTTGCGGGTTCGATTCCCGCCTCGGGACAAATGTTTGTACGATCTGCAGACATTTGTCCAGGGCGTTCTGGATGTTTTCTATGTATAATAAAAAATATCTATCTATGTAGTGTATTGAAACAAATTTATTCACAAAGAAAATTATACTAGTATTTACAATTGAAACAATTGAGCTAACTGCCGACTGTTGCAAACAGTCTACAGATAGCTCAACTGATCCATATCAACACCAGTCGGAAGCGTCCCCAAGACGCTGGCTGCATTGCCACGCTGTATGGCAATGCTGATACGCTGTGCCAGATGTGTAGTGTATTGTATTAAGTATATCAGTTATCTAGTACCCATAACACAAGCTCTGCTTACCTTGGGTACTAGTTTAGTATTATAATATCTGTGCCTTGGGGCTAGATAAATGCTGTGTGAATTGTCCAGCATAATTTTTTTATTTATTTTTATTATTAGTAATAAAATTATCGGGACAAGTGACAATCGGAGTCACAACTATGGGAACACAATTGTACGTACTTGTTATTAAAATCACATAGTTTTTATAATTTATTCGTCGTAGGGCTTTGTTAACCCGTATTTTGTGAAAAAAATGATACATACTCGAACAGAGATAAAGGGTGCGACGAACGGACAGAAAGGTAGACGAATTAGTAGGGTCTTTGGGTTTTGTTGTTACCCATTTTATATTTTCGAAGAACAAATACAGTTTTATACACTTTACAGCAAATATTACATATTTATCTTATAGCTTATGCCATTTATGTGTTCTCGCACGTGAAAACATTGGGTGATAAACCCTTAAAATAAGGTTAGGCAATATTCTTATAAGACTTTACATAAAAGATACCCACAGCAAAAGTGCTCAAAGCTAAAAGGCTATTTGCCTAAGTACATTTTCCAGGCAATCTCAAACGAAGACGATCATAATTCGACGAGAATTGCCGTCTAATTCAATCTTCTGTCGATCGGACCTCCCCTCCCTCCATTAGCTTATTATTATTACCCTGTCCCATTATTTCGTTACTAATTTCCTTGCATCGAGGAGCTAAACTAATTCTCTTGCCAAAGGGCGTGCTGATAGTCAATTTATGCGACTTTCAAAGGGACGCTCAAAGCAAAGAGCGGATGCAATTACCGTGTAGGAGAAACTTTGCGGGAAAACTTTGGTGGACATGCTTTGGTGGTGTCATCGCTTTTTGGTGGCCGGTCGGAAAGGAGGGTTTTGAAGTATTGTAAATGGCTATTTGGCCATTGTAATAAATCGCTTTGGGTAGACATTGTTCTAGAACTGGGTTTCATTTTCCTTATGTCGAAAATAGTTCGGCCAGACCTTGGATCAGGGAGTCTAATATACCCGGTGTCCCACGGCCATGTCACATGGAGAATTAACTAATAAGTACTGATGTGGGGCATGGGTATTTATTAGTAATAGGTACTTTAGAATGACTAAAATCTGTTGTTAGGTGCACGCACGGCAAAGTAAAAGGAACGGCTAAGAGTATTAATTTTCCTAAAATTATAAACGTAATATTTCATGGTCTTCTTTGTATTATTTGAAAAAAATAATATCACGATTGAGCCTTTAGATCGATATCGTAAAATTACGGGAGTTTTTTTTATACAATTTGGTGGGTTCGATTCCCGGTTCAGACAGGCGATTATTCAAAAACTTTGAATGCAGTTTAATTTGTTTTCAAAATCTAAATGAAGTCTTGTTTCAGTAAAACTTTCTATCAATATTTAAGTATTTCCCTCCATGTGGCATAGCTGTCGGACGCCCGATGGGACAGATTGAAAAGACGGGCGTTTGAGTTTGGAACGTCAAATTAAAATTGCATAGAGGGTGTTTGCCATTCTAATTTGTATATTATACATTCATAATATATAATGGATTTTTTCGAAGGGCCAGTAAGAAGAGGTACCTTAACCGGAGTAGCTAGCAAAATGGTCTAAGGAGAGCTTCACAAAGTTTTCGTACAGCGACGATTACTTACAAAATGTATGGGAAAAGTTTTTTTGCGATTTCTGACATTTTTAGTGCTCTGATACTAAAAAAGATTTTCATAAGTTTATGAAACAGGATCGATTGGCATCAAAAACGTTTTCGTGTAACATGACAGATTATTTATGTTCGTCTGGGGATACTTACCGTTTATCTTCCTGCCAAATTTTATTAAGATTCGTTCAGCCATTTAGGCGTGACAAAGTAACAGACAGACAGGCAGACAGAGTTACTTTGGCTTTTTTATATCACACTAATATTATAAATGTGGAAATTTTGATGTTTGGATGGATGTTGGTACCTCTTCACGCCAAAACTACTGAACGGATCGGACTGAAATTTTGCATACAGGTAGTTTTAGGCCTGGAATACAAAATAGGCCAATAAATCAGTCCCCACGGGATAGAAATAACCATAAAACGTTTCCATAGAAACAACACGTGCGAAACCCCGGGCAGAAACTAGAAATAGGTATATGTTCACTCTTCACTCTTAAATGCTGATCCATCTAAAGCCTGGAATTTTTCAAGAACTTTGGAAATTGGCAAGGCACGTCAAGAGGCGTAAACTGTACATCTAATATTAATATCGATTCTCTTAACGTTGACTTTTCGTCGACATCCTAATGGATATAAATGTCAAAACTAGTACTCTCAACTATCTCTCTTCCTTGCCTATTCCTGACTATCCTTCGTTTAGTATTAGTCCATTCGCCGCATGTTATGTTAAAAAGAGTAGTCCTATTTTGTCCATATCCTCCAATGCCATGGGAGGTGACAATATCGGTCGTAACATGATCACTCCTATTATTGAGGAGATAATATTGCCCATGATAAGTCACCTCCTTAATTTTTCTGTTAGCTCCGAAACCGTTCCGGCGGTATGGGAGGAAGCTCATATTATTCCAGTTCCCAAAAAACCCAAACCTACATCATTTTCAAATTTCTGGCCGATATCTATTCTTCCTTTCCATTCCAAGGTCCTTGAATGCCTTGTTCATGGCCAACTCAGTTTCTTACTCTCTTCTTATAACCTCCTTAATCCTTTCCAATCCGGTTTCCGTTCCAGTCACAGTACTGTTACTGCCCTTGTCAAGATCACTGATGATATCGGATCGGGAATGGAAAACTGACATCTAACTATTCTTACTTTACTTGACTTCAGCAATGCTTTCAACACTGTTGATTTCGAAATTCTTCTTGGACTAATGCGCTCTATTAACATATCTCCATCGGCTACTGGCTGGTTTCGCAGTTATCTGCAGGGGCGCTGGCAGTGGATTCGTACTGATGACACTTTCTCATCCTGGTGCAATGCTGGTGTCCCGCAAGACGTCGTTTTATCTCCACTTTTATTTGCATTGTTTATTAATTCTATATCTCTTAAATTGACTTCTTCCTACCATATCTATGCAGACGATCTTCTTTACACCGAAGCCCCACTACAAGACCTGGCCAGTGCGGTTTACCGCACGAATACCTAGTGATCTTGTCTGTATTCGTGGCCTACGGTCTCCAGGTTAACCCCAGCAAAATACAAACTAAAATTATAGATAGCTCGCGCACTTCTGCTAAAATCGACTTGTCCACTCTTCCTAAAATTTAATTCAACTGATACGTCGTCAGTTCCTTTTAGCAGAAGTGTTAGAAATCTAGGATTTTTTATGGACAGTGACATGTCTTGGGTTCCTCAAATGGATGCGGTGAGTCGCAAGATATTCGCCTCCGCTGCTTCGTTGAGAAGACTCCGCAACTTTGGAGAGGGACTATAGGTGTGTGCATGTTCCCATTCCCTTGGAAATTTAAAAATATTCGGACATAAACAGCTGTAACTTTTGATTGCGTTGACTTCAAAGTTTTATTTACACTGCGGCTTCGTGAGATTACGGAGTTGAGTATTTGATGTTAATTTCAACTCAATACCTCCACGCGTTCCTGAGAAAAAGGGGTTGACAGACGGACAACAAAGTGGTCCTTTATGGGTTCCTGTTTTCTTTTTAAGGTATGGAACCCTAAAAAGTATAGAATATTCTCTGCCTATGTCAGGGACATGGAAAGTACTAACGTACAACCCGTAGGCCGTACCTACAAGTTCTTTGACCTATACTACCATGCATAGGATGACATGACATCCCCATGACAACGTCTATTATTCTGCGAAAGATGCCTGCCTTCTATTGAGGTCAAGGAGAAAAAAACCCATAATCCCTGATCGCCAGATCAAGCAGCCTACGTTTTACAAGTCCCTGATCGAAGATTTTCGTTTTTGGAAAACGCTTCATTCTAATAATTTTCACAGTTTTTTGTTGGAATATACGACATGTACTGGAAATATTAAGATTTTTGTTGATTCAGAAAGAAAACACACTGTGATCCTTCGTGAAATAGGGAAGTAGAGTTTGATGTTTATCGAACTGACGAATGAGGAAATCTTCGATCAGGGAGTCTAAAGAGTTCAGAGCATATACATACAAATCTGTGGTTCAGAGATTAGATTTTATTGCTCGATGCATAAAATATTTTTTTTTTTCTGTAAATGTTTTTTGATGAAAATTTTAGTATGAATTTTTGGTAGATTTGTTTATTTTTATAAGTAGATAATATCTATTTCTTTTGCCGAAGAAGAATACAAAATGTCTCTATCCGGCAGTAGTAGCAGTGCTTCTACAGTTACCCCGGTAATTGAAGTTGAGGAGGAGAGCTCTGGCGAGGAGCCGCCCATGAGCGAATGGTCTTCTCTAGAAATTGCTAGAATAGTAACCAACCCGAAGAAAACGCTTTATTCGAAAGGACTTTATTCACCTGGCAGCGGCGAAATCTGCGCTGAGTATATTACATTATCCGACAGTGACGTGCCCGCGCATGTATACTACAACTACCCAGCAGTGCTGGACCCCGGAATCAAAGAAGCTATCCTTGACCCAGAAAAGCCGATCATTCACGATGACAATGGCCAAACTCTGTATTTAGCTGTGTGTAAGGAAATGAACCAGTGCCCGGTGAGACTTTTCCACCGAAACTTAGTGAACTCTGAGATCAACTTGAGCTACTACAGCGTGGACCCGCGCGGTGTGCGCGCAATGGCGATGGCGCTGGCTCGCAACCAGTTCGTCCGGAAACTCACCCTCACCGACAACTTCTTGAACGACGACGCCTGCTACCATTTAGGACAAATGTTGAACTCTAATACGACTTTAGAAGAAGTTAACCTTTCAGGCTGTCGAATAGGTCCATCAGGTCTCAAAAACTTCGGCGATACTCTCTACCGCAACCATACGCTAAAGATACTGAATCTCTCAAGAAATATCCTAGGCGATGAAGGGGGTCAGTACCTCGCTAAGATCATAATGTATGGCATGTCAGTTAAGATACTAAACCTGCGCAAAAATGAGCTAGGGAGGCCTGCCGCTTTTGCGCTGGCTGAAGCTTTCGAGTTCAAGGATAGACTCACCCATTTGGATCTTTCTTCGAATATTTTATTTAGCCCGGCAACGTGTAAACTGCTTGACACAATGTCAAATAGTATAATGATGAGCGTGGTCAACTTGTCTTGGAACAGCCTGGAAGGCGAGCGCATGGCAAATTCAATTAAACGCCTCATGTCTCTAGAAACCTTAACAATTCTAGATATTAGCAACAATAGATTTGAAGGGCCGAGTATTCCGATAATTATTAGTCAGCTACCATTAGCTAAAAAGCTTGTAACTCTCGATCTGTCCTTCAATCCAATGACTGCAAAAGACGCCTACGTTGCCCTCGAAATGATGTTAAAGCGGAAAGTCAAGTTACAAAATCTTCTTATGACAGATGTATGGGTGAATACATTATTTTTACCACTGCTCGAAAGAGTAAAAAGGATGAAATGTAGAAAGAACTTTACAATAACCTTCGGTGGAGTTTACCAGAATTGGACGATAGAAGGGCCGGATATTAGAGGGATTATTCTAAGAAGAGCAAATTACCTATGTTTACAACACAAGAGGAATAAAATAGACGTAGGGCTTTTCTTTATGGCCTTGTTCAAAGAGAATGAGAGGCCGTTGAATGTGAAAGAATTACTTGAACGATGCGAAGCAGAAGCGGTACCATTAGGTGAAGATCTAATAAATGAGCTAAGTTCGGCTTTCCCTGGACCGATTTCAGCTAAGGTTAAGTTCGTAAACATGGCAGCTGTGGTTGAGTACATCCACCGAATATGGCCCGAGAAGAAGCTACCACCAACACCACCGCCAGAGCCAGAGCCAGAGCCAGAACCCGAGCCAGCTCCAACCAAAAAGGCACGCAAAAAAGAAAAGAAATAGTTATAATGCTTTATTTACTTCTTTTAGAAATAATTTATTTACGGTCTATAATTTTAGTGGTATTTATTTTGTAATTTTTAGTATTAGATTTTTTTCTTATTGACTTTGCTACCTATCTAATGTTTAATTCTTTAGTAACAAAGAAATTACTTTTTAATTATTTTTAATTATATTTTATGGATTTCTAAAGTTTGTTTACTTTTAATTTAACACAGTCCAAATTAATTAAAGAAACACCCGTTTGAATGAGGATCCGTAACATTATAGCAATTTCAATAGAACTAGTATCCACGTTAGGGGCCATTCATTAATTTATTACGTAAGACGATTTAGGGGGCAGAGGGTCGACCATGTCTTGTTTTATCTTACAAGGGGGTGGGAGGGAGTCTATAGTTCTTACGTAAGATCACAAAAATGCGAAAATTTACACAAAAAATTTTGCACTGTGTGTTATGGATTTCTTAGCTCTGTAGATCTGCATTCTCAACTAAAAAGGATATGGATCCTGAATGAACTGAGTTAAGTTATTGTGTCCTGTTGCGTAAAGCCGCGTTGACACGATCAGAGTCTGCTTGGACCGAGTGGACTCGGATATCTACTTGGCCGCCATTCATATTGTGGCAAGGCAACCCCTAATCCGAGCACACTCGGACGACGACGTTCGCTCAAAGAAAACTCGGAACGCGTTCTACTTTTCCGAGCTAGCTCGTATAAGAGCAGGAAAACAAAATGTCGTTTATCTAGTAACATATCTACAACCCAAAGGTCTGCCATTCCGGGACTGACACTTTTTATGTCACTGTCCAGACATTTTCTTTTTGATAATAAATTATAAATTTACCGTTTGTCTTTGGATTTTTCCTTTAGAGAGAGAGATAATTTATTTTACCCAAAAAACATTAGATACCTAAGTACAACTACTACATATTTTTAAGCAGATAGGTCTAAAATAATACTTGTAAAATAAGACCTTGCTTTCTAGGTGCTGACCTAGAATCATAAAATTGGCCGATACGTCCCGTTGGGAATGTATCCAAATATAGAATTATATCGTGCGCGGCGATTTTGAAAAAAAAAACAAAATGGTGATGTTAGGGCCAAAATTGGCTGGCTGAAACTTTGATTGTCTTGATTTAGAAGTTTGATTTATATCACGGCTCTTAGAGGACTTGAGTATTTGATGTTGTTGCTTGTGACACACATACAGACAGACTGACAATAAAGTAAACTTATAAGGGTTCTATTTTTCCTTCAGAGGTACGGAACCCTAAAAATAGTAAAGTTTAATGAGATTCGTACAGGTAGTGATGTCGGGGAGTTGCGATTTTACGCTACTGGTAACACCAGACAAGTACCTACAGATAAGTACTATGCAACACCCAATGTGCTGTGCCAAGACATTTTTTAATGTTGACTAAGAAAATGACCCGAGTGAACCATGTTAATGTCAGCAGCTATCTCGGTAAGTACACTCGTATAACGCTACTCCTACGAGTCCACTCGTTCCGAGTCAGTTTTTAGTTATTGCATTCTTACAATCAGTCTCAGTCAGTCTTATTGATTAGGTGAGTTTAAGTTAAGATCACAATAATGTACCCATGTAGGGTGTTGCAATGTAAAACTGGCAGGTTTCGGGCCTTACTAATAAAGATGAACCATTTGGTACTTAAAGGACCAATTTACGATTTAATTTGCGAGTCGCTTAAAGATGTCTTGTCCGACCGACTCTGATCGTGTCAACGCGGCTTAAGTTTGAAATACTTGACAGTCCATTATGTCTAGAACAAGAACGTAGCAGTCGGTCGGAGCTAAGCAGTGCTTGGAAGTTCAAAGGAGTCAATTTCTGTGGTTTCCGGGACGGGGCGGCGCGCGGTCATGTCACGGACCTTTCATTTCCGTACCACTGTTTTGAACTGTGCGTGTCATGTGCACTTGTTGTAGGGGAAAATGGTACTGTCCATCTTGCTTAAGTAGCGCTAGGCTTTGGCGCATTTCAAGAACCAGATTTGTGTTGCATTTCTACCACAGGCGAAGTGTAAGCTAATGCTATAGCATTAGTATTATTTATTATAAACTTAGGTATACTTAAGTTTTGTAACGTTGCGGTGGATGTATGTGGCGAAGTGTGTCGAACTCAATAAGTACCTTTAAATTATGTTATTTAACCATCGATGAAAGAATCGGTTTGCTTTACATGTAGCCGTTTGGTCGTGAAGCGAAAGTAAATCTTTCTGACCTACCTTAGTAACAGAAAGATTTACTTTCGCTTTTATTCTAGTTTAAGAATTATTTATGAATGTGCGCGGGTCAACTACGAACCTTGTTCGGAAGAAGAACGTTTTATCCCTAAGCGAGGGACTTTTTCGGGATTCATAATTTAGGTACCTATTCGTCGAACTACGATACCTAGTTTATAAAGCAAAATACAAAAGTAGTTTATGAATGTTTTTCTATTCCTAGTGTTTCTAGACTTTGGAACGATGTGCCAGTGGATATTAAGGCGACTAGTAGGGTGGATAGTGGCGCCACTACATATTTAATTTTATAATTACGTTATACAAAGGAATTATCTAAAAATCGGACCGCGCGTAGACGATATCTATCATAAGCTTTTTTTAAATGTATCTTTAATAGTTTTGTACTGTATTATTCAGGCAGATACTTGTTTCAAGAGTTTAGTTCCTATTGGTGGCCACCGAGCTCTTCAAACAAGGTTTTTGATTGAATAACACAAAACAAAACTATTACAAATACATTAAATAAAAGCTTGTGATAGGTATCGTCAGCCAGCGGTCCGATTTTTTGATAATTCCTTTGTATAACTAAATGATTAAATTAAATATGTAGTGGCGCCACTATCACCCCTACTATTCGCCTTAATGTCCACATCACAATCACGCATTTATAAGGTAAGCCTTACATTACTATCTAAATGTCACGTCACACTAGATTATTTAGCATGTCCAATATACCTAGTTACTAAGTATCTATGTATAATTATTTTGTTGTATGTACATACCTATTGGTGTACTTAATAGTTTATTAAGTATAATATTGTGTATTAGTATTAATAGTTTAGATTTATGTTAAGAAGCACCGTCATCCTATATTTTTCTCACATCGTTTTGATTGCTTGGAAGAAATCGCTTTAAGCGATAAGGTCGCCAGTTCTATTACTTTTCTCTATAATTATGTTTAACTATGTAAAATTTGTTTTGTACTACAGTATCTATCCATCTTTTAGAAGCATCGTATAATTCAACTCTACATTTAGTAGGTCTATCCATTGTGCATTGGATTCTACATGCACAGCAGAGCTCAATTACAGCGGCTCGTGTAAGGTAGGTACTTCAGCTTCAGACCCTCGACGTTCAAGACGTTAACCGACTATTATGCGGGCTTGAGAGTCGGTGTACGCCTCTAGGGTGCAATCAACGCTTTTCAGAATGCGGGTGTAAGAATAGAACAGAATAGAATGATGTATTCAACTTTTGTGAATTTTTTGTTCTCCATATTTTGCTCGTATGATTCTCTGTATGCACTTATTTTGAGAAATGATCAAGTTCTAAACCCATATTATTTAAATTCCTCAACCTCAACCTCAACAGCCTGTATTGGTCCACTGCTGGACGCAGGCCTCCCCCTGATAAGCTCCTTGTTGGCTTTTATCTCATGGGGGTAGTGCCCATAATCCCCACGCTGAGCATGCGGATTGGGGATCGCAGTTCGTTTGGTAGAATCTTCTGCAGGGGGCGCTGCTGCCCGGAGGACATTCCTTAGTCGCCTCTTACGACACCCGCGGGAAGAGTTGGGGTGGTGCAAATTCTAAGCCGGCACCACACAGCTTGTATGTATATTCTGTAATTATTTAATGTTTTGTTCGTCTAAATAAATTTAAAAAAACAACATTACATTTCGGTTAGAAATGCACTTCTAACTTAGAAGTGCCTTAAAGCCTTAAGTTAGGTTTAACAAGACACAAAGTTCTCACTTGGTTCACTCACCTGGGTATCATTACATTAGGTAGTTATATTAATTGAAGAAATAACTAAATAACTTGAGAAAATAACTTTTGATATTGCTTATCTCGTGAGCACACAATGCATAGGTAAATAATAAATTATTTTCATACACCTAGCGAATCAACCATGATATAAGGTTTAGATCTGTTGAAGTCTTGTAGTCCAGTAGGATTTTATGGGTTAAATTTTTAATTCAGTAGGATGATTTTTTGTTGGTTATGCCAATATTAAATTCCGAGCTAGCGACGCAACCCTTGTTCCGTTCGCCTTTCCGGCCGATGCACGATTCAGCCTGGGAAAAAAACTTGGCTAAAGCTTTCATTGAGGCCAAATTTTTTTTGTTTAGTAAAAATACAGGCCTACCCAATTACTTACTACTATTTTTTAATTATTTTCTTTTGTATATATCTACTCTCATGTCCGCTTTGGTAAATAATATTACCATAATACCTATCTATAGGTACTAGTTTCTTCTGCTTTGCATCTTTTCACGGGATATAGGTAGGTAATCCATTTTCTCGCCAAAGATTCTAAAAAAATAACCAATGTTTTTAGTTGGTCTAAGAATTTGCGTTACAATATTAAATAGGTAGGTAACTATTTATTGATCATGTAGGTACAGTCTTAAAATAATGTGTTTTGTACTGCATTCTGCATATTCCTAAGATAGATGACGGAGCGAGACGAGGTTGTAGCGACGTCTTTGTAATTAGCGCGGCAAGGAGGAGCAAGTGGCACTTAGCGCCGCGGTGTGGCCCATCAGGCAACGCCGCGACGACGACGACGCAACCTGGATGCATATCTACCTACCTACCTACCTACCTAGCACATGTGGGTAGATTAGTTGTAGTATGATGGGACGCGGGAATATTTTCTATGAGGTCATTCAATGGCGTCGTAGAAATTGTTGGCAGCATTAGAAAATTATAGCTTGATTCGTCTAAAATTAATTTCATGCGGCCTTTACTTACCCCCCGTCCGATATACCCCACGCACTATATAATATAGGTAGAGTAGGAATAAGAGTATGACAACTTCATATGTGACATTATAGAAGGACAAGTAGAAGGAAGGAAGTCGAGGAAGAGGAAGACCATTAGCTATATGAGTCAGATCAAGGAGAAAGTAACTGTCATCTACATCTACACTAAATAAATAATAGATTCAGGCGTTACTTTGCGGAAATCTATTGTATAATATTAGGATAAAACAATATTTAGTATTAGTAGTATTCCATTGCAAAATTTTTGCGCGGATTTGTTACTAAATATTGTTTTATCCTAATACATATTTATACATCCACACTAATTTATAAAGAGGAAAGATTTGTATGTTTGTAACGAATAAACTCAAAAACTATAGGTTCAATTTCAAAAATTCTTTTACCATTAGAATGCTTCATTATCCCTGAGTAACATAGGCTATATTTATAATGTTTATAAAATAAATGTCCACCCGTGTGAAGCCGGGACGGGCCTTTAGTGTCATAAAGAAGTAGGTAAAAGACATTGCATTGGAGAGAGAAAAGTGGAGGAAACTGCATCATTACACCGACAAGAGGTAAGCTATTTGATTTAGTGTTAGCTATTTGATTTAGTTCAGCTATTTAAGTTAATTTTTTGATTTAATAAGGGTATAAGCACTGATTTGGTTCTTGCAAGCTATAGTTAGAAAGATTTCAAGTAATCATTTACCTACTTTACATATGATTTTTTCTTAATACTTACATTCTTTAAAGAGAATCGCTCATTTTAATATTTTTACCCAGTTTCATAAAAAAATGTGACAATTTTTTTAACCTTCGTTCTTATTATTTTTTTCTTTTTTAACAAGCTAAATTTTAAAAAGCTAAGCCGATGTACCTACATTGGCTAGCTATTATACGGAACGTAGGTATAGGATCTTTGCTATTGATGATTTAAATACCTACTAACTTGTATTTTGTTTTTACTGCGAAGCGTTTCAATCATTGGACGATTAAGAGAAAAGACGCGGTAAATACCCAATACCGAACCGAACTAAAATCTTCAGGGATTTTAGTTTTGAACTTTTTTCAAAAACCTAGTTGTTTTTTTACTTTGATTTTGAAGTTGATGTTTGTTTGCTTCAGCCTGTCCAACAACTATCAACATTACGTAAAAATTCTCTAATGACCGAAATCCTATACCCACTTCATCAGAGTCCATAATTCACTAACCTCCTCCATTCTTGTAGCAGAGCTATGGAACCGCCAGACGTTAACCAAGTCCACTGCAAAACCGATGACCGAGAGAAAATAATTAACCTTCTTGCTCCAAGACCCTAGACCAGCCATACTCAACCTTTTTTTTATAGGGGCCACAAACACGTTTTGGTCATGGTGTCGAGGGCCGCAAGCAAAAATTATTTAGGTCTTAATTAAAACGTAATTCCCAGTTAACGATGTACCTAGTTACTTTATTAATGAAAAATAAGTTTCTTCAAAGATGTTTATACGTTTTAATGCGATTTTTGATACTGTGAACACTTTTTCAAAACTTTATCAATATCTGGCTCGTCGCTACATGCTATCCTTATAAATAACAACATCCAGATGAGAATCTGTAAGTTTGTTTCTGTAAACGTTCTTTTTTGAAAATGGCGATTCGCACACATACCTAGGTAGACCCAAATAATGTTGGTAGGATTTGGGCACATCTTTGGACGCTTTTATATTTTTGGGGAACAATACTCCAACACATATTCTCTGTTTTCTCTTTTTTCTTCAAACAGAACTTCTAGATTGGTATCGTTTTTAAAATCGATGAACTTATCAAACAACTCTAAGTAATTACAATGCGATCGGCTCACATTCCCGTTCTGAAATACTTATTCTCTGATGGGCGCGAAATTTAAAATGGTTTACAATAAATTCGTAACTTCAGATGGGCCAATAGCAAAGGCCACGCGGGCCGCATGCGGCCCGCGGGCCGCAGGTTGAGTATAGCTGCCCTAGACTCTATAATACACGAACTCTTGGGTCCACCAAAGAGTATTAATACACTCCTCCATTCTTGTAGCAGAGATGAGGGAACCGCCAGACGTTGGCCAAGTCTACAGCATAGCCGATGACCGAGTGAAGAAGTCGACCTTCTTGCCGCAAGTCCCTAGACTTTATAATACACGACCTCCTTGGTACACGAAAGAGTATTAATACACAAAGACTGACCTCCTCCATTCTTGTAGCAGAGATAAGGGAACCGCTAGACGTTAGCCAAGTCCACCGCGAAGCCAATGACCGAGAGAAGAAAGTCAACCTTCTTGCCCCAAGTCTCTAGACTCTATAATACACGACCTTCTTGGTACACCAAAGAGTATTAATACACAAAGACTGACCTCCTCCATTCTTGTAGCAGAGATAAGGGAACCGCCAGACGTTAGCCAAGTCCACCGCGAAGCCAATGACCGAGAGAAGAAAGTCAACCTTCTTGCCCCAAGTCTCTAGACTCTATAATACACGACCTTCTTGGTACACCAAAGAGTATTAATACACAAAGACTGACCTCCTCCATTCTTGTAGCAGAGATAAGGGAACCGCCAGACGTTAGCCAAGTCCACCGCGAAGCCGATGACCGAGAGAAGAAAGTCAACCTTCTTGCCCCAAGTCTCGCGCTCGGCGACCGCCGGCGTTGCGGTCTTCACCGCCATTCTACACCACACGCAGCCGCCACGGTCTGATGGAGAGAAATAGCTTTTAAGTGATTGATCTAGAATTTACCTAGTTAAATGGACCTATATAAGCAGAGTCGTCTAACTCTACAGGTATTTGGTAATTCGCTGACATTGCGTGAACTGCAGGTTCTGCCATTTATTGGGTTCCCGACATTGTTTTGGGAGGTGATGTACTTACACATTTTTTTTAAGAATTAAGACGCGGCGTTTTCACAAACGTGTTCGTGATGATAGGCGGAACCTGCAGTTCACGCAGTGTCGATGAATTATCTACTTATAATTCTGTACACCTACTTAAATTATTCGGTTCTTTAATCCAAGACATTTTTGCAGTCAAAAAAATACCACATTCTTGAACAAAAAAATTTAAGGCATTAAAATAAAACAACGTTGGTTTTGCCAGATGGGAACACCCTACCTTGAACTTGAATCAACCCCTTGATTTAACCACATTGGTGCCCTAAAATACGTAACGTAGATATGACTAGATAAAATAGAAACGTTTCGTATGCGGAGAAACCCGAGCAAGTCGAGAAAAATGGAAAGATATAAAAATATTTAATAGACTTTTGGTTGTTAAAAAATTTAAAATTGATTTAATTTGTTAAATAGTAAAAAAATCGTACTGTGAATTTCTCGCACAGTAGCACAGAGCTAATGAGCTCCCTTAAATTATCTCTTAAATAATTTGCTATCAGCACAGATATTATAATAATACTATAATGCAGTATCAATCTGAACTCTGTCCTCTTAATTAACCCCTTTAAAAACAAACTGAAGCGCACCGGCTCCAATACTGCCCAGTAATGAAGTGACAAATGTTGTCGCCCGATGACATGCGACTTAGGGGTGTTACATTTCCAAAGCTTTTTAATACTCAATACTCAAATATTTATTGTTGTTATCACATTGGTTGGTAAGTGATTAATTATCTATAAGTAAGTATCACAATGTGAACCCTGTTATTCGTAACAACAAGTGGTTTAAGTTTAAAAAAGAAATTTCTATAGTAAATTCAGCTAGATGACGCAGTGTGAAAAATGTGCAGGTGTAATTATTATCAGTATAATTATTTATTTGTATTTATAATTAATTCAAGTCTTGAATCTGATGCACATTTTAGTTACTAGTTAATAAATAATCTTTTATTTCAGACAACATATAGTTCATATTACACACAGATTACTTTATCATCATCATCGATCGACACAGTCGACAACGACTTCACCCACTGCTGGGTATAGGCCTCCAAACTTTTGTGCCACTCCACACGGTCCTGCGTCAAACTCATTCAGGTTAACCCTGCTTTCCTGCCTCGGACAGATTAATTATATATATATATATTATATATTTTCTAATTTATTCAAGTTAAGGTCTTATAAACTAAAAACAAAACAAAGTAATGTATACTATAGACCTATTTCACTTCTTAGTCTCAACACCTCGTTCTAACTAAGTTCAAGACTTGTGATGTAGACGCGAGGGTTCTCTACCTCGATAAGGTAGTAGGTTTACACTATTATAGGACTTACACTTACATAAAATAATATTAATGTCCGAACGTATGATTAATTTCAATAGGCAAGTCAGTTATGGTAGAATGTAGATAGGTATAATTATTTTTACGAGGCAGCTTTGCATCATTTCGTTAATTAAATCGCCAAGTACAAGAAATGGCTTGTATAATTATTTAAATATGCGACCGTGAATTTTCCAGTTAAAAATGTCATTTAAATAAAACATTGACAGCAAAATCACTTTTATTTTTGTATCAACCCTAATTTTAACCCCTTACGAGGTTCTGAACTCGATAGCGCATAACGTCCAGTTAAGTGCTAACCCCAGTCGTCCTAAATTCGAGATCGCCCTTGGACCAACATGTAGAGTGGCTGTCACGCTCACGCCCAGTGAAAAACCTCAGATGGGTCAGTAGTGGACAAATTGGATCTACCAACTCGAGTGATGATGAAGGGACAACATTCGGATTTCGAATTCGGAATGTTGTGGGAAAATATGCAGTCGCTATTTTCAATTTGAAAGTGAATTTAACTGTGACGACGCTTTAAATTACAGGTTTACTGCCATTTTAATAAATACCAACCGTCTTATATAACTCATTATCTATTTTGGAACCTTAAAAATTAGCTGAGAGTCTAGATCTGTATGTTAGTTTATGTGTTGTGGCTTTTAGATGCATGGTACAACCAATCAGAATTATTATGTTATGTTGCAAAAATTTACAATTTTCTAGCCAAATTCATAATAAACTACAGTTAGTTTGAGGTTAATATAGAATCATTTGAATACCATGCTAAAGACCAGCTTTAACGGTTTTCACCAATACAAAATCTTTTCCAAAAATATATTAAAAAATTTCTCACGAGAAAAAACTCCATTGAAAAATGTGCGGTTATATAGTATCAGTTAATATGGTAGGTACCTACGCGAGTTTCGAAGTAAACTCAGAGGATTTAAATTATGTAAATTTGTTGATTGGGAAATCTTGATATAAAAAGGCAGGTGGTTTTAATTTAGAATATTTTATAGGTTTGCAAGGTAGATACGATAACTTACACGTGACAGGGGTATTTAAAATTTTAAGTCATGATTACTGATTTAAAATTTTAAATTAATTAATTTTTATTATTACTAATTTTTTCACTTTTCTAAAACCCTTTAACACGAGGAGAGTTACACATTGAGTACACAATTTATTAAAAAAAAATACGAATACTGGTAACTACGCTACGGTACTTACTAAATAAAAATATATATGTACCTATAAATAAACTCCCTTCTCTGAGCACTCACCCAATAGGTACCTACTTTGTGAGAAAGAAAAGAAAGCCTTTGAGATAAAGATTTAAACTTTAAATTTTTTGTACAACTTTCTAACTTTTTTCCAAAAAGTAGTGTTTTTACTAGCAAACACCATAACATCTATTTTTATAACCAACCACAACAATAAATAAGGATTTCATCACACTGTAAAACTAATTTCTAAATAAATAATGAATTAAATTATTTGTTGTAACTTACGTGCGGCTTGGCGGGCGCAGGATTCGCGCCATGTCCGCGCTGCGCGGCGCCCGTGGCAGAATGACGCTGGGCGGGTTAACGCCACGCCTACGGAACAGAGGGTGGTAGCTGCGTTTACTGAAAGAAAATCTCTTGGAATTTTATCGTAAATGCCTGTTCAGACCAGGGACGAGGGATTTTCCCTCGTCCATGGTTCAGACCTAGGTACATTATACATTATCGTCGCTTCTTTACTTTAATCTACATACCGAAGCGACAGAAATAAAAAATATCACTTTATTTCCGTGTCAGTGTATAATTTTATAATCTGCCCTTTTCTAAGTGTACATTATTTATGGAATTAAAGAGATTTTGATTTGATAATTCATTAAAAGGTTCATAGTCACGTACAACTTACACCAAAACGCTTACCTACTTAACATACCTACAATCTTAGATAGGTACACATAAATAGAAAATAAATAAATAAATAGAATAAATAAATAATAAATATAGAATAAATAAATAATAAATAGAAGCAAGGCTATGAAAGAATTATAGGTCTTCGTGTTGGAACTCGAGGAGAAACCAATTTAAGAGTTCTACCCGGTATTCGCTATCTAGAGCGGTAGTGAAAGCCTAGTGAGTATGGGATGATCCTAGTATCAACTTAAATACCGCGCGAAGCCAAGCGAAATCCTACCGAAATTTACCGCTACCACTCTGAAAAATGAAGAGTTGACCTTTGGAATTTTAAAGGTCTCATTGCCCTGATTCCTGTGGCTACCGAACCAGATGAGAAAAGTTGTGTGGTTCGAATTCGAACGAAGGAAGAGTTTGGTTCTTCCAACACAAAATAGGTTCGTAGTTAACCCGCTTACATTCATCATGAATTCGTCAAACTACGAAAGTTTTTATAGTAAAAAAGAAGAATTTGATGTTAGAATTTTATATTATAGGTACTAGTTTCTGCCCGCGGCTTCGCACGCGTTGTGTCTATCCCATGGGAACTGATTTATGGGATTAAAAGTTGATTCCAGGATAAGAATTACCTGTATGCGAAATTTTAACCCGATCCGCTTAGTTAGTTTTGGCGTGAAGAGGTAACAAACTTCCATCCATCCATCCATCCATACATCTAATTTGCCAAACTTTCGCATTTTTAATATTAAGTAGGTACCTTTAAATATATATAGTGTGATTATCCCATTCCATTTCTATTGTTACCCAACCATGAGAAAAAGTTAGGTACCTATGTAGTTCGGACTACCCACAACTTTTTCCTCTTGGTGCAATCTTTGGTGAAATAGAGAGGCGCAGTGGTATATAGGTTTGTATAGCTGCAAAAGAATTAAGATTCGGCTCTTAAAATTTCATTGGTACGAGGTTTTTATTGAGCCCAGTGTCTCTGTCCTGGTCCAAGCTGAATAAGATTAATATTTTGATGAAACGAGAAAGTTTAGCGAAATCGAGCCAGATCATGGCCTATCATCACAATACGTACATTCTAAAACAGTTTACAATTTTAACGTAACTAGGTAAATTTCTAAATGGTACCTACTAAAAACATACAGCCTATTTGAAAACGTCCTCCATTTTTTAAGTCGGTTAGAAATATGACTGTATAATTTAATATAAGCCTTTTATTCAGACAGTTTACAATATGCAGTAAGATACTTCGACTTAAAACAACTTCTTCAGCATCCGTCTGTGTGCCACTTTGGACAAAGGCCTCCCCTAATTAAATTAATTAAAAGACAAATAGTGTAGTAAGTAACTAAAAGTATTATGCAGCAATTATTTTCCTATAATGCTTCTTCAAGGATTAACTGAAAATATGTCCCAGAAACTTGAAATAAAATAATACAGGTCTAAAACTGGAACGCGACGGTCAAGTCCCATTGAACCTCATTTCATTGCCCATCATATCCTTTCACACCCAGCTCCCAATCCGTCATGAAGTGTTTCCGTCATGAAGTGTTTTCATAAAATCAATTAGCGCTAGGCGGGGCCTATAATTTATACGCCCACTGTCACATGAAAGCCAAGCCCCGCCCTCCGGCTGATCCTATAATAAAATTGCAAAAGCTTGTCTGTATGTAGGTTACGCTTTGCGGGTAGAGAAGAGAGTAAATCCTATTAAGTACCTAGTAGAGACTTCAAAGCGGTTAATCTAACTAGGAAACTGCAGACCTATTAAAGTTATGATCTACACCGTAGATTCTGGATCTTATCCTAAGTTATGTAAGGTAAGTTGGGGTGTAATCGGATAGCATCCTTCGATAATCATGATAAGGAAATCGAACGTCGTATCGAGAATGCCTGGAAGAGCTTCTGGTCCATGAAGGAGCACATGAAGGGCGACCTTCCACTCACACTAAAGCGCCAACTCATCGACATGTGTATCCTGCCTGTCCTAACCTACGGTGCACAGACATGGTCACTGACTGAAGCACAGAAGTCCAAGCTCAAGATTTGCCAAAGGGCGATGGAGCGTAGCGTTCTAGGCTTCAAACGGATTGACCGAGTGCCGAATACAATGCTATGCTACGTTCACTAACAGGCATTGCCGATGTAGGGGCAAAGACCGCCAGGTTAAAGTGGGATTGGGCCGGCCACGTCAGTCGTATGCACAAGGAGAGATGGGCCCATGCTATAACACCCTGGAAGCCAGGAGATGGGAGGCGACGACGGGGTCGGCCACGTAAAAGGTGGCGGGACGATCTAGTAGCTTTTGACCCGGAGTGGTGGGAGTCTGCAAAAGACCGAGAAGTTTGGAAGGGTGCGGGGGAGGCCTTTGCCCAGCAGTGGGACGAAATAGGCTAAATAAAAAAAATATAAATAATGCTGGACAGTTCACATAGCATTATCTAGCCCCAAGCTAAGCAGAGCTAGTGTTATGGGTACTAGATAACTGATATACTTAATACAATAGACTACATAGATAGATAATTTTTATTATACATAGAAAACATCCAGAACGCCCTGGACAAATGTCTACAGTACGTACAAACATTTGTCCCGAGGCGGGAATCGAACCCGCAACCTCCTGCGTCGCAGGCAGACCTTCGCCCGCTGCGCCACAGAGGTCGTCACTTACCTCTACTGTCGGTAAAATGAAGATATAAGCTGTTCTGTACCGGGTTGTTGGTAATTCACTGGCACTGTGTGAACTGTAGGTTCTGCCCATGATTCACAAACTCTTCGTTAGGACACCAGAGGGGTGAGTCTATTTGACGTTAGTTACGAGACGTGATCGTAACGTCTCCTTTTTGTATGGGATTTGCG
Organism: Eupithecia subfuscata; assembly: GCA_963564075.1. Classification (NCBI taxonomy): domain Eukaryota; kingdom Metazoa; phylum Arthropoda; class Insecta; order Lepidoptera; family Geometridae; genus Eupithecia; species Eupithecia subfuscata. Next base: position 14,560,386 of record OY751100.1, on the reverse strand, counting down.
TAGTTCCCCGTCCGCACGATAGTGGCGCTGTACCAAAATGTATGGAAAAAGGATCACGTCTTGTTATTAAAGTCAAATGGACTCTCTCTCTCTGGCAATGCCATCTTTACCATATGGGCACACGGGGCACGGGCCCAGGGCCCCCATCGTCAGGGGCCCCCCCAAAAGACCGACAACTGAGCGATTTTCTGGCAACCCTGAGCAGTGAGAATCCAATGCACACAAGCTACACACACCACACTAGGCCTAAGACGGCCCTGCTCTGGTCTTCATTCCTAAAATTTTATGTAAATTACCTTCCATACAAAATGATTTTCAAAACCCAATAAATTACTAAAGAAAAAATTGAATATTATAAAACTAAAACAAAATGCTACGTTGTACTTAGCGTAAACTTAATGGTATATGATATTATTAGATAAATTATGGGTTAAGTTTGTGATTGTGTTCCGGGACTGGTGAATAAAGTCCTTAAAAAACAGAATAAAAAAAAAATATTAGGAGACTTGGAACCTCTCAGGGTGACCTAAAAACATATATATCACAGAGGTGAGAGCCCTATGTTTGGTTTGTTGAAAGTATCGAAACATTTAATTTTTGTACAGGATTTGGTACATCATCTCTACCCCGCGGACATGATAGGTACGGTACATCCCTGTTTACCAATATTTGTGAGTAGGTAGGTAAGTATTACACTTGAAGGGCCTATTTACATTGCTACGCTTTTAGTAGCACCTTTATGAACTGATAATGAATTGGCTACATTGCTACGCTACTAGTAGCACCTCTACGAACTATTGCTACGCTATTAGTAGCACCTCTACGAACTGATAATGAATTGGCTACATTGCTACGCTACTAGTAGCACCAGTACGAACGATTGCTACGCGATTAGTAGCACCTCTACGAACTGATAATGAATTGGCTACATTGCTACGCTACTAGTAGCACCTCTACGAACTATTGCTACGCTATTAGTAGCACCTCAACGAACTGATAATGAATTGGCTATGCTGCCAAAATTGGATTTGAAAATATCTAAATCTCGCGCTACTCAGCAAACCAACCATTATATATTATACTTATACTGTGATATTATGTTACTAAAATTAAGGCTACCTATGCACTGCTTCCCTCAAACACCACCTCGCTGATCCAATGGCAACAATTTTCTACCATTGCAGAATCATTTTTTATTCTAGCAATATTTAATATCTGGCACGTACGATGTCTGGCAGCCCTGAATTTTGATTGGATCGTATTTTTTGATCTCGACCAATAGCAGAGTTCCAGCACTCTGTGTCAAAATGTCGTCGGGAGTGTAGATATTTTGCGAATTTTTATTTGTAACGAAATAAAATCGCGCAAACGCGAGTGCATTACCGTTTTATAACTATAAAACAATACCTTCTTGGTATATAAATTGATCTTGCCAGCAGACAGGTATAAATTTCGTTTAATTATATTGTTCAACTTTCCTTTCTTGCCCAGATGATTCTTGCTCAATGTTTTTTTGTGTTGTAAATAAAAACATTGATGTCGATAATGCAAACAAAAGATTACTTTCGCAACAGAAAACCATTCATAATTCTTTCAGTTCGGGTTTCTACAGTGTTTTGTTGTTCTGCTATCGCAATTTAGCGAACTCTGGTAACTTTCCACGAACGTAATTTCGTGATCACAATCTACAGATTGTGGGTGTTTTTTCGCAGTATGGGAGACGAAATGGATCCTTGCGAATGCCTGTGGAACCACGAGCTGGCGATGCGTCGCCTGATTTCGCTGGTGAGTTGAGATCAGCTAGCCATATTGTAACCGCGATGTTTCACTGAGCAAAACTTTGTTACTGCAGTGGGAGGATTCCACGTACGCATTAGGTATCTGGCTTTACAATAAAAAGGGCGCCTGTAGTGCTTAAAACTTATAATAAGTACTCTGTTTTCACTCAAAATACTTAGGTACCTACTATTTATGTAAGCTTTACTAATGATCAGCATACAAATTTGATCTTACCTGTTTACAAGGAAAATATCCTACCTGGTGTACAAGCAAGGACAGTTAATATAATATATTACCATCTTTGTAAAAATCCAAGTAGGTACCTACATCAATGAATAAAATCAGTTCTAATATTTCCTCAAGTTTCGAGGCCATACGAAGGTGAAAACATGATGTGTATACAAGTTGTCTATAGTCTGTATACTGCCCAAATTCAAGAGTGTGCAGTCACAGTGTCAGTTATGTAAACTCTTTTGACAAAAATAGGGAACAATAAGTGATGTATTTTTATACTGTATTTTTATACGCTATACAAAATGTTAACGGAGACTTGTTATCAAGTTCATGTTCAGCTGCGTAACTGTATTGCAATTTGAGATTGCCAATCAGTTACAAGTTTAGCATTCATGAAAAGCAATTATTTTTTGTTACATGACCATCACACATGGAAAATACCATGAAATTTATAAATGATATTTCATATATGTGATAAATTGTATTTTATTGCATTGTGTATTGATTGACAAGTTCTGATAACAACTTTTTGCAGTATAATTTAATTTACTGCAAAATAGTCTTTCGTTCCTGGCAGTTATTCTGTAAATGATTTAACTTTTCTGTCAATGACCAGTAACCGGAGTGACAAAGTATTCCTGCTTCCTGGCCATTTATGGCTATTTTATTATATATCTACTAGCAAAAATATATTTCATTTCTCTAGCATCTAGCTCTCGGCGGCGGCGTAGCGGGACTAAAGTAGCATATTAAGCCCTATAGTCAAGACATAAAAAATAATTATTTCCATTTTTTGACTGCTAGCATCAGCCAGTGGGTCAAAAACATTGTCCTTTTACAGTAATAATCAAGATTTTGATGACCCTTATACAAAGAACATACATTCTTATTTCAGCCTATAGTCAAGATGTAAAAAATAATTATTTCCATTTTTTGACTGCTAGCATCAGCCAGTGGGTTAAAAACATTGTCCATTTACAGTAATACTCAAGATTTTGATGACCTGTATACAAAGAACATACATTCTTATTATAAGCTTTTATTAAACTTGCCCTTTAGTATGTGTGGCACAAATCTTTCAACAGCAACTGAATTTTAGACCACTTATCCTCAACCAATTGAGCTGAGATTTTCCATACATAGGTATGTAAGTTTGGTGACGAAGCAATGTTATGGTAACATCACGTGTGTCGAGGCACAAGTGATGGAGACAGAAGATTATTGGTTTGTCTGGGACAAATCTTGCAAATGAACTTTAGACCAGTTAACCTTGACCAATTGAGCTGAAATTTGGCATACTTATTAATAAGTGACAATGCAATGTCATGGTCCCAGCGATCCAGTGTGATGTGATGATGGAGAAGATGGCCGTAGAAACTCGCAAATGAAACGACTTAATCCTGTTGAGTTTGGGTTCATTGGATTTCTTTTTTAAATGCTAATGCCAAGAGGCCTACGTCCAATGCTGGACATTAGTGGGCTGATAAAATGATGTTTCAGTTATTGAAGTAGCTATATTGGTTTATGTTCAATGATCTCAAACATTGTTGCTACTTGGAGATTATGGGATTTCAAATGAAACTTATAACATTAATTTAATTCTATTGGGTAAAGTATCTTTATTATCAAAGAAAATTACAACTAAAGCATAGAAACGAATTAGAACTAGAAAGTATTCACAATTGAAGTAATTGAGCTTACTGCAAATTATATCTGAAAACACCAATTAATAGTCGTTAAATATTAGGTACCTTAATAATTAATTACATGATAGTAACGCTATAGATAGATAGATCTATTTGGTAGTAAAGTACACCATTTCTAATCCGTGGTATTCATCGAGCAATTCACAAGTGAAAGTTTTTATTGCCTGTTCTACTTTTATTTGCATTTCACACCTACCTAATGAATTATTGAAAATTATTTTCACGATTGCCGGGAACAAAACACAAACATTTAAAAATGTAAATAGCTAACTGTAGATATTGAACACGATTCAAATTAAATTCAACAGTACCTAGTATCCGTGATGGTAGTGTACACATTTTGGTAGTTTTATGCCTAATAAATAGAACATGATTAGTGCAAAATTAAAATAAATAGCGCCTCTTTGGTTTAAGAAATAATAACCATTCTAAGTGTGTACGCCAGCATAATGATCAAGCTGGCGTACACAATACTATAGCAACGAAATTAACACACAAAAATAGAGCACAAATAGCGCACGAGCTATGCAAAATTTCATAATGATTGCTCTTATAGGAACGAAGATATTGAACAAGACTTTTGAAGATCATTCCGAGCTGGTGTTATGGCAGCGTACACATTAAACAGCGTAATAGTTCTTAAAGAAAACGAGCTTTTCTTATTATAAATGCTATATGTATAAATAGTGTGAAATAGCCAGCAGTCGCATTCAGCTCACTCACGTGCGGTTTTACATCGCGTTGTCCCTCACGCACAATGCGCATACATGGACGCATGGTTTCTGTTTTCTATGTTGTCTGTTTCTGTCTTCTTTTTTGTTTGCGTGAATGAAAATAACATATATATAATGATCATAAATCAACAACACCTTATGAATGGTTAGCTTTCTACGTAGCTAAATATAGGTAACAAGGACAAAATTTAAAAATTTAAAAACCCATCGACAGATTTTCATGAAGCATGGCTAAGAACACTCGGGATAAAATTATCTATGACACAAAAAAAACTAAACGAAAATCGGTTCATCCGTTTGGGAGCTACGATACCACAAACAGATACACAGACAGACACGTTAAACTTATAACACTCCTCTCTTTTTGCGTAGCGGGTTAAAAATACTCATGAAAGCCCACATAAAGTAACAAAGTTACTTATTCTAACCACCTAGGTACATTGTTCGGTGTGTAATTTCACTAATAAATTATTTGTTGTTAGCGACTACCACAATGCATTTGTTCCTAGGACACACATCGACTATTTATATTGTTTCACTACGAATTTGCATAAAGTATGACTACTGGCAGAGGTGCTATTTCACGCTCTATTTATAATAAATAAGAAAAGCTCGTTTTCTATAAGAACTATTACGCTGTTTAATGTGTACGCTGCCATAACGCCAACTTGGAATGTTATTCAAGCCTTGTTCAATATCTTCGTTCCTATAAGAGCAATCATTATGAAATTTTGCATAGCTCGTGCGCTATTTGTGCTTTATTTCTGTTTTGTGTGTTAATATTGGTTGCTATAGTATTAGCCATTTTCGAGTACGGCCATGTGTACGCTAGCTTGATCGTTATGCGTACACACTAAGAATGGTCATTATTTCTTTAGCCAAAGAGGCGCTAATTATTGTATTTTTGCACTAATTCTGCTCTTTTTATCAGGCATAAAAAAAGTGAATTCGATTATGTGTACGCTACCATCACGGACACAAAAACGCAAGTACCCAAAATTTTAATCTTATCCATAGTTACTGTAGTTACATAAAGACTCGAAAATTTACCACTTTGTTTGGCCACTTATCTGCTGCTGTTGTTTAAAAGACAATGATAGCTGTTTATAAACGATATCGGAAAAATGACAATAATCAAACACATAATGTAAACGCACTTTTGCATATCTCAAAATCCTTCGCTTCTTATATGCATGGACAGATTGATTCATAGATAATGAGCTTGCTGCAAAAGTTCAAACGTATGGGGAGAGGGCTACTTACGTCAATCTCATGTCCTTTCCGGTAACAGGCACATGAAGCTTAGTATAACACCTATCATCATCAGGCAATGTTAGTCCACAGCTGGATATAGGACTCCCGTATGAGCGCCATAGCGCCCTGTCTTAACCTTCAACACCTATGGCTGATTCTATACTAGCCACCCACCCCGACTTCGCACAGGTATGTAACAGAACATAAGCTGCTGCAAAGCTCAGAAATAAAAAAAACAAAATCTCTTTATTTCCATAAATACAATAAATGTACACTTAGAAAAGGTCAAATTATAAAACTAAACACTGACACGGAAATAAAGTGATATCTTTGATTTCTGTCATTGATATTTTTGTTCCTAGTCGGCATGATTTTTTCCGAAATCTTTGAAAAAACGGTATAAGTATTTCAGACAATTTACACAAAACCATAATGAACTATACATTCAAGCTTCCTCGTGAATCAGTCCGTCCATATTGTTAAAACCGTAGTATACCTACCCGTTCGGTAGTTGGTGATGATGTTGTTTGTTACCTATGATCCCCAAAACTACTGAACAAACCACTATGAAATTTGGCGTGCCTACTCGTCGAACATTATTCTACAGGACACGCAGTCACCCCGCCGCGTCATTCCGGTCGCACAATGGGACATTCAACAATCTAGAACGTCCCATTGCGCAGCCAGGACTAGGTACTTTGTTACAAAAACTACATCTCGAAAACGGACCCTGTAGAATCTAAAGAGGTCCTGAGGCGAATCAGCGTAATTCAATTCATTTACAAAATGTACTAACAAGTCGAAGAGTTTATAACTGATTGTTTACAACAGTCTGCAGATAGCTCAATTGTAAATTCTAGTTCTAATTTGTTTCTATTGTTTGATTCTAATTTTCTTAGTTTTTGTTTATAGTTCAGTTTAAAACATACATTTTACGTCTAGCCTAAGCTTTAGTACTGTACCTACCTTATTACAAAATACGGGCTACTATAAATAAAGTATCGGCTACTTTATATGAGACGATAAAATCTTCTATAGGCGTTTTTTGTCCCTCCAGCTCCGACAGAGCCAGGAATACTGCACGGACGGTGAATGCCTCGACGAGCCGAGCTTGCCGAGGCCCGAGTCGGCAGCCAATGGCTTCCTCACCATGTTTCTGATGATGGCGCTGGCTGTACTGATGTATGCCATGCGCCCGCGACGCACACAGATCGATGAACCGGCCAAGCCTAGCGTCACTAACTTTCAGGTAAAATTACATCACACTAATACCTATTGTAATAAATGAAACCTATATAAAATGCGAAAATTTTGATGTAAATATGTTTGTTACTTCTTCACGTTTAAAAAATTATTGAACGGATCGGGCTGAAATTTTGCTCAGATGTAGGTCTCGACCTGGAATAACACATGGGATACTTTTTCTCCTGGGATAGAAATAACCTTGAAACGTTTCCACAGAAACAAAGCGTACGAAGCCGCGGGCAGAAACTAGTACCCTATAGTCTAGACTGGTCAAGTATCTAGTCATGTGGGCCCTCGCTTTCCGCGTTTAGTCTGAAAAATGTTGATTTTTTTAATGTTGCGGTATAGCTTACCTACCAGACACTAGTGGTGAGATAGGCAATCTTCTTTCCAGACTTCAGGATCATCAACATCATTAGCTCAGCTAACAATTGCTGTCAACTGCTGTGTACCCAGTAGGGATCTATGTTTATCCCCCAGAGATCGCCTTTGCTAGACTAGACTCCTTAAGTTCTCTCCATAAGACTCTTTTTATTACCTAAACAACAATCCTATGGTTTTCTTGAATGCTTTTGTCGAACAATAAATGATCATCATCAACCCGGATACGTCCATTGCTGAACATAGGCCTCCCGCAAAGGACGCCACGAAAAGCGGTTCTGAGCCGCCTCCATCCATCAACGGTAGATGGTAGTACATTTAATTCTGTTGATGATGATTATGATAGTTCATGATACGCAAAGAAAATCGACGGAAGCGAGCTATCATGCATGCATAATGCTTCGATAGGTGTAATTTTGTAATTTTCCTTTTAAGTCCATAGCACGTGCATGGCTATTGTATTATCAATGTACCTACAATCTGTGAGATTATACCAGATCTCATAAATCCTTTGCATAGTTGCATGACATGTGAATGCATACATGAACCTAATATATTCGGTTCTAGAATCCAAGATACTCTTTGTAAACAAAGGTATTCATCAATAACAACAAGGTAACCACTAAAAACAAAATCAAGATGCGAGTTCGAAAACGGACAGGAGACGAATGAAATTATGAATAAAAACATTCAAAACCAAAAATTGGTTCGAAATTTGTGTCCGTCAAGGTAGCGTACACATAATCGAATTCACGTTTGTTGTTATGCCAATAAATTGCGCATAAATAGTGCCTCTTTGGTTTAAGAAAAAATGACCATTCTTAGTGGGTACGATCAAGCTAGTGTACACATGACCGTACTCGAAATCGGCTTATACTATAGCAACAAAATTCACACACAAAAATAAAGTATAAAAAGCGCACCAGCTACGCAAAATTTGAACCAAAATTACTATTGAACGTATGACACAAGAGTTCATGACACTCATTGCATAGCTCGTGCGCTATTTATGCTCTATTTTTGTGTGTAAATTTTGTTTCTTTAGTCTAAGCCTATTTCGAGTACGGTCATGTGTACGCTAGCTTGATCGTCAAGCTAGCTTACCCTTCCCACTAAGAATGGTCATTATTTCTTAAACCAAAGGCGCTATTTAATTTACTTTTGCACTAATTATGCTCTATTTATTGGCATAACAACAAACATGAATTCGGTTACGTGTATGCTAAATTTTGCGTTTAACCTACCAAGTGTCGTAAAATATTTACCACCAATATTTATTTGGTTTTGTTTACAAAGAATATCTAGGATTCTCTGAGCGATTATATTTAATGTTATGGCGGTGGAATTTGAATTGACCCACTTGTTTTTATCTGTACTGTACCCCAAGTACCTACTTATAGTCTGTAACTGAACGCGATAAGCGACTAAACATCCATTTGTAATATTATGTCTACCTACTTAGCCACGGAATAGATAAAGAATTAGTGGGAGCTATCATTCACATTCAAAGAATTTGTTGGAACTATCATTATCACTCATATTCGAACTTGAATTAAACGGAATGTTCCGCTAGAGATGGAAAATGACTTTATTGTCTGCCTCTGGTCATGGGCTCATCCCTCGTTTGAAGTCAGTTTGCCAAACACTCCAAAAATCTAAAGCTCGCTTCGCTCGCCGCCGATTTTATATACGCTACAGTGTGTGAGTATTCTCTCAGTGCCGGACACCTGTTTAAGATCACTTTGCCCGGGTGGTCATCCGAAAAAGTAACAAAAATTTCGGCGGCTCGCTCCTCTCGCCGTTACATCTTTTTCGATGTCATTTTTGTATTCCAAATTTTTTGTTAACCTCGCCTTCTCCGTTCGCTCCTATTTATATTGATACCTTTATATATAACACCGCAAAGTTTAAATTTTTGAGGCTTGCTTCGCTCGCTATCATTTATTTTGTCATAGATAGGTAATCTTGCTTACTTTTCCCCAACGATCAGAAAAATCTAAAAAAAATCGAGTCGCTTCGCTTGCTATACTTAGGTACTATTGTTGGAAGTTGAGGAAAAGGATGTCGTGTTTGCGATCAATATGCAAAACACTGCAAAAATATAACGGAACCATAAAATTTTCGCGGCTCGCTCCGCTCGCCGATAGTATTTTGTCCTTCTCCCTGTTTGGTCCAGTGCTCGACACCATTTTAAGATCATGCCTACAACCACAAAAAAATTACAAAAACGTACCTTACATACCTAAAATACGCGGGCAGAAGTTAGTAAGTTATACTATGGCCACCTGCCTCGTACCATAATTTGACGGAGAAATAGACGGACATAATTATGGACCGCTTTTGAAAATTATTTCGCTATTGTGTAAAGATCCCGAGGTTCACCAATAAAAATGTATTCTTGTGGTGAATAGTATTTGTCCCGCAGAATTTAAAAACAGTGTAAAATAAGGGACTTTTTTACTCTAGCTTTCGAACTTTTTCTGACCAATAATAAGTTGAGAACTAGTTTAGTACCTACCTACATTTGCAACAGGAAGTAAGTATTTATGTAGCTTATATCGTGACTGCATACATTACAATACATGTTTACATTTGCAATTCAATAATAACAGCTTTGGTCAATCTAAATTCTTGACCCTCAATTGTCTTTTTTATCGTGCGAAGTAAAAAGTACAACACAGGCAACCTTGGATATTACAGCTAATCTTCAGTATTGTTATGATGCGTCAAATATCGTAACCTGTGATCGTAACATAATGGAAAGATTTTGAAGTCTTAGCCCATGCGCGGTCCCAAAGAGAGGGTCACGGGGCTTGTGAGCCCCTCTCCTGGGGGAAAGAAATCTAAGTAGACAACAACAATTTTCTGACTGATTCAGAGCAGGGTTGTTGGTGACGCCGTTTTAAGGTTCAGTACCCAAAGGGTGCCAACAGGAACCTATTACTAAGCCTCCGCTGTCTGTCTGTCTGTCTTTAAGAGTGCTGTCTTCTTCGGGTTCGTCTTGGACGGAACTTGAACCCACTACCTTCCCTCATTACGGGAAGGCGCTAACCAATTGCGCTACGAAGTCCAGTGACGTAGGAGTCGAAAAACTTTGGGACTTCCTTCGGACTCTAGCGCTGCGCCGTTAGGTCCACCTACAGGGGAAACATTGAAGTTTATCCAACCCTGTTCAAAGACTAGAATTATATTTAGTTTCGATTTCTTTGAAATCAGACCAAGTGCAAGAGCTGACGCACGAATATAACAAAAAGGTAATAAAAAAAAACTAATTTTTGAAATTTTTTTTGCATTTGCCAAGAGAGCAAAGAAAGCCTGACAAAAAAATACGGCGAGCGGAGCGAGTAACGGATAATTTAATTTTGTGTTAATTCTTTCTTTTGTGGAATTCTAGGCATCAGCCCTGAGCGCCTTCCCTAAATCCATTTCTGTAAGTCCAAGAGACTTCAGAATGTAATTTTAATTTAATTCTCAGTCTTGTTTCAAAACAAAACCCTAATTAAATCCTCTTCTGAATTCCTAGTTATCTCGGCAACTTCAGACGCCATCAAACGAAATAAAAATATTATCGGCTGCTCTCTCCGTCATGCTTCACACACACACACACACACACACACACACACACACACACACACACACTAGTGCCACTACCTGTAATACACAACTAACACAGGACTCGTACTTACAACCAGAAATACGAATGAACAATGAAACCTGTAGGTATTTCACCTACCACGCAATATGTTAAGTGTGACGAATAAAAAGGTTTGTTTTGTACAATTTATACGAAAATGGTCCATAAGCCTCACCCCCTCGGGTAAAGTCATCACTCGAACATCAGCGTCAAAAATTAGCATCGATCAATGCTGATGCTGATCTTCAAATTAATACTAATCATCAGTGGATGCTGATGCTGACATTCGCAACAACCTTGGTCCAAAGCTCGACCCCCGCTTTAGGCCACTTTGCTAAATTTGATAAAAAGTTACCCAAAGTCGAGCAAAACCAAAAATTGTCGCGGCTGCTCAGCTTACCGGCAACTTTATTGTCTGCCTCTGGTCATGGGCTCATTCCTCGTTTGAGGTCAGTTTGCAAAACACTCCAAAAATCTAACAAAACCACTTAACTTTTGCGGCAAGCTTTACTTGCCGATGGTAACATTCTGCTGTTTCGATACGTTTCTGGCTTGGTCCGGCTATCAGCCTCCGTTTTAGCTGAGTTTGCAACTGCATAAATTTGAATACCATCAAAATTTTCGAGGCTCGCTTCGCTCGCCATTACTATTGTTAGGGATTGAGGGTCGTGATTTCATGTTTGCGGTCAAAATGCAAAACATTGCAAAAATGTAACAAAACCATCACAATTCCGCCTTTGTAGAGTATCTTACTTAACTTGTCTTCACACCACACATTTCTTTTTTACAGGACCGTGATGGAGCTCCCCCGACGCCGCCAAGAACCTAATCGGCGTAAATCATCAGAACATGCCAACTATTCCAGTTATTGTATTATAAATATTATAGACAAGCGTTGTGGAGGTCACAAGAACCGAACGGAAAGGGAACCGCCAGATTCAGAACTATTTCCTGACTTTTGGATCTGTACATTTTGAAGATTAGAATTTTTTCTACATGTACTTGACTCGAGCGTGGAATATATGTCTAACTCTAACATTCGTGGCTCTTCTCATCATTGTAGAACGGGGCAAATAGCTTGGCAAGTTGTGGATAGGCAAAGACCAGGAACATTGTAAGTAGTAGGGTTGCAAGATCCGTTATACTTCCTTAAGTGGATAGCCTTCATTATCTACAGTCGACGACATTTCTACTTCTGACGACTACATCTTGTGAATAGGTATTAAATACTGTAAGTTATGTAACCGTAGATTGTCTGAAATGTATATGTATAGGAATAGTTGTAATTACCGTCGCGTTGCCGCAATAATGATACCGCGTCGTATCAATGAGCTAGGTTATTTTCTTGTGAATCTTACATAGATTCGTTAACTGTGATGTTTTATTAAACTCGAATCTTGATCGGTTTTGTAATTTATAAAAATTTGGCGCTTGATATCTGTTACAATTACTTTACAATGCTACAAAAAATTGTAGACTGATGAAATAAGTGCAATACTAGAGAAATGAAATGTAACAAAGTAAAATTTAATTAGATCTGAATTTATTTACGTATATCTTACCGTTTATCCCTTTAGTTGAATATCTTAGCAAATTATTGTAAGCAGTTGTTCGAAGCAGCGAATACGCAAGTTAATTGAACATTATTGTTAAAATGTAGGATTGCTTCAAATTTGTATTCCGGCGGTAAATTACTGAAGGCACGGCTTATTCACCACAATGCATCTTAGTACAGTAATGTATTAGCTGCTTACTTTTATCTTATTGGTCAGGAATTTAAGGTTTTATTTGCACAATTTTTGTTTGCTTGCACCTAGATATATATAAATCAGAATATACTGCTTATTGCACATGAACCCCATGATACCAATAAGATTTCTCTGAACATAATTCCATTAGTTTTAGTTACATTTGATTGGGTATGGGATTTTTATTATATCTGTAATAATTATTTATGTTAAAAAGACAACCAATCGAGATTTTATTAATATCCTACAATAAATATATAAATATTATTGGATTTTATTTTTGATCTGATGATGATGATGTCCTCCCAGTCAAATTTCGGCCACGACTGTCCACTGCCAGTCTTCACGGAGACTGACAAATAATTAATCAGTGGCATAACAAATGAAAACTATGTACCTAGGTAACATTTCTTTTTACTATATACAACAGCTCTTGGGTGTTTTCATAAAACATAGATAATAAAAAGATTGCAACACCCAAAAAAAAAACATTTTTATAAAATAAGAAACGAACCATAAAAATGGACAATAAAGCAACATGCATTGCTGATTAAGAAGTAGGTAGTAAGGATGTGTCAACTGTCGTTATTGGTTTCGTTTGAAGTGTCGCCAACAACACAGGGTTCCTGCTTACCTTTGTAAGGTCAACTAACCCACACTTCTGATATAATGTTCCACATCCAAAAAACGGACGATCGCCTAAACGTAACTATAAAAATATGACTTAGTAAAAGTACTTCCAAATTCTTATTGTTCCAAGTTATGGTTTGGCCACTTCATGAAGAAGGGCGGCTGATTATCATGAGTCCTGTATCCTATCCACCTCATCTTTAACTTTTTTGAGTAATGTACTTATTTGTTTGTACTTCCCTGTTGAGTTTGGTAAGTTTTCGAAGTGTAAGACGTCACAAATGTCTTTGGCGAATTTATCGTCGGTCGGTAGTTTATTGTACGGTGTGACGGTGACGACCAACGGAGTGCCGTATTCGGTGCGGATAGTTTTTGCTTTGGGTGTTTTGGGTTCTTCTGTGCTGTCAGGGATTGCATTCTCTATTTGTGCTGTAGAAGTAGATGCCACTGTTTCTTGGCTATCTTCTGTTTCTGTGGGGCTTGACTCTACATTGGAGACACTCTCTTTATCTGATGATTTATCTTCATCACGAGCCAGTTCCATAGGAGTATCACTTTGTGACACTTCGGCCTTGGGTGTCTCGTCTTGATTGTCTGTGCTTTTGAACTCGCTTGTACTTCCTTTGCTGGCCGGAGCTGCATCGGAATCGTTTAAAAGTGCGTCTAATAATGCTTTCTTTTTCACTTCGAGGTCATCCAGGCTGGGGCTGTTGCGGCCGTGGGTTTGTTCCGAATCCTGCAAGTTTACGTTTATTGGAATTATGGAAGGTTTCCGTAATCGAGACTCGCGATACAACGTCAGCCAAGTTCCGTTATATTTACGAAATTTGTACATTGAACAAAAAGACAGATAGATAGATTTTACACCTTCCTTTATTGCAGCATCAGGCTCGACGAAAACAAGTAAGACAGAGTAAGATGGACGTTGTTTATTTGTATGGCACAGCTTTTCAGTTGCATAAGGACAATTAAGAACTGTGACTGTTAGTTCAACAGGTATCAGGTTCTGATAGAACATGAACACCACTGAAAAATGTTCTTGACAATTAACTATATTATTCTTAATACCTTTCCAATGCAGAGAATAGGATGTGTAGCACCAAAAGCAATTTTCCTTTGTATGACTTACAACATCGCCAGTTTCGTCCAACACGATCATATCCGACATAACGACCTCTTCATCATCAGCCTCGCTCTCGGGGGGTGATCCTGGTGGCAGAGGGGGCAATCCCGGTGGCAGCGGGGGCGGGGATTCCGGCGGTGGAGATTTCGGCGGCGGGGGTGGAGGTGGTGGTGCCTCGTCTGGTAGTGGCGGTGCGGATGGGAAGTCGAGTGTCTCTGGAAATATCAGTTACAGTAAAATGAATACAGATATCGAGAAAAATGCCGAGAATCGCAGGAGTAAAGAAACAGTTGAATAAGATAAAGAGCAACATCGGGATGGTCTGAAATGAATGACCATAACGTAAACAATTAACTTAAAATGGTCTACTTTGCTTTTACAGCAAGAACATATCTAATGACAATTATATTTTATTCTAGAGAAGGACATAGGCAACTTTTCTTTCAGAAAAAAACGCAGCTCTTACCATCTCCACTATCGATCTCCATTTCAGCCTGTCCGCCCCCCTGCGAGGTATCAGCGCCGGAAGAGGGGAAGTAGGTCAGCTTCTTCCGTTTGTATGCCTTCATCGCGTTCGGTGCCAGGATCTGAAGCATCGCCAGTTTGCTGTCCTGCTCCGACATCGGCGGCATGTTCAGGTATTGGGAGTCCTGAGAAATAGGAGAGTGAATAACATGGTTTACGTTTTCACCACCTGGATTTACCGACTTGGCACACTGCGCGGAACGGAGACATGTGGGGTGGGAATAAATCAAGGGGTTTCAAGCAATGTTAATGGTCGATTTCTACGTGTTTCCTCTCCGCTTAATGGTTGAGTAATTTTCATATGCTTAATGCAAATTTGTATAGAATTGCTTTATAAAAATCGAAATCTATTAATCAGGACTTAATTTTGTAAGTTGGAGTCGACATGAAAACCGATAGAATTACTTACGATATGAAAAGATAAAACAAGTGTATTGCGAAGTATTAAATAACACTACAACATTTCATAAGAGTCTAGGTAGAAGATGCCTAAACCTCAACAGCCTATAATGGTCCACTGCTGGCTGACTCAGGCCTCCCCGTGATAAGCGCCATATTGGCTTTTATCATGGGGGGCAATACCCATAAGCGGGAAGAGTTGGGGTGGTGCAAATTTCAAGCCGGTAGACAATGCAATTTCTAGTAATTTCTCATGCAATGCATGTTTGAGACAGCAAAAATCCTCAAACTAAATATTTACTTACATCTCTGTAACGTTTGCTGGCAGGTATGTTGAACCCAGGAAAGTCCCAGATCTTCTTGATATCAAACTTGTCTTTAGAACCGGGTTCACTGACCTCGCCTTCCTCCTCATCCGGTTCTAAGGTTGCTTGACCCTGTTGAGTCACAAATTTGAATAATGAGAGGGTAGATTGTAATAATTTTACAGTACAGGCGCGACGCGAACCGCACTCACCCTGAAGATGTCCCTCGTTAAGGGATGTTGGTGTTCTTCCAAACTAGGTTCGTAATTAACCCGCTTACATTAATAATGAATTTGATTGTATTTAAGAAACGAAAAACCAACTTCGAAACCCTTAATTTTACACTATTTTTAAGTTTTGCAGGACAAATCTCACGAGAATAATTTATTATTATTTATACAAAGAAACAATTTTCGAAACCGCTCCATAATTGACAGAAAAATCCACAAACATACATAAAAGAAAACAGTCATGCATGCAGCTGAACTTTTCCTTTTTTTTAAATCGGTTAAAAAATCTAAATAATTCTCATACAATTCGCAAAATTTGCGGTTATTTTTAATTTAAAAGGTTGGGCATCCTAATCTAATGTAGGCGTTTCGTGTCCCGCGGTATTTTGATAACGAAAATCTAAAAATTGTAGTAAGAAATATATAGGAACTCAATTGGCGAAATTGTAGTATCAGCAGGGTGGGTGACAAGGGGCTGAAATTAATAGATTGAGGGAGAAATTTAAAAGTTATATGACAAATAAGGGAACTAACAGAAGAATCAAACAGTGAGATCCCAGAATGTGAGATCCTGGCCTCTTCCAGCCATGCAGGTGGGTATCCAAGAATTCTCATCCTGTAGATATGTAGAGGCAGCTCAGACCTCTTTAGGCCGAGGGCATCTCGGAGCCTTCCTGATATCCTACCAGGAATCATGTGGCCAAATTTTTGATCATCTTCCATGTGGTATCGCCTGAAAGATAAAATCAAATTATGATGATGAATCAAGTAGTGATGATGATGAATCAAGCAATTCATCATCATCATTATCATCTGCAGTGTGATGTCAGCCACTACTGGTCCTCATAAACAAATGGGGTAAATTAGGAAAAGTGTATAACCTCAAAGGATTTATATTTGTGGGCATGGATGCCTCCATAACGTTTCTTTGATTGAGAATTTTGTAGCTCTTTAGTTAATACACTCCTAATACACTTCTCTCTGAGATGTCAGTACAGATACAGACCACAGTTTCCACACATAGAATTAGGAATCCTTATCTCAATATTTCATGATACCATAAACTACTCTGAAAATACCCTTTCAGAGCATTAATTTCTAACAGGCTTAGTATGACCAGGTATTGCTACTAACTCAGTTCTTTTATTCATCATCTTTTTCCTCATTTCATTGATCTTGGCATAGTTTTTGGGCTGCCTGCAGTCTCTCAAGGCATGGTCGCCTTCGCAGTTGAAGCACGTTGGCCCTCTTCTCTGAGGCAGTTGGTTTACTGGCAGGTCAGGAAAATTTGATATGAGGGATTCATCCTGAAAATTAAAGTATTTATGAGCTGAGCATTGGTAGTTTTTATAATAATAATAACGGCATTTCAGTTAACGGCTTAATAGCGAAGAGCCTCGATCAACATCTCAAGAGACTCTCGCTAGGAAGTTGGATCAAGGGCCATATTCAAAATACTCTTGGACTCGGAGCGCATCGTCAGGAAGTTCCTCTCTCTGCAGCCCTAGTCACCGGCCGCTTGAGCCTAGCTTCGCGGCTGGTGATTCACCGTTTTGATATATTTTTTACTGTAGAATAGTTTTATAATATTTTATTTTCCATAGTAATAAATTTATTTTATAAACGGGATTGAAGAATAAATGAGTGTATAAGAATAATAATACTGGACAATTCACACAGCATTAACTAGCCCCAAGCTAAGCAGAGCTTGTGTTATGGGTAGGTACTAGATAACTGTTTTTGATTGGTGATTGAAGACCAGGCCATGGAGACACGCAATAGAGCATTGATTTTTATCAGAACAAGATTCCCTATGTTTTGAACGTATATTTTTCCTCACCTTCAGAGAATCATAAGCAGGAATAAATTCATGTCGGTCACATGGAGCTGTGTCAACAAAGAAAAAGTTATTATCATCCTGCTCTGACTTGTCAATATTACTTTCTAAGTCTTCTGGCCAAATGTCCAATTCTAAGTCAGTCTCATTATCAGAGTCCAAGTCTTCATTTTCATGAAGCTTGATCAGACTTATCATAAATGCTTTTAGTTTTTTTTTATAACTCATGGCTAGTTTTCTGTCTCTAAAGCGCACAGTGACTAAAGGGGTTCTGTTTTCACAGCCAACAACACCTAGGTCACTGTCGCACGGGGAATCCACATCAATGTCCTCATGGAATATTGTCGTTTTGTTGCCATCAGCCCTTAGCTTTTTATCACGAACAACCTCTACATCAGTGTCTTCATAAAATATTGAAGTTTTAGTGCCCTCGCTGTCTATTCTGATATCACTAACGACCTCAGGAGAGTCTTCGATACTGTTTTTGTTACCATCGTCGTCGTCTAAGACAATCAGGTCAATTGAAAGTTTCCCTCCATTCTGTTGTGGCGAAGGTGCGTCGCAGTTTATGATATCAAGGGAACTATCTACGTCTACTACTTCAGCGGTACTATCTTGAGATGTAGAGTCGATTTGAACTATATCAGAGCTGTTGTGGACTCCACTACGGCTAATTTTAGGCTGCTTGGCTTCATCGTCGCTGCTCAACGTGATATCTTCATTATCCAATTCATAAATGATATCGTTAACTGCGGGTTTTCTTTTTGCCATGTCGTTTCATTAGAAATATCAATTGGTCTTGCTAAAACAATAAAAACGCTCTTATAATACTGAAAATAAGAAAATGCAAAGACAAAGTCCAGTGCACCAAACAGAAATCACAATTTTGATTAGGTACTTGACTGACAAATAAGACAATTTTTTGACAGTTTGACAAGCAAGTGGCTTGACGGCACAGATTACGAACTTTGAATGAATGATTAGCACTCAGACACAGGACACAGTAGATATTTATCTATTGTGCCATAAATAAAATACAACGTTTAGGGCAAGTACACATTGAGCGCTCGGAGTTGCATTCGGCGCATGTTAGTAGCGTACATACAACGCGCTTAGCACGGCGTTTTTCAAGCGAGACCAAGATATCCATACTACTAGCTCGGTTCGGACATTTCAATAATCTCCTCCCAATTACGTTTATTTATCATTTTATTTTTATAATCAGGACTTTCCATCTCCCATATAGCTTAACGTTTTTGGATGTCATCGATAAATAAGTCTGTATCGAAGTGCTCGATCTCCATTTTGGTGTATATACGTGTCCACCAGTCCACCAATCGCGCGCTTGCATGTGTACACCTTCGACCGACCTCTTTATTCTTAAAACGCGCGTTACCAAAGCGCGCGCTTCAAAACGCCTAATTAGGCGTTTTGAACTCACCACATTAATGTGTATTAGCTCTTATAAATATATACCTACCCTAATTCCAACGAATTCCAAGTTGTATTTCTTCCTTTTTCCTTTCAATACTACAAGGTATTATAGGTTTTATTTGTATTTGAAGAAAATATCGTTTTACACTCTGTTTTTCCAAGATGTACGATCTTTTTCTTATAAATACGATATTTTTGAACGAAACGTACTATATTTTTTAATCTATCCGAATCCAACACTGGGCAAGCGGTCCCAGAGCATGACAAAGTACCTACATATTATTTTATTAAAGCTAGGTTCACATTGCTGTGTCGGGGTGTGTCGTGGCGCGCCAGAGCGCAATGATGACCAGTGCATCATAAAAATCCGCCCACCTGTACTTTTGCCGGAATATTCGTTTTTAGGGTTTCGAAGATCGGTTTCGAAACCCTTATGGTCTCGCTTTGTCTGTCCTTTTTTCCCTCCTTAATAACTCAGCAACTACCAAACTAAGACAATTCGTGCGCCTATACAGATTTTAAGAAAAAAAAATGAAAAATGAAATTGAATATTTTCCATACAAATTGAGATGTCGAAATTTTAAAAGAGACCTACAAAGTCAAGTGGGGTATCAAATGAAAGGTAATGGTTTGGACATTTCAAAAAAGTTTTTGAAATTTCTATAGGTGTCATACTTTTTGAAATATTTTGAAAATAGTCGAAAAAATACCCATTCCCCCTCTTATCTCCGAAGTTTGTAGAGCGATCCATTCAAAATGTATGGAGCGTTTGTAGATATAGATCTATATTTTACAGGAAAAATATAGAGAAGTCTGAAAAACTAACACTTTTTGAGAAATGGTCAAAAAAGGGGGGGATAATTTTCAAAAGGGGGGGCTACCCCACTGAGTGGGGTATCATATGAATGGTATTGATTTGTACATTTTAAAACTGTTTATCAAAGTTCTGTAGGTTTCATACTTTTTGAAATATTTTGAAAATAGTCGAAAAAATACCCATTCCCCCCCCCTTATCTCCGAAGTTTGCAGAGCGATCCATTCAAAATGGATGGAGCGTTTGTAGATATAGATCTATATTTTACAGGAAAAATATAGAAAAGTCTGAAAAACTAACACTTTTTGAATAATGGTCAAAAAAGGGGGGGATAATTTTCAAAAGGGGGACTACCCCACTGAGTGGGGTATCATATAAAAGGTATTGATTTGTACATTTCAAAACCGTTTTTTAAATTTCTGTAGGTTTCATACTTTTTGAAATATTTTGAAAAAAGTCGAGAAAATACCCATTCCCCCCGTTATTTTTGTATGATATTTTTATATTTAATGGTGAAGTTTATTATTTTGAAATTCTTATTATATAAGTCTTACTGACATTTACTTTAAATTTATTTGCTCAAGCCAATCTACAAGTGATTTTAATGTAAAGTTAATTTCCTTTTCAAATTCCGTGTCGGATTTTGTATTTTGGGGTATATATATTGTAGCGTCGTCGGCAAACATAACGAATAGATATTTAGTTATTTTAGGTAGCTCATTGACATAAAGCAAGAACAGTAGGGGTCCTAGGATGCTCCCTTGAGGTACGCCCAGTAAATTTTTTTCGAAATTTGATTGAATTGTTTCTATTGTCTTAGTTTCTTTATTATAGCTTTGAATAACAGTAGCTTGGCTTCTGTTTTCTAAATATGATGTTATGATTGAGAGTGTTGTTCCTCTTATGCCTAAATTCTCAATTTTCTCAAGCAAAATTTTGTGAACAACACAGTCAAAGGCCTATGTCTAATAGCAAAGTTACACCAAGAGCTTTATTATTTATTCCTTCCCAGATAGTCTTAAGTAATTCAAAAATTGCTAAAGTGGTGTTTTTGTTTTTTTGAAAACCAAATTGATTTGGGTCCAGAATATTGTTTTTTCTATGAATGACACTAATCTTTTATAAATGACTTTCTCAAATATTTTTGAGAAGCTTGGTAGAAGAGCAATAGGCCTATTAATTAGTAAGCACTCTGTGTATTTTTTTTTTTATTTAACTAGAAATTTTTATACCTTTAGTTTTTCAATTTGACTTATTTTTAAAAGTAATAATTTTTCTCTCAACTGGTATGCAAAGGTCAAACATAAGACCACGTTATTTGGCACCGACTATAGGCTCCGGTACTCACCCAAACCGGTGATTATCCGGTTTTTTGAGAATCGGTGCACACCACGGAAATAGAAGTTAGGGTGGAAGGACAATGCAACAAAATTACTTAGGGCACCGGTGTCGCCAAACTCACACAAATAAACCAGTAATCATATAATGCATTACAAAGAAACAATTAGTATGATTGGTAGTCTAAGTTTAGTCAAAACTAGCCAACGTCACTTATTTGGAAATAAACCTTGACTTCTACAG
Organism: Eupithecia subfuscata; assembly: GCA_963564075.1. Lineage (NCBI taxonomy): Eukaryota > Metazoa > Arthropoda > Insecta > Lepidoptera > Geometridae > Eupithecia > Eupithecia subfuscata. Next base: position 14,538,793 of record OY751100.1, on the reverse strand, counting down.
ATAAGATTAATTTTACTTTAGCATCAGAAAGTATTTACGGTCTATAGTAACCAAACATTCGATTGACAAGTTAATTCCGCTACTTGACCATAGATGGCGGTATTTTCAGTGGTCGCAATTATAAACTTAATTTCCTCAGACTTAAGATTGACATTCGCGTGATAGGTCGACCGTCGACTGCTACTCGATTAGAGCTGCACCAGGTAGCACATTGAAGTACATTATCGATATCGATACATACCCGATTTTTTTGTTCAATTCGCAAAAAATCTAACTTGTTGGTAGTTTATTTACTTATTTGGCACACAAAGAGCTGTATATTTTAAACCATTTATAAATAGACACAGACAGTCAGGTAAAAATAAATGTATTGTTATTTATGCCCCTGAAATAAAACGTATTTATTAGGAAACTGGTGTTTTGAAAGTTTTATGTTTAATTTTAGTAAATGGTGTATGTGAACATTTATATGTTTAAACTTAACGATTTTCAGTGATACAAGCGCTGTATGTTTCGTACTTGTATATCTATATCCTTTATTTGATATTTTGAAATCGACTTCCAAAAAGGGTTCAGAGCATATCGTGCTTGATTGGGTTGGCATCCAATTAACTCTACCCGTTGCATCTATCCATTTCTCTTTGACGTTTGTATCTTTGGGAAACCTACAAATATTTAAGATAAAGGTTAGAGGACCTAATGATGTCAATTTAGTGACTTGTAATGTAAATACTAAATAAATAATTAATTTACATAATAATATATCACTTAATTTAACATTAACATTAAAATTTGAAATTAAAATTGAATTTCTTGTATCGATATCAATCGATAAAATCAACATCCGACTTGACTACATCACTAATTGAGTAGCGAAGAATAGAATCAATCCAAAATCAACTTTATCTTAATTGCATAAGGTTGATTTTGACTAACCCTTCTATTAAATTATTGACAAATTGAAATAAAATAAGATTTTATTACAAAATAATAAAAACCATTCTCCCCGATGGTACGAGACACCACCATTTTAAAGATTTTTTCTCCTACTATCATTTTTGTTGGAATATTGAACCAACTATGTACTGGTACACCATTCAACTTGTCTATGAGACGTAAGATTGGAGTAAGGATTTATGATTAAATCTATGCTTTATATCTGTCAATGTTGTCTCGATGACACTGACAGTACTCAACTCTAAAATCAGTTTTGTGTCTATGGCAATGCTCTGTTCTCTCTGTCTGTTCTGAAATGGCCCACACAAGATGTCCATCTAAAGCTAATTTTCTGTATCCCTAAATTAAGTGTAAATCATGTAACGTAGTCCTTATTGGTTTTCACCAGGCAATAATAACTATTGTGCTATGTGATTCTGTTTGTTTATTTTCACTCGCCGATTGCAATCCACCAACCTAACCTATCTTCCATCACTGTGCATCCACTGCGTAGGATTGACATAGCCAAACCTAGGCATACTCACCGCCTAGCTGGCTCTCTGCTCTACAGGTTATGGGCCCAGTATTATCCTCTACTGATTACGGGCACAGTATTGAAGAAGAGGAAGACAATTACACTTTGGTGCAGGCGAGCACACGAACACGAGGAAGCGGATTATATATTGTGTGCAATGACACAGCAGCCGCAAGAAGGTACCGTTGGCGGGCACACGCCTCATGTGTCGTCAGCAGGTCTGTACACTTTTGATAAATTGGATGGGATTGGCTCGTATCACAACTGGAAGTTCCAGATGCGAATGGCGCTTATCATGGAAGGCTTATGGTCATGTATTGATGGTTCTGAGACTAGCAGCAGCACGGATCAAAAAGCTTTGGCTAGAATATGCTTGGCAGTTAAACCGAATTGCATTCAGTATTTGCGCGATGCTACAAGCGCAAAGCAAGCTTGGAAAAAGCTGCAGGATGTATTTGAGGATAAAGGACTTTATCGGAGGGTTGTGCTTCTAAGAAAACTTCATAGATCCGACTACCATGAATATAATTCAATGGGAGCTTACATCGAAGGAATAATGACCCTAGTACAACAACTTGCAGACATCGGAAGGGTCATCGATGATAAAGAAGTTGCAGAAATTTTACTCAGCGGTCTACCACAGGATTTTGATGTTTTGGTTTCTGGTCTGGAAACAGCAAACCTCTCCGAAACTCTCACGAGCGAAGCAGTGCGAGCTCGACTACTTCAAGAGGAGTTCCGAAAATCCACAAATAATGGCAAATCAAATGATGATGTGGTTTTATTTACGAAGAGGAAACCACTTAAGTGCCATTACTGCCAGAAGCAAGGGCATATCAAATCAAAATGTTTTAAGTTGAAGAATGATTTGAAGAAGCAAAGCAGTAGCGATGTAAACTTAGCTGCGGGGTCTGCGGACACACTGTTGGTATCAGCAGTGTCACTCTTATCTGTTTACGGAAGCGTGGACTGGATAGTGGACTCCGGGTGTACTTCGCACATGTGCTGTGATATGGACCTTTTTAGAGACATTGATATAAATTTTAAATCAAAAGTTACAGTTGCTAATGGAGAAGCACTGAAATGTCAGGGTCTTGGTGCCGTCTCTTTGAATCTCAATTATAGTAGTGATCTAAAGATTTTGCCAAAAGTAATGTTTGTTCCTAAATTGACTACTAATCTTATATCCGTTAGTCAACTGACTAGATCAGGTTTTAGAGTAGTATTTGAACAAGATAAATGCAAAATAATTGATCCTAAAGGCCAGCCTTTTGCTAATGCAACATGTTTCAGGGGTATTTATAAACTTGATTGTTTTTCTAACCTAAATTGTATTTCAGAATGTAATGTTGCTACCACAGGTGCTTGTAAGCAAGCAGAACAAAGTTCTTTAGCAGCTATTTCTAGTGTGCCATTGGAAGTATGGCACAAGCGACTTGGGCATTTGAGCTTGCATGGTTTGTATGGGATACGGAGTCTTGCAGATGATGTTGTTTTTGAAGATGACTGTCATGGTAAGTTGAAAAATTGTATCTCATGTATTAAGGGGAAGCTTACAATGAAATCTTTCTCTAAGGGCCAAGCAAAATGAGCTCTTTTAGTGTTAATACACTCAGATGTTTGTGGGCCTATGTCAATCAATAGCTGGGGTGGTGCACGTTTTACATTTACTGATGACTTCTCTAGAAAAAGTTTTGGTTATCTTATGTGTCATAAGAATGAAGTCATGAAATGTTTTATACAATTTAAAAATTTAGTTGAGAAGCAAGTGGGTAAAACAATCAAGCGTTTCAGAACAGATAATGGAGGGGAATACTGTAGTAAAATCTTCGAAAAGTTTCTGTCTAGTGAGGGCATTATTCATGAAACTAGTATTCCCTACAGTCCTCAGCAGAACGGCGTATCTGAACGCCTTAATAGAACCCTTATGGAAAAAGCCAGTTGTATGCTCTCTGAGGCCTGCCTCGACGAGCGTTTTTGGGGAGAGGCTATTGCTGCTGCAATATACCTAAAGAATCGAAGCCCCATGGCTGCTTTGTCCGGCGGTATTCTTGAACAGGTGTGGACAGGATCCAAAGTGACCCTAAGCCACTTGAGAGTATTTGGTTGTAAAGCTTTTTCATTGATTTCAGAACATAACCGTCACAAGCTCGATGCAAAGTCATAGGAGTGTATTTTTGTGGGTTATTGTGAAATGTCCAAGGGTTATAGATTAGTAGATCCAACTGAATTGACAGACTCTAATGTAAAATCTAATATGATGAACTGTGATATTAATTCTAATAAGTTGGATTGTGATATAACTACTAATGATATTATTAAATCTAAAATGAAAAATAATAATAGTAATGTTAAATCTAAAATGATAAACAATGATAATATTATTAAATCTAAAATGATGAATAATAATAATTTTAATATAAATGACAAAGTTTGTGTTCCAATGTTGAACTGTGATAATGGTAATTCTAGTGACTTGATACCTCCTTCTGCAATTTCAGGTGGTGAAATGGAGAGTGGATATGTTGGGACTGAGGCCCCCAGCACAAACACGTCTGCCAATGCTGATCGGTCAGCATCGCCATTATTCGTCGACTGCGACCAGATGGAAGAAAATGAGCAGTCTTGGGCAGAGGAGGGCGACTCTATAGTAGGGTCTGAGTTACCAAGCCAACGTCCTGTACGGAGTACAAGGGGTATGCCACCTAAAAGGTATGGTGACTGCGAGTATGATTATTCTCTCTACTCTCATGGGCAGATTGCGTTTGACGAACCGTCGTCATATGAGGATGCTATGGCTAGCCCTTTTCGCGCGAAGTGGCAAGCAGCCATGCAAGCCGAGTATGACTCTTTGTTAAGCAATGGTGTCTGGAAATTAGTCGAGAGACCACTGGATAAAAACATCGTTAAATGTAAGTGGGTATTTAGAGTCAAGCAAGATACTTCTGGAAATTTTGACAAGTACAAGGCTCGTCTAGTTGCTCGCGGTTTTAGCCAAAAACCTGGTATAGATTACGATGAGACTTTTTCCCCAGTAGTCAGACACTCAACAATGCGGATATTGTTTAATTTGGCAAATGAGTTAGACATGGACATAGAGCACATAGATGTAACTACTGCTTTCCTTCATAGTCAACTAAAGGAGGAAATATTTATGGAACAACCTATAGGTTTTATGAATGATAATAATAAAGTTTGTTTGTTGCAGAAAAGTATCTATGGGTTGAAACAAGCAAGTAGGGTGTGGAATGATACTGTAAATAAATTGCTACTTACTAATGGTTATTCTCAAACAAAATGTGAACCTTGTGTGTATGTTAAGAGAAACTCTAGCAATTTAACTATTTTGGCTCTGTATGTTGATGATTTTTTTCTATTCAGTAATGATAATGTAGAGAAAAAGCAATTGTTGTCCATTCTAAGTAATAAATTTAATATAAAAAATTTAGGCCAAATTAAAAATTGTCTAGGAATAAATATTGTTAGAAATAGACAAAAGGGTACTATAAATGTTGAGTCAAAAAGATTATATTAAAAGACTGTTATGTCGTTTTGGAATGTCAGACTGCAAGGGTATTTCAACACCAATGCAATTGAATGAAAAATTTTATAAATGTGATAACAATGTGTCTGACAATGATTATAATTTTAGAGAATTGATTGGTAGTTTAATGTAGGTACCTTAGTGTCTGTACTAGCCCAGATATAACATATGCATGTAATGTTTTAAGTCAATTTAATAATTGTTATGATAAGACTCATTGGTTAGCAGGAAAGAGGATCCTTCGCTATTTAGCTAAAACTATCGATTATGGTTTAGTTTTTAGTAAATGTAATAATTTAGATCTTATAGCTTATGCTGATGCTGATTGGGCGAATGATCCTATTGACCGAAAATCTTATACTGGTTTTGTAATTAAGTTAGGGTCTAATACTGTTAATTGGGAGACCAGAAAACAGCGCTGCGTCGCTATGTCAAGTACTGAAGCAGAGTACCTATCCATAAGTGACGCCTGTAAGGACATTCTGTTAATCAAACAGTTTTGGTTTGAGGTAATGAATAGAAATATTGTGTGTGAACTATTTAATGATAATCAGAGTGCCCAGAATATCTTGAAATCTATTCAATGTCATAAAAGGACAAAGCACATTGATGTTCGCTATCACTTTGTGAGAAATTTGATTTCTAAAAATTGTATTTCTGTGTCATACATGCCTACTACGGAAATGATAGTTGACATCCTAACAAAAGCTTTGTCTTCCTGTAAACGTAATGACTTTAGGTTTCATTTAAATGTAAGAACTCCATGAAGTTGTATTGGATAACTGTAATGAGGGTTGGAGTTCCGTTGTATGGTGTAAGGGGAAGTGTTGGAATATTGAACCAACTATGTACTGGTACACCATTCAACTTGTCTATGAGACGTAAGATTGGAGTAAGGATTTATGATTAAATCTATGCTTTATATCTGTCAATGTTGTCTCGATGACACTGACAGTACTCAACTCTAAAATCAGTTTTGTGTCTATGGCAATGCTCTGTTCTCTCTGTCTGTTCTGAAATGGCCCACACAAGATGTCCATCTAAAGCTAATTTTCTGTATCCCTAAATTAAGTGTAAATCATGTAACGTAGTCCTTATTGGTTTTCACCAGGCAATAATAACTATTGTGCTATGTGATTCTGTTTGTTTATTTTCACTCGCCGATTGCAATCCACCAACCTAACCTATCTTCCATCACTGTGCATCCACTGCGTAGGATTGACATAGCCAAACCTAGGCATACTCACCGCCTAGCTGGCTCTCTGCTCTACAATTTTTACACTCTAAAATCGAACAATACGGCATGATTACGGAAAAAATGAATTGGTTGCGAGACTAGCTACTCCACGCGATGTTAGAACCCGACTGGGGTCGAGTCGAGTAAGCCAGTCGAGTAAGCGTAACAACGTGTACTTGTGGCACGCGTGCCACGCCCACTTACCATTTCCCCTTACTTTAATTCCGTGTGATAACTAATAGACGTGTTACTGAAATAAAACAGGGCACCACATTAACATGGGCTATAATCCTTTCTACAACTTATTAGAACATTTTATGAATATCAACATAACTTTTCTACAACGGCGTCCATGACATAGTGTTGCACCCTTATCACAAATATTTTACAATCTAACAATAAAATTATTTCCAACTCTAAACCTACTTTTTAGGCAAGCTATTATTCGGCCATTCGACGTAACACGCGCCTCGCGTGGCTCTAAGATTAGGTTAAATTTAAACAATATTTTAGTCAAAATTACATCGGAATTAAGTTGGCAGTTACAAATTTATTAAGTAATAATAATACATTTATACTTTCTATTTTCATCATAAGAATAAGATTTATTTACTGATTCAACTGTATTACCTAGTTGCAGTTCGTTTTATGAAGTAGGTACATATAAATTACTCAACAGTTTGTCTTTTCGGATGTACAATAATTATTGTTAGAATTATTAAAATAAACAGAATTGTTCTTCATTTTCGAACAATTAAAATTAATAGGTCAAACTAAACGAATAAGTCATACACTGGTTATTCTCACAACGTTTGTTCCATACATACAAAGCTTAAATGCGTAGTATCAGTTGACTACATTTAGTGGTAATCCAGATAGTTTGAACTGCCTGGCTTGTCAGAATTATACAATTATTGGCAGATCACAGTGCACTTAATGTTATGTATGAATATCGTTAATACCTACTTGTCTACCACAACACAAAACAAACAAAATTTAATTATAATGTTGCTGGTATCAATAAGCGTTTCACTATCACCTCATTATATTAACTCTTACTTAACATTGTCATATCGCTTTCATTTCATTTTAGTATCACTATTATGTTATTATTTAAGTATTAATTATCATGATTCACAAAGATATTTCAAGTAGTGATTCTAGGGGAAAATGGAAATTTAAGGTACATCATAACATAACATTATTAAACATAGTTGATAACTACATTATTTTTCAAGTATACAATAATTTGTAATAAGCATCCAAGTTATAACAAAGACTGTTTTGTCTCGGCCATACTGCTCAATAATATAAGCGACCTCGCGTTCGATATTTTATTTGTATGTCAGTAAATATCGCAAGTAAACTGCTTGATATTACGTAACAAGTTTTAAAATTATAAGATTCAGACACATTTTTTCATAAGCACAATATGCAGATGACTAATATTTAATTTGCAATTAATTAATTAATAGTCTTATTAACTATACAACTTACACCGTTGCAATCCAACGGATTACTCTATCTGTTGCGTCCAACAGAACCTATATATCACTGTCGCGTCCAACAGATCTTTTAAATATAACTAACACCTTACATTTAAAGTATAAGTAACAAATTACACCGTTGCAATCCAACGGATCACTCTCTCTCTGTTGCGTCCAACAGAAACTATTGATCACTGTCGCGTCCAACAGATCCTTTCGGTCACTATTATGTTGTACACAAAAAAAATTACAATACAATATCTCATTTATCTATGTACTCATCGGTACTCACTTTAGGAGATAATATATATATATATCTCTCGCTCTCTCTTTCTCTCTCTGTTGCGTCCAACAGAAACTATAGATCACTGTAATGTTGCGTCCAACAGATAATTTTGGTCGCTATTATGTTGTTATATATTATAATTACAAAAAAAATCTATCATTTATCTGTGTACTCATTTGTACTCACGTTAGGAAATAATTAAATTATCTCTATTCGCTTAATTATTATTCTTCTTCTTTTTAATCGCTTTAATTGTTCACTGTGTATTTGTTTTATTTATATCACTATTATTTGCTCTTTAATTTTTCACATTGTTCACTTTTCACTTTTTTTTTATGAAATGTATTTGGGATTTAATGTCCTCTTCACTTTGAATTCTTACTTTTAGGGAAATTATATCACAATTATCGCTTTCGTTGATCACTGTCTTTAGAAGTTTTATTCACATTACTTAACACTTTCATGGCCCACGGCGCAGATGTCCTGTGGCTCAGTGGTGCGACGGCACGCCCCTGCGGGTCGCACCACCAAGGCTGGGCAGTGAATGCGTTAATCACTATAATTTTTGGCTTTTCTTGATCACCCTTATAATACTTAAAATTAATATTATTATCTTTTAAAATTATTATGCTTATTCTCTAAACATTCATTTTTCGTATCAGATGCACACAATAGAATCTTACTGTGTACATATTTTTTTCACTTCCAATATTCACATTAATTAAAATAAGAATCATATTATGATGTTCTATTCTAATAACATTCACGTTCAATATTCACATAATGAAACAACTGTACCGAAATATTGGAAAACTTAAATCAACAAATTATCAAGTTATTTATGTAATAATCGATAAGAGTAACATTTTCTAATACTATCAATTCACAATTAATATTCTCTTTTTCTTTAAAATACATTTTTGTTATTTATTATTCATTTTTATCGAGAGCTGGCGAATATCTGATACAGCGCATCAGCATTGTCATACAGCGTGACAATGCAGCCAGCGTCTTGGGGACGCTTCCGACTGGTGTTAATATGGATCAGTTGAGCTACCTGTAGACTGTTTGTCAACAGTCAGCAGTTAGCTCAATTGTTTCAATTGTAAATACTTGTATAACTTTCTTTGTAAATAAAGATGTTTTTCTAATAATTTCATTTTAAACGGTAGGTACCTATACACAAAACAATCTCGAGGAATTAGTTTACATAATTGTTTTTTTTTCTTCTGCCATTGTACATCATGTGTACCTACTAAATTTACTTGATATCAATTTATGGCTCTCATAACTCAAATATAATTTCTCACTTTAGTAACTCACTTTAAATAAAAATAATTAAATATACGTGCTTCATTTAAAATAAAAGTTTTCCTTTCATTTTACTACATTTCTTTTTTTTTTAAACTTTTTTTTTTTCGCAAGATTATTCTATATTATTATTTTTCATTAATCTCTTAATTGATAACACTTTTATTGTAATGTAGGTATGTAATTTTTGGGTAGTGAGACAGAAAGTATGTTTCTACAACAATAATTATTGTTGTTATATAAATTATTCATCACCACGTCTTTTGTACCATAATAATAAATTAGTCAATTTTGAATTTCAAGTCTTTATTCTGCTAAAAACAAACACATTCTTTTCAGTAATACCCTTGAACCACTTTTGTACGTAAGAGTTTTATTTTCTCGTTTACTGATGAATTGATGGTACTTTAATGATGGATGACTCATCGATCTCAAATAACATCTCTATTGTCATTTATTATTTATTGTCTCTTTTTGCTGTATTTAAACTGAAATAAATTACACAGTCATGTCAACATTACTATCTCTTCCTTTATTTGTTATCTTTTATAGTTGATATCGCCAATACATTTCATCTTTAAGCTTTGTATCTGTCTCATATGAAGTTGATCTAAACGTAATATTTTAAAGAAGTGTTCGTTTTTATTCATCTATAGTACCTAAATATTATCAAAATAAAATAGACTAAATCAATATTTTCGTATGCAACATATTGTTTTATCAAAATGTATGTATACTATTTGCTCTATTCATTGCGTTTTTTTAATTCTCTTATTTTTGTGTAAATAATACCTACCTTTTTTTTTTAAGTTTCAATCGTGCCTTTGTTTATTGTGGATAGATAACTCAAAATTTATCGATACCATTTTATTACCTTAAAGAATTCGATTTGTTATATTATGCTTATTTAGGTCCAAGTAAAGTTTGTTTGCTTCACACCAATAGTCTGAGTTATTTTACTAAGGCTCTTTTTTATTGCATCTTTTCGGAATCTTGTTCTAGATAAACTATAGTTAATTGAATCCATTTTCCTAGTAATTTCGTGCACCTATACACAACAACAAGTGGTATACGTAAGTAACAGTAAAACTTTGTTATTTAATTTCAAATTATTATTTCGCATGAGTTATGTCACTCTTAAGTCAAATAAATTAACTAGTAAGTGATTTATTTTTCTTTCATAAATTATCAATATTATCATTTATTTATTTTAATTCACATTTTATTTTTATATTACACTCTGAAATACGTTATCATATTTCTCAAATACTCCTCTACTAAGCTGAAGACAGGGCGCTATGGCGCTCATTAGGGGAGGCCTATGTCCAGCAGTGGACTAATATAGGCTGATGATGATGATGACTCCTCTATTATCATTCGTCATTTGAACAATAACAAGCACTAACGCACAATAACGAAAATAACACCGTATTTGAAATGTGTTTATTTTTATATATTTATTCAACTATAATATGCAATGTTGCAACTGAGTATAGGTACTCATTAACTCTCAGGAGCTACCTACTTATCTTATTCACAAAATTATCACAAGTGTCTGTGAAACTATGGGTAAGTAGTTAAGGGTTAAATATCAGTAATGTCTGTAAGACGGTGGGTATGCATTTAAGGGTTAACCGCAAAAAAAAAAACCATTATCCAGTCATTATTTTTCATGAAGCCGATGAAATGCCATTCAAGTGTCTATCTATCTATATCCCATACCTACCAATAGCAGTGTCACTATTTTCTATTTTAATTACAATTTAATTAAGTTAATTATTTATTCTTGTCTCCCAACCCGTCAAGTAATGAACATCTAATACAATATCTTAAACTGATAGTTGACAAATTGTATTTCTGATAGGTATGAAAATAATGCATCATTTTGAATTAATGAAATTATAAAATTTAGATTATTATCATCGTTCAACCAAGTTATTATAATAGAGTTATTTCATTCTCTACTTGTAGGTATATTTTCAAGTCAAAGTAAAGCTAGTAGTAACTAACTTACTTTTATAACTGATGTTACTATTTTCAAATACCACTTGGAAGTTATTTTTGTGAGCAAGAGAAGAGATATCTAGGTCACCTGACATTCTATGTAAGATTATAATGATCATTTGTACTACACTTACATAGTGCTTAATATTATTTTCTTATTATTTGTGCCTGAATGAGGGTTGTAAATTCTATTTATAATCATTAGAGCAAATATTCAATAATGTATGCCTTAGCGTCATGCATTTGGAACCTAAATCAGTCGACAGGCTAGGCTAATCATGTTGTTTTATGTAAACCGGACAATGCACATCAAGCTGCTTTATTTCATTTTATTGTAGGCAACGCTCAAGACATTGAATAAGTACTTATTGATTATGTTATAGCAATTTATTTTATCATAGCCTAGTCCACAAATGACAATGCACTCTTAGCAGCTATACTCTACCTAGGTAAAGTAACTGCACACTACACTGTGATCCCCATTTAATATTTATTTAGAATTGACTATATCAGACAATGCCATTTTACAGCAGCACCATGAATTTATAATTAAATATTATTATTTTGTTTACATGACTCTAGCGATACCCATTTACAGCTGATCCATTTATCAATTTATCTATTTTTGTATGTACCCATATTCCTAAGTTCCTTGGTTATTTTCTGTCTTGTCTGTTTTATGGCCTTGAATTATAACATAGGCACCACATATTGTAACGCTGTATATTCAAATTGACATTTCCAAGTGTGCCTTGTGCTCCTACGGCGAGTAAATGAGTATGAGTACGCTCCCTCATCATAACAATTGGTATCCTTAGGTACTTCCCTACTTTCTGACAATACCGTGTGATTATCATTGAAATAAATAATAAGTCAGACTTGCATACAGAATCCATTCTTCAATTCACTTCAACCAAATGTTTATCCAGAATGTAATGCATAACAAGTAACAAATTCTCACAACGGGAGGAATTTTCAATATTCATCATTTTTGTTTTTACACATTGTAAATTTTTAGGAGATTTTGTAGATTTGAGGATTTTTACCAGATGAATAAGTACCATCACAATTCAGAATGTTAGAGCACAATTTCTAGCACAAATTGTGAACAAGTCAATCAAATAATTCCATGAAATTAACCGAACTAACTTTGAATAATCAATTTCTGTGGTTTTGTGTTTAAGATTTATGTGTTTAATTATCCCATTCATCTCTATTAATTTAATGGGGCATAGTAAAGGCCTTTGTAAAAACCTAATCAAATATTATCACTTGTAGCAAAATTGCTCGATGAACATGGGAGTAAACTTGTAAAACATTTTGTTGGTCACTTTGATTACTGATTTATAATGGGTTTCATTGAAAGCTTGTATTTTACTGGTTCAGATAAATTTACAATATGAGTTTTGGCTATCTTTCTCAAGAAAAGAATGGAAAAAGTAACTTTATCTTATTGGAGGTTACAGGTTTTGTTTCATTTTAGTAATGTTATGGATGAATATCACTCTTTGAACTCACAATGAAAGTCATCGCTATTTACCATTGAATTCAAATCGTTTTCAATCAATAAGTACAATCTAATATTTCGCTTGCCAAAGTTTGGCCAGGATAATAATTGCAACTTGTAGGCTTGTAGATATGTAAAATCAATGATTCAAATCAAAGAGAATAAAACCACTCCGATTCAATTAAGCGTTTGTTTTTGTCATAAGCCGATTTATGTAGGAAATCATTGGATAGGTCATCGAAACTTGAGTTTTTTCAGAATAAGTTTGACTGACCTCGGTTGGTAGATGTCACATTACCGTGTAGGCGTGTCTATCCCTCTTCGGACTGATAACTAATAGACGTGTTACTGAAATAAAACAGGGCATCACATTAACATGGGCTATAATCCTTTCTACAACTTATTAGAACATTTTATGAATATCAACATAACTTTTCTACAACGGCGTCCATGACATAGTGTTGCACCCTTATCACAAATATTTTACAATCTAACAATAAAATTATTTCCAACTCTAAACCTACTTTTTAGGCAAGCTATTACGTGGTGCACACCAAGAAGAAGAAGTTGAAGTTTATTTTGAGGTTATGTTTGTAATGAAAATTGAGTTTTATTTAAATCTCTAAAATATTCCCAAAATGTCGCTGTTATTTCGCAAATTAGGCCATAATAACATTCGATCTACAATTTTTAGACACGAGACACAGGTGTTCGTTATAACTTGCCGAAAACTAAGCGTTGTTCCATCGCTCTACGGTAAGAAAAACAATATTCCGAAATTCTGTTATTGTGTAAAAACCCCATGCAATCCCTAACAAAACCGAGCTTTTCAGATGGTGAACAAGATCCTGCTCCTAAGTTTTTCTCTCCAAACGTCCAAGTTCTACTAAAACGACTGACCCGTCCTGACTACAACAAGGTGTTTCGTAAGAGGACGAATAGTGGATATCCTACTCTCAAAACTCCTACGTATAAATTCTTGACCAACGAAGAATTAGAAGCACAGATTTCGGAGGCCAATAAAACTGCCGAAAGGTTACTCCAGATGCCTCCTGTTGTCAAGGTAAATTTTAATGCGACTCATAACAACTCGCGAGGCTCTGAAGACTAAAAAACCGAGACATGTTTGTACACTAGTTTGTAGGTTCTAGTTCCTCCATAATAATAAATTTTCTAATCCAAATGTAGTGTACACTGTGTTTAATTAGCGGCACGAGTCGTGAGCACAGATGGGCAGTAGTGGGGGTAAGCTCGCGCATGTACGAATGTAGCCGAATGACACGCGAGCCTCCAATAGACAATGTGCATTGACTGAGGAACCAATTGCGTGCACCCCGCCCCCATGGCTTCAAAAATTAACTACTGCGCAGGTGTCAGTTTGTGCTCACGACTCATGCCGGTCACTATACATAATAATAATAATGCCATACAAATATTATTCTGTTCATGAAATTTATAAAATCTTCTTTAGTTTTTGTATAATTTCAGACACACACACCTATAAATGATGTAATTTCCAAAGACCCTGCACTAGTAGGCTTGGAAACTGCCACACACCTGTTCACTGATATCACCTTTGGAGTGGATAACCAGCACAGAATTATTGTACAAAGGTAGGTAATAGGTAGGTAATTTTTTTTATTATTATATCATGCATTATGGACTAATTTTGACTCCAAAATATGGAGATTGAGTAGGTCCGTAGACACTAAAGAAGTATACCTACTTGTCTGTATATTATAAGTTAATCTCAGCTATACTCATAAAATACAGTACATTTGAGTTTTATATTGAATGAGCTTTTAAATCACGCTGTTAAGACTATACAATGTGTGTTAGTTAGACCAGTCGGTGTAACACACATTGTATAGTCTTAATGTGATTCGAAATAGAAGAATCACTCTATCTCAAATAGGTGATTCTTAGGAAAGAAGTGTGAGGATCATTTTTGTAGGAAATCGCATGATCTACAATTTTATCACATAGGTATTTAAAGTCAAATATCAACAGTTTTTGCTTTTAATGTGTTAAATGCTGTGTACTGCCCGTTCTTACATTTGGATGTCAAACCTGGGCAACCACTGAAGCCCACAGCAAAGAACTAGCAACATGCCAAAATTCGAATTATTCCCATCTGTCTCCCTGCTCTGTCCCTCCAGGCGGACAAATGGGAAAAAACGTTCGATCCGTCACCCTTTTTGCCATGGTGGGACATATGAAACTTTTATTAACTGAAAAAGTTCTATCTGTCACCCTGTTAGTCACGAGGTGACGGATCGGACAATTTCAAAAAAAGAAAGTTCGATATGTCTCCCTTTTTGCAAAGGTAGGACATATGACTCTATTATTAATTGAAAAAGTCCTCCATTTAGCGACGGGGGACAGTTTATTCTTGCCTGTCCTTCAATTAAAAAAACATTTACCTAATAAGTACGCTACCATGTACTTAAAATATGTATACTTTCAGTCTGTTTAGCGGCAAGCCATCACCGTCACTACTATAAAGAAATAATATCAGGATATTATATTAATAAGGAAATACGTAAATTCAGGATATTATTATATTATGTGCAATGCTGTTAAGAACTTATTATAAAAATATTAATATAAATATAGTCACAGTTTTGTTTGTGTAATCTCTATAAATTATTAATCAACAAAAAATCTGCCTCCAATAAAATCAACAACTAGAAAATTCCTATCGCAACATTTCCAGCAAATGACCGATGGTTATTTCACCAGTGACAAACCGCATTTGACAATAATAATTAGCGATATATTCGTCTTTTAATAAATTATTCTTAGAACGACAGTTCAACGCTGGAGTTAATTGGTTTTCTGGATTTGTGCTTTTATCATGTTGAATAAAATTTCGTAGCTCTTCTGATCCTTATGATTCATCAACGCGTATAAGTACTACGGGCACAATGTTGGTATTCATATGTCCCATCATGGCAAAAAGGGTGACTGATTCCATTTTCCGCCTAGAGGGACAGAGCAGGGAGACAGATGGGAATAATTCCAAAATTCCATGGAAAGGAGGGAAAAAACTCTGTGATAGAATCAGAATGGCCACTATAAAGAAACACAAAAACAAAAGATGCAACAATAGCCATCAGAAACCTGAAGTGGAGATGGGCTGGGCATACAATCAGAGGAAGCGAAAAATGGTCAAAAACTCTAATGTACTGGTTCACAGGAAACAAAGAAGAAAACGAGGTAGGCCATCGAGGAGATGGGCCGACGATATAAAGGCCACAGCAGGTAGCACATGGTCTAGATTGGCTGGCATCAGAGGTGAATGGTCAAAATCGGAGGAGGCCTTTGTCCAAAGTGGCACATAGACGGATGCTGAAGAAGATGTTTTAGTCGTCAAAAAGAAGTCAGTGTATCTTACTGCATATTGTAAATTGTCTGAATAAAAGGCTTATAATTATTAATTTATACACTCATTTATTCTTCAATCTTGCCTATAAAATACATTTTTAATAAATAAAATATCATACTTAAAACTATTCTAAAGTAAAAATATTTCAAAACGGTGAATCACCGGCTGCAAAGCTAGGCTCAAGCGGCTGGTGACTAGGGCTGCAGAGAGAGGAACTTCCTGACGATGCGCGTGATATTATTATAATTTAATGACAAATGGTAAGGTAAGTAAGTTACCATTACAATACAATACAAATATTCTTTATTGCACACCAAGATAGAAATAAAACAGAAAAGAAAAACAAACACAGAAACAGTTGCACAATGGGCGGCCTTATCGCTAAAAGCGATTTCTTCCAGGCAACCTTTGGATGGATTTATTAGATTTCCATTATGAACTACCATTAGGCTGAAAATTAAAAATAACCTGTGTTTGTAAACTTTAGCCTTGAACATTTGTTTTGCACACACGTGGGATTGAGACTTTTCACATTTGGTTTATTATGGTGTCCCTAACATTCATACCAATTTTCAGCTATATCCGAAGTAAGCTTACCATTGAGTTAGCCTAGCCCTAATTTTCGGGCTAAATTGATCGCCCTATAAAACTTTTTTACCAAAACATTAAACTGCTGAATAAACTGAAAAGCAAAAAATAATCCCCACATCCCAAAGAAAAAAAATCTATTCCCAACAGTCTGCGGTCTACGAATTTTTTTGTAAAATTTAGAAATTTCCCATTATTCCTCACATTTGTGGGCATCACGTCCGCTACATGAGGCCTAGTTCGGATTTTTTTCTTTTAACGTATTCCTTATTAATGGTATTCCACGCAACTACTTTTGATAGTACACTTGCGAGCTTTAAAATGGAATCGCTTTCATCGCGAGTTGATCAAAACAATTTTTTTACAATTTATGTACAATGAACTATAGATTGTGGTATATCATTTGAAAGGTAATTTTGTTACCTTTCAAGTGATATCAAGAAGATTTAAAATTAATTAAATTGCCTACCTAAATTTTGGGAATTATTGCAATAGGTCGAAGTTGCATCTATCGGCTTCTATCGGCGCCGGAGCTGGATGAGCTGGATTTCTCCCTCGTATCCGCTTATTTAGCTCGTCCCACATATGCCAGATTGGGTTCAAGTCAGGAATAAGGGCTGGCCAGTCTAGTGTGGGAATGCCGACATGGAAGACGTCTGTCGGTACTGTCTTAGTCACTGCTGCGGTGTGGCAGCGGACATTATCGTGCATTAAATCAACATTTATCGTCGCCAATAATTCCTGCGTAAGGGAAAACATAACCTAACTCATAGTTCACTGCAAAGGAATTGTAAAAATTAGTCTTGAACAACCCTTGAAGCGATTTTAGTTTAAAGCTCGCAAGTGTAGTTAACTAGTAGGCCCTAAACATAAATTTTATTTCTGAAATTTATTTTACTGCTAAGTTTGAGCACCTGTGGTGTAAAAAAAATGTATTGGAGTTTTATAGCCAACTTAAAAAAATTACCTACATCATAAGGATTCTAAAACAGTAGCATAAGTATCTACTTTAATGGTAAAATTACTGAGCAGAATTGAAATTACTGAGCTATAGCTACTAATGTGTAAAAGTAGGCGTTTCATTACAAAATTGCAAAAGAAAAAAATAAAACAAGTAATGACCAAAAAAGTATTTACTATAAAAATAATCATAGTAAATGTTCAAATTGGGCTCCTGTTGCCCTTATGCAAGCTCTACACCTTTTTATAAAAGATCGAAGACCAGTGCGCTGCACTTACATGTTTATTCCAGCAAATTATGGTCCTGCCTTTTTTAACTTTCCTAGATTTATATGTCAAAATAGCTCCATCAGTCAAAATTTTTACAATGTCATGATATAGATAGATTATTAATTATGGATCTATGTGATATGTCAAAACAATTGTTATCGGCACACAATACAAATTCATTTGGGAAATTAATTAATTTTAAATTATCATGACAAAATTTTGAATACATATTTATTTGAGAACCATTTCGGTCACCCCAGATAATTTTATTTATTATTAAGTTGTTATTATTCACTGTACTTATTTTCTTACGAACTGTACTACATTCAAATCACAGGTAACTAACACAGGCAAGTGGTCCGACCACATAATGTCGTAACAAACTTTAATGTCCTTAATGGTTTCCCAGGCTGACTGCGTCACAACGCAGTGGTCAAGCCACCGTCGACAGCCATGCGCGTCACATAGTATATTCATTCGAGTCCATACCTAGTTTCAACATTTATCAGCGAAATACGTGCGTAAGCCCATGGTAAGCCCTCACACGCAGGGTAATTTCTAAATAAATAATGCTGGACACTGAACACTGCATTATCTAGCCCCAAACTAAGCAGAGCTTGTGGTATGGGTACTAGATAACTGATAGACATAATACAATACACTACATAGATAGATATTTTTTTGTATACATAGAAAACATCCAGAACACCCTGAACAAATCGAACAAAACAGGTCGTACAAACATTTGTCCCGATGCGGGAATCGAACCCGCAACCTCCTGCGTCGCAGGCGGACCTTCGCCCGCTGCGCCACAGAGGTCGTCTAAGAAATCAAATAATTTCGAGTTCGATGGGAATTGAACCCGCATCCTTCCTTCTGTACGGGCTAACCAACTACACCACGAGGTCAAGTGACGTAGGAGTCGAAAGACCCTGGGACTTCCTTTGGACTCTAGCGCCGATAGCTCCACCTACAGGGGAAACATTGAAGTTTATCCAATCTCTACGTAGGTGTAATAGAAATCTTCCATCTTATCATCATCATCATCATCAGCCTATAGGTCCACTGCTGGACATAGGCCTCCCCTAATGAGCGCCATAGCGCCCTGTCTTCAGCTTGCCGCATCCAGCATCTGCCAGCAGTCTTTCGCAGATCGTCATCCCACCTGGCCGGAGGGCGTCCTACACTACGTTTGCCGAGTCGTGGTCTCAAGAACTCGTTACCCCAGCGGTTGTCGGTTCTTCGCGAGATATGGACGGCCCACTGCCACTTCAGCTTGCTAATTCTTTAAGCTATGTTCCATCTTATAAGAAGCCTCATTGAATGTTTTTTCTTACAGAGACCCTGATGGCACTTTACGCAGTTGTGATCATGATATTAGGAAGAGATTGAATCAGGTTAGTTTTAGAAGATTACTAGCTTCTGCCCGCGGCTTCGCACGCGTATTTTCGGTCTATTAAGTAGCCTAGTGTCTAAGTTAGGTGTACATTAAGAGCAAAGTCTAAATGTACACCAAATTTCATCTTGATCTGTTCAGTAGTTTTGGTGATCCTAGGTAACAAACATTCAGATTTCACAAACTTTCGGCTTTATAATATTAGTAGGATAGGATAGTAGGATTAAGTCTGGTCTATTTATGCATATAGCAACATGAAGTGAAGACTTCAACTTCCAATGAAGACCAGAATAATTCTATTGCTGATTTGATTTAGCTTCTACAAAAATGTTATTATTTTAGTTTAGGCTATATTCATCCATCAGTGACACTTAGGTAATCAATGGTAGGTATAATAATCCACAAACTTCTTGTCCCTTGGCAAACCACGTGACAAAAATGAGCAGAACGCAATTCTTAGGCCAAATCGGTGGGCGGTTACCTTCTGGACAGTCGCGTCGAATTCACTGCTAGTTTTTTTTTCAAACAATGAAACAGCGAAACAGACCTAAACGAAGCTGTACCTATCGCTTTCGCCTGCTGCTTTGTCGGCGGCATATGAATTATATGCGTAAAATTCTCATTCTCGCTGACCCGCACCAGACAAGATGTACTATAATAACTTGTACTATAATACATATATAGAAACATCTTGTACTATAATAACTATACTTTCATTGATAGTTTCGCCAAAATTCGAATTAAACCTGATCAATATTGGCTCCATATCTCGAAAAATAGCTCAAAATCAATATGTCTATATTGATTTTGAGCTATCGACATAAATTATCCATTGCGGATATCGGCTTCTACTTTGTCAATCCAACAATACCTTGGGCGGCCAGCTGATGTACCTACGTACGCCCAAAATGGTAACCAATATAAATAAATAAATAATGCTGGACAATCCACACATCTAGCCCCGCCCAACCTAGTATAATACTTATCTGAATTTCCTTCAATTACAGGTATACTTCCCAATGACAGGCCGCAAGATCCGGGAGCCCCATATGTTCTCAGATCAGGAGAAACTAATCAGTCTTCTAGATCGCGAGAAATACGAGTTTGTGCTGGACCGGGCCTGCATTCAGTATGAACCAGATGAGCCTTCGTATCAGAGGATCACTAGTATTACTTATCAACATGTGGATGCTGCAATGAAATTTGACTTGCTGAGGTACAAAGCACATAATATTTTAATCAGTTACCTTTCCCAATATCAGCATCAGCCTTTGTTAGTCCACTGGACATAGGCCTCCCCTAATGAGCGCCATAGCGCCCTGTCTTCAGCTTGCCGCATCCAGCATCTGCCTGCAGTCTTTCGCAGGTCGTCATCCCACCTTGCCGGAGGGCACAATATACAGGAGAAAAATTTGACACAACATATAAATTGAGAATTGAATTAAACAACGTAGATACACTGGCAACTTGAAGCAGTCAGGCAGGAGCGACTGCTCCAAGCTGGGACTGAATAGTGAACTATGCAACCGCTCAAGCGGTTCTGTCAAAGACATTTATCCACATGTCATTGGGTTCTGTGTACCTAAATGTGTAAATAAAAAAAAAAATGTTGGACAATTCAGACAGCATTATCTAGCCTCAAGCTAAGCAGAGCTTGTGTTTAATGGGTACTAGAAAACTGATATACTTGATACAATACACTACATAAATATATTTTTTTATTATACATAGAAAACATGCAGAACACCCAGAACAATACCTGTAGATCTTACAAACATTTTTCTCAAGGCGGGAATCGAACCCGCAACCTCCTGCGTCGCAGGCGGACCTTCGCCCGCCGCGCCACAGAGGTCGTCATAGACTGTAATTCACTTTCCACGAGCTTGAAGCAGTCCAATTTCAATATTGAGTCGTAAGTTTTTTCCAGTTTGAATATTGCAGCAGCGCAACGAGTTTTATGTCTAGGTTAGGTACTTATTGATTTAAAAGATCAGAACAGACGTACATACGCGGCAGCGCGCTTGCACGCGCAGTGCACGAATGTTTTTTCGAATCCGAGTCCTACAGACTACTGCCACTACCTACTTGAACAATTATGATTTGAATTTAAGAAAGAAAGAAATCTATATTCATAGCATATTAAGTAAGTTACGTAGAGTTAAAACTAGGTACACCATAAAAACTACATAAAAATAACTAACAAATAAGAGAGCTTATTGCTGTGAAAAGGCTTTCGACTCAGCATTATGTTGAAATAGCCATTACGCATAGCTATCGCAACGCTGATCTTCCGTCGGAACCAACGCGTCACGTACACACAAAGCACAATTATTCATAAAAGAAAAAAAATATACATAGGTATATTATACAAGCACAGGAAAGTCCAGTAAAGTTAATTTTTTTATACATAATAATTTTTTATTACGTATAAATAGTACATAATAATTTTTAAATTATACACAATTCATAGTAATTTTTTTATACCCACCTACGACAGCTAGTTTAATTAACACAGACACAAAACGAATAGAAAACTACGTTTTAAATAATAACAAAAAAATATATACAGAAATGCGTAAAATATGACGTTCCTTCTTGGGGAATTTAGGGAAACATGTTAAAAAATATAGATTTGTGCACTAACCAAACTCAATGTCGAATGTTAGTAAACAAACCGCCCATACTTAACCTAAATATTTTCACTCAGTTTCTGCGTTTTTTTTACGCAATTTCGATTAGGTACCTACTTGTAGATTTCAGATCCTTCCTTCAATAAAAATTGCTTACAATTATATCTGATACCTTCTGATACTCGACGCCAAGCAACTGAGTTTTAATTATTTATGTCGTGGTTTCTTTACAAACATTGTACAGCGAGTTTGGCTAATGCATAGACTTTTCCGCACTACGTTTTACTCATCCATCTTATCTGAAATTATCTAGCAGTAATTTCACCGATATCTCTCTTCAGGTCGACTCGCCACTTCGGCCCCCTAACCTTCTACCTCGTCTGGCACCAAAGCGTCGACAACCTGATGCTGGAGCTGCTGCAGGCGGGTGTGCCGCGGGAGGCCGTACTGCTCGCCGCTCTGAGGCAGGCGGTGCGCGGGGATGTGGGGGGTGGGGACTTGGCCGAGAGTATCTCGCAACAGGTGAGACTTTTAGCTATAGGATAGATATAGATATTTCGAAACAAGATTGTAAACTTAGGCGCTACCCCGACCCAAATCAGCGTTCTCGATTATTTTATTTTGTTTATTATGTTAAACGAAAGGAATTTTCAAAAATGGATTGAGCAGTTTGTGATACCTATCATAAGCTTTTTTAATGCCCCTATAAATGTTTTAAATTGTATAGTGTAGGCAGAGATGCGAAGTTGTTGTTTTTGGCCATGAAACTCTCGCATCTCTGCCTAAACTGTACAAAAAAAAAACTATTAAAGAGGCATTAAAAAAAGCTAATGATAGATATCACCAATATATGTTTGAAAATTCTTTGTTTAACCTTAAAATAAAAGAGGTCGCACGCTGGTTTGGATCGGGGTAACGCCTTAACAAAACAAGACCCGTCAAGTGCGAGTGTAACTCGCGCGCCGAGGGTTTCGAACGTTTGTGAACAAGTAGGTATGTACTAAAGGTACCGGTTAGAAACTCCGAAATTTAATGAAGACCTAATACTAGTAGGTATAAACCTACATTTCAGATGGATCTCTCTGCATACTTCGGTGATAGGGTGTAGCGGTAAATTTTTCGACTTTTTTCAAAATATTTCGAAAAGTATTTAACCCACAGAAATTTTAAAAACTGTTTTGAAATGTACAAATTGATACCTTTCATATGATACCCCATTCAGTGGGGTAGCCCCCCTTTTTGAAAATTATCCCCCTCTTTTTGACCATTTTTCAAAAAGTGTTCATTTTACAGACTTCTCTATATTTTTCCTGTAAAATATAGATCTATATCTACAAACGCTTCATACATTTTGAACGGATCGCTCTGATAACTTCGGAGATGGGGGGGGGGGGGGGGGGGTAAAATTTCGACTTTTTTCAAAATATTTCAAAAAGTATGAAACCTACAGAAATTTTATAAACTGTTTTGAAATGTACAAACCGATACCTTTCATATGATACCCCACTCAGTGGGGTAGCCCTCCTTTTTGAAAATTATCCCCCTCTTTTTGACCATTTTTCAAAACGGTTTCATTTTACAGACTTCTCTATATTTTTCCTGTAAAATATAGATCTATATCTACAAACGCTCCATCCATTTTGAATAGATCGCCCTGCAAACTTCGGAGATAGGGGGGGGGGGGGAATGGGTATTTTTTCGACTATTTTCAAAATATTTCAAAAAGTATGAAACCTACAGAAATTTAAAAAACTATTTTGAAATGTACAAACTAATACCTTTCATTTGATAATTTTGACATCTCTTTTAAAATTTTGACATCTCAATTTGTATGGAAAATGTTCATTTTCATTTTTCATTATTTTTAATTTTTTTTTTCTTAAAATCTGTTCAGGCGCACGAAATGCATTATTATTTTAAATTTCAAGTTGATAGCTGCTGTAGTTGCTGAGTTATTAAGGAGGGAAAAAAGGACAGACAAAGCGAGACCATTTTGTTTTGTATTTTTAGGGTTTCGAAGATCGGTTTCGAAACCCTAAAAATACAAAACAAAACAAGATGTGGGTATAAACTAGACAACTATCTTTTGAAGTTAGGTAATACGCACAGTTGTAAGAGGGGGAATGGAGGGGAGGAACGG
Source organism: Eupithecia subfuscata (assembly GCA_963564075.1). Classification (NCBI taxonomy): domain Eukaryota; kingdom Metazoa; phylum Arthropoda; class Insecta; order Lepidoptera; family Geometridae; genus Eupithecia; species Eupithecia subfuscata. The sequence goes on along the minus strand of OY751100.1, from coordinate 14,514,574 downwards.
TGTTGTTTGTACATATACTCTGCCAAAACGGAAGATACAAAGTATGTAAACATGGTCTCCATTAAAATAACAAACCCTTTAAAATCAACAATCAGTTTCTTGTGGTTGATTTTTTCACAGAATTTGGACTTCTTGTCGATGCGATCATTACTTAGTACTGACAAATTTCAAACTCGACTCCAAAACAAGAATTGTGGAATTTTGTGTACTTATACAGTTGCTTAAAAACATTATTTCTTGAGAATGGTTCTCTTATGGCTTTAATTAGTAGCTATCACATAAACAATCTTGTGAGCTGGGCAAAGTATTCCTCAGCTAGTCGTGGTGACAACATCGCTAGCGCTTTTTATTTTTTATTTGTATAAATCCTTTATTGCACCACATTTATTAAAAGTAGGTACTTATACAAAAGGTGCGCTTAATACCGATGGTATTATCTACCTGCCAACCACACATGGTAGAAACAAATCAAGGCTTGCAATAATTAGAACCAGATTTATCATCAGATAAAATTTCCTGCCTGAAATAAATTCTAGTTGCGACGACCATTGTCACAAATCCGATAAAAATAAATAATAAAATCTCTTCTTTGCTTCAGATTCTACAAACACCAGTGCAACTAACCAAACCAGAACAGCTTACAGAGGAAGACATCGCACTTGACAGCAAATGCATCGAATGTATCGAAAAATACATAAAGACGAACTCTGCTATGAAGAGCCAACAAGAACTCGCTTTGCAGGGCTTTAGGGAGCATTACCAGCAGTTGGTTGAATTAAGCCGGGGACTGAAGAAAGCGCACGGGAAAATGTAATTTATGAATATAGAGTTTAGATAAGTTTTTGACTGTTTTATTTATAGAATAATGCGACTTCGCACCGATATAGACAATAATCAATCAACACGCCGTGATTTCCATACCCTAGAATTCTAAGGGACTTTGAAGGTCCCAAGGACATATTTATTTTTATTTATTGGGAAACATAGTTATTATGAACTAAAAAACTTAGGGGAAGATGGTACTAGTTGATCCGTCGTTGATCGTCGATGCCACGCGATTGTGGCCAAAAGTAACTTTCTTCGATGGAAATAGGACCTACGGTTAACCGTAGGTACTCCTTTCGCGAGACTATTTTTGGATTACTAAACTTCAACTGCCATTTCGCCCAAAGATAATACAATACTCCGTTTTTACCATCGAGAAAATAAATCTATTTTAGACGCGCTGATCGAAGGTTTTTGTCTTATGTAGTTATTGTATTTCTTTTTGGATCAGTACCTACTGAGATTACAGCTAGCGCAGCATTACATTCTCTTCACAGATTTATAAGCGATTCTCTGATTACAGCAGCGGCTGCTAGATAGGTACTTTTCTCTTCGTAGTATTGTATTATCTTTGGGTACCTACTTACAGTTTGAACACTGTTTACTTATTTGTTTTTTAAGTTATGCCGCTTTACCACAAACCGAGGAGCTTTACACCGCTATTGATAGCTGCTGAGAGGAAAGCTGTTAAGAACGGCCTTCATCACGCGGTATTTACCTCGCGATTTGATAGATATGTTGGGGACTGGAAGCATGATCTCAAGGAAGGTTGGTATAGTAGCTAGCAAAGATTTTTATAGTAGACGGCTTGATGCTACGCGCGCGTTTTTTGGAATAAAAAGAAGGCTAAATTTAACCTCAAGCACAGATTAGATAACCAAGTCTAGATCATTATTTATCTACTATATAAAAATAAGTCGGGTTTTCCTTTCTGACGCTATAACTCCAGAACGCACGAACCGATTTCCACGGTTTTGCATTAGTTGGAAAGGTCTCGGGCTCCGTGAGGTTTATAACAAAGAAAATTCAGGAAAAATTTCAACAGAAAAGCGGGAAAATCAACGCGTGCGAAGCCGCGGGCAGAAGCTAGTTATAAATAAAACTTGTCGGTACAATTTTCTCCACCTTTCTCTATCCAAATCAGATCTATGTGTGCAAAATTTCAGCCAGTTCCATTTAGTTGTTTTGGCGTTGTCTTCTGCCAAACATCTTCGCAACGGCACAAACTTTTACCTTTCTAATATTAGTACCTAGTACCTACGTTAATAGATGCATTATCTTTAATAAGTTAATGTATTTTAATTTCCTACATCTTTGGTAATTATATCAACTTAGGTTAAAAAGTAGGTACCTATCTTAAGTTGGTTGGTAATTTTGGCTAAACTTTGAATAATTTCCGTTACAGGAAAAGGGTTATTTTTAACCATTGGAGGAAAATTGTACGAAGGCGACTGGTACAAAGGATTTAGGTACTTATGACTATTTGTATTAGTCTTTTTATGGGTAACTACTAGGATTTTTTTAAATCAATTACTTAAAAAGGAAGATAAAGGTGCGATACCATATATAAATAAATAGCCTAACGTAGGCCAATCTTTACTTCTCTCCGTCCCGTCACAGATATTATCTCCGTTATTCTTATCTAACCTATCACCATAGATCGATTACAGATACCTTCTTCATTTGGTACTTAATACTTAAGAAGGTAGCTACGTTTTCGCTTTTTTTCAATGAAAACACTTTCATGGCCAGAGATGATCCGCAGATGATCTCCCTTAGCCCCGGGGCCGGGCGGGGCGGGGCGGGGCGGTAGTGGCGCATGGCGGTGGGAACCCGCTGGGCAGTGAATGTGTTAAACTAATAAAATTACAACTAAATTCCTTTATAATTTTACTTCTATATAATTTTTAAATTGTTTACTGCATAGTAAGTATTATTATGTATGAAAATAATGTTGAAATGTAATCTTTAAATTAGTTTAATATCTACAACACGCACCTGACGATTGTGACGTGACACGATCCATGTTGTCTTCACTGAAAATCAGCGCCGGGGGGAAACTCCAGTGTGCATCCAGCACAATGTTGAGTGAAGGGGCACATTTGCCATAAACGCTGCTACGCACAAATAAACATATTTTGTAATTTAGATACTATTAATTGGCACTTAAGGTAAATAAAAATATTCTCATTCTCCAGACACGGCTTTGGAACACTAAGCCACCAGCTAGAAAACAAAACCTTCAGCCTCGAATACCGCGGCGAGTGGGTCCGAGGGAAGCCAGAGGGCGCTGGCTGGTGGTACCACGAGAATGGAGACGTATACTTCGGGTTCCTGAGGCGGGGGAAGCGGCATGGGTACGGCAAGATGTGGTATAAAGATGGCACGCTGTATGCGGGGTATTGGAGTATGGGGCAGAAGGAGGGATTGGGCATGTTTGTGCAAGGTAAGCACGGATGATTTGGTGAAAACCTGATTTCGAATTCCTTAATTTTAGTTTTTTTTTAAATACAGTGTATTTGGCAGAACGTGTGCCATGGTAACTGAGGGTAGGTACTAAGTGCAAAAGCTTGGCGGGTTTTATTGACCCTGAAAAGCCTCACGGCTATTTTATGGATTTTTAAAGGATTTTTCGATATTTTTCCGGTATTTGAACGGGCGTTTCCTCGTGGTCCTACTATTTTGTCCTTCTAGTAGGACTACGAGGGTGACCAGTTTCTCTCAAGTTTATTTCAAAAACACTACCACCTGTAGATAGATAGATAGAAAACACTTAATTGCACACTACACATAAAACAATTATGAATTAGGTAAGTAGTGCTGTGCCTTTTTTTGTTAGAAATAACATCATCGGCCTGTATTAGTCCACTGCTGGACATAGGCCTCCCCCTATGTCCAGCACCTAATGATCGCCATAGCGCCCTGTCTTCAGTTAGCTTTCCGCATCCAGCATCTGTCAGTACACGCTGCAGTCTTTCGCAGATCGTCATCCCACCTGGCCGGAGGGCGTCCTACACTATGTTTGCCGAGTCGTGGTCTCCACTCAAGAACACGTTTACCCTAGCGGTTGTCGGTTCTTTCTTCGCGAGATATGGCCGGCCCACTGCCACTTCAGCTTGCTAATTCTTTGAGTTGTGTCGATAACTTTGGTCCTCTGTCGGATGTACCTACCTATTCGTTACGAATCCTATCCTTCAGAGAAACTCCGAGCAAAGCTCTTTCCATAACTCGCTGAGCGACTTTGAACTGGTGGACCAGCCCGACCGTGAGTGTTCACGTCTCAACTCCGTAGGTCATGACGGGTAGGACGCACTGATTGAAAACTTTCGTCTTCATCATCAGAAGACTCAACGTAAGGTACCTACCTACATTTATAAAGGCTAAACAATAAGTGTATAAAATATGTGGCTTGGCACAGGGATCCCTTTGCCTGGAATATTGATGCTTTTACAATTCACTGGAATAGTTTATACTTTTACGCGTTCCCGCCATTTGTTTTAATATTAAAGGTATTACAAAAAATAAGGGCAGACAAAGCCAAACGCATTTTGATATTTCCGATTTGGCCTACTCAAGCATGGTATCCGCTGATAAAATCTACATGATACCTAACGCCTATCTACTACCTACCTACATCATCTCATTTTCCATTGTTTCCCAAGTGTTGAGTCATCAAGTGCGAAATGCACCTTACTGGTGTGGGTTCCAATCTGCATTTTTATACCTATAACGCAAGGTGACTTGACAGCAAAGAAAAAAGAGATCCTCTTTGGTAAATCTTCTTGGCTTGACAGGCAAGCGTGCGGTTAACGCAGCCTAGGGACGACCGAAACCTCCTATAGTACCTACCTAAGTTCTGCGATTTTTAGCGGATTTAAGTTAACTCATTTTCTGCCGAGCCTGCTGCCTCACCTCACCTTAACAGCCTATCATGGTCCACTGCTGGACGCAGGCCTCCCCCTGATAAGCGACTCATCTCATGGGGGGTAATGCCCATAATCCCCACGCTGGGCATGCGGGTTGGGGATCGCAGTCTGATGGTAGAATTGTTCTGCTTGGGGCGTTGCTGCCCGCCGGTGGATATCCCTTAGTCGCCTCTTACGACACCCGCGGGAAGAGTTGAGGTGGTGTACATTCTAAGCCGGCACCACACACCACCGAGCCTGCTGGTGGTAGACTAACAATTAATTTGCGTCATAGTCTTGGGCACAACCCCATGCTTGCTTGGCACGTTCAGCTGTGGGCGTAAGGTGTTGGTGTGTTGAGGCAATAACATGGGCACTGAATGTTATGAGCTGATTTTCATAAGGCTAAACGAGTCACTTATCTTTTCATTATGTGTAAGGCATAGATTACGATTTATATCTATGGTGTAAGGGGTAACTACTACCCTGTTTGATGTTGACCATTCAAAACTAATTTAATCTAAATAATCTCAATAAATGTCATTATCTATGTTTGTATGACTAGGTACACTAAACCGAAAAAGTAAACATTTGAAAAATAGAAGCCTCTAAACTTACAACACTGATTTTAGCCCAGATTTGGGCGAAAATAAATAATATTATGGAGAAAGCAAACTCTAAAATAAAGCCCTTACCGACGTAGTGTAGTTATTCAAAAGCTTAAATAGGTAAGTACTTACATTTGTTTTGAAAAGATACTCTCAATAGTTTTTCTATACTCTATACTATAATATTATAAAGAGGAAAGGTTTGATTTTTTGTTTGTTTGTTTGTTTGTATGAATTGAATAGGCTCCGAAACTACTGGACCGATTTGAAAAATTCTTTCACCGTTAGGAAGCTTACTTTTCAGGGAGTGACATAGGCTATATTTTATCCCGGAATTCCCACGGGAACGGGAACTACGCGGGTGAAACCGCGAGGCGATCGTCTAGTCTTTAATAAAAATAACCCTTGTGCTAAAAGTCTGTTCCCATTTTTTTACGCGGCCGCCGCCTAGCCGTTTTACAAATAAATCGTTGTGCATTTCATTCTCGATCCTCGCGCGCGGGTATCTCTACTAAATCCAGGCGCGGTCCCAGGGGGGGGGTCACGGGGGTCATGACCCCCCCCAAAATCTTAGTTTAGGTACCTACTTAAAAAATTGCAACCCACAGCTTGATGATTATATTGTCCTGTCCGTTACATTGATTATGGTTACCAACGGCAGCAAAATAAAAAATCGCGGCTCGCTCCGCTCGCCGATATTACTGTTATTTGTACTCTGTGTTTTGATTAGCACAGAGGCAACGTTTCCAATTTTATTGGTCTGGCTGGTCCGCTATTGTCAGTTTGTATCAATCCAACCACCACAATAAAAAGCACAAAATATAACAAATAATCTGCGAGGTCACTTTTTTTTTTCAACCAGTACAAAAAATTAGTAGACAACAAAATTTTCGCGTTTTGGTCTGGTCGCTGATAACATTTGTTCCTTCTGACTGTGATCCAAAGCTCAAAACCCGCCCCGCTTTAGGTCACTTTGCCAAATTTTCTAAAAAGTTGCCCAAAATCTAACAAAAATCAAAAATTGTCGCAGCTCGCTTAACCTAGCCGGCAACTTTAAACTGTCTGCCTCTGGTCATGGGCTCATCCCTCGTTTGAGGTCAGTTTTCCAAACACTCCAAAAATCTAACGAAACCACTAAATTATCGCAGCATGCTCTGCTTGCCTCTGATAACTTTCTGCTGTTTTGATAAGCTTCTGGCTTGCTCTAGTCCAGGACTCCTTCTCCGTTTCAGGCGAGTTTGCAAATGCAAAATATCTAATACCAAACAACTCACACGCACAGCCAGATCATAAAAATTTTCGCGGCTCGCTTCGCTCGCCGTTGATTCTATATGATGTCTAGTCTGTTGTCCGCATATTTGGTTGTTATTCGACAAACTTTTAAATTGTTCTTCACAATCACACTAATATTATAAATGCGAAAGTTTGGATGGATAGATGGATGGATGGATGTTTGTTACGTCTTCACACCAAAACTACTGAACAGATTGAGCTGAAATTTTGCATCAGTGTAGCTCTGAGCCTGCAATCAAACATAAGCTTTTTTTACTTTTTATCCCATAAATCAGTTCCCATAGGATATAAATTACCTTTGAACGTTTCCATAGAAAGAACGCGTGCGAAGTCGCGGGCAGAAGCTAATAGCTCATAATTTAGCTTCCTTGTCTTGCATGGTGACAACCCGAAAAAGGGAACAAAAATTTCGGCGGCTCGCTCCGCTCGCCGCTACATCTGTTTCGGTCTCTTTTTTGTATTTCTAAATTTTTGTTAATCTCCTTACTTCTCTTTACTTCGCTCGCCCCGATTTATATTCATAGCTTTATATCTACCACCGCAAGGTATTTAAAATTTTCGGGGCAGGTTTCGCTCACTTCATTTTGTCATGGGCTCTGGCTTACTTTTTCCCAAACATCAGAAAAAATCTCCAACATTTTTTAAGGCTCGTTTCGCTCGTCATTACTTATACTTCCTATTGTTGGGTTGGAAGTTGGGGGAAGGGATGTCCTGTTTGCGGCCAATATGCAAAACACTGCATTTTGCGGCTCGCTCCGCTCGCCGATAATATTTTGTCCTTCTCTGTATTTGGTCCAGTGCTTGACACTTGTTTAACATCATTTTGCTCGGGTAGTTACCCGAAAAAGTAACAAAAATTTCGGCGGCTCGCTCCGCTCGCCGTTACATTTTTTCCATGTCTTTTTTGTATTTCCTATATTTCCTATTTACAATTTTTTGTTGATGCCCTTGCTCCGCTCGCCCCTATTTAGAATTTATATCTACTACCGCAAAGTCTCTAAAATTTTCGGTTCTTGCTACGCTTGCTATCATTTATTTTTTATAGATCATCAACAACAAAATAAATGATGCGGGCGAGAGTAAGCAAGTGGACCTTCTCTTGCTTACTTTTGCCTAAACTTCAGAAAACATCTCAAAAATTTCGAGGCTCGCTATAACTTGTACCTACTATTGTTGGGAGTTGAGTATAAATTTTCCGCGGCTCGCTCCGCTCGCCGATAAAGTTTAGTGGTTTTCAGTGGGATCTGCAACCGCCTACAAGTACATTTGGAGCACCAAATGTACTTGTAGGCAGCCCGCACCAAGTGTGACCCCCCCCAAAGTCTTGGGCTGCGACCGCGCCTGACTAAATCAGGTGAGGTGAGATAGCATAAATTTAGGCCGCGCCCACTGATGAGTTCGCCCGGACGACTTGTGTAGCCTTAATGATTTGTGGTAGGTGTCCGTCCATGTCTATAAAATCCAGCTCGAAGGACCAAAAGTAAAAAACACAGGGTGCTTCTCATCTCGCACGCACGGGACTTAGGTACTAGGAATAAATCTTAACATGATGAATCACAACATGTCGACCGATGTGGCGCGGCGGGCGAAGGTCCCCCTTCGACGTAGGAGGTTGCTGGTTCGATTCCCGCCTTGGGACAAATGTTTGAACGACCGTAAATATTTGTTCCGATTAATCTGGGTATTTTCTATGTATAATAATAAATATATGTTATGAATTGTATTAAAAAGGTATATCAGTCATCTCATGAGATAAAAGCCAACAAGGCGCTTATCAGGGGGAGGCCTGCGTCCAGCAGTGGACCAATACAAGCCGTTAAGGTTGAGGAGGTTGAGGTATCAGTCATCTAGTAGGTACCCATAACAGAAGCTCTGCTTAGCTTGGGGCTAGATGATGTTTGGATTTTCCAGCATTATATTTATTATAAACTTTCAGGAAACGGTAACCGCTACGAAGGCCACTGGGAGAAGAACGTAAAGAATGGCATCGGCCGTTTCTACCATATGCAGACCGGTCAGCTGCAAGAGGGGTGTTGGCAGAACGACATTTGCGTCAAATCCAAGATGAGCGATATTGTTTTAAGGCAATGCTGTATTTTGCCGACTCCGTACGCTCTGCCGCCGGTAAGAGATGGTCTCAATAACTTGCAGAGCTCAGGGATAGGTACGTACTTAGAGGGCGCAATGCGTGGCATTTTGTGAAAAGGATAGGCATGATTTCGAGTTTATAGGAGCCGAACGGAACAGAGCATACGTTTTTGGCGTAAGCGCAAAAATCAATTTTTTGTTTCTATTCTAGTTTCTGCCCGCGGCTTTGCACGCGTTGTTTCTATGGAAACGTTGATTGGTTATTTATATCCCATGGGAACTGTTTTGTGGGATAAAAAGTAGCCTATGTTTGATTCCAGGCTTAGAGCTATGTACATCTATGCAAAACTTCCGATCGGTCAGTCGTTTTGGCGTGAAGAGGTGACAAACATCCATCTATAGATCTAAACTTCCAAACTTTCGCATAGTGTGATGTGATTGTATCGCTAGGAATATTCTCCACAGTCTCCACGGCAGTACATATTTTCGTGAATTGACCTTAGTTTGACCACAATTTCACCTGATTGGTAGCAAGTTAGACGATGTGGACGAAAAATTTACCTATTACGAAGGTATAGAAATTTTAACTGTAGAATATTTTACATAAATACTTAACTTCTTAACCATAGAGTAAAAACTCGCTGCTGTCTCAGCAGAGGGATAGTGTCATACAACAATTTGACAATTTGTGTAACCAAAAACCGATCCATGTGTGTTTTGACAGCACGTAAATACAGCGCCCTCACTCACACATTCGTATGATTGAATGTTGCAAGTGAATAGCATTTTCCCTAAAAAATTGGGTAACTGAAGCAAAGTTCCCATTAAGAAAATACTTCATTGTTTTTATCACCTACCTTTTTTTTTATTACATTATTTCAATTTATTGAAGGTGTCAATAGCTTATTGTCAAATAGAAAAAATAAAAATAAAATCTATGAAAATCCATTTCCAACGTCTTGTTTTTTAATTTTACGAAATATCAGCCGGTACCTATGGTTACTATCATTCTACCTAGGTCAAACGACAAAAAGGTTTTACTCCAAGTCTGCAAAATAATATCGGCTCCGATCATTTTCGGAACAATAATTTAAAATAGACGGTCAAGTGCGTGTTCGGCCACGTGCAGTGTAAGTAGTTGCACGGTTCATGGCCTATCTAAACCAACTTATTTACCTGTTTTACACATACCTACCAAAGTACATTTTTTAAGTTGATTAGGATGACTATTAGGTACTCAACTAGTAAAGCATATTAAAGCAGTGTAGTTTTCCTTTTAAAATCACTCCACCTACTACTAGCATTTTTTTCACAAATAATAATGCCCAATGTAGACAAATTACAGCATTCTAGTACCTACTAATAGTCTCTGGACTAAGCTGCGGACGGATCGACGAACGTGGTGAACTATAGGGGTTCCTTGTTGACTACGGAACCCTAAAAAAGAACATGTGCACGTGCAAGTATTGCTAGTTATGGTGATGGGATGGATTGCAATTTTAAATTTGAGTTTATTGCATTTGCTCCCCTTGGAGCCGAGAGAGGTCTAGGTCCGTGCGTGCGTAGTATCGAGGTTTTCCGGAATTTTAAAAATATCTGAGCGTCTGGTCAAAGCGGCGGCGCGGGACCCGAGAGCTGGTGAGTATTTGGCGCAGCGCACCAGCATTGCCATACAGCGGGGCAATGCAGCCAGCATAGCGGGGACGCGATGACTGGTATTGATATCGATAAGTTGAGCTGCCTCTAGATTGTTTGCTACAGGCTGCAGTTAGCTCAATTGTTTCAATTGTAAATACTAGTTTTAATTTCCATTCATTGATTGTAATTTTCTTTGTAAAATAGTAATTTGAGTTTACATCTTTAATCTACTCAGAATATCGTCGAGTGACTGAAAATTCTAAAACTGTGATATTCCGCGTAGTTTGATTCCTAAGTCCTAACTTGAGGGAATTCCACCCTCTCCTCTACTATTTTTATATAGGTACCTAAGTACTAAGTAACAAAACCTGGGTATTTTTTTCCCAGTGCATAGCAACATTTTCACGAAAATGGTGGACGAAATTTTTACATTTATTTATGAGTTTTGATGACTGTTTTAGGCAAAATTACAAACGGAATATTAGTACTTACCGGTGGAATGAGATATTTGCGGTATTATTTTTCCGGTTACTGGTGTTTAAACATCCTTGCACCGCACAACACATCATTTTAATATTTTTATGTGAGAGCTGCTTTCCGTCTCATTTGAAGTATTGTACTAACGGCTCAAAATGAAAATTGCGACGGTCCGTCGCAATTTTTTAGACTTACCTCGTTTGTGTCAACTATCATTCTAAGTGTTCTTCTTCTAAGTTCTTAACCTTTTTTATGAAAAAAGAAAACATTATTAGAGAATGTGAATCGACTCGACCATGAATCACCGCCACCACGAGACTTTATTGTTTATCTATCTAATAAAGTGGTCAGATTTCCACCTGAGTTAATATGGAAGATTAGATTTCAAATGATTAGGCAGCTAAGCGAAGTGGATAAATAATGCTGACGCAAACCTTGTCTTTTTCAGTGGTTTGGTTTTGTGATGGTCACATTTCTTAAATATTTACCTACATACTTCTGATTAGGTACGTTAGTTTGAATTAATATTAGGTATAGCATAAACTCAAATCTTTCAGCGTAGCTTGTGTTCTGGGGTCTTGCCTCCATGCTCCAGGGCTATTTAGACTCTCCGCGACTCGGAATCTGACACAAATTCGCGCGAAATTCAAATCTTTTATCGGTTTTAATATTTTCTGCGTTCTACGAGGAATTGAACTACCAGACAAGTAGTTAGAAACTTTCTATTAAACGGATCGGTCTGAAATTTTTGATAGGCCAAAACTACCTAACTACTGAGCGGATCAAGCTGGCAAATTTTGCAGATGTAGGTGGAATAAAACGTAGGCTACTTTACCTACCCATAAATCAGTTCCCATGGGATTGATACAAATAACCTATTAATTATGATACTTTTACAGGAGCGTTTGGCTGACTCAAAAGCGATTCTAGAACAAAGCGAGCTCTGGCTTCAACAGAAGGTCGGCGATGTTGACAAACAGCTGAAGCATTGTATCGACCAAATGGATAAGTGATCGTAATTGTTACTTGCGTCTGTGTATCTTCTTTTTTGCAATATGGTATGGTATTTTGTATTTTATGATATTGTAGATACTCGGTTGAGAAACTAAGCCTACAGGCTGCCACGAAACACGTGTACCTACTAAGCCATAAGGGGGTGATTCGAGACCCCGAGGGGATCAACTTTTGTTCTACGATTTTTTGAATTTGATCATTATTTTACTTTTTTCTTCATTTTCGTGTTCTTATACCTGCGTATAGTCTTACATTATTGTTGTATTGAAATTTCAAACGATTTACATATTTGTTTTGTAATAATTTCATGATACAACACTAGTTTTGCTAAAAAACAAACAAAAAACATTTGTGAAATATTTTATGATAGAAATTTCGAAGGATTTTCATTTTTTTTTTGTTTTAATTTCATGATACAACACTAGTTTTGCTAAAAAACAAGCAAAACGGCTCAAGACGCAGATGATCTCAGCTTCGCCCGTGTATCGAGGCTGGGCAGTGTAGTCGTGAATAATGCAAGAGAGCGTGTAAAAGTCCACGAATAGGAAGAATAAGATTTTTTGCCCTAAATAAAACGAAATTCTAAAAGTTAGTCCCCTCGGGGTCCAGAATCATCCACTTCCGGCTTGGTACACAATGTTGCGTGGCACCCTGTAGGTATAATAAGTACACAAGCGCTTGCGCTTGATCAAAATTGTAGTTGATTATTCCATATTTTAAGCGAGTACATTTACAAACGGTTTGTTCAAAATACCATGTTTATTACATGATATTTTGCACAAACCATGGTCAATACCCTGCTAGTGTTTTAGGTATCTACTAATTGTTTCCAAAATCAAACCAAGTGCGTAGGAAAATAAATGTAAAGACCTACTGCAATTTCTGCGTACATATTTTAAAGCCTCCACCCCACAGCCGCGATTTTGAAGCGCGTCTTGTGTTGCGCGATTGTGGGGTGGAGGCTTAAGGAATTATGAATAAGAAAAAGCAGGTTTTTTATTCAGTAATCATGTATTAGTATCATGAGCAATATTCGAAGTAGGTACAATACGAATTGTCCACTTTAGGCAAAGATTTATAACTCTTGGACTTAAGGCGCTTAGAGAGGAAGACAACCATTTTAGTCGATTTTTAAGTCTTATTAGACCCCCGGGTTTCACTCAAATACTTATATTTTTGTAACAAAATTATAAAGAAAATCATTTCTCTAAGCGCCTTCACAATCAATATGTAAATTTATATAAAACTCTACAAGTTATAGATATAATCATAATATTATTGCTATGGATAATAAAAATCTTACAATTAACCAATACTATGTCATTCTATTATATCACAGTACTTAATAAGTATTTACAGTCAAATATCTTTATTATTGCCTTTTAAATTGCTACCCCATAATATAATGGGTGTCATATTTTTGGCCACAATCGGACAAATTGACCTAAAGCGGTCTTTTTATGATTATATTTGTAAGTACGTTGTCAAGTATTTTTTATATAAAAAGTATTTCTACCAATCTAGTCAACACTAAATAATGTAATCCAAAAACAAGGAATAAGTTATCAGATTTAAATATCTTTGGACTAATCAAGTTACTTAAATGGAGTAATAAACAGACAGGAAAAAAAGAACAAACCATTATTGGAACACAAATACTTAAGCTATAGGAAAAATCATGTTCCGAAACTGGAAAATTAAAGAAACCAACTTGGGAATGAGATAAAAACCGGTCAGAGATTCGTCTGTCATGCATTAACATTTTGCCGTCATTAAGTTTTTTGGCACTTATTTATAAGTGAGATAAATTAGGCAGGTATCGCATGCCGGGTTTTCACAATTAGACTCAAGACGAGACTTGCAATTTGAAATTCTGCGGAACGGGTAATTAATTTTACTTGAGAGCCTTGTATGATACCAATGCGATGGACTCACTCATTCGAAGCATGAGCACGCCTAAAATTGAGGGATACTCTTTCGAGGCACGCACGAGTCATTCTCTATTTGAGGCAGCTATGTTATGATCTGAGACTTTAGTGTAGACCCGGCTCAAGAAAAGTTAAGATTCTAGATTTATGAAGCAAATAATGTTTACAAGAATAATCGCGTAAATAAAAAATTGCTAGTTTAGGAGCACCGCAATTAATGTGTATTGTGTATGTACCTACCTACAAAGTTACACGTAGCTACACCGAGACAAAAACAACGTTGTGATCAAGTCTGGGGCCAATACGATCGTATTTTCAAGTCTACGGTCGCGTAAATAGAGAGAGTGATCATTGTTGAAAATAAGCATTTTGCGCGAGTCACAACTCAAAAAATTACGCTCGTTTGTTCCTAGCCTAAGTGCATTACACTTATCTTCTCTCAATGACCTCTTAACATTCGGCACATAATAAGTACAATACAAATAAGTACACTAAAATAAAACAAAACATTCCAAATAAAACAGCACAAATCAAACTATACGACTCTGATCTATCAGAGTCAGATTATTCATTCTAGCATCGTGATCTCCCAATTCTATCTGTTCCTTCAGTAATTCCAATTCCTTTATACCTGTCACTGTAACTTCATACTTATGCGTAGCTAGCGACATGTAGAAATGGATAGCAAACGCCAGAAACACTATCATAACAGGTATGAGCACTACACAAGCCGACCAAGCAGCCGTGGTGCTAAGATCGTAGAACTTTACCCAGCAGAGTATAGCGATTTCAATCAGGAACAAAATTAAGCCTAGTAAGGTCGAAAATGCCCAAGCAACTTCGATGTACCAGTGCAGTCTTTCGTGGGGGGATTCGTGGACGAGCGCGATGCTGTGGAGATTCCCCACAGCCTCTATATTGGGTAGGATGCAAGTGCTTATCATCAGGGCGAGCATATGTACGGCGACCAGTAGAGTTGTGCAAACGGTGAATGCTACAAGCATGTAGGTAGGCACCTTTGTTTGTTCAGGTGGGTTCAGTTGGACTTCTACCATGGCTACCTGTGGAGGAAAGAGGCGATAAGAACATGGTAAAACAATTCAATAAAATTATTCAAATTTTAAAAATATAAACGCGTACAAAGAACACTTGGAAAAAAATCATAATCTTAAAAGTAATGAAAACAAGGAAATAAGGTGGTATTTTTGCTTTGATATTAAGCTTAAGTGAAGCAAAGAATGCTTAGAGCTAATTCGTGAATTATCAAGTGTTATGGCAAAGTAGGTTGTTCCATAGTGATAGTCTTACATCTCAGGGCCTATTGCTATTCCTAACCTGCCAACGATGTTAGAACCCTTAGATTTACGTAAGGGTCCCCCGTGGACCCTGGTTTAATTTAAAATGAAGCTACAATATTCCCAAGTGCTACAGCTACACTACGCGAACGAAGCGGAGAGCAGACGCCAGTTAAAATAAGACCAGAGACCAACCAAGGAAACCTTAACGATCGGCTATTAAAGCCCTAGTTATACAAAACTCAGGTTACGTAGATATGGCATGGTAAACCCCGCATTGTACGACATACTTAAATTACAATTACAATTGCCTTGAGATACATCTAATCCGGATGTACCCATACCCACTATCAAGGTTTTATATCCTAGTAATTAGGCACTTACGAAGTAATCGAGTGATAAAACCGAGGCTGGCTCGATCCAGAACTAATATTATGCGAATCGCTAAACAAAGGACCCGGCAATGTTGACATAGCGGAGTCGTGAACCGTGTTTTTTCAATGGCTGATAAGCGTGAATTTGAAAAGCTATGTTAGTAGTCTGCTTCAGGCTGTAGTGACGTAACTATACCTGTATAGTTTTATCCATTACAATTCACATGGATATAGGTACATACGTTTATAGAACCGTTTAGACACTTACGTAAGCCATGCGCTGCTATTTAGTTTGCATCACTCAATCATATTTTTTTAAGTTCACACAGAAGGCAGATTTCATGGTGTGGTTTTGAGTAAGGTCACGTAAGGTCAACAAGGACCATAATTTTCAGTTGATGGGTACCTACCTATATCCTTCTCGATATTTTCTCCTTTTATTCTTCTACTGTATTAAGATAAGGATATCCTAAACGACTAAAACTAAACAGTTCATAAATTGGTAAGTTTGACGCCGATGAAGAATCGGTAGGACGTAATCCGACTCAAATAAAAGGCTACTCCGGCGTGCGAAGTCGCGGGCGAAACGCTACTCGTAGTCAAGTAGTCATACATAAAAATAAGTCGCTTGTTTCCGACCTAATTTGGCTGACACATATCTAGCCGAACTATGGTGACACTCATCTTAGAATTCTAGCTGCACTCACCATAGCAAATCCGGACAGCAGAGCGGAGGTCTTGCTCGACGCCTTCAGCTTAGCTCTCGATAGCTGCATCTTCCTCCATGACAGATACGCCGGCGTGTGGAGCCCGTCCGCCGACTGGATGGGCGTCTCCCCGGACATCATGCAACTGTGCTGCTGATGGCAAAGTTATATCTACAATAGATTATAATAACAGGCTATATGCAGGTTCGCAAGCTAGTCCAGACAAGATGGAGTCAGCTAACCAGATGATAACCGTTTGGATGATGCATGAACTAAATGAAATTATAGTCTGAACAGTATTGGATAACTTCAGCCGACGGGGGTTGAGCCGTAGAACGTCGATTTTAAACAAGTCAGGTGGTTGGCACAGTAATGGAATTGGTAAACACATTGTGCTGGGTCCAGACAGGGTGGGCGAGCAGCCATCAGGCCGTCTGAAAATCATATAGCTTGGTGTCCTCATCTGGCTGCCTAGTGCAGGCAAGGCAGTTTAAGTAGTTGTTATAGAATTAGATGGTTCTACAGTACATGTAGAACCATCTAATTCTATAACAACTCTATGAGAGTGCCCACACTTCACGGTGATAAATCTATTTCCACTCGCCCTTTGGTGGCGGTCCTTAATAAACGTACCCTGTTGCCCAACCAAGTGCCTTCTACTTTTCGTGTGAACTATTTTATATAGTCAGTGGAAAGTAACAATGTCCAGTCCACCAGTTAATAATATTATGATTATAAACTATATTTAGTTTTAAAACACTGATAAGTTTGTGGTTTAATAATGTTTCAGTAATAAATTTTAATTGATTTAGCTACATTAACAATTTTAGTAGAGTGAAACTACAAGCATTATTGTTTTAGTTTTGTGGCTGTACTACACAAACAATGCTTGTATAGTGATATAGCTACATTTATTATAGCATTACTATTTTAAATGTTTGAATGTTAATGACATGTAACAAATTGAATTATTTATAGCAAAATTTATCTTTTTAACCCAACCTGGGTTCATTAACAGACTGATAAAATTTTACAAAAATACAATAGAATAAGCAGAAGTAGTTTCAGTAAAATACAAAATATTAAGCTCATTGCTAATAGTTATCAGGAATTCTGATTTGATTAAATTTTTTAAAATTAAATAGTAAATGAACTACTCAGACAGTAGGATGAAGCAGTTTTGATGTTTTCAATAGATCTTTTCTCTTACATTTGACTTGGATTTCATGGCACTTATCTCTAAGCTAACAATGGAGACAGCTAAAAGCATGAAATACCAGAGCACCGTGCCCATTAGATACACAATACTTTTTCTAAAAGAACATTATCCCATAGAACCATAGACAAGTGACATAAAACTCACTGTGACTGAACCGCAGAGAAAACAGGACCCTTCTGTTTTGTCCAACTACAATCTGCAGTCAACTGTGTTGCACAAAAAAAACTGATATAAGTAAATATATATTACAAGATTGAAAATCATGCAATAAACAATACAATATGAGGAAGTGAAAATTGATATTCACCTTGCATGGTGTGTTTAGGCAAATTTTAAATTATGTCTCACAAAATATAATTATTAGTAAAATTGTTTGTTAAAGAAAATAATAATATTATTATACAAGCCCGGCCTTACAGTATCAGAAATGTTATTGTTACAAGTATGTTCAAATTGAATTCAGAAAAAGAATGCATTCAAGTAAAAGATTGGTATAATGTAAAGCCGGGAATACACATGGTAGTAGCACACTTGCATAACAGTTCCTTGTACATTTCACCTATTGTCATATGTTTAGAGAGGAAGGGTACACAGGGGGCTGTAAAACTGGCATGTGTGAATGCATGAGATAGCTACAGGCATGCAAGGTTCTTCACCCAAATCTGCCATCTCCTCTATTTTTGTCTGATCAACTTACATTGCTAGTAGCAATACAATTTTATTTACTTCAAATGTTTTCCATTACAAGAAAGCATGAAACTGACACATGAACTAGAATGCAAGTATGCCAGCTACAGTCAAATGTCTTAGAAATACAGGCATTCATGGATGCAAATTGCATGCAAGTTTAACTTGCAAATGTATAATTAACTGTATGCCAGTTCTACATGTCATTAACTCGTATGCACGCTACTGTCCTGTTGTACATGCATGGCATGCAGGCATGTGTATTCCCAGCTCATGACTAAATTCGAATTTAGCAAGTTTAACTGAGCAAAGAACACTATCTTACTAAACACTAGTTACTTTGATGATTAATTTACCGTGGGGCCAGCCATTCTGTGGTTTGGTATCTCAATAAAAACACAGGAAACTACATGCATGAGGGACACATCACCTAATCATGAGATATCAATTTTACGCAAGGTAATTCCAGTGAGTGATACCTACCATACGACTTGCAACATAAATTAAACTGATAAGTATGTTGAAAATATTGGCAATTATTGTGAGAAACAATAAACAAGTGCACACAACAATTTCTCATACCTTACTAGGCTTCGGACACCAGCTATTAGAGGATTGATAACGACTGCTTGGCAAGGCGCAGTGGTAATTATTTCCAGCTGTACTAGCTGACCAAACCGACATACCTAAATAAAATGCACGACAGTCCTTCGATTTCAAGCGCCGAGGTCACAACGTAAACCTACACTGTAACCGGAAAATATGATTTTATAACAGTTTACTGTCGATTGTTTGCTATTATAGATCTATTTCAACGTTTAGAATTTAGAAAAATTAACTATATACATTACTGTACTTTAATTAAAGTGTACAAAATAGCGTCTACAATCCCACAGAACACCATTTGTAAAATTTTGGTTGATTTGATTGATTTTTATTTTTGATTGTCGGTCGTCGGCGGCCATGCCACAAATGTCACTGTCATCAGTGATGACATTTGTGGCTGATCACAGGTTAAAAAAGAACGAATGATTAGAATTACGTTAAGCTGCATGCTTTCAAAACATAAAGCTTCCATTCACCGTCAGTTTCTATTGAAGCACAGAGCTATAGAGCGAGAATGACTTTTATTAGCAATGAGACGGCACCTTTACTTCTACTGACGGTGACGGACGGGAAGGATCGACGGATGACATTTTTGTTGTTGATTGCGCGATGTCATGTCATGCGAGATTTTGCGAATAAAAAAAATCGAGGAGACGAGTTCATTTTTGTAACGGTACTGCGTCTACACGGGAGTGTCCGTGAGAAATTGGACCAAATCAGCGAAATGATAAGCGAGTGACAAGTGGACGATTGTTTCGTGGATAATGTAGGTCGTTCATCGTTTGTTTTGGTGATTTGTTACTGAAAAGTTTTTGGTGTGTACCGTTAAAGTGCATTGTATGGACTAGTCGGAGGGTTCTCTCGGAACATTCTTGTGATTAAATTGGTGAAGTGGTTCATTACGATGGCTGAGGCAGCAGGTGTTGTGTCCACGAACCCCAATGCGGAGATAATCCGCGGCCAGGTGTTCGAAGTGGGTCCCCGATACACAAATCTCCAGTACATCGGCGAAGGAGCCTACGGTATGGTGGTGTAAGTAACCAATTGTTTACCTACTCAGAAAACTTAGTTTATAGCTTGTTTTGATTAAACTTTTGGCACATATTAGTGTCATTATTACATATCCAACATCCTTCAATTGCTGTAGGGTCCTGATAGCTGATTTCATATAAAAGTTATGTTATTTTGCCTCAAGGAAAACACTTACTGGCTCTGGCATCAATGACATCATCAATAGCACATACATAATAAATTGTGCACCGACTACTAGTATTGTATCTAATCATTTCATGAGTGAAATGCTACAATCAATGTTAGCAAGATTGTACCTAGGTAGTACAAGTGAAACAGTTCTAAAAGTAACCTATTCCTATACTCAGAAGTCTCGGCTAATGAAGGTAATATTATTAATATGTCAAAATGATGTTTCTGTATTGCTGTAATAAGATCTAAAACGAAGGAAATCAAAAGAAAATGATGTGAGAGAAATACTTACCTTGTATTTTAAATTATTAAGTATTTACTCTCCTCCAAGAAGTAAAACTTCCGGAGCGTGGTGGTATGGCAGTCTCTATAAGGGATGCAGGCTAAAGGGAAAATACTCCATTCGTGCATTTGTATTCACGTGCAGGCTGAATACAATTACTAAAATAGTCAAGATCTGACTTATTTAAGGTATGTGAATTTTGTATTCCTGCAAATAAAGTAAAAGTAAAAAAAGTAAAAAGTCTTTATTTTGGAACACATTTAAGGATTTAACAAAAAATAATAGGCAGCGATGCGACCTGCAGAAGTAAAATACTGTGTCGCAGATCGCAATGATTGATTTGATTCTTTTTACATCTACTTTGTAAATCAGATTTTTATTGGATCAAAATCTCTGCATTTTATTCACAGTCAGTTTGTAGTTTTTGAATGCACCCAACTCACTTGAAGTAGATACCTACTTCAAGTTATATTGAGTTGAGTAATTAATTGAAATTGATATGATAATAAAAGTAGGTGTAGTTTATTGAAATTCACATGATAATGTAACTATGAGTGGTGGGTGTGTAATCATGAGATAAGAATTGGTTTGTATTATGTTGTTATTAGGTAGGTACTCTAGTTCTGAAATTTTCCTATCACTTACCAATATGTTTTCAGTTCCTGAGGATAGATTAATATACTTAGGTATTAGTACTTGCTGACTACCAAAGTTAACGCATGCACTGCCCAGCCACACCATGATCGAGAGTCTCGTCTGCATCTTGGGCCATGAACGGGTTACACAAAACCTAATAGTAAAGTCTTTTAGATTACCTCGAAATCCGTTCTGACTATCGCAAAGATGGTACTTCATCCAAATTCACTGTAGCTTATGTTCTTAGGGAGCATGTTCATGCACTACTTACTTTCAATTAATTATCATATAAGAGTCATCCCCTGACCACAACAGTGTGTAAACCTGTCAAAACATCAAGAAAAATGAGACAATATATATATTATAATAGTAATAATAATTTGTTCAGATTGCATAACTTTGAAAATATTTATTATCATATTACTTACTATCTTCAGATGTCGGAAAAATAAAATCTACTCTCCGACAGATCCCACTACTGGGCCAAGGCCTCCCTTGACCTAAGATTTTACTCGACTCAACTCTGGGCAATAAGTGCCAAGTTCGCCTTAATGCAGTTTACGGCGCTATTCTATATTGAAAACTAGGCTTTTATTTAATTTAACATTAACAAGCTAAACGGCAAATAAAATATACGATATTTTTACGCAAGTTAAAGTATTATTTGCTAGAAGCAAGGGTTCTTCGTAAAATCGACAAAAATAAAGTAGCGGAAACAGAACAGCGCGTTCGGAAAGGCTGCTTGTTATACCAAAGATCTAAAATGAAGTTGGGACTTGGTTTCCCATTAAGCCAGCCATCTGCTTAATACCATCACATATTTGGTGGAATAACATCATGTTCTGAACCTTTCTTCCCGAGAGCAGGGTTGAGGCAGTTACGAGAAAAGTTAATGGGTGTCAACCTTTTCCTTTACAAGAAGTTTTTAAAAGATCTAATTTTGCCTAGGCCTAATTTTGGGACCCTTTTCGCTTCTCGCTCCGTGGCTTAGGCCTGTCGATAAAGTCCGTGATTCAGTGTATTAATAGGCAGTATTTTTCGATTGAAATTTCGAGGGTGATATGTACCTAATTATTACGAGATAGGCATCATCGGGCTAGACCAGCGTATCCTACGGTAGTCTAGCTCAGATAGATGAACGGGTAGGCCCCGTATTCGATGTATGTATGTATGTATATATAGACCTAGCTAGATCACATCACACTAATATTATAGTTTGGATGGATGTATAGATGGATGGATGTTTGTTACCTCTTCACGCCAAAACTACTGAACAGATCGGGCTGAAATTTTGTATACAGGTAATTCTAATCCTGGAATCAAACATAGGCTACTATTTATCCCATAAATCAGTTTCCATAGGATATAAATCACCTTTAAACCTTTATAGGAACAACGCGTGCGAAGCCGCGGGCATAAACTAGTTATCAATAATCAGGGCCTCTACATACACGAAGGATGGTCCTCTGAGTAGTGCTCGTTACTTATGTAGATGACTTGTATAGGGGAACAAAACGACAGATCGGCCGCAGTATTGCCATCCGCGTCTAGCAGGGGTATTTTAATTTATTCGATTCGTTTCCGAATCGAATCCGACGGATCATTAAAAAAAGCCAAAATGTTTGATTGTTGTAATATGCATACTTTCTTAGCGAAATTTAGGTGGATCCATTCGGACGAACAAAATATAAGGGGGATCAGTCTGGAAATTGTTAATAATAATCATGAAAGGTGGATCAGAACAAGAGGGATCTGACCGGAACAACTCTGCTGATGGTGGTGGGTCTGCGACAGCCGCTGCAGCCCGTTGATGACTCAATACTCGCTTCTCAGATAGCTTATACTATCGAGATACGTTGGATTCCATCTATTAAATAAAGGTCATGTTAAGTAGCTTGATTCTACGGGACAACTGTGTAGTCCCTACCGGCGGCGTTCGTTCAGGAAGTTGTACAAATAAAAAACACCTCTAAAGTATTTCTGTACTTTGTTTTTCCCTATTCGCGTTGTTCGCGAGTTAAAACAAAAGGCTGAACGAAATGAAAAAAATATCTTCTTCGTCCAACAAATAACACAGACAACCCCTTTCAAACTCGCTTGCCAGGTTACAACTAGCTTTTTAAGGTTTCTGTCGTCTCTCTTCTGTTTCTGCTTTAGCCAAAGATTAATATCCCGTCACTCTGTCGACTTCTTATTCTGATCACGAGCCGCCACACCCCTCGACGTTCCTTAAAATAACGAATTACAAACTTTGTAATAATAAACAAACTCTTTGTGTCTAATTATAACAATTAACTATCAGCGACGAAGCTCGAATTTAAATTCAGTTCTGTTACTTGGTGTTTGTTTTCTTCCTAATTGCCTAGATGTCACGACGGCACTCGAACCTATGAAAAATCGATTACTCGAACTTATGAAATCGATTACTCGATCGCATATAATTTAACATACCTACAATAAAATATGACGGTTCGTAAAATGAATCATAAATACAGACTTTTCAGCAAATTTGTTATGATCTCGTATCAAAAGTGTCGTAAAAGTTTGCGGTTTACTGACACACTTTACAGCAATTTGTCAAAGCATGATATAGTATTGCCGGTGTCCTCTTTCTTCCTCAGCATACAACGTCCACAGCTGAACACGTCTCCCCTAACAAGGGGGGTTTTGCCATTTACACCACGCTTGGCAGTCGTCTTGGTGATCGCAGTCGAGGTGTTAATATACACTGATGAAGGCTGCTGCTTTAGTAGGTACCGTTTGTCGATTTTACGACATCCACGGGTTAAGTCGGAGCGGTCGATTCTTAAGCCGTGACCGTTGCGGGGTGGGGGCGGTGTAGTCTTCATTAATACCATTCAGAGTGAAAAAGTTTAAAACCCGAATTTAGAACCTTTTGCCTGATGAAAGAAAGGGAAGATGTCCAAGTTTTTGATTAGATTTCAGTCCAGTTCGTGACTTGGCTAGGCGTTGGAAACTCACGATAGAGTTAGCTCAATAATTGAATCCAACGCTTCATGGCGTTTGACCGAGCTGGAGAGTTAGCCGTTATCGACTATGGCTAAGCTTGGCCAAGCTAGTGTGAGTTCTATCCATTACCGCAATTTCTGAATCTGGATTGCTTGGACTTTATACATCGCAGAGTTCTAGTTGGTTGTACATAACGAACGTACATTTCCTCACTTCCCCTCATTTATCAACGTAACTCGTTTTCCGCTCGTGACTTCTATGGTAATTTTGGCTGGTAATTTTTTTTAAACAAGACAAAATTAAAAGTTTTAAAAAGCCGCCGACGTTCATTGGCTGAACAGATTTTCATGAGAACTATCTAAGAACACTCGGGATAAAATTATCTATGACACAAAAAAAAACTAAACGAAAATCGGTTCATCCGTTTGGGAGCTACGATACCACAGACAGATACACCGACAGACACGTTAAACTTATAACACAGGGGGTGTTCTTTTTGCGTAGGGGGTTAAAAAGTGTAAGGTTGCTATAAGTTTCAGTTACTCAGTTTTATGTACTGCGATAACGCCCGTAGCACACCTCAGCTGCGAAACCTTAACAGCGAAACCGCAGTAATTTCGCCATGTCTTGTCCGTATGTAGGAGAAGAAAACACTAGCGAAACTGCCTGTTCTAACGGATAGATTTGACTATAATTCTATCTCTTTCTCCACGCGGTTCCGTCGAAATGCTCCGACGTCAGCCACACCTCCGCTATAGTTCCACAACTCTAACTACCTACACTTGATCGCAGCGTTTCCGTAACTCGTATTCCGCAGCGGAGGTGTGCTACGGGCGTAAGAGTAGAAATCCAAAAACAGACTAACATGTTCCAAACTTGTATTCTGGTCCAAAACACAGATTGCTTGATTTCAATATCAAGCAACGACAGAAATAAATCTTCAACACCATTTTGCCGTAGGCGGCACCCCGTCGGTCGCCCCAAACCCTACGTCGGGCCAATCTGTGGTATTTTGCACTGTTATCGGACCTTCGGTCGTAGGTTCTCTACGAAGGTGAATAACAAACATATATGTGGCTGAACTCGAGCAGATGTATAGCTGCAAAAGCTACTGTATCCTGTATCACACATAAAAGATCATGTTTCCTATTCTATTTCTATTCTATTGTTTCGTTCATAGGTTCTTTACGAAGGTAAATCACAAAAATAGATGTGGCTGAATTCGAGCAGATGGATAGCTGCAAAAGTCACTGTATCACTGAATTCACGGAATTTGAGCATGATTTGATTTGATCGTTCAGTGGTTTCCGTAAGCAGCTATTTCGATGAGTTTGATCACTGTAGCAGCTCTCCACTTTAATATTTTTCAGAACTACATTATATTTAAGACACTGTTTTCTACTCAAACTACAGTAAGCTTAATAAAAGTTTATAGTGGATGCTATTTAATATCTCTTCTCAAAAGATTGTTTTTTCACTTATACGATTTTATAATTTATCGTATACAGTATCTATGTAAACACTGAACGCTGTTTTCTACTCAAACTACAGTAAGCTTAATAAAAGTTTGTAGTGGACGCTATTTAATATCTCTTCTCAAAAGATTGAATCTTCACTTACACGATTTTATAATTTATCGTATACAGTATCTATGTAAACACTGAACGCTGTTTTCTACTCAAACTACAGTAAGCTTAATAAAAGTTTATAGTGGACGCTATTTAATATCTCTTCTCAAAAGATTGATTCTTCACTTCTACGATTTTATAATTTATCGTATACAGTATCTATGTAAACACTGAACGCTGTTTTCTACTCAAACTACAGTAAGCTTAATAAAAGTTTGTAGTGGACGCTATTTAATATCTCTTCTCAAAAGATTGTTTTTTCACTTATACGATTTTATAATTTATCGTATACAGTATCTATGTAAACACTGAACGCTGTTTTCTACTCAAACTACAGTAAGCTTAATAAAAGTTTGTAGTGGACGCTATTTAATATCTCTTCTCAAAAGATTGAATCTTCACTTACACGATTTTATAATTTATCGTATAAAGTATCTATGTAAACACTAAACGCAATCTCTTTTCATGAATATACACTCAAAACAAACAAAATACTCCGTCAGCAGGCATGCAAGAACCTTCACAATGCATAAAGGATTTTACGTTCCTCACACATGCTACACATAAAAGATCGTTTCATAGCATTTTTCTAACAGAGCGAACTTCACCGCAGCGAGCTTTTCCCGGTATTTTCTTACGATGAATATTGAATATCTTCTTTAACAAAGATATACATATAACACGTTCTATTTTAGTTAAATTGAAATTACTGTCTGGGGCGAAAGGTTTCTTACTCTGTGATTTTACGTACTCGTATATTAAATTAAACTAAATATAGTTCCTCGTGGTATTGGAGCTTTATGATTAATAATACCTACGCGAACGTTTTCTATCGGCAAATGAAAACGAATAATCAAAACAGGGCCCTAATTCCATTAAATAAATCGCTTCAACATAACAATGGTATCGTTTCAGAATAACACATTTCGGCATTTTACCTTTGCACGATATGTTTGACTTAAAACTATTAATCACACTAATATCACACTAATATTATAAATGCGAAAGTTTGGATGGATGGATGGATGGATGTTTGTTACCTCTTCACGGCAAAACTACTGAACGAATCGGGCTGAAATTTTGTATACAGATAATTATAATCCTGGAATCAAACATAGGCTACTTTTTATCCCATAAATCAGTTCCCGTGGGATAGAAATGACCTTTAAACGTTTCCATAGAAACAACGCGTGCGAAGCCGCGGGCAGAAGCTAGTCCTTACTAATTTTTATTAATTTTTAATTTTAATCTATACTTACTAATATTATAAAGAGAACAGATTTGATTGTTTGTTTGTTTGTATTGAATAGGCTCCGAAACTACTGGACCGATTTGAAAAATTCTTTCACCGTTAGGAAGCTTACTTTTCAGGAAGTGACATAGGCTATATTTTATCCCGGAATTCCCACGGCAAAAGGGAACTACGCGGGTGAAACCGCGAGGCGATGGTCTAGTCATCAATAAAAAAAAACAATACGCGGGACTTTCTGTTCCCATCATCACTCACTTCCTTGTGTTACTTTTTCAAGTGCCCTTCGAAATCTTGTCGCAAAGTTGGGCCCACTCTGAGAACCGTAAACTTTTATTGTTTTTCTTTTGAACTCTTCCCGTTTTCAGCGATAATTGACTTGCACTTTTGAAAGGAATCCCTGATTTATTCAGTCCCAAACTTGAATATTCCCTGATTTATTTAGTCCGAAACTTTTTCGTATAAAAAACATAAAGCTTCAAGAATTCTTTGTAATAGAGATATATTCTTTGAATAGAATAATGAATAATCCCATCAAAGGGACGAGTTCAATAACAGATGTAAGGCTAAAGTTAGCTATGATATTCATACTGTAAAATAATACAATTTTCCAAGAAAACGGAAGCTTGAACTCTTCGCAGGGCTAGGAATTCGCTCTACGATTATATACTTATATATTACTAGATGATCGCTTCGCGGTTTCACCCGCGTAGTTCCCGTTCCGGTGGAAATTCCGGGATAAAATATAGCCTATGTCACTCCCTGAAAAGTAAGCTTCCTAACGGTGAAAGAATTTTTCAAATCGGTCCAGTAGTTTCGAAGCCTATTCAATACAAACAATCAAATCTTTCCTCATTATAATATTACTTAGTATAGATGAATGCGTAAGTTTGGATGTATGGATGGATGCCAAAATGTTTGTTACCTCTTCACGCCAAACTACAGAACGGATCGGGCTGAAATTTTGCATATAGGTAGTTCTCGGACACGAACAAAAAATTAGCTACTTTTTATCCCATAAATAGTGGGGTAGAAATAACCTTTAAACGTTTCCTTACAAACAACACCTGCGAAGCCGCGGGCACTAGTAGGTCATATTATAGCTATTACGGACTTAGCATCCAATACCGCTACCGCAAGCACAATAATACGCATTCAAATATGAGCTATAAACGTCGTCATCCTTAGATACATTTTATTAACTTGTCATCCTAAAGGCGGGTCCAGATATGTATCACTTGCCCGATCCGATCACCGCATCCGTATCAGCGTATCACGTATCAAGCCCCGTATCAAGTTGTGGACGCCTCGATTTGCTCCGTATCCGTATCATCCGTTCTGTATGACGCCCTTATCTGTATCGCTTTTGATGGTCGGACAAAAACCGACATGACATGGGACGGGCCGTATTATAACGGCGTATCGAGATCGCGTATCATGATACGCGTATCATCACCCGTCCACATTATGTGATCATAATACGTGTCGGCGATACGGATACGGTAATCGGATCGGGCAAGTGATACATATCTGGACCAGCCCTTAGATACATTTTACAGTGACATAATTGCTTACCAAATAATTTACTACCACTCTTGTGTCCATAATTTCCGGCATATACACAAGTATATACTTCAAACCGGAACACAGCAATGCAGCGTGGCGGCAAAAAATTACATAGTCGCTGTCGCAGTTATCCCCCGGACGATCCTTTTCGGACAAGTGATTGATTGAAAACTATGGCATAAACCGACTCGCTCCTATCTTTTTCTTTTTTTTTTTGCAAAATGAAAGGGCAAAAGTCTACAAAATGTAGCTAAAAACATATTACATTTATGGTGTGTCAATTATTATTGTCCCGCACTATTTATTTATTTAGGAGATCAGACGAGTATTTTGATACCTCATTCACCAAAATCGCTTTAGCCGTTTCGATGCTTTGAGGTAATAAAGACTGCCCACAACTTAGAAATACTCGAAAAAGCCTTCTAGGGTAAAAAGCCCTACTACCGTTAAAATAGACAGTAAACATTTTATTGTTTTGAAAAAACTACTAAGCGACTTCAAAATTCCTTAATATTTGCTCTGTTTTGTGGGACAAATACCCCAGGAATAAAATTTATGGGAACTACCTCGGGATAATTCTCAATACAATAGCAAAATAATTTTCAAAATCGGTCTCTAATTATCGGAGAAATCGACGAACATACATTAAAAAAAATAACATAATTATGTACATACCTACAGCCGAACATACAATCTCTCCTCCTATTTTCGTCGGTTAAAAATACCACGTTACCTTTAATGCAATACTGAATACTACGGATAATAATATATCTCTGAAAATTGCGCTCCTTTCGTATCGCTGAGCATTCCTTCCACCAGACTGGGCACTGTTGACCTTCAATACTCCTGCACTACGAGCCAAGCCAACCATGAATCTGCCAATTTGTCACTTCGCTGACTATGGATATCCAACTGCTAGCTAACAGTCCGATAAACCTATAATAACGAAAATTAGCATTAACTTTCCACATCGCTTATAGATGTTAGCTAAGACTTGCGTGTCTGGCTCGCCCACGCGGGTATCTCAGTTTTCACATTAAAAGTTGATTTGATTTCTTAGAAAGTGTTTGTTTACAAGTCGAATTAAATGACGAATGATAAGTGCCTTTAATCACCACTTAGAGGACGCAATGTCATAGTGAGTCATTCTCGAAAATTCATGACGAATTCTAAGGCGTGAGATAGCTATTTGTGATAGCGTAGAATAAGCATTGACGATTTGCTACGCTACAGACGAATGTCCGTTTTGTCACAAACATGATCTTACCTAACAAATTTTTGGAATGTATTATATAATTTTTGCCGTTATGGTCCACCACTGGGCTTAGGCCTGACTTCTCTTCTTCCCTCTCTGCTCACTAATAGTCTTAGATATATGTTTACAATATTATTATTCGCAAACCATTTTGTAGCCGTTTATTTGGCTGGTTTTTGGATTATTTTAATAAAATTAGGTCGAAATCTTTATATATAAAATGAATCCCTATTTCCCTTGATCACGGCATCACGCGTGAACGGCTGGACCGATTTCGCTAATTCTTTTTTTGTTGGATTTGTTATTGTCAGGAGAAGGTTCTTATGAAAGAAAAAAATTAAGAAAGTCAGAAACATAAATTTCCACGGGGCGCAGCTAGTCTCGGATAAATTAGCCGCTGCGAATGAAGTCATTGTCTTTTGGTAAATTAAATTCAATGGATTTGTATCATAGATAACCAATTAAAACCGGGACCACTAACAATAATTAGATAATTTAAACACATTCCCACAACTGTTCAATTATGAGGTTGTCACAAAACCGCGCTGCACTAAATTGCTCGAGCTCGATATCAGACCGGATTATCTTGTTATCGCTCAGGTTACCTATAGCACGGTAATAATATTACCTTGCCTATAGGTATACCTCCAATCTCAACGAGGGAACTTATCCATACATACAAATACTAGATGCACCCCGCGCGGCTTCGCCCGCGTGGAAATCATACAAATTTCAGAAATTTATTACACACCCCCTAGGGTTAGTTAAGAATAAAAAAATTACGTGATTTATTACTTACTAGCTTCTGCCCGCGGCTTCGCACGCGTTATTTCTACGGAAACGTTCAAAGGTAATATCTATCCCATGGGAACTGATTTCTGAGATAAAAAGTAGCCTATGTTTGATTCCAGGCATAGAGCTACACCGGTGCAAATTTCAGCTCAATCTGTTCAGTAGTTTTGGCGTGAAGATGTAACAAACATCCATCTATCTATACATCCATCCAGCCAAACTTTCGCATTTATAATATTAGTGTGACTAGCTCCTGCCCGCGGCTTCACACGCATATTTTCGGTATAATAAATAGCCTATTGTCTTAGTTAGGCTTTGCTCTAAATAAACGCCAAATTTCATCTTGATCTGTTCAGTAGTTTTGGAGATCCTAGGTAACAAAAATTCAGATTTCACAAACTTTCGGCTTTATAATATTAGTAGGATTTACTTTATAGTTCAGTTAGCTCAATTGTTTCAATTGTAAATACAAGTTCTAATTTATCTCTATTATTTGTTTGTAATTTTCTTTGTGAATAAAGATACTTTATAGTTTATTTATACCGAGTTTTGTGTATCGAACCAAGGAATAATAATTTTCCATAGAAACTTTACCACCCTTTTCGAAAATTAGTTTTATTTGTTAGCCGCAGCCGTATATATTTTTTCCGGGTGTTCTGGGTATTTTCTATATATCTATGAAATGTTTCTATTATAAAGTTTTTTGTTTATAGTGCGTAACCCCACACTCAGGGATGAAATATGATAATGATAGGTAATCCAATTGTATTTCGAGAAATAAAAGACTTTTTATTTTATTTATTTTATAGACGATTCTTCGACGATACCACTGTCATAGTAAAGCTATTGGTTAACAACTGATTTCGGCCCCTGTTTTAGCTAGAAATGTCGTTGAAATATCGAAGTTCCATCGGTCAGTTCAAGAGACCGGATGTCACCTAACCACCGGACTCGTCTGTATTGGGAGTAGGGAACGCCAGAGGCAGTGGATCCAACCGGTAACCGCAGACCCCTATGCAACTGGCTAGCTAGATATCCAGAAAGATGAAGTGAATATCTGCCTTACCTTTGCTATTAGCTTTATTAGGTTGTCAGTTAATTTGTTCTTGTCCTGTTGTGTCTCTCTTTCTCTAGTTCCGTTCGTTTAGCCCTTTATGTGAGTGGGTGGGTAGGTACGTACCCACTCGTTCTAATATTATTTCATTTATGTAATAAGTACTGTATTGCAGGTTTCATTTATTGTTTGTATTGTAAGTTATGTAGGTACCTACTATTTCTGTTCTGTGCTGTATCAGAGTTGTGTTTGTCAATAAAAGTTTCTCTATCTATCTATCTCTATCTATAAAAAAATACTTACTTACTGGCGTGGCGCAGTGACCCAAAGTGGATCTCGGCCTCCGACACTAGAGATCGCCAGTTGTCCCGGTCCCTTGCCGTTTCAGTCCAGTCGACGGCACGAAGTTAATGCAGATCTTTCTCAACTTCGTCGCTCCAGCGGTACCTCGGTCGACCAATAGGCCTCCTTCCACTTGGGCGACCCATGTACGCTCTGCTGGCTGCCCGATCCTCCCCCATTCGGACTACATGCCCAAGATGCAAGATAAAAGATAATTCATTATGAATGTAAGCGGGTTAACTACGAACCTATTTTGTGTTGGAAGAACACCAACGTTTCATCCCTTAACGAGGGACTGCGTGCTCTAGCCCGTAGTGCGCGGAAGGACGCGGTACAGGCGCGACGCGAACCGCACTCACCCTGATGAAGTCCCTCGTTAAGGGATGAAACGTTGGTGTTCTTCCAACACAAAATAGGTTCGTAGTTAACCCGCTTACATTCATAATGAATTCGTCAAACTACGAAAGTTTTTATAGTAAAATAAAAGATAATGCTGGAAAATTCACATAGCACCATCTGGCCTCTAGATAAGCAGAGCTTGTGTTATAGGTACTAGATAGCTGATAAGATAACAATATAAAGATGCTTAATAACCTACATCTTTGTGACCCATGTTTGCAAAAAAATGATTTGATGTGAGCGATTCAGATCAAATTACTCACTAAGTTCGAAGTCTGTGATATTCTTTAACTGACAATATTTGAAATGTATTCGTGGAACTTTGAGACTGGGGCCAAACGAGCAAAATTTGTTTGAGCTGTTGAGTCGCGTAAAATGCTTTCTTTCAACGGATATTAGAACTCATCGTGTGGTACAAACAGATTTTTTGTCGCGACTCATCGTAAAATTACGCTCGGCTGCGGCCAAACCTTAGCCTTGCGTAAGTTTTCAACTCGGAAGTAGTAGGTACCTTAATCTCACAAATTGAGTCGTCTTTTCAGAACGCTGTGAGAGCTGGAGCGAATTCTAACAGTTTTCAACTAAATATTTTAGCGCAAATTTAATATTACATCACACTGATATTATACATGCGAAAGTTTGGATGTCAAGATGTTTGGATGTTTGTTACCTTTTCACGTCAAAATTACAGTACGGATCGCACTGTTATCCTAGGATAAGATAACCTACATCTTTGTGACCCATGTTTGCAAATAAATGATTTGATGTGAGCGATTCAGATCAAATTACTCACTAAGTTCGAAGTCTGTGATATTCTTTAACTGACAATATTTGAAATATATTCGTGGAACTTTAAGACTGGGGCCAAACGAGCAAAATTTGTTTGAGCTGTTGAGTCGCGTAAAATGCTTTCTTTCAACGGATATTAGAACTCATCGTGTGGTACAAACAGATTTTTTGTCGCGACTCATCGTAAAATTACGCTCGGCTGCGGCCAAACCTTAGGCGTTGTCCTAATTGGCGAAGATCGCACGATGACACGATGCGTTCTCGTCGTGCGATGAGTTCAAACATACAGATTTCATCAGAGTGTCCTATTTGAACCTCGCAAGTAATCGTGCGAGCACATGAAATGTATTGTGAAACTTTGATCGTGCGATGAAAAACGCATCGCGCCATCGTACGATCGCTCCCAATTAGGACGCCGCCTTAGCCTTGCGTAAGTTTTCAACTCGGAAGTAGTAGGTACCTTAATCTCGCAAATTTAGTCGTCTTTTCAGAACGCTGTGAGAGCTGGAGCGAATTGTAACAGTTTTCAACTAAATATTTTAGCGCAAATTTAATATAACATCACACTGATATTATACATGCTAAAGTTTGGATGTCAAGATGTTTGGATGTTTGTTACCTTTTCACGTCAAAATTACAGAACGGATCGCACTGTTATTCTATCCTACTAATATTATAAATGCGAAAGTTTGTGAAATGTGAAATTTTTGTTACCTAGGATCTCCAAAACTACTGAACAGATCAACATGAAATCTGGCACACATTTAGAATGTAGCTTAACTTAAACAATAAGCTAAATTTTTTAGGGCTTCGCCCCCGATTTAGGATTTAAAGAAGGGTTTGTGATTTATACATCACGTCCAACGAGAAACCAAAACATAAATAAAAAGTCCGTCTGTGCAATGTTGTCTATTTTTGTCAAAATAGTGATTGAATTTTGATGTTGTCATGGTTGTCATCTCTGCTTTGTAAAATATGAAAATTAAACAGAATGTTTTTCTCCAGCAAAGAAACGGAATAATTCAATTAATCTTCCGTTCATTGATGTGTCCTTTAGTAAGGCAGGTACCTACCCTACCTACCACGCTAACGAAGTTGTGGATAACAGCTAGTTTTTTATAAATGTCTAGTTCTGGATTAACACATAGGTACGCTACTTTTTATCTCATATATCGGTTCCCATGCATAAAAATATGTTTAAAACGTTCCCATAGAAACAACGCGTGCAAAGCCGCGGGCAAAAAATAGTTTTCTATAAAGGCAAATCCGCTCACTGCCAACCGAAAATACCTACAACCTAAGCTAGCCCAAGTTTCGCAAGAAGAGTATCTGTAACTTTTCAATATCAAGTTCTTGCTTAATATACTTAACAAGTCCTTAAAAATAAATAAAAATAAAACGTCAAGTGCGAGTCGGACTCGCGCACTAAGGGTTCCGTAAGACCTTGTGTCCTGCTAAATTAGTATTTATTCTAGGTCAACGGGAAGTAACCCTGTAGGTTTTGGTCAATGGCGAGAATTAAAAAAAATTTTTTTTTGTGTATAAACTACAAATTTACGGTTCCTTGATTTTTCCCTTTATTTGTGCTAAAAGACCTTACTTCTTACAAAATTTTATGATTCTAGGTCAACGGGAAGTACCCTATAGATTTTGGTCCTTGGCGAGAATCAAAAGTTTTTTTTTGTGAATAAACTACAAATTTACGGTTTTAGGATTTTTTCTTTTACTTGTGCCAGAAGACCTTGCTTCTTGCCAAATTTTATGATTCTACGTCAACGGGAAGTACCCTATAGGTTTTGGTCCATGGTGAGCATTAAAAGTATTTTTAGTGACTCAATTACAAATTTATGGTTTTCGGGTTTTTTCCCTTTACTTGTGCTATAAGATCTTGCTGCTCACCAAATTTTATGATTCCAGGTCTACATGAAGTACCCTATAGGTTTTGTGTGCATGTGATTCCCTTTGGTAATTTCAAAATATTCGGACATAAACGGCTGTAACTTTTGAGTGCGTTGACTTAGAAGTTTTATTTATATCGCGGCTCCAAGAAGTTACGGACTTGAGTATTTGACGTGAATTTCAACTCGATACGTCCACGCGTTCCTGTGAAAAGGGGGTTGACAGACGGACAGACAGACGGACAACAAAGTGATCCTGTAAATAAAAAAAAATAAAAATAAAATTCATTTATTTCAGACAACACAAAAAATCAATTTAGGTCCATAATATGTTAGTCACAAATTTTTCTTAATTCTATGTTATTGTTGCGGCGAGTGCAATCGGTTCACGATACCAGCTTCTGCACTCAATCGCCAGGCCAAGGGTCAGTGCAGGCAATGCCAAGCTTCGCGGTGTGCGAGCTCAAAGCTTCAACTCCGTGCTCTACACGTGGCACTCGGCGAACCCGGTTTGCGTCTGCTGTCCGGTGACGAGTTTGAGGGGCGTGAAGTAGATGACTTACAAGCAGCTATTTAACTTAACCTGCCACCCAACGCTGTAGCGGAATGGAAACCTAGCTACCGGCGTATACCAGAAGGAATCCCTGATAATCCAGTGAAAGTCCGACCTTCCAATGATATGCGTTTATTTCCGCGCACACAGACACTTAGCACTAAAGCTCTTAGTCTATCGGACTTATTTTACAGCACTTAACACAGTTACAAACACTAAACACTAATAAGCACTGAAACACTACTGAAACTTTCAGAAATTCACACAAGACTAGGAACACTTTTCCTCAGGCTCGGGCCTTGAGAGCAGATCAGAACTTGTTCACTTTTTCGTCTTAGATCACTTCAGATTTACTGCTAAAATAGAACTGACTGACCGACGGACAAGCTCAGGTTTTTATACCTCCGTCGGCCTTTGAAAACATACTAGAATATTCTCGTAATATCTAGTGAACTAGCTCTGTCTCACTCACTCATACTACGTATTGTCAGCCGTCCTTGTCTAACATTTCCACGGTTTTCTGGAAGCTATATCTATCTCGTTCTTAACTTGAGAACGTTTCGCTGTCCTTGTCTTTTCTTTCGATTTGTTCTAGAACTTTGACATACCTAGCCGTGGGTTCGGTTTCTAGAATATTCCACAAGGTTCTTAATCTTTCCATGGATTTCTAGAATGTTCTAGAGACTTCCATAACGTTCCACAGAGTTCCAGAAGTTTCCAGAAAGTTCCCGAATGTTCTCAACTATTCTAGAATATTCTACAACTTTCCAAAGCTTTCTACGCGTTTTCTTTGAAAGCTCTAGAATGTTCGACGGACAATACGTGGAAATAAAATCTTAAAACTAGCTTAACCGACTTAATCTACACTTAAGTATATCGGTCGCCGACAGTTATATAGGGTTCCTTTTTTCCTTTAAGGTACGGAACCCTAAAAAATACCAAGTCCGTACTTAGTAGTTCTTAGTTCAGCACTCTAGAATACCGGCTGATAGATCACTTTGACCCCTCCCCCACCCCTTCTCTGTGGTCATCAATCTCCGGTCTGCAAGGATGCGGCCCCGGTACATATAAATGTATGTCTTATTGTACCGCGAGAACGTCTTTGTGTGGTTGGATTGGATTGTATCACATCCAATAAAGTATTTATCACACTAATATTATAAATGCGAAAGTTTGGATGGATAGATGGATGGATGGACGTCTTCACACCAAAACTACTCAACAAATTGAGCTAAAATTTTGCATCAGTGTAACTCTAAGCCTGGAATCAAACATAGGCTACTTTTATCCCATAAATCAGTTCCCATGGGACAAAGATTACCTTTGAACGTTTCCATAGAAAGAACGCGTGCGAAGACGCGGGCAGAAGCTAGTAGTTACTAAATCACATTCTACAAACATAATAAATGTGAAAGTTTAGTGTTCTTCCAACAAAAACTAGGTTCGTAGTTAACCCGCTTACATTCATAATGGAAAGTTTGGATGTTTGTTACCTCTTCACGTCAAAACGTCTGACCGGTTCGGGCTGAAATTTTGCAAAGATGTAGGTCTGGAATAGACTAGGTTACTGTCAATCCCATAAAACAGGTTCCCATGGGATATATAGAAATACCCAAAAAAACTTTTCCCCAAAACTATAATTAAATATAATATGTTAACTTGGAATATCGTATGTTTTTACTATTTCCTGGAAACAACACGTGCGAAGCCGCGGGTAGAAACTAGTTTTCTATCAGATGTTGTGTGTCCAAAAAGAAACATAACAAGACGGATTTGTAACACAAGGTTATTTAAAGAGTATTTTTATTTGAGTTTGAATCAAGACATTGTTAGATGATTGATTACTTATATTATGTAAATATTTCGAATGTCTACACTTGCGAGCTTTAAACTGGAATCGCTTCAAGGGTTGTTCAAGACTAATTTTTACAATTTCTTTGCAGTGAACTATGAGTTAAGTAAGTTATGTTTTCCCTTACGCAGGATTTATTGGCGACGATAAATTTTGATTTAATGCACGATAATGTCCGCTGCCACACCGCAGCAGTGACTAGACAGTACCGACAGACGTCTTCCATGTCGGCATTCCCACACTAGACTGGCCAGCCCTTATTCCTGACTTGAACCCAATCTGGCATATGTGGGACGAGTTAAAACAGCGGATACGAGGGAGAAATCCAGCTAATCCAGCTCCGGCGCCAATAGAAGCCGATAGATGCAACTTCGACCTATTGCAATAATTCCCAAAATTTAGGTAGCCAATTTAATTAATTTTAAATCTTCTTGATATCACTTGAAAGGTGACAAAATTACCTTTCAAATGATATACCACAATCTACAGTTCATTGTACATAAATTGTAAAAAAAGCGATTCCATTTTAAAGCTCGCAAGTGTATTTTATTATAATGTTATTCATACGTACGTTGTTGGTATGATAAAAATAATGTATTAAGGAATGGTTCCCTACGCGTCTCATTTCGTAGCGAATTTTATTCCATACAAATTTTTATGCGCATCATCCCCGGCGCGTAGCGATCTACTG
Source organism: Eupithecia subfuscata (assembly GCA_963564075.1). NCBI lineage: Eukaryota > Metazoa > Arthropoda > Insecta > Lepidoptera > Geometridae > Eupithecia > Eupithecia subfuscata. The sequence continues at coordinate 14,476,750 of OY751100.1, read as the reverse complement.
AAGTACAGTCAAGTAGGTAAGGTAGGTAGGTCACGCGTAAAATAATATTGTTATTAAGAGATATATTACATAAATCAACATTACAAATGTCAATAGACTGCAAAACTACAATAAACACAAAAGATTTTTTAGCAAAGATTTCAATATGCGCAAAACTTCTTATCTGCTATCTAAATTGCTTGTAGAACCTAGGAAATACTAAAAACACGTTTTTTTCACGCGTGTCCAACCACCTTAAGGCGAATAGTAGGGTGGATAGTGGCGCCACTACATATTTAATTTTATAATTACGTTATACAAAGGAATTATCTAAAAATCGGACCGCGCGTAGACGATATCTATCATAAGCTTTTTTAAATGTATCTTTAATAGTTTTGCACTGTATTATTTAGGCAGATACTTGTTTCAAGAGTTTAGTTCCTATTGGTGGCCACCAAGCTCTCCAAACAAGGTTTTTGATTGAATAACACTAAACAAAACTATTACAGATACATTTTAAAAAAGCTTATGATAGATTTCGTCTACGCGCGGTCCGATTTCTTGATAATTCCTTTGTATATCGTAATTATAAAATTAAATATCTAGTGGCGCCACTAACCACCCTACTATTCGCCTTAAATATTCCCATGTCGGTCGCTACAGAGAACAGATTTGAAGAATGGTGGTAGAGACGCAAAAATGCAAAAATCAATTCTATCACCGAACTGCGATCCCCAACCCGCATGCCTAGCGTGGTGATTATAGGCATTACCCCCTATGTGATAAAAATCAACAAGGCGCTTATCAGGGGGAGGATATTGGTTATATTAGTCCACTGTATCCAGAATTGGACCAATAAAGGCTGTTGAGGGTCGCAAAAATGGCCTTTAACTAATATAAAACGAATTATTCTCTAGTTAGAGCTAAAAACCTAACCATGCATAGCATAATTTAAGTGAAATTGTCAGCATTATATTGAAATTCCTTTGAATAGCTTATCGGCACCCAGCCAGCCTTGAGATCCAAACTTTCACACAATGTTTACTCGAGCGAAGTTTAATTTTATTAATATTAAATTCTGGTAAAATGAAACTTTTGCCGTTAGCGTACTTTAGCTCAATGGATAAACTGGATTTTAAAGCATCTTATAAAACTGAAACAACGTGGTTTCAGTGTACTCTAGAGTCTCTAATAAGGCTATATTTTGTTTTACGTTCTCACCTACCTGTTGTTATCCCTTAAATATTCAACGACTGGGAAAACTGTAAAATCTGGCCTTCGCTATACAATCATCATCATTATCTTGCCCTTTTCCCACTTAGGTGGGCCGGCACAACAGGTTTTCTTCTTCCATTGGCTTCTATCAGGCGTCATCTCAGCACTTACTAGCACTACTTCCTTACTTCCTCTCTCGCCTTCTCTATATAGAAGAACCAGAGCTATCGACATAGCTCTAAGAATTAGCAAGCGGAAGTGGCAGTGGACCGGCCATATCTCGCTGGAACGATAAATTTATTTTTAGCCTAGGTATTTATGTTATTTTTCCTTTAGTTTATGTTGGAATTTATAAAATTTAGGTTTATTATATAAACAAGATTATTCTCAATATCTTATTTTTCTGTTTTGTATATTACACTTATCTATCCCTATTCATTGCACTACCTTTCTCCATACCCAAAACTCTTTTGGGGCTAAGCTAGCCTTTGCATGTTCCTCGACGACCTAATTGTAGGAACATATTAGAAAGATTTAAGAAAACAAGCATTGTTAGGTTGGTCATGAATCAATGGATCTTAGACATAATGTGCTCTACTTTTACACAAGTAGGTTATGCAGATCAGTTCTGTTTAAATCCGACCCAATTAACACGGAACTTGTTAATTAAACGCGATTCACCGATTTGAATTGAAATCTATCACCAATTAGTTCTCTCCAATAGCTCTCGGCTCCTCGCACAAGAGTTAGTTACATAAGCGTAAAGGTGTGATAAGTGCTGAGACGGGAAGGAAGTGAAATTATTATTTTTTATTTGTATGCATTTATTTTTAAATACTTATCCTAATTTACATTTATCATACTGTTAACCCGTCAGGATATGTGCAGAATGTTACAATCCTTGGGTTAGATACAATTAAGGAGCCTACGTGCGAATAATGTATTCTTCTAACTCTTTTATATAAATAAATATAGGTAATATGAAATGATAGTGTTTATTTGCATAATTATTTGCATAAAAATATAATATAGCAATGATGTTCTTAAAAATAGAGTATCACTATATTTGACTTGATAGTCGTGCAAATGTTTAGTAGTAATTTAGATACATTGAAGTTTAGAGTTAGACAATTATAACATTCTCCATTTATTTTTTTCATTTATTTATAATTCTCGTAGGAGTACTTAATTCAAGGTTTGCTTTAAAAATATTTAAAAAATTATATCGAACACTATGTTTAAAATTATAACCGTCAAAAGGAATATTTGTAAGATAAATTAGATTAAATTATATTTAGTACCTACATGTCAAACATTTATGTAAATTTAAATTTCAAATAATCAGTTATAGTATAAAAATAGTTATCACAAAGCCAATTATTTAATTTACGATTAAATTCATTAACTGTCAGCTCTCTCATGTCAGGTGGAAGTTTGTTATATAACTGTATGGCCATTGAGTAACAGTTTTTTTTACACCGTTCTAGTCTAAATTGAGGCGTCTTAAGTGGTGTTTGCACTATTTTTCTTCTGTATTTAGATTCCTCTCAAACAGTGTTGTATTATTTCTGACAAACTTTAGCATCTCGAAGATATGAAAGAAACTACAGAAAGATCATTCTCTCAATCTCTCCGTGCACCGGACGTACTATTTTATTTAAAATTATTTGACGTTGTAAATACCTATGTCATTAACAATTAGTACCTACCTACACAATAAGCATGCCTACCTTTTGTGACAATTTTCTATTACTTACCTAGACATAGATTAAATTGATATACTTAACCAAAATACCTACCTAATTGTAGCGCCCTGACAGGGTTTTTATGCATTGTGTACCTACCCACTAAGACCTACACCTAAGAAAAACATCTGTATGCATAAAATGACAATAAATTATATGAATATGAATATTTAGAGTTTATTTCATCTATTGATGATTCTGCAACGATACCACTGTCATAGATACTTCAATGCTATGGCAAAAGAAGTTGATTTGTTTAACACTTCTCCCAGTAACACTTCCAGTTCAAGCTTATCTGTGGTAACCACTTCTTTATTTCCTAACCTCACATTATTCCTTCTTTTGTTTGTCCGCCACTTATTCTCTTTAATATTTTTATATACTACTAGTTTATGCCCGCGGCTTCGCACGCGTTGTTTCTATGGAAACATTTTGAGGTTATTTCTATCCCATGGGAACTGATTTATGGGATAAAAAGTATCCTATGTTTGATTCCAGGATTAGAATTACCTGTATTCAGCCCGATCCGTTCAGTATTTTTGGCGTGATGAGGTAACAAACATCCATCCATCCATCCAAACTTTCGCATTTATTAGTGTGATTTGTGAAAACTTTTAACTGGCCGTCCTTATATTTATACTCAAATTATGTACGTGTTTAGCCGTAAGTTTCCTAAAATAAATAAATAGTGAATAAAGCGATTAGTTAGGAGAAATTCGGCTCGGTCTATGCGAGTACTCAAGCAAATAAATTATCCGGTCCGGTAGTTGTTTTAATAGTTTCTTCAAGAAATTACCTTAACTACAGGGCTTCTGTCCGCGGCAATGGCAATTAGCCTAAATACCACAAAGTCTACTAATCATGGCCCCGGTCCCCCACCCCAGGGTTGACGTCAAATGGCTTTCATTTGGCCGCTGATGACTTGTTATTAAACCCATGAAAGGCTCCGACGTCAATGAGCCCAGCCTATTGTTCCGCCGGAATGGAATAGTCGCATCTCATCCCTAGACTCAACTTAGACTGGCGTTTATTATTTCGCTATAACGGACGACCTAACATAAGTACTTACACCACTCACCAGCATCGGAGATAGCCTACGATGTTGGTGAGATGTTTTCCAACCTGCCGAAGGATTGAAACCCGAGATAATATGCTGATAGCTACAGCATATTATTTCTGGTTTGATAAGCCGTGTTTAATGCTCTTGTATAACCTGAAAAATAGATTTCAAATGGGAAATTCATTCTGAATTCAGCTTGTATTGTTTTACAACCTGTCTCGCCATTATCATTACATCATGTTTTTACAAACTCTCTAAAGTAGGCCCTTCGGCAATGACTGTGACAAATGAGAGAGGTTTTTCTGTACTATTTTTATAGACGTGGACATCCTGTCTTCAGCAATGTAGTTTTAACATATATAATCTGGTTTTGACATATATATATATGTAATATGTAGGTATAAACCGGAATATATATGTTAAAACTAGATTACTGGAGACAGGACGTCCACGTCTATGAAAATAGTACAACAAAACCTCTCTAATTTGTCACAGTCATTGCTATAGGGCCTACTTTTGTAAGTTTGTTTAACCTTCAAATCAAATCAATTATTGTAGAACGTCGAACTTTATTATTATTACAGGACCACTCGCATATACAAAGATTGAGTTCAATTATTCCGCTCTCTGTTGACACAGGCGTACTGTTGGTACTACGCCTGATTCGCTTGATTGTACAATGAGTCAGTGGCTTGCGTCACAATGTTGCGGATCTCCAATTGACAGTCAACGCGGGTTTTTCGTCTGCAGTCTGCGGATATGAGATACGTGCTTTGAACACCTAGGACTTAGATTGCTTTAGAGATCACTATTAGCGATGAAAGCGTCCACGTTGTCCCTTTTTTGAAATGCACAGTACCGGTGTGGTTTAATTATGGTTGAGAGTTAATGTTATCATACCGATTCAGAGAGCATGAACATACTAATATTATACATGCGAAAGTTTGCAAGTTTAGATGCGCGTCTTCTCTTCGCGCCAAAACTGCTGAAGAGATAGTAATTTCTCATAGATATAATTTTAGACCTGGATAACTAAAAAAGCTTTTTATCCCGGAAAAACGCATGCGAAATCTTGTTATCTAATATTTTTTTATGATTCAAAGGACTAAGGTACAAAACTAACATGTGTTCTGCAATAAAAACATTCTCACGCTCGACGAGGGTTACTTAGATACCTTCGTATTACCCTTCCATTACCAGAGCAGGTAGATACTGGTTTTTCAATTAGGAATTCGACCATCGTGGGTAACCCTACGAATCTTTTGCTGTTCGTTTCGTTTCGATCCCCTTTTTGTACGATAGGTTATGTAATATGAGGGCCTTTGGACTCTAGTAAATTAATTAATTTCGTCTAAACATGACCCGTCTAGCATAAAGGTTTGACCATCAGAGTCCCGACAGGGGTATGATGTGGATTTCAAGAAACTACTAACGGGGGGGCTATAAATAATTTAGCCTTTGGTTCAAGCTTAACGCAGTGTGGAATGTTCCCACGCGGTCAGATCAAAACGTAAATGCAAGCAAAGCACGGCAAAAAATAAACAAAAAATGTATCGGTCGTTTGTAGTCTCTGTAATATTTATTTATTTATTTTATTTTTTCAATTTTGGTGAAACTTACAGCTAGGTTTACAAATTTCAGATGAACACTAAAGAACATGCCTGGATAGACCAGTGCATGTCTGTTGAAGGCTAATTAAAAGTTTCCGCAGATATACTTAAAAATACCATGATAAACAGTAAGTTGACGACTTATTAGAAAAACAGAAACATAAAAAATTGAAAAATACTAATGGAAAAACAAGAACTAAGTTAAATAAGTACTTAACATAATTATATAGTCAGCTTACACTTGAAAAAAATTATCACTAACTATTAAGTAAGCGTCTAAGCTTACTTGTACTGGTGTTGAATATGTCTACCTCACTGTTTCAGCCTACCGGTTGCACCATCTATCTATAATATAAAAATGAATCGCAAAATGTGTTGGTAAGCGCATAACTCAACAACGCCTGGACCGATTTCGCTAATTCTTTCTTTGTTGTGTTTGTTATTGTCAGGAGAAGGTTCTTATGAAAGAAAAAATTAAGAAAGTTGGAAACATAAATTTCCACGGGGCGAAGCCGCGGGGCGCAGCTAGTCTTATATATAAAAATGAAACCCGTTTCGCGTTGTCACGGCATCACGCGTGAACGGCTGGACCGATTTCGCTAATTCTTTCTTTGTTGTGTTTGTTATTGTCAGGAGAAGGTTCTTATGAAAGAAAAAATTAAGAAAGTTGGAAACATAAAATTTCCACGGGGGCGAAGCCGCGGGGCGCAGCTAGTATATATATAAAAATGAAACCCGTTTTCCTTGGTCACGGCATCACGCGTGAACGGCTGGACCGATTTCGCTAATTCTTTCTTTGTTGTGTTTGTTATTGTCAGGAGAAGGTTCTTATGAAAGAAAAAAATAAGAAAGTTGGAAACATAAATTTCCACGGGGGCGAAGCTGCGGGGCGCAGCTAGTTTCAAATAAAATATGTTCTATTATCTTCAGTTTTAAGCTGTGCTAAACTGTGCTAACAAGATTCCGTCATTTTCTGTACTGCTCTTAAGCCATGGACAAAAAGACTTCCGCTTTGTGATTCTATCCATAGAGTTATAATGAGACAAAGGTTTTATCTAATTAACATAGACTACTACACCCATAGACTAGACTTCTGTATTTGTAGCTCTTCCTATTTATGTTCTTACATGAGTCTATATCACCGATCCGAACGAGAGTCTTCGGTTTGCTTATTGAATCAAGTCTTCCTTAAAAAGGTTTACAGTTCATTTGTAATTTATCCTTTATCAAGTTACACCCGGCTCGCCATAGCAACACTGCTGTTCCATTTGGAGCAGATTCCAACATTTATCTTCATCGTGCGTGAAAGGTCCTATCGTTATTTACTCCTGGTAAATAAACCGTACTGCTTGTAACAGCCTATTTTATAGGGATCCTATGAGGTACTCCCATCTAATCTAATGCGAGTTTGAAGTTTAATCACCTTAGGACCTGATTTTATGGATTAAATGCGGATTCGGTTGACGTTAATGGCTCTAACTTAAATTATCCCGAAGTGTTCAACTAAACTGGAAAATGGAGTATCTTTGATACTTTTCTTTGAATAAATATAGATCATTGTTATATTGGCAAGTTTATTTTCGCGTTCAATGGAGGTATATTTAATGTCTGAAAAATAATCCGAGTAAATTAATCAGTAAACATTATTATGTTTTTCCCTGTTTGATTTGATAGGGTACGTACACGCTGTCTGCGTAGCAGGATATTCGATGGCTTTCCTATATTATTGTATCCTTGTTTTCTTGCCATGGGACGTTTGCTTAGGTGTCTAAAACTACATACTTGTTTTGTTAGGCAGGTCTTCGTTTTGATTATTTTTCATCGAACTTTATTATTCTGTCGCCGGAAAACTTTCTTGACCTCGAAAATTCTAATCAAGTTATGACACTAACCAGAAGGTGAGGCAATAGCTTGTGTTATTAAGTCACTAGTTTCGGCCCGCGTCTTCGCACGCGTTGTTTCTTAAAGGCTATTTATCCCATGAGAACAGTTTCATGGGGAAAAACTAGAAAAGTAGCCAATGTTTGATTCCAGGCGTAGAATGACCTGTATGCAAAATGTCAGCCCATGTATGCAGTACCGTTCAGTACTTTTGACGTGAAGATCCATACATCCAAACTTTCGTATTTATAATATTAGTGAGAAAATTAGGAAACTATATGATTCCAGTTACCGCCTCATAATTCCATTATGCCCCGCTAAGCACGTAAATACGACAATAGCCCTTAAATGCTCACTTATTCTTATCATTTTCGCTTGATGAGCGACCCTGATGGAATATTGACGTTATTAGATTTATTTTTACGAGAAAATTCGTATATCGCGTGGTTGGCGAACGGGCTATAAAGTGTGTGGCTGGTGAAAATGGGAAGGGGCCAACTTAAACAAAATACAATGGCAGTGCTAGCGTTGGGCGTTTCGTTGGCCGGCCCGGCCCGGCACCGATACCGACACCGATCGGTGGACGCATAATTCTATGAAATTGTATGGCACACTGTCTCATTGGCCCGGCTAAGACACCAACATGCCGGTGCCGGGGATAGCAAGTCTCCCACTTGTGTCGGGCGGGCATCCTACGTATGTGTTATGTACCTACGCAAGCTTCTATGAGGGCGTGCGTGCGAGGTCTCTGTGGAACTACAAAGCCGTCGTGTCGTGTCGGTCGAATGAAGAATGTAGCTGTCTGTGCATTGTCGTTGAGTACTGTCGGTGTCGTTATCGGTTCCGGGCCGGGACGGCCAATGGAGACACGCCCGTTACAGCAAACGGGAGCGTTATATATCCCGAGGCATGTGTCGAGACAAATCTGATTAGGCTGGCGTTTCCTCTATTTATCTTACGTACAGAGAGGCAATGCAGCCAGCAGCGTCTTGGGAACACTTCCGATTGGAATGATGGAGCTACCTCTAGCCAGCAATTTTTTGCAACAGTCTGCAGTTAGCTCGACTGTTTCAATTGTAAATACTAAAACTTTTTAAACTTTTTAAACTTTTTCGGTCGCCCCGTGACCACGATCGCTGTAACGCGGTAGAAACGTAGGGGAAATAAAACAAAAGGTACGCGATAAATACCCGATATAATCATTAACTTTGTAAATACTAGTACTAATTTCTAAGATATCAAATAAGTACTTAATATCCAAAAAATAATTACTTCGACGGGACTTGAACCCGCTTCCCTCAGTAAAAATGATGTAAAAAAGTCGAAGTCGAAATATATTTTTGATATTATTTGATTTCTTAGAAATTACCTACCCTGAGTGCTCACACTCAGGCCTCAGGCTTACGCACTATAATAACAAAGGTTTTTGTTATTATAGTTTATTTCTCTCCTCATTATAGTTTGACTTCTTTAATTGTAATTCCCTTTGTTAATAAAGTTTAAGGACGCACCGAGTCTCGAAAATTTTAAAAACAAACTAAAAGACTGGCTCGTAGAGAAGACGTTTTATACCAATGACGAATTTTTAGATTCTAAAAAGTTTGCTAATTATGTTATAATTATTATATTATTTTATTATGTTGAAACAATTGTGACGTATAATTTGAGAACTTATAAATTAAATGTTTATCTGTTTAATTTACCTCATTTTGTCTCTAGTCTTCTTAGTAGAGGGAGATTAAAAATCTATGCAATACATAAAACTCTTTGTACGCCACAAAATCAAACAAAAAACAAAGAGTTTAACAATTAATCAATTAATTCTGTCGCCAGTGTACTTTTGTCTATGGCTCACGAATTTTTATGACGTAAGTAAATGCCGGCAATGAATATTTTATGGAGCCAATACTAACAATCACTTAGCGCTTTCCTTTACTTAACGTTACTAAAAGGTTTTGTTATTTGTGTTATTAAATATTCTTCGTTAAGATTGTGCCTTTTATTAACCGACGAAAAAACGGAGGAGGTTCTCAAGTTGACGTTTATATGTTTTTTTTATGTATGACCACGCATAACTTTTTACAGAGTAGTCCGATGTGAATAATTCTTTTTTTATGGGAAAGAGTATTAAATGTTGGTCCCACATAAATTTGGAAAAAAATCCTACCCTAAGGGTGGGAAAATAGGGGTGATTTATTGTTAAGGAATTTTAATTAAGTATATTTTTGGTAATTTATTAAAGAAGGATTATTTAACAGTTAATAGCTAAAGTAAAGTAGGTAGCTATTTTAAAAGTAATCAAAAATGAAGCATGTGGTAATTAATAAGATTTTTACCACGAGCAAAACACAAATAACTTAGAAGATATAAGGAAAATTTAAAAACATTAGGTACATCAGAGACGAGAGGTTGTCAATTTAGGTAGCTGACGATCCCTCAGGGTGAGAACGACAACTTCTATTTAAGATGTTGTCGTTTTTGAAAGTTGACATTCTAAAAAGTTGTCGTTTTCGGAAGTTGTCGTTTTTGAAAGTTGACATTCTAAAAAGTTGTCGTCTTCGGAAGTTGTCGTTTTCGGAAGTTGTCATTTTAGGAAGTTGTCGTTGTCACCCTGAGGGATAATCAGCCACAAAAAGTTATAAAATAAAAACTTTTTAACAAATAAATCAAACCGCCGAAAAAAGAAAATAGGTAATACCTAAACCTTTTTTATTTACATTTAATAACTAGTTCTTAAACTAATGTAAGTATACTTAAGGATATATTTTTGTTGAGTTTTTAATTAACCTTAATGACTACGTTCTTAAACTAATGTAAGTATACCTAAGTAATTTACGTGGTAGAATTGTTCTGCAGGGGGCGATGCTGCCCGCCCCCCGGTGGATATCCCTTAGTCCCCTCTTAAACACCTGCGGGAAGAGTTGGGGTGGTGCAAATTCTAAGCCGAACCACACAGCAATGTTGATGACGCGAGGTTGAGGATGTATTCCTAAAATTCGAAAAATAAAATAAAATACTATTTTACAAAAGCTTTTTAACAAAAAACTTCCACCAAAAAATCAAACCGGCAAAAAAACTGAAAAGGTATTGAGGTGAGGTGAGGTCTCCGAAGATTGCAGAGCGATCCATCCAAAATGTATGTAGCGTTTGTAGATATGGATCTATATTTTACAGGAAAAATATAGAGAAGTTTGTAAAATGAACACTTTTTGAATAATGGCCAAAAAGGGCGGCTACCTTACTGAGTGGGGTATCAATTGATAGGTATTGGTTTGCACATAACATTTCCTTCCTAGTTTCATACTTTTTGAAATATTTTGAAAAAAGTCAAAAAATTTACCTTATCTCCGAAGTATGCAGAGCGATCCATCTAAAATGTAGTTTGGTATCTACTATTTTTATTCATCAAATAGTCGATATCTCTTACCTGTAGTAAGTACATATTTGTATAATTGACAAACGTTCGAAGCCCTCTGTGTGCGACTCGCACTTGACGGATCTAGTTTTCCTTTTCCTTCTTCCTTTTCACTCACGTCTGAACGAATCTTAATGAAGTTTGGCAGGGAGGTAAACGGTATCCCGAGAGGGAGAGAAGCCGCGGGCAGAAGCTAGTTTATAAACTTTCATGGTGGCGATTATTTGCCTATATTCCCGACGACGTTTCAGCCGGTTTAAACAATTAGGAATATTATAATGTGCTATAAGTAATCGCGTAAGCTTAAAAAACTTTAGTGAGGGCAATATTTTTTTTAATGTGCTTATGTAGTTCAGACTTTGAACGTTAAACTTTTTTTATTAAGCTTTCAATTAATTCAATTGAACTTTTTAAATTACTTGCTGTTGGTGAAAGGACAAACTAAAATCGTCTCGTGAGAAGTTAATACAACTTCTCACGAGACGATTTTAGTTTGTCCTTTAGGTACAGTTCTTGGTAGTCAATTTTGTTGAGATTAACTTTTTCTTTTTTCAAGATTACTTGGCGCGACAATACAAAAGTTTGATTTTTGGCTCAACAGGCTTCTGCCCCCGGTTTCGCTTTTTTGGAATAAAAGTAGAGGGTAATTTCATTTACCTATATCTTAGTAACAAATAACTACCACTAGAAAAAGGATTTTCGAGAAATTCGTTCAAGATAATTGAAAACACGAGTATTTGAAAGAAAATTCAATATTGTCTTACATTACATGTCTTGAATAAATAATAGATATTGAAGCAAGAAGACAAACACAATCACAGTAAGTAAAGAAAGATCATACATTAAACAGACTAGCGTGGTACGTACTTCGATTTTTTTCTGCAGTATTGAGGTGGTTGGTCACGCGTGAAAAATAATCGTGTTTTTTTACTATTTTCTAGGTTCTACAAGGAATTTAGATAGCAGATAAGTTTTGCGCATATTGCAAGCCATTTTTTATTATTTGCTTTGAATCTTTGCTAAAACTTTAAAAAGTTTTAACTTTAAATCAGGTACTTTTGTAGTCTATCAACATGTTTTTTTTTTGTTTTTTTCACACCACACAAAAGGCTTTGTCGCTGAGCGACCACATCGCGTAATTTAAACATATTTATCACTGCGGACCCACGATACCCCTGGCGATACCCCTGGTGGTATCGTGGGTCTTTTGAAATCAAACGATACCCCTGTTCGAAATTTATAATCTCTTACAAATGAAAACTAAAAACAAATCTCAACAAAAATAACTTAAAGCAAAAATGTTTTTAGTAATAGACTCCAAAACGACAAAAGATTCTAAGAAATCAAATAATATCGCAAAAATTTTCGACTTCGACGGGACTTGAACCCGCGTCCTCCCCAAAGATTCGTTTTGCTTTAGCGTGGTTTCATACTTCATAGCAAATGGCTTACAATGAACGCAAAACTTCTTATCAGCTATCTAAATTAGTTGTAGAACGTAGAAAATAGTAAAAACACGTTTTTTTTCACGCGTGAGCAACCATCTTATGCCGGAGACTCGTGATATTGAAACCACGTTATAAAATTCACAAATCTCATTAACACACTTAAGGCGAATAGTAGGGTGGATAATGGCGCCACTACATATTTAATTTAATCATTAAGTTATACAAAGAAATTATCAAAAAATCGGACCGCGCGTAGACGATACCTATCACAAGCTTTTATTTAATGTATCTGTAATAGTTTTGTTTTGTTTTATTCAATCAAAAACCTTGTTTGGAGAGCTTGGTGGCCACCAATAGGAACTAAACTCTTGAAACAAGTATCTGCCTAAATAATACAGTACAAAACTATTACAGATACATTTAAAAAAAGCTTATGATAGATATCGTCTACGCGCGGTCCGATTTTTTGATAATTCCTTTGTATAACGTAATTATAAAATTAAATATGTAGTGGCGCCACTATCCACCCTACTATTCGCCTTAATGAGAAGTCGGGAAGTACCTTCAGAACTAAATAAGTGGGAACCACGCTGTGGAAAAGTATTTATTGTCCCTTTTATATAACATAATCAACCCTCCTGGGCACCCCAACTTTGTAATAAGGTTATATCTTCCCTTTTCGGTCTCTTTTCCTTTAACCCTTGATTTTTATCTTGTTTGCTTATTATATTGAGTGAGTGAATTAAACTTCATATTTCAAGAAACAGGTCTTCAATAAAAATAAATATTGGTTTTCCGACGGTAAATATTATAATGATGGGGAAACCTAATAAGCTTTTATGCAGACTAATAAGCTTTTATGCAGACTACGTTTACAATGAGCTTAAAATTAGACATCGGCAACCTAACTAACTGATTAATATCTATACTAATATTATAAAAACGAAAGTAACTCTACTCTCTCTACTAAGAATTTGATATATTTTAGAAGTTCAGTCAACAATGTTCACCAGTCCATCGCTAAGTGAAGAGGGAAAACTTTCCCATCATAGCATTCGGGATAATAGCTGTCTTCTTTGAAATATCCAATAAATTATTGGTATTGTAGAACGACATCTGTGATCATGCGCGTGTAATTGTGTAATTGAATAAAACCGTTATTGGCATACCAATAATTAATTGATTACCAGTTGGATGGGAGAATATTCGTAGGCTTCTGTTTGGTGTGTTTTAAATATAAAGGATTATTTACGGTTCATTGAATCTCATTGGCGCTCTGATACTATATTGAAAGGATTCGCGTTACCCTGTGGTGGGTTATAGCCTTTTAGGGTTTCGTACCCGAAGGGTAAAAACAGGACCCTATAACTAAGCCTCCGCTGTCTATCTGTCTGTCAGTCAGCGGGCTGTAGATACAGCAGATATGAGATCATGAACGGTAAAAGGATTTTGTTTTTTGGGTGTTGTTTTTTGGGTGTTTCCAAAAAAAACGTCACAGTTTTCAACGTATTAGGTACTTGGTTATTATACTAATTATCCGGAACAAGCAAATGGCCCACCTGATGTTTAGCGGTAATAACCATCACACATAAAGCAATACACATGGCATCCACGCTAGGATGGACATGGGGGCGCCATGCTGATCAACCTGACGCCTCTATTTCCTGGGGGCCTTGGGGGGCCTACTCGGCAAAAGAAAATCGAAGTCTCGTTTTCGGTGTCGCGCAATACCAACTTTTAAATCGCTTGCATAAGATTAGTGTTTGCACAAAAACGAATCAGAAACATCGATTACGTTTTTAAGAGTACGTGCCCTGAACATTTCATACGAGCAATAAAATATTTTTAGATGAACTGCATTAAATCTCACAGCAAAGACGCAAGCACGCAGCAAAGATTGCTCTTGGTGTATTGCAGTGTTGTAGAGATGTATGCTTGCTATCTTTTATTTCTTGCTCTACGCCAACTCTCGAATAAAGTGTGTGTGGTGTATTGCAGGGAGGAGAGCGCCTGTCAAAGATTTTCCCCCACATGAATGATAGGATAGGAATCACGACAGGAAGACTCCTGTGAAAGTCAAGCTTTAGGGCGCGTTCCCACTGTGTCCTAGCCGTAAATAATAATTATTCTTGGACGACTATAGAATAGAATAGAATTTACCTTATTGCACTAAAGTTTTACATGGGCGAGCATAATGCTAGATAGCATTCTCTACCTTGTAACCTTTGGATAGTGTGGACAGCATTTTAGTAGGTATTGCTAGATTACAAAAAATATTACAGAAAAAATCGTGTCCTTACCATTAACATAAATAAATACATATACAAACATAATAAAATATAAGTACTTCAATTCACATTAATACTTAGTAGATACATAAACAGTAATAGATAATATTTTTTACGACTATGAATATCGTCTCTAGCTGTTTAGTGCTAGGGTCGCGATTTTTTTACTGTTGAACGACTATCAAATCTAGTTGTTCCCATTAGTTCGTGACGATATTTTACGGTTCACGGCAGTCGCCTTGTCGTTTGCACATCACAATATCGACGCAATATGAATCATGACGTTTTCTTATCGTTTTGCGACTGTCGTATTTGTTCCTATTATAACGACAATGTATCATCACAACAAAACGTGTGTCGTGGGCAATCATTAATCGTGTCGTACTAAATGTGAACACCGACATTTTAATATACAAGCCACGAAACTGCACGACTTTCTGTCGTCACGACACAGTGGGAACACGCCCTTCTATGTCGTCTAATGTCAAAGGCATGTTATCTTGTTCGATCGCTTTTCAATTTTCGCGTGCTATCGTAATTATCTTCAATTCTTCTCCCAAGGACGACAACATGTTAAACCTCTATACGCACTGCAGTTTAGACCTTATTCTCGCTCAATAAAAACGAAAATCGCGTAATAATCGGCTATGATAAAATTGACGTTTGAGCGGATAGGATAAAAACTTGATTTGATAAAATGTAATCCCCCATAATGTCCAGAACCATAAACGCTGCTGTAAAATAAACTTTATGAGGGTGGTTTTAGTGAAATATTTCAATGGCAATATCACGCAGATTATGATACTGCGGAAGGTTTTATCTTACCCCTTTATTCATAGTAATTAATCTGTTATTTGAAAACACTGCTTAGCAACTGTTTTAAGCTAACAGACTATTATGAATAACGGGGTAAGTAGATATGAGATTCAAAGAGGTTAAAGTAATTAAAAGCAAACAATGAAATGTAAATCCACAGCTATTTGTTCTTTCTTCGTAGTGTACGAAGCTGTGCCAATACTGCATTTGCCGCAACGAATTTTAGCTATTCTCGTCGCAATGCGCTTTCCAAAATATTTAACCCGTTTTACAATAACTCAATTCGTGGAAACCAAAACTCTACGCTCTTACTCTAAACGTATTGCTCTATTATTTCGAAAATAGAAAATGTAAATATTTATATTTACAGTCAAGACCTCTATTTTATTCGTTGTTTCCTTGCCGTAATTTATCTTGGAGCGACCTTTGTTTGGGTAATTGTTTCTGGGAATAACTGGAGGATGTTGGATATACTCGTATTAATTGTGTTATGAATGAGGTTGAACAATATTGTACTAAGTTAAGCCGAGTTTCTGATACGTGCTCGACATAACTCTCATTAGGTTATGTTGTTATGTATGTGTTATATGTGTATATGTTTCTACTTGCAATAGTTTCCTCAGAAATTCAGACAAGGAGAGACCAAAATGATGCTCTAGACAACAAAAGACTAAAGCGATTTTGATAAATGTGGCATCTAAATACTCCTCTGGTCATTATGTAGGCCATCACATCTCTCATTTGGCGAAAAAAGTAAAAAGGTGACACATATTTTTTCTTTTGTCAATCAAACAAAAAATGTCAAAATAAAGCGCATCAAAGGAGTGGGGGCTAGTGACGTCACGCCTAGCTAAAAAGTGTCGCAAGGTATGACGTTACGCGGAACTTTAACTGGCTATAGCTTCATCATTTTTTAGGGTTCCGTACCTCAAAAGGAAAAAAGGAACCCTTATAGGATCACTTGGTTGTCCGTCTGTCTGTCTGTCTGTCCGTCTGTCAACCCCTTTTTCTCAGGATCGCGTGGACGCATCGAGTGGAAATTAACGTCAAATACTCAAGTCCGTAACCTCTTGGAGCCGCGATATAAATAAAACTTCTAAGACAACGCACTCAAAAGTTACAGCCCTTTATGTCCGAATATTTTGAATTTCCAAGGGAATGCACACTAAACCACAGATCAGATAACGTTACTTCGTAAACTAAACCTATAGGGTACTTCCCGTAGACCTAGACTCATGAAATTTGGTGAGCAGCAAGATCTTATAGCACAAGTAATGAGAAAAAATCCGAAAACCATAAATTTGTAATTTAGTCACTAAATAAATACTTTTAATACTCACCATGGACCAAAACCTATAGGGTACTTCCCGTTGACCTAGAATCATAATATTTAGTAAGAAGCCAGGTCTTAAAGCACAAATAATCTTTATGTTTATTTAACTTCTGTATTTTTATGTATAATGTACTGTTTATTTCCCAAATAAAAGAAAATAAAAATAAAATAATATAAAGAAAAAAATCCAGAAATCGTAAATTTGTAGGAAGTACTTAAATTCATAAATAAAAATTTTTTTGATTATCTCCAAAACCTACAAGGTACGAACGAACGTCCCGTTGACCTATAATTATGGTAATTTAGTAGGACAGAAGGTCTTACGGAACCCTATTTGCGCGAGTCCGACTCGTACTTGACGTTTTATTATTTATCGACAAAAGAAAAAATACGTGTCCAATATCTTCTGATAATCTAACTGACGGACTAATTAGAATTTTTTATTACACAGCCTATTATACCTAGTAATTTTTTCTATGCTATTTTCGACACAATATGTTTCGAAAGAGATAACTCATGAAATAAAGTAATACATTACATTGGGCTGAAAATAGACTGACACGACACGACAGCCATTATTTATTGCCCTGATTCCTTCACTGCGAGCCTTTGAAATTGTGTAGGCATTTCATCAGATGATTTACGACCTTATTGCGTTCGCAGATCCGCCATCGACAACGTGAAGAAAGCCAAAGTCGCCATTAAGAAAATCTCGCCGTTCGAACACCAGACTTATTGCCAGAGGACACTACGGGAAATCAAAATCCTGACGCGGTTTAAGCATGAAAACGTAAGTTATTATTACTTTAAGCATACATACTACACTATCCTTAGGGCGTTCTCAGGTCAGGTAAAATGGATGGGAGTAAAGTAACCAATTTTGACAAAATAGCGCCCTCGTATGTGATAGGTTCAGAACGTCTACTTCGAAAAACGAATAACGAAGTTGACTGATGAGATGACGGTTCGCGCAAAACGAAGGATGACCGTCCGATCCGTTCTTTCGATGACAAAGGGCGATTGTGCACTACAAGGAATTTTACTGTCCGGCAGTCCGATTTTTTACGGGCCGATATAGCACGCCATATAATGTATATACTAGTTTGTGCACTATACGTAATGTTACCGTCCGATATTTTAATTTTCCCCATTCCGGAACGGTTTTTTACTAGTAGTAGTTTAACTGACGGAGAACTGAAAAGAGACTGAAAAGACGGAGCTAAACTGAGGCGTATCATCCGAGTAAAGACGGACAAGTGCACAAGCCAATCATCCGTTTTTTTCATGCCACTTCGGACCGTAAAAAATCGGACTGCCGGACAGTAAAATTCCTTGTAGTGCACAATCGCCCTATGAAAATGATTTTCATATTTATTTCTTTAAGATCCAAAACAAAAGGTGGTGGGTGACGCATCCGAAGAAGCAACTTGGTGGTAAGGTTGCTCGTTTCGTGCGATCGGTCACCCAAAATTTTGGATTTTGGATTTTCAAGTTGGCCTACAGGGCCTTGATAACCTCTGCTCGGACATTGTTTTCGGCAGCAGATTTTATCAGGTGTTTTTCACAAGAGCTAAGCTAAGTCATCCAAAAAAAAATGATACATAGCCTATGTTGGAAAAAAACGTCAACAGAGTTATTGTATTAAGTTTTCAGTGACATGCATTTTACGTCGTCGAGAATTAGCTTATTTTGATCCGCAGCGGCCCGTTTAAAACGTCTCGCGCGCCGCCGTCAAATAGGTGTATAGATAAAACATTTTAAACTTATCGGGTATTTATCGCGTACCTTTTGTAATATTTCCCCTACGTTTCTAGCCGTCAATTCTCGGCTCTAACTCCGAGTACATCTAGTCGTGACCACGATCGCTGTAACGCGGTAGAAACGAAGTGGAAATAATAACATAAGGTACCTACGCGATAAATACCCGATAAAATCATTAATGGTGCATAGATAATTTCTTAAAGCTGGCACGATCCCCTTTTGTTTTCGTATACTGGAGGCCTGGATTTGTGACGTGGAATTGTACGAAAAAAGAAAATGTATCTTTACTACATACATAAATCCAAAAGCGATCACGTGCCTAAGTTTGTTAAGTATGCTCTATCTATTCTATGGTTTGGTCACGAATTGTTTCCGTCGGCAAAGTTTTTATGGCAGTTTTTGTTTGCAGATAATCGATATCCGGGATATTTTAAGAGCTGAAACAATTGACCAAATGAAGGATGTCTACATCGTACAGTGTTTAATGGAAACGGATCTATACAAATTGTTAAAAACACAGGTAAGAGTAAGAACTTCTTTATTTTTAACTCGACTGATGAAAACAAGTCGCGATGGCGCTTATAAAGTCCTGTATCCAGCTGTGGACTGGTATAGGCTGATGGTAATGATGATGTAGAGCTAGTTTTGATAGCCACATAGTTTGGGGCTAACAAAACTTTTTTATACAGTCTATAGGCCTTCGTTTGACCGCAATCTCACCTGATATTTATATTTTTCTGTATCTCTTGGTAAATTGTAATTTTTCTCCCAGTTTAAATTTTAAATTATAGGAATATTTTTATTTCTTAATTGTCCGAAAAGGGTTTTTCCACGGACAAAATGTTTAATATACAAACATAAAAAAAGTTCACAAAACCGGTAGAAATATTCCCAACCGTCTATTTGTTTTCCCTCTCCAGTCCACCATGCCTCGGAATCCTGCAAATTTTTGATTACTACCCATTGTTTACATTAAAACTCGTTCACTTCACCCATCGGCCAGAATCTCAACTTTTAATTGATCCTGCTCACGGAAAAAGCGATCTTATTCTATAAACATTTACAATTTAAAACTGCGTAATTAATCACCGTAATTAGGGAAATGTTGAGGATTATACTACAGCTGTGTGAAGTTTATCATGATGATGGGCATTTGCTGTTCATTATTCGGGTAATACAGATTACATGCATTTAATCACTGGAGGAGAAAATATCAATGATTGATGAAAAGCTCTGGAGCACTTACGATGGTAATGGTTCAGCTAAATAATGCACACGTAATGCATGCCATATAAGCTGATCTAGATTCTTACTCGTGGAAAACGGTTTTAATATCGATTCCAAAAACAATCTCGATCGATAAAGTACTTTTAGAGGATCGAGGAATAATCTTATTCTTTACAGCAATAACGTCTTTTCTATACTAATATTATAAAGAATAAAGATTTGATTGTTTGTTTGTATTGAATAGGCTCCGAAACTACTAGACTGATTTGAAAAATTATTTTACCATTAGAAGCCCACATTATTCCTGATGAACATAAGCTACTAATTACCACCAAAATAAATGTGTGAAGTGAGTCATATTAATATAATTAGTAAAATAATAATTATGTAACCAATCAACCTTCCAGATATTCTTTTACACTATAAAAACATTTCTCAAGTAACCATCTATTTAATTTTTTAGCCATTAAATTCTAGTAACAGCATTTTAATCCATTCGAAAATAAGAGAAGGTGTAATTCTTAATTACTCTACATAAAACATACATATAAAACTAGAGAAGGAATGGGAATATTTTTAGGGTGTATCGCCTTTATACACCCTAAAAAGAGTTCTCTTCCAGCAAACTGGGAGAGAGAGAGAGACAACGTTATGTGGGCACATGTAACTTGACTTATTGTTTCAGAAACTAAGCAACGACCACATCTGCTACTTCCTGTACCAAATCCTGCGGGGGCTGAAGTACATCCACTCGGCTAACGTGCTGCACAGGGATCTGAAGCCTTCTAACTTACTCCTTAACACCACATGTGATTTAAAGGTACGTTCATCTACCACTAAGAATTTCAAATAAGTAGAAAAAAAACTCATTTCAGAAAAAAAGACGACTTATCTATACCTACTTCTATACTAATATTATAAAGAGGAAAGATTTGATTGTTTGTTTGTATTGAATAGGCTCCGAAACTACTGGACCGATTTGAAAAATTCTTTTACCATTAGAAGCCCACATTATTCCTGATGAACATAGGTTACTTTTTACCACGGGAAAATGCTTCATTCCTACGGGAAAACGGGTAATAGGACAACGGGTAGTAAGAATGCAGCTAGTTTTGTATGAAAAATTGCTAGTGTCTTTCAGGATCACCATCATAGGCATTCGAACGGAACCCCATATATTCAAATCTGTTCAGGAATTTAAAAGTTTTTAAAAGTAGTGAAATAAAGAAACTTACATGTTTTTTCAGGGTTCGTTGATGAACCCAAAACATTATTTCTTTGGTTCCTCTGTGAAAACACGATTAAAAAAAAAATACAATATAAAAAACGAAAGTACTCTGTTTCACATGTCATTTGGTTGAGATCTCAGGAACTCTGCGATTGCTTCCTCTTAACCCATTATTAAGTTTTGTAGTTTTCTTTTAATAAACAATAAATTGAACTTTTGCGCTTACGCTGTTCTCACAAACCTATGTTCTGTCCCGTTCCTATGAACGCGAAATCCTATTCCTATCCTTTTCACAAAATGGCGGGCAACGTGCCCTCTTAAATAAATGGCAATGTTTTATCCGGACACATAACACGTGCGAAACCGTAGGCAGTAGCTAGTGTTCAATATCTTCTTGTGTAACGACTGACTCAATGCTGAAGTAGCATTAGAACTTTGTCATGTAGTTGACTTTATTGCAAGTGTTTATTGTGTTGTTGTTCGTTGATATAATGCTATTGTGTGTTTATATCAAACAATGAATCATAGTTATATAAGAGGGCACCAAGCGCGCCATTTTGTAAAAAGAATAAGCATAAGAGCGGGGGCACAGAGCATACGTTTTTGGATCGGCGGCGTAAGCGCAAAAATGAAGTTTTTGCTTATTCGCCAAATTTTATCTTGATCAGTTCAGTAGTTTTGGAGATCCTAGGTAACAAAAATTTCACATTTCACAAACTTTCGGCTTTATAATATTAGTAGGATATCAATAATCTGGTAATCCGATGATGATGAATCCCATAACACAAGCTCTGCTTTTCTTTGGGGCCACATGTTAATGATTTGTGAAAATGTTCGTAATGTCCGCATTATTTATTTATTAGCTCCTGCCCTCGACTTCGCGCGCGTTTTTCCGGGAAAAGTATATCTATGTCCTTCCCCAGTATGTAATCTTCCTCCCTGTCAAATTACATTAAAATCCGTTCAGTCGTTTAGGCTTGAAAAGGTCACAAACAGACTGAATTACTTTCGCATTTATAATACTAGTTTATGCCCGCGGCCATATGAACTCATTTATGGGATAAAAGTAGCCTATGTTTGATTCCAGGATTAGAATTACTTGTATGCAAAATTTCAGTCCGATCCGTTCAGTAGTTTTGGCGTGAAGAGGTAACAAACATCCATCCATCCATCTATACATCCAAACTTTCGCATTTATAATATTAGTGTGATTAGTGTGACTAGTATGGATTTTTAGCAGAAAAACTTCAATTTCCGTCGCATGTACATTTTCCGTTGATTAGTGCTAATGCACTTGTAAACTTTTTTTGTAAAGCACGGATTACCGTGCCTTGCAAAAAGCTTTTCCGTGGCACTCCCTTGTGTCTGTTGCAAATTACTTTGAAACTCCGCTCCGACTGAACTTCATTCCCCGGCTAAGTGGAATTAAATTATATAATAAGCGAGTCAAGTGCGTTTTGTGGATTTGTACCAAAAGCAAAACTTTTGACCTATGGTAATGTTCCTCAACCTCAACAGCCCATATTGGCCCACACTGGACGCAGGCCTCCCCTGATAAGCGTCATAATGGCTTTTATCTCATGGAGGTAATGCCCATAATCCCCACGCTGGGCATGCGGGTTGGGGATCACAGGTCGGTGGTGGAATTGTTCTGCAGGAGGCGCTGCTGCCCGCCTTACGACACCCGTGGGAAGAGTTGTGGTGGTGCAAATTCTAAGCCATAGACACATGGCAATGTTCGTATCGTTTTAATTTCCGCCGCGACTTCATTACCGGTGAAAAAATTGACTTTATTCTATGTGATATTCTACAGAAAACTATGAACCTTCGCTATAACCCCAAAACGTCAAAAATACTGCTCACAAATTAATTTTTCACCGCACTAAAGCGCTTTAGCAGTTTCTACGCTGCAAAATGCTTGTCCCGCAAGCGCAAGTGCAAATGAATCTTAATGTAAATAGCTGAATTTATGTACGTTTTATAAGATGCTTTTAGCAAGTAGAGGTGCAGCTACTTGCTAAGAGCATAGCATTTGTATTGTCTTTTAGCTTACTCAAGGTGAAGTAAGTCCCAAAACTCACGTTTTGACTGTACGGAAAATCATTTTTAAGGCAAAAGAACATCGATTTTGTTGATGAGCATTAAAAGTATAGGATTCTAATTAATAATAATAAGTTATGGGAGTCAAAACACGATTGAAACTTGACTCGATACAAAAAAATCGCAAAGTTTCCTCGAAATCTTCTTTTTACAGAGATACTTATGAGGAAAAAGCTGTTTCATTTGCTAGTTATTTAACATATTTCATCGACGAAATTTCGTCTACGTGTTCCCTGATAAATACTTAAGACGATTATGGTTTTATTTTATTGCGCAAGAGTATATTTTAGGGCAAAATAAAATAACGACCAGTGAAATTGCGCGCGGGCTGGCCATTCCGCGGCTCTCGCCTTCCCCGCACGGCGTTCGCTCGTCCTTGTCTCGCAAACCCGATCCCGCTTCTTAAATAATTCTTTACAGACGAAAGTATGTTTGTATAAATATATATGTATAATAACAACAATAGAAATATGATACACAAGCTCTGCTCACTATATCGAGCCCAGATATGAAAAAGCCCAGCATTTTTTGTAAACTAAGCACGTTTCCCTTTCCATCAGGCGGACCGCACGCTTGTTTGCCACCTAGATGGTATAAAAAAAAAGTTTCAATATTTTTGTATTTGCTCTAAGTGGCTTTTGCTCTAAGTAGATACGGCACGTTCTCCCAGTGCTAACTCAACAAATGGCCTGTGTTGTGTTACAACTAAACGCAGACACGTTATTTCCAATCTTTTGCAATATACCTACATGAACAACAAAGATGGAAAGACGTACCTACCTAGACCGAAGTGCGATCGAGACAACAATACACGCGAAACACGTACACCGGCGGCGCCGGTCCGACTATGACTGAGGTGGGTGGACACAATTGGACACAATTTGAGCGTTCCACCTTCGAGGAGCTAGTGCCCAATCTTGTGCCTAATTTTACATAAATCGATGGTTGAAACAATAAAACAAAAAAGTTTTATCCATGTAGAAACTTTGATTTGAATACAAGGGAAACCATTCCATTCCGGTCCATAATTCCTACAGATTATGTCCAGCTTCTAAACATTGTTATACAGGACGCAGGACCGCATCTGCCCACCACAACGCTAATAACGGGCTTATTAAACCGCTCTGGGCTTGTCTTGTGTTTTATCCGGTTTTGTACTGGGAGATTAGTTCTGGAAAATATTATGTTAGGTTGGGTTGGGTTGTGTTAAACTTTTGGCGTTTTAGCTCCAGTGATAGTGGGGCTGTTTATTAATGCTACTAATATTATAAAGGCCAAAGTTTGTGCCGTTGTGAAGAGGTTTGGCCGAGTACGAAGGAAAAATCTGGGCTTACATGAACATATAGGCTGCTTTTTATTCTAAAAAAACGCGCACGAAGCCGCTGGCAGAAGCTAGTTTAAGTTATTTAGGTTTGGGTTCGCTCGCCTGTCTCTCATATCAAAGTATTTTTTCTATAATTCCCATGGTCTACGTTTCTGGTCTTCTCATTCTATTTAGCTCTTTATTTCCTATCTTTGGGCACACTTAGTTTCTTCTAAGTTAATAAAAATAAAAAAGCCTAAATAATATTCTAAGATAGATGTGACCTATTTTTTAACCGGCGCTAAATTAGGTGGGTATTTTTCGAGTGCTTCTGTATGGTTATCTGATACTCCTTAGTACCTCGAAGTATCCAAAAAGCTGAAGCGATTTTGATAAAATTGAGGTAAGTATCAAAAACTCATCTGGACTCCTATAGATACGATATACGTTGCTTAGCTACATTTTGTAGGCCTTTGCCCCCACAGTCTTTCAATAGTTTTTTTTTTTTTTTTTTTTTTTTTTTTTTTTTTTTTTTTTTTTTTTTTTAACAAGCATACATTTTAAAGACACGATACTCAAACTTCAGTAATCAGCAAGTGATGAATAATGGGCGGATATTGAATAGACCGTCTTCCAATTCAATCTCAAAATGATTCATGACTCTTTCTTCCGGGAGTCCGGATATTTATCGGAAATATAACCTTGATATAAATAGAGAAGCTTGTAATTCAATAAACCAAATTCCGGAAAACATTCCAAATGAGAGTTGGACTCGAACACCTAGGATATGAATTTCGTACCACGATATACAGGTTAAATAAATAAATAATACTGGACAATTCACACAGCATTATCTAGCCCCAAGCTAAGCAGAGCTTGTGTTATGGGTACTAGATAACTGATATACTTAATACAATACACTACATAGATAGATATTTTTTTATTACACATAGAAAACATCCAGAACACCCTGAACAAGTATCTGCAAATCGTACAAACATTTGTCCTGAGGCGGGAATCGAAACTTTTAGGCGAATATTTTTTTGAATGTTTGTTTGTAGTTGCAATGTTATTCTATGAAAAATTTAACTCCTGCATATCACAGAAAAGCCTGCGGGCAGCGTTAGTTAAACATTTTTGTAATAAAACTCTTAAAACGACAATTTACTAGTAGGTTAACTACGAACCTAGTTTGTTTTGGAAGAACACCAACGTTTCATCCCTAAACGTCCCTCTTAAGGGGGCACCTACCCTCAAATTGCTTATTTTCAACTCCGTCGGACCTCCATATCTTCCAAACTACTGAATATTTAACTTTGAAATTTATATATGGTAAAGTTCAGGACTTATTCTATCGATCATTTGTTTCGAAAACACGATTCCATAAAAATTTCTCCATAGAAAAAAATCGCAAAGTTACCTCTAATTTTTTACTAAAACCCTAATTTCTCAATAAATACAGATGATACGATCTTGAGATTAAGCATAGTAATTGAGCTAAGTATAAAGAACATTTTATATGTTGCCTTTTTTCAATTAACTATTCTAATGTTTGTGGGGAGCAAATAACTACTAAAAACTTGATTTTTGGGCTTTGGCCGCTTTGCTCTGTCCCGCTCCTGTGAACGCGAAATCCTATGCCTATCCTCTTCACACAATAACGAGGTAGGGTACCGCCTTAACGAGGGACTTCATCGGGGTGAGTTGGCTCTCCTACTCAACAGCATCGACAAGCAGCGTGCCTCCCACCACCCCTGCCCCGGCGCCTACGACCCGTGCACTGCGTGCTTTAGCCCGTAGTGCGCGCAAGGACGCAGTACAGGCGCGACGCGGACCGCACTCACCCTGATGAAGTCGCTCGTTAAGAGATAAAACGTTGGTGTTCTTCCAACACAAACTAGGTTCGTAGTTAACCCGCTTACTACGTTACCGTTACGTTACTTACGTTTACCCGTCAAACTACGAAAGTTTTTATAGTTATTTTTTAGCGTAATTTAATAGCAAATGGTTCACAATGTACGCAAAACTACATACTACTCTAAAGCTTCATCATCATCATAATCAACATCATCATCATCATCCCGTATATGGCCACTGCTGAACATAGGCCGCCCCCAAACTACGAGCTCAATAACTTGTAAAAGCAGAAATCATATTTTTCTTAAATAACGTCACGTTCCACCTTAAATACAGAACCCGAAAAACCTCAGAAACATTATCTTTTTCAAGAAATCCCTGTGCAAAAACCAACAGTTCCTCCGCCATTTATTCACGAAAACAAGTTAAGTGTTCCATGAATATTTTCCACATTATCCTAGCCTAGGCTCCGTAACAGCCGACTAACAATATTTAGCTCATAAATTAAATGAGCCTTGCGCCGCCATACTCATAAGTTAAATTACATGTCCCATAAGTTAATACATATTTATGAGGGGTTACGATACGCTCGGCCTTAGATTAAAGCAGGTCATATCATCTCTTGTAACAAAACTAATACAGCTTGCTGCGATGCTTTTTAGCACTGAACAGAAATACCTATAAATCTTACTAAGTATTAGTAAAAAAAACTTTAACATGGCAGAAGCCCTTTATTCACAAAGAAATTACTTAGTATTTACAATTGAAACAACTGAGCTAACTGCAAACTGTTTCAAACAACCTACAGGGAGCTCAACTGATCCATATCAATAAGCAATTAGTAAATTAATTAATTTTCTTAAAAGTTCTATAATATTTTGGTATATCAGATTTTCGCCTCAAAAAGCTCCTTCAAAGGAAGTAAGTACATACTTATGAATTCATATTTTTTCTTTTAATTTATTAGTTAATTAGGTAGTTTCATTAGTATAAGCTAAATTGTGTAATGCTACTAATAAAGTTCTGTTATCTATATATATAAAAATGAAACCTGTTTTCCTTGGTCACGGCATCACGCGTGAACGGCTGGACCGATTTCGCTAATTCTTTTTTTGTTGTGTTTGTAATGGTCAGGAGAAGGTTCTTACGGAAGAAAAAATTAAGAAAGTTGGAAACATAAATTTCCACGGGGGCGAAGCCGCGGGGCGCAGCTAGTTCTTATTATAAACAAAAGGAAAAACATCGGTAGCAAGAACACCCAGGTTTTGTCTAATCAAGCAGAGGAAATTTTTATCCAAAGCGTTTTATTGGTGTTTTTAACGCGTGCGATAAAAATGTTCTCTAGTCCTCACCTCACCTCAACAGCCTGTGTTGGTCCACTGCTGGACGCAGGCCTCCCCCTGATAAGCGCCTTATTGGCTTTTATCTCATGGGGGGTAATGCCCATAATCCCCACGCTGGGCATGTGGGTTGGGGATCTCCGTTCGGTGGTCGAATGTTATGCAGAGGGCGCTGCTGCCCGCCTCCGGTGGATCCCTTAGTCGCCTCTTACGACACCCGCGGGAAGAGTTGGGGTGGTGCAAATTCTAAGCCGGCACCACACAGCTTCTCTAGTCTACCCAAGACAAATCGCTGTCTAGTGTAGAATGATCATATTGACCATGCTAAGGCTGGCGAGACAAAGGCTAAATTTGTCTTGACAAGTGCTCTGAGGGGTGAGTCTATTTGACGTTAGTAACGATACGTGATCGTAACGTCTCCTCCTTTTAGTATGAGATTTAAAATACTAACACTGACATTTATATATTTGAATGCTGCAAATTTATCCGAAAATATCCCAAATATTTCCAAATACAGCTGACCTACCGCGACGCTATCCGTCTAGGTATCAGCACAAAATCACTTTACCCGAGTCAAAACTGAAAATGCGATGTTCTGGGCCAAACGCCATGGCATCTAAAATCTATAATAAAATACCGGATATACTAAAAGACGAGGAAAAAGACCAAATATTTGAAACCAAGTTAAAACAATACCTTTTACATATATGCTATTATGATTTAAATGACTTCTTCAGCGACAAATTAAAATAATAAAATAAAAATACTAATAAAAATGCGTTATCAATACTTACATTGCAACCTGTACAATATTTTAGAAAAACGTACATATTCACTAAAAACATAAGTTATTGAATTATATTTTCCTGCTAAAACCTAACTAGAGATTCTTATAGAAACCCGGTCCACCTCCACTCTCAGTACCTATTGCCACGCCCTGCTAGGGTACCATTGTGTCTCTTATACATTACTTAGATACTAAGACCTAAAAATGTACACAGTGATTGCAATAAATAAATAGGAATATGAATATGATTGGCGTAGTTCCCTGGTCCCCGCACGATAGTGGTGCTGTACCAAATTGTTTGGAAATGGTGACGTCACTTTTACCTAAATTGTTACATTTTCATCTGACATAAGAAACTGTCTCATAACAGTTAAACGTTCCCTTATCTACATACACAAATACATTCCCATTAAGTTTAATGAATGTCCTAATTACGAACGTGCCTACATCACCCCGTGCTCCCAGCGCGCTATACCTTAAGTTTAATGAGGTGCTGAGTGGCAATTAGCTCATTCCCCGCGACTTATTGCAGCCTGAATACGTAATGAGAACCTACTCGTACCTGACGTGCTGAATTATATTTGCGTAATCTATGCTTTTTGTGACAAACATATTATGTGCGTTTTATCACTGTCGTAAAAGCTAATGTAACAAGAATTCGTAAAGCCTAACGTCGAATTTACTTTGAGCCGTCATAATGGAGAGCTGCACTGATTTTGCAATGAATATACTCGTAGCTAAGAAAAGTCTCGATAAAGATACCTAATGAAAAAATTGGTTCGTACCTTACTGTTCTCCTTTGGGCTCCTGCGGTTTAAAAGGATATAGCGACCCGTGATTCCACCTAAAACTGTTACCGGTGGACTACACGAAAATATTTACAAAGGACATGAAATTTCCCGAGGATACAATAAAATTATTGGCAACGATGTTTATTGTGGACCCGTATATTAAAATTGCCCTGAAAATACATCAGGTATCTCGTAAAATACAATACACGATCTTTTCAGACACGTACATAAAATATGTATTTCATGAGTTTTCACAACAGCATAAAGCAATAATCGGATAAATACGCCAGCGAAATAAGAAAAGAACGCTCGTACGCCTTCCTGAGCGTGTTAGCGAGCATAAATTCAAGCTTATAAAAGATTACCTACATTAAAAACCTCTGCGTAGCATAATGTTCTCTTGTTCCCTTTTATATTTCGCTCAGAACATAATAGACACGCACCAATGTGTCTAACATTGGTGCTTAAATCTGTAAAAATTCTTCAGATAATTTCTAACTGGATATACATATTTGGTTGACATAACCGCCGCAAGAACGTATTCACTGCAAGCTTGAGCGAGTGCTACGAGCTGTCCTATTTTCCGTGGCGTCGTCGGTAGTAGTCAGAGTATTAAAGAAGATGCCTCTTCTTGTAGAGATTGACCGGCTAGTTAGATTTATTGATTGATTGACCCGCCAACTTCGGTCATGGCCGATTCATCATTTGATCGATGGACGGGAACCACTTTTGTCACTCCGAATGAGAATGGATAGGCTTAGTGTGCATACACTGCTGCCGTTCCGTATCCGCTCCAAATCCGTGAATAAACAGATCTAGAAATCACAGACTGACATCGAAAGTCACTTATGCACTGCATTTGATGCCAATTCGATGTAGTACTAGAGTATTAACGCTAAAGCTAGAGCTTGTCTTTCTCTAAAAAGAAATCTCATCCTTTCAAACGCCGGAACCGCAAACCCGTGCAAAAATCTTCTGTTTAATGCTGTGTAAAAGGAATAAAACAAATTGCTTCATTCATTTACCGGTTCTCTAATCTGTATTTTTATTGCGGAAAACATATCAACTTGTCCATTAAGCGAGCAGTCCCTTTCGTGGACAATCAAATTTTATATCAGCTTAAATAAAACTGACCGATGAACTCTTTCAGGAAAATGTAGTGAAAAGTAATTTCGCTGTTTATTGCAGCTATCAACAAAACCTCGGATTTGTTGGTTTCCGTCGACAGATACCGTTGTTCGATAAATCGTTTTTCGATGCCTTTTTTGCCATGTTTGATTCGGTACTTTCGATAACCATGACTCGCTGTTTTTCCGATATCGTTTCCTGCGCTGTCCTATAGGATCTTTGTTACCTTTTCAGATTAGACAATACGTATATAATCTGCTCCCCGCATCTGCATATAATCGTAATATGTCGTGGACGTCCAAAAGCTCGTTAGATTGATGAAATTGTCAAAGTCACATCTGGATCCGAAAGACTGTGGAGGCTGGCAAAAATTGAGGGAGGCCATTACCCACCATTAGCTAACAATAAGAGCTGTAATGATCTTGATGATAATCGTGATATTTTCAAAAAGATCATGAGACATCCCACTGTACAGACACCAGCAAACTTGTCTGTAGTTATCTCTTGTAAATTGCATTTTCATAATGGAATCTAATGAGCGCTATTTCATAAAGATTTTTCAGAACAGAGTGACAGGACCGACATCATTAGGTATCATATCTCATTCTATTTGAATCACAATCGTTTTCTGATGACCCTCTGGTGTGCCCGCGGCCGCTGTAGGGTCTCATTTACATCTGAAGTGCGGTCGCCCGTATCACAGAGAGCGCTGAAGAACTGGTCGCTAACTGTATACGGGAATAACGAAACATTGAAAATTCAATGCTTTAATGTTTGTGGTAAGTATATTGATTTCGGATCGAGCGTACAATCTGCTGCTAAATATATATGTATGTACTCGTACCTATTAAAGACATAACATCGTGAACTAAATTTAGTGATTATTTGTTCTTTATTTATCGTTTCAAGAAAATCAACTGGGTTTTAATCTACACAATTTAAGCCTTAATAATCTAACTTGCGTTAATTTTGATTCAATGTGTTTCACAATCTACATATAATGTCTGCTTTGTTTCATAATTTATTTGTAATTTTGAAGTGAATTATTGATTAGGTATAGCATAAATTTATATAGAGCTTTGATGAACAAAGCTGAGAGAGATCAACTCAAATAATCGCATTGGCTTGCTAAAGCCTTATTAAGAAAATTCAATCCAATAAAACAACTTAACTCCAATTAAATAAATTAATTAATAAATTAATGACGACCTCTGTGGCGCAGCGGGCGAAGGTCTGCCTGCGACGCAGGAGGTTGCGGGTTCGATTCCCGCCTCGGGACAAATGTTTGTACGATCTGCAGACATTTGTTCAGGGCGTTCTGGATGTTTTCTATTTATAATAAAAAATATCTATCTATGTAGTGTATTGTATTAAGTATATCAGTTATCTAGTACCCATAACACAAGCTCTGCTTAGCTTGGGGCTAGATAATGCTGTGTGAATTGTCCAGCATTATTTATTATTATTTATTTATTAATTGCAGAGTCTGCTCAAATAAGCCATTTTAGTTTGTTACAGTAAACGAATTAGCAATAATGCTACTGAATAAGCTGAAAAGTTATAAATTAAGTAAAATACAAGAACTAAATCACAGTTGAAATTATAACTTCGTAATTAGTTTAATTATTCGCTTGCCTGGGGGACTCGCCATTTGACTGTGAAATTTCTTTGAACCAATTATTATTGGGTTCACAAGTTTTTATTCAAGTTTTGCTCATTAGCGTATACTGCGCTGGGAGGGTGGTTCATTATAGGGTGTTTTTAAAGCATATTACATAACACAAGCTTTGTGTTTACTTTGGGAATAGATATCGACTGCCATGTGCAAATATCCAGACAGTATCCATACTTCCGCACTAGCACTACAATTTTATTGCAAAATCATGGTCTGTCGAGTGTGTGACTGTTACATTTTCCTAATTAATCGTAATGGAATGTGGCAAGGAGATAGATTGTGCTTTTTAATCTCAAAAAATGTAAAAGTCTCGTAGGACCATCTTAATCGTGATAAAGTGAAGGCCTGTTTGAAGTGTGAGAACGAACGGTTTGGAGTGTGAGTGAATAAACAACAGAAAATTCAGTTGCCCACTTCCTGGCATACGGAGTAGGTAATCTAGTAGAGAATCCGCCTCTAAATAAAACATTAGTCGCCGTGAAACGACACCCTTACTTAAAGGCTTTTTGGTGCTATTCCGCTCTGAACAACACATTGAATTTGAACCCTGTTGGATATAATAATGGAGTTGTTTGTCTTAAAATTGGCGACTTTGTATTCCACCATGCACACCACAACAATAATTATGAACCTTGCTGCACATAATTACAGAGTTGTTTGTCCCTAGACTAACTTTCGTTTCATAAAGATTATAGTGTTATTCTGCACAGAACCACACATTGGATTCTAAACCTAGTGGTATGACACAACAGAGTTATTTGTGGTCTGATTTGCGACTTGTATATTAAGGTTGTGGTGCTGGAGCTATTGTGCCCTGAACAAAACACATTGAATTCTGAACCCTGTTGCATATAATAAAAGAGTTGGTTGTCCTCAGATTTGCGACTTCGGGCTGGCGCGAGTGGCCGACCCGGACCACGACCACACTGGATTTCTCACGGAGTACGTCGCTACTCGCTGGTACCGCGCGCCGGAGATCATGCTCAACTCTAAGGTGAGCTTTATTAGGAACGGCTTATGGTCTTAAATCGTTTGGGATACTACAACTTTTATCCAAGTTTTGTACACTCTTAAAATAAGCTATACCTATTTGCTACAGAAACGTATACAATAAACAAACTTTGATCCAAGTTAGCCTTAATACCTCATCTCCTCTTTAATCGTTTAATTAAACGAGGAGTTGTGTCATCAAAGTTATCGTTACCGCCTTAACCTCAAAAAAGTTAAGTCGGAAATTACGAAACCTGACCTCTAAGCCTATGTAAAGAAAATTCAAATTAGGCATCAATTTTAAAGCAATATCAGACAAATCGCCCTCATGTTATGATTGATTTCTCCCTATCCTAAGTTAAAATAATATTCGATGTTCATTTGTCAACTAACCTAAAATTTTCTATCATCTCCACTTTTCCACAAACCTAAAGGTGAACGAAAACCCATGAAAACGTTTTGAGCAATTTTTTCTAATTAAACACTTCCTTTTCCTAGTACCAAATATTTCCCACTAATGAAAACTACTACTTTCAAAGGCGTAGGGAACACATTTCAGAGCTCCTTTTAAAAAGCTCACTGCTTTTAATTGCGACAGCGTCCTTTGACGAACGTGGTTCTGCACTACCTATACTGCATGATGTTACCACTCGCTTGTATTAAAAGGCTAGTAAATACACGTGGTTTGCATTTGCTATTGTTTTCTCATTGGGATTTTTGCGTCGTCTCTTCACTAGCTCTAGATATCGCTTATCAATCATTAAGTCATCATTAAGCAAATCTTTAGAGTATATTAGGCCTTCTTATTAGGGCTAGCGCTTACATATAACTGTTGCATCAACTAAACTGTTTCGTCGAGTTGTGTACTTTTCGTGATTTCTACTCAACTGAACAGTTTAGTTGATGGAAGTGCGTATACTATCGATTTTATATCTTCTCAAATCGACCAGTCTTTATTCAGCAACGCGAATCAAGGTGTTTACAAACAATGTCAATTAACAAGAAAGTTTTAGTTTGTGCTTTGCTTTAAAGAAATTTTAATCGCCCATAGGTTTTTCTTCAAATTGATGTCTGAGTACTCTTTTATACTCTTTAAGTAAAGCGCAGGCCTTTTTTCTACGCTATTAATGAACTCCTCCGTGTCGTCCGTAATAGCTCCCGCCATGGCGACAAGAGACGTGGCGCCGCTTCAAATGCTTATACGAGACTGGCAGTCGCGGTCAGTCGCGGATCGACTGTTTAGTCGATGGTCTGCGCACATCAATACAATGCAATACAAATTGAGCGCTTGATCGATAGTTGTCCAACTTTTAAATCAAAAGCAAATCGATGAAGCTTTTTGACTTTTTTGTCGAGCAACTATCGAGTTGACAGTATGTGCGCTTTAATATATTCTTCTAAACATATGATACACAACAAAACAGTTGTTCAACTAAAAGTTGTATGTATGCGCTAGCCCTTACACGGCACTGTTTCTCATGCTCATAGTATTTATTCAAATCGTATCCAAACTGTGCAAACCCATACTAGCCACACTGGACTTTATTTTAGAAGTTCCATAGAACTTCATAATATAAAGACTACGAAATAAAAAGAAACTGCTTTTCGTTAAAGTTCGTATTAGCAGTACTCTTAAAACGAAAACGAAGTTTCCGATTCGTTTTCGTGCAAACGCTAATCTTATGCAAGCGACATTAAGACTTTAAATTTTGATAATAAATCACTAAACAATAAGATATTAAACCCAATCCATCAAATAAAATAAAATTCTAAGAGTTGGTTTTGCACGAAAACGAACCAGAAACTTCTCTTTTCCGAGTAGGCCTCTTGGTTCTGAGTAAACCACATTGTTCCAATCCCATCTATTTATTGTGCTCTTCCGCAAATTTATTATTTAATCTCATTATCCTCATCTCATTATCCTGAACACAACAATTCAGAATACGAGTAAGACAATAGGATGTAGATAGGATATACATTTGGTGTCATCCTTTGTCACTAAACCCCGCGATATTCACGATTTGGCATTACAGGAATTCGCCTTGAGCTGCTTCAGGCACTTAGATATCGCGTTTTGCGACAAAGGCCCGGCTTACGTCCCTATCCTCCGTGATAATATCCAGCTTTATGCCGCTGACAGACGAAACAGCATTAATTATCAACACTCACTACATTCAAGGACTCTAGGCTTAGATTTCAGTTCACTAATGACGTAAATTCCTTTTGAATATTGGAATATTTATGTAGCTGGGGCTTACGAATGTCTTTTTGTTATTTGCCTCCAATTAATCAAGTGAGATTGGTAGGATACGAGCCAAGCCAATATGTGCTGCAGCATCCAATTTGGTACGTCGAAATAATTGAAAACCCTTGATAAATTAGCTTGCAGGATGTTATACGAGTTTGAATGTATTGTGTGATACGGTCTACCTATTTAGAAATTGAGTGGCTTTGATCGCTCTTCAGAAACGGACGCTAAGAATATATTTTATTTCGTGCTTTAGTAACCCTATGACACAGTTTATATAACAAGGTCTGTTGTGTACAAAAAGGACCTTCTTCTTCTAGCTTTCCATCAGTCTAACTAAGCGAAACATTAAAAGCTCCTAGTGAATGTAAAAGTACTAATTTGTAGCTAAAGATACGAGTAATTTCAACAAGTTCACATCCAAACACTTTTCAACATGTGTACTTACCTACTACATGTTGTCACGTCGACAACAACGCGAAATTTGTTTCAAGTGCCCCTATGTGTCCCTAGTTTAGTACCAAAGAGAGCTCGCTAAAGTAAGTAAGCACCTAATCAAATTATTAGGTCAGGTCCATCGAGAGTGGAGGGCTTTCGAAATTCCATTCCAAAGCTAGAAAAACACCCGAGGGACACGCTCTCTGTGCTTTTATTGGAGCTTTTTGTTCAGGAATTGAAAAGAAAAATCCAGCGAATAATGTAAGCTTCGGCCATATTTTCCTCCTGAAATGTAGGTACTTACCTAAAATAGGAAAAAAATACAAAAAATGCTTGCTTTTTTAGAACAGCGTTGATAGTTTTTCCCAGAATATAAAAATGGTAAAATAGTGTATCATCAACATCATCATCAGCCTATGTTAGTCCAAAATATTGTATAGTTTTTCCTAAATTCCACGTCTGTGATTCAAATTCCATTATGCGCTATTATGGGAAGCTATACTTATATTTATTTCTTGGAGTTAGGAAGTTGGATGGTAGCTAATTTCAATTATTCCAATATCATGAAACTTGGCAAATATTATCAAACCACCTGCAAATTATATACAACTTCTTACCCAATTACAACACAACACATACGAAACCACGAACACATGCCAGTCATTAATAACTTGTCCTTTGTACGCATAACCTCCATTTGTCTCGTCCAAACCCGGTCTATTCTGACCACTTGCAGGACCTTGCGATCACTCAACGTCAAATTCCCACTTAGTAAATGGTGTGCAAAATATTTGCCTTCCCACTACTTTGTTTACGTTTTCACTTTTGCTCAAAAATATACAAAGGACCTTAGAGAAAAGGAAAGTCAACTAAAATGACGAACACTGGGGCTAGTGTCTGTCAATACAGGTTAGGCTAGCTATGAGGCTAGCGAAGTCGTTAGCTGAAAATTACTAAAAATGTCGTCAATAGTTGAAAAAATCAATAGTTTGATTGTCTTTGACTGAAAATTACTAAAAATGGCGTCAATGGTTGAAAAATTTATATTGAATCTATAGGGTTTACGATCAATGGTATATGAATATGAATTTTTCAACCATTGACGAAATGTTTAGTAATTTTCAGCCAAATACTTATCTAGCTGCACAGATAGCCAAGTTTAAATAAACTTTTGAAACCATCATGGTTATTTCATGGATAGGTATTTATCATTTTACAATACTAAATATCCTATTGTCATGTTTATCTCATAAATTTATCTCAGATGATTCGTGTTTTTGCGGTTCTAAGCTCACAAACTTACAGACCTAAACTTTTATTTATGTTAGGATTTACGAGTGCCAGACCATCCACTCCAGTGACTTGCGTACTTGTGTGTCTTTTGGGACTGTACCCCATTTGGTCGAAAGGACGTAAACTAGCAAAAAGCCCTATTTGTCAGACTTTATACACTAAGTTTGAGCGAAAAGCTGTGTTATGTTATTATGAAGTTAAATAAACTCTAGTTAGACCTTTCGGTCTGGTTTTGTCTGTGAAATTAATCGAGCATTTAGGTATGCACAGATCTCACTTCAAATCATTTATCATTGAAATCGTGCCCTGACTTCAAATTCTCGTGATTATTCAAGAAGCATCAGCGACTTTCCCTGACGACTATTTTACCTTACGTTCTCTAAACGAGTTAGTATTCTATTCTTTCAGTAAATAAATGCCTGTACATGTCTGTGCCTGTATGTATACAGGGTGTCACGTAACACGATACTAAGCCGAAAGGGGATGATTCTAGAATCCGAGGGGATCAACTTGTGAATAAAGATTTTGTAATTTCGAACCTATTTTTTTTTTCTCTTAGATACCTACTTTTTTTCGTCAGATTCGTGTTCTTTTACGTGTTACATAATTATTATATTTTTGAAATTTAAAAGGATTTACATAGTAAGTTTTTGATTTCATGATAATATACTGGTTTTGCTGAAAACAAACAAAAAACATCTGTGAAATATTTTATAATATTTAAATGCAAATGCAATGTTCAATATTTTATAATGCAATACTGGGTGTAAAGAAAAACGAAAAGGAAGATTTTTTTTTTTGATTTATCGTTGATATACTTAGGGACCCTTTGGGGTCCAGAATCACCCCTATTCGGCTTAGTACTAATTTATTATGGCCTATTACAATATATAGAAAAAAGTGTTTGCTGAGGGCTTGGAGACTATGATTTTACCAATGGATCTCGCACTAGGCCGAGCCTGTATCGTGAGGTTCAAGCTGATGATTCTTACAAACGCAGGCATAAGTCTGTCGTTCCCATTATCATTCCATTCCACCCTACAACAGTTACAGCTTCGCTTCAGGACATTACCATGCACTGTGGTTTAATCTTCCATTATCTCTCAAGAGCCTACTTTAGTTCAATGGTCTTGCAACGTCGATGTAGAGAACGCATTACCGATGGCAGGCAAAACGGCGAATTGGAACCGCATGGTAACTGTTAACCATGAACTGTGTATTTTACTCAATTGGTTTACTGTAATTACCGAGTGCTAGCAGCATATTTGCGTAATTAAACATAATGTTTACAAAACCGCGCAAACACGGTATTTGCCCGTACCTGTACCTAATGAAAAGTGCGTATAATGGCAGCACTTTATTTCTGTATTATTGGGTTGCGTGGATTATGTTTTTCGAGTGTTTCTATGTGGTTGGCGGACACTCTTTTTTACCTCCAAGCATCAAAACGGACAAAGCGATTTTGATAAAATAATGAGGTATCAAAATACTCATCTGGTCTCCTATACAGTTCTGTAGGTTTGTAGATCTTAACCATGTCATTTGGCTTATAGTTTTTAATTAAACCTAAACTGTGTATTGGTGCTTCGGCTAGTTGTAGGTAATATTTGTGTATATCTCTGATAATGTTAGGTAGACGATCTGATAATAGTAGGTATATTATATGAGAATGTTTATTTAAGTTTAACTTGATGCCAAATGTGTGGCAACACGCTGTAACTGTCGACTCTAGACAAACCTTATATGGTTTAAAGTGTCGTAGAAATAAAAATAGAGTAAGTTTTTGATTAATAAAGAAATACAAATACAAATTAATAACTTGTGTAAATAAACTCGATCTGAAGTTAAGTGTCCACGGCGATGTTATCCTGCTGAAATCCTATAAAATTTTTAATATTCCCGTGAAAACTGGACGGGAAAGCTTAGTTCCAAGGTTATATACCTACCACAAGCATTTATCCAGATGAGATAGCCTTCCCCAGGCTACAATAATATACAATCCATCTAGAAGTTGTGTAGATAAATAATGGGATTAAAGTTGACGGCGATCATATTTGATCAAATGTGATCTAAGCGCGACAGCAAATAGCATGCTGCCCCGCTGTCATTTCCAATCCCATTCTTTATTTACACCACTTATGCAGCCGAAATTTCAACCGTCAAATTTTATATTTCAACCGTCAAATTTTATATGATTCGTCCTGAAAACGTAACACAAAGACAGTTACTTTCATATTTTCTTAATTAACAATGTTTGTCCGCAGGGCTACACCAAATCAATAGACATCTGGTCAGTGGGTTGCATTCTCGCCGAGATGCTGTCCAACCGGCCGATATTCCCCGGCAAGCATTACCTGGACCAGCTGAACCATATTCTGGCTGTTCTAGGCTCGCCGAGCCAGGAGGATCTCGAGTGCATCATCAATGAGAAGGTAACACATCCAGGACTAGTATACCTACCGAGTTGTGGTCGAACTAACCGATATTGCCTTGTATTACCTGGACCAGCAGAACCATATCCTGGCTATTCTGGGCTCGCCAAACCAGGAGGATCTCGAGTCACTGCCATGACCATCAATGGAAGGTAACCTTAAAGGGAAGATTATCCATGGCACAAAAGAAGGTCCCCAGAACACTGAATTAATAGGTTAATAATTAATAGTCAAATAGGAGGAATTAATAGTCTAATAGACAGTTAATAGGTACTCTAATAAGAAATAAAAATTGTGAAATAATTTTCACAAATTTTTATTTCGTCTACAGCTATTTCTTTCTAAAACATTCCATAAAATTAATCATCAAAAGGGAACGAAAATATAAAAACTACACTTATGTAAATTAAAAGTAAACGTTTTGAACCGTCTAGTATAAAATATTAAAACAAATTCCAGCTAGACTGCGCAAAATGGGGTACTTTTAGAACACTCAGCTAAATTAAACAACGCTAAGACATGTGAATTCGATAAAAATTGTACCAACTCGTCCCGACACGGACCGTACTACGCTCACTCAACATCAATACTATCTGACTGTCGTATCAATAAAATAAATGTTCTCATAAATTGCAAAAGTTACCGTCTCAGAAATATCGAAAAGCCATACATTTCTGAATAATTTTCCGTTAGAAAAACTTTTAATGAAATGACCCGTACTTTCTAAACTTCTGGGCTTCAGCCTAAACAAAAATTTTAGTCGTCTCCTAATAGTCGTCTACATAAACTGATGAAATACAGAAAAGACTGGAAAATGCCAGAGCGGTTTAAAACTAGAAACAAAAACACAGATAATGTTTTGCGAAAGGTTCCAAACTTTCTCAATAACCCAGACAACATAAATTGGTTTGCTTAAAGAAGTTTTCGGCGTTCTGTTTATTTAGGACTGTATACTTCGTCTGTTAAACGATTCCTGGAACTGGAAGGTACTTTATTATGGAAAATTATTCGGCGAAGGAAAATGTCTCTTATGTAACAGGTTCTTATCGCAACCACGGCCATATTGCGAGACGGTTGCGCCCGGCATAAGAATCGACCCCGGCAACCGACCTAAGACAGAGCGGCAGCGTTCTTCTGTGTAATTTGTTAACCAGGGTTGTTGCTGATGCAGTTTTTGGACACATCAGCGGATGCTGATGCTTATTTTGGCCAAGTGCGTGCCTGACTCGCAAACAGAGTTTTCCGCACTCCTTTAATGTAGATGGTCCTTCTATCATCGAAACCTATACTAAGTCTCGATAAATTATGCCGCCTATTGTTCCGTCCCCAAAAGGTGCCAACGTCTTTCAGTCTGTCAACGGGCTGTAGGTATCTTATAAAACGTAAAATGTAGACAGATGCAATTTTCACAGAGCTTTTATACAAAATTCAACATAGCATTTATAATAAACGAGGTCTGGCTAACCTTATAAATAAAAAAATACATAAGGCGGGGTGATAGGTTTTCACACTAGCACTGACACGCAATGTGTAGTGCGACGAATATACAGGCTTGTTTACCTGATTTGTATAAAAAAATGTGCTCTTTAAGCCTGGCTCCTTCGGATCATGTTGCGACTGGAACATCAGCATTGAAAATCAGCATCGATCAATGCGGATGCTGATGCTGGTGTCTAAATTAATGCTGATCATCAGCGGATGTTGATGCTGATATTCGCAACAACCCTGGTCTTAACACATTCATGGCCCCCTGCAAGTAGCACCGCCTAGGTTAGGCAGTGAATGCGATATACTAAACTAACACAATGGCTGTTGTCAGTCTGCTCCCCCGTGTCGCGGGCTGGGCAGTGAATGCGTTAACACCTCCACTGATATCACCAATCCGCCTGCCAAGCGTGGTGATTGTGGTCAAACGTTCTTGTTTGGGAGAGACATGTTTACCAGTAGACGTCTGTGTTGATGACATGTTAGAATGCTTAAAAACTATCCGTGTTAAGATTATTTCTGGTATAGATATACAGAGTGCCACGAATAGGGTGTACTAAGCCGAAAGGAGGTGATTTGGGTGCTCGAGGGGATCAACTTGTGAATAACAATGAATTTCGAATTAAAAAAAAAAATTTTTTTCTTCGTGGGAAGAAAATGAATAGAATGAAAAATAAACTTTACCATTAGCATTATTTAACATTAAAAAATATTCCACAAATATTTTTTGCTTGTTTTGTCAGCAAAATTGTGTTTTATCATGAAATTATTACAAAAAATTATGTTAATCCTTTGAAATTTTAAAACAATAATAATAATGTAAGAATACACGTAAAAGAACCTCAATATGAGAAAAAAACGTCTCAATTTTTTTTTTATTAAAGTAAAAAAATGTTTGAAATTCAAAAAATCATAGAACAAACGTTGACACCCTCGATGTCCAGAATCACCCCCTTTTGCCTTAGTACACCCTTTCCGTGACACCCTGTATAGCTATTCAGTGCCCAAACTAAGTCATGGTTAACAGTGAGATGACATAGTATATTGGACAATAAACAAGTTAGGTAACCAACAATCCCTGTAGTGTAAACATGGTCTCATCGTGCTATAACATAGCTGATGGATGATGTAACATGGAATTACGCTGCAAGTTTGCGAACAGCCGTAAAATATTAGGTTAATAATTCGCGTGTCAGCTTCTACGAACGTTAAGTAGTCATTTTTTATAGGCTCTACTAGCAGTTTTATATTAAAGGTTTCTGCTGACGGGGCATTTTTATCAGAATCGCCTATCTACCTACTGTCACAATATGATTGATCGATGGAATTGCCACTAAA
Source organism: Eupithecia subfuscata (assembly GCA_963564075.1). Taxonomy (NCBI): domain Eukaryota; kingdom Metazoa; phylum Arthropoda; class Insecta; order Lepidoptera; family Geometridae; genus Eupithecia; species Eupithecia subfuscata. The sequence continues at coordinate 14,434,539 of OY751100.1, read as the reverse complement.
TTCGCCTGAACTTTCAAATTACTGTTCAAACAAATGCGCTGTCTCTTTCGCTGCTAGCCAGGCTCATGCTCTGTAAAGTGTAGGTTTGTGAGACACAGTGAGATTGATTGGGCCATTTGTTCTCAGTGAACATCGGTTCACTGATGTGACGGTATAAAAATATTTTCAGGAACCATTGCAGTTCTATTCACAGAAATAGGTCTAGAAGATTTACCAAGTATATGCGCTAAGAAACGATTCTCTGCATGTCTGCAAGGAAGTCCGCTAAAATTAATTTCAGAAAATAATCTTGTCATTCTACTTATCTAACTGCAATATTGCATATAATAATGATTTTATTGTTCATGCCACATGAAGTGAATAAGGCCATAAAACTTTTTAAACTTTCGCGATTTGTTAACATAGTTAATGATTATATCGGGTATTTATCGCGTACCTTTTGTTTTATTTCCCCTACGTTTCTACCGCGTTACAGCGATCGTGGTCACGGGGCGACTGACAGTCGGCGATAAATACCCGATATAATCATTAACTGAAGCCAGATTAGGGTGGAAGTTTCTGATTCGTTTTTATGCGAACGCTATTCTTATGCAAGCGACATAAGAGTTGGTTTTGCACTGCACGACTATCAAAACGAAACTTCGATTTTCCTTTCCAAGTAGGTTATCCTGCTAGAAACTCTAATTTATGATCTGATCATCATCAACTAAGGTTCTCACCACGTATCACGTAGACAAAAAGCTAAAAGCTAACTTTACGAGAATCGAGTCTAAAGTTGTCGCGCCGAGTATTTACATCCTTCTAAAGTCCTAGTTTACTATACTACTTCCTACTTCCTTGTCTACTAGTTTACTAGGACTTTATCTATCTATATATATAAAAACTAGATTCTGCCCGCGGCTTCGCACGCGTTAATTAAACAAAATTGTGAATCTAAACCATTCCCAGACCCCCTTGAACACACACAAAAAATTTCATCAAAATCGGTCCAGTCGTTAAATTGTGAATCCAAACCATTCCCAGATCACCTTGAACACACACAAAAAATTTCATCAAAATCGGTCCAGTCGTTTGAGAGAAGTTCAGTGACATACACACTCACAGAAGAATTATATATAGTAAGATGAAACCCGTTTTCCTTGGTCACGGCATCACGCGTGAACGGCTGGACCGATTTCGCTAATTCTTTGTTGTGTTTGTTATTGTGAGGAGAAGGTTCTTATGAAAGAAAAAATTAAGAAAGTTGGAAACATAAATTTCCACGGGGGCGAAGCCGCGGGACGCAGCTAGTAAGGATATAAATACTCAGGTTTTAACCTGCTTCAAACTCGTAAGTTGTGTTTCAATCGCCATAAACCAAGCACTCTTTTCACCCTCAGGCCCGCGGCTACCTGGAATCGCTGCCGTACAAGCCTCGCGTACCCTGGGTGGATTTGTTCCCCGGAGCCGACGCTCGTGCCCTGGATCTACTCCATCGCATGCTGACCTTCAACCCTCACAAGCGCATCACGGTGGAGGAGGCGCTCGCACATCCTTATCTCGAGCAGTACTATGATCCCAACGATGAGGTAATGTAACATTTTTCCACTACTCTTGTTTCATCATTAGCTTAAAATCCAGGGCCCTAATCCCACTAAATTAATCGCTTCACTTGTGTGGCTTAGAATTTGCACCACCCCAACTCTTCCCGCGGGTGTCGTAAGAGGCGACTAAGGGATATCAACCGGGGGCGGGCAGCAGCGCCCCCTGCAGAACAATTCTACCGCCGAACTGCGATCCCCCACCCGCGTGTCCAGCGTGGGGATTATGGGCATTACCCCCATGAGATAAAAACCAGCAAGGCGCTTATCAGGGGGAGGCCTGCGTCCAGCAGTGTGTATTAATACAGGCTGTTGTGAATCGCTTCACCATAACAATGGTAACTGTCGGCTCAAAATGACACATTTTCGCATTTTACCTTTGATGAATGAAACTACAGATGGAGAGACGCGTGTCAAAAGTGTCAAGGTTGAAACCATTGTATCAATGTCTCCGTCACACGCACTATTTAGAGTTTCTTTCATCTATGGAAGATTCTGAGATGTTACCGTCATAGTAAAGTGATTGGTAAGTAGAATTCGGACCCTGGGCATGTGAACCAGATGGGTTGGCCGGCACAGGGAAAATTTTATGAAAATAAGTATTATGTACTTTGCTGTCCGGCGGCGCGTCTGCTAATACCTACACAAATTGTGTTCGCTCGGTGTGTTCAAGTTAGGGCTTTAAAGTTAACATCTACTCAAAAAAATTCAAACTCTAGGCCCTTGGCCAACATAAAATCGGACTACAAAAACCGAGGTGTTGACGAGGATTAGTAACTTCACCCAACGCGATGTGTTTTGAGTTGAATCAAATACTATTATTTTTAAGACCAGAAAAGCTGGTTCTGGTCGCGTGGCGTGTTAATAGTGTGTTTCCGGCTTCATTCAGCAAATGAGAAGGTGTGGATGGATGGATGTTTGTAACATTTCACGTCAAACCTTTGAACGGGTCGAGCTCAAATTCTGGAACTAATAGATATTGACTTGGCTACAGGCTAGGCTCATATTGGTGTATATTCTGTTGGCACAAAACCTTGACTAACTAGCTTAAAATATTGCTGTAAGTACCTTTTTATTTTTTTGATTATACAGAGAACGTAATTTTCTTTGTTAATAAAGATAATGTTTACAGAAACTGCGATAAAATATCTTTCTTCTCATATTTTCTTATAAGTATAAATAATAATAATCTACTAACATATATTCTTTAATAAATGATCTTGATTAGATATTTCCTCACTCGATTACGCCGGTCCGCTGATCTGTTTGATATAATTGCTGAGAGATTAACCGTGAAATTCCTTTGATCGTTGTGTCCTGTCCAGTTTCCTTCATATTAATAGGTACTTGGACATCGCTTTTATTTACCGCCTGTTTTTATTTTTCCCTAAATTCGCGACCGTGGCTGGTTAGCTACAGTCGCGTTGGTATACCAACATGGTTATGTCGGTATGCAAAGCTTATTAAATTACCAGCCACAAACCCAATTTTAAAACGCAAAAGGTCTTTATTTCAATCGTAAAATATATCTTTTAGAGCCTATAACACTGGCGATTTGCGATTTTAAATGTGATGAGAGTGTGCAGCGAGCACGGCGCGGCGACGCCGCGGGCACGAAGCGAGCTCGCGATTACAGTCCACTAACTTTGAAATAGGGCTCTTAGACCTATCCCGGTTTTATATGGAAACTATCAATGAAATCTTATAACGCTCTTAATGGGATATTTACAAAGACTTTTCTCACATATTTAACATGACAATTGTATATCTCGTTCATGCTTTTAGTTTTCATAAGCATGTTTCAAAAGCACTTTGCGTGTCAGAAGTTTACGAAGTAAGGATCCAACTTTGCGTATGCACAATTTAATGTCAACGAGCTATATTCTTGCCTATAGGTACAGGTACACTCAACGATATAATTCACTCTGGATAGGGTCAACTTTCTAAAATCGTTTTTAGGTGTTCGTCATTAGCCCATATCTACCTGTTACCATCCAGAGAATCGTGACATAATAGAGATCGTAACTGACACGAATTCGCGCGAAATTAATTTTTCTTTGCGTTTTTTAATATTTTTCGTCATTCTACATGAAATAAAACTAGCGGAAAAGCAATTTCCCGTAAATCCTAAACCATATTGATCATTAACCGTCATATGTATATTGTATATCAGTTATCTTAGTACCCATAGCACCAGCCTTGTTTAGCTTGAGGCTAGATGATGTTGTGTAGATTGTCCAGCATTATTTATTTTATTTATTTATATTCTGCTGGCTGCTGCCCGCGGCTTTGCACGCGTGTTTTCAGTATAATAAACCGAAAATACACATGCGAAGTAGCCTATTATCCAAGTTAGGCTTATCTCTAAATGTACGTCAAATTTCATCTTGATCTGTTCAGTAGTTTTGGAGATCCTATGTAACAAAAATTCAGATTTCACATACTTTCGGCTTTATAATATTAGTAGAATTGTAGGTTAAACCCATGTTTCAACAAACCTCATCGTTTTTGTCGTTTACTGTACCTCTATAGATAGAAGCTAAAAGCATCGTACTTTCGAAGACAAAAATAAGCCAAACCACCGCAGTCACGGCGCAACATTTCGGCTGATTGATCGATGTTGAACGTGACTTTACCGACGCTACGTTTCGCATATCGAATGTATGGCCTCTGGAACACCCCTGAAATTTAGAGCGTACTTTTATCTCTTCAGTGTGGTTTTACAGGCATCGTAAAAAGTATACCTAACGGGCACATATGTGTTTTCTACTGACATGTTTTAAAAGAAGAAAGAAAGAAAATGTTTTTATTTACAAAAAATCTACTACACAATACAATGACATCTACGCCCCAATACTCAAACGTAATCAGATTTAAGCACGTTTGAATTGACGTGTTTTTGACAGACTATAAAATATGTCAAATATCGCGACTTACGGTCGATTCGTGTTGGTGCTATCCTGAGACGGACATTGGCAGAATTGTGTCAACCAGATGTAGAAGCCATCAAGCAAGAAGTTGAAGTTGATTCCTGTTGGCGCGAGTTTCTAATTTTTATGGTTTTTTTTTTGCGTTCTACAAGAAATAAAACTATAGCTATGGAAAAACTAACTTCGATTCATTCGTATTTTTGGAGCGTTTGGAAAATAAGAGATTTTGGGCTAAAAATCAACTCTCCCAAAATCCAACCGGACCGAAGTTGATTTTATCATAGGTTCACAGAAAATTGTCAACAATTGGCGGCAAATTACTTTTCCGATAGTTTTAATCCTTGTAGAACGCATAAAAAATTGAAAAACAACACTTTGAATCTCGCGCCAACACAAAACGAACAACCTTAAGACGTGCATGATCCCAGTTACGTTTGAGTGTTCGGGCATTATTATTTTTAATCCTAGCTGCTCATTTAGCTGCTGATTTTTGTGCGTAGCAGAGTTTTGAGAAAATATGGCGTACACTCTGCAATGTGCTGGTTAAATATGTTTCGTGAGGAGCCCCAAACTTATGTAACTGTCATGACTAACAGATGTACCAATCTAACAGATATATTAATAACGCCTCTGATTCAATCACTTCCAGCTCAGGGAAATTATGTGTCACAGAAAATAAATAAGGAATGAATGACACTTTATTGTGCGTACATCACACTATCACACTAATATTATAAATGCGAAAGTTTGGATGGATAGATGGATGGATGTTTGTTACCTCTTCACGCCAAAACTACTGAATGGATCGAGCTGAAATTTTGCATACAGGTAATTTTAGGCCTGGAATAAAACATAGGCTACTTTTTATCCCGTAAATCAGTTCCCATGGGATAGAAATAACCTCAAAACGTTTCCATAGAAACAACGCGTGCGAAGCCGCGGACAGAAGCTAGTATGAGATATAACAAAGAAAATCTTATATCTTAATCTAAATTAAAAACCGTACCTACACTAGGTGGCCATAGCGCTTAAAACAACAGCATGGAATTGAAAGTAGCAAACATTAAAAAAGCTTGATAAAGTTTATTTTTAAACTTATAAAAAAAGTTATATTGAAATTTATAAAAATCTATAAATATAATACCTACATACATACAATACAACAGACAGATAAATATAACGTAAGTAACATCATAAAAGAAGGAGAAGAGCAAGAATTAACTATATGTATGAGTCAGATCAAGGATAAAGCCGCTGTCATGTCGTATAAAGAAGTAAAAGAGAAAGAGTAAAGTTGACAAATTGCATTACTGCACCGAAAAGCGCTAGGTTCTTTAATTTATAATACAATACAAATACAAACATACCTTAATAATAAAATAAATAGTTTTTTTCAGGCAACATTAGTCTACACCTCGCTACAAATCGTATTACTTGAACATTAATATTTGTTTTCTTTTTTATTTAGGCAACAAACAGTTATCATAATAGAGAACACAATTGAGACTTACCTCTAAAATGAATACAAAAACCAATAAGTGTTTCCACCGTTAAAAATAGTACGCAAATAGTGGCGCTAAAACCTGTGTGAAACATAACAGATACAGATTACCTAGATGTTAAACAGTTGCAGAACCTGGAGAGGTTATGCAACTTTCGAGAAAATGATCCCTCATTTCCTCAAAGTTGCATAACCTCTCCATTTCCTAATTCTACTGTAGCATTAACAAATTAATAATAATCATGCCCGATCCCAACCGGTGCAAACGACGCTAATACTCCAATCCCTTCATTAAGACAAACTTTCTGCCGTTGAAAAACTAATTTCTCAAGTCCCTAATTCATTTTCCAAGAACGCTTAACTGCCAGCTCACTCGAGCATTTTAAATTGCTCGAAATTGAAATAAATATTGCACTTGATGTTTCAACTACGTGAATATGAAAAATTTACAAAATAAGCAATTAAATGACCAAATACTAATTTAGTAATAAATAGAATGCTTTTACCAAATAAAGTTTATGTTTTTATACATAATACTATTGATAGAATAAGTAAAAATAAATACTTAAATAAATAATGCTGGACAATCCACACAACATCATCTAGCCCCAAGCTAAGCAGAGCTTGTGTTATGGGTACAAGATAACTGATATACAATAAGCACTTTAATACGAAATTAATTATGATGATAATGAGGAAATGAGCATCTTGCGACCAAAAAGTAAATTAATATTAAATTAGTTAATAATAAACATGTTTTTTTAACCCAAGCACCTTAATGCGAAAATTCTTAATTAATTTCTTCATTATTCATTAGGTGCAAAATCTCAAACGAGGTATAAAATCGCTTCTAATATTTTGTGATATTAAAATGAGAATCTGTGAGGTAAAGATTCTTATTCACCCTGTACAAACATGTTATTAAATACAAACTCTGCCAGCCGCTTCGTCCTCACATAATTGACAATTTCTTCGGTTTTCATTTTTCATTTCATTTGCGCGATACCCTAATTATTTTTCTGAAATAAAAGTATCCCAAGTTACCTTCTATAGCATCAGCTATCTGCCAGCGAATGTCCCTTCAAAATCGGTCCAGCCGTTTCGGATATTACCCGGAACAAACAGACAGACTCCAAATACAATTTTAAATTGATGTTTTGTTATAGTTACTGTGTTTAAAGTACTTGCATATTATGCATTTATTAAAAAAAAAATGTCTGGTCGAAGCGACGCGTGACCCGAGAGCTGGTGAGTATCTGGCACAGCGCATCAGCATTGCCATACAGCGTGGCAATGCAACCAGCGTCTTGGGAACGCTTCCGACTGGTATTGATATGGATCAGTCTAGCTACCTGTAGTAGACTGTTGTAAACAGTCTACAGGTAGCTCAATTGTTTCAATTGTAAATACTAGTATAATTTTCTTTGTGAATAAAATCTATTGCTCTATAAAAAAAAAAAAAATTGACATTACACTTCAATTTTATTTATTTGTATAGAGATAAGACGATTCACAGAAGAGATTTTCGAGGTAAACAAGCGTTGTGTAAAGAAAACACCAGAAAAATCCATTTATACAGCTTAAACTAAACTAACCATATTAACACTATCATGGCCCAAGACGCCGATGGTCACATCCACCTCCATGTAGCGGCGGGGCGCCCCTGCGGGTTGCACCGCCGAGGCTGGACAGTGAATGCGTTAATACTGGACTTTGCTCGCACACCACTAAGCTCATTCACACCGCTATAACGGAATTAAAAAAGCTATTAAGAAACACGTCTATTTGGTTAACGAAATTGACCATTAGGCAAAGCCTTTTGCATATAGGATAATCACTCTTTTTTGCGTTGTTTGCATACAAATCAAACATTCATAGCATGTCAAACAGCGTCGAAGCGTAGGCTGCTAAAGCCTTTCCCAGAATTTATCAAATTATTTTTATAATTTTTGTTTGTAATAGAAGATAGTCGGATTTGAGAATTGTTATCAAGTTGTTGATTACACTGGTCAACAAAAAACACTTTTTGCATGTAACATGAAAACTTTTGTCTAGTTAAGTTTAGGACAAGGATATGGATACTAGAAATAAAGTTAGAATGCTTCAAATACGAATAGTTTCTTTGTAATAAATAATTATTATATTACAGAAATATTTAGTTTTTATGAACAAAAAGAAGGTATTCCGTTATATTGCAACATTAATATAAATGTAGCTTTATGATTTTCTGCTATATTTTGCTTCATGGACATCTCGTTGTAATTTCCAACGCATACGTGGACTCCACATGCCCTGATATCATTTTTATGGTAGAAATGTCTTGGTAGAATCTTTCACCGTATTCATCGCTGACGGCGCCCAAATTTTGAGGAAAGAAGTCTAAATGTGAATGAAAAAAATGTATTTTCAACTACGTGTTATAGCCCAAATCCTTATAAGCAGATAATGGCTCCGCGACAATACTTTTAAAGTTACTTGATCGGTGATTTCCAAGAAAATTGAAAGTATCTTTCATGAAAGATTCCCAAGCAGATTTTTCCAAATAGCTAAACTTTTTTTTAAAGTATATCATCTTTAAATATTTTTATTTTTAATATATTTTGGTCCTGGAGTAATAAAGATACTTACTCAATTTTACTTTTTATTTTAATTGTAATACCTTTTGTATTATTAAGACAAAAATAACAATCAGATGAGTGGTTCATTGGTTCCTCCAAATCATAGGGATTGCAAAAGGCATAGATCGAGATCTTCTCGCCCATCCAGTAAGAAGAGCCACACATGTAACACAACAGATATGTGGGACCCACGCTATTTCTTGTTAAAATACTCTTAATATAACTTTGTTACAAATGGTGTCAAATTCCTTCGCTGAGTTTTAATAGTAATGTCCACAAAAGAAACAACACTTAATTAGATCATTTTTACACTTTCTTGACATTATTTAAAAATTACTTAACTCAGAAAACGGAAAAAACACTACGCTCTTCAAATAAATAAGTTCTCTAACAGTGAAAGCGAAACAAAAACGGTTAATTTTCAATTTTGAGAGTTCTGGCTGTAAACGTATGTAACACGTAATGTAACACGAAAATGAGACCTGATCGAATCAAAATAAATATGTTGATAAAATAAGGGTAGGTAGGTATTTAAAAATTAGTAAGCACCTTTCTTGTTACAAAATTTGGTTGACCAGTGAACTGTTACAATAAATATTTATAGAACTCCCAACTCAAGAATGGTTTCTGAAAAAATTCCATACACGTACTGCTTTACAATTTTCCATTAGGTTTTGTTGATTTTCTAAACTCGAGCGATGTCCAAAACCCACTTAAAATTAAAAAGAACAACATTCACCTATTTTTATTCCTTGAAATACTTCGTACACTTTCCTCAATGCCCAAGGGATTTGTCTTTTACGGCGCATTTACACAGCAGCCGTTTTACAGGATCGGTTTAACGCACCCTTTTTTTTCGGTGACGGCGTATGTACCTAATTGTCAAACAGGCTGCTATTGTAATTGAAAATAGCAGCCCGGAGTCAGGAAAATGGCGGTGTTACAACCCCGTGCCTCGGAAGGAACGTTAAGCCGTTTATCCTGCGCCTGACCCCTCCCCGGTCGTGTCGGTCTGCCGTCCTATCGGATTGTGAGAGTGAGGGAATAGTAAGTGCATCTGTGGTTGCGCGCACACTATTGCACTATAATAGGTCCTGCGCACATGACTAGTCTCCGTTGATTTTGCCGCCGTCGCCGAAATTCGGCTAGGAGGAAGTCATCATCATCATCATCATCATGTTGTAGGAGCGAATTCACACACAACAAGTATTCCGGATCCAGTAAACACACAATGCGACTATGTTTCTGTACTGTATAAGTATTTTGTAATGGTAAATAAATAATTTTTGAATTTTTTTTTGTTTCCTGCTACGAAGGATCCGTAAAAAACGGACCTGTTAAACCGGATCTTCTGTGTAAATGCGCACTACCGCCGGCTGCCATACCGCAGAATATTCAAAGGGTTACTAGGGGTTAATCCGTCTGATTGCTCCTAATCCTCTGCGGACTTGGTAAAAAATTTACATAAAGCTCTTAGGTGAATTATGAAGTTTGAGCTATACGGACCTGCCTTCAATTTACTCGCGAAATAGTTGTGAAATACACGCAGGCTAGAAACGCTTCAGCCAGGTCACTTCAGAAATATATCATGAATTGGGTAAAGTTAAAATAAAACATTACGATTAGTCTGGTGTATTTAGTGGGACCCACTGCTGGGCAAAAATAAAACATTATGTTTGACAAAAAAAACTATACACATAACATAACACAAATTAAACACAGTAAAAATAACCATACCTTCAGAGAAATAAACTTTTGACCAAATAATGAGATTAGCTGCATGCATGTTGTCATATTATGAGTAATCGGTTCAGTTCTTAAAAACGCGCGCAAACCTACGGGCAGAAGCTATTTGTAACCCCCGACGCAAAAAGAGAGGGGTGTTATAATATAAGTTTAACGTGTCTGTCTGTGTATCTGTCTGTGGTATCGTAGCTCCCAAACGGATGAACCGATTTTCGTTTATTTTTTTCTGTCATAGATAATTTTATCCCGAGTGTGCCCCCCCGTTCAGGTTAAAATTAATAATTTTGTTCTTGTTATATATGTATAACATAGTGTACTAGCTGTAAATTCAATAAGCTGTCATAAAATAGCATGCCACCGGGAAATCAACGTGTCCATGCATGCGAGCCGTAAATAACCGCGATCATTTGCCTGATTGCATCGCAAAGTAATATCCATTTTGCATCCAGGCTCGTTGCTGGCAGGACGCTGGAAATAAACACAGAGTGGGCGTGCTGGCAGCTTTCGAAATATGAATAATGTTTCCGCGGAAATAGCGACCGTTATCATTAAGGTGGTTGGTTTGTTTAAAAAACGTCGGGGTTTTACAATTTTCTAGGTTCTACAAGTAATTTAGATAGCAGATAAGAAGTTTTACGTACATTGTAAACCTTTTGCTGTGAACCCACGCTTAAACAAACAACGAATCAATTTAAAACTTTTAAAACCATCACGGTTATTAAAACAAGTCATTTACAACGGGATATTTACCATGATTTGAGTTTTGAGCTTTACAATATTATTTTGGCACAGTTTCATGCGCCATGATCACGGAATAACTGAAGTAAAGTAAAGTAAAGTAAAGTAATCATTTATTGCTTGAAATACATGTAAATATAGTACACAGTTCTTATAATTATGTCGTTTCAAGAATCAATGTATTTCTACCGACGTGGTATGCAATTTCTGGTTCACAAATGTCACATAATATGTAGTTAAAAATACTTAAATTAGAATTAAATAAGTCAATGGAAAATTAATTAATTAAATTTAAATTACTGACAAGACAATAACAAAAACTAAACATATTAAGCCAAGAATTATATTTCTATTCTCTGCTACTTACTATATATACCTACCATTTGTGAAGGCACTGCGAGTTAGTTTTAAAGTTCTGTTTTTACCGGGTATTAATTTTTTATTATGTACTCATTTATTCTTAAATCGCGTTATAAAAAAAATTTGTAATGTGAATAAAATATTATAAAACTACAGTAATAAGTACCAAAACGGTGAATCACCGGCCGCGAAGCTAGGCTCAAGCGGCCGGTGACTAGGGCTGCAGAGAGAGGAACTTCCTGACGATGCGCGCCGAGTCCAGGAGTAGGTACCTTTTGAATCTGGCCCTTGATCCAACTTATTGTTATTATTTAACCTAATAAAATATTTCACAATGTTATTTTTTGGTTATGTAGCGAAACCAGTCTTGTCATGAAATAATTACAAAAAAAAATATGTAAAAGAACACGAACATAAAGAAAACAGTCCGATTTTTTTTTAAAAGTAAAGAAAATCTAAACTCAAAAACCGTAGAACAAAAGTTGATTTTCTCGGGGTCCAGAATCACCCCCTCTCGGCTTAATACACGTACAGACAGCGTCAGAATTAAGTAACCGCCCTGCATAACACAATGCTGGTTAGAATCAGATTTTTTAATCTATCCTTATCTGTTTTTAAGTTAAGTATCTTTATTTATAAAAATATAATTCATTTTCTACTTTTAAAACTCCTATGATTAACAGGTGTGGATTTAAACCTGCATGCGTTATGCTGTGGGGTTACTTAATTCTGATGCTGTCTGTACATGTTTGGTGACGCCCTGTACGTTCGCATACTTACGCATCGTTACTTAGAAACACCTTTTTTACCTTCCTGCATTTGATATTCTGCCACATTCATGAATATTCTATGATTATCATAATACATTAGGACGGATCAACCCGAATCATTAATTTATCAGTTACCACATTAAACGAAGGTTCATTTCATGTTTTATTCATACTGACCGTACTGTTATTTTCAAATAAACATAATTTGTCCGGCCAAATTAGATTCATGAATAATGCTTACGATTTACATATATTTCTCCATCTATCTACGAACTCGAAAAAGGAAAGTAGAGGAAAAATTGGAAACACCATGTTACGGACAAACTTATAAATTTTAATGCATATTTTTACATAGGGTTACGTTTCATTCTGTTCTCATACATAATGATTATATTGCGAAGGGAACCTCGTGCAAAACTTGTTGAGACGTACGAAAGGAACGTAAGAAAGAAAACTCAAAGAAAATTAAGTCGAGATCACGTTGAGATGTTTATTTATAAAAATACTAGCTGCGCCCCGCGGTTTCACCCGCATGGAAATTTATGTTTCCTACTTTCTTAATTTTTTTAATAATTTCTTCTGATAATAACAAACACAACAAAAAAAGAAATAGCGAAATTGGTCAAATAAATAAATAATAAATCATTAATTTCAAATAATTAATACCAAGGAAAATAGGGATCCATTTATTTATTTTCATTTTATTTATGAAAATATATTTACTGTCTCTTCTGAGCTTCTATATTCTAACATTGTTTTCTGTAACTGTTTCAGGCTTTCTAAACTAAACCATTATTCTGTTTCTATTTGATCTTTTCTTTGATATTGTTATGCCGTTTACAGGAAGCTTTTTTATCATCAAAGGAGATAAGTATCACAGATACAAAGGTATTAAGCGTATTTCAAATGGTCTTCCTAGAATTTGTTACAAAAACCCGTTCGGTATCCACGCCAAAGAAAGAGATATATCACTCCATTTTCCCCGTCCACATTATTTATTATTCGTTACATTAATTAGGACTTTGATTTCAATAATGCAATGCGTGACATAAATGGGTATATCATCGCTCATCACGAATTCTGACATATATAATCTATTTACCGTTAACATTTACTTAATTTTTTTTGACATAAGTACTTTTAATTACATTTTTAATTACATATAGGTGGCGAATAGTGTATTTTTTCCGATCTTAACTAGCAAATTTATATGAGGTCTAAATGAATAATGTAAAATTGAAATCCATTTATTTTTATACCAAAGAACTCAGAATATGGCAAAGCCCCAAAGACATTTCAACGCCCTTACAAAAAAATGTTAACGCCTTGTAGTGGACATGAATGCAATAAATAAATGAACAATAAACTTTTTCGTATGAACTTCGTCAGATGAGCTTGCTACGACGCTACGGCGTAGCTTGCTACGATGCTACGGCGTAGCTTGCTACGATGCTACGGCGTAGCTTACTACGATGCTACGGCGTAGCTTACTACGATGCTACGGCGTAGCTTGCTACGATGCTACGGCGTAGCTTGCTACGATGCTACGGCGTAGCTTGCTACATTGCTACGGCGTAACTTGCTACGATGCTACGGCGTAGCTTGCTATGAGGCTACGGCGTAGCTTGCTACATTGCTACGGCGTACTACGGCGTAGCTTGCTACGATGCTACGGTGTAGCTTGCTACATTGCTACGGCGTAGCTTGCTACGATGCTACGGCGTAGCTTGCTATGAGACTACGGCGTACCTTGCTACATTGCTACGGCGTAACTTGCTACGATGCTACGGCGTAGCTAAGTAGTTATGTGGGTACACCAAGACACTTAAAAACAATCTACAATTGATTCAAAGAAAAAAAAGATTATATGTAATACATGCACCAAGTACTTTGGAAAATATAAACTAAACGCGCATATAAAGGTGGTTAGTGACGTCAAAAAAAAATCCTGTTTTGTTATTTTCTAGGTTCTACAAGTAATTTAGATAGCAAATAAGTTTTACGCACATTGCCAAGATTCAAAGCCATTTGCTATAAATCTTTTCTAAAAGAAACTTTGAATCAATTGTAGATTCGTAGATTGTTTTACCCGCCGGCCAGGTGGGATGACAATCTGCGAAAGACTGCAGGCAGATGCTGGTTGCGGCAAGCAGAAGATAGGGCGCTATGGCGCTCGTGAGCGGAGGCCTGTGTCCAGCAGTGGACTAATATAGGCTGATGATGATGATGATGATTCAGAATTCCTATGGACGCTTGTAATATGACACATTAGCTTAGACCTCGTCAAAGCACTATTAACACGTAGTTTGTTTACAGCCGGTGGCCGAGGAGCCATTCCGTTTCGCAATGGAACTGGACGACCTACCCAAGGAGACCCTCAAGAAGTACATCTTCGACGAAACATACCTGTTCAAGCAGATGAACGAAGATGCGTAGATTACCGGTAATGTTGACATCTGCCTGGTTTTAAGGTTGAAAATTGTGCACACGTGGTAAATTCAATATGGAAAATGCTGTCGGCCAATCAGGAGCTCTGAAATCATCAAAATCAGAGCGACTGTGACTGAATCTTGGATTCCATTTCGCGTAAATTAAATTGAAACACAAAGCAACACAAGTAATTTCTATTGAAATGTATGGCACCATTTTGTCTGGCTATCTGTGCGTTATCTTCAATCGACAGCCCACGAGCTGCTTGCATAGCCGTGACGTAATCTTAAACCGAATCCTATCACTTATCACATTTATCTAATCGAAAGATTACTCGAGCAATTCACAGGAGTATCAAACCAGGAAAATAACATGAAAAACGCAAGCAGCTCGCGTGCGGGACCCAAGTTAAAGAATCGAGGCGGATGTAAATCAGGTACTCTTCGGTTAACCAAAGCTACTCGTTAACCATCATGTTGTATTAATTAAGTATTCGATTTGACTCGTCGTATTTTCCGTTCGGCTTGTTATATTGCCTTGGATATAGGGCAAGGGGCGGTATTCAGATGCGCCCGAGCGTGGCGCTTTCGGGGCACAATCGACTTTTAATTCCTTAAATGTCGAGAACGGCGTTGTATTATCCCTTTGTGTCGTCGAACAATGCATAATAGAGTTCAAAATACTGCCAAAACGAGTCGATGATTATTATATTATTTGTTTATCCAATAGTTTTATTATCGAAAAAACAGTACGACTGGATCGGAATCGGAACGAAGCAAGGCATTGTTGCTCGTAGTGTCATAGATAGGACTTTCTGAAATTTATAAACGTTAAAACCTAGTCTTACTGTCTTTTAAGATGTTGGAAGTGTTCGGCGTACTAAGATCATAGTGGATGTTTACAGTATTGCAATTCAAGTTACTAGTGTTGCGATTCCCAAGTAGTTTAGAAGACTCGAGGATTTGCTTCGGGTATTTTAAAAGTTTTAATCCCAGGGATTAAAAGATTAAGCAAGGATTAAACTGTTGTCGATGTTTATATATTTTTGACGTAGAGAATGGAGGCGCAGACAATGTTGGTACTGGACGACCGTTCAGCTGCAGGCGTGCAGTAACTTGACAAATCTTAGGATCGCCTAAGCCTCCGAAACTGACTTTGACAGTTCAAAGAATAATTTACGATAAAAGTAACGTATAATAAGAGTAAGTCAAAACACTGGGTTGGTAACATTGCGTCAGCAACTGAACGAATCGTATCAAAGTAAGATAAATATGAAAGATGTACATATTTTTACATTTCGAATATGTATTTGAATCACCGTGTAATAATATCGAGCACAGCTATGTAACTTTTTTCATTAATTCTGATGTGATTTACGATTAAATGTATTTTACTTGTGGTGCGAATTGTTCGTTGAAAAACTTGTTATTACCAGTTGTTTAAATTTATTGTCTTCCTTATGTCTTCATGTTGACGCACAAGAATTCTTAGGATAGTTGTACTTCATATCAGATGTTTAACGAATTGATGTTCTTAGAGGAAAAAATTGTGCGATTTAGTGTTGTCGCTTATTTTACTTGTTTGTCGATGCATCCGTGCCATTTATTTCGTTCTTAGACCTTCCCTTACCTAGGAGTTAATAACCATGATGCTTACTTTTGAAAACAATTTCAATATCAATTCAAATCCTATATTCGATTTGTAGAATTTAGCACTATTGGAGGCTATGCTAGCGCTCGATTGGGATCAAATCTAGAAGATATTTCTCAGTAATTACGCCATAGCATCCCATATAAGGATTGAAGTAAGAAGTGTAGTTTCCTTTTCAAAATACAATTGCTGGTGCGATAAAATTTCTCCACGACTACGCCACAGCAACCCAAATAAGAATAGCGGCGTGAGATGTCGATGCCATTTTAAAAATAAAACAAAAATTATGAAACTCTTTAGATCATTTACAGTAGACGCAATCTTAAAATCTGTACAATATTTAAAAATCAATTGATGTTCGTTAAGTGTCGCCAGTATTATAATACCTGTGGTCTCACTAAAATCTTAAGAACGGCTTGACCGATTTGAATTTAACTTTTGTTTTGTTTGCTCTAATATTTTTATGTCTTACTAGACGATCGCCTCGCGGTTTCACCTGCGTAGTTCTCGTTCCCGTGGGAATTCCAGGATTAAATATAGCCTATGTCACTCCCTGAAAAGAAGGCTTCCTAACGGTGAAAGAATTTTTGAAATCGGTCCAGTAGTTTCGGAGCCTATTCAATACAAACAAACAATCAAATCTTTCCTCTTTATAATATTAGTATAGATAAACCACCTCTGGTTTATAAGACAAAAAATTGGGAAAAAATTGTACGTGATCCAAAGTTCACATGGTCATCTAGTTATTAATAAAATAAGCGACAACCTTATCGCATAAAGTTTTTCAACGGACCAGATACAGAGTACCATGTCGTGATAGGGAAGGGAAGAAGTCGCAAGATGTTGTTTAACTTCATATGTCTATAAGATGTTGTTAATGTTACCCTACTCTTTGTGTACGGGACGAGGTATTTTGGCTGTCGTAAAGAGAAAAATTTCCCTTTTATATTGTGCAAGAAGAACTGCGAAGCTTGGCGAAAAATCTTATTAAAAAATAACCGTGCAAAGAAAATTTGCAGTACGCCCCAAAACGAAGTGTGTTATATTTTTAACCAAAATACGACGTACTGTACACGTAAAATATACAGAGTGTTAAAAAACAAACGAAAAGCGATACTGTAGAGAATTTATCATAACGTTTATTTTCATAGTTCTTTCTAGATAAAATCAATTGATCGTATTCGTTCTGTAAGCTTCTGTAAGGTTTCATTTCGCCTGGCAGCATTATAAATCTTGTTCATTATTCCGACGTCCAACTTTTCCGTAGAACCATTGAAACATGAATATTCTAAGCTTATTTATGAGTAAAGTTTTAGATTTTTTTGCACTCTGTATTGTATTCGGGCGTACGTTACTCTATTTCTATACTAAGACTTGAATAACGTTGTTTGTTGGTATATTTAGGGAGCGTTAGAATATTAAATAATTGTCGTTCTATTTTAATGCGATGTATGTAGTAATATTAGTTTACATTGGATATATTTGTGTTTGCAACTATTGTGATTCGCTAGAACAAACCCAGTTAGTTTTGTTTTTCAGAGACAGTTTAGTTATGTTTTTCACAGCATTTTCTATGTCGTAGGTACTTAGATTCTATTTTCATAACTACAGTATTTTCTTCTGAAACATGTCTTTCAAAGGAATCAACCTTTGAGGTCGACTTCTCGGAAACTTTATTTAACATAATACGAAATTGCATAGCCGGCTTTTAATTGCAGAGAGTATAGTGCTACATAATACGTAGTTGCCTTCGCAATCGTCATATACTAGCCTGTTCTGGTTCCACAGTAATAACACATTATGCAAGGCAAAATATACCTTGTTGCCCGTGTTACCTGCATGTGTGTAGCACTGTACGAACTTGAAACTTAATTGCAGTACAAGTTAAATTATGTATATCTCAATTATTTTAATCGCCCCGTGCAAGGTAAATTATTAATATTTACTTTACAATTTTAACTTATAATTCTAAGTTTAATTGAAGTAAATTAGTCAAAAATATATCCCACCCTGGATTAATTCACTTTCATGTTAAAATATGTTATTTCCTTGATCGGGACATGACACGTCTCTGTGAAATCGCGTTTTGTAGTTGAAAATTATATTTTGTATAATCCGTTAAAGTGACTTGTCTTCTAAATAATTATCTAAGTTACAATTTAATGTTAATAAAATAGGCATAATTTGTAAGTGTTTTCATCATTCGTTATTCACCGTGTTCTTAACATTTATCAGAAATTATAATAAAGATGTAGCTCTCGGCTCATCCGTACAGTTTTATTCGATGTTCTATGAATAAATATTAATATTGAAGTCATCTAATATTTTTATATTTAACATTTTGTCTGTTTTACCACATTCTGAATAAATGGGTTCGCTTGTTATGCCCAAAGCAATATAAAACATTATTGGGGATTGAACCGCAAAGTCAAATAAGAAAATTCTTGAAAACACGAACTGGTATGAATATAATTTATTTCGTTTGTGGTGAAACAGAGTTTAATAGTACCCAAATCAATAACGACTCAAATTCTAGCTTTTTACTATGAATTCCACTTTACGATGTTGTATCATGCCTTTTATATTAATTGTATAATTTGGATGAAGAGTTATCGTATAACAAACTAATGTATTTAGATTATACGAAAATAATATATCTAGAAACATTACCTCCTTCAGGGGCTGTCGGGTTAAATTAACAAAATTTAAATTTATGCCACTCTAAGTTCTTTAAAGACCCTTGAGAGCAGTAAGCTCACTGTAAAATTACTGTAAGAGAGCATTTACAAAATAGCGAGATCGGCCCCTGCTCTAAGTGATGCCGCACATCAGACATACACTTGTATTACGACAGTGAGGATCCGTAACGTTTTTAGTTGAGAATGCAGATTTATAGAGCTAAGAAATCCATAACACACAGTGCAAACATTATTATTCTACGACAAAAATTGACGAAGCTATGACCAAATTACTAGCGGAGTTCACTGAGTGACCGCCGCGGTTGCGTGTGACGTCACTTGCTCAGTCGCCGCCCGTTAACCGTAGGCAGATATCAGTTTTTAGTGATTTACTCCGAAACTGTAAGTCTGCCTACGGTTAACGGGCGGCAACCGAGCAAGTGATGGTAAGGTAAACAAAAACCCATGGGTAAGTTAATTTACCCATGGTCTTACTGTCAGGCTATTTGACAATTTATGTGAAATCTGTAATCGCATAACATTGATTTATTCCCTACTCTTCATCCGACATCTTGTAATTTTCCCTAGGAAATCCAAAATTTCCCGTTCATTAACGATTAACCCCGAATCGGTTTCCGTTACTTGCCGAGATTTCGGCATTTCTGCCGCTTAATAACTCATTCCTTCCGATCTTCACTCGAGGGTTAAGGCGTGTTCACACGGTGCTTGTCAAGTATGTACCTATATCCGTTCAGGTTCTATTTCCAATCGAAGATCGAGACGCGCGGTAGATCGAGACAGCCAAGTTCGGCGAGCGACGCAATAGCAGTGAACATACATGAACCATTGGAAAGGTTTTTTTGTCCCTTTTGTATGTCAAACATCAAACCTATAAGATTTACAGCAAAACTATGCAATAATAGTCGCAGTAAATCTTAAACTTTCAAAACTCAAATCGGACACCATTCGCTTTATTAAAGCCGACTCATAAAACAAGAAGTTGAAGTTGAAAGCTGACTAGCGTCATGTGAATGCACCTTGATTCCAATCCGAACCATCATGTATTTATTGTTTATAAACGAGTGTTGCCATATTCTCTTAAGTCATAACATTATGTACAAATTGGATATTGTAAGATCATTTGTTATCTGTCAACAGTTGAATATTACGAAAATAAATCAAGTCGAAAGATTTTTCTTGTTTTATTTACTGCTCTAGATTAAGAAGATTAGATTTATAGGTGTCGAGGATTATTACTTGAGACGGAAGAAACAAAATGATCAAATTATTGGATATTCAACTGTATCTTATAATCTGGATTAGGATTTAGGGTTTATGATAAGTAAGTACTGTACTAAAGTTATCTGCTAAGGGCCTTTTCACCACCTCCGAAATAGAAACCAACCTAACTCAAGTTAATTATGGACTGATTTTGAAAATTATTTAGCTGTTTTATTGAAAATTATCCCGAGACCAACTGCAAGCAGATGCTGCAAGCTGTAGACAGAGCGCTCTGGCGCTCATTCACTCTGTCCAGCAGTGGACTAACATAGGCGGATGATGAAGATGATCCTGAGGTGGTCCCATAAAAAAATTATTCCCGAGGGATTCGTATTGGTCCCACAAAACTTAAAAACGATCCAAAATTAAGGGCTTAGAAGTCGGTTTAGTATAGTTTTGTAAAACAAACAAATTATGGACAAAAATTTCATGTATTTTTTTTACCTACGTCAAAGCTAACCGACGAAGCTGCTAATAGTCCGATTAACTTTCGATGAACACCGCTTATGAGAGAGAGAGAGAAACATTTATTGACAAACACAATTATGATACAGCACAGAACAGAAATAGTAGGTACCTACATAACTTACAATACAAACAATAAATGAAACCTGCAATACAGTACTTATTACATAAATGAAATGCTTAATACTAGAACGAGTAGGTACGTACCTACCCACCCACTCACCTAAAGGGCTAAACGAACGGAACTAGAGAAAGAAAGACACAGCAGGACAAGAACAAATTAATTGACAACCTAATAAAGCTAATAGCAAAGGTAAGGTAGATATTCACTTTGTAGGTAGGTAGGTAGGTACCATGTAACGGAATGCAGGACACAGAGGTGTCAAATCTATGGAGGTAGGTGGATGAGACCTACCTTAATACCATACAGCATTTTTTTAGCAGGTACAACCATATTAAATAGGTAGGTACTTAATAATGGGTAGGTGAACTACCGGTTTGTGCTCCGCGCTGTAACGCTGCGCAGGTGAAAGGGTTCCACCTCAGCTAATGCTACCTCACTTATTGCAAGGTGGCGCTGGTTTTCTGATGGAACCATTTTGACCTCAAGACTGACCACTACTAAAACAATAGTGTCCTATGACCCCGAGTTCACCAACAGATGGTTAAATTTTAAACAGTTGTTTTAACGTTTTTGTCACAAGTTTTCATTATAAGTCAACGTTAACCAACAAAACAGCCTAATTGTCCGATTATCTATTGGTGAAGACAGACGTAAGTCTGTTATTCTATGGTTAAGTCCTAATGGGTTTTAAACTAGAAAACTAGAAAAACCTTTCAACTTAATCAACCACCAGCTGCGAAATCGACTGACACCAACGCTCTGATTAAATCTAGAGCTGTCGGAACAGCGGATTAAGATAAAAGGTTTGCCAACATTTATATCACTGGGTAAATAAATTGGATTGGCAATAATTTAAAGATATTTTACACAGCATCGTAGAGCCCAAGCTTAACTAAGCAGGACCTTGTATGAGGTCTATAACTATGAAATTGCCGTTTCGTGGGAATCTCTAGGAAACTAATTTCTCAATACAAACATTTTTGTATTTTTTTTTAATGACAAATCTTATTCCGGTAAAATGTTGTGTATAATTGGACATAATTGTAAAAAGTATGCGTAGAATTAATTTAAAAAAAAAAAACAAGATATAAAAATACTATTAATTTAAGCATAGAAAGTGACGACACATGAAATGCGCGGTTTTGAGGTTTTAATACCTGCAAGTGCCCGCCCCAAACATAGTTTATGATGAATTTTTAATCTATGCAGTAATATAACGTTCAGAATACAAAATAATGTTGTTTATAACTGCCGAATTAAAAAAAAAAAATATGTTAAAATAAAATGAGCAAGTAAAAGTGAAAAAACAGCAATTTATTATGTAAACCCCTATTATTATGTGAACGAGTTACCTCACTGATATCGTAAGCAGGTAATAGGTAAGTACTTACGAAGGGAGGGAACCTACGTATGATACAAATAATATTATTAACTGTTTTTATCATGCTAGAACCCTCAAACATATTTGCTGATGATGAAAATAATCATATTATTTGTATCGATGACATAAAAGAAGTCATGCGAAAGAAGAAAGGACAATGCAGCCAGCGTCTTGGGGAAGCTTCCTAATGGTATTGATATGGATCAGTTGAGCTAGCTGTAGACATTTTACAACAGTCTGCAGTTAGCTCAATTGTTTCAATTGTAAATACTAGTTCTAATTTGTTTCTATTATTTGATTGTAATTTTCTTTAAATAAATAAATAAATAAATAATGCTGGACAATTCACACAGCATTATCTAGCCCCAAGCTAAGCAGAGCTTGTGTCTTTGTTAATAAAGAAGGTGAAGTCTCAAAGTATCTCTCGAGTTTTAGGTACTACAAACGAAAACCCAGAGTCTCGTGTCTCAACGTTTTTGTTCATAACTCAATTTAATAAAACGGGTATGTTTACTTTTAAACATACCTACTTTTATCGAAACCCGTGTTTTATAAAAAAGTAAAACGAAATTTCACCATGATGTTCAAACCTAACTCAATTTCGAAATCTGTTTGTTTTACTCGTAAAATTTTCACCGGGATGCTAGGAAAGGCTTTTATAAACTTATTAAAAAAAGGTTAATTCTTTTTGAATGCGATAGGTTTGACTCACAATTAAGTTAGTTAACTTTACCTTGTCACTGATTTGTTATTTTTATTTAGGGTGATAGTATCAATAAAATTGATTGACTACATAATCTTGTCGACCTCTGTGGTGCAGCGGGCAAACGTCCGTCTGCGAGGCGGGAGATTACGCATTCGATTTCTGCCTCGGGATAAATGTTTGTACGGTCTGCAGATGTTGTGTCCGGGTGTTCTGACTGTTTTCCATGTACAAAAAAAGTGTTATCTATGTAATGTAATGTGTTGTCTTATGTTATATCAGTAATCTAGTACCCATAATACAGATAATGTCCATCATTATTTATTTATTTACTGAAATAGGTGCTTACCTAGAATTTGGTCTAAGTCCAGCTTGGCTTCTTTTTGTCAATCTACATAATACATCTTCATAGTAGGTAAATACATCACATTACTATAAAAGAATTTCCACTCGACGAGTAAAAAGCAGTTGCAATTACTATTCATGTTCAAACACACTTTCATTTAATTGTAAGTTACAAACTACAAAGGCACTTTATTTACCCGACTGTACCTAAACTTATCTTTGTTTTGGAGAGATGTACAGTAAAGATCAGAAGAACAAAGGTACAATCGCCTAGTACCAAATATATAATTTAATTGAAGTAAGGTCGAAGCGACGTGTTACCCGAAAGCTGGTGAGTATCTGGCACAGCGCATCAGCATTGCCATAGCAATGCAGCCGTTTACCGGCAAATTTGGTCAGGCATTTTAAGTTTTGGGAGACATGTCGTATATCGTTACAAAGAGCATTTAGTAGAGCACTTTTTAAAAGCATTTGAAACTTCATAAGTAGCTTTAATTATTTTTTTAAGCTGCTGGCAAGTTGAGGTGTTCCATATTTTTTTCCTATTTTCATATCTTTAAAGGCTCATAAGTTTTTCGTTTGTCGTTTGTATCGTTACTTTTAGACCAGGAATACATTACAGATTGGAGGTAATGAAATTTAGACTAAAGAAACAACACAAATCAAAAGTTATTAAGTCAAAAAGGCACGGTTTTGGGACGTTCCTAAAAAAATGTAAAAAATTCATATAAAAAAGTGTTAAGTCATAGGCAAAAAGTTTATATGGAAAAAGTGTTGCAAATGACCCCAGCTAACTGTCATTTTATAATATGGCCCTTTATGTATATGTATTATTGAGTACTTGTCCTGTTTATAAAATAAAGATATTTTATTCTTATTCTGTATAGATTTGCTACGTCGTCGTCAGCGCGGGTAATTGTATGAAAAAGAAAGAAAATCGCGCCAGCTTTTAAAATATACCTTATAGTAGGTATTCTTTCTATTTTACGCTAAACTAAACTATTATAAAAGTTGGAGCTGGTACAAAATAACTAGCCAACTCTAAGGTACAATGTTGTACAATACGAACATACAATACGAGGTTCTAGCTCGCTCGACTGATCCGCAGCTTTAGAATATAGTTTTACAGGGTCCAGTAAACCTCAAGCCAATTTTTAAAGGGAAAATTAGAGTATAGTACAGGATTTTATTAAAGTTTTTTCCTATAGTAGAGGACGAAAAAACTTTCATAATTTGAAGGGTGCAAAGGAATTGTGATAACGAAAGTTTGGATCGATGACTTAAATGAATTAACTCTATTCAATACATATAGAAATTAAGTTAACTTTAGTTGTGATACTGAATTAATTACGTGATTAGTTTAGCTACCTTTCAAGTTGCATGGCGCCTAGCCTATAAGTGAAATTTTTGACACCTCTCACTTTTTGTTATAAGGATTGCAAAATAAATAAATACTAGAATATACTTGAAACTGTTCATGATGATCTTTTCAAGCTTTTTATTCGGGTATGGCATAACATATACAAAGCGCTATCAAGTCTATAGGAATCTTCACTTATTATATAGATGATTTTTAGTTGTGTTAATGTGTCTTCGGAACTGATAGCAGATATACAAAATTATTTCACTTATAAGTTAGATTATTATACCTTAATGCTTGAGACCAAGTATTATTTTTATTATTATATTAGTATTATATTATATTAGTTTTATGATTTGACCTTTTCTAAGTGTACATTTATTGTATTTATGGAAATAAAGAGTTTTTGATTTTGATTGATTGATTTTGATTTTGATTGTTACCTCTGGCTACCAACCAAGTCAGAGAGCTCACTGCGGCAAAAGCCAATTCAATTTATCTATTACGGAACCCTCCGTCGTTTATGCGACTTGTCTGGTTTTTATTCAACTGCAATATTGCTGAACAATAGCATTATAGTAGTTATTGTTGCATGTTTCGAAAGAAGAGCTTTCCGATAGATACTTTTATACGATTTAGTTTTACACTCAAAACCGGTTTTAAAATTTAATAAACTCAAAACACTCAGCTTAGCCTTAACTACACTGGCCTGCAAAACTAAGTATCACACTGTTAAAATTTATTGGTTTTCTGAACTATAGAAGTTAAAGATTAAAAATAATAAACGTTTTATAGCCTATTTTATCAGCTTTCTTTGAAAGTATAGTAAACTATACATTAGGATCATTAAAAAAAATAGTTTTAAATTCCTTTACCCAAAGGTACGATATGCTGCAAAGTCAACAATTAACTGAGTGTAAAACAGTCGCTTAGTTTGTCACCTTAATTTTCATAAAATGTTTATATTTGTTATGCCACATGTTATGCTAAGAGTTTTAGAATATTTCGAAAATTGTATTTTGTAATCTTTCTGTAAAGTTGGGAAATAACAATATACATTCAGTCAAAAAAGTATCGGGAATAGATGATTTGTTTATGGTTCCAAATTAAAATTTGTGTTTTTTTTTTGTTGTTGTTAGATTGGCACAACTGTTTTCCATTTTGGCGCGGAATTTGAGCTGCATCTGTTATTTATATACATATACAGTGCATTATACAGTGCTGTTTTTAGTTAAGTACCTATATCATATCTAGTGTGTATTGCGAATTTCAATGGACAAAAACATCGAAAAAAACATCGACTTTGTCTTAAATTTTGCATCGCCAATGGAATTTCATGTTCGAAGTCACTGAAAATGATACAGAAGGCAAAATTCTTGGATTTTGCATCACGATAATGCGCCTTCGCACAAGGCCATTGTGACCGAATTTTTGACCAAACCCTCAACAAATACCATCGACCAACCACCATATTCACCAAATATGGCTCCAGCCGACTTCTTTCTTTTTCCTAAACTCAAATTACCACTTTGTGGCGCCCGTTTTCAAGTTTTTGAATTAAGTACGAATATTTTTTGTTTATTTTAAAGGAATAAGTGATTTTCTTCTTATATAAGAACACAAATGATGTGAAAAAACACAAATGTGTTCTTGCATTATAATTTAACGTTTAAAATATTTCATGTTTTTTGCTTGTTAGTTCAGCAAAACCAGTGTTATGCCATGAAATTAATACAAAAAATGATGAAATTTCAAAACAATAATAATAATATATGTAACAATACACGTACCTATAACACAAAAATGAAAAAATGTCTTTATTTTTAAGTTAAAAAAGGTTCAATAAAAAAATCGTAGAAAAAGACTGATCCCTCGGGGTCTAGAATCACCCCCTTTCAGCTTAGTACACATATTTCCTGGCACCCTGTACATCCATGGTACGTACTTACATACATATCCTTCCGCTTGTCGCATTCAGAGCTAGCGTTGTACGTGACAGGTTGCGAGGTCATCATCTATTTCAGAAACCACTTATTTCTTACTGGGGACCGTAATTCCGTAGCCGATCCGTAGTTTATGGCAACCCATGGCTACTGATCGTTTGCGGTTACCGCTGACTAGGACAGGTTACATAACATCCCTCGTTTTATCTAGAGGTAAAACCTGGAGCTATTAGTAGGATTTAGATTTTTTTCTTCTGTCTAAAACTAGATCATTCGTTTAATTTTTCGCAGGTACCACGGAAGTGAGACTGCGGAAGCTGACTTGCGAGCTTTAAACTGGAATCGCTTCAAGGGTTGTTCAAGACTAATTTTTACAATTTCTTTGCAGTGAACTATGAGTTAAGTTATGTTATCCCTTACGCAGGATTTATTGGCGACGATAAATTTTGATTTAATGCACGATAATGTCCGCTGCCACACCGCAGCAGTGACTAGACAGTACCGACAGACGTCTTCCATGTCGGCATTCCCAAACTAGACTGGCCAGCCCTTATTCCTGACTTGAACCCAATCTGGCATATGTGGGACGAGCTAAAACAGCGGATACGAGGGAAAAATCCAGCTCATCCAGCTCCGGCGCCGATAGAAGCCGATAGATGCAACTTCGACCTATTGCAATAATTCCCAAAATTTAGGTAGCCAATTTAATTAATTTTAAATCTTCTTGATATCACTTGAAAGGTAACAAAATTACCTTTCAAATGATATACCACAATCTATAGTTCATTTTACATAAATTGAAAAAAAATTGTTTTGATCAATTCGCGATGAAAGCGATTCCATTTTAAAGCTCGCAAGTGTAGATAGAGTAGGTTTTCTTTCTTCTCTATTTATTTAATCACTAGACGATCGCCTCGCGGTTTTACCCGCGTAGTTTCCGTTCCCGTGGGAATTCTGGGATAAAATATAACCTATGTCACTCCCTGAAAAGTAAGCTTCCTAACGGTGAAAGAATTTTTCAAATCGGTCCAGTAGTTTCGGAGCCTAGTCAATACAAACAAACAAACAATCAAATCTTTCCTCTTTATAATATTAGTATAGATACTCGTGGTTTTCGATATAATTTCTACCTCGGTAGGTACACTACCTTCCTTAAATAAAGCACTACCCCTTCACGCGCCTTGTCATATTACCTTGTTTTACAAAAATATCTACAAAAAAAATTATCACACAATTTTAATCTACGTTTCTACTGGCAGTCTCTGAAAACGAGCAATGCTTGGTGCGATTTCATTCGGGCCCTTGGGCCGTGACGTAAATTTAATTTGGACCAACTGACGCGACCCATTTTACGAGCAAGGGAACGTTAATGATCATGATTACATTGGCAAATAGTAACGACATCTTAGGCCTCTTAAATTGGAGTTTTTCTAAGAAAATCGGCTTTTAAATTACGTTCTATTTTAGACCTTTTATTTAGACGCAGTCTGTGTAAAAAGGACGGCTTGTACAATTAAGTTGATAAGGGTGAGAATTGGTTCTGTATTAAGTGTTGTGACCGTCGATATTGTACCGGTCACAGGAAGTCAATGATGGCATAGAGGCGCCTCAGGACTGCTATTCGTGGCGTCGTTGTTCGGTGGTCATCTGCTGAACATATTCCGTTCAGCAGTGGACGTATACAGCCCGTATACGGGCTGATGATGGTGATTATATGTTGTCATAATCTTCGATTGAATATTTTACCTTGGCTTGGATGGTAGGTACCTAAAATTTGATATCCTTATGTTAAAGTTGGCATTAATCCAAGATTATAGTCGAGTTTGGATTTATTAGAACAGCTTCGTCTTTGAATTCAGCGTGCAAACGTAAGGAAATATTAATTAGGAATGAAATCGGTTTTGTCTCAATTTATTATTTAAACAGGAAACATTCGATGGCTTGCACATTGCGCATCATAATCAAATAAGTAGTCCTTTTTATAATAGTTTGCGTCTTAAACTTATCACCAAAAAACCTTAAATCATTTAATCAATAGCATTACCTTAGACACGACTTACTTTTGATTTATAAAACAGTATTTGTCTTTGTCCATATTTTATTATTATCTATTCCTAAAACAACATGTGACCTACGAATAAATAATAAGTCCATGTGTCACAAGAAACCATTTTCACATGATCTAATCTCCTAAACGCAACATAAAACACAAATAAAATATTATGTTGCTCAATATTTCCGATCACGGTAAACTAGAAGAGATATCTCATCTGAACCCAAAAAACAGTAGGTAACTAATGTTTAGTTTTGTTGAGAATATTTTCCGAGTTGTTTCGTTTTATTGTGCGAAGATTACAAATAAATATTTGGTGTTTGTTAATATAGTACGTAAGCCTTCGCACAGGTTAATTTCTAAGAAATCAACTAATATCCTAATTTTTTTTCGGTGTCGATGTGACTTGAACCCCATCCTCCCCTTTTACTAGGTAGTAAAAATTTTGGGTTAATATTGTATTTTTTAAATATTTGGTGGTGGAGCTCACAGGAAAACCTTAATTTATAATTAAGTTATTCCCGGGTATTTCTCACGTTTCACCAAACTGTAAACACGTTAAATTCCTAAATGCTAAGTAAAAAGTACCTACAGGTTAAAAGAAAAAAAATCAACAGTAAACAACAGTAAAATTGATTGGTAAACTATTATGGACTTTTATGTTCATAAAACGTATACCAACCTAGCAAAATAATATCTTACGAATGCTTTTCTTATAGCCTCTTGTCTGTGGTAAAATACTGAAAATACTAAAGACACTTGTGGCGGTTTTCGGGAAAATTCCACTAATTTTTATGTCGGCTTCCCCCGTAATCTCATGGATACTTAGTGTTATTTTGTTCCGCCCAATAATTTATTTAATAAAACAAGCTCTGTGTTGGTTAGAGGCACGATTTTATGAAAATCTTTATCGTTTGAAAGTAATGTTATATTTTTCCATGATGAAATTTAAATAACGGGCTAATTTAATTTTTTTAATGCACGTGAACAGTTAATCGTCAATCAAATATTAATATTTTCAGAAATATTTTGGCATGTAAGCCCTTGACTAGGCTATCTGTACAACTTATGTATAGAAACAGTTACGTAGTAGTTTCTTCCCGTGGCTTCGCATGCGCTTTTTATGTAGCCTATATTAAGTAGATTGTATGGAAATCCTTAATGTTGAAGGTAATGTAATATTTTTTCATGAATAAAATTAAAATCACAGGTTATTTTCATTAAGATCCGTTTATTCGTTTTGGCGAGGTAACAGACGGTCAGACAGACAGAAAGAATTACTTTCGCTGTATATTAGTATAGATATTGTTCTCATTATGTATACTAATATTATAAAGAGGAAAGATTTGATTGTTTGTTTGTTTGTATTGAATAGGCTCCGAAACTACTGGACCGATTTGATAAATTATTTCTTCGTTAGGAAGCTTACTTTTCAGGGAGTGACATAGGCTATATTTTATCCCATAATTCCCACGGGAACGGCAACTACGCGGGTGAAACCGTGAGGCGATCGTCTAGTTTATTATATTTTAACACTAAATAATAAAATATAACCTATGTCACTCCCTGAAAAGTAAACTTCCTAATGGTGAAAGAATTTTTCAAATCGGTCCAGTAGTTTCGGAGCCTATTCAGTACAAACAAACAAACAATCAAATCTTTCCTTTTTATAATATTAGTATAGATAACCTTCTCAAGAAATATTTTTCTATTTCCATCGAGTTCTATCAGCCACCACTCGGATCGCAATACCATTAATAAACGTGTCAAAATCCCTCGGTGCTACGAATGTCACCCGTAGATTGCTACGCCGTAGAACTTGCTACGCCGTAGCACTAAACTTGTATTTTGTCGCATGGCAACCGCGCGCTCACCGAGAAATGGAGTTATAAATGCAAAGTCCGAGTTTTTTATTATAATAAAAACTCAGTTACTGCACGCGGTCTCGCACGCGTTTTGCCAGACCAAAAAGTAGCCTAATTTTATTCCTGATCTAGAACTATAATGTTTGCAAAATTTCAAGTAGATCCATTCAGTAGTTTAGGCGTTGTCTTCAGCCAAATATCTTCGCAAACTTTCACGTTTATAATATTACTAGCTTCTGCCCGCGGCTTCGCACGCGTTGTGTCTATGGAAACGCTTAAAGGTAATTTCTATTCCATAGGAACTGATTTATGGGATAAAAAGTAGCCTATGTTTTATTTCAGGCTTAGAGCCACAACGATGCAAAATTTCAGCTCAATCTGTTCAGTAGTTTTGGCGTGAAGACGTAACAAACAATCCATCCATCCATCCATCCATCCAAACTTTCGCATTTATAATATTAGTGTGATAGTGTGATTAGTCACACTAAAGCGCCAACTCGTCGACATGTGTATCCTGCCTGTCCTAACCTGCGGTGCACAGACATGGTCACTGACTGAAGCACAGAAGTCCAAGCTCAAGATTTGCCAAAGGGCGATGGAGCGATGAGAGGCGGCGACGGGGTCGGCCACGTAAAAGGTGGCCGGACGATCTAGTAGCTTTTGACCCGGAGTGGTGGGAGTCTGCAAAAGACCGAGAAGTTTGGAAGGGTGCCGGGGAGGCCTTTGCCCAGCAGTTGGACGAAATAGGCTGAATAAAAAAAAAAGTGTGATTAGTAGGAAGTAGGATTATAAAAGAGCACCTAAATTGGCGTTATAGCTGAATATTAAGTTAATGTATCATTTTCCTAATCCGCAAGCCGACTTCTGCCACAACTAGGTTCCAGGCAAATTGGGTAAAGTCTGGCTTTATAATCGCTTTAAAATTCGTGAAAATGAGCATTTCACTAGGTGGATCGATTTATTTTGCGCGGGACATTCAAATTCTTTACGGTATTTTTCTGCAATCTACGAGGAACATAACTAGGGAAATCATAAACCATTATTTGTGAACATTATTTTTGAACCATGATACAACGAACTCCAGTGCTATGGTACTTTTGAAGATTTTTGATCGACATATTGTCAAATGCTCCAAAATTAATATTCAATCGTATCTAACAATTTGTTGAATAATATGAATGCAATTTGTTTGTGAAAAGTTCCATAGAAAATGGTTTACGATTTGAATTACTTATCGATTAGTTTAATTCTCTCTAGAACGCAGAAAAATATAAAACTTGCAAAAAAAATAATCTCTCGCGCAATCTAAATCGAACACCCTTAAAGCTGCTACTTATTGCATCATGATCCTCGTACGTTGAAATAACTAAGTGCCAACCTAGGCCACTGCAGTGGGCTGCGGAATCATTTTTACGTAAGATAGCGTGTTTAAAGTTTTCTACTAAACCTCTTTTTATGACCGAAGGAAGTTTTCATTGCCAGTTTCTTGCTGGCGTTCCACAAACAGCTTTTTACTGGTTATGTATACTATATATTTATGAGTTTCAAAAAGATGGCTTATTTTTGTTTAGTTACTTAAATCTAAGCTAAGTCTAATTTAGTATAGGACAATTTTATTGACTTAATTTTATTCCACGAAAAGTGCCCCAAAACAATTTCATTCAATTTTAAATTATAAAAGGAATGAGCACATGCATCCAGCACTGCTATCGTATGGCACATCAATAAGTATTTAAATATGGGCTTAAACTTGTCAGCTTTAGATACATTTTACAGTGACAAAATGTGCAAGCTTCAAGCGCGTGAGCTGTCTTTTTTTAACCCCCGACGCAAAAAGAGAGGGGTGTTATAAGTTTAACGTCGTAGCTCCCAAACGGATGAACCGATTTTCGTTTAGTTTTTTTGTGTCATAGATAATTTTATCAAAATCAAAAACTCTTTATTTCCATAATATCCCGAGTGTTCTTAGCCATGTTTCATGAAAATCTGTATACCAATAAAAGTCGGCGGGTTTTAAAATTTTTTAATTTTGTCTTGTATGCACTCAATATAAAGAACCTCTAAATATTACGTAATGTGCAGACGATATATTATTATTTATATAATTTTACACATACAAATTACAATAAGGGAGCTTATCATAGGCTACGAATAAATTAATAATAGGTTTAGAGCGCTTGTGCTCAATTTATTACAGGTGGTTAAATCCTCTTATAATTATAACAAAGATAATTACAATCAAATAATAGAAATAAATAAGAACTAGTATTTACAATTGAAACAATTGAGCTAACTCCAGACTGTTGCAAAAAATCTACAGGTAACTCAACTGATCCATATCAATACCGGTCGGAAGCGTCCCCAAGACGCTGGCTACATTGCCCCGCTGTACGGCAATGCTGATTCGCTGTGCCAGATACTCACCAGCTCTCGGGTCACGCGTCGCTTCGACCAGACGCTCAGATAATTAAAAAAACCCGAAGAGCCTCGGTATCCCCTGTGGTTACATTGATCAAACAATAATAAAAGTTCAGGAGTCGACAAGGCAGTAAGTAGATACTTACAATAAAAGTAGTTATTGAAGTAAAATAAAAAGAGAATGGACACATACAAGTCAGTAACAAAGATATTTTAAGCAGCTAAAGATAAATGATTGAAAGATGCTAAAGATAAATGATTAAAAATATTGAGGTTGAGGAGCTGCAAAACAGTGCATTTTCATGATTATTTTATCGTAATTTTCTTTCGCAATTTTACTTCAATAAGGCAGTTAACTCAATTGTTTCAATTGTAAATACTAGTATAATTTTCTCCGTATACTCATGCTCATACTCATTTATTCGCCGTAGGAGCACAAGGCACACTTGGAGATGTCAGATTAAATATACATTGGTTACAATAAGTGGTGTATTAATTATGATTCAAGGTCATAAAACAGACAAGACAGAAAATAACCAAGAAACTTGGGAATATTGGTACGTACAAAAATAGATAAGTTGATAAATGGATCAGCTGTAAATAGGCATCGTTAGAGTCATGTAAACAAATAATAATACTTAATTATAAATTCATGGTGCTGCTGTAAAATGGCATTGTCTGATATAGTCTATACTAATATTATAAAGAGGAAAGGTTTGATTTTTTGTTTGTTTGTTTGTTTGTATGAATTGAATAGGCTCCGAAACTACTGGACCGATTTGAAAAATTCTTTCACCGTTAGGAAGCTTACTTTTCAGGGAGTGACATAGGCTATATTTTATCCCGGAATTCCCACGGGAACGGGAACTACGCGGGTGAAACCGCGAGGCGATCGTCTAGTTAATTATAAATAAACATTAAATGGGTGTGATACCCAGTGTAGTATGCAGTTACTTTACCTAGGTAGAGTATAGCTGCTAAGAGTGCATTGTCATTTGTGGACTAGGCTATGATAAAATAAAGTGCTATAACATAATCAATACTTATTCAATGTCATGAGTATTACAATAAAATGAAATAAAGCAGCTTGATATGCATTGTCCGGTTTACATAAAATAACATGATTAGCCTAGCCTGTCGACTGATTTAGGTTCCAGGTTCGTGACGCTAAGGTTGATAAGTACGTATCTACCTAGCATTCACAAAGAAAATAGAATTTTTTTAATATTGAACGTCAAAGAAAATAATAATTTAATTTAATTTACCACATCTCAAGCAAAACTGGAGTCGTTGAGAATTTCTTGTAATGAGTAGTAACTTTTCTTTATCACTATTTCATTCATTTTCCTCATAAATAAGTCACAATATAGGTTTTTAATTTCAAAACTAATTTTGTTGAAAACTTTCACACCATTGCAAAGGTAACTTTTTGATACTTTCTCAAGTCTACGTTTTGGGTTCTTAATGTTTCCACCATACCTAGTGTTGTAAGTATGAGCAGCTCCTAAAGTAGGCAAAAGTTGTCCGTTTTTTTACATATTTAAGGCATTGCAAAATATATGCATCTTTGAGGGTAACTATGTTTAATTTACTGAAAGCATCTCGGCATGACTCTCTGGGCCTTAGATCTAGGATATATCTGATTGCTCGTTTTTGTAAAATAAAAATTATCTGAGATTCAGCTGCGTTTCCCCATATCAAAAGTCCGTACGTCATTATACTGTGAAAGTATGCAAAATAGACTGATTTGGCTGCTTCGAGCCCACAAAGTTCCTTTTTTTATTGCATAACAAGCAGAGCTTAGTCGTATACGAGCTACCTAATTGAGTAGGTTTTAGGTAGAGTTACATATGTTGTAGATAGATGACCCTAAATGCTAGTAATTTGTCTAGCAGTTTTTCTAAAAGGCTGAATAAAAAACCTAGTATTTTACTTTTTGGTGGTTGTTCGTGTTAACCTCTCGAATTGTGTCTCAAACGGCTACGACCTTCAAGGACCTTCTCACCTTACAAGGCAAACTTGAGAGCCCTTATCTAAACGTTCTCGTGCAGTCACTTTACAAGCAATATTCACATTTCAAGATAATGTGTGTTAGTATAGTATATTATATGAGACGAGAGTAAACTTTGCTTTCGATCGCATGTGATATTAAAAAGACGAAAAAGTATTCGTGAGCTGGCTTTTAAAGATCAGTGTAATTTTTACCTCACTTTGTAAAGTAAACGGAAACGTATCAACATTTTGATACGTTCCCGGTTCTTTCTTTAGTCTTTTCTTAAGCTTTTTCAACTTGGGTACTCTCTAAATAATTGTAAATAAATAAATAAATAAACAATGATGGACAATCCACACAGCCCCAAGCTAAGCAGAGCTTGTGTTATGGGTACTAGATGACTGATATACATTAATATAATACATTACTTAAATAGATATTTTTATTATACATAGAAATGACCAGAACACCCGGAACAAATATTTGTAGATCGTACAAACATTTGTCCCAAGGCGGGAATCGAACCCGCAACCTCCTGCGTCGCAGGCGGACCTTCGCCCGCCGCGCCACATCGGTCGTCATTGTGATTGGACCATAATTATTTAAAAGAACCCACATACCTTTTGAGTAATGAAATTGGAGCGGAGAAGCCAAAAAATTGCGAGACTACTTTCCGTGCCACGGGGTTTTTATCAAGATTTTAATTATTTAGCCTCCTTCTCGGTGCCCAATTGAAATTCTCGCTGGTTTTCGCATAAAGGCCGATTCTTCCAATCTCCACCAATATAAACTTTTTCTTTCCTCTTATTATTTACCTGTTTAAGAATAGGTACCTACGAGAGGATATTCTAGTTCTAGGTATATCTAATTCAGACAAAGAGGGACAGATTATCTAAAAGTAAATAAAAATATTTTCATTCATTCATTTCATTTCATAACCCATAAATAACGATATCCACATAACCGCAATTTCAGTAACCTCAACTATCTTATTGCCATAGGGTAAGTAGTATAAAGAGGAAGGTATTCAAATCCCGCATCAAACAGGGTGCCACGTAACACGCGTACTAAGCTGAAAGGGGGTTATTCTGAACCCCGAGGAGATCAACTTTGAATACCGAGTTTTCAAAAAAATTTTAAAAGTTTTTTTCTACTTTTTCGTGTTCTTCTACACGCACTCTTGCATTATTTAACATTATAAAATATTTCACAAATACTTTTTCAGCAAAACTTTTTGATTGGTTTGATCATAGAATTATTACAAAAAAATTGAGTGAATCTTTCGTTTAAATCAATACTAATATTGTAAGAACACATACACGCAAAAGATCACGAATTAGAAAAAAAGACGATTAAAAAAAAGAAGTTAAATAAGTAAGAAACAAAAATCGTAGAACACAAACTGATCCCCTAGGGTCAAGAATCACCCCCTTTCAGCTTAGTACACATGTTTCGTGGCAGCCTGTATAGGAAACGACGTACCTTTAGTTTTATAGCAAAACAATAGGGTAATAAGGCAGATATTGCGCTCCCTGTAAATCCACGGGACGTACAGTGTCAACAACTTTATGCCTTAGTACCAGTGCCTGCGGCTTCGCCCGCGTAGAATTCACAATGGCGCGGACCCCAATTCCTTTACGTACTATACCAAACCACTCGAACCCAAAGTTACCTTTTTTTTATTCGTCGAGGAAATTCATTAACGAATAATCTGTCTGGGGGGGACCAGAATTATGTGGGACTCGACGCCCTGAGAAGGACGTAATACCCACTAAAACCTCTCCGGTATCCCTCTCTCGCCATTTTCGCCGAACCACGGGAACATTCAACATCAGCTGCCAGTAAAAGCCCCGTCAAAATAGGTCCAGCCGTTACGAAGATTAGCCGAAACAAAATGACTATTTTATTGACTAGTAATTTTAGAAATGGTACCTACATTAGTTAGGACCTACGGCACTTAAAACCTTTATAATTTCATATGCATTTAGTATATCGAATTCACTGCCCAGCCTTGACTCGCCGCGACACGGGGGAGTATCCTGGCATCTGCGTCTTTGGCCATGATAATGTTAAAAAGAAGCTGTATTTTTGACATTACAAACAGACTCTTCAATTTGATTTATATGTATTATTAAGGATAAGGCAATCTTGAGGTTCGTGCGGAAGGTTTTATAAGACCTGCGTAATTCGCCGGCTTTCTTTTATATTACTTTTCGAGTTACTTTCTACCCAAGTAGGAGCTTAGCAGTAAGCGAGGGCAGAGCAAAGCTACGAAACCCCGTGTCTATTTCCGACGAACATAAACTAACTATAAAACAAAGTACGCAAATAAAAATCGCACCTCTGTGTTCTAGTAATAGAGTTGAAGTTTCAAAGCGTCTGCGTATTTTTGCATCGCCGCACGCATTGCATTTCCCCTCGTGCTTCCATTTCAAATACAATGTCGATAGTAAAGTTGTGTTAAATCAAACTTTGTGGCGGTTTTGTGTTACACAATAACGCATTGAAAACAGCTTTTGAGCTCCGTGAAAAATTATATGGCGGGCGTTTTTAATTATAGGTACTCCTACCTCATGACCTGATGGCAGTATAGCCTATTATACTCTTGCAAAAGATTCGCCTGCGACGAAGAAGGTATAGGTTCGATACCCGCCGCTGGAAAAATGTTTGTAAGAACTGCAGATTTGCACCGGGTCTGCTGACTGTATAAATGAGAATTGAACAAGTGAATTGCCCACACACTTGTGCACTATAAAATAAAAAAAAGAGCGAGCGTAAGGTCGCTGTGATTTATCAATAAACAAAATATAAATGTCGCCCTCACATTATGGTGTGCCAAGTCAAAATCACATCACATCACACTAATATTATAAATGCGAAAGTTTGGATGGATGTATAAATGGATAGATGTTTGTTACCTCTTTACGCTAAAACTACTCGGATACGGATCGGGCTGAAATTTTGCACACAGCTAATTCTAATCCTGGAATCAAACATAGGCTACTTTTTATGCCATAAATCAGTTCCCATGGGATAGAAATCACCTTTAAACGTTTATAGAAACAACGCGTGCGAAGCCACGGCCATAAACTAGTATGTATATATTCCCGTACGGAGGCCGAAACTTACTCCGAATAATCGTCGGAAATAGTTGGGAACGTCCATTGTAACGGTCTGAATTCCCGACCTCGACATGCATACACAATTCCCTGGCATGTCGCTCCTGTCGGATGTATTCTGAGCTTCCTGCAGTGCTAGTAGAGCCACGTAGAGCTACAACTCAGTCCAGGGGCCGAATTCTGAAAAGCAATCACTTTACTATGACAACCACTTGTTATTTTATAATTAGTTAATGATTATATCGGGTATTTATCGCGTACCTTTTGTTTTATTTCCCCTACGTTTCTACCGCGTTACAGCGATCGTGGTCACGGGGCGACTATTATTTTATTTTATAATTATGTGTTTAGATAGGAATCACTGTCTGTCTGTTCTTTTTTTTTCTTCGCTATTCATCTGCTTACATGCTCTGATTATGACGACCTCTGTGGCGCGGTGGGCGAAGGTCCGCCTGCGACACAGGAGGTTGAGGGTTCGATTCCTGCCTCGGGACAAATATTTGTACGATCTGCAGATATTTGTTCAGGGTGTTCTGGTCGTTTTCTATGTATAAAATAAAATATCTATCTATGTACTCGTATATTATTTATTATGTATATCAGTTATTTAGTACCCATAACACAAGCTTTGCTTACCTTGGGGCTAGATAATGCTGTGTGAATTGTCCAGCATTATTTATTTTATTTATTACAATCCCTTATTGTGTGATGTTTCCTTCCCTCTAAAAAATGTTGTGTGTGTCATAATTGAATATTATGTTTTATTAGCAATAATAGTACTTAAATTAGATTTCAACGACATAAAGCGTATAAATATGTACCTACGGTGGAAAAAATGAATTGAATTGAATGGTACCGTCGCAGAATCGTCCATAAATGAAAGAAGCTTTAGATAATGCGAGCTGTGCTATTTGCACCGAGAGATTGATAGAATGATTTCAACCTTGACACTTTCTACACGCGTCCCCATCTGTAGTTTCTTTCATCGAAGGTAAAAGGGCAAAATGTGTCATTCTGAGACCATTGATAAGGTGAAACGATTAATTTAGTGGAATCAAGGGCCTGTCCGTGTGTGTTGATGAGAGAAAAGGAAATCTTTTGACGTCATATTTCTCAGATCTTTAGGTACACATTTCACGCCGTGAGTCTCGCAAGGAGCCCCAGTATCCTTTAGTGTATTTTTGAAATTTGTTTTTATTTATCCTTAGAGCATGAAAATATTACAAAACAGAAACCGCACCGCGCATCCGTGTTATAGTTTTGCTACAGTTATTCTTACTTGTACTATAATTGAGCTGTGGCATTCGAAAACTGAGTCCTTAGTATGGGTTGAAAAAGTTTTCGTTTCCTTTCATACATTTGGAGCCTCGCAGCGCCTCTGGCACCGCCACCGGATGGAGAGGAATTGATTTTCGTAGTACAACGATTAAATGGTTTTGAGAGATTTTACAGTTTTTTTTACGGAATAAATTTATGTCCCATAATTTTTTTGTATGTACAGTCAGCTGCACAGACACGCTGTATACACTTCCAAGGTTTAACTTTTATATTACTCGGAACTTTTTAAATAAAAGGACATGCAAACGTTTTTCGTACAAAGTAGTCATCATACTTCGCCAGAATGCGGTACATAAATTATCACAATTGCTATACACTTACTATTTAGTCAAATTGAAAACTTGGGAGTGTATACATATTTTTGCAGCCGACTGTACGTGTAAGCGGGATTGAAGTTATAGTCTATCGAGGTCACGAAAACTTTTTTGTATTCGTATTTTTTACACACATACCTGTAGTATCCTGATGTCCTCTCCAATTGCCGAAGCTGGACGAATGAATGATCAAAAGACCTAATTTCCGGAACATTTAGTTCGATAATGGACCTACCAATTGGATACTTAGTTCACTAACCGAAGACATCCATTATGTGTCTGTACCTACATAACATAACATATATTATGATTTCTGTATTTATTCGGTGTTCATGAGGTACTACGATTACATTATTATTTTACCTATAACTTAAACAGGCTTTTAAAGAGAAAGGCAAGAAAGGCGTGCGTCCAGCCGTGGACCAGTATTAGACCAGTATGAGACCTTCAAGAAAGGCATTCCTTTTATCTGCTTCATTTTTTTAAATTGTGTTGTGTGTACTTTAACACATAAAAAAGTGACGCAATGACTTAATTCAACACTATGTGATATAGACACGTCGTCTATAATAAATAAATAAATAAGTTAACTCATCTGACTCCATTCTATTGAGCCGCGCATTAGATTTTAATGAGGATAATTTTGTTGTATCTCTTTACATTGGACATTAAATGATGATTAGCTGGAACTATTTTCTATTCTATTCTGTTCTATTCTATCCTTTCTTACCTACTTTTATGAACACCAACCGTTTCTTGATGATGATCTACAAAAAACTTATCCTAATAACATCAGGTTTTCTTTTATAAATATTGCTTTTTGAAGCTTATGATTAACATTATTTGAACAGTAATGACGAACATCGATTTTAGCTCAAGGAGATTAATTTTAGAGTCTATTCTTCGGAGATCTATTCATACTGGGATTATGTACCAAGTCTGAAAACATAAGTAGTTAAATATAAAATTTTCATAGTGATTACTACAAGAATTTTTATAAAGTACCTTTTTAAATACCAGTTTCGATTTGAAATGAAATCTCCCATCTCAGAAAAACGTTAGAACTTATTGATTTAAAAGTAATTTGCTTTATGTTACCCTTATTCACAAAGAAAGTTTCATTTTCTGTATGTGTAAATAAGGTTTAAAAATTATCAACTAGTTCTCTAACATCTGTAGCTTACAGATTGTCTATTGTGTTGTCTATTTTTATTGTGATTGTCTATTGTCATAGCTTAGGTACTATCTATACTTAGAGACTGTAAGTATACACGCATAGTAGGTACCTAAGCTTAGCGATGAGCGAGGTGATGCTGTTTTAAATATCCAGCATTATTTATTTATTCAAGTGTCAACCCGATCTCAAATGTTGCCAAAGACAATTTACGAACGAGCTGTATTTCCCCAGATTGCCGTAGCCAGTGATGTACGGCTTGTTTGCGACAAACAAAACCATCGAGCCATTTGCCCGGGGACCAATCCATACAGTTCGACGATTTTCATTCCCGTGTCCAAATAAAGGACTGTTTGTATAGGCTAGTGGACTCTTTTTTAAAGGTCTTAAATTATTAATTATTGTCCGATTAGAGTAAAAAAATATTACGAAATTAAACTTAACTTTAAAAGTCTACTTTTCGTAAACAGGCGAATACGCTGATTTATCTGTGCTGTGACGTCATACGGGTGGACACAACCACAGACATACTAGCTGCGCCTTTTTTTTAAAACTCTTTATTTAGAGAGCTTAATCACACTGCGATTACGTCACTCTTACTATTTAACAAAAAATAATAACAAATACTTATAAGAAACTTTAAAAAACTAAACAGATTAAACTAACATCTACTAAACTATCTAATAAACTTGAAAACAAACAATTGACATTAGCAAACGTCGATCATTGTAAAAATATAGACAGACTACACACGAATTTTACTCGTTTATGATCCGACATGAAAGGCCTATGACGACACAACATGGCCGTTTTTAAATGAAAAATATGTAGTCGCTTAAACTTTTGATTACAGAAATCTTTAAATATTGGTTTATAAAGTCAAGTAGGTACTATAGAAAATATTTATTTACTACGCCAAATTTGATAAGAGTCAAGCAAGTACCTATTGAGCAAGTGACTATTGAGATCACGGAAATGGAAGTTAGAGTGGAAGGACAATGCAACAAAATTAATAAGGGCACCGGTGTCGCCAAACTCACACAAATAAACCAGTAATCATATAATGCATTACAAAGAAACAATTCGTTTGATTGGTAGTTTAAGTTTAGTCAAAACTAGCCAACGTCACTGATTTGGAAATAAACCTTGACTTCTACAGATAAGATTTATTTTTCTTTAGCATCAGAACGTATTTACGGTCTATAGTAACCAAACATTCGATTGACAAGTTAATTCCGCTACTTGACCATAGATGGCGGTATTTTCAGTGGTCGCAATTATAAACTTAATTTCCTCAGACTTAAGATTGACATTCGCGTGATAGGTCGACCATCGACTGCTACTCGATTAGAGCTGCACCAGGTAGCACATTGAAGTACATTATCGATATCGATAGATACCCGATTTTTTGTTCAATTCGCAAAAAATTTAACTTGTTGGTAGTTTATTTACTTACTTGGCACACAAAGAGCTGTATATTTTAAACCATTTATAAATAGACACAGACAGGCAGGTAAAAATAAATGTATGTTGTTTATGCCCCTGAAATAAAACGTATTTATTAGGCAACTGGTGTTTGGAAAGTTTTATTTTTAATTTTAGTAAATGGTGTATGTGAACATTTATATATTTAAACTTAACGTTTTTCAGTGATACAAGCGCTGTATGTTTCGTAATGGTATATCTATATCTTTTATTTGATATTTTGAAATCGACTTCCAAAAAGTGTTCAGAGCATATCGTGCTTGATTTGGTTGGCATCCAATTAACTCTACCCGTTGCATCTATACATTTCTCTTTGACGTTTGTATCTTTGGGAAACCTACAAATATTTAAGATAAAGGTTAGAGGACCTAATGATGTCAATTTAGTGACTTGTAATCTAAATACTAAATAAATAATTAATTTACATAATAATACTAATCACTTATTTAACATTAACATTAAAATTAGAAATTAAAATAGAATTTCTTGTATCGATATCAATCGACAAAATCAACATCCGACTTGACTACATCACTAATTGAGTAGCGAAGAATAGAATCAATCCAAAATCAACTTTATCTTAATTGCATAAGGTTGATTTTGACTAACCCTTCTATTTAATTATTGACAAATTGAAATAAAATAAGATTTTATTACAAAACAATAAAAACCGTTCTCCCCGATGGTACGAGACACCTCCATTTTGAAGATTTTTTCTCCTACTATCATTTTTACACTCTAAAATCGAACAATACGGCATGATTACGGAAAAAATGAATTGGTTGCGAGACTAGCTACTCCACGCGATGTTAGAACCCGACTGGGGTCGAGTAAGCATACCAGCGCGTACTTGTAGCACGCGTGC
The DNA here is from genome assembly GCA_963564075.1 of Eupithecia subfuscata. Taxonomy (NCBI): domain Eukaryota; kingdom Metazoa; phylum Arthropoda; class Insecta; order Lepidoptera; family Geometridae; genus Eupithecia; species Eupithecia subfuscata. The sequence goes on along the minus strand of OY751100.1, from coordinate 14,391,312 downwards.
CACGCCCACTTACCATTTCCCCTTACTTTAATTCCGTGATTGAGATCGCAAACGCGAGACCGAGGAGAGATGGACATATGGGCGAATCACTAGTAGGTACTATAAGTCCCCTACGTCAAACTAATTTACAAAAATCCGTAAACCCAACTTGCAAGTTATAAGATTCTTTTTCTTTTTACGTAATTTTGTTTGTAAAAGTAGCTGCAAGGTAGGTACATGTTTATCTCTCAAGACAAAAAATATATATTTAGGTACAACATTTTCCCATATGGATTGTAATCTCCTTTTGACCTTAGATAGATTTACTTAAACTTGGACTAGCCAAACTAGCTTTAAAAATATTCCTATAACATTTATTTTATAAGAAACTCAAATCAGTATTCAGCGAGAAGCACTAGTCTTAAATTAAGGCTAAATGAAGAAGCTGGAATAAGGTTTCAGAGTCGTTATCACATTTCACGTAAAACGAGTCCTTTTTGTTACGGGAAGCGTAACGAGATGTTTTTTTTACGGATACTATAGTAATGGCCAAATTACGTATAGCGTGGTCAAATAAGACAGTCATACTTCTAAAGTTCAATTCAAGTGGCTATTTCTATTCACAAAGAAAATTACAATCAACTAATAGAAATAAAATACAACTAAGTACGAGTATTTATAAATGAAACAATTGAGGTAACTGCAGATTGTTGGAAACAATCTACAGGTAGCTCAACTGTTCTATTTAAATACCAGTCCGCGTTCCCAAGCCGCTGGCTGCATTGCCCCGCTGTATGGCAATGCTGATGCGCTGCGTCAGATACTCACCAGCTCTCGGGTCACGTGTCGACCAGACGCTCAGATAATTTTTAAAAACCCGAAGAGCCTCGGTACCCCACGGACCCAGGGTCTCGACTCTAAGGGGAGCAAATGTGTAGGCTCTGTCGAAACCTGCATATTTGCTTGGGATCTTCGGCCAAATCTGCCGCCGCAGTTTAAGCGGCGAACCTAACGGGAGTGGCTAACGAGATCTTTGTCCCGCACCTATGAAAACGAAATCCAATAAATAATAAATAAATAAAAAAATATGCCCATTCTTTTCAGAAAATGGCACGCATTGCGCCCTCTTAAGGTACCAGAAATCGTTTGTAAATTATGAAAACAATATTTATTCAAATCAGACTTTAATATTATGGCCTCTTGCCACGTGAGAGGTTAGTTTCAAAGATTTTTTCAACTTTTTAAAGTAGCACCTACTCGTCTATATGAATAAGGTGTGTAGGTAGATAATATCAAAGTTACCTATTAAAATGGCGTCTTCCTTGATGTCAGTCGAGCGAGCGCCCTTCAGGCCTCTAACTGGCCCTTCTAATATAACAGCACCTTAACTGCGTGATTCGAGACACAAGGAGTCGTGTTCCCAGAATAACCCCCTAATAAAGGTTTGTTAGCGACTTGCGAACGAGGATGTTACCTAGTCACGCGAAATAGTCGTTGTTTAATTTTGTTTAGTATCTACGTACTTTGGAGATGGTTGCTATTTTCTCTTAAATTCTGGAAGCAATAGGTCACCGTGAATTACTGTATCGCCACATGTCTTCGGTTGGGTGCAAGGTGTTACGCGCCTCATCAATGCCAGTGCGGTACTGCGAACTACGAACAGGTTGGTCGTCACGGATTATTGTGTACTAGGGCCGCCGCCGGTCGGATATCTCTTCACGCGATCCGAGGGCTGGTGTGTATCTGGCGCAGCGCACCAGCATTGCCGTACAGCGGGGCAATGCAGCCAGCGTCTTGGGGACGCTTCCGACTGGTATTGATATGGATCAGTTGAGCTACCTGTAGATTGTCTGCAGTTAGCTCAATTGTTTCAATTGTAAATACTAGTTCTAATTTATTTCTATTATTTGATTGCAATTTGCTTATGGAATAAAGTAATTTTATAAGTCACCAATGAATCAATACTTAGTACCTCGCTAAAATTGATTAAACACGTTTGTTAATAAAATGCTCTTTTGCTAAAATGTTTTGGCAAAAAACATTTCATTCATAAAATGTTTGTTCAATTTTGTCTGGCGGGCATTAAAAGTATTGCATCAGTTTTATACGACTACTTTACATTTTTAAAATTTGACGCAAAAACGAAAAGGGATTGAGCCACTTTATAAAAATGTATGGACCTTATATTTTAAACCATATAATTATGTATCAATACCAGTCGGAAGCGTCCCCATGACGCTGGCTGCATTGCAACTATTTATACTTACTATTCTACTGTTACTTTTAAAGTAAAAAGGTAAAAAAATCCCAGATTTAGATTATCCGATCCAGTCTCGGTTCCAATTAGTTCGGATAATCGAGGTTATACTGTATTTCAAAACAATCAATTTCAGATCGCGGCTAAGCTGAATTGCGCGGTAAAGAATATATCGCTTCATTTTCTAGTTGCAAATCAATTTATGTACATGTCATATTCTATTTACCTTTAAGTGCCAAGTTTTACCACGACTTGGTAGCTTCGTGGAATGAACATTATCACAAACATGTATTTCCAAAGCTCCGTAACATAACAAGTTTCCAATGTGTATTACGTAATTTTAGCTCCGCTGGGGGTTGTAAGCTCTTATGTAGGTTAATAGTACAGACCCGACTTGACTTCTGCACTTCAGGGATACTGATGCTACGCATCTACCAAGTTTTCTGTTCATAGCGGACTCACAAACAAACACAAACCAATATCAATAAGATGCTTATAATATACTGAACTTTTTTTTAAAAATCTTTGTTCTCAAAGAAGATTACAATCAAATAATAGAAATAAATTACAACTAGGTAGTATGTACAATTGAAACAATTGAGCTAATTGCACAAACAATCTACAGGTAGCTTATCTGATCCATATCAATACCAGTCAGAAGCGTCCCCAAGACGTTGGCTGCATTGCCCCGCTGTATGGTCAATGCTGATGCGCTGCGCCAGATACTCGCCAGCTTCCGGGTCACGCGTCACTTCGACCGCGCTGTAAATGTGGTGGTCTTAAAATTGTGCCCTAAATGGGCATGCCTACTTCCTCTCATGAAGTATTTATCTTTGTTTCTGATTTGAGCTCCTTCGTGTAAGAATTTTAGCCTTTACCTCTCGGCATAGAAACATAAACAACAAAACACAAGTGTTTGAATTTAAGTTACTATTGCCATACAGCGTGGCAATGCAGGCAGCGTCTTGGGGACCCTTCCGACTGGTGTTGATATGGATTAGTTGAGCTACCTGCAGACTGTTTGCAACAGTCAGCAGTTAGCTCAATTGTTTCAATTGTAAATACTAGTATAATTGTCTTTGTGAATAAAGTATTGACTTATTTTCTAAAGAAGTTACTTAAATTCAACATCTCAAATAGTTTTCATCCTCACTGACATACTCTCATGAAGTACTATTTATCTTTGTCCCTACTAGTGTAGTGTTATATTATCTGTGCCCCTACTCAACTCGACAGGCTACAGGAACTCAATGACCCACTTGACTTATGGACTAAGATGTAGTACCTACTTCCTAAGAAAATTCACATAAGAAGGACGCTGACCCGAACCGTTGCCAGCCAGAATCCATGTCCAAAAAACCTTTATAACAACTGTATAAGGTTGCCTTTCCCTTGTTAATATTTCAGTCATGGTTGATACATTAGTATGGCTTGGAAATTACGAGTTTCTATGGTACTTTGCTGGCACTTAATGTATTAACGCCCAAGGTCTTAGTATAAACTGTATACTTACAATAGTCATGGTGTTGATTGAGTTTACGTAAGTTCCATTTCATTGCATTGGAAAAGTCAAGTCCGAGTATCTAAGTAAAACAAGAACAAAATTAAAAATTTAAAAAACCCCCCGACGAATATCACGAATCGTGGCTAAGAACACTCGGGATAAAGTTACCTATGACACAAAAAAACTAAACGAAAATCGGTTCATCCGTTTGAGAGCTACAATACCACAGACAGATACACAGACAGACACGTTAAACTTATAACACCCCTCTTTTTTGTGTCGGGGTTAAAAAGGGGAGATGAGGTACTTACTAGCTTCTTGAAAGTGGAAGGCTCAAATTAGGTGCAATTAGGTCCACCCACCTCAGCCATAGTCGGACCGGTGTTCGTGTGACGCGTGCTTGCTACGAAATGAGCTACGCTAAATGAAGTCTTATAATTGATGATATCTACACTCACCTGACGATCGTGAGGTGACACAATCCCTCTGGCCTTCACTGAAAATCAGCGCTGGGTGGACACACCAGTGTGCATCCAGCACTACGCTGAGTGAAGGGCCATATTTGCCTTTAACGCTGCTACGCACAAAACAAATCTTTTTCTTTTTGTAACTATTTGGTAGTCTTAAGGTTAATTGTGTATAGTAGTTTTAAGGTAAATAAAAATATTTTCTTTCTTTCCTTTCTTTCTTTCTACGACGTACTCTGGTGTGATTTATTGACTAAAAGACTACAGCAATACCCTCGTGTTTGTTCATTATAATTATTGCACAAGATTGGGAATGTAACTCTGCTCAAGTGTTTCCGTGTTGAAACTAGACGTGTGCGCCGCGCCGACCCGCCGCCGCCGCCGGCAAATTTTGCACGCCGCCGCCGCCGATCGGCCAATCGGCGTGAAATCGGCGTGGAACGTATTCTTTTAGACACTTTGAAAACTCCCTTATTTTATTGATTACTAGACGATCGCCTCGCGGTTTCACCCGCGTAGTTCCCGTTCCCGTGGGAATTCCGGGATAAAATATAGCCTATGTCACTCCCTGAAAAGTAAGCTTCCTAACGGTGATAGAATTTTTCAAATCGGTCCAGTAGTTTCGGAGCCTATTCAATTCATACAAACAAACAAACAAACAAAAAATCAAACCTTTCCTCTTTATAATATTATTATATATTGATTATTACATTGTCCAACTTGGAGGGGACACCGTAGGAAAATAAAAATTATCAAATATCAAGACAATTCCACTAAAAAGATTCAGACTAAATTTATATTGCATAAAATGCATTTAATTCTTTTCAAAACCTTACGAAGTTACCACAAACGCACAAACACTGTAAGGGTTACGAAACGTCAGGGTTTTAAATATTTTTCAACTTCGAAACTGGCTTTCTAAATTCGGAAGCTTAATTTCGAATGTTCGAAGTTAAGACAGAAAATGTAACTTTTATTCTCCTGTCCCTTTACACATGGAGTTAGAATCGGAAAAGTGATTTACCTAATCCAAAACATACGAAAATACTTTGATTAAGTACCACATTAAGTGTCACCGACGCGCTTGCACTGCACGTATGCAACGAGCGCCCGTCCGAGTCGTATCGCTGAAGCCTGGCAAAGAACTGGTTAACCTACTTCTATAATTTTACGTTGTTGTAATTATTACAGATCATGATAATCACAATTGAAACAAACGAGCTAACTACAGACTGTTGCAAACAATCTACAGCAGGGCACGGGATTGTTGTCTAGGATAATAGAACAGTAGTACAATAGAGAAAAATTACGTCACTTTGTCAACGAATGCGTAAATTGTTTGAAAGTCAATCCTTCTACTTCTATAATGTACGCAATGTATGACGATGCGATGTCGATAATGTCTATTCTACCCTAGATAATAATCTCCGTGCTAATGGTAGCTCAAATGATCCATATCAATACCAGTCGGAAGCGTCCCCAAGAGGCTGGCTGCATTGCCCCGCTGTATGACTATGCTGATGCGCTGCGCCAGATACTCACTAGCTCTCGGGTCACGTTTCGCTTTGACTCAACGCTCAGATAATTGTTAAGAAACCCGAAGAACCAGAGGTCTCGACTCCAAGGGGAGCAAATGTGTAGGCTCTTGTAACGCTCGGAAATATCGTACCCTACCCTACCTGATCACTAGTGATTATCTATCAATAAAACTAAGTATTTTACTATAAGTTTTGTATTAAAATTGTGATTTAAAGTGGCCAATGATCGTCTAGTTAGCGGTAAGACTCATACATTGTGATGTAGTAACTCAGATTCTTTTAGAAGCTTAAGACAAATGAAATAAACGTTAAAACTACTTAGGTTATTGACTCTTCAATCCTGGTACAGTAGTATAGCATCCCTCTTTCATGGCCGTCTCAAACCATGATACTCCCATGCTCTGAAACAACTGAAATTACATAGTAAGCGAAGAACCTATAATATCTCGGCATTGTGACTTTGGTTGGTTACTCTGCCTCTCCTATCGCGGAACCTGAGAACTTTGCTTTATCCCGTATAGGTATAAGCCAAATTTATCTGGTTGGTGCCCCACTACGACGTTTCTCTTTTCGTCTCCTCGGGGAAAGTCGAAAGCAGACGGCTATCGCCCTTCCCGTACTCAGAGATAACCAGACATTTAAAAGCAAAGCGTTTGTAAATCGCTAACTCAGGAGAGTTTGATGGGGAATGATCTCAAGCGATCCAAATACATCCTACCTCACTAAGACTCTAGCCCACATAATCCCATACCTAGTCCACGCGGGAAGTCCTAAGAAGTAAACGTGTGGAACCACATTCCAGTCCAACCGCAGATCAAAACAATAGATTTAATAATCAGGTTAGTTCAGGGCCTTACAGCACAAGCATTCACCAACACATCCAGGAACGTTGCAGTATCGACAGAATGTGTTTAATAAATATAATATTAAATTAGAATAGTCGGTTCTGGGATGTAACACCATCCGTTTACAATACGGAGAATTATTAGAAATGAAAAGTGTGGGTTTACGTAACCTGAATCTGATTGATAGAAATTTGCAATCCATCCTAGAATTCCTCCCTGGTCTCGTTCGATGGCTGAGCCGAACGATTTCCATCAAAAGAATTCACTATTTCTGTAAAATCTAGAAAAAACCCCAAATTTTCACTTCCCTTCCAAAACTCTCGATCTCCTCCCCTTGACCTCTCTGTACCAACCATCAAGAAGCCCATTTGTTTTCCTAGAATCGTCAAATTCAAACATTACTAAACTGTCGTAAGACTTAAGAAGGTTGCTATCCTTCCAGCAAAGCGTTCGAACCGATTTACAGTTCAGAATATATTTTTAGTGTTTCAAACTATATCAAAATGTGTTAATTATTTCTATATTTGCAAATTAAACGAACCAGCATAAACTGGACCGTTACAGCGACCCCAAATCCTTAAGCATTTCCAAAGAAGTAAGGATTTCCTAAAATTTCAAATAATTTACAAATATATTTAGTTTTTTTTTATAATTTTTCTATTTAATTTTATCAAATAGTGCTATTATTGAACTCTTAATTTATTTAAACTTGTAATCACATACATTTTACTGTTTTGTGTATTTAAACCAGGTTTAAAACAATCAATATGGTCCAGCGCCACATTCATAATCTAATTGTCAAGTTAACTCTATTGCATTATCAACGTTTCACAGAGTAAAAACAATAGCTCCTGGAACATGGTCGTGAATCATGGCATCCCTAATAGAACATCAGTCAACTTATGATAGGGTACCAGACCTCACACATAACTCAACTAAAACCAGATCAATTGCCTGTTACCTGCTTAATGACCCGACCAATAACACAATTTCAATTTACCCCAAAATCCCCACAAAGGCTTTAAATCCCATTCTAAACTTGGAGTTTGTGAAGTGTGCTTAGTTCTGGCCTAATAGGTGAAGTATGAGGTTCTATGAAGCCAGTCCAAGCTGCAATTCAGATCTCAGATTTTTCAATGTAATCTGACAAGATCTCAGTAACCTAACTCCAGAATTATTCCTTCATAGAACCTGTATGTGATGCGCATGTGACTCAAGTCCAATAAACCGTCCCAGATTCCGAAATAAGATTAATTACGAGGGCACACTGCACTCCGATTTTACTGATACTACTAACATTCATACAAACTCACTGCTTACTCCTCTCGTACAAGTTATATATATCAATCCCTCTTCCTTCTTACAAACCCCCCGCAAACAATTCAGTCATGTCTTGCCCAGTAATCAACCTGTACCTGAATCCGTGACACAGAGCCTCCATTATTTTTAGTTATTTGTTAGTTATTCACGACTCTTAATAGTATTTTATTAGTTTGTTGCAAGCTTTATTTTGTTTCCATATTTTTCTCATTCCTCCTGCCGACTATTTTTCCGATGGCCAACCATTTACCTGGACTGACAAATAACTAATTTTCTAACCAAGCTAAATAGCCCAACTTGTTGGACGGTAGGAATATAGACCATATACCCCAAGTCTATGGAACACGTAAGTAGGGTAGACACCTTGGACGAGTGAAAACAGGCCCGTCTCGTTGTTGGACAGAATGTAGACCAACCCTATGTCCATGAACCTATGGCCAAACTCACAGTTCCTGGCCGATTCTAAGGCCTACTGTCACTGTCAAACCTACATAATCCACCCGCGTTTCCGCACTATTTTCTGAAGGCAGAATTGTGTCAACCCATGATCATCATCATCAACATCATCATCATCAATGGCCTTTACATCCACAAAGGATGGTTTATGTAACCAAACCATGATACAGAGCTAAAAATAAACCGAAGAATAAAGAAGGATTCTGTAATAAATAAGGCCCCATTCCAACGCAATCGAACCTTCATCATACTAAACCAAAATAAAAATAGAAGATTCAAAGATATGGTGGAATATATAAGGTGGAAATTCTGAAATATTTAAGGTTCCATTCCATTGTAATCGAAGTTAATTTTAAGGCCCCGTTCCAACATAATCGAACGGTACGATATGGTCTCAAAAATATAAAAGGAAGATGTAAATTCTGAAATAAATAAAAAGAACAACGCTATGCTTTAATTTTAGTATTAAATTTAGTTTATTTTAATCGTTTAATTTATTATTATTTTTTTTTTTGTTTAAAGTTCAACGCTATGCTTTAATTTTAGTTTTAAATTAAGTTTATTTTAACAGTTATAATTTTGAGACAATCAATGCTATGCTTTAATTTAAATATTATTTTAACAGTTATAATTTTGAGACAATCAATGCTATGCTTTAATTTAAATATTATTTTAACAGTTATAATTTTGAGACAATCAATGCTATGCTTTAATTTAAGTATTATTTTAACAGTTATAATTTTGAGACAATCAATGCTAATTTTAGTTTATTTTAGATGATGCTGTGTGAATTGCCCAGCATTATTATTATTACTATTATTTATTATTGATTATTGATTATTGGTTATTGATTATTGATTATTGATTATTGATTATTGATTATTGATTATTGATTATTGATTATTGATTATTGATTATTGATTATTGATTATTGATTATTGTTTATTGATTACTGATTATTGATTATTGATTATTGATTATTGATTATTGTTTATTGATTATTGATTATTGATTATTGATTATTGGTTATTGTTTATTGATTATTGATTATTGATTATTGATTATTGTTTATTATTTATTGATTATTGGTTATTGTTTATTGATTATTGATTATTGATTATTGATTATTGTTTATTATTTATTATTATAAACGTTTTAAACGACCCCGAGTGTCAAAACGCGAAATCAATGCTATGCTTTATTTTTTGTTTATAAATTTAGTTTATTTTAAACGTTTTAATTTTTAATCGACCCCAAGTGTCCAAACGCGACCGTTATTCTACCTCGTGTAAATCGACCTTAATATACCGTGACATTCTACCTACAACGTAGTTCCATATTGACACTGGCAGAGTCGAAGGCAAGCGGCCCCATTAAAAAAGAAGTTGAAGTAATTCGACTTTGACGTTTCGTTCGACATGACATTTGACAAAAACGTAAACAAACAAACATTTTTTTTCTTTTCAAGGGTCACCACAATGCACGACAATTTACTGCACGGCACCATAATGCTCACCCCAATAATCCGTGCCAAAACGGTTTCAATTATCTGGGTGTACAATATCTCGACGCGCAATATCAGTCTGTGTAAGCTTGTCACGTGACGATAATGCACAACCACCAAAATCAGAAGCAATGTACACGAATTATTAGGCTGTACAAATTTTGTCACCAATTATTGTGCCGTACAATATCCGGCCGTACATTATTGTCTCCCCTTTTCAAAACACAAAAGACAAAATAACAATTTCGACAAGTTAATTGAGGTTTCTAATGTTTGTTTCCAATCCTATGCGGAAGCCTGTGATTAAAAGAAACCGCGCCGCCGCGCTCCGCTGTTGACCGGCAAGAACAATTGGATATCCATAATCGTAAGTATCACTTTTTGGTAACCTCCGACATTTCAATGTAGACGAACCAAGTCCCTTTTGAAGTCAGAAAATGCCAGATAATGACAAGCAATGCCAATTCGTACGAATGTTTACACATTTTTCCCTTATTTATTTCAGAAATAAACCTTACGACCCCTACGTCAAACTCACCCCTTCATGAGTCAAAACAGACCTCAGTCCATCCGCAACGCGTCGTCCAGCGGCGCGCTCCTACCGGATTCCTCTGCTGAAGCTAGTAGTGAATGCGCCAATCACCTGGCCAGCTGCTCGAAACAGCATTCCGTTTCTCCATTGCCTCGTCCAGTAACACGCCTCTCCGGTTCACTTCGTCGAAGCTGGCAGTGAATATGCCTATACCTAGCTAGCAGCTTGATACAGTATGCTGTTACCTCAAGAAAGAATCAAGTAAGTACATTTAATTGACTTCAAGTCTTAGATATTCCTAACTAGTTTATGCCCGCGGCTTCGCACGTGTTGTTTCTATAAACGTTTAAAGGTGATTCCCATCTCATGGGAACTGCTTATGGGATAGAAGTATTCTATGTTTGATTACAGAACTAGAATCACCTGCATGCAAAACCTCAACCCAATCCGTTCAGCAGCCTAGACGTGAAGATGCAACAAACGTCCATCCATCCAAACCTTCGCATTTATAATATTAATGTGACTAGCTAGACGTAACGTTCTCGAATCCCACGTCTGGGTGTGACAACTGCTCTGCACTCAATCCTCTGTGACGCAGCGAGCGAAGGTCCGCCTGCGACGACAGGAGGTTCGATTCCCGCCTCGAGACAAATGTTTATACGATCTGCAGATACCTGTCCAAAGCGTACTTGATGTCTCTATGTACAATAAAAATAATCTATCTACACTGCACCTCTGATGCTAACATATTCGTAGCTAGAACCCTAATAAAAATAATTTTATTTCTTGCTTATCTCAGATGACGCTTGGAGATCGTTGTCCACTGCACGGCCCGCTTCTGCACCATCAACACCGCTTCAGATGAAGCCTGGAGAACGTTGCTCACAGCTCGGCCTGCTTCTCCATCATCAATACCGCTTCAGATGACGCCTGGAGAACGCTGCTCACAGCACGTCCAGCTTCTCCATCATCAACATCGCCCATTCGACACCAGTGCTAGATATTAAGGAAAATTGAGTTATTGACTGAGATTAAATATTATTTTAAAGCGACCCCCCAACTTGTCGATTCTTGTCTAACCTTCTACTCACTTCAGCCTCTAAACCTTATTCTATTATTTCACTTGCAACATATTTTACGAGAATCGAACCCGCACCTCGCATCTAAATCTTATTCTATTATTCCGTTTGTCTTAAGCTTCTTTCCATTTCACTGCAACAAATTGTGCGAGAGTCGAACTCGCACTTCACATCTAAATTTACTCTAACCTAAACAAACCGAATAGCTATATTAGATCATTTTATTCAATACTATTTTACGCGACTTTTAATTATGGTTATGGATTAATACATTATTAGATAGATAGGTACTCATTATTATTTTGTTTGTTGTTGGTTTGTTGGTTTGTTGTTGGTTTGTTGGTTTGTGTGGTTTGTTGGTTTGTATTGTTTGTTTGTTAGTTTGTTGTTGGTTTTGTCGTTACCTTTGTCGTTACCTCTGTCGTTACCTTTGTCGTTACCTTCGTCGTTACCTTTGTTGTTACCTTCGTTGTTACCTTTGTCGTTACCTTTGTCGTTACCTCTGTCGTTACCTTTGTCGTTACCTTTGTCGTTACCTTTGTCGTTACCTCTGTCGTTACCTTTGTCGTTACCTTGTTGTTAATTTGTTTGTTGGTTTGTTGGTTTGTAGTCATATTTTTGATATTTTTAAGTAATTTTTAGAATCTGATCACATTTTTTTTTAATTTTGTAGGATTTTGGTTATATTTTTGATATTTTTAAATAATTTTTAGGATCCTGGTCACGTTTTTATAATTTTGTAGGATTTTGGTTATATTTTTGATATTTTTAGGATTTTGGTTTTATTTTTGATATTTTAAATGATTTTTAGAATCCTGGTCACGGCACCAAATTGTAACGCTCGGAAATATCGTACCCTACCCTACCTGATCACTAGTGATTATCTATCAATAAAACTAAGTATTTTACTATAAGTTTTGTATTAAAATTGTGATTTAAAGTGGCCAATGATCGTCTAGTTAGCGGTAAGACTCATACATTGTGATGTAGTAACTCAGATTCTTTTAGAAGCTTAAGACAAATGAAATAAACGTTAAAACTACTTAGGTTATTGACTCTTCAATCCTGGTACAGTAGTATAGCATCCCTCTTTCATGGCCGTCTCAAACCATGATACTCCCATGCTCTGAAACAACTGAAATTACATAGTAAGCGAAGAACCTATAATATCTCGGCATTGTGACTTTGGTTGGTTACTCTGCCTCTCCTATCGCGGAACCTGAGAACTTTGCTTTATCCCGTATAGGTATAAGCCAAATTTATCTGGTTGGTGCCCCACTACGACGTTTCTCTTTTCGTCTCCTCGGGGAAAGTCGAAAGCAGACGGCTATCGCCCTTCCCGTACTCAGAGATAACCAGACATTTAAAAGCAAAGCGTTTGTAAATCGCTAACTCAGGAGAGTTTGATGGGGAATGATCTCAAGCGATCCAAATACATCCTACCTCACTAAGACTCTAGCCCACATAATCCCATACCTAGTCCACGCGGGAAGTCCTAAGAAGTAAACGTGTGGAACCACATTCCAGTCCAACCGCAGATCAAAACAATAGATTTAATAATCAGGTTAGTTCAGGGCCTTACAGCACAAGCATTCACCAACACATCCAGGAACGTTGCAGTATCGACAGAATGTGTTTAATAAATATAATATTAAATTAGAATAGTCGGTTCTGGGATGTAACACCATCCGTTTACAATACGGAGAATTATTAGAAATGAAAAGTGTGGGTTTACGTAACCTGAATCTGATTGATAGAAATTTGCAATCCATCCTAGAATTCCTCCCTGGTCTCGTTCGATGGCTGAGCCGAACGATTTCCATCAAAAGAATTCACTATTTCTGTAAAATCTAGAAAAAACCCCAAATTTTCACTTCCCTTCCAAAACTCTCGATCTCCTCCCCTTGACCTCTCTGTACCAACCATCAAGAAGCCCATTTGTTTTCCTAGAATCGTCAAATTCAAACATTACTAAACTGTCGTAAGACTTAAGAAGGTTGCTATCCTTCCAGCAAAGCGTTCGAACCGATTTACAGTTCAGAATATATTTTTAGTGTTTCAAACTATATCAAAATGTGTTAATTATTTCTATATTTGCAAATTAAACGAACCAGCATAAACTGGACCGTTACACTCTGTCGAGACCTGCATGTTTGCGCCTCTTGGGATCCTCGGCTAAATCTTCCCCCGCACCTGCCCTCACGGATGTCCTCGGAACATGGGAAGGCGCTAGTGTATCGACGCATGTAGCGTCCCACACGATGGGCTTCCCCAACTCCCATGGGATTAGTGTCATACCGGTCGGGCCTCTTACCATCGGCACGCAACAGACCATTCGGTTTGAGAATAGCTGGTACGTTAGCGATGACAAAGACTCACCGGATGATGTCGCCGGCTGGCATGGCGAGATATCCGACCGGCGGCCCTAGTACACGATAATCCGTGATGATCAAGCTGTTCGACAGCAACACCGCACTGGCATTGGCATTGATGAGGCGCGCAACATTTTGCACCCAACCGAAGACTTGTTGCGATACGGAAAGTTACGGGATCCAATAAAGTACCAGTGTTATATGAATCAAATGCTTGCAACCAATGTTCTTACTCCCATTAACTTAAATAAATGTATTACATTTTACGTTAGTTTATAATAAACCGCTGAAAAAGTTAGGGCATCTAGCGTTTTGCCGCTGAGAAAGGTCCTCGGGCGGTTACAAATGTATCCAGCCGGCCAGCCGCTGAGAAAGCTCTCTCAGCCTCAACACTGGTCGCATTTCACTTTTTCATAGCACGCGTGCGTTCCGCTACTGCGTAAGGTGCCTTATTTGCGTGAGTAAATCATCGAAACAAAAAAATTAGAAAGTTTGAGTTTTGTGGCCACCAAATACGAACTCAAAAAATGGCCAAAAAAGGCCAATGAACTTCGAATTTACGAAACTTCGAAATTTCGAAATGAACCTCTTAATGTACTCGTATATTATAATGTAGGTATATCAGTTATCTAGTATAGTACCCATAACAAAACACAAGCTCTGCTTAGCTTGGGGCTAGATAATGCTGTGTGAATTGTCCAGCATTATTTATTTATTACTTATACCTACGCGCCGATTTCACGCCGAAATCACGCCGCCGCAGGGCCGTCTTAAACTAGGCTGGGGCCCTTGGGCACACAAGAATTCGGGGCCCTTGGGCACACAAGAATTCGCGGCCCTTTTGGAAAGTAAACAAGCGAATTATATAACATCTTTTACTAAGTACCTATGACCATTTATTATAGGTAATCAAAATATAGTATGATATAATGTCATTAACCTCTCAAGTGGCACGCCCCGCGCCCCGCTACCGCCGTTGTGTGGCAGGTACTTCCGCAAAAATCCGCGGAAAATCCGCGGAAATGCATCACAATGCATTATTTCGCTGATTTCTTGATTATTATCTACTAACACCTCGTAACATCTATATAGGATTCTCCATAAAATTTCCTACAAAACAGCGTGGAAACATTCTGATGTTGTATAACGTAATTAATGAGGTTGATTAAAATTAAATTATAATTGCGGAAAAATGGTAAAATTTTAATATTTAAAAACAAACATAAAAAAACTTTACCGTTTTTATGTCCAGTTTGAGTTTTATTTTAGAGATTTACCATCATATTATTACACTAAACACAAAAAGTGTGTACCGCAGGGCTCTATCCTCGGTCCTTTCCTATTTTTAGTTTATATTAACGACCTACCACATCTTGTTAAGAATAATCACGAGATTGTGTTGTTTGCTGATGATACTTCATTAATTTTTAAAATGAAACGACAAAACATAAATTTCGACGATGTGAATAATGCAATCTCAAAAGTAGTACATTGGTTTAGTGTCAATAATCTTTTGCTTAACGAAACCAAAACGAAATGTATAAAATTTACTCTACCTAATGTAAAACAAGTTAAGACTGATGTAAACGTAAAAGGAGAAACATTAGAAATTGTAAACAGTACAGTATTCTTAGGAATAACCTTAGATAGTAAACTTCAATGGGGCCCACACATAGATAAGCTAGCAAAGAGACTTAGCTCTGCAGCGTATGCAGTCAAAAAAATCCGTCATCTTACAGACGTTGATACTTCTAGACTAGTCTATTTCAGCTACTTCCATAGTGTTATGTCTTATGGCATTCTGCTGTGGGGGAACGCTGCAGATATTAACACCGTATTTGTGCTGCAGAAGAGAGCTGTTCGTGCAATCTATAATATGGGTCCCAGAGAATCCCTGCGTGATAAATTCAAAGAAACAAACATAATGACAGTACCATGTCAATACATTTATGAAAACTTGTTGTACACTCATAGAAATATCAATCAATTCCCTAAAAATAACGACATACATAATATAAATACTAGAAATAAGAATAAACTCGCTGTGCCCACAACTAGGCTACACAAGATAAATGCATCTTTTAAAGGGCAATGTATACGCTTCTACAACAAAACTCCAAGTGAGTTGCAAAGAATATCAATAAATAAATTCAAACAAATTGTCAAAACCTTGCTGTGCAAAAAGGCTTACTATAAAATATCAGATTATCTAGAGGATAAAAAAGCTTGGGACGGGTTTTGCTCCAACTCGAAAATTAACAAATAACAGGCTAAAGGTTTCTTCGTCGCTTCTTTACTTTAGTCTACATATCGAAGCGACAGAAATCAAAAATATCACTTTATTTCCGTGTCAGTGTTTACTTTTATATTTTGACCTTTTCTAAGTGTACATTTATTGTATTTATGGAAATAAAGAGTTTTTGATTTTGATTTTGATTTTGAAAAAAGAGCACATTTCCAAGCCATTTAATTTAAATAAATTTTAATTCAGAAAAAACGATAAAAAAATGTCGCGGGTGTCAGATTTCAATTTTAAATATACGATTTTTTTTAAATTCTTCTATACTTGGTTAGTTTATGGTTTTAACGTCAGCTTGACACTGTCAGTCAACTTTTAAGACATTGACATGGCTGAAAAGTTGACTCTAAGTACATAAATTCGTCGAAACAAAAAACAACAAAAAAAATTGGTTGTCTGTAAAGTCGGTTTACTGACGATAGTTGAACGTGACAACGCAGACGCATCGCTCACTCAAGTAGGAGAGAGACGGATGTCGAGCGCTCTCGCTTGCACTTCAAGCCTTACATGGAACGCCTCAGAGCGAGGTAACGCCGCATGACGAGGTAACGCCGCATGACGTCATGTTTTTTCGTGCGTGCAGCCGGCTCTATCGAATTATAAGACGTTGTCACGTCAAAAAATCGGAAAATCGGCCATAATATGGTCGCAGCTTGACTTTGGAATCTCGAGTGATTGCGTGAGTGATCGCTAGATGGTGTACTTAGTAAATTAGGTAGGATGCGTTCGGAAATATTAATAATTAGTACAGTAGGAATAGGCGCAGTCATCGATATAATGGCGTAGTAGGTAAATACCTTCTGTTAAGATTACTGATCTGTGAAAAAAGTGTAATGTGCCCGACAAAAATGTTTTGAGAATAAATGTGTAAGAGAAATTGTCGATCCTTCGGGGCCCCCTGAGAATGGGGGCCCTGGGCACGGGCCCCGTGTGCCCTTATGGTAAAGACGGTATTGCGCCGCCGCCGCCGATTTCAGGCCGGCGCCCGCCGCCGATCATTTTAACGTCGGCGCACACGTCTAGTTGAAACAGAGGCCAGTTTTTGAGTAAGCGGAGAACGTACCATTTCTACAGATTTTACTTAGAAACATGTTCTAAGTAGGTACATAATTATATGGTTTAAAAATAAGGTCCATACCACAGAAATCTTAATAACAAGGCACTAGAAATCGTAAGCGCGCGTGACCTTGTCGCCGCTCAGGTGACTCTCACGCCACCAGTGCGTTCGTTGCTGTTCAGTTGCTCTCGAAACGTGCGTGTGTAAAAATGGTGTGTTGCAGCATTTCCCAATGCGGAAATTCTTCCACAAGTTGTAATTATACTAATAAAGGAATAACAATTCATCAATATATACTTATCTTTTTAAATAATGCCGTTTTTTGATAAAATTATAGAATCTTTCCAAGTAATACGAATGTCACAGTCGACCGTTCTTATTATCACGTTTAGCTATACATTGCCTGTTATTTTTGTCAACATCTGGTAGGTACCGCATTACAAAAAGCAATGTACTGCAAAGTAAACAATAACGTCGCGGGCTCGATTTCCTAGTGGTACGGCCGCAGAACCCGGTCGCGAGCTAGTGTTGTGACTTGTGATTTGTAAAACAACTTTGCCTAGTCAGAATCACATCACACTAATCACACTATAAATGCAGTACCTACCTAATATTATAAAGTCCACGGATATCAGCATTAATCATGAGGTACGCAAAAAACTTCAACAAAATAGTCCCAATGAGATAGTTTTTAAATAAGTTTCTTTATTTTACCGGACAGTAAATGGAAAGTTATTTATCATTAGATAGATAGATAGATAGATAATACTTTATTGTACCACACAAAGACAGATAACAATACAGAAATAAATGCTAAAAGTAGACGAAGTACAAAGGCGGCCTTATCGCTATGAGCGATCTCTTCCAGGCAACCTTGGGATGGACTGGACATGTAAGAACAAAATAGACGGTGGCACGTGAAAATAATAATAATAATAATAATAATAATACTTACACTACATACTATAATACCTACATATAGCCTACAAACAATATAATACACTTGCATAAACATAAAATAAAGTTGTTTAACTTTGCAAGGACAGATAATGCTGATGAAGCAGTTTTTTAAAGAGAGGGAGTGATTTGGCACGTCTGATGTCCAGGGGGAGAGCATTCCATAGACGGGTAGCTTGTACAGTGAAAGATTTGTCGTAGAAAGTGTGGGCAGGGACTTTTAAGATGATTGTTTCAGAGGAACGCAGAGAGAGAGAGTGAGAGTTTGAAAGGAATTCAAAGCGCTCCTTGAGATAGGAAGGGCTGGGAGGATGTAACAATATACTGTACAAGAGAGATAGTATGTCAGTATTCCTGCGAAGTCGGATGGGCAACCACTTGAGTTTAGCGCGATATTCGGAAACGTGGTCATATTTGCGAAGGCCAAATATGAACCTGATGCTGAAATTTTGGAGGCGCTCAAGCTTGTTTAATTGGTCTTCAGTGAGGTCCGGATAACAAGCGAACATTAATTTTATTATTAATAAATGAATATTGAAGTACCTACCTACATACTATATTTTTATTTTATTAGTACAATGCCCTAGTCATAGAATAACAGTAGGTACGTGACCTGTTATTTCGTGCCCAGCACTAGTGTAGATTACATTAAAATGACGTCATAACGACAACAAATGCAAACTTGTCACTAATGTGTGAGTAAGCGAACGTATGCTCCTAGGCTTACGGCTTAATTTGGTTTGCACTGCATTTTTGGATGGGCGTAGCCGTAATTCCGTAGTTATTGTCTGTCTATGGAGTAGTAAGGTAGTAGAGGGGGCGAGCCGGCGACATGCATTCCCGATAGATCGGATGGTACTCAGCATTTCTAGTGCCTTGTTATTTAGATTTCTGTGGGCCATACATTTTTTTAAAGTGGCTCAATCCCTTTTCGTTTTTGCGCCAAATTTTAAAAATGTAAAGTAGTCGTATAAAACTGATGCAATACTTTTAATGCCCTCTTAAAGTACCAGAAATCGTTTGTAAATTATGAAAACAATATTTATTCAAATCAGACTTTTTGTTTCGATACCGGGTAAGCATCGCAAGATTGATTCGATGATATTAGAATTACCTATATGCAAAATTTCAGCCCGATCCATTCCGTAGTTTTGGCGTGAAGAGGTAACAAACATCCATCCATCTATACATCCATCCAAACTTTCGCATTTATAATATTAGTGTGATGTGATGATTATAAACAGTTGGTACTATGTACCTTCCTACGTAAGTAGGTAGTATAATACAGTAAACTCGTACACGAATAAAAACAAAATAAACACATCGAAATTTCACATAGAGTGTTCCAGCCAACTCGTAGATGCGCTACGCTTCGTAGCACATTTCTGCTACGGTGCAGCGTAGAGGTGCTACGACTTTTTCTAGATCGTAGCGATTGCAAAACATCTTACTGCTTTAGAAGTTTATTATAAAAGTTTATGCTGAAATTTCACCGAAGTAGTTTATATAGTATAAGAGTTACTATAGACAATCCAAGTTTATTTAAATTAGAAATTGAAATCTTGTTGAAGGGGTGATACCACTCGTCACATTGTTTTACCATAATTTTTTTAAATTCTTTTTAAGTTCATGAATGCATTAAATTATTATTGCTTTTGGAGTAAGCGTGATTTTAATTTTATTATGTAAATGTGTTATTCATTATTATATTAAATTATATTAATTAAGGCATGTAATTATATATCAAAAATCAGATACCTACGATTTTATTATTGTGAATGATTAAAACGCCGCCGTGGTCGAAATTCGGCTAGGAGGAGATTATTATTATGGAAAACTTTGCAAAAGGTCGTTTATTATAAACAAAGATTAGCCAGTTTTCCAATAGCATCGATAAAGTTCGTCGGTTTATTAGAAATGGAGGGGATTTGCGGAATAAAGGACGCTGGGAAAATACCCTGGATTTACGAGCCATTTGTTTTCATCGAGCCGCCGCTGTACTGGGATAATTAATTGAGAAATAGTAGGTATTCGAATTCGCGAAAATATAAATTAACACCTTAACTTGAGGTTTAGATGGGGTGCAAGAGGTACCGAAAACTTGTGGGGTTAAAAGGATCCCAAGTGTTTCCTCGAAGTTAAAGCTCTTTTAATTTTATGTAAATAATAGAAGCTTCCATATAAGAAAAAAATATGTTAATATGAAATGTAAAATTTAGTAACTACGTATAAATTCCCTTTGTAGATGATGGGCATCTTGAAGTTATTCAAAATTAAATTATTTTGTATTTCTATTTATTTTATAGTTAATAGGATCGATTTACCTTTTAGTTAATTATTGACTGTTTTTGCAGTCAAATAAATATTTTTTCTTTTTTTAGTCTTTAAAAGCATAACGGACTATTGGAAAAGGCGACATAGGGTCATTTAAGGTTATAATACCGTAAAGAGACATTAACAGTAGACTTGCTACACCTGACTAACGTAGAGATAACAATTCTAAAATGCATTTTTTTTATTAAAAGTACATTACGTTATAAAGTTTCTGCCAAACTGAACAACAATTTGTCGGCAGTAACTCTCGTGGACACAATAGACTTAAATTGTAAATGTACTTAAGTACTTAAACTAATTACTAATCACATATTCTAGCTAGATATACCTACGTAAGAGAAATTTCCATACAAATATTATAAATGCAAAATAAAGCGCTTTATTATAATAATTTATAATATATCTCTGCCTGTTTGTTACCCTTTCACGCCTATACGGCTGAACGGAACTTAATGAAATTTTGCCAGGAGGTAGGTAGTTTATATCATTGTGTTATGAACACAGCGGTATGTAATGCTTCTTTAACACTATCGGCGTGCATTTTTAGAATGGTTTATCCCTACCTTTGTTTATTTCAATAAGTTTGAACTCAGTTGGTTTTGAAAGGCTGGACAAAATATAGCTTTCAGGGTTACAGACGTGTAAAACATCTCAATAAACCCACGGAACCCGAAACCCCTGTAATGATGCGCGAATTTTTAATTAAATTCGTGGTGGCGATGATGGATGAAGTTTGTTTGATGTAGATTTATTATGCGCTAAGCCAGTGTAGATATAGCTTAGTAGGAAACAGCTTGTTAAGATCGTATTGTAGGGTCACGTAAACGAAAAAAAACAACGTAAAGACCGTAAAGCATGCAAGCCTCTTTATTTGTAAGGAAACATAAAAACCTCTTTAAAACTAAGCAAGACATTATTATTGAATACAATCGACGGAATAGGAACAAATTAGTATTACCTCCAACTAAACTTAAACTGGTTAGCCAAAGCCCATACTATAGATTGGCAAAAATATACAATAAAATACCAGAATACTTAAAAAATGAAGTTAAAGACGAAACCTTTTGTAAAAAGATAAAATTGTTTTTATTTGAATAATGCTATTATTCTGTTGACCAATTCGCTACGGACAGACTAAAGTGACACTAACCTAATGATGAAACAATGACTTAGTATAAGAATTCTGGCTTCTAGATTCAATTTACTCAATTCTATTAGCTTATTTTCTGAGTGACATTAATGTTATTGTTTTAATTAAGTATTTTTAACTCATTTTGACATGGTGTAAATAAAGTACGTACGAACTCAGTTTTGCAGTGCCCTTCCAGGGTGCATGTACCTAGCTAGTGATAAGCCTATAACTAATCATTCACTTAGACCTAAAGAATAAATGTACATGCAAGCAAAAATAAATAAATAAATAAAGTGTAGACAACGACAATTCAGATGTCGTCATATTGACAGCACTTATAATGTTGCCATCCTTTTTGTTTCGATCGTTAAGAATCGTTTCACGTAGGAAGCGTTCCGTGACGCTTCAGTATGACAATTATAGAAATGACCTAAGGTGTAATCGAAATATATAATTCGATTTTTAGTGACTTGATTGACCTGAAAATAATTGTTTTATTCGTTAAATATTTCTATTGACCTCAACTAACAGTTCAAGCCTTTTCTTGAGTAATAATACAAACAGATAGGTAGGTCATAGAAAATGAATAAAAAATAATAAAAACACGCAAGCCTCTTGATGATAATGATGATGTAGTAAGTTACGATTTTAATTTGCAACAACCGATTATTTGATTTTCCAGTTTCATTTTTATTTTGGTTATCTCTAGTACGTTCCGTTTTACGCAAAACTGTCTACTATACTAGGTAACTAATAATAATTAATAATCCCTGATTTTACAAAAAAAATGTTTTCTATTTTTAACGTAGGCTAAGTATGTACGTTACTGTATGTGTACAGTTACTGTTAATAATTTTTATCTTTTTCATCCTGTCCAGAGGTGGGCGATCCCGTCGAGCTCGAAAATTTTTGCGATATTATTTGATTTCTTAGAAATTACCCTGAGTGTGGGGTTACGCATTATAATAACAAAAAACCCTAGAATTCAGCAACGCGACACCTCTCGTCAAACGAACTAAATGTAACTTTAGTCTTTGAACAGGATTGGATAAACTTCAATGTCTTCATTATAGGTGCTAGGTACCAGCGCTAGAGTCCGTAGGAAGTTCCAAAGATTTTCGACTCCTACATCACTTGACCTCGTGGTGTAGTTGGTTAGCACATTCTCGTACTGAGGGAAGGATGCGGGTTCAAGTCCCGTCGAAGTCGAAAATTTTTGCGAAATTATTTGATTTCTTAGAAATTACCCTGAGCGTGGGGTTACGCACTATAATATTAAAAAAACCTTAAAAACAACATTATGTCGAAAGACTACAAACTACAATTGATTCGAAGTTTGTTTGAGTAAATAATCATAATGAAAGCAATAAAATAACTTTTTAACGTTATTTTTATTTCAGTCGGTACAAAGTAGAAGTTATTAGATACCTATCTTATGTTACGATATAACTAAGAAGGTAAGACAGATTTGTGAGTACTTATTTTAACAACATAGAATCGGTTCATATACCTAAACCAATTTTACCAAAAAAATAATAGTCAAACACTGTAAAACAAAGAAGATAATAGTCATAGAACAATTTAAATTACTTGTGAAACGTAGAAAATAGCAATAACCAGTTCTGTTTTCACGCGTGACCTACCAATTTACACTCCATTCCAGAAGCCATTAGGCCTAGTAGTACTTGTATGCTAAAGTTACGCTTTGCTAATAGCCGTAGCCGTCTTTTTCCGAATAACTTAGCATCAGCTGCCGTTCTCATTAAGCTCCTAAACTAATTAACCAAATGAGTTTTCAGTCCTAACGATGGTCGTGCTGCTATTTCTGAGCTATACAATAAATGTTCTAGTAATTGAATCACGCAGGGATTTGAAACACTTCGTGTTGATGACTTTAGTCTGTCTGTTCGTAGATTTTAGTATAAACCTAGATGAGTAATGGATGGTCAGTGAAAATCTAGTTAATGCTATTATTAGTAGTGAAATAATGTCTCCCTTGATATTATTTCACCACTAATTAGAGCCCAGCTGATCTAATAGTGGTTTTACACTTGCAGTGCGTTACCTTGCTTCTGTCTGGGACTGAAGTCTCGCTTACTTTGCATGTAGAAAGAGAAGCTCTCTATTTACAACGCAGAAAGACTAGATTAGACAAATAGCGCTCTGTCGGAGAAGTACTAGCGAAATAAAGTTTATTGCGTTGTATTTAGAATCAAAAATGTATTTATATCCAGGCCCAGATAGATAAGCCAGAAAACGTAATGTATAACGGTCTTAGTTATGCTGTTCAATGTTAAGTGATCATCAACTCCATAGTGCCTGCGACGCAGGAGGTTGCGGGTTCGATTCCCGCCTCGGGACAAATGTTTGTACTCTCTGCAGACATTTGTCCAGGGCGTTCTGGATGTTTTCTATGTATAATAAAAAATATCTATCTATTTAGTGTATTGTATTAAGTATATCAGTTATCTAGTACCCATAACACAAGCTCTGCTTAGCATGGGGCTAGATAATGCTGTGTGAATTGTCCTGCATTATTTATTTATTTATTTATTTTATAGTATTTTTGCATGTCATTGGCCGCTTAAAAGCCTTATTTACAAACCTTTGGAGGAGATTTGTGAACTTGGATCTGGCCTCACGTAATGGTGGGTACAGATCAAGCGAGCAAGAGCGAGCTAATGCAAACGAGTGGGATTCTACGATCGGTACGTTCATTCCATTTTTCTTTGATATTGTGATAGCCGCCGGAGCCCGGCCGAAGACGAACGAGGGCCCTTGATGCTCGCTTGCTTTCGCATTAACGTCCACACTATTGGTTCTTTCGCGCTCGTTCGTTAGCCTTCGCTTGCTCTCGCACGCTTGGTCTGTACGTGGCATAAGGCAATTATTTGCGAGGTCCGACTCAACAAATAGGTATAACATTTGTACATTATTTAGAGAACCGAAACTTTTAGGTATAAAATTATTTATTACTGATGTATTTCTAAATACTTTTCTATATGTCAGGTAGCTACCCACCAAGTTAATGAAACGCAGACTTTGATCTTTAGTAATTTTATTTGAATTGGTCTGTAGATAAAATAAATCTGAAATAAAGATAGAAGCTACCCCAAAAAACCCTTAATTTGACCCTCATTGTAAGTTTTTGTTGATCGGCTCCCAAGTCCCAAACGAACCAGTCAGTGTTTTAATGAAATTAGCCGATAAAGGAAATTGAAAACCATTATTTAAATTCGCAGAGGTTCCATTTGTATTAAAAGGTTGGAATCGAGACCCATCAAATGTTAGAAGGAATAGGGATTCCTAAAATTCCCTACTATTGAGGAAAACGTTGTTTGCTTGGTAACGGTTTTTGGTCTTATTTGAGCGCCTTTTTCATTTTATTTTCTTGTCAGTATTGCCACATCTCAAGGTTTATTGAAATAGGATAGTACGGAGGAAAGGAAATTATATTTAAAATGCCGTTATGTACCGAATTTGTTAAATTGTAATAAACGTTTTACCAGTGTCTTCAATTCTAAAATTTAGAAAGGATATTACTGACTCAATTTTATCCAATAACCAGTATGTAAAGCGTTCATTTGATAAAAATTTACAAATCGAATATAATTAAAACTTAATCTCTTTATTTCGCCACTTGATAAGTAATAATTTTCAAACTAAATAATTTACGAGAAAAAAAGAAAAGTGTAATTATTAATAAGCAGTTTTCTCAATTCTGTTATAAGTACCTATACTTTAGTCAAATATATAATATAGAGGATTTTTGTTGCACTAAGCTTTTATATTTCATTGAATAATGTATTGTATTTGTATGTTTTCATAATTACGTAGGTAATTACCATTATTTTGAAAGACCTATAAGGGCTGTTTGAATGTAAGAGATTATTTGTAAACATATAATATTATAACTGTTGGTCTTTATAAATAAATAAATATTTCATTGTCATCATCAACAGCCGTTTAATTTAACACTCACTACTGGGCATGCCGGTTGGGATCGCAGTTGATGCCCGCCCCCGGTGGATATCCCTTAGTTGCCTCTTACGACACCCGCGGGAAGAGTTAGGGTATTGCAAATTCTAAGCCAGCACCACACGGCAAGGGCAGTTTAGTTTATGTAGATTAAGCTATGCAAGTGCCACGTTTATCTGCATAGTCGCTAGCTCCCGAGGGTGCAGGAAGACTTCATAACTAACGCAAGGCTAACTTGCTTATTCTGTTTGTAGGCTTGGAACTCCACGTTTCTGTCAAAAGTTTGGCCAAACTCGTGATTCTATAGTTCGACGTAGCTTGGAGTTGTTTTGAAACTTTGTGGTGCCTTGACTGGCTACAATAAGGTAATTAATAAGAAATCTTTTGTGCAAAAGCAACTTAATAATAATCTAGTTTCTGCCCACGGGTTCGCACGCGTTAGTTTCATGTGTTTTTATGGAAATTTCAACGCGATCCGTTCAGTAGTTTTCGCGTGAAGAGGTAACAAACATCCAAACATCCCATCTCACCTATCACACTAATATATGTAATAATTAGTGAAATAATGTGATAGTGTGATAATCACCATAATTACGAACATTCCAAAACGTCAAACATAAAACGAAATCTAAAGTAGGTACGTAATAAAATAAACAAAGTCGCAAAGGTTCGTAATTGGAAAGTTTCGATTGTCATATTATTTTATATGTGACAACCAGTGTAGGTTTCTAAGAAATCAAATAATATCGCAAAAATTTTCGGCTTCGACGGGACTTGAACCCGAAAATTTTTGCGATATTATTTGATTTCTTAGAAATGACCCTTAGTGTGGGGTTACGCACTATAATAACAAAAAACCTCAGTGTAGGTTTGCATAAATATTTTTGAAACATCGACAAAAAGAACATGATCTCGCAGTCGTTAAATATATCGCAGCAATACAAAAATTTCGTCCCGGGATTATAGCAAGATGAACGATTACCGGGCATCAGCCAATTACACAGTGAAAACTAGAACAGAATCGCAAAAAAATATATTATTTGACGACCTCTGTGGCGCAGCGGGCGAAGGTCTGCCTGCGACGCAGGAGGTTGCGGGTTCGATTCCCGCCTCGGGACAAATGTTTGCACGATCTGCAGATATATGTCCAGGGCGTTCTGGATGTTTTCTATGTATAATAAAAAATATCTATCTATGTAGTGTATTGTATTAAGTATATCAGTTATCTAGTACCCATAACACAAGCTCTGCTTAGCTTGGGGCTAGATAATGCTGTGTGAATTGTCCAGCATTATTTTTTATTTATTAATACTTATAAAAAGTTTCGGCGATAGCAACTTGGGCAATTTGTGCATATCTAAATAGAAATATTTGTACTTATAATGTAATAAATAAAAGTATGTAACGTAAGAAAGTTTTTGTTAATTTGTTTGTAAAAGTATATAATATATGCGTGTATGAAAAGTATTTTTTTTAAATCTGGCGCCATTGCCTTTATATTTTGCATACAATTATTTAACGCAGATGTCACAAATCCAGACCTGGAGGCCTGGACTGGTTTACGAAAAACAAAAGGGGATCGCACTTTTTTGGAGTCGAGACACTAGGTCCGTGGGGTAGCGAGGGTCTCCAGATTCTTAAAAAAATATCTGAGCGTCTGGTCGAAGCTACGTGTGACCCGAGAGCTGGTGAGTATCTGGCGCAGCGCGTCAGCATTGCGATACAGAGGGTCAATGCAGCCAGCGTCTTGGGGACGCTTCCGACTGGTAATGGATCAGTTGAGCTACCTGTAGATTGTTTGCAACAGTCTGCAGTTAGCTCAATTGTTTCATTTGTAAATACTAATTCCAATCTGTTTCTAATATTTGATTGTAATATTTCTTTGCCATTAGAGGCAGTATTTTATTTATGTAGGTACCTATATGTATGCATTCTTTGGTAATTAATAAGCATTGCAACATTTTAGTATTTGATCATGATAACTCTCTCGAACACGCACCTATACGGACTTACCCTTTTAACCCCCGACGCAAAAAGAGAGGGGTCTTATAAATTTGACGTGTCTGTCTATGTATCTGTGTATCTGTCTGTGGTATCGTAGCTCCCTAACGGATGTACCGATTTTCGTTTAGTTATTTTTATGTCATAATTTTATCCCGAGAGTTCTTAGCCATGCTTCATGAAAATCTGTTCAGCCAATATAAGGGGGCGGGTTTTTCAAATTATTAATTTTGTTTTGTTAAAAGATGTATTTCTGTTTAAGTTTATATTGACACTCTACGGTTGGGATTTCTAGACGCGACGTTACAGATAAGGGCCATTTATCCGCGTCGCGACTCGGGTTAAGCCTTAAGGTCGGTAGCACCCTTGCTTATCATTTGGCTCTGGGTCACATTTGACACCATAAATGTCCTTACGATACGGATATTTCGCAGATGGAATTATTTCGCAACTTGACCCAGTTTGTTATCAGAATAGTTTTGGATAGGACCGCCAATTGTTGCATGGTTTCTTTTTATTTTCTTCATTTTTATAACGGCAAAATCCAGCTAAATGACAAACAAAATGGGTTCATCATTTAGCTAGATTTTGCCGAATTAAACAATTTGATTGTTTAGAAAAAACTAACTTTAAATTCCTTAATATTTACATTGTTTTTTAAGTTTTGCGGAATAAATAGTACTTAATTCCTAAAAATGTATAGGTTCATTTTCATACAATAGCGAAATAATTTCAAAATCGGTTCATACAAAAAAAACATACATACAGCTGAAAAAAAAAGAACCTCCTCCTTTTTTAGAAGTCGGTTAGTAATGGTTTAAGTGGAAAGGTTATCAGAAGTTCGGTTACTAATATTTAGCTAGGTATTAATAATCACTGAAATATTATGATGTTCATTTACTTACATAATTATACACCAATAAACATTATTCAATCGAAATATCACACCTCTTCATACATTTTTTTAACTCAACAAGCTTCTAAAAACTTGCCGCGTAAAACACATCACCCGAGCGTCTCGAATGACAGCAAAACTTCGATAAAATTTGTTTGGCGGTCACAATTGAAACACAGAATATATTTATCCTTGTCTTTTCTCGTAACAACCATACAGAACAAAAAAAGATAGATGCCCGTTTCATTTTATAAAAACGGCAAATACAAAACATGTGACAAGCGACAAGCAGCGGCCAGGAGCTGGCCGCTTGCCATTTGGAGACCTTGTTAATGGAACCAGATACTGGTTGGTCCCTTGCCCGCTAAGGGGACAGTTTTACAGTAGACACAAGAAAATTAAATGAAAAGCTTCAGAGTATCTCCAGACATTCTTTAGGCTTACCTACTTGAAATTAACTAGATTAAAAAGCTTCGTATCACAATTTTCTTGACAAGTTTAATAGAGAACTTGGCAAGCTTTCTTTGATGTGATTTTCTGCTGTTAAAACGTAATTTAGACTTTTTGATAGAAATTATTTTGTAAACAATAGGGCTTACACAAAATTGTTAGAAAATAAACTACAAAATTATTATCAAACTAGACGATCACTTCGCGGTTTATCCCTCGTAGTTCCCGTTCCCGTGGGAATTCCGGGATAAAATATAGCCTATGTCACTCCCTGAAAAGTAAGCTTCCTAACGGTGAAAGAATTCTTGAAATCGATCCAGTAGTTTCAGAGTCTATTCAATACGAACAAACAATCAAATCTTTCCTCTTTATAATATTAGTATAGATTAGCTTCTGCCCGCGGCTTCAAAGCGCTTTTCAAGTAGCCTTACCCGTCCCCGGGATATTGCTTACCTCCCTCCCAAATTCCATTAAGATCCGTCCAACCAGACTTTTATGCGTGAAAAAGTAACAGACAGACAGGCAGAGTTACTTTTGCTTAGTATGGATAAGAATTAAAATGTCTATAATATGCAGTTCTCGACGGAGCCTACACATTTGCTCCCCTTGGAGTCGAGACCCTAGGTCCGTGGGGTACCGAGGCTCTTCGGGTTTTTAAGAAATATCTGGTCGAAGCGACGAGCCCGAGAGCTGGTGAGTATCTGGAGCAGCGCATCAGCATTGCCATACAGCGGGGCAATGCAGCCAGCGTCTTGGGGACGCTTTCGACTGCTATTGATATGGATCAGTTGAGCTACCTGTAGATTGTTTGCAGTTAACCCAATTGTTTCAATTGTAAATACTAGTTCTAATATATTTCTATTATTTGATTGTAATTTTCTTTGTGAATAAAGTATTTATTGCTTATCTTCACTTTAATTTAAGAAGAAGGAACTCAGTTGTAATGCAGCAAGAAGGCAAGAATTATTTTATTTAGTAGTGACTGTCTTTAACACGTATACACCTAATACGTATTATTGACACAAAAAATACACTGGACAACATATGAAAAGAGTAGTATATTATTGGTCACACGACCCCACTCCTCCCTCAGTGCCTTCGGCACTTACGGGTGGGGTGTGTGCCCATATCCCCTTAGCCGGCGCCGCCATTTTGCAGTTTTTGACCTATCCGGCAAGCATCCGCCAGCACTTGCTGGCGTATTTAGCGCGAAGTTACCGCACGCTACAAAAATCAATATTTCTACATGGTTTTGTATGAAACTACATAAGAACCTTATATCTTTGGAATGGTCTTGAATGCAGGGCAAATAAAAAACATGTGACAACCGACAAGCAGCGGCCAGTTATTTGGTTAGAACTCATTTGGTTACCTAAAACAGTTTCCAACACTCTCGTAATGAAGTTTGTTAAACAACCGATATCGCTAAAATTTGACAACATTAGTTTTGATTCTGAAAATAGAAGCTTATCTACGTCAGGGAAAACTTTTACCAAAAACCACACGGTGCATAATATGTGGACCATGTAACTGTGGAAAAACAAATTCATTAATAGGTTTACTCCTGCATAAAAATAGATTGCAGTTTCAAAATCTTTGTGTATTCTAAAACTCTTTATCTTACACCTTGTAGGAAGGTAAGTAAGTATAAATAAATAAATAATAATGTACTTACATCTCACAAATCTCAATAGACTTTTCGCCTAATGTGCTATTCCCTAACGTTACACTACATTCTACGTACCTTCCTATCATCATCAACCTACCTATGCTAGGCCACTACTGGACATCCTCACCTCACCTCAACAGCCTATATTGGTCCACAGCTCAGGCCTCCCCCTGATAAGCGCCTTATCGGCTTTTATCTCATGGGGGTACTGCCCATAATCCTCACGCTGGGCATGCGGATTGGCGAACGCAGTTCGTTGGTAAAACTGTTCAGCAGGGGGCGCTGCTGCCCGCCCCGGTGGACATAGGCCTCCCATAAAATACTTACAAATAATTTGGCTTCATTTGACTCGCATGTCATAGGTGAGCTCCCGGATGATTCCACATGATGTAAAAGCCGACACATTGTACATTCATCGCGCTTCTGCAAGCCCCATTTGACTTGGTAATCTCTGCGCTAAATCACTTGTCATCACAAGCTGCACTATTTCTGGTGGAATGATACATGAAAACATGATACATGGTTTATAAGACAGTTTGTCTTGGAAACGTCTGGTTAAAATAGACATTCACCCTTGCATAAATTCCCAAGCTAAATTTTTAAATGCACGTAAGGGTTACCAATGAAATTGTGAAAAGACTCATATTCATATTTCATTTATTTCATTTATACTCAATCGATCCTATGTGTGCAAACATTTTTATTCAAGGTCAAATATGGGTTTTTTGATTTTTTCAGACAAACGGTAAGTTTTATCATAAAAATATCTATGAAAAACTTGTAAGTAGATCATGCAATTTTCTGCAAAAATTATAGGTACGCACAATCATCATTTTAAGGGTTCCGTACCTTTAAAGAAAAAAGCCTTATAGGATCACTTTGTAGTCCGCCTGTCCGTCTGTCGGATCATTTTTGAAACTAACCGTTTGGCTGAAAAATCAAAATAACCTGTGTTTGCAAACTTTGACCTTGAATATTTTTTTTGCACGCGTGGGGTCGAGGGGGACTTTTCACATTCTGTTTATTATGGTTTCCCTAACGTTCATATCAATTTTCAGCTACATATTTATGCAACCCTTACCCCTAATTTATGGGGTAAATTGACCGGACTATTAATTATTTTCCTGTGAAGATTATTCAAGTTATTACTATGTATAGCTGACCGCTGTGCTTTCTCCGCCCTCGATCTGAAAAACGGTTAAGCGTATGAAAAAATGATAGGAACTAGATTAGTAGCAAATTTTATGTTATAGGTACAAGTTTATGATAGAAGTCAACATCATTGGAGCTATAGAAACCTAGATAATTGCAAAAAACCGAAAACCTTACGAATCAAGACGATATTTTATTTTACTTTTGAGACAACGTTTATGGCGTCAAAATGAAAGCGTAAGAAGTTTCCAGCTGGTTCTCCGTTGATCCTATTTTTCCATTAAAATAACTGGACTTTCTACCTACGTCGAAGCAGAACATTTACAGAAGCGACCATTCGATTATAATAACAACCGAATTCAAAAAAGAAGAAAATACTCAATTCGGCTGAATGTATGTTTTTTTATGTAGTATGTTTGTTCTCCTTTGCTTTTGTATGGAAAATGACCACGGCCGTAGTACTCAAATAAAAACATTATTTCCGAGGCATTGAGGACTAAATTGATCCCGTACAACATAAAAAAAACAGTATAAAAATAGGTACTTATTCAGAAATTATAAATCGGTTTTTAGTTTTTCAAAATACAATAAATTAAAACAATTACTCGTGCAAAGCTGCGAGCAGAAGCTAGTCAGGATAAATTAAGGATTTAAATGTTTGACAAAGATAAAGCCACCGTTTAAAGAATTTCTCAATAAGACTTTGTTTGTGTACTCAGCCTTTGGTAGAAAGTTTTTAAAAAGGAATTCCTCTAACAGCGTTCATAATTTAGCTGACAGGCGGTTTTTGTCCGTCATAAATCTTTTCTTAATTAATCTAAATTATGCTGTAAGCGTTTTAT
The DNA here is from genome assembly GCA_963564075.1 of Eupithecia subfuscata. Classification (NCBI taxonomy): domain Eukaryota; kingdom Metazoa; phylum Arthropoda; class Insecta; order Lepidoptera; family Geometridae; genus Eupithecia; species Eupithecia subfuscata. The sequence goes on along the minus strand of OY751100.1, from coordinate 14,358,693 downwards.
ACAGGGTCGAGATGCAAACTGGCCAAGAAACACAAACAATTTCTTTGAAGTCGTAAACTTAGAGAAAAAATCTGGCTCGGAACTTTTAAACAGCCTCCGACGATACTTTTAGGTAACTTACCAGGTGGCAGTCCATGGCGCGCCGTAAAGGCCATTGAGTGGCAGGGCTTCCGCCAGCATGCTGCCCGCCAGCGCGGAAATGGGATGTGATACGTTATTTCGCAGATTTTTTGATTATTATCTAGTAATACCTGATTGACAATTGAATAATATCTAATAACATCTTTATACATAATATATTTGGATTCTCCATAAAATTTCCTACAAAACAGCATGTAAATATTTTGATGTTGTGTAACGTAATTAACGAGGTTGATTAAAATTAAATTACAATTGCGTAAAAATGGTAAAATTTTAAATAAAAAAAATAATAATAATTAAAAAAACTTTACTGTTTTTATGTTCAGTTTGAGTTTTATTTTAGAGATTTACCATCATATTTGTCACACTAAATACAAAAAAGAACACATTTCCAAACCATTTAATTTAAATTAATTTTAATTCAGAAAAAACGATAAAAGTAATGGCGCGCGTATCAGATTTCAATTTTGAATTAACGGTTTTTTTTTAAATTTCTACTAAACTTGGTTAGTTTATGAAAATCGGCTACAATATGGTCGCTTGCCACTCAATGGTATTTTTTGACAGGCCATAATTATTATGGCCTCTTGCCACCGGAGAAGATCTAAACTAAACACTTTTATGACTAAAGACGCAGAGACCCAAGATGCGGCGGCGCGCCCCTGCGGGTTGCACCGCCAAGGCTGGGAAATAAATGCGTTAATCACAGAATAGCGGGCTTTACACAGAAAGATCCTAAAGGGATCTTTCTGTGTAAAGCCCGCACGTACTATTTGTCCAGAGGTCAGAATCGGACTAGCGGTACTAATTTCTGGCGAGGATTGTGCGAGGCGCTCATTCGCACAAACAGCACACTGTGCTAGCACGATTGTGTTGTGCTGCCGCCGCCGCCGTCTGGAACAGACTTGATTGTGCTACCTGTGTCCCGCTCACACGCGCGGAGAGCGACGCGAGTGAGTGGGACGCCTTTGGCACACTGTGGTGTTTTCGGCACACAGCACAGTGCATTGTGTCATTTGTATCCCGCTCACTCCAGTGGTGCGCTGCGCGATTGAGCGGGACGCAGATAGCACGATGAAGAGTCACCTCGGGAGGCCCTCGCGCTTCGCCTCAATCGTTGCGGCACGATTTTCAAAATCGTGCGAGGGCCTATTTTGTTGAAGTGTGCAGAAATAAGTGTGCTGAGGACCCACCTCTAAATCGGACCTTCAACCTCCTGAGTCGCAGGCGGACCTTCGCCCGCTGCGCCACAGACTGAGGTCGTAAAAAAACATTCGTAGGAGCAAATTTATACAGAGCGTCCCACGGATATGCCGCATGGAGGGAAAGTACCTTGAATATTGTAGATGGAACAATTTACTGAAAGAAGACATTATTTGGATTTAAAAAACAATTTAAACTACATTCATAGATATTTAAATAATTACATGGTTGAACCGGGAATCGAACCCGTTACACGAGAAAAATAATCATTCCGTAGCTTTATCATACCGATCGAAAGGCTTCATCATAAGGATTATTTTTGCTAAATAACATAGTGTCAGAAATAAAAGGAAGACCATGAATTATTTAAATATATTTTATTACTAGCTGCGCCCCGCGGCTTCGCCCCCGTGGAAATTTATGTTTCCAACTTTCTTAATTTTTTCTTTCATAAGAACCTTCTCCTGACAATAACAAACACAACAAAGATAGAATTAGCGAAATCGGTCCAGGCGTTGTTGAGTTATGCGCTTACCAACACATTTTGCGATTCATTTTTATATTATAGAGATATGAATGCAGTTTCAATTGTTTTTTAAACTAATCTACACCAACCCTTGAAGCGATTCCAGTTTAAAGCTCGCAAGTGTATAATCTGTATAAATTTGCTCCCGCGAATGTTTTTTGACGACCTCAGTCTGTGACGCAGCCGGTGAAGGTCCGCCTGCGACGCAGGAGGTTGCGGCTCCGATTCTGACAGCTGGAAAAATATTTGTACGATCTGCAGACACCTACTTGTTCCGTGTGTTCTGGGTGTTGGTCAAATATCCATGAATATACCTAATGTTTTAAATATATAAGTTATCTAGTACCCGTAACGCAAGCTCTGCTTAGTTTGAGGCTAGATGATGCTGTGTGAATTGTTCTGCGTTATTTATTTATTTAAGACTACACGATCGCCTCGCAGTTTCACACGCGTAGTTCCCGTTCCCGTGGGGATTCCGGCATAAAATATAGCCTATGTCACTCCCTGAAAAGTAAGCTTCCTAAAGGTGAAATAATTTTTCAAATCGGTCCAGTAGTTTCGGGGCCTATTCAATATAAACAAACAAACAATCAAATCTTTGCCCTTTATAATATTAGTAGGTATAGATAGGTCTGAATCCAGGCACGGTGACAGCCGACACTTTGGCACGGTCGCAGCCGAGGTCGACACTTTGGGGGGTCACACTGGGTCAGGGCGGTAATAGAATAGAATATAGAATAAAATAGCCACGCTTACGCCCACCCCCACGCCCACGGCCACGCATAAGGCCACGCCCTCGTCCACGGCCACATCCGCGCCTCACCCTCGGCCACGCCCACGCCCACAGCCAGCCCCACGACCACGGTCACACCCACGCCCACGGCCAGTCCCACGGCCACGGCCACGAAAATTTTCTTGTTTACTTTGGTTTCCTCCGACCTCGCATATTATTTGTTACGTTTTTGTGCTTTTTATTGTGGTGGTTCGATTGATACAAGCTGACTATAGCGGACCAGCCAGAACACTCAAGTTTGGTTTAGTTCATGTTATAGGTAACGTTGCCTCTGCGCTGACCAAAACATAAAGCACAAAACACCAGTAATATCCGCGAGCGGAGCGAGCCGCGATACTTTTGTTGGGTTGTTAATCTTAATCAAATTGACAGCAGTAAACGGGAAAAATAATGATCAAGCTGTGGATTGCAATTTTTTAAGTACAGAAACTAATATTCCTAACTAATATTCTGTCTCCCTGGCACCGCGCCTGTCAGAATCAATAAATATTAAAATACGAGGTTAGTCATATAAAAATATTGCACCAGGCTTTTAAGAGTTCACAGTTTCAATCTTATAATTTCAAAACTTTCCATTACTCGAATATTTTCAGCGAGTCTACTTACGACGAAGAAGAGATGTTAACACAGGTACGACTAACAACCGATCAACCAGCAGCAACTTATGAAACACTATGGCAAAGTGTGAGACGGTCGGCTTCCCAAATATCTTATCACCTTTCAAGAATATCTATCTCAAAAGATTCCCACTTAACTTTTGTTCTGGTTTGTATCATGTCTAACTTTTAACGTCGCCAGTACCTGCAGAGCGCCCAACAACTCCAAAGTTGGAACATACTTGGGGCATTACGGTGAAAACTTTGCCCAACAAGTGATGGTAGGGAGGTATGCTTGTTAACTTACATGCCATTTTAGAGCCCTGTCTTAATGTGTATCGTTCTGGGGGCCTAATTTAATTCTCCAACACGAAATCGTATGTTTCGTGCATTGGTGTACCTAGGTACTCTAATACACCGAATAGAGTACCAATTTGCACAAAAAACCAAACGAAACGATTGCGTATTTTGGAGAATAAAAGCAGCAAATCCGAAACAGACCTTTATAATACCATTTTTCGTGCAATAAATTGATTATGATTATTATGATTATGAAATTACCAATAAAAATGAATGTAATTTATCAATGCTTATCCATTGCTACTTCGCTATGTAGGTAGTATGAAATTAATAGCAATAATAATATTGGAATTTAAACACGACGTAGATTTCAGCACAGATCCACGATCAAGGTTACGTTTAATCTAATAACATTATTCAAAACAGACAAACCAGAATACCTGATCGTAATAGCAATCATAATTGATTAAACCCCGCATTACTGCTGGCATTGTTTGCTAAATTTTGGTCGGAGAAGGGGTTAAGGACTAATTTTCATTTCCATGTTAAGTTAATAGGGAAGGGCCGCCGCTTGGGGAGTTTGGGAATTGACGCCCGGAGCCTCAAAGGGACGACCTTCAAGGGCGAATTGTTGCAATATAACAATTGTTTTAGGGTGTGCCTTGAAGATTGAGACGCTTGAGCGTTGTAATTGTAATGAACGATCAAATTACCTACCTACTTTATAATGTGGAATGGTAAATAACGATCACATCATGGCGACCTCGGTGGCGCAGCGGGCGAAGGTCCGCCTGCGGCGCAGGAGGTTGCGGGTTCGATTCCCGCCTTGGAACAAATGTTTGTACGATCTACAAATATTTGTTCCGTGTGTTGTGGTCGTTTCTATGCATAATGAAAAAATCTATGTATGTAATGTATTATATTAATAATAATAAATAATGCTGGACAATACACACAGCATTATCTAGCCCCAAGCTAAGCAGAGCTTGTGTTATGGGTATGTTATGGTACTAGATAACTGATATACTTAATACAATATACTACATAGATATATATTTTTTATTATACATAGAAAACATCCAGAACGCCCTGGACAAATGTCTGCAGATCGTACAAACATTTATCCCGAGGCGGGAATCGAACCCGCAACCTCCTGCGTCGCAGGCAGACCTTCGCCCGCTGCGCCACTGTGGTCGTTGTCGTTAAAAAAATATGTTTGTCATTACTAATGACAAACATATTTTTTTAATAATCGCATAATAAGCAAGTACTTTAGACACAGTAATTATAGCACAGAGGCCGTATATTATGTATATCAGTCATCTAGTACCCATAACACAAGCTCTGCTTAGCTTGGGGCTGGATGATGCTGTGTGGATTGTCCAGTATTATCAAAAATTATTTATTTATAATGCAGACTCTTCTTAACTCAGGGTTATACAGGGTGGAATTTTGTAATGCCACCTGGAGGGAAAGTACTCTTAATACTGTAGATAGAAAATTTTACTCAAAGAAAACATTCCTTTAATTTTGAAAAGAAAGAAAACTGCATTCAAAGATTTTCGAAAATTCGCTTGCCACACCCGGGAATCGAACCGACTAAAATCTGTAAAAATTACACCCTGTGTTTTTATTTCATCGATCGGTCGGGTCAATTATAAGGATGAAATCTCTCTAACAAACTTAATAAATTAAATGAAAGAAAAACCATGAAATCTTAAATTATTTTAATTATTTACAATAAAAAGTCAACTAGGTAACTACTTGGTTGCTCAAAATGGGCTCCATTTTCTTGGATACACAAATTTATTCTTCTAATGAATTCATTTCTAGTACCTAACTTTTAATAACGTGTTGTGGTGAATATTATAAATCGTATTCTGAACTTCAACTCTCAACTCGTTTACATTCGCATAAGATTTCATGTAGGTAAATTAGATTTTTTACATATCCCACAAAAAAAAATCTAAAGGGGTGAGATCTGGTGATCTCGCAGGCCATCTGATTGTGCCGTTGGTACCAATCCAGGTATTAAAATGGATATTAATGTAGGCAGTAGTGATTCTGCTGTTATGGGCTGGAGCACCATCTTGCTGTAGAATTATTTGGTTTCGCTCTGCCTCGGGGAAACCATTTAACTAATTTCTTAAGAGATCCAGTATTTTAAGATAGAAGAGTCTGCATTAGGTACAAATACGTGCAAATTTCAATCGCCTTATCTAAATATTAATTCGTAATTTTAATGGATAAATGACGTCAATGATAATTATTAATTACTGACACAACTTGACCCATTCAATTCATAATTTAAGATTTCATGGTTTTCCTTTCATTTAATTTATTAAGTTTGTTAGAGAGATTTCATCCTTATTATTGACCCTAACGATCTATACAATAAAAGTACAGGGTGTAATTTTTACAGATTTTAGTCGGTTCGATTCCCGGGTGTGGCAAGCGAATTTTCGAAAATCTTTGAATGCAGTTTTCTTTCTTTTCAAAATTAAAGGAATGTTTTCTTTGAGTAAAATTTTCTACCTACAGTATTAAGAGTACTTTCCCTCCAGGTGGCATTACAAAATTCCACCCTGTATAATGCGAATGAGTGCTTTTGTGGTATTGTTTGAACATACCTATCAGTTATCTAGTACCTACCTACCCAGGATGTGCTATGTATGTATTGGTTACAAAATAAACGCATTTTTACTTTTTTTTTTAAATATTTTATTATTTTTATACAGGGTCTTAAATAATTATGTCACCCTTATGAATTAAGTCTTACATTACTAATCCGATTGTGATCTTTCTCTAAGAACTGCACGATATATTTCTATCAGCGCCCTGGCATCCAGGGACACTGGTTCTGAGAGGATGCTGTTGCAACCTCCTACATTCCAGAATGTATGAAGAGAATTAAACAATCTTTGACGAATTTCTTCGCCCCACGCACACTCCATTAAAATGTGGTAAACATCTTCGATTTTGCTTTTACTTTTTCCTACCAATACCAAGTTTAAGAATTAAGACCTGGCGTTTTCACAAACGTGTTCGTGGTGATGGCCAGAACCTGCAGTTCCCGCAGTGTTACCGATTACCGATTGTATTTGTAAAAGTAGAGGCGAACCGAACCAATTATGTTGAGAGTGGATGGACATCGTATGTTTTTGTGTGAAATGAGAAGAGGAGCATGCGTGGTATTTATGTCTCATCAGAGAAAAAAGAAGGTGGGATTAATAGAAACTAGCTTCTGCCCGCGGCTTCGCACGCGTTGTTTCTATGGAAACGTTTTGAGGTTATTTCTATCGCATGGGAACTGATTAATGGGATAAAAAGTCGACTATGCTCAGGGCCGTCTTAAACTAGGCTGGGGCCCTTGGGCACACAAGAATTCGCGGCCCTTTTGGAAAGTAAAGTAGCGAATTATATAACATCTTTTACTAAGTACCTATGACCATTTATTATAGGTAAGTGGCACGCCCCGCGCCCCGCTACCGCCGTTGTGTGGCAGATACTTCCGCAAAAATCCGCGGAAAATCCGCGGAAATGCATCACAATGCATTATTTCGCTGATTTCTTGATTATTATCTACTAACACCTCGTAACATCTATATATATTTGGATTCTCTATAAAATTTCCTACAAAACAGCGTGGAAACATTCTGATGTTGTATAACGTAATTAATGAGGTTGATTAAAATTAAATTATAATTGCGGAAAAATGGTAAAATTTGAATATTTAAAAAAAATCTTTACCGTTTTTATGTCCAGTTTGAGTTTTATTTTAGAGATTTACCATCATTATTATTACACTAAACACAAAAAAGAACACATTTCCAAGCCATTTAATTAAAATTAATTTTAATTCAGAAAAAACGATAAAAAAATTGCGCCGGTGTCAGATTTCAATTTTAAATTTACGATTTTTTATTAAATTTCTTCTAAACTTGGTTCGTTTATGGTTTTAACGTCAGCTTGACACTGTCAGTCAACTTTTAAGACATTGACATGGCTGAAAAGTTGACTCAAAGTACATAAATTCGACGAAACAAAAAACAACAAAAAAAAATCGGGAAATCGGCCTTAATAATCGCAGCTTGACTTTGGAATACCGAGTAACTGCGTGAGTGATCGCTAGATGGTGTACTTAGTAAATTAGGTAGGATGCGTTCGGAAATAGTATTAATTAGTACAGTAGGAATAGGCGCAGTCATCGATATAATGGCGTAGTAGGTAAATACCTTCTGTTAAGATTACTGATCTGTGAAAAAAGTGTAATGTGCCCGACAAAAATGTTTTGAGAATAAATGTGTAAGAGAAATTGTCGATCCTTCGGGGCCCCCTGAGAATGGGGGCCCTGGGCACGGGCCCCGTGTGCCCTTATGGTAAAGACGGTATTGACTATGCTTGATTCCAGGATTAGAATTACCTGTATGCAAAATTTCAGCCCGATCTGTTCAGTAGTTTTGGTGTGAGAGGTAACAAACATCCATCCATTCATCTATCCATCCAACCATCTATCCATCCAAACTTTCGCATTAATAATATTAGTGTGATACTAATTATTCCTCTACTAATATTTATTCTACTTTCTAGATATTTGAATAAGTACCTAAGCCACGAAGCTACAAAGTTCCCACAGGTAATTACAGCCCCAGGATTGTTTTTGTTTGGGATCACAGTCTTCCACTCCGTTGGCTGTTTAAACTTTGAAAAGCACCTTAAATTCTAATTCAAAGAAAATATTAGCCGTTCCAAAACTTTGGCTTCGAATCTTCAGTTGGTTTACTTTCGGTTTGATTTTTTTAAGGTCATGAGCCAAAATATTTACTTCGAGGGATTTATGGACTCCGGAACTACTGGAATGACCGGAAATCTCGCACTAACCGGAAACTAGATTAACCGTGATTGCTCGTAACGAGATACCACACGAGCGAAGCCGCGGGTAGAAATAAATGCGAGTACCGTCCTATTTACGGCCCTTTCTCATGCTAACATCCCGTTTTTTGCATGTACGGTTTATTACAGGATCCCGTTTAGTAGTGTCCGCGTTTCAATACTAGCAGTCACTCGAGTATCCTGTTTGTACAGTATTTGGATCGGTTTTTTGCAGAAGAAAAAATTAAATTTGACATTCGGTTTTACCACTACACGTATACTTTAATGGAAGTGTTCTACCTTCCTGCATACTGTTTTTTGCAGGATGGGGTGCGGTGAGCGGGGAGAGGTGGAAATTTTCATAGAAGATCTAATAACCGCTCGTTGCTCTACCGCAAAAAAACAGGAAGCAAACTACTGTGTGTGAACACACTAATAGCGGGATACGTTCCCGCAGAATTGGGCAGCAGCGGTAGAAAAAGGCTGTTAGATAACAACATAAAAAATACTGGTAGAAAAATATTTCAACGATTAATTTATTTGAATGAAGCTGTCCAGCCACATCCGCGTTTTAATTACAATTTGAAAAAACAAACAAATCCCTTAAGCCGCCATCACAATAGGCCTTTGTTCAACAAGGTCTATTATTTGCAACGAACCACTAAAAGTTACAACATCCTTAATTAAGGTTCTATTATTCTCAAAAACTGCCAACTTGAATTTTGGCACCAAGAATTTTATGCAAAGTGATACAGGGTCGAATTCCAGGCAAGTTTTTGCAGTATGCACGCTTCTTTTGACGTGACAACGTCTTATAATTCGATAGAGCCGGCTGCACGCACGAAAAAACATGACGTCATGCGGCGTTACCTCGCTCTGAGGCGTTCCATGTAAGGCTTGAAGTGCAAGCGAGAGCGCTCGACATCCGTCTCTCTCCTACTTGAGTGAGCGATGCGTCTGCGTGGACAGCTGCTATACTATAGTACATTTACATGTTTTGATCGAGTATCAAATGCTACCATTCCATCAGTATTTTCTTAAGACGTTGTCACGTTCAACTATCGTCAGTAAACCGACTTTACAGACAACCAATTTTTTTTGGCCATTTTCATGGTCACCGTAACAACTTCTTGACAAGTTGTAAATAAACATAACTTGATTTAATTTGAGAAAATTTAAAAACTATTTAACAAAAATATATAAAAAGGACAACAATCTTGGCGAAGATATTCAGAAATACCTATACAAACATAAAAAAACATACAGCCGAACTGAAATCTCCTTTTGTTTTTCGACGGTAGAAAAACATACACATAATATTTTTGATTGCCTCAGTTTATCATAGAGCCATGAGGTAGGTACTTAAAAAACTTTCGCGTTGTATTTTGTCTGTAATACCTACCTGTAATACCTTGGTTCCTTGGTTACTTTCTGTCTTGTCTGTTCTTGACAGTTCTAAGTATGACGTAATAACATGGCGACTAGGTAGGTACTATTTATTGGTGTTATGAAACAGATTAAAAAAGCTGAAACCTTTGAATTGAATTTTAAAATTTAGGTGCTATTATATGAACTAAAACTAACGTTTTCCGGCTGCTTTTTGCCTAAGCTATCACAGTTATATTATTTTAGATGTTTTCTCTTAGGGAGTAAAATACCGTATTCTACTATCGAACTGCGATAACCCGCTTATAGCGACCCGATTATAGCCATGAGATAATAACCAATAAGGCGCTTATCGGGCGGAGGCCTGCGTCCAGTAGTGGACCGGCTTGGCAGGCACGATCAGTCGCCTACTGCTTCTTCTTACGCCTACTGCTGCAGGAATACCTGGCCTTAAGATCGAGAAGGCCAGCCGTGGACTAGTGTCCACGGCTAGCCCTATCATAATGAACGCCATAGTCTCAAACTCAACCTCAACAGCCTGTATTGACCCATACTAATGGGCTGATGATGATGATATCTCTGTCTCATGAACATCAGCTCTCATGGTCACCACTAGTATTAGAAAGTCGTAGAACCGGCCTTAAGACAAGACGAATAAATATCCTCGCTCTTAAGGGTCCGGCGACGGATGAATTTCCCATACAAACGTAGTACCAAAATGATTTGTAATTTGAGAATATTTTCACTATGTTTTGCTATTATTTGTATTAGAATAGTATTTATTTAGGTTCCTGCCACAAGTTTTTTTCAAAATACTTGTCACACAAATACTAAGCTTCAGCTACTAAACATTCATTCTTTGATGTAAAAATGCGATTCGATTTAATTTAATTTCAGAAAGGCATTTTGAAAAAAGTTGAGGCAGGAACCTAGATAAATACTATTTCAATACAAATAATAGCAGACCATGGTGAAAATATGATCAAATTACAGATCATTTTGGTATTACGTTTGTATGGGAAATTCATCCGGGCCAGGTATTCCAGCAGCAGTAGACGTAAGCGCCAACGCGCGACTGAGGGCGCCCGCCAAACTGCCGCGCTTGTGCGTTTTGTAGGTATTAAAACATAGTGAATATAAAATCATTTTATCAAGTCAAACTCTGCCATGTTTAAAAATATTTAGTGTCTTTACTCACAAAGAAAATTATACTAGTATTTACAATTGAAACAATTGAGCTAACTGCTGACTGTTGCAAACAGTCTACAGATAGCTCAACTGATCCATATCAACACCAGTCGGAAGCGTCCCCAAGACGCTGGCTGCATTCTTTACATAAGTTTAAATCAAATATGTAAAATATCAGTACTTCAGTTAGAATAATAAAAAATATTACAAAAAGGGGTAATTTTGGGATTTTTTCTACCGAGTGAAGATCTATCTTGTAACTGAATGCGACTTTGACTAGACTAGATCCTTAAGTAATTTATATCTTTTTTTAGAATTTTAAACATTATTTTCTATGTTTCAGATGATTTTGAAAACCGCGGCCTCTGTTGGAATACCCGGCCTTAAATAAGACGGTCTGTTTCGACGTTAGATAATTGAAACTGTCTAGATAAACTTCCAGTGGGCTCTATAAATAAGAGAAAGGCAGGTTTCTCCGAATTTGCTGCTCGTCTCGGAGGCTAATTTAAACAACAGATACAGTTGAGGAGGTATTTCATTTTATTTATAAATAATTAACTGCCTAACATAAGATTTGTTGTATATAGAGTGCATACCCAAACTTCGGGAAAATTTGAATTACTAAAATAACATAATTCTTTGAGCAGACATTTTAAAATATTAATGTGTCCATCGATTTTAGTTGTAGGTACATAGGTGTACTTGAAAGTTGTAATTAAAGTTAAGAATAAGATCTTACCAAACTTCTTATAGAGTCCACAGGTGATCGGAATGCTGGCTTCTATTTTGGTCAACGAATTAGCATTGCCATTCAACGTGGCAATGCTGCTAACATTCTGGGCACTCTGCCTTCTCGTGACGGCTTAGATTTTTAAGAAATAGATATACATGTTTATACTAGTTGTTATTGATTTATTCTGTTCATGTAATTTTCTATTGTGCTTAATAAATATCCGCAGTTAGAATAAGAATTGTGAATTTGTATAAATAATAACAATGTAATTTTTCTTGTCTTAAGACCGTTGGTTGTTTGATAAATATTTGAATTCAAATTGTTATATTAGTTTATTTAATCACAACCATTTAGGATAACCCCGTAAATGCATACATGTAGCAGTTTACCAATAATAAATTTATTGCAAAGAGAATAATTACAAAAACATTACATAATTAATTTGTCAGACATAATGAAATAAGTGTAGTACATAATAAAATTCTTGTTCAAACTATTATGTGGCCTCAGTTGCCTAAACTAGATTGAGAAGTCTGTAATATAGGCAGCTGCGCTCCCCCTATTATGTTACAAAAATAGTTCGAGAAGATGACGTCATACATTAATAATTTAACATTATTTAACATTAATAATTTACCATGAGACGCTACGAGCTACGAGATTCGTAGCAAAATGCTACGATATTCGTAGCAAGATGCCACCCAGATAAAATACGTCTAGTTGCATCAGATTTCAAATTCAGACCAAAATCTCCAGCTTTAAGCGTGGTATTTCATGCATGTCGTTTTAAATAGGTCACCCTCGGATCAGAATATTTGAATACTAAAATATGGGGTGAGATAACAGAATAACCCTCCAACGAACAGAATATCCAGAAATTCCGGGCGCTTCTTGAAACAATAAATTTAATTTTAAGACTCAAATATGAATGACTTGAACGCAATAAACTTGATACTTATTTATAAATTTGAAATTAATCTGAAATGGGTCAAATACATACAATTATATGGTGTGACCTACGATAGATAATACCTAAAAAATAACCTGTAGGTACATCACTTTTTCCATTAGTGGAAAAGTAATGGAAAAAATCCTTCTATATTTTCCGATCTAGCAACGTCAGTTACCACTAAGTTGGAAAAGGTTCTCCCACATTACTTTAAACACGTGTAGGCTAAGCTAAGATTAGGAATAAGCTCTTTCACGTGTAAACGCAAATTGTGGATAAATAATATGGATCCTAATAAATAATGTGTAAAAAGCTGAGCGAGCAATTTGGATAAAGCATAATTTACCGACGAGGTAAAAAAAACTCATTAAGCTTACAAAATAAGGTCTAATCTTGCATGAATTTCAGGTGAAAATCAGCGTTCCAATTTACGCCTCTAATAGACTGGATAAACATAATAACATTTGTTTGCTAACCACGGTTTAGCGTAGGGATGCTGCTATTTCAACTTGATGTTGCCAACCTGATTTGTTAGCACTTCTCCAACCCGTAGACCGAGAATCTAGGCTTCCAACCTTTCCATGACTATGAAATATCCACTAACCTTGTAACTGCGTAAAGTTATGTACTAATGTGTTTTAAGGGTAAAATAAATTATTCCACTCTCTCTCTCACTAACCGGACACTGGCAGAAAAGTGACTAACCAGACACATGTTTCCAATGAAAAAGAAGTGGAGTCGTCCAAAACGCAATTCGTCCGATTACAATTATTGTAAACGCTACTTATATGACGTGGAATAAAAAAGAAGTTTGTTTGTTATGACTAACGAGTACGTATTATCTCATAGCAAATAATTTCGAGCCATCTGGTTTAAAAACTCAAATATGCAGTAGATCTAATTTTCTTACTGAACAACGACGCGAGTGAAGCAGTGGGCAGAAGCTGTTTCATACATCGATATTATTTATGATTCACGTTTATGTCCTTTTCAAGTGGTGTGGGTGACAAAAATCTGCGACGTTCTTTTGACTTTGAGCACAAAGTTATGGCTACAAACTTCGAACAGGCAAATGGTAACAAACACAAAAGTTTGTTATTTTATGAGTACAAATGACAACGGTGAACTCTATTTTGTGAACAGTTAGGTAGTAGGTACATTTTTATCTGTAAATTTTTTTTTGTTATGTTTATTTATTTTCATTATTCCGGAAAGAGTTAAGTTAAATTTATTAGATATTGTAAAACAAAGTATAAGGATTTTTAAATGTATTTACCGAGGCCTAAATCCAATAGTAACTACCTAATAAATACCGAAAATGCCCTGTCCTCTCAACGTATTTCATATTTATTGTCGAGTGTTCAAACCGAAGCTCTGTTCCATCCCATCCCTACCAGTCTCATCCAGGCCAGGGCAACGTAGCATAAACCAGCTAGGCACCACGACCTTAAGGTTACAGCTATTACATCCTGATTAAGTTGACTTTTACTTTTATTGCGTACCATTTCTATTTCAGGAGGGTAAACTGAGTCGACTACGCGCTAGGAGATCTATCTGGTTTTAATTCTTCTTCTTCCTTGTGTTCAGAGCTACGCGATTTAAGTGTGTAAAGTTCTTTACTTTATTTTTGACGTGACAACGTTTTATAATTCGATAGAGCCGGCTGCACGCACGAAAAAACATGACGTCATGCGCCGTTACCTCGCTCTGAGGCGTTCCATGGAACGCCTCAGCGCTCTCGATTGCACTTCAAGCCTTACATGTAAGGCTTGAAGTGCAAGCGACAGCGCTCGACATCCGTCTCTCTCCTACTTGAGTGAGCGATGCGTCTGCGTGGACAGCTGCTATACTATAGTACATTTACATGTTTTGATCGAGTATCAAATGCTACCATTCCATCAGTATTTTCTTAAGACGTTGTCACGTTCAACTATCGTCAGTATACCGACCTTACAGACAACTAATTTTTTTACTTTATAATTTATTTATATCCAGTTTCGAGTGAATAATAAGGAATAATAAAGGAATAATATTTTCCATAGAAAGTTTACCACCCTTTTTAACCCCCTCAGAGGTTAATTTTTGAAAATTAGATTAGGCTATGCGTGATTCTAAAACCTAAGCTATCTACATACCAAATTTCATCTAAATATGAATAATTCATTTATTTAAGGCACGGACATCTTAGACATACATAAAAGGATAATAGTAGGTCTATTACATTACTTTGTTAATGCATTAGTCACTAGCATTTGCCTTGATGATTGAAACAGCAGTTTTTTTGTCAAATTGGATGCATGTAATTAATAAAACTGTAAATTGTATGTATATGTATGTCCCTCCTAATAAGAGCCAATAAAGCGCTTTATGGGAGTCCAGCCGTGGACTAGGCTGGTATTGTTGTTATTCATCATCAT
This sequence comes from Eupithecia subfuscata, assembly GCA_963564075.1. Classification (NCBI taxonomy): domain Eukaryota; kingdom Metazoa; phylum Arthropoda; class Insecta; order Lepidoptera; family Geometridae; genus Eupithecia; species Eupithecia subfuscata. The sequence goes on along the minus strand of OY751100.1, from coordinate 14,343,589 downwards.
CAGCCTATATTAGTCCACTGCTGGACAAAGGCCTCACGTAATGAGCGCCATAGCACTCTGTGTTTAGCTTGCCGCACCCAGCATCTGCCTGCAGTCTTTCGCAGATCGTCATCTCGCCTGGCCTGAGGGCGGCCCTACGGAAGTGGAGACCGCGACTCGCAAACGTAGTGTACTACGTTTGCCGAGTCGCGGTCTCCACTCAAGAACAGGTTTACCCCAGCGGTTGTTATTAATGTACTTAACTATTTATTGCCTGAGATATGATAAGAATACGTATGTATTCTAATAAATCTATACCTATATATAAAAATGAAACCCGTTTTCCTTGGTCACGGCATCACGCGTGAACGGCTGGACCGATTTCGCGAATTCTTTCTTTGTTGTGTTTCTTATTGTCAGGAGAAGGTTCTTATGAAAGAAAAAATTAAGAAAGTTGGAAACATAAATTTCCACGGGGGCGAAGCCGCGGGGCGCAGCTAGTAGTATATAGAGATAAAGGTTTGCCCTACCATCAACGGTAAATATCAATAATTAATTCAATAAATTTTGAGTTGATGAACTCGTTTACTGTGCAAAGACTTCATAACTACAGTGAAATTTTTCGTTTTAAAACACAAGGGAAAGTCAACAAAAGGATACATCAAGCGGAAACTGGACGCTGCTGAGCATAAACCTACATCATCTACATAACGAGCTCATTACCAGCGTGAATCTGTTCACGCTCTGTTTTATGATTGCAACAGTGTCTCGGATTGTTGAGCAGTCAAGTGCTACCTATGTCATAGAGGGACAGCTCATAGAGGAGTTAAGCCGTAATAAAATGCGTAGATGGGGCACCACCATACCACAGCGAGAAAATATGTAGAGGAGGTTAAGCCGCCGCCGTAGCAAGTTGTGAAGAGGGAACTACGTGACTGTAGCAATACTCTTAGCAGGTTTATTTCGATTATAGCAAGACCCCAGAAGGGGTACGCTAGCGCCGTAGCAAGATTCGGTAAGGCCGGCTTAGCAAGATACGTGGGTAACGCTATGCCGCCGTAGCAACACGTGTAGAGGGGGTTACGCCGTAGCAGGATTCGTAGATGCTAGGCGTCGACCTAGCATCCTTACGAATCCTACGGCTTTGCAACGTATTTATTTATTTTACTTTAATTAACATGGTAACATACACCGCTTACATTAATTAAAGGACATGCAAATACACAATCATTATTATTAATTAATTAATATTTAATACTTCAAAAATAATAGCCAGCGTTGGGACGCTTCCGACTGGTATTGATATGGATCAGTTGAGCTACCTGTAGACTGTTTGCAACAGTATGCAGTTAGCTCAATTGTTTCAATTGTAAGTACTAGTATAATTTTCTTTGTGAATAAAGGCTATTGCCAATTTAATTCAAAAACAATTAAAAAGATTTTATACAGACACACATCCATACATCGCGCTCACAAAAACGCAAACATTCTAATGAATGACGACCTCAGTGGCGCAGCGGGCGAAGGTCCGGCTGCGACGCAGGAGGTTGCGGGTTCCATTCCCGCCTCGGGACAAATGTTTGTACGATCTGCAGACATTTGTCCAGGGCGTTCTGGATGTTTTCTATGTATAATAAAAAATATCTATCTATGTAGTGTATTGTATTAAGTATATCAGTTATCTAGTACCCATAAAACAAGCTCTGCTTAGCTTGGGACTGGATAATGCTGTGTGAATTGTCCAGCATTATTTATTTATTTATTTATTATTCTGACATGATTTCCCCGAATCTATCCGCGATTAGGTCGCAGCGTAGGCTGATGTTGAGAGAGTTGAGTTTGGTGAGGATGCGCGGGATGGGTGACGCGGAGCGTGCCGACGACGTGGAGGAAGGCGACACGGCAAAAAACCTGTGCTTCCGGGCTCGACAGTAATATGTAGAGGGAGTTACGACATAGCAAGACGTACACGTCAAAAGGGTTTATGCTGTAGCAAGACTCGTGGAGGGAACTAGGCCGTCTTAGCAAGTTAATGTAGAGAGAGTTGCGCCGCCGTGGAAGACGTACTCGTACAGCTCCGAATCAAAACCCGGAGAGGGGAGCTACGCAAGAGACGTAGAGGGAGCTACGCCGTAGCAAGAAGCCGAAGTGACATGGCTGTGTGTGTGTTCCCGTAAAACCCTGCTTAGTATGGCGATACAAAATATGAAGATAGGCCACAGGTAAATCAAGTAAGGCGTTACTTGATTTACCTATTTGTCTATCTATGTCACTTACGAGTTCAGAGGTATTATTCCCGCCATCTCGGGATATAAAGCAAGGAGCATTTATTTCCATAATACATGCGTACTAAAAGCCACATTTGCTCGTAACTTCGTTGCTGTTTATTCTTTATTAACTCCCGCGGTATTGTTGACGTGACGGGATAGAAAGAACCGCAAAATGTATACAAGGTTAATATCTCGGTTACGACGTAACATACCTACAAACTTTCACCTTTAAGATCAAGTTAAAGTAATCCAGCTTCGCGTGTTGGGATAAAGTTTTCGTATTCTCGACGTATATTATCCTACATTGTGATAGCGGTTTACCATTTCCGTTAATACGAAATTATGAAAATTACGTAGATAGCTGAGGGTGTGTTTTGGTCTAGTGCCAGAAGATTGTAGGTATATTATCTAATATGTAGCCCATTTTGTTCGAAAATAACATTTTGATCGAAATCTTTTGTCACATTGCGCATAAAAATTTGCAGGTATGAATCCTATTCTGAATTCACATGCCAAAATATAAGACATTCCCAGAAGGTAAAGTTTTCTCCCTTTGAAGTGAAGATTTCTCGAATATCTGGGGTAACCTTGGGCAAAAGAGGAAAATAACATCTTATGGTTAGATTTCTTTTGTCGAGCGAGATACCTATATTAAAACGATTTCATGTTTAACAAAATAATACCTAAATCAAAAGAATCTTTTCCTATGATGACTAGAAGAGCAAATTTGCTTTACTGAATTGCGTAATTACATTTAATCTGATGAGTCGCGTAGGGCACAACGGCCCAATGTATCATACATTGTGATCAAAAATTGGCTATTCATCAGGTTAAATTCTCATTGTTTATTAAAAGTTAAAGTAGTTTCTTATTAGTTTACCATAGTAAATTAATAACACTTTTATACAGGGTTATTGGTAATTCACTGACACTGCGTAAACTGCAGGTTCTGCCCATCATCACGAACACGTTCATGAAGAGACCAGAATTTGAAACTTATTTTTTTTGGAAATCGCCTCACATACAAAATAATGTCCGAAACCTAATTAATTACTAAATACCGATCACCCACACCTATTTAAATCCACATCATCATTGGCTTATTTTACATCTATGCAAGGTGATTTAAGTGGCGTTAGCCTGGCTGGGAGACAGCCAAACACATACACCCACTGATAATACAGGGCAGAGCAATTTTTTTGTTTAGTTTCAAAGAAAACCCCTTTAATGAACGAGTTTTGAAGGGGGAGTGAATACTAATAACATTCCCTTTCCACCAATTTTGAGAATTGAGACCTGGCGTCTTCACGGACGTGTTCAGGATGGTGGGCAGAACCTGCAGTTAACATAGTGTCAGTGAATTACCAATAACCCTGTATAACACTTATATTAATTAATAACACAATACTACTTTTACTAATTGTAGTTATAAACAATTAGGTAATTCATTTCCCACTATAGAATGAGGGACGGCCATTAGTTGTCTACTTTTCATGCATTGTAAGGGTAGGAAAAAAAGAAGTACAAACAAACAAAAAGTAAGACCTTTACGTACGTTACGCTAGACAAAACGATTATTGGCTATGACCAATAATCGGCTTCTGGTTTTGTCGTACCTACAATGCATTATTTAAGTGGACTATGCTCCACTTTTAAAAAATGCATTGTAGGTAAGGGAGATACTAACATTAACGGGGAGTAACAAAACCCGGACCTTGGTCCGCCATACGCACCCGGGCACGAACAAAGCTCGCAGAAATGGGTCAAGGCTGCGCAAAGTTGCCCGACTCTACAGTCAGCGGCAGAGAGATTTTAACGCTCAGTAACGTAGCCTTAAATATAGAACTTCCTGAGGTTAATTTTGTAGCCTTAAATATAGAACTTCCTGAGGTTCAATTTTATACACACCTTCAGAGTATATACCCAAGCGTAGTGTTAGGCGGCTTCCTAATTATCTCTCTCAAAACTGAGTCTATTTGGTTCTATTATTTTTTTTCCTAAAAAAGTTTCAGAGTAAATCACTAAAAACTGATATCTGCCTACGGTTAACGGGCAGCGACCGAGCGAGTTACGTGACGTCACACGCACCCGCGGCGGTCACTCAGTGAACTTCGCTAGTAATTTGGTCATAACTTCGTACGAATTAAAAGAAAAAAAAAAAAAAAGGTAGCACTCCGGGAGTGCCGGCAGAAGTGAAAACTTACATCTTACGATCTTACGCTTTTTCGATCAGCATCACGTGACCCTGACGCGAGTTTGAAAGTTTTTACCCATACAAAAAAAGTGCTCAGCGCCGCTAAAGAAGTTTTCACTTCAAAAAGTACGTAATGGACCGTTTTGGATAATTTAAAAAGATATATTATTCTTCTGTCATAAAGAATAACGTGGATACCAATTCTATTGAAATTGCTATAACGTTACGGATCCTCATTGAAGCTTGCAAGTCATCGCGCTAGCACTGGAAATGCATAATATCGATCGTACGAGGGGTTTGATCGTGCGATAGCGCAATCAAAGCTACAAATCTCTTTTGAGTGTCCTTATTGGTCACGAGTCATCGCGCTAGCACTGACATAGACACTGACTGAGATCTGACATCACGCGTCGCGCGATGCCCATCGTGCGATGGGCATCGCGAGACTATTAGGACCAATTAAGACACCTGTTGGACCATCGGGCGATAATTTTCATCGCATCGTTCAGTCGTACGATCGTTAGCCAATTAGGATAACGCCTACGCAACGCACACTTGTGAAAGAAAGAAAATAATTTTATTTGCCTTAAATTTACGACACAACACAATAACTAACTAAACACTAAATAAATCTTAGGCAAAATTTTTGTGCGTAGCAGGTTAAGGGCAAATATCACTGAGCATTGTGCTGGGTAGACCTAGTGCGCCGTAAGTTCGTAGTATTAAATTTAACGGTGCACACTATTGACAGCTTTAAATGCTTAGATATTATGGTCACTTGGACTGTGTACGTATATAAAATTTAACTTGTGGAGATTCCATTTTTGGCTACGCTGAACGCTTAGATCTTTCTGACGCTGACGTTACCGAGGCAGGCACCTAGAGTTCTTTCACTTTAAACTTGCGCGGATTTGGCGATTTTTATGACAGATTTACGAAGTAAAAGTATAAAATTGATTTAAAAACTGCTTGTACCTTCTAACATAGAGTTCCCGTTGCTTCGCACGCTTTGTAAAGGTGGGTACTGACCATGTACAGACTGACGTTACGGGTATTATGTAGGTAGGTAAGTGGGTACGTGTTACACAGCGAGCGTTCGATTTTAGCACACGGCGGCGCCGCGGCGGCGAAACGTATCATGGTCGCTGCGAAGGATTCATTACGCCCCGTAACACAGGTCACCACCCGGCTTTAAAGAAAAAATAGCCTAAGTATTTCCCTGCGATACCAGAAATTGCATAGCCCACACTGAATATAGTTTCGTCGTAATGCGATTTTAGTAAAATGCGGTCAAGATACGCGCACAAGAAGTGGAATAACCTCTACGCAATTATTGTAGCACAGCCCCCGGCATTCTGGTATAATTATAACTAAACAAAGAATAATTGTCTAGTTATGTATAAAGGCACATAATATTCTAAGAATTTGTAACCTGAATTGAATAATAGGAGAAACTATCTTACGATTCTAGCTAAATATACTTATGTTCTGCTCTTGTTATTTAAGTTGTAACCGTAGGGAATATTTAATTATTGTACGTACGTATTGCATTTCGTTACAAATAAATAATACAAATATTAATAACATAAGATATCTATTAGGTAAAAGTAATCACTTTTACTTTAATGACGACCACTGTGGCGCAGCGGGCGAAGGTCTGCCTGCGACGCAGGAGGTTGCGGGTTTGGTTCCCCCCTTGGGACAAATGTTTGTACGATCTGCAGACATTTGTCTAGGGCGTTCTGGATGTTTTCTATGTATACCTAATAAAAAATATCTATCTATGTAGTGTATTGTAGGTATTAAATATATCAGTTATCTAATACCCATAACACAAGCTCTGCTTAGCTTGGGGCTGCTGTGTGAATTGTCCAGCTTTATTTATTACTAGCTGCGCCCCGCGGCTTCGCCCCCGTGGAAATTTATGTTTCCAACTTTCTTAATTTTTTCTTTCATAAGAACCTTCTCCTGACAATAGCAAACACAACAAAGAAAGAATTAACGAAATCGGTCCAGCCGTTCACGCGTGATGCCGTGACCAAGGAAAACGGGTTTCATTTTTATATATATAGACTAGCTGCGCCCCGCGGCTTCGCCCCCGTGGAAATTTATGTTTCCAACTTTCTTAATTTTTTCTTTCATATCTCCTGACAATAACAAACACAACAAAGAAAGAATTAGCGAAATCGGTCCAGCCGTTCACGCGTGATGCCGTGACCAAGGAAAACGGGTTTCATTTTTATATATATAGATTTATTGTTTTAACTAACGGATATTATTTATGTTAGCTCTATGGTTTAAGTCTATGTAGATTTAAGACAGGAGATTATACAGAGTTACTGGTTAAGTCGAACTAGATCCTTGAGGCGGTTGTAGTTTTCACCATTACAGACTGATTTAACTACAAAACAGCATACCCCAAAACTTACCCGTTTTCGAGATATTGGGCTTTAATGTATTTTTTGCCTATTTATTATTTATTTTACTAATATTTTGTAATTTTCACCATTACAGACTGATTTAACTACAAAACAGCATACCCCAAAACTTACCCGTTTTCGAGATATTGGGCTTTAATGTATTTTTTGCCTATTTATTATTTATTATACTAATATTTTGTAATTTGTGCGTGTAGTTTTATTTTTTCACGATGTTTGTGTAATATATAGGTACATAAGTTGCTTTATTATTTTCGTCACCAACATGTTGCAAATTAACGTTAAAATATCTACGTTTCTTCAGTTATCCAACAAGGTGTTAAAACCTTAGTCAAAGTCTAGAATATTGTCAGAATTCATATTTTCCTATGAATTCTGACAATACTCTAGACTTTGACTTAGATCTTATGCTCACAGGAACTTACTACAATTGTTATGGTGAAGTGATAAATTTAATGGATTTAGATTTAGCCACGTGAGTGAAGTCGCGGCTAGGAGCTAGTATATTATCCTTCACCACTTGTGATTTCTGGTTTAAATTGTATGTCAATCTATTGATAACTACCACAAAATTGAAACGTGATTGAAACAGCCCCGCGCAGGAACGAAATCCGATGCAGTTATTATTGCGGTAAGTGTTAAAAGCAGGTTCACACGTATCCGTGAAGTATCCGGGTCGCAGTGAGGTGTCCAACAGCATCCGGATAAGATTCCATTATCGGCTAACATGAAATTCAATTATTCGCTACCTTGCTTGCTCGAAGAATCATATTTTCTTAGCCACTCAACCATAGAGTAAAAACTCGCTGCTGTCTCAGCACTCAACCGGAGCGCGTGAGCGATATGTGTATGTATACGCTTCTACAACAAAACTCCTAGTGAGCTGCAAAAAATATCAATAAATAAATTCAAAAAAAATGTCAAAACCTTGCTGTGCAAAAAGGCTTACTATAAAATATCTGATTATCTAGAGGATAAAAACCTTGGGACGGGTTTTGCTCCAACTCGAAAAATAACAAATAACAGGCTAAAGGTATCTTCGTGGCTTCTTTACTTTAGTCTACATATCGAAGCGACAGAAATCAAAAATATCACTTTATTTACGTGTCAGTGTTTACTTTTATATTTTGACCTTTTCTAAGTGTACATTTATTGTATTTATGGAAATAAAGAGATTTTGATTTTGATACTAGCCTCAACTGTCCGTGCGTTTTCGACGTTTACTGCGGCTATAGCACACCGCGACCTTTTCGACAAAAATGTTTATAATGTAAAAACTACTTTATCTATATTGAAATGAAAAATACTCGCTCAGAATGCGAAATCTAATTAAAATAAAAAAAAACGGTTCGATTGAAGAACATAGCGTGAATAAAGGTTTTAAATTTGAAATCATCAAACAAAACGTGAAACACCATATTTATCACATTTTAGATGAACACAACGCGCACCAATATTCTCGGTTTGGTCGAATGAAACTTTTTTATTTTTTGACGTGATAACGTCTTATAATTCGATAGAGCCGGCTGCACGCACGAAAAAACATGACGTCGTGCGGCGTTACCTCGCTCTGAGGCGTTCCATGTATGGCTTGAAGTGCAAGCGAGAGCGCTCGACATCCGTCTCTCTCCTACTTGAGTGAGCGATGCGTCTGCGTTGTCACGTTCAACTATCGTCAGTAAACCGACTTTACAGACAACCACCTTGTTAATAGCCACCTGTATCTTCACACATCGCTACTATGTATATTGTGCTGAAAGATCCCCTAATATAAATAAATAAATAAAATAAAATAAAAAATAACCAATTTTTTGTTCAAACTTTTTGTTGCCACATGAAGCAAGGAATTAGTCCCACAGGTAAAAAATTTATTAGAGCCATCTAGTAACTGGCGCAGAACTAATTAGGGCTGCGTTTGTTGAAACTTTAAATAAAATTGAAGCAAGTCAGCTGGTGATCGTTAGGTACCTGTACTTCCACATGAACAAACGGACATGAACAGAACGGTTTCGCACGTGTATTTTCGGTATAATCAGTAAATATCCTATTATCTAAGTTAGGCTTTGGTCTAAACGTACGCAAAATTTCATATTGATCTGTTCAGTAGTTTTGGAGATCCTAGGTAACAAAAATTCCGATTTCACAAACTTTCGGCTTTATAATATCTATAAGTAGGATCATTCATACATAACACTTCACGAAGTCGCGAGGCATAACCAAGTTTGGCATCAGTAGTCCCGGCGTGACTCAAAATACCTTCGCGGGATCAACTGCGGCGTGGAGCGAAAACAAATGAAATGTTGATTGAAAACCGATTTCGGTAGCAAACAAAATCATAGGTATGGAATGGTTTTGAAATTTTGTGAGAATGAACGTTGTTTAATTAATTAAGTAATAATGCTGGACAAATCACACAGCATTAATGTACCTAGCCCCATGCTAAGCAGAGATTGTGTTATCACTACATAGTATACTACAAAGTCGCTTTCTCTGTCCCTATGTACTCGTATGCTTAAATCTTTAAAACTACGCAACGGATTTTGATGCGGTTTTTTTTAATAGATAGAGTGATTGAAGAGGAAGGTTTATATGTATTAATAATAGTAATAGTAGTATTTTATTGCACCCGTGCGAAGCCGGGGCGGGTTGCTAGTGTATAGTATACATATAATTCTACAAATAAAATAAAATACCTTGGCATTATATTGGATGAATCACTCATTCAAACCTCATTTAGAAGTAAGTAGAGTCCGGAAGTTAATTTATGTCTTAAAAATCTACGCTATATTGCAGATCGAATACTTACTAAGTACCTATACAAGTTTACCGGGCCCTATACGAATCCATTTTGACCTACTGCGTTACATCATGAGATGGAGTGGGTAAAACATTATTACTAATTGTCGAAAGAGCACAAAGAGCGATACTTGTTTCCGTCCTTTTATTATGGTTTCGAGATCGGAGATCGGTTTCGAAACCCGACCCTATGGTCTCGCTTTGTCTGTCCTTTTTCCCACTTTAATATCTCAGCAACTATCGCAGCTATCAACTTGAAATTTAAATAATAATACATATCGTGCGCCTGTACAGAAATGAAGAAAAAAAATTAAAAAAAATTAAAAAGAAAATTTTCTATACAAATTGTGATGCCGAAATTTTAAAGACCTACAAAGTCAAAAGTCTGTAAAAAGTTACCTGGGGTATCAAATGAAAGGTACAAATAATAAATAAATAATGCTGGACAATTCACACAGGATTATCTAGCCCCAAGCTAAGCAGAGCTTGTGTTATGGATACTAGATAACTGATATACATAATACAATACACTACATAGATAGATATTTTTATATATAGAAAAACATCCAGAATTCCCTCCGGAACAAATATCTGCAGATCGTACAAGCATTTGTCCCGAGGCGGGAATCGCACTCGCAACCTCCTGCGTCGCACTTTCGCCCGCCGCACCTCAGTGGACCTCATTTTAGGGCTGGACTTTATAATGTCTACAAGAAATTACATTTGAATTGAACAAACTAGATTAGTATTTAGTAAACACCTCAACAAAGTTTAGGGAACAAGGTTATTTTAGTGCATATTATTAATTCAACTTTTTTTTAGTCCTAGATGTTATACATCAATAGAAGCCTAATTTATTCTGGATTTCATTTATGTAATTAAATAATAAGCATGCAAGTAAAAAAATGAAGTTTAATTGAAAGACTAAAATAGTGCCTAAACCGAAAAAAATAATTTTCTGTAAATAACAAAAACATCTGACGCCTAAAAAATAACGCTAGTAAAAATTAAATGAAAAAGCATTCTTTGCAGCTGTTTAATAATCCGTCGGACCTCCCAGGGCATTAGCCACGGCCCTACATCGTCATGCAGAGTATCAAGTTATCAATTGTCGCCGGTGGAATAAGGCTCCATACTCTGGCAAGTTGTGAAAAAAGTTCTTCTCCCGTGTTCAAATTTTGAGGAAGATTACTGAAAGCCTGAGTAAATCCCATGCATGCTCAATTGGATTGAGATTGGCGGATTGAGCAGGCCACTCTACCACGGTAATATAGGATAATATTACCTTGACTCTACTACCGTGATATTGTGCTCGCTGAACACATGGTACAAATAAACAAGGTATGCTACTCCGAGAAACAGCGGTCACGTGGGTTTTCCCAAGCGTACGTCATATCCGCTACGGTGGTTCTCAAACTTTGTTGTTTTGGGAGATTCGAGATCTAGATCTAGGTTTTAGGTTTTCCATGAAATTTTTAAAACTTAGCTTCCATAATTTGAGCAACGCTAAAATGAGCTCTGCACATGGATAAAACAATTTTTCGCTTGAAATGAAATTTATCTAATCGCAGGAACATTTTTCAGCCATAGATTATCTTTTCGGGAATTTAAATAACCTTATTTTACCGCCCTTCACACTTACAGTTACGAATAGAGTAACCGCCCATTTTATTTTAAAAATTTATCCGATCAAAAACGCGAGTGATTCACCGGCGTCAATAAAAGTTTGATAGTCACCGGCAAATGAACGTAACCTCCCATTTTTGTGGCCATTTGGACAGTCACGTAGGCTTGGGAAGATCTCGGAGTAGCATACCTTGTTTATTTGTACCATGGCTGAACACATTCATCGCATGCCTTGCGGTGTGTCCGCGTGCATTATACTGCATGACCACAAAATCTTGGCCGAACTGCTGGTGGTGAGGGATGACCATAGGATGCGCTACCTTTTTTTTTTTTTTTTTTTGTCTCGTCGAGGAAATTCGTTCACGAATAAACTGGTCTGGGGGGGACCAGAATTATGTGGGACTCGACGCCCTGAAAAGGACGTAATACCCACTAAAACCTCTCCGGTGTCCCTCTCTCGCCATTTTCGCCGAACCACGGGAACATTTAAACATCTGCGGCAGGATGCGCTACCTGCTCAATGTATTGCTCTGCATTCAAATTGTCTCGTATGCAAACGAGATCAGTTCTCCCACCCATAGGCGAATTCCAGCCCACACCATGATCGTTCCGCCTTGATAAGGATAAACTTCCTGAGGAATTCGGAGTCGACTTTGGCGACCATAGACACGCCAAACACGCACTCTCCTTGAATCAGGATGAAATCCGAAGCGAGACTCATCGGAAAAGAGAACACGTGCCCACTGATTGTCGGTCCATCGCAAATGTGCATTAGCCCACAATAAACGGCGCCCTCGATTTCCACGTCGCAAAGCTGGAACTCTTAATGATCTGCCAGCGCGGAGATTGACTTCATGTAATCTTCTCCTGGCAGTTTGGTCACTGATAACCACTTGGTGCTGGGACTTCCTACCAACTGGCGAGCTGTAATCTGGGGCTGCCTTCTTGCAGCATTTTGCAAAACTCGATCTTGTCTCTGGTTAGAGACCCTGTATCTTCCTCGGTGACGTTCGGCTACATCTCCTGTAGCCCTGTAGCGTGCCCATCCATAATCAGCAAATTACGCTTGGCTGTGTGTTAACACCGTCCGCAATATAGCGTTGACTGCGTCCAGCTTCCAACATACCCACATCCCTAAGCATCTCTTCCCGCGTTAAATGACTACATCACATAACGTTTCAGTATCAAAAATCTCGAAAAATATGGCGGTAATGGTTTTTCACAAGAAAAAAATTATAAATGACAAAAATCACTCAACATTTTATGCTAGCAAACCCCTTACCCTGCGACCAAGTTAGGTTTTCCCTTCTTAGTCTGAAAAGCTTTTTGTTATAATTTTTGAATTTCGAAGGAATTTTTTTATCCTCTTTCAGACTATATTTATAATTTTGGCAGTGGCCCGTACTTTTTTACGAGTTTTCACAAATAAGTTGAAGTATATTGCTTGTTCCCTAGACTTTGTTGAGTAGTGTATTTACCACTTTTGGTCGCAATCATAATTTTTATTTTATTTTAGTCTTACCGTCTCTTTGTCTCGTTTATATAATGGTCTTCATATTTCACCCAATGTACTCAAAACCCTTATGAATAATACCAACCTTCCTCATGAATCACTTTTTTCATTGGCTGAAACCATTCAAAGGGCTTTCAAACGTCAATATAGGATGGGTGGTTTTTCCGTAATTGCACAGCAGTTCAGTAGTTTTCCAGTTTAGACAGATGGACAGACGCAGGGTCAGACTTTATAATAAGTAATGATTGGTATTCAATATAGAAACAACAATGTTTGCAACAGTCTGCAGTTAGCTCAATTGTTTCAATTGTAATGTAATTTATTTCTATTAGTTGGTTGTACTTTTCTTTTTGAATAAAGATATTAGTAGATATATGTATACAAGATTTCAGTGTCACTATACTATTTAATCCAATGGAAGATAAATTAAAAAGATGCCTATCTACATAATTATATAAACCTATCCTTTGAACTAAATTATATAAAATAAATCATGCTAACCCTTCTCTTTTTTTCCATTCACTCTTCAAATGGGCCATTTTCTTCTTTTTATATTCAGATTTCTTGTATTTTGTCTCTTCTATCCTTTTCTTTTGGGCCGCCACACTGTCTGCACCATTCTGTATTTCATCCAACTTTGAAATGAGCTGTTCTCTAGCCATTTTCCTGTTATCATCTTGACTTCTACTCTGATGGCACTTTATAACTATACCTGTAAACAAAGTAAAAAGCATTTTATGAATTTGATACAGAATCTGCAGCTCTAATCAGGCTATTTTGAATTAGAGAATCCTAAGAGAGAAATAAATATGAAAAAAACATCACAACAACACACAAAACACAGTGACTGCTTAAATTTTATGTGAATGGATTTTAATTATAATAAATGTAGTATTGGTTGACAATATCACCAGGGTTGCAGGGCATATGTGGATGTGGAAAGCACAGGACAGAAAAGGCTGACAAAAGCGAAAGAAGGCCTAAACCCAGCAGTGGGTGATACCCCATAGGCTAGCTAGAATAATGATGATGTAGTAATTTATATAACTTGATCCATGTATGGCCCGCATGGGCATGTTTTAGTACACAATGTGTGAGTCATCCTGGCCGACCAGTTACATTCTTAGTGATTAACCTTTTAACCTCGACCCCCCCCCTTGTTTTTGAAAACCGCTAAAAATGTTGTTTTAAGTCTAGCGATAGAATGCTTTTCATTAGGTTGATTCGGTTTCTTTTTTTTGAAGGCTATTGCAACAAGCTATAAAACTAGGTATAAATAATAAAGGGTTTTGTATTTATTTTATTTATGCAGACCTCTGTTGTTTAAGAGTTAAGATTCTTAACTCTTTAAACATCGAAGTGGGACATAATTATGTCCCACTTCAAAATATTTTGGTTTTGAGCCTTATGAAAGAAAAGTAGCTACTTGAAAACATAAGGCTACATCTGATGTAGACTTATGTTTTCAAGTAGCTACTTAATAAATTATCTGTCATGTCTGAACACTTACCTGTTGGAGCATGAGTTAGGACAACACAATTTGAGTTTTTGTTCACAGCAGAACCGCCCGGGCCACTGCCTCGGATAAATTGTTCCGTAAGATCCAGTTCACTGATTGTTGGCACCTTTGAGTAGTCAATGGTATGTTTGAAATTGACAAATATGTGTTGAGCGAGGGGGCTGGATCTTTTTATGAACTTTGTCAGGAACATAGCTTAGTAGCAACTATAGGACCGATCCACGAAGTAGTAAAGCTTCACCTTTCTGAAAATTAATATTTAGCTTATGTAATTTGGGAGTTGCTATATGAAGTAATAAACAGGCTCGTATAGTAGCAGATTATCTGTGACCTATGTAAATTTAGGTAGGTAGGTACCTACTAGTTGGTGTCAGGCAGGTTATAGGTAGGTAAGTACGTATCGTCCAAGTAGGTAGGTACTCTTTTTTTTCTTATTGGGATTCAGCATTAAATACCGACCTTATAAGCAAATTTAATATCTTCTTCTTTGTCCAGGGGCTTATTCTTTTTAAACTCAGATAAAACTCTTCGTCTGAAGTAAACAGGGTCGGTGAGGGTTAATTTTCGAGAGTAACGCAATAGATTTTTGTATAAGAAGAGAACTTCGGTACGTGCGACCTGCATAATAGGTATTTTCGTGAATTTTAGGGGCGCTTTTTAATCTACAAAATCCAATCCAAGTAAAAGATTCTAGATTCTATTTCTAATAATAACTTTTTGAGTTTTTGAGGTTAACTGGTTAAATAAAGAAAACAGTCAAGTGTCATTGTCATTAAGCATCAAGTGCCAATGTCCTGTCATAAAATTTTATCACGTCAAACCTTCGCGAAGGATTTTTTATACATAGTACCGGTGTGGTGCCGGAAATAAAAGAATCTACCCTGTGAAACATCGATCAAAAATTTCCGGCCGGCCCCCCTTAGATGCACAATGCGCGCCCTGAAAACGTCAGTATCAAAAGGTAGGTATCCCATTTGGCATTTTGGGATACCTTTTCAACTAGTGTCATTTTAGCTCTCGAACCGAAAGCATGGTCAAGTGCTCGTATAAAAAATGCAATAATCGACCGACCAAGCAACAGAAAAAGGATGGAATTTCTTATTTTCAGTAAGTTTAAATGTAATTTTTACCTGTGTATTGTGATATGAGCCAATTGAGCCTTGACTTGAGAAATCAGCATTAAATATTGTTGTTGGGTTTGCCTATGTAAAAATATTTATTTTGTTCTAAGTTGATGAATGGAGCGGCTATTGTTTCTAATTTTTTTTTTATTTAATAGTAGGTAAAATAAATAATGTGTTTATATGGCGTAAGTTTAAAAGTCTTTTATAAGATCCTAGTTGACTTAAAATAACTTTTTTTTGGCCCATAGAAAAACTCTTACGAAGCCGCAGGCAGACACTAGTTCTTTTAAATTTAAAGTACCTGCCTGAAATTGTATTTTAGGTTTATTTCACTAGCTTTTGTTAACTTATTTATACTATTGTATGTCCGAAATGACCCTTTTGTTTGTTGACTGTTGCTTCGCTAGTTTATAGTTGTATCAATAAATGATTCGTTATCTTTACCTAAATTCTGTTGATTTTATAATCCTTATAAAAATAAACAGTGAATAAATTATTTTTAGGTACCTTCCTACCTACTTACAAAATAAAATAAATTCGACTCCACTAATCTCTTGTTCCGCATGCAAAAAACTTGACAGGCTCTGCGCAAACTGTCTGCGTCAAAACAAAACGTGGACACTTTTGAGTGTCATTCTTGTAAGGTTCTAGGTATCTACGGGGGAGGCCGCATACTTGATCAATGCTGTGAAATAATACACAAATTAATCCTTGATTTTAAATACATTCTTTGCGAAAATTCCAAGGCTCCTAGGTGCACTAGTAAGCGTGAAAAAAATATTTTGTGAATTTAACATATATATTATATTTATTTAATTAATCACAGCGTATCAGCATTGCCATACAGAGTGGCAATGCTCAGCCAGCGTCTTGGGGACGCTGCCGACTGGTGTTGATATGGATGATATGAATCAGTTGAGCTATCTGTAGACTGCTTGCAACAGTCAGCAGTTAGCTCAATTGTTTCAATTGTAAATACTGGTATAAGTTTCTTTGTGAATAAAGTAAAAAAATTGAAAAAAAAAATTACCACTTAACGGTCATTGATGTAGAAAAGGGGAAGATGAGGCACTAGCTTCTCGTAACCGGCAGGCTCAAATGAAGTCCAATTGTGTGCTCTCGCCGCAGTCATAGTAGGACCGGCGGCGCGGGCGGACGTGATTCGCGTGCCTGCTACGACGACGTACTGACTGTGTTTTACTGACTAAAAGACTAAAGCAATGCCTTCGTGTTCGTTCACAAGGTGTACAAATAGCTCAAAAACCAAAAACAAAGCCCAAGGCATCACTTTTCACGCGTAAGTACACCAAAGAATTTAGTTTTTTGATTAATTTACTGCCTTTTTTCGCCATTTGCAGAGAGGGATATATATATACGAAACATCAGTGTGTAAACAGAGATAGCAATAGCCTTATTGCGAGTCGAGTCGTTCTTCAACTCGTACCATCAATTTTGTCCCAACTGGTGTGAGTTGACAAATCGTAAAGATGATAGGTATTATTTTCAATCTACAACTCGCATCACTCTTTGTTTCTATTGAATTTATACGTCGAGTACAATCACAAACTCTATGTGGAACCTTTCTATCATTTGTATTCATTTCACATTATTTATGTACAAAACACAAAATAAATATACCTCTTGCCTATTATTTTACTAACTTTTTTTGGTTGACTGTACTAAAATTCAAATTACTAACGAAGCGTATAACATTTTTATGATTCGTCCGCTCATACCAGTTGGGACAAGATTGATGGTGTGGGTTAAAGGAACGACTCTACTATTGTACCTACCGTAACTCGGGGAAATCCCGAATTTGTTTTATTATACCTAGTGGGGTCGTACCAGAGATTAATATAGTTGTCTCTGTCTCACTTCGGTCTTAGGTACATCTTGCCATCTTTGTTGTTCTTTATATTGCACAGGACTGGAAATGTAACTGTGAGCGTATGTGTTTGCGTGTAGTTGTAACACAGGCCAGTTGTTGAGTACGCGCTGGGAGAACGTAACCCATCTTCCCTTTTCTACATCAATGTTAACGGTCACATTTTTTGCCAACGAACTATAATTTTGTAATGTAAATGTACCTTTAAATTAAAACGAAAAGAAAATATAGAAGCATTTATTTTGAATTTAAATTAAAACGAAAAGAAAATATAGAAGCATTTATTTTGAAAGGAATATTATATCTGCTATATTTTCTTCTTAGACTCGTTTAAAAAAGTGTGTTTATTCGAATTTTTATACACCTATGTTGTTCGTGTAACATTCGACGTGCTGCGAGTAGGGATTGCAATCCGGATATCCGAATTATCCGGATATCCGCTAATTTTCATATCCGGATAATGGCAGCTCCTTTATCCGGATAATACGAATAATACGGATAGGTACCTACAGTTGATTTTTCTAATTCACGAAACAACACTACACCGCATCCAGCATTTTAGAAATGTTATATTTAATGCATACAATACTTTGTGTTGTTAAAAATATACATGTATTGATTCGTGCGTGTTTCTGAATCTGAAGCTACAGACAAGCAAGACCTACACTAGCGGTAGTGCGCAATCGCATCACTAGCGTTGACACTGGTTGGTCAGTGATTCGACGACGCCGACACAGACCGATCTCCGCGCACGCAGCACAGCTACCCCACACACACTACTCTAACTGTACCCCGCCCGCACACCGCACCTCCCACTTTACTGACACTAAAATTTTGAATTACACAGCGCCGAGTTCCAGAATTAAGTGGTACAATAAAATACCTGCATGACCCAAAAAGAAAAGTTCTATGAAGAAGCCGAAGACGGCACAGATAGCTACCCTTTCGAAAACCCTTCGAACGCCGCAATCCAACGTAAGGTCGCCCATATAAACTCTGTCTATTTTGAACAATGCATACTAGACATCCATCCATGCATGACAAGCCTCAAGAAACTGACACTGTCTCTGATAGTATTGTAATAAAATCAATAAAAGACCAAACTACAAAACGAAATCAACAAATTGTGTACACCATCATCTTCGCGAGCGGCGTCATCATCATCCCGACCCGACATTATACAACAATACAAATTACAAATTGAAATGGCGCTCGCTGTACGATGAGGGAGGCCAAAGAAGTAAGAGCTTGCAGAGGGCCTATAACGCTTTGCTGGGAATACCACCCACAAGCGTGGAGGCAGAGCGAGTATTTTCTGCCTCAGGCTACCTCTGCAATCACTTGAGGACAAAAATGAAACTGGACTCCCTAGATGCACTAAGTTTCTTGAGGTCTTCACCAAATGGAAAATATACCTCTACAATTAGAAAGAGCTGCTCAAAAACGTTGATTATTATTTAGAAATTTTTTAAGTGTGCTAACTGTTTTTTTATTGTTATTATGTTAATTGTTTTGAAATGTTTATTTAATTTAATTTAATTGATATATAACATAACTATGTGTTGTACACTTGTAAGTTTGATCTCATGACTGTGTTGTTTCTTTGTTAAAATCATTTTAGAGTACCTAATAAAACAGGAAGTTGATTTACGTTAGGTTACGGAGAAAGGATTCGTATTTATGTAGAAAAATAAGTTCGATGGAAAGAAGTAAACCGTTTTTATTTCATAGATATTTTAGTTTTTCAACTCATTTGATCGATACTCTTATTTTTAATCTCTATGTTGTTCAGTTTCTATGCGAATTCTATTGTTATTTTATCAGAACTTTAATGTAACGTTTTTTGAGTATAAATTAATAAATACTTGTACTTTAAAAACCCATTTTCCTTGTTTTAGTTTAATTTTTATGTATATTTTTCAATTATCCGAATTATCCGAAATATCCGAATATCCGAATAGTAAGGCTCACTACTATCCGAATTATCCGGATACGAAAATTTAACGGATAATGCAACCCCTAGCTGCGAGCATGCCTGCCACGGAAATTCACGGAATTAGTGTGATGCTTGCCACAGAACAATATACCTATCCTAACGGAATGCCTGCCCAAACCAGTTTGCGCAGGAAAGAGGGCAGACGGTAGCTCGCGCCGTAGAAAGAGAAACCTATAGAACTCGCGCAATTGCCATCGCATTCACACTAAAGA
Source organism: Eupithecia subfuscata (assembly GCA_963564075.1). Classification (NCBI taxonomy): domain Eukaryota; kingdom Metazoa; phylum Arthropoda; class Insecta; order Lepidoptera; family Geometridae; genus Eupithecia; species Eupithecia subfuscata. The sequence continues at coordinate 14,324,037 of OY751100.1, read as the reverse complement.
GAGAACGACTTATGCCTAAAGCCTAAGAAGAAATGAAATAGGACGATTAGCTCTCTATCTCATCCAGCGTGCCGGTTTTTGCATTGTTTAGCACCTCCATGTGCTAAACAAATTTCCTTTGTCATCGACGGAGCTCGACACGAGACTGGTGAAAAAAGTTTTAAAAGTTCTAAACTTTTGTTTTTTATGTTTGAATGTGATCAATGTGTTTATGTGGACATTCGCGCAGCTAAAAACAATAAAAAAGAGAGACAAATATGGTGCGGTGCAGCGTTTTTGCATGTAGAAGTGATAGTGAAGAAAAAGTGCCGAATATATCATTCCACTCGTAAGTTCAAGTTCTTTTGACTACAAAAAGGTTCAAAATTTACAGTTTCATAGATTTACATACACACAAGGCTCAAACATTATGTTTTATGCTATTTTTAGTTCATCTAACTTGTAATTGTGAAAATTTAGGGTTGCCTGCACCCGATGATAAAATTCCCCGAATGGCGCATTGAAATATTTCTTAATAGGTACCTACATAGCTAGTTTATAGATAATGTAGCTCGCTATGCATAGCAAAATAGTTTATGCCCGCGGCTTCGCACGCGTTGTTTCTATGGAAACGTTTAAAGGCCATTTCTATACCATAGCAACTGATTTGTGGGATAAAAGCCTTTTTAGGCTTTTTATATAAATCCTGGAATCTAACATAGATGTTAGATTCTAGGATTAGAATTACTTACCTGTATACAAAATTTCATCCCGATCCGTTCAGTAGTTTTGGCGTGAAGAGGTTATATGTAAGTTGTTGCTATGACACACATAGCCCATCGGACTTCGTGAGATAGAACAACTATAACAAACATCCGTCCATTCATCCACACTTTCGCATTTATAATATTAGTGTTTTTATTTGTTACAGATTTCCCGAAGATAAAGAATTACGTTTGCATTGGATCAAAGCAACGGGTCGCAAAGATTGGGAACCTAAAAAATCTTCGTAATAAAAAATTTTGTAATGATTCTGTGATATTTTAAATGATTCTGTGATTTTTGTACTTAATCTAATTCAACTGTCCAAATCTAATCTAACTGTCCCATATAAATAAGAAAAAAAATATCTTAAGTAGGTTCTTGTAGAAATTGGTATGCTAATTTTAAAATGATTCTGTGATTTTTATAATGATTCTGCGATATTTTAAATGCTTCTGTGTAAATGCGTGTGTATTTTTTAACAAAAAAAATGCTGTGACTAACTAGGTATAAGTACCTATACGCAAGTACAATGAAAGTTAAGTACTTTTTAGATAGCAACATTACTATTTTTTAGCAAATATACGATGTTACGTTCGTAAGTAACCATTTTTTTTAAAAGTGTTATTAATTTATGTAAATGTTATTGTATAGGTAATATAACTAAGACATTTATAATTAAACTGTGATTTTATGATTAAGTAGTAATAAAACGAAATGTTGAAGACTGATTATAACTGTAAAATTTATAAACGTTAATTATTGTAATAAATATTGATTATTTTAAAACAAAAACACTTGTTTCTCTATCGGTACTACTCACCTTAATACCTTCATAATTATATTTACCTACCAAAAACAACCTCAGTCTGCTTTCCACTTGTAACGCCAAACAGGGTTCACATTGTGATACTTACTTGTATAATTATAATCACCTAGCAATAGCCTTTATTCACAAAATAGAAAATTATACTAGTATTTACAATTGAAACAATTGAGCTATCTTCAGACTATTGCAGGTAGCTCAACTGATCAATATCAATACCAGTCGGAAGCGTCCCCAAGACGCTGGCTGCATTGCCACGCTGTATGGCAATGCTGATGCGCTGTGCCTGATACTCACCAGCTCTCGGGTCACGCTTCGCTTCGACCAGACGCTCAGATAATTTAATTTTATAAATTTATTAACTGGAAAATCGCAAATCCGATCTACCAACTAAGACATGAAATAAGGAACCTAAAATCGGGGTAAGAAAATTGCATGGCAACACTTTTCCCCCACCACCTCGTATACTTTGTCTTGCTCTGGGGCATGCTCGCTGAAGATCTACCTATATATAATCTGAGGCTCGCGCAGTGCTGTAAACGCGGCTTTGGCAATCGTAGACATGCTGAAGATTGGACTGCGCTAAGTTAGATTGCACGGTTTTGCTTGCGAGTTTGGAGCGTACTTGAGCAATGAGCATGTTGGCCACACGCCATTCAAGCCACGTTTCAGTCTGGCAAAGTGTTTTCGACGCGTCTGTTTGTTGCTATTTTATCAGCAAGTAATAAAAGAAAGATGTTAATAAAAAATATCTTCTGTAGGCGACATCGTGACACGAGTTGACGGTCACTGCACTGAAAATAGAGACATAAACACAAATACCTCCCCGTCCGTACTGTCAGTTCATTCCAGACATTTATACCTGTGCAAACCTCAGAAAAACGATGTGCAAACTAAATTTACCCAGCCCGAATGTTCAGTATGTCAGATTGCACAAGCCGCACTTTTGGGCCTGCTCTACCAAACCAACTGTCTTGTCGTCCACACGAACGCGCCGAACCTGCGCAAACAGGTAAGACGGAGCAATGTGATGTTTGCGCAGTCCATTATGCTCGAGCTTATTTGCTTTGCACGTGTGGCCACTGTTCACTGTACGGTGTTCCGTCTTTTCGCACAAACTAGACTACGCAGGCACACCCAAGAGTGTGGCCAGGCCATTAGTCCCAAGCCCAGCGCACAAAGCCAAAGCAAGACGAGACGACTGTCTTGTCTGTCAGTCCCACGTCACTCCACCCCTCAGCTCCACTCCACCCACTCTCCCTCCATCTCCACTCCACAGATCTCCACCCACTCACATAAAAAGTGTCAAACTCAAAAACAAAAAGGTAATTCCCCGATTTCCATATTTTTCGATTGTTTTTGTTTTTCTTTTGTTTTTACCTTTTAATTTATCGCAGAAGAGAGCCCGAGTATTCCTTTAGAGTTTGTGTTACCTATTGTCAGAAAATGTATCGCAGTGATGCACGTAGTCATGAAAAAGCAGCGAGTAACAAAAATACAGAAGAAAATGTAGACATATTAAACATTGACATCGTGTCTGAAATCGAAAAGGAATTACAGGATAGTCCCTACGACGTTATCTCCTTAGTGTTCCTTCTGTATGATGTTCCTGATACAGCCTTACAGCGACTAATAGTTTACCAACGAGTGCTTGGAGATGTTTCTTCCACAAATCTAAACCTGCTTCGTGAATGGGCGCAGGGGGCAAAGTTGAAGTCCACTTGGAAACATGAGTTTATTGAGGCCCTCCTGATCTGTCAGCTCTACGGCATCGTCAATAAACTGGGCTTCCACATCCCCAGTCTAAAGAAACACTACCAACCAGACAATCTTCATGTTAAAATGTATATCAACCCAATGAAGAAAGCCCTTTATAAAGTTTGCGAGAGCATTGACTCAGAAAACTTTGATAATCTAAAAAGAACACTGCGTAACTGCAAAATGGATACCATGGACTTTGACAGTTGTGAACTAGTACTTCTGAAGCTGATGTCTGAAAAGTTCATTACGGTTACACAAATACAATATGACAGAAAAGTTTTTGGATATGAGTTTAAAGTCAATAAACTGATAAAGATTCTTGAAAAACTACCTAACCTGGAGCAATTAGTCAAGGAACTAAAAAGATTGCAAAATAGGAACAGTGGTGAGCCTGCAATTGCTCCTGAGTTGCCTGTTGCTGCCAGCACTCCATTCTCTGCACTGTCGGACAGGGAAACAACAAAAACTCTCACAGAAAAGCAACAGAACCAAATGACTCATCATGATTTTGAAGATGTTTTTCAAATGATGGGTGAACTCAATCTTGATGATGAGAGCAATTTAAAATCTGATACTAAAAAACTGAGCATAGATAAATATCCAATCAAACATTTTAAGCGCATGGGTATTTGCCTCATAATTAATCAAGAAGAGTTTTGCCTATCTGAAAAAAGCTTGTGTGATGACTCCCTACCTACCATCTTGAGTAAAAGGAAGGGATCTACAGCAGACAAACTTTTGTTACAGAAAACAATGTCTGCTCTAAATTTTGAGGTGATTATCGGTGAAAATCTAAATTATAATGATATGATTGATTTCATTAAAAATACTATAAGAGAACGAGTTGAAATTTCTGATAGTACCTTCATGTTATGTTTACTATCTCATGGAGTAAGGGGACATGTTTATGCTGCAGACTGCATCAAAGTAAATGTAGAAGACATACAAGGCATTCTCGACTCTGATGAAGCAACCATATTACGGGGAATACCCAAAGTCCTAATTATACAAGCTTGTCAAATAGATGACCCACCCCCATCAACACTTGTGGCTGATTCACCATATGGTAATAGAAGAAGAAAAACCGAACAATACTATGTAAAAAAATCTGACTTTCTTGTCTACTGGGCCACAGCACCGCAGTTTGAGGCATTTAGAGATGAAAGAGTTGGTTCGATATTCATCCAGCTGTTATGTAGAGCTATCCAGAAAAGGGGGAGAAGAGAACATTTGTATGATATCTTCACTTTAGTCAACTATGGCGTCAAATTGCTTTGTGAAGAATTAAAAATTCAGCAGATGCCTTTGTTTGAGTCAACATTGAGTAAGAAGTTGTACTTGTATATCCCAAACTGAAATGACCTAAATTATTTGGAAGAAATAACACAAACAATGGTGTAATCTAGGAACTAAAGTAGGTACCTACCTACTATTATTTTGTTAATTTATAGCAATGTCTGACCAACAATACTTTTTGGTCTGAGTATTTATGTTAAGTTTCAGTGTGCTATTCAGTGTGGTATTTAAAGGCTAAGGGGGCGTCCATAAATTACGTGAGGTGTTTTTTTAAATTTTCTGTTTCGATCATAAAAAAAATTGCGTGATATTTGCCGAGACCCCCCCTCTCTCCAACGTAAGATTAGATGAGATTTGACTCGACCCCCTCCCCCCCTTAAAGATCTCACGTAATTTATGGACGCCCCCTAATGTATATGTAAAGTATGTACCTACTATTTATTGTGAATTTATAGCAATGTGTAAAACTTTATTAACAAATTACTTACAATCAATTATTAGAAACTAATTAGAACTAGTAGGTATTTACAATTGAAATGATACTTCAAAGCATAATATTTTGTAGTAAGTACTTAATTATAATGAAATAAAACATTTTTGTTCATGATATATTTTCTATATTTATTTTAACATCTGTTTTCGTGAAATCCATTACAGCTGCTTCCAAATTCTTTCTTTCCTCATCTGTTTTTAATTTTGACCACATTGTATCTAAATATGCTCTTTGATGCTTCTGTATGAACTGAAAGCTGTTTTTTAGAGTGGCACCAACATGCAATGTATGGAGTCGGACTTCTAATTTGCCAATTTTTGTGACGAATGGTATGGAACTTGTAACAAATTTATGTGGACCATGTCGTGATCTTATGATTGCTATTCTGGTATTCTCGTTGCAGTATTTTGTTAAAAAGCCTGATTTAACAGCTGCCACACCAAAGTCTCCATGCATTTGCTGTATTTTGTTCATCAAAGTATCATGGAATATACTAGACTTTAAAGAGAGGGGTTTATTGTCCGGAACCATTGGTGATATTATTTCAACAGTCATGTACCTGGAAAGATAAAACAATTACATAAAATATAACTTATGTTTATGGTCCCAGTGATTTCTGTCTTTAGAATAGTTAGATCTTCTTACCGGTTTTTGAATCGAACCATGTTAGAAATAGAGCGAATTAATTTAGATTATCGTATGTAAATTGTTAGAAATTCACTTTGTTTTGTAATGTATGTAAATAAATATTATTGTGCAAGCTAGTGTTGTGCCGAGCCGATCAATAGTCGAATATCGAAAGTCTAGTAGTCTATCGATAGTCAAGAAAAATAAATGGTATCGATTGGCCTATCGATATTATCGATATTATCGAAAGTATCGATAGTATTATGCAGCAATACCATTTAATTTGACAATAATATAATGTCGAAAGCATTGCACGTTGTGAATAAATTATCGATAGTTTCGATAGTATTTCATGAGAACCTTCGATCTAGTTGATACTGTCGATAGTTTTGTACTATAGATATTGGCATGTATTTCGATAGTATTGTTAATGTTTTAGAGTGAAAGTGGGTACGTGAACTACGTAGTAATTACTAATGGTCAACAGAAAGAAATTTATGAAGTGTGCGTTAAAAATGGAACCTCAAAATAAAAATCACCTTCAGTGCCTTGATATTATTGAAATGTATAATATACATTTCAATAATATCAAGGCACTGAATGGCACTTAATGTTGATAGTATCATACTATTAATAATATTATTATTAATAGTATGATACTATCAACATTAAGATGGTATCGATAGGTTTTATACAATACTGTTGATATGTCGATGTTATTGATAGTTTTGTGACTTAGGCTTTTGATACTATCGAATATCGATATTATTACAAAAAGTCAAGATGGTTACCGTCGCTCTATCGATAGTATCGATACAATCAATAATACCGATACTATCGACAGAGTTAGGTACTGATTTTCAAGGGCACTAGACTATTAGAGTACAATCGATAAGCAAACTATCGATATTTTGGCAACACTAGTGCAAGCGTTCTTTTTCTAGTGCGGGCGGGCGGGTGAATTTATAAATCCAACAAGCTGTCAGTTCCTTATAAAATTGACATAAAGTTAGGGGATGAGACGGCTAATAAAGGTATTAAAAGAAGAAGCAATAAATATTATTAAAGCCCAAAAGAAGCCTACCTATAATGTAGGTAGGCTATAATAATATAACATAGATATAAGTAATTATTATATCTATGTTATATTATATTTAAGCCTAATAAATGTAGGGTATTGAACGTACACAAGCCAAGTCCACAGAATACAAGTAAAATTAGTGTAGGTACAGTAGTGATGCACCTAATCCCCCAAAGGTCAATTTTATCCGGATAATTTATTTAGTAAATGATAATTTATTTAAAAATAAAATTATGTGGTTATAGTTGTTTGATTATTGAGCAAAGATTTTCCTATTGAAATCAAAGTTTGTTTGTCAGGACTAGGAGGTAAGTGGGTCTTATTTACTGTTTGTACTGTGCCTCTCAGTATCTAGTCATCCCGTTGCCAAGGTCATTATGTTATCAGTATTGTTTATCTATTCTATGATGAGTTTATGAATTTACAAGGTAGGTACCTACACTCATGTTATAGGTACGGACTTATGTAAGTAAATAAAAGTACAATGCTCTGATATTAGTGCTTGAAAACAGACGCAGTCTCTTCATTTAAATTAAATAAAAATCTTACTTAATTATTTCAGGAGTAAGGAGCCATGACTGAAAACGTGCATTTTATTGGAGTTGATGTTGGCTCTGGAAGTGTTCGAGCCGCTCTTGTGGATGAAAAAGGCCATGTTGTGAATGTGTCAGTAAGAGAAACAAAAACTTGGACTCCAAAAGTTAACTTCTATGAACAGTCTTCTAGCAACATTTGGGCATGCTGCGTTGCTGTCATAAAAGTAGGTCTTTTTAGGTATAAGAATAAGAATATTTTATTTCCAAAAGTTTACAAGATAGCCTTAGGTAACTATGTGCTGTTAATATTAGCTAGCTAAACGTACACCATTTAATTAAATCTTATGTTATCTTAAAGGTCTTTTTGGAACTTAGATAACGTGCATAAGTGCCTACGTATTGACTAGCTAACTATGGTTAATGTTGATTAGGTACCGTTACTTACCTACCAACACGTTTAGATTAATATCTACGCGTGTTTAATTCGATAGAAATTCATGCTTTAAACCTAGCCATTTAATTTTCAGGATATTCTTGTCAACATAAATCCAGCTTCGGTAAAGGGCATAGGATTTGATGCAACTTGTTCATTAGTGGTCTTAGATAAAAATTGCAACCCGATATCTGTCAGTACATTAAACAATAATGAGCAAAACATCATTATGTGGATGGATCATCGGGCACAAGCTGAAGCCGATTTGATTAATAAAACTGGCCATTCGATACTACAGTATGTGGGTGGGAAAGTCAGTTTAGAAATGGAGATGCCTAAACTTTTATGGCTAAAAAAACACTTGCCAAACAAATGGACGGAATATGGATACTTTTTTGACCTTCCAGACTTTCTCACATGGAAGGCTACAGGATCATTTAACAGATCTTTATGCTCTCTTGTATGTAAATGGAACTATGAATGCACTACAGATGGCAAACAAGGCTGGAATAAAAATTTCTTAGAAGAAATTGACTTGGCAGATCTTATAGAAGACAACTTCAAAAAGATTGGAAATAAAGTACTTATGCCTGGTGAATTATGTGGAGGTTTAAGCGAAGAAGCTGCATTAACTTTAGGTTTGATTTCTGGCTTACCAGTGGCGACATCTATAATTGATGCCCATGCTGGAGGTCTCGGAATGATTGGAGCACATGCCAAAGGAATCGATACGCATATGTCTTCCCGACTAGGACTTATTTGTGGAACTTCTACTTGCCACATGGCTGTCAATGAAAACGCTATTCTCGTTCAAGGCATTTGGGGCCCATATTTCAGCGCTATGGTTCCTAACATGTGGTTAAATGAAGCTGGCCAAAGTGCCTCAGGAATGTTACTGGACTATATTATATCGAGTCATCCTGCTGGCATTGAATTAATGAAAACCAAAAGCACTGGCGAGTAAGTAAAAACGAAAACGGGGTAATTATTATTTGTTTTTTTTTTATATTACGCTTTTTTTATGTGTGTTCTAGTGTTCGGAATCATCTTAGAGAAACACTAACAAATATGGCAAAAAGCCAAGGCCTCACAGATATTGGATTTCTCACAAAAGATATTCACGTATGGCCAGATTTTCATGGGAATAGATCACCCCTAGCTGACCCAAACATGAGAGGAATGATCACAGGGTTATCCTTAAATAGCAGCGAAGAAAACCTAGCACTGTTATATCTAGCTACGCTCCAAGCACTTGCGGTAAATTATCACAATTATCTTTATTAATCAGTTTTATTGTTGGCAGTCTTGTGTACCTATTTATGTGACACTATCTGTTTTTTTTTTAGTATGGGACAAGACACATCATTGACGCATTGGTTCTGGCGGGGTACAAGCCTTTCAAATGTTTACTAATTTGTGGAGGAATTACAAAAGACCCTTTATTTGTTCAAACTCAAGCAGACGCTGTACATTTACCCATTCTCAAACCACATGAAAAAGACTCAGTGTTGGTTGGCTCAGCTATACTTGGAGCGTGTGCCTCTCAGTACTTCAATAATGTACAGGAAGCTATTGAAACGATGGGTGGTACAGCTGACATCATTCCACCTAAAGCACACCCTAAAGCATTTCACGATAGAAAGTACATGGTATTCCAACGTCTATTTCAAGATCAGCTTAAATATAAATCTATTATGAATGAAAATATTTAAAAGAATTAATTGCGTAGAACTTCGTTCCCGCTACCCAACTAAATATAAAAACATTTTTTTGGAACTAAACACATCCAAAAATAGAAAAAATCTTAGATATATATATATTATAATATATATATATATTATAAGGAAAAACATTAAATCTATAAGTACTAATATTATAAAGAGGAAAGGTTTGATTTTTTGTTTGTTTGTTTGTTTGTATGAATTGAATAGGCTCCGAAACTACTGGACCGATTTGAAAAATTCTTTCACCGTTAGGAAGCTTACTTTTCAGGGAGTGACATAGGCTATATTTTATCCCGGAATTCCCACGGGAACGGGAACTACGCGGGTGAAACCGCGAGGCGATCGTCTAGTAACTGGGTAATTCTCACAAGCCTCCAAAATACGTGTCCGGGTCGAAAAAACATACAAAAAGTATCCCTAGCCCTTTGATTTTTTTTTGTATAGTAGATTAGACGAAAATAACAGGGGAGGCTTATTTTTGTTTTTTAATTTTCTTATGCCTAATATGTAAAAATAAATAAAAACCTTGGAAATTTTGACATTCGTGGTGCGTCCGGACCTCATGTTCCACTGTTAAAACATTTTTATAATATTTCCTATGAATAATAGCACTATTTCACACAGGTTCACCAATAACCAGATAGTTAATAGCATAATTGACACTACTACTACACAAAAATAAGCTTTAGTTGAAAAGTTAAAACTAGATAACTTCGCGTCCGACGTTTGACGTTGATACCCCTGGCGCGCACTAATTCATTCATATATACTGTACTTTAGTAACTACGTGAATAGTTGTTAGACCGAGACAAACTATCAGTTACGCTCCATCAGTGGTGTGGACAACACTTTTCTATCTCTCCGCGTCGCTCTGTTATTAAGGTAAGTAATCACTTTCCGTGGCTTGGTATACCGCAAATGTTGATTACCATGTAGACTATAAATTCTTTTAAACTAATCCTATTGTTTCAATGATTGTAATAATAGATGCCTTTTGGGTTCCTAATTTCGACTGCAGACGCCAAAGTAATATATACCAGCAATTTATGAAATTATTTAGGATTTTGTACTCTTTTTTGATTATCGTGGTATTGATTTTCGTGTTTTCCGTGGGCAAAAAGTACACAATGTCAATTCAAACTATGAAAATTAAATTTTTATGTTGGTTAACATTTTTATATGGTTAATTTTTATAATGTTTTTTCAGTACTACTCACTGGGAATATGGTCTACTCACGAGAAGATCGCTTAGTTGCAAAAAGATTAGCTGAAAGACGGAGGAGAGCCCAAAATAGAAAAACAAATACAGAAAGAGATACTACTTATTCATAAAGCCAATTTACATATCAATAACTTTAGTACCTATATATACACAGCGTATACAAATTTTTAAATAGTTATTTAAATTACTCATAAATACAATAATTTGTAATTAAATAATCAAGACTAAGTTATTAAAAAGTCAAAAGCCACATAAAAATATTAGAATTAATTAACATTAGTCTCCGTTTTCTCGAGTAATTCTGCTACAGAATAAAAATTCTGCTCGACAAGCCAACATTTCAGACGGAACTTAAAGCTAGTTAGACTGATAGCAGCTGTGACAGCTTCTGGCAGTTTGTTGTATTTTGCCGGATTCATAACGTGAGTCAACTTTGAGGACTTCGTGAGGGCTTTCCTGCGTTCCGCGTCCCGTGCGAGTGGGTGTCGCAGTTCTTCATGTATTTATCGAGGTTCTGACGAACATATCACCGCCACTTGCATTATCATAATGCTGGGCAGTATAAGTATGCCTAGTTCTTTGAAATGTGGTCTGATGGAGACGTCACGACGTATGTTAACTAGAATGCGTATGGCTCGTTTTGCGTCCGGAAGGCACGCTCCCAGTCAGCAGCGCACCCCCATAGCTCAGCACCATACTGTAGCACCGAGTGAACAGTTGAGAAGTAACAGCTTCGTGCCACCTCCGCCGAAACCACACGAGCCACCCGTCGGAGCGCAAAACATGCGCTACGTATCTTTTCGCATATTTTGTCTATGTGGCTCTCCCAGGGCTTCTAAGGGCTCTGTCCATTTCAAAACCAAGAAATATCGTGGCTTCGGATTGGTTAATGGCCGTTCCGTTCACATAGACTACAAGCCGTTTCGTCACTGCCAGATAAGCAGAAATGAAGGTAGTGGGTCTTACTTAGATTCAGAGCCAACCCGTTCATCCTGAACCATCCAGACAGTAGGCCGGCCGTCTCGTTCAGCTTCTCCTCCAGAGCGTCTACGGACTTTGCGGTGACGATCGCGGCCACATCATCTGCGTTCATGAGGGTCTTCGCGGAGGTCACCGCTCCGGGCAGATCGTTCAAGAGGAACGAGAACATTATGTTGGAGACAGATGACGCTATCCCGTGCGCTATCCCCATGGTGGGGAAGAGGGGCTCTGATCGCTCAGTACCACCGACAACAATTTGTGATCGCTCACGCAGCATCTCCGTAAGTACGGCAAACGATGCTCCCTCGATCCCATAATGACTTATTTTGGCAGCAAGTACGGCGTGGCTGGCCACGTCGAAGGCTTTAGATAGGTCGCAGCACAACACGGCCACCTGCAACTTTTGCTCGCACGCTGCTAGCACACGCCGCACCACCTCGCGCGTCAGTGACGTCATGTAGTAGCCGGCACGGTACGCATGCTGCTGAGGCGACGACAGGGCGTATGATCAATACTGGCCTGTAGCTATCCATGTTCTCTGGGGGACACTTTGCTCACTTCCGCCCGACTCAAGCATAATACAGAGAAATACTCCGTTCAGAAATAAAAAGATAGGCAACGGTATTTTCGAAAGAAGAAAGAAGGGAACATAAAATCAGTTAGTGAATTAGATCCTCGTCAGCAATGAATTGCTAGAGAGAAAAGCAGATTCTCCTCTAATGAACAAAATCTAACTCAAAAACTGATTAAGAAGTAAATATTGTATTGATTTAAGAGTGTTTTTTTACGTTAAGTTTTGTTTGTTTTACTTTCTCAGAAGAAAACTACAATTATAAAATAATTGTTCCTTAATTTTAAGAAACTTTTTATCTACTTTTTACTGAAAACACATTATTCTATTTATAAACCATCCCGAAATTCCTTCTTACAATGATTATGATATGCTAATTCACACAAAATGTATGTTTCAAAATATAAATGTCGAATATTTTTATATATTTGATTTCGGTGATATGAATGCTGATTTCCGTGACCACCATATTTTTAAAATTGAATAACTCCGTAACCATTGATCCAATTAAGTGCCCTCTGCTACCAATAAATTTTATATTAAATCTATAATCAGAATATTTCATCATTTTGTGTAATTTCAACAAAAAAAATTGTGACACGAAAGTCAACCAAAAAATGAGTTTCCGAAGAATTACCCAACTAATAAAGGTAAATTTACTATTATATATTTATATATCTATAATATAAAAATGAATCGCAAAATGTGTTGGTAAGCGCATAACTCAACAACGCCTGGACCGATTTCGCTAATTCTTTCTTTGTTGTGTTTGTTATTGTCAGGAGAAGGTTCTTATGAAAGAAAAAAATAAGAAAGTTGGAAACATAAATTTCCACGGGGGCGAAGCCGCGGGGCGCAGCTAGTAGTTAATATTAATATTACATAAGGTATATCTTGTATATTTTGTTGTTGGGATTTTATAAAGGTGACTGGCTGGTTGCTTCATAACATTGTAGCATTAATTAAAGTTACAAATAAAAAGTAGTTTTAGGTCATAGGGATAATGAAGACCAGTAAAATAAAAAGGGTTTTTTTTATAATTCATTCTTTTTATTCAAGCTCAGTTTTTTGTAAAAGGCAGGTACATTTTGTAAACTACCTTCCTATGCTTTACTCAAATCTATCCTCCATCCTCCAATTGCATACCTACCAGAGTAGAGCAAAAGCCTCAGTAGATTTTTCTTGAGGAATGTAACACATGTGCACCTACATTTTTCCTACTAAAAATGGTATCACGAATGAAATCCAAATAATTAATGGGTCATTATCAAAAAATATGTACATTGTGACTAACATGATTGAAATCGTGACTAAACTGTTTCGTGATATACCTGTACTTTTATAGTAAATGTGAGTCACATTTTTTGTAAGGGCGTGTGCACATAAAGTTTTTTAAACAAAACTACAAATTAGTTTGCGGTTAAAATAAAATGTTTTATTTGACTATTACTACTATTATAACTTACTAGTATTGCAATCAAAAATTAACTAACATGACATGTTTTAACAGAAATACGTTGAGTAAGATGCAAGGTTACAATATAATTTTAGAAGTAAATTGAATCTGTTTCATTTAATGAAACAAAAGCATCTGGTTTTACAGAAAATCCGTTCAGATAAGTTATATATTCCATTTTGTATAATTTTTTTGCTAGTGTAAGCAAACCTTTACTTTGCAAGTTGATGTGAGTCACGTCATATAAGTCACGAAAATTCACGAAATGTGACTAACATGTTGGTAAACATTCTGTGCAAAACCTAACCTCCAAAAATATTCTGTAAAAATAATTAGCAATACAGATGAATGGAACACACAATCTAACTAGCATTTGTTAGGTCTATGCTTTATAAATAATTGAAAATAATACACACCTTACTTCGTTTGTAAATCCACCGTGATTCACATGATTTTTTTTGGGAATTTTGGCCGGTCTTTTTTGTCAACACAAAAAATGGAACTAAAACTAAATGGCCGAGTTATTGTTGAGAACTAGTAGGCCGCATAGTGTTGCCAGTAATGAAAAAGTAACTTTAAGTGGTAGAATTACAACGAAAACTATGGAAATCCTCCGTGACATCCTCTGAGTGACTCACATGTTTAAAACCTGAGACAAACATTAAAGTATTTTTTTATCTTAGAAATATTGTCTAAATTATTATTGGTTCTCAATAAATAACAGGAAATATATTTATTAACATTATATAAATAGATTAGGTTTGTTAGAGAACATGTTGGAGCCAATAATATGATTTGAAGCTTCTAAGGTGCAAAAAGGACATTTATTTTTGTATGGGTCATGGAGGGTGGAAATAATTAAAAAGAGTTTTTAATATACAATCGATTTAACAGATCCATATATTTTTAGTGGGAACATAAGAGAAAAGTTCAAATTTGTAAAAAAACTTGATAAAATTAAAAAAGCAACATTACTTTTTTTTTTATTTAGTATTTAATATGCCGGACAAGAATTTTCACGAAATGTACATATTTTTTGAAAATGGCTCTAATGGCAGGGAACTACTAAAATCCCCAACTATCCACGGAATTTATCATTTTATTCCTTGGATAAATCTACGACTACAGAGAACTTATTTTACTTAATCAAATCAACTAAAAATCTCAATACAATAAATCTACACTTACAAAAGGTTAAATTATAAAATTAAACACTGACACGGAAATAAAGTGATATTTTTGATTTATTTCGCTTCGGTACTTGTGTAGACTTGATTTATTTCGCTTCGGTACCTATGTAGACTAAAGTAAAGAAACGACGAAGAAACCTCTAACCTGTTAGTTGTTATTTTTCAAGTTAGAGCCCCCGTCTCAAGCTTTTTTATCCTCGAGATTATCTGATATTTTATATTACTTAGGTAAGCCTATTTGCACAGCAAAGTTTTGACGATTTGTTTTAATTTTATTTATTGATAATTTTTCAACTCACTAGGAGTTATGTTGTTGAAGCGTATACATTGCCCTTCAAAAGATACATTAATTTTTTGTAATCGATGTTCCGTATACTTTCACATCCACGCATCACTAAATAATCTATCCTTGGGAGAAGAACGAATGATTGTCTATTGCAGAACCACTAAAATATAAAATATGACATGTAATTTTGTCTATGGCGTTGAGTTGACAGCAACGGGTGCCAACATCTTACAGCCAATCAAAATACAACCAAGCACGTTACAGCCCAGGAAAATCTGTACATGGATGGTAGAAATTTCCACGGCTGTAATTTCTGTGGCTGTGACTTACGAGCTGTAAAAATATTAAACAGCCTATGAAAATACAGCCGTGGAAAGTTCTGCCATCCTGGCAGAACTTTCCACGGTTGTAAAAACCTCGGTTGTGTTTTAGAACGCTGTAGTTACAGCCTTGGAAAATAATGCCAAGATGGCGTCATATCCTATGCTGCGTTTACAATTACTAGCTTAGTACAAGCTGTCAATTGGAGAGTATCGCACGATAATGTCACTGTCAATGTCAAACTTTGACATCTATTTGAATGATAAACAGTGTTGCCACCTTAGTGGATTTTCCACTAGAACTGGTAAACCCCGACTTTACCCCGTTTCGACCCCCACTTTAGTTGTGAAATATTGCTTTTAGTGGCTAGTGAATTTTTCTAGTGGTTAAGTGAAATTCACTTTCACTTCACTCACTTCTAAGCCAGTAAACTATTCTTACTTTTTTTTTTACTTGTACTTTCAATTATTTACTGAAAATACTATAACTCAATCACTAATATCTGAGTGATACGCGTTGAAATGTTATTATTTCTATGTACTTAATTTTATTTTTGGGAGTTTTTACATCTTTGTAGGCCACAGTGACTGATCAACAGAATAACTGAGCTCAAGAATACACTGTGCACAGGGATTCCTTGTAGGTAGAATATTTTTGGTAGTAAATAGCTTACCACAAAAAAACTGACCGAATGAACTCTGTCTCGTGTCTCGTCTCAGACTGCTCAGTACGTCTTACAATATTATGGCGAATTTATTCGATGGGTAATTATGCTAAAACTACAATAAAGTAGGTACGTAAATGTTTTAAGAATCTTGGCTTCAGGACCCACGTTTAAAAGACTGGCTTCATTGAAAGTATCACTCGTCAAATAGCGAAATGTAAATTTTGTCCCCTCAAGTGCCGACTGGCAGGTAGTAAAATTTCGTTGAGTGCCACGTATTGTACCTCTTTGTAGAACGCAAAAAATATTAAAATATTTGAATTTCTCGCGAATGTGTACTATCAGATTCCGTGTCGAAGACTCAGAAACGAAGTTTCTGAATAGCCCTGCTGTTGTGTTGACGGTTTATTCTGATAACGGTTGCTCTCTTTTTTTGTAAGTATGGATTATTGAAGATGGAAGACAAGGTTAGTAAATGAATGAATGAACAAAAGTTTCGTGTTATTGACACGAATGAACAATCTTCGTCATTGTTAAGTTTTTTTTAATGTTATTATTGTTAATTGATTGGTTAGTTAAACATTTCTGTTACAATACCTACCTAGGTATTTATTGTATAGTTACCGGTTATAACTAAGCAGCCTAAGATTTCTTAAACCGGAGCCCGTTGGAAGTAAAAAACCGTTCACGATGGTGCAGATCAAAATGATTCACCTGAAGACTAATTAGTATAAAATAGTAAGTCGTTTGGTAAGTAATTTGAATGATGTTCATATTGATTTATTAATTATATATACATACTGTTTTCATTCTTAAAATTTTAAAAATATGGTTTAGTGGAAATCTTAGCGATTTTTACAGTAAGACGTTTATTGTTAGTGGTTTTCTGGTGGTTTTAGAGATTGAATCTAGTGGACAGCTAGTTTAGCTGTTGGCAACACTGATGATAAATAGTCTCTGAGTACTGAATACAAATAAATAGTACATTACATACTTATACTTACCTACCAGTGTTGCCGTTCTAGCGATTTTGTCGCTAGAACTAGGGGATTTTGTGGGTGTTTAGCGGGCAAAATTCTAAATTTAGCGAGAAAAAAGTTTTTGGCGACTTCTAACGACTTTTAGGCGGGTCAATATGACGCTAGAAGGGCAACCGTCTTTATTTCAAAACTAAAGATACCTACTGAATTGATAAACATAATGAATCGAATTAATTATATTAATATTATATATTTAAAGAAGCAGGGCACTTGGGATTTCCCAAATTATGAGCATTCTGCGTAAGGTTTGTTCTGTTTATCTCGCTCACTGGTATCAAGAATGAGTGAAACCGATAATTACGTACGTAGGTATTGGACAGTTTCGAAGGAGTTCATTCATTTTATCGTAAGTTTCTATTCGAAATTAAAAAAATTTTAGGTAGAACAAAGTTTATCGTCGGTAGTTTATATTGGCACCCTGTATTTCCTTTTTATTTTGCCTTTTTCATTAGGTACGAACAGAAACTGAGAGTGACGAGCGGGCGCTTTTTTAGTTCAATCGGGATCTGATCACCAGCTGCTGATGACCCAATTGTTGATTACAACAAAAATGTGTGAATAATTGTCTTGCATTTGGTCGGTGTGGCTCCCTATTTACGAAATAGAAAGGTCAATAACGTTTTTTTACAATTTCTAGACGTATATTCTATTCATAGAAAAAGTAGCTTGGGGTACATCACCATCTAGCAATAAATAAGGTTGGAGATCCATCACACATGGATCACAGCATCATCTAGCCCGAAGCTAAGCAGAGCTTGTGTTATGGGTACTAGATGACTGATATACTTAATAGGTACATTATACTACATAGATAATTATATTTTTAGGGTTCCGTACCTCAAAACGAAAAAAGGAACCCTTATTGGATCACTTTGTTGTCCGTCTGTCAACCCTCTTTCCTCAGAAACGCGTGGACGTATCGAGTTAAAATTAACGTCAAATACTCAAGTCCGTAACCTCTTGAAGCCGCGATATAAATTAAACTTCTAAGTCAACGCACTCAAAAGTTACAGCCGTTTAAGTCCGAATATTTTGAAATTTCCAAGGGAATCACATGCACATAACCTATAGGGTACTTCCCGTAGACCTAGAATCATGAAATTTGGTGAGCAGCAAAGTCTTATAGCACAAGTAAAGGGAAAAATCTGAAAAATATACATTTGTAATTTATTCACTAAAAAAAATTGGTTGCCTGTAAAGTCGGTATACGGGCGAAAGTTTTACGTGACAACGACCGTAACGCAGTTTCTTGAAGTGAGCGGAGCGTAACGCAGTTTCTTGAAGTGTCACCCGGCAAACCAATTTATAAGACGTTGTCACGTCAAAATTACTTTCGAGCATTAAAAGTAATTTTTTAGTGAATAAATTGGACAAAAAACTTCCCGTTGACGTAGAATCATAAAATTTGGCAAGAAACAAGGTCTTACAATTAAACGAAACCCTTAGTGCGCGAGTCCGACTCGCACTTGACGTTTTATTTATTACACATATCGAATTCCTTGGGACAAATGTTTGTACGATCTGAAGATATTTGTTCCGTGTGTTATCTATGTGTAATAAAAATACACATAGAAAACCCTTAGAAAAAACATAAATGTTTATCTATGTAGGTAGTATAATGTCCCTTTTATGGATATCGTTATCAAGTACTTACCCATCCTTCGTCGCATGCGGACCTTCGCCCGCTGCGCCACAGAGGTCGTCAATGAGTAGGAATAGAACAAACAACTACGGAGGAATAGAACCACAACTACACTACCTAAAGCATTTCGGTTTGAGCGTTACTGAGGTCACAATAGATGAGGTAGGTTAGCGACTTCTAGCGGATTTTTATGGAATGATTTTTTCCATATCTAGAGGAATTTCTAATACTGGCTAGGGACTTCTAATTTAGTTGAACGGCAACACTGTTACCTACCTACCTACCACCGTTGCCAGATCTACTGATTTAGCAGTAGATCTACCTGCTTTTTGAACCGTCTACTGATCTACTGATTTATTTCTAAAATTTCGTGAAATCTACCTGATTTTTCCCGAGCGCCAATGGATCCGTGTCTATTATGTAAGCTGTCACTTGTCAGTGTCACTTCACAAGCCAATGAAATTTTCACCAATCCGGTTCGTCACAATACTGACAAAATATGAATGAAATTGAAGAGTTTGTTTTGTTCGTTCGTTTCTTCCACTTCCTGTAAACATCTGTTGTGTGTTCTATCTTTTTCGAATTGATTGGTCGGTCCGTTCGTTCTTCGATAAACTTTTCCATTGTTGCCAGATCTACTGAATTAGCAGTAGATCTTGTAAATGGATTATTACACTTTATACGAGTAGATAGATCTGCTTGATTTTTGAAGAGCCTCTGATCTACTTTGTAAAATTTGAGAAATCAACCAGGTTTTCCTGAGAGAAATTCAAGGCCAAGGCATAAGGCCTTTGTAACAACAAAAGAAATTAAAAATTTAATTTCACTTGGTGTTCATACGATTCTCGAGTCAGCTTGGTTTATGGCGAGATTTGTTCATTTCCAAGGGCACTGATCAGGTTTTATCAGGTAAATTGAAATTAAAAAAAAATAGACACCTAGCATCCCTCTTTCTGTGATGAGTGATGAACATAGTTTGTTTTTCTTGAAAGGAACAACGGAACACCATTGTACACTACCTAGTTACCTACCCCAAAAAACCTAATCAGTGCCCTTGGAAATGAACAAATCTCGGCGAATTCCAAGCTGATGAGTGGCTTTGATCAATGTTTTCATATCAATGTAAAAAGTTTAAAAACTACAAACCTACTTAGAACACATAATTTTTTGAAATTCGAAAGCCATAAGTAAATATTTTACCTTGCAACTTAGTTAATTTGATGTATGCTATCATTGAAAAGTGAAACACACACACTGGACAAACATACAAATAAATGAATCAAAATCGGTTCATCCGATAGGGAACTATAATTATAGTTTCCTAGCGGAAGAACCGATTTTACAAAAACCCTTACAGATACCTACCACGCATTTTTCGTGTCAAGAGCTAGAAATTTGTAGTTTTTTCAAAATCTACTGATTTTTTCTTCAAGCTACTGATTTTTTTACGTGACTTTCTACTGATTTTGTCAAATTCGATCTGGCAACACT
Organism: Eupithecia subfuscata; assembly: GCA_963564075.1. Classification (NCBI taxonomy): domain Eukaryota; kingdom Metazoa; phylum Arthropoda; class Insecta; order Lepidoptera; family Geometridae; genus Eupithecia; species Eupithecia subfuscata. The sequence continues at coordinate 14,303,655 of OY751100.1, read as the reverse complement.
GCTACCTACTGCACAAGGCAAAGCGATTCTAGATAGAGTTTTTGTTGGATGCTCGCCTTCTGACTCGTGCGAAGTTCATGCGATTTTTCTTTGTGCGGGAATTTTAAATAATTTTGGGATTTATTGGTTGTAATATTGATGTAGATTTGTAGTTAATTATTCATGTAAGTTAATAGTATTTGTAAATGTTCTGTTTTTATTAGTTGATTGTGTATATTGTTTGTTTTTGTGAGTGAAAATTTTCAGTGCATGGTGAGTTCTTTTGTTTTTTCTGTTTTCTCTTGATGGACCAAGATGGGGGATCCGGACTCCGGGCAACTGGAGTTTGAATTGGATCTCCCTCCTGGGATTATTTTAGCCTCGCCGACGTCTACTCCAGAATATTTTGAGGCATCGTCCGATATCCTTGAGGATGTTGTAGACGCACGTAATAATACGAGAGATAAATTTTTAAAATCTACAAAGGATACTAATAGTAGGTGGGCAACAGTTCCTTACAAGAAAAATGATAGGAAATTACGAAAGATATCGAAAGTTTCGATGAAAACTTCAGTGAAATCGTCGGTGAAATCTTCAGTGAAATCTTCGGCTTCTTCATTGAAGCTAGCATCAACTCAGCTAAACGAGTTGGCAAGAGCTGAGCTGAGCCCACCAGGACCAGTGGCTTCAACCCATATCCAGACTAATTCCCAGTATTCCCCTATGCCCATGACTCAGGATCTTACTGCGAAAACGTATACTCCAATAACCAGAGACTTTTACGAGACTAGTGACTGCGGTCCCTTCATAATTTATGTGGAGCTGTTGAGCCCCTCATCTGGGGAGAATTCTTCAGGGGAATTAAACGTGGGTACTACCCTTCACCCTCTTAAGTTTGGAGCGTTCCTTTACAAAAACAATTGTAAGTCGATTCTAAGTAACGGAATAAAGAAAATTGGCCGTAATCGGCTTGAGATTAGGTTCAACTCTGCCGAAGAGGCTAATTTATTCATGAAAAGTAATATTTTCTTGAATAAGTACAAGGCTTACATCCCGTCACATAATGTATCCCGTACGGGAATCATTAAGGGTATTCCTGTTGAGTGGAATCATGAGGAAATTGTTGAGGCCATTCACTGCCCATCAGGCATAGGCCGTATTCTTAAAACAAGGAGGTTGAATAAAAAAGTAATCACTAATGAGGGTACAAGTTGGGTCCCTACTCAGACAGTGGTAGTTACCTTTGACGGTCAAGTCCTACCCAAGGAAGTATCTTGCTGCTTCACATTGTTACGTGTGGAGCAATACATTTTCCCGACAATACAATGTTATAATTGCTGCAAGTTTGGCCATACAAAGACGCAATGTCGATCTAGACCGAAATGTTTCAGGTGCTCTGATCTCCACTCTGGGGACTCGTGCCCCATTTTGGAATCAGCAGCAGTTTGTATGTTCTGTTCTGGTCACCACTTTGCTACAAACAAGTCGTGCCCTGAATATGTTAGACAGGTAAACATTAAGCATCATATGTCAAACCATAACGTTTCTTACGTTGAGGCAATAAAGGCTGTGCCCCAGGCTAAAAAATCATTTGCAGACGTCCTCGCAACTCCTGTTTCATCGCAACTCAATTTTTCACAAAATCTGACTAACTCGCAACAGACTTCCCAAATCAATTCTTATAGGAGTACGATTACACGTCCAACTCGTCCACGTCCACCAGTAGTGCAGGGCTATGATCAAAAATCCCATAGGGATTTAGTAAACTCATTTGCGATTCCTGCCCCAGCTAATGGTTGTGCTAAACAATCTAGTAACCTGATAAATTCATCCGCCAGTGACAACAACAAAAATGATAATCATATTTCTCCTGAAACAATCTCTCAACTTATTTCATCTCTGACTAACATAATCCTTCAAGCAGACTTACCGAACCACGTTGCCATTAAAATGATAAACACAATTTCTATCACACTTGTAAATATTGTCAAGCATGGAGGATGTAGTCCTCCAATGGAACAGTAGAAGTGTAGTTCAGCATAAGGCTGAACTACACAATCTTTTTAATCTTCATAAGCCTTTCATCTCTGCTGTCTCGGAGACGTGGTTGAAACCGGGTTCCTCTTTTGGTGTCCCTGGTTATACTATGCTCCGAGATGACAGAGATGATGGCTGGGGCGGTAGCGCCCTTTTTATTAAAAACAATCTTTCCTTTTCACGAATTCCTATTCAAAATTCTAGTAACTTACTAAATATAGTTGCCCTTAGGTTTAATAATATCTCTTATATTTCTGTTTATATCCCGGAAAGAAAAAGGGCTGTTGTTCCTATTCTTTCATCTTTTCTTGCAGCCATTCCTCCTCCTCTAGTGTTATTGGGAGACTTCAATTGTCATAATCAATTATGGGGTGCTCCTACTAATCATCCTTTTAGTTCTCAGCTTTTAGATATTTTGGATAACTTTGATCTGTGTGTATTGAACGATGGTTCTCCCACTCGCAGAACTCCTCCTGGGGCTAATTGTAGCTTCGTTGATATAACCTTCTGCTCCTCTTCATTAGCTAGTCTTTTATCTTGGTCTAGATCATCATATTCATATGGTTCGGACCATTATCCTATAATTGTTTCTTTTCCTTTTCAAAATGCAATCATTCCTAACCTTCCCCCTCTACTTCCGTACATAATAAATAAAGATAAGTGGGATTCTTTTTCTGATTTACTTGATGAGAAAATTGAATCACTTTCCTGGCCAAATTTTTCTAATTTAGTCGAATGTTGTAAATCTTTTTCTAGTTCCATTATTTCAGCTGCTGAGGCTAACTTCAAAAAAAAGAATTCATCCCTAGGCAAAATTCCATCCCCTCCTTGGTGGGATGCAGACTGCACTGATGCTATTAAATGTAGGAAAGCTGCTGAGCTTGCCTGCGATCAAGTAGTGACTTTAAGGAACTTTGTATATCTTCAAAATGTTAATGCTGCTTCGAGGAGATTATTTAAAAAAAAGAAGTTTAAGAGTTGGCGTAATTTCTGTTCCTCAATTTCTCCACAGACACCTTCTTCCATTGTTTGGGAGAAAATTAGGCGTTTTAGGTCATCCCGAAGAAGTCATCATTCGATCACTTCTTATTCTACATCATGGGTAAACTTCATGAGATCTTCATGAGAGGGACTTCATGAGTAAGTTGGCCCCTCCTTTAGTTCCAAACTATAATCAGCTTCCTAAACCTTATTTTCTAGTTTATTCCTCTTCTAATTTAAATAACTCTAGTTTTGCACTAGATTCTCCTTTTCTTTTTTCAGAATTAAAATTAGTTTTAAATCGTGTCAAGGACTCTGCTCCAGGTGCAGATGGTATTCCTTATTCATTTCTATCAAACTCCAATGAAGCCACCTTAAATTATTTTCTTGTACTTATTAATATGGTTGTGGATTCTGGTATTATTCCAGAAGCATGGAAACATCAGATAATAATCCCGATTTGTAAACCAGGTAAAGATAATAAATCTGCTTCATCATATCGCCCGATTGCTTTATCATCTACTATTCCTAAAATAATTGAACATTTAATCAAAAATCGTCTTGAGTGGTTTTTAGAACATAATTCACTTTTATCGGGTACCCAGTATGGCTTTAGAAAAGGAAAAAGTATTTCTGATAGTCAAGCCATTTTTACTACTGACATCCAACTATCCCTTTCTAGAAAGGAATCAGTTGTGGCGGGCTTTCTGGATATTTCTGCGGCATATGATAATGTTGATCTTTGGATTCTTAGGCAAAAACTTGAGCATTTAAGTATTCCTCATAAGATAACGAATTTCATTTTTAATCTTCTTTCTGGTAGGCATATTTCAATTCGTCTTAAAGGCGTGAATGAAAGTGACAGGATAATTTGGAAAGGTCTCCCTCAGGGGTCGGTTCTTAGTCCGCTTTTGTATGATGTTTATACTGCTGGAATTGAAGGTCCTGTCACGTCAGTTTGTAGAATTCTTCAGTATGCGGACGATTTACTAATTTATTCTGCTGACCCATCTGTGATCCTAGCCGCCAATAAAGTAGAACAAGGTATTACCATTCTGTCTGAGTGGTTGGACACTCATAACCTCTCCCTTTCGGCCTCTAAAAGTTCTATTTGTATTTTTTCTCGACGAAGGCTAATGCCTACTATTAACATAACCTGCAATAATATTGTTGTTCCAGTTCTTAAAGAAGTAAAATTTCTTGGAAAAATATTCGACTCAAAATTAAACGGTATAGCTCACACAAAACAGATTTTAGGAAAAAGCGAACAAGGGATCAACGTTATGCGTTGTCTAGCTGGCGTTTGGTGGGGTGCGCATCCCTATTCCTTAAGAATTCTGTATAACGCAGTTGTCAGGAGCCATTTTGATTTTGGTTCATTCTTGCTTGTCCCTGGTAGTAAAAAGGAGTTGAAGAAATTAGATGTATGCCAAATGAAAGCTCTTAGAGTTGTGATAGGTGCTATGAAATCTTCTCCTACTAATGCTCTTCAAGTTGAGAGTGCTGATCCTCCTCTTAGGCTGAGACGTCAATATCTTGCTGACAGGTTTATTTTTAAAATAAGCATGTTTGAAAATCACCCCCTGTTCCCTAAATTACAATTATTAAATTCTTACACGCGAACCAATGCTTATTGGAAACATAAAGATATACCTCCTTTAATTAAAAGCTATAGAAAATTCATTTCGGTTAGGTTTAGGGTGGAAAGATTTCCAATTCACCCATTATTTTTGTACGATTATTCGTCTAAAATCTTTCAACCTGATGTTAGGATATCCCTGGGAATTGACTTTTTTGGACAAGCGGCGGAACGTATAAGACCGTTCCGTCTTCAGAAACGCGCAATCAGAATCCTGTGCGGTGTAGAATGGGACCATCCCGCTCGGGAACTCTTTAAAGAAACTAAAATACTAACGTTACCAAGCGAGTTTATTCTCCAAGCGGCCAAATTTGTAAGAAGTCACCTTAAGGAGTTCCCGACGTGGGCTGAAGCCCACAACTACCACACTAGACATCGTCATCGATTAACGCTACCCAAAATAAGATTAGCGAAAGCACAACACAAAATTGACTACATAGGCGTGAAAATCTACAATAATCTACCGGACTCTATAACTAATGCCGCGTCGACTGCAATATTTACGGACAAACTGAAGAGAATCCTAGTGGACAGGGCATACTACAGCTTAGAAGAGTTCTTCGATGACAAATTTGTTGACGCCGATGTCGTAGATCCACACTTATAATTATAATAATATTTAAATACTCTTGGTAAGATTACCAAGGACAATTATTTGTACTTAGTTTTTACATTATTCTGTACCTAGCTAAGTTAGTTTGACGTGTAAGAAAATTTTCTTATAAATAAATAACTGAACTGAACTGAACTGAACTGACAAAAATACTTTACATCCTAATTTAAAGTTACATGAAATAGTTGATGATGTCTGGCCTAATTCTGATATTTTCTTCACGGATGCTTCAAAATTAGATGTAAATAGTTCTGTAGGTGCAGCGTTTTTGCATATGAATTCTAACATTTCTCGCCTATTTAAGTATCCTCATTATAGTTCAAATTTTTCGGGTGAAAGCTTGGCACTCTTAGAATGTATTAAAGGGCATTGGGTAAGTTTGTATGGAGTCGTGGCGTTGTTTTTTTTTTATGCGGCCACTGATGGAATTTGTGTTGAATTTAAGTACTACACCTGTATATTCATTATAAAAAACAAAATACGCCGTAACTTATATCGGAGCCGAAATATTCGACTTTGAAGTTGAGAACAATATCATCTAAGTTAGTGATAAAATGCACTTTAATTTCAAAAATACTATTATTTTACGTATGGAACGAGTAAGTTATGAATAAAAAACATGTATCCCATCAATAATATTTTATATCTAATACTATTTATTATTATTATTTATTATTTTTATTTATTATATTTGTTATTTATTTACGCACGCAAACAACACGAAAGTCAGATGGTGGGTAAAGAAAGGGTCGGTTGTCGAGTTGAGCGATAGCGTCACGCAGGTAAACGAATAGAGCGCTGTGATTGGTTAGCATAACTGAACCGAGCTCCGGGCCGGTTTACAATCGAGCTCGTTATGTTTAATTTCATTCTACTACTTCTATGAAATGCAATGGTTACTAAAAACTGTAGGGAAGTCTTGTTATTTGTTTATTTAGACGATCATTTTATGATTTTTTGCCATTCCATATCTCGCTTCCGATATATTTTAATCGTCATTTGCCAAGTACATACTCTGCCGACTCAGCGATGACGTCTTTCCCTCAGCGTGGCCTGCCGCGACCGCGATCACGTCATTCTACGCTTGGTACTTGCATCGACCGAGAGTAGCTTCGTTAATTCTAACTTAGAATAATTTTGCTTTTCGATCTTTGTAAAAGTTTAAAGCTAATAAATAGTTTAAAAGTTTTTGGTTTTTTTTTAAACCGTCGTCTGTGGCCTCCGTAATTTACTCTTATGCTTGATGATAAGTTGCTAAGCGCGAAAATCTGTTTGCACACAAACACCAATCTTCGGGGAATGTTCTCATATACCTACAATGTGACCGGTCACCGGTGTCGGAGACTTTGGAGGGGTGAAATACGGTAAATTTTATCGACAAATCACTATCCCTATTTTTTTTTTCTCTCTCCATGATAAAATGGCAGCCATTTTGTTTTCTGTTGCCTCGAAGCACGGGTGCTTGTACTGATTAAGGTATAGCCAGGCGCGGTTCCAGGGGGGGGGGGGTGTCACGGGGGTCATGAACCCCCCCAAAATCTTAGTTTAGGTACTTAAAAAATTGCAACCCACAGCTTGATGATTATAATTGGCCTGGTAACTTCCGTCGGTTCTGTTTTCCAGATAGGTTTATTAAAAAATCTAATAAAAGCTCAAAAAAAGTATACCTACTTGTAGCTGTGACTCGCGGACTTACATTGCGCATGCGTGTAAATAGCGTGTTGTGCAGTGTTGCCAGGTCTACCGATAAAGCAGTGATACCTGATTGTTGAACAATCTATTTAACACCGGCCGCGCACAGCCGAGACCGGTGAAAACCTTGATCGATGCAACCACACGATAAAATGTACTGCACTCGCAGTCGCGAAACGCAGGACGCACCGCAAATCGCGGCTGTGTTACTCGAGAATCGAATGGACACCCTAGTCAAAGGGATTATTTAATGTGTTTTGGTTATATGAGGTCATCCTCAGGGAAATCATTTAGATTTTTTATTTGAGAATTAAAGCGGATGGCTTTATTCTCTGTCTTCTTGCTGAATTACAACCTTCTGTCTTATTTCACGCCTCTGCACCCCTTTATCTCAAAGAAGTTTTTACCTTTCTCCACCATTCTCGCGCTCTTTCTCTGCGCTCTTCTGAAACCCTCATGCTTCAAGTACCTGTCCACTCTACTTCTTCGCCCATGCCTTTACTGCCCTAGGTGTGAACCCGCGACCCCCCCTCCCTATTCCTCCATCCAAGTGCTTAATAAGTATATGTAAGCATAAGGAAATTGAAGTTATAAAATTTTCGATTCTCTGATTTTTGTGTTATGGGTAGGTAAGTGGGTACTAGATAATTAATATTAATAAGAGATGTTTTTGTTAAATAACACATAGAAACAACCGGAGCAAATATCTTTAGATCTACAAACACTACAGCAACAGTAGCAATTAAACATTCATTGCTTCTTCTGGCTATGGTTTAAATATTGTCACCATTGTTTGAGGTTACTTTGCATAAGATGAAATCTTTTACCACTGCACAAAAAATAAGTCTATCGAAAACATAAGTTAAAATTTTTGCAGCTCGCCCGTCCAATATCTCGTTATTTTTAGCTCCGCTCGCCAATAAACTTTATTGGGTTTGTGTCGTGTATATGGAGAGATCGAGATATTTTCGCGATTCGCTCCTCTCGTCAATAACAATTCCTATTAAAGCTCCCCCGACATTATTATACGACGACGAACTCTGTGGCGCAGCGGGCGAAGGTACGCCTGCGACGGGTTGCGGGTTCGATTCCCGCCTCGGGACAAATGTTTGTACGATCTGCAAATATTTGTTCAATGTGATCTGAATGTTTTCTATGACGTACTTATAATAAAAAATATTTATTTATGTAGTTTATTGTAACATAATGCTGTGTGAACTGTCCTGTATTATTTATTTATTTATTTAAGTACTAGACGATCGCCTCGCGGTTTCACCCGCGTAGTTCCCGTTCCCGTGGGAATTCCGGGATAAAATATAGCCTATGTCACTCCCTGAAAAGTAAGCTTCCTAACGGTGAAAGAATTTTTCAAATCGGTCCAGTAGTTTCGGAGCCTATTCAATTCATACAAACAAACAAACAAACAAAAAATCAAACCTTTCCTCTTTATAATTTTATCCTCTTTAAATTATTATAGTATATAGTATAGATTAGTATAGATATTTAAGTATATCAGTTATCTAGTACCCATAACACAAGCTCTGCTTAGCTTGGGGCTAGATAACGCTGTGTGAGTCCTCCAGCATTATTATTTTATTAATATAATAATACATAATGTACTTGAAAATGTGGTTCATACAATAACTTGCTCTCTTGCTAAATACCTATTGCTTGATACCTATATCTTACCAAAAAAATGGTTGTCTGTAAAGTCGGTTTACTGACGATAGTTGAACGTGACAACGTCTTAAGAAAATACTGATGGAATGGTAGCATTTGATACTCGATCAAAACATGTAAATGTACTATAGTATAGCAGCTGTCCACGCAGACGCATCGCTCACTCAAGTAGGAGAGAGACGGATGTCGAGCGCTCTCGCTTGCACTTCAAGCCTTACATGGAACGCCTCAGAGCGAGGTAACGCCGCATGAGGTAACGCCGAAACATGACGTCATGTTTTTTCGTGCGTGCAGCCGGCTCTATCGAATTATAAGACGTTGTCACGTCAAAAAAAAATTTTGTGTGTAATGTTCTATTATGAGGCCATTGACAAGAGGTTTTCACACAACGGACAACGGAGGACGTCATGCGGCGTTACCTCGTCATGCGGCGTTACCTCGCTCTGAGACGTTGTCACGTTCAACTATCGTCAGTAAACCGACTTTACAGACAACCATTTTTTTTTAATTTTATAATGATTATTATAGGTATAGTATAATAGTTGAGCAACAAATACACTTATAACAATAATTAGCCCATTTATTTATATATGTATATCATGGCATGACTTACTCATCAAACAGACAAAGTGAACTCGACCGGTGTGTTTCTGGCTTTATTTATTGAATCTGTGGTTTTTGTGAGATCGGGAACGGGACAGGACCGGTGTGTTTCTGGCTTTATTTATTGAATCTGTGGTTTTTGTGAGATCACGAACGGGACAGTATCATTTTTTATCTGTATTTGCATATAAACGAGGCTTGAGCTTCCGGTTCCGACTTCCGACCAATCAGCAGCATGTCAGAGTTTGCCTGGGTTGTAATTTGCCTGGCTGAACAATGTTGACACGTGACAAGAACTTACAGCAGTGGAATTTCTGTACATGGATATCAGAATAGTTTGTACACACTTTCCACGGCTGTAAGAAATCGGGCTGTGTGATACAGGTTGTAAGGAAACGTTACGACCCAGCTAAATACAGCCCCAGAAACCTTAACCATCTGTAAACAAATTGCCAAGCTGCGTAGTACAACCTGTAAAATCCATGGTCGTAATTTCCTGGGCTGTTCATTGCTCGGCTGCAAATTAACCGGACCCGACAGCAACGGCGGCAGCGCACTCTTTTTCATTCACTCGTTCAAAGCGTACATTTTTGCGCCAGCCTGCCAGCCAGCCTCTCTTCTTTCTTGTAAAAAAAATATTTATCTGAACAAGGGCGTTGGGCAGAGGTTTATGAAATTCAGGAAAATGTTATGTTTTCTAGGTAAAATTCATTTACAAACTGTAATTGACTCGGTGAATTTGATCTGAGCATCCACCCACAGTTGACAAGCAGGTGAGCAGTGAGCCAGGTATGTATAAGCCGACCTAACCGAAAAGTGGTTTCGCTGAACCACAATCTAATAATCTTTCTTCCTTCTCATATTGTTTGGGTTGTCGAAATCAATAACGTCGATGCTTTTTCGTAAGACATTTTGTATACCAATTCTTGTTGTATTTCTCTTCAAATAAAGTTTGTTGTAGATCAGTATGTCCAAGCGTCCAAATGAAGAAAGCGGCAATGGCACCAGCCAGCCGCCGATCAAGAAAGTTCATTTTGAACCCCACCTAATAGGTCCAGTTTCCACTTTAGAGGAAATGGACATAAAAGTCCTGCAATTCCAGAATAAGAAGCTAGCACAGGTTTGTATGATGCTTACTTATTTGCATCATAACATGTTTTTTAATAAAACACAAATTATCCCAAACATGTCATAATCAGCTGTTCAATGCAGTGGTACAACCCAATGTCATTTTCTTGTAATTGTATTGTTGCAGTAATATTTACTGTCCTTGTTTTACGTGCTCTTGACCTCCTTCTAATTAATATAACCTATAAACCTATTTACTACCTTGCAGATGTTATAAACTTGTTATGAGATGTCATTATGAAACTCTAAGCCATGTTTTACTATAAAAAGTTGACCATTCCTATAAAATGAGCAGCGACCTGGATTAAACAGTCATAAACAAAGAAATGACTAAACAACTGCTTTAGAAATCTCTAGCTAACCTACACACTGAAACTTATTAGAATAAATATGTTCATCTATGTTTTTGCTTTCAGAGAATAGAACAACGTCACAGATGTGAGGCAGAGTTGCGGGCAAGGATTGAACAGTTAGAGAAGCGTCAGACGCAAGATGACGCTGTGCTCTGTGTAGTCAACCGGTATTGGAACTTATTGAACGAAGACATAAGAGTTCTCTTGCAGAGGTTTGATGCGGAGACTGCAGATGAATCTGAGAACAAAAGTAAGCTAAGTATTTTAACCTTACTGTGGTGACTCACCAATGAGGATCCCTAACGTTATAGCAACTTCAATAGAACTAGTATCCACGTTATTCTTTATGGCATACCATTGGCAGATATCAGTTTTTAGTGATTTACTCTGAAACTATAAGTTTGGGAAAAAAAATGTTAAAACCAAATAGACTCAGTTTTGAGAGACCCTTCGAAAGAAAAAAATAAAAAAAACAAAATATTGCTCAATGGGCCTCTCAAAACTGAGTCTATTTGGTTCTAACATTTTTTTCCCTAAACTTATAGTTTCGGTGTAAATTACTAAAAACTGATATCTGCCTACGGTTAACAGGCGGCGACCGAGCGAGTGTCGTCACACGCTCCCGCGGCGGTCACTCAGTGAACTTCGCTAGTCATTTGGTCAAACTCCATTGGCCCATTGTGTGGGACGCTACATGCGTCGTCACACTTGCGCTTTCCCATCTACCGAGGACATGCGTGAGGGCGGGTGCGAGATTTGGCCGAAGATCTCAAGAGGCACAAATATGCAGGTCTCGACAGAGCCTACACATTTGCTCCCCTTGGAGTCGAGACCCTAGGTCCGTGGGGTACCGAGGCTCTTCAGGTTTTTAAAAAATTATCTGAGCTTCTGGTCGAAGCGACGCGTGACCCGAGAGCTGGTGAGTATCTGGCACAGCGCATCAGCATTGCCATACAGCAGCGTCGCAATGCAGCCAGCGTCTTGGAGATGCTTCCAACTAGTATTGATATGGATCAGTTGACTATTTGTATTTGGTCATAACTTTGTCAATTTTTATCGTAGAACAAAAATTTTTGCACTGTGTTATGGATTTCTTAGCTCTATAAATCTGCATTCTCAACTAAAAACGTTACGGATCCTCATTGTATACAATAGCGAGCCGGGGTGGGCTGTATGTGAATGAAGTTATTAACAGAATTATTTTATTCAGTATCCTTAAAATTAAGGTGGCACAGGACCAGACGCAATGGCCTATAGTGAGGAGGCCTATACCCAGATGCTGATGGGCTGAGTAGATATTTAAATAATAAGTTTCCATTTACTGCTAGTGAAATTCATACTTTGAGGCACACCCTTTTGGAGTTGACTATGTGAACCAGTAGCGGCCAGGATTGGGAACTTTTTGACAGATCCAGATTCACATCAGCTTTTGACCATCATCATTGTCAGTAACTATGTTATAAACCAACTACAAAATGGGGAAAAGATGCAGGCTAAAATAGTATTCAACCTGCAACTTTTCCCTTTGTGCCAGTTTCCCCATAGCTCTTAGCTTGTTTTTGATAAAAAATGTAAATTACCCTGTAATTGTGATTAAGAATGTAAGCGGGATAACTGCAAACCTAGTTTGTGTTGGAAGAACACCAACATTTCGTCCCTTAACGAGGGACTTCTTCAGGCTCGCTGAGCACGAGCCACGGGCGCCGGGAGCGGGAGTCGAGGGGGGCGCGCTTCTCGGCGACGCTGCGGTCGCCGAGAAGAGTCATCCTCTCGCGAAGATCTTGTGTCGGGTAGTGCTGGACCAACTGTGCTACCGTCAGGCGGGTGGTAGGTTCCAACCTCTGTCTCTATTGAAGTTGGGCCGTCGTCCGATCCCTATAACCTTGCATATCTTGCGAGGAACAAATAATTTTTCCCTAGACAAGACACGGTCTTTGTCGAACTTCCTCAAAACCGTGTTCTCCCAACGCCGAGCTATTGGTGACGAAATTCTTACCCTGTTATCTTAAATTTATATTCATATTTTACTGTATAGATGACGTTATTATGATTAGTTAGCCATTGCTCTATATTAGCAGCACTGCAGGACAAAAGCCTCCATTCCCTTTCACATGCAGTCATAATAAAGAAGATGAAGCTGCCACTAATAATTACTTTGTTCGAACAGATGAGAATGAAGCCACCACATCGTTCCTCATGCAATTATCAACATGGGACAAAGAGGAGTTGGATGCACAGCTTGCAAACAGAGTGCAAGTTAGCAAAAGAGCAGTAGCCAAGGTTCTACAAGCATTTGACAGACTACAGCAGAGAAATGATAAGATATGGCGTGCTATCAAGGGAGAGGGGGAAGGTATGTATTATCTCTAGAAGTTAGCATAGTCACAACTTAGTGTGAAGATATGTTAGATTTGCCAGTGTAGAATCAAACATACATATACTTGGTCCAAAACAACTGAAACTGGACGAAATTCAAATATTTGGCGATTTTTAATATTTCTGCAAGGACACTCTCCTTGCAGAAATATTAAAGAAATAAAACTAGTTGTTTTCCTCAAATCGTAGACCATTTACTACGAACCCATTTTACAGAAAAGTATGGAGTAACTGTAGCCATTAAGAAATAATAATTCTGAGAATTATATGAAAAGCAGACAAATCAAAAAGCACAGGGTCATAATGACGCTGGCTTGCAGGCGCCGGGTAAAACTTAGTAAAACATTTAATAAGTAAGCTCTGCTTAGCTTGGGGCTAGATGATGCTGTGTGGATTGGCCAGCATTATTTATTACTAGCTTCTGCCCGCGGCTACGCACGCGTTGTTTCTATGGAAACGTTCAAAGGTCATTTCTATCCCATGGGAACTGATTTATGGGATAAAAAGTAGCCTATGTTTGATTCCAGGCTTAGAACTACATCAATGCAAAATTTCAACTTGATCTGTTCAGTAGTTTTGGCGTGAAGACGTAACAAACATCCATCCATACATCCATCCAAACTTTCGCATTTATAATATTAGTGTGATTATTATTAGTTGCGTCAAAATATTTTTTTACGATTAACTCTACAGAAGGCGCGCCCGCCCCATCCCTAGACGAAGTCATCCGCGCAACAAACGAAGAAGTCACCGCCGAGAACCGGAGACTGCAAGGGCTCTGCACACGCCTGCACGAGTCGCATCACGAGATGACGCTGCGCGTCGCGCATCTGCAGGACGCCGTCAACAGCAGGGACACGGAGAACGCGGAGCTCAAGAACCAGATCGATGATCTGCAGTACGAGTTACTTAAGGTACTATCATAGAACCGGAGACTGCAAGGGCTCTGCACGCGGCTGCACGAGTCGCACCACGAGATGCCGATGCGCGGAGCTCAAGAACCAGATCGGTGATCTGCAGTACGAGTTACTCAAGGTACTATCATAGAACCGGAGACTGCAAGGGCTCTGCATGCGGCTGCACGAGTCGCACCACGAGATGACGCTGCGCGTCGCGTATCTGCACGACGCCGTCAACAGCAGGGACTCTTTCCACAAGTGAAATAAATTGGGTGGACATAAGCCTCCTTCAATCTTCTCAATTTCTATATCTCCCTGTCAAAGCAGAAGGCACATCATGATCCCAGAGGCAGTGCTCTCTGATATCATGATTCTATTTCTACTTAATTTAGTAACGATTTCACCTCTCCACAGGTCCGATCCCGCAACGACAAACTAGAAAACCATTTAGCAGAAGCTATCGAGAAGCTAAAAAGCTTGCACCAATCAGGGGCTGCGGCGGTCGCCGCGGGGCCCGTCGCGACCACTCACGCGCACGCCGGCGGCGCTGTCGCGGCCGCTAAGTTGGAAGACATCGCGGCAGAGTTGGAGGAACAGAGAGAACTAGCCAATAACAGATTAGCAGAGCTAGACAGGCTGCATCGACAACATAGGGACACGCTGAAGGAAGTTGAGAAACTCAAAATGGATGTAAGTAGTCAGTAGTAGTTTAACGAGCTTCTGAATGCGGTCGCTATCGTCTAAGCAGTATCTAGTGGGTCTGACAACAGAGCTGGGGATATTAAAGCTATTTTACCTATCAGTAAAATAATTATTGAATTTGGATGAGTATTTTCTGAGATTACCTCCAAGCCATTCAATTTAACACTTTCATGGCCCTAGACCCAGATGATCTCCTCCAGCCCCGTATAGCGGCGGCGCGCCCCTGCGGGTCGCACCGCCTAGGCTGGGCAGAGAATGCGATATACTAAACTAACAATTTCAAGGCCCAAGACGCAGATGATCTCCCCCAGCCCGTATAGCGGTGGCGCACCCCTGCCACTGCTCACTGCTCACCCCGAGGCTGGGCAGTGAACGCGTTAACAAACTTAACTTGCTTATAATTTTACTTTAATTAACAGGTGGGCTAGAGTAGTTACATAAAAAAAATGTGATGTTGTATGAAAACAGTATTGTTTCCTAAACTTTACAAAACATATCCGTGACATGTCTCTGATTACTTCCTATGTGATTGCATAAACAACATACGTCTGTTTGGTTTACTGAGTCTTGCTTGTTAATTTTCGTGACCATCAATGTACTGTTTGCAATGCTTTGAGGGTGGGTCAAGGACCAGGGTTCAAGCAGCGAGAGGAAAATGCTAATCAACAAACTAGCATAGATGAACTTTGGTTCATGAAAGAGGAATAAATTATTGAGTCTTTACAAAATATGCACATACAAACTTAAAATATAATCGCCATATGTAGTGTAGGACTTTAAGTTGGTCGGATGACAACCTGCGAAATACTGCAGGCGGTAAGGTGAAGACAGGGCGCGTTAGAGCTCATTAGGAGAGGCCTCTATCCAGCTGTAGGCTAGTGACGAATAGGCTGTCGATGAAGATGCACAGATATCTGTTGTGGGATCCTGCTCGCTGCTTCGGTCTCACGGTACCTGGATAAATGCAATTCAATGTAATTCGTTTCTTATAACTCAGCTAGGATAGACATCTACTTGCTTGCACAAATAAAATTACATACTTAACTATCTTTTATAAGAAAACTATGTATAGAACATTATACTCGTAAAATTCGGAAAAAAGCCTATTTCGTCCCCCTGCTGGGTAAAGGCCTCCCCCGCACCCTGTTGTTTACACAACTATAATAATAAATTAATAGCCTTTTATTCAGACAGTTTACAATATGTAGTAAAGATACACTGACTTAGACTATAATATTATCTGCTTCGGTATCTATCTGTGTGCCACTTTGGAGAAAGGCCTCCTCCAATATACAGTTTACACAACTACATCAGATTAATTAGATAATAAACAACACATTAACAAAACAATGAAAATTAAAAATATGAGAAAATTAAATACAACTAAGTCTTAAATATTCTCACAATAGCTGGCACATTCGTTCTATCGACTTCCATACATCCACAAACAGGTCAACCTGAGGATGCTTGGTGAGGAGGTGTATAAAATATAGCCTATGTCACTTAGGGTTAATGTACCTTTCTATTAGTGGAAGAATGTCCAAAATCCGACAAGTAGTCCTAAAGATTACCCACAAACAAATAAACCTCTTTCTCCCCTCTTAAACCTCTCGATTGTAAGCAACAGTCTGCAGTTAGCTCAACAGTTTCAATTGTAAATAGTACTTGTAATCTGTTCCCATCATATATTTTTTTTGTTAGTAAATATCATTACAATTCTTTCTAATATCAGTGTGGCTAATAACTGTTGAATTTTTTTTCCAGATTCGCCAACTACCAGAATCAGTAATAGTAGAGACAACGGAGTACAAATGTCTACAGAGCCAGTTCTCAGTACTGTACAACGAGTCAATGCAGATGAAGACAGCGTTAGACGAAACGCGGCTTCAGCTGCAGAATGCTAAGAACTTACATATGAGACAGATTGAGATGATGGAGGTAAGAATATAATAAATAAACAAATAATGCTGGACTATTCACACAGCAGACTCGACGTATTCGGCCGTGTGGTGCCGGCTTAGATTTTTCACCACCCCAACTCTTCCAGCGGGTTCCGTAAGAGGCGACTAAGGGATATTTACCGGAGGCGGGCGCCTCCTGCAGAACAATTCTACCACTGAACCGCGATCCCCAACCCGCATGCCCAGCATAGGGATTATGGGCAATGCCTCCCATGAGATAAAAGCCAATAAGGCGCTTATTAGGGTGAGGCCTGCGTCCAGCAGTAGACCAATATAGGCTGTTGAGGTGAGGTGAGGATTCGCACAGCATCATTCAGCCCTAAGCTAAGAGCTTGTGTGTACTAGGTAACTGATATACTTAATACTACATAGATAAGTTATATGCATTGAAAACTCCCAGATAACCTGAATCAAGTATCTGCAGGTCATACAAACTTTTGTCCCGAGGCAAAGATCGAACCGGCAACCTCCTGCGTCGCAGGCGGACCTTCGCCCGCCGCGCCTCAGAGGTCGTCAAATGATAATAATGTTTACACATAATATAGGTAGGGTTGGTCCACCAGTTCAAAGTCGCTCAGCGAGCTATGGAAAAAGCTTTGCTCGGAGTCTCTCTGAAGGATAGGATTCGTAACGAATACATCCGACAGAGAACCAAAGTTATCGACATAGCCCAAAGAATTAGCCAGCTGAAGTGGCAGTGGATCGGCCATATCTCGCGAAGAATCGACAACCGCTGGGGTAAACGTGATCTTGAGTGGAGATCGCGACTAGGCAAACGGAGTGTAAGACGACCTCCAGCCAGGTGGGATGACGATCTGCGAAAGACTGCAGGTAGATGCTGGATGCGGCAAGCTGAACACAGGGCGCTATGGCGCTCATTAGGGGCCTATGTCCAGCAGTGGATAGGTTGATGATGATGAATATGAGATACAAAATGCCTAAATATTTTCTTACTAACCAGAATACACAGTACAAGTAGCAGACAAAAAGGCCGGATTTTTGTTTTAGATATCAAAACTGTGTCACTGAGAACCCGTCTTGCTTCCTTGTACATGATTTCTACGTAATAGCTTTAAATCTGGATTAATGCTACCAGTAGACACACTAGAAACCTCAACAGAAGAAGAAATCTCTTATGAAGGGGGATTTCTTATAAGGTTAAGAATGAAAAAAAGTTTTATCTTCTTTCTTTCTTTCTTATAAGATTAGTTACATTAAGTATTGAATTTTAGGTACTCAACGAATTTCCCTGTCACCAACAGTTAAATTCTAAAGAAAACTATCAGATAGTGACCATAATAAAACTATCATTGCCTGTGCGTGAGGCATATGGACGTATCCCTGCGCCTTCGGGTCGCATTGCAGAGGCTACGCAGTGAATGCGTTAAAAACCACATTAATCTATGTAGATAGATAGATAAGTCTTTATTTGCATCTTCAGACACACATACAGACTCATACTCATACTCATAAATTTATTCGCCGTAGGAGCACAAGGCACACTTGGTTAAGTCAATAGATAACTAAAAATACAAATCAAATAATTATAGTAAGTAGGTAACACAAAACAAAGAAATTAATATCTATAGGTATCTGCTGTAAATGGGCATTGTCAATAATCAAACTAAACAGAATAATTTTAAAAATTAATTACTAGAGCTGCTGTAAAGGGGCATTGTCAAAATTATTATTCTAGATAAAAATATAAAGAAAATATCACAGACGGGGTATGTACCAGGTTCCTATCAACAAGACTACAGCATATAGTACACTAATACATATAAACAATAATAAAATACAAATAAAACAAACAATAACATTATTAACATCTAAGTAAAATGTTCGTGTGTGCAAATGTATGTATGTCAAAAAGGCCATGGCTCAGCCTAATATTTTGCTCAAGAAGCATAAACACTGATTTTCAGCCATAACCCATTGAGAGCATGCAGAACGAGTTTCGAAGTGTAATGTCTACAGCTACTAAATGTTTGTGTAGTAAAAATGAAGTCCTTAGACCATTGGCGTTACCTACCTCATTAGTACATGCGTGATGTACCTACATGAGAACAATGTTTTATTTTTATTGATAATGGTTAAGCGTTTGGCCACCAACTTACTTAAAGAAAGTGAAGATGTGGCCTAAGATGGATGTAAGTGTATGTCACTTTTTCAATATTTCAGAGTGAAGAACTATCAAGACAAAAAGCGCTACGCTCCGAAATGATACAACTAGAAGACGTTCTCGGTCAATTACGTAAAGAGTATGAAATGCTACGCATAGAGTTCGAACAGAATCTCGCCGCCAACGAACAAACTGGACCCATCAACAGGGAAATGAGGCATCTAATCACGTCGCTACAGAACCACAACCAACAGTTAAAAGGAGAAGTACATAGGTATAAGAGAAAATACAAGGATACAAGCCAAGAACTGAACAAGGTACGTTTTTCTTGAAAGTAGTATGGTGATGTAAAATGTGTTTTGTATTTTTGGGTTTGTTTAATGTCGACAGAGGCGCACAGGTAAGGTGCTTGGTAAGTTATTAGCAACTATCGTGGGACAAAATTGATACCGTGTTCAACACGCATTAAAAATTGCGCGTTTTCAAAATTTTCCGATTTTTTTAAAACATTACGTAACGCTGGCGTTTGAACTGAGAACGGTATCTAGAAACCAAAGACATTTTGTTAAATTGCCCTAGCTAGAAACGTATAATTCTGTATACACTAGCCAAACTCGATGTTGAATGTTTATGAACAAATCACGACACAAATAACTAAAACTCACTTGGGTCGAGTTTCGTAAGTAATATTTATTGAAGGAAGGATCTCAAATCGACAAGTAATGTTAAAAACGAATAAAAAGACTCAGCAATAAAGTGAATTTTAGGTTAGTATGGGCAGTTTGCTTACAAACATTCTAAATCGAGTTTGACTAGTGTATAATATTAAATACAGAGCAATAAAATGAACTAATTGGCAATAGATTGCAGGCGAATATGTCCTACACTTTGAAGTAGTATCCATTCTGTGCCCATTGTAGAACTTACACTTTATCTATACTAGGTGCCAGATAGCTTGGCAATACAGGTCGTTGATCTATCTCCTTCACGAAATCAAAAAGAGGGCAGAACTTAATTTTGAATTTTTTACGGTTATACAATTCTTTGAAAACGTATTATAATTACGCATAAAATTATAGACCTCAGTTATTCTGAATTTATAAACGTTTCGTTAACGATTTCGATACCTAATTATTCTTATGTTACACCCAATAAAATTAATATATTTTTTCAGTCATGTTATTGCAAATCGGTACTCCTAACCATAATATTATTCATTAATTAATTAAAATATTACCGGTTTAAAATTACTCTGGTATTTTTGAACAATAAAATACCTACGTGAATTAATTGAAAACGTAAAAAGGTCACTAATTATACCCGATTTTGAAATTTTTGTGTTGTGTTGTTTGTCTGTTGCTTCCTGGTACGCTTCTACCACGATACTCTAGCGACACTGGTATCGCTTTAGTTTTGTATGGAAAGCGATAGAATAGCGAAAATTATACTGCATTTTGCGATTTCGTGGAGGAGTTAAACGACCTGTATCGCCACCTTATTTGGCACTTACTATATTATCCTATCCACTCATGTCATCCACAAATGGAGCCAAAACCAAATCACAGGCACCACCTGAAACGTCTAACAGACGGAGAAGCCCACATCATCCACTCAACAAGATGTCCTCAAACAGGTATGCACAATGGCTATTGTTCATCATAACCTTAAGCCGTTGTGCGTAGAACTTCTACTGTACGGAAGGGGGTGTTAAAAGCAACCTTATGTCTAGGCACGTAAGGAAGTAGAGGAGGCGACGTCCCGCGGCGGAGCGCCCGCGGCGCCCGGGGCTGAGGCCGCCGATGAGAAACCACTCGCAATCAAGAAGGAGGAACCTGATCCAGAGGTTTGTTGCACTATTTTAAGTCTCTAGGTCGGTGGATGGGTTAGTTAGATCATCATTTGCTTTCAGGAATAAAACGAGACATCAGACACTCTGTACAGGCTGTTCGGCACAAGCTTTATTTAATTCTTATAATCTAGGGCCATTATTTATGGAACCTACTAGAATAACTGAAACCTCAGCAAAATGTATAGATAATGTACATATTTATTTGCCAAAGTGGAAAAATTGTAACCAAAAAAATAATAAGCTATTTAAAATCAGACCACTTAGGTCAACTAATAAAACTAGAAATTCAAGTAAAAAATAATAATTGTAAAAAGAGATTAACTTACATACCTGTGACCACCAGTCGATTTGATCGGTTTAAATTGGATTGGGATTGTAAACCATCACCTTATCACTCACTTAACAACCCAAATGAGTCATATTGCTATTTTTTTAACACATTTACCAATGCATTCAATTCAATATTCACACCAAATCGATTATGGTCTCAGAAAAACTTACCTTTAGTGGGCAACAGTGGGTATACATAAAAGTAGTGTCAAATAGCAAAATCAAATTATATTAGCTCGAAAATTAGAAATAGTGATAATGTAATAAAATCAACTTGGAATATAATAAAAAGTGAGATTGGAAAGGTCAGTACATACGTTAATGATTACAATTTAAAGATCAATGATTGCTCAGTTAAAAATGATGTCGAAGTGGCCCAAGCATTTGAAAACTTTTTTACTGAAATTCCAATCTCAACTACAAAGTGTTTAAACTCTTCTCAGGTAATTGCTGAGTCATTGCTTATAGAAAATGTAACTAAATGCAAAAATAAATTTAATTTCACCCATGTTGATGAAAAAGATATTAAAAAAGCCTTTAAACTTTTAAATATAAAGAAAACTGCAGATCTCTGGGGCATTTCCGTTACAATTATTAAACCATTGATTGATACCATTGCAACAGATCTAGCTTTTATATTTAATGAATCTATTGATTGTGGCGTGTAGGGGTTCCTACAGTTATAAGTTAAGATATTAGTTAAATAGTTAGAGGGAAGGATAAAGTACGAATCAAACCCCCGAGTGCTAGTTTGACACTGATTTAATATTCGTAAGTAATTGCACAATAATACGTAGGTAAGCAAATTGGTGCAAAAACATGTGTTTGAGTTGATGAATCTGCTTAGCTAAACATGACCTAATTCATTGACTCTACCTATCGTGCGGTACTCCGTACATTCTGCCGGCCGAGAAGGTAACAGTCAAATCACTAAAGTTAACTTAATGCTATGGTTCAAATGTGTTCAAACCTAAGTTAGTAAGTAAAGCAAAAGAACATGTCGTCACTTGTATGGCAAAGTCACGAAACTGCAAAAACCAAATTGTGCAGGAGCGCAAAAAAACAGAAAAAATAACGTGTTTTTGCACTTTTGAAATAGTTTCCAAGGACCTATTTTGAATTTTTATATTTGGTTATACAATAAATTGAAAGCTTAATCAAATATTATTAATGATTATTACACAATAATACTGGATAGCGTAATAATGCAGATTCGCCACTTTACAACTTAGTAGAAAAAAAAAAATCAACTCCTTTTTAGGCCATAGTAAACTCACGTATGTGTCATATTCGCTACTTTGCATCGTAAAAATAGCTCTTCGTTCCATTATTTAATAGCAAACGAGTGAATCTGAATAAAAATTAGGAAAAACAATTTGCAATTACATTAAAAAGGTTTTATTTGTGGCGATATTTTACAGGAGTGAAAACAAAAATCTGTTACATTATTAATTAATATTAAATAAACAGTCAAGTATGTGTCAAGATACGCATAAATGGTTCCGTAGTTATTTAGCTTGCCTGTATCTAATATCTGTATCCATAAATTGTGGTGGTTACAAATACACGGCGAAAGAGGTGTTTAAAACGGTGTTATTAGCTTATGGTGTGTTTCTGTGTAGTCAGACAGGCGTCCCTTTATCTACCTACTGATTTTATTCTTCAATCTACAGATTATTTCATCAATTTACTGATTTTCTACTCGACTTTCGACTGATTTAGTCAAATTCGATCTTTCAACACTGTCTAACAAAAAAGAATGCATGAAATCGGACGACGCGTTAATGAATTACAACTAAGTACACATTTTAACTTTTATTCCCTCTCCCAAGGAAACCGCGCCTACTGAAAAAGTTTCATTTGAATTCATTCAGTAGCTATTTTTACCTTCATCCACTCTCTCAAGGGAACCGTACTGATTCCGGGATAAATAGTATTGTTCATTTGAATTCATTCTGTACTTTCGGCGTGATGCGTGGCCCAGGAATTTTACTTTCATCCCCTCTCCACGGGGAACCTTACTGAATTCCGGTATAAAATGTATCTTTTCCCGTAGTATGAACTTAAATCGTGAAGAGTTCCATTCGAATTCATTCAGTAGTTCCGTCGTGATGCGTGGATAAAGAATTTTATTTTCATCCTCTCTCCCAGGGGAACCTTACTGAATTCCAGGATAAAATGTATCCCATGTCCTTCCTTGTAGTATGAACTCAAATCGTGCCAAGTCTCATTCTAATCATTCAGCAGTTTCGGCGTGATGCGTGGTGAAGGAATGTTACTTTCATCCCCTCTCCTAGGAGAACTTTAATGAATTCTGGGATAAAATGTATCTTTCCTCGTAGTACGAACTCCAATCGTGCCGACTTCCATTCGAACTCATTCAGTAGTTCCGTCGTGCGTGATGAGCAGTTAAAGAATTTAACTTTCATCATCTCACCCAGGGGAACCTTACTGAATTTCGGGATAAAATGTATTCCATGTCCTTTCTTGTAGTATGAGCTCAAATTGTGCTTGGTTTCATTCCAACTCATTCAGCAGGTTCGGCGTGATGCGCGGTGAAGGAATTTTACTTTCATCCCCTCTCCCAGGGGAACCTTACTGAATTCCAGGATAAAAAGTATCCTATGTCCTTCCTAGTAGTATGACCTAAAATCGTGCCGAGTTTCATTGCAATACGTTCAGTAGTTTCGGCGTGA
Source organism: Eupithecia subfuscata (assembly GCA_963564075.1). Taxonomy (NCBI): domain Eukaryota; kingdom Metazoa; phylum Arthropoda; class Insecta; order Lepidoptera; family Geometridae; genus Eupithecia; species Eupithecia subfuscata. Next base: position 14,280,015 of record OY751100.1, on the reverse strand, counting down.
TGCGCGTTTAAGAAACAGACAGACATGAATGAAAAAAATTACCGTTTTGGCTTCAGTATTACAATTATTATTCAGTATTATCCACAAGTATTAGCAACAGACTTCAAACCTTCAGATTGACACGACGCGAGTTCAATTTTGATGTCGTTCGTGAATATTACCTGTGGTGAAAACCTGATTCGGTAATTCGGCCTAATTACGACATTGGCAAATATTCGAATCTGACACCTACACTCATTTCCTACGGTCAAATTAGTGCTCTCTACAATAAAATAATGTTAGTTAAAACGCGAATCTGCCACATACACTCATTTCCTACGGTCAAATTGGTGCTTTCATCAATAAAATAATGTTAGCAAAAACGCGAATCTGCCATTTACGCTAGTTTACCGTGGTCAATTCAATGCGTACTATCAAGAGAGATGGCATCAGATACACGAATAGTTCAACATTCGCTTGTTTGCACTGGGCATTTTTGGTTTAAAACACAATGAACTCGGTAGTAAAATGTTTAATCAACACTTACGAGAATTTACCATGGTACAATATAAAAAATTGCTAAAATTCGCTCATTTGCTGTTATCGTATCTTCAAAACTACAAAAGCTAGAGATACAATAATTTGCGACAGTGTGTATCAGCGCAATAGAAGCGGTTTGGCATTAAAAAGTCATTTTCGTAAAAAGTGCAGATTCGTGAGTTTGCCATAAAGGTGACGATGTAAGCTAGTAAAGTTATGTAAACAATGTGTAGATATAGATTATGTAAATGAAAAAGTAGATAATAAGTAAATTAAATAGTAAGTAGGTAGGAACATAATGAATTCTTAAATATTTCATCACTGCACTACACTATACTGTTAAATTGGCACTGGAATGTCCAATCGTAACGATGGAAGTCGTGGTCGGCCCCTCAGAGTCAAGTCATCGAGCTTGAGGTCCATGACCGCCGGCGTCGCCGCCGCTGCCAGCGCCATCGGCACCGTCCGCGCCGTCCGCACTGCCGTGTGCGCCGTCCCCGCCGCCCGAGGTGGGCTTATTATCCTGTTCAGCTCAAATGATGTTTTGTTTGCTAAAGGTTTTCTAGCTTCAACGACCATGTTAGAGCTGTAGACTCGTCTCCTTATCTTCATGAGTTTGTTAATCTCCTTTACATCTTGCTTGTCGGCAGGTAAAGACAGGTCAGAAGATAACTGTCTATAGAGAGATTTCAATTTTAGCTGGTTTGTAGATAAATCGTCGTCTTTGAACATCTTGTTCTCGTTATTGTGAAGTTGTTGAATAGTTTCAGATTTTGATTGACCCAGACATTGCTTGATATTGGGTTTCATTGGAATAGCAACTTCGTACTTGCCTGTTGCTAAGAGCTTTGTATCAGATTTTTTGTGGTTCTGGTACTGGTTCATTTGTGTGAGTTTATCAGCTTGCTCACTCCTTTCTTCTAGTTCCCGATGTCGTGATAGTTCATTTGTGTTCTGGACCACGACGCGACAGTTGAATGTCTTGACGCTTCCTGACAGTATCCAGCCCAGCCTTGTTTGTTGAGCGATGGGAGCCATGTGCGGGCCCTTGAGTAGACCGCTCATGAGTATCTCTGAGTAAACGCTGGCATCCAGAAGTAAATCGATAGGTTTGGAGACATTATACTCAGGGTTGGCGAGTTGAATATGTTGCAGGTGTGGCCATGACTGTCTGTTGAAGGACATATTGGGTAGCGGGTTTAAGACGTGCCTAATAACCAAAGCTTGTGTAGTAAAATCATAGTCCTTGTAAATCGATTGACATTTAAGTGTGATGACTGCCTTGCCATGTTTGGATCCATTTCCGATGCCAGAGACAGATGCGTGGTACCGCTGTCGGGGCAAACCTAACATCTGTGCTGCGTTTTCGGATATTAAGGAAATCTGGGAGCCTTGGTCCAGGAGAGCTGTTAAGGTGATGTATTCACCGTCCGCGGCCTTGACCTTGATAGATACGGTCGTAAGTAAAATCTCCTCATCATCAGTAGCGACGTGATTAACGCTGTGTTGTTTGTTATGTTGTTGTGGTGGTGGCGTTTGAGATTTCGCAATACGAGCCGTAGGTACGGACGATGACCCGGCCTCGATTGTTTCATTCGATAAATTGTCAGTAAGGTCGATATTTGCGTATGCCTCATGTAAAATCGTATGATGATGCTTATAGCAAACTCTGCATGTTTTCTTCGATGTACAAGTGCTGTCTTTGTTCGAGTATAAGCAATTTTGGCAAATATGCAATTTTATTACGGTCATTAGCTTCTCGTCCGGTGTTAATTTTATAAAATTAGTACATTTATATAAATAGTGGTTTTTGTTACACATAGGACAACTGATTGAGCATGCCGCGCTAGCTTGATGTTCCTTGTATGAATATTTACCGTAACGATATCCACCCTGCTGCTGAGAGTTAGGCTTGATGGCTTTTTGTTGATTGGCCTTACCAGGTGACGAATCTCTCTCCTTTTTAGTATGTATAGGCTCCAAAGCTGTGAATTTCCCCTCCAAGAAGTCCATTAGTTCCGATAGTGTCGGTAGATCACGTGGCGACTTACGTGCTTCCTTGTAATCTCCGTATGTTTCGGGGTCTAACTTCTTTGAGATGAGGTGAACTAGCAGCGGGTCCCAGGTACTTGTATCGATACCCAGGTTCTGTATGGCGTAGAGACACTCTCTTGAAGTATCGAAAAGACGTCTGATTTCGTGTGCAGTCTGTTTGTTAGCTACTGGCTGATTTAAAAATATCTCTACCTGTTTAGTAAAGAGCAACTGCGGGTTGTTGTATCTGTGAGTGAGTAGTTCCCACGCAGTGTCGTAGTTGTCTGCAGAGATATGTAGATGCTGAATAAGTCGTTCAGCATCCCCACGAACTCTTCCCTTTAGATGTTGCATCTTCTGGGACTTCGTAAGTAAGTTGTTGTTGTGGATGCTTTCCACGTAGAGGTCGTAGAAAGTAGGCCATTGTGTGTACTTGCCAGTAAATGTTGGGATCTCGATTTTAGGCGTCGATTGTTGAAGATGCGATGTTGAAGCCAGCTTATAGTTTAGAGTCCGCTTGATCTTCTTGTATGCATCCTCGTATGTATCAAACTCACCATCATATCGAGGATCTGATCCTTGTAGAACGTTGTCAATTCGCAAGTGCAGAGAGTCGATTGCATTCCAGCGTTGCTGTAGTGTACGCAGCTCATCTTCGATCTCCCATCTGTCGCGTATCTCGTCAACTCTTAGTCGGTTTACCTGACGGTTAAACGCGCGGAAGTTGGTTCTCTGTAGTGACAGCAATTCACTTGCCTGTCCCAGCGAAGAGGTAGTTTGCTCAATGGGAGGTGGCGGGGCCGTCGAGATGGGCCTAGGCGATCGAGTAGGCACTTCTTCGGTTGATGTCCCCGGCCTTGGTAAGGGAGATAGAGGTGGTAGAGTATCACCTGCACTAGCAGCCGCAGGGGTGAAAGACCATATCTTAGTACGGACAGATTCGTAGTAGGTTTTCATTTGCTCGAATTGATTTTCAACGAAGTAAGGATCCCTGTCATTTGTAAAAGAAGACAGCTTGTTGTTGTTAGATTGAAAGTCTTCCCACAGCTTGCCGAGGGTATCCAGACGTTCATCCAGGTACCTGCGGGTCTTCCGACTCGCAGAATCCTTGTTAAAGTTGCGTTCTAACTTCTTGATAGCTTCAACAATGTCGTGTTGGCGCTGAAGTAAATTCTCCATGTTGTAGTTTTAGGTTGTAGTAAGTAGTAGTAGGAGATGTAGGTAGGTACCTAGGTAAGATGTTCAGTACTTACCTGTTACTAAGTACCTGTAGGTACTCAGTGTCCTCGTGAAATTAGCACAACCTTATGCGCCTTCTCAATGACTGGTGGAACCCGCTGGTGGGAAGCCAGTCAACCGATTCGCAGTCGCACGTAATTCACTAAAACACTAGAGCACTGTTTCCCTGTTTGGTATCAAACGTCGATGATACTTCACAGATTAAGTAGTAGACAGTATCCCGGTTGTAAACCGTGTCTCCCGGACGTCGACAGGAGGCGGCCACGGTACTGGTAAAAAGTTAGGTTTGAAGGACCAAAAACTATCCGGCTCGAAGGACCAAAAACTGTAGGAGTTCCTACAGTTATAAGTTAATTATTAGTTAAATAGTTAGAGGGAAGGATAAAGTACGAATCAAACCCCCGAGTGCTAGTTCGACACTGATTTAATATTCGTAAGTAATTGCACAATAATACGTAGGTAAGCAAATTGGTGCAAAAACATGTGTTTGAGTTGGTGAATCTGCTTAGCTAAACATGACCTAATTCATTGACTCTACCTATCGTGCGGTACTCCGTACATGGCGTATTTCCTGATCTAATGAAATGTAGTAAAATAATCCCACTGTTTAAATCGGGTAGTAGGTCTGACCCCACTAACTTTAGACCAATATCAGTACAGCCAACATTCAGCAAAGTTTTTGAAAAACTTACTCTACATCAATTGCTTAGGCATTTCAATGGCAATGACCTGCTGCATTGTAAGCAATTTGGGTTTACTCGCGGCAGGTCAACTACTGATGCTGGTGTAGAGTTAGTATCGCATATTTTTGATGCTTGGGAGAAGTCGCAAGACGACTTAGGCGTTTTTTGCGACTTGTCAAAAGCGTTCGATTGCGTACACCATGAAACATTAATCAGGAAACTACATCACAATGGAACAAGAAACACCTTTTTGGATCTTCTTACATCTTATTTGAGTGATAGGATACCGCAGGGTTCTATCCTCGGTCCTTTCCTATTCTTAGTTTATATTAACGACCTGCCTCATCTTGTCAAGAATAATCACGAGATTGTATTGTTTGCTGATGATACTTCATTAATTTTTAAAATGAAACGACAAAACACAAATTCCGACGATGTGAATTATGCAATCTCAAAAATAGTTCATTGGTTTAGTGTCAATAATCTTTTGTTAAACGAAACCAAAACAAAATGTATTAGATTTATTCAACCTAATGTTAACCTACTAAAAAAAAGCTTAAAGTGGCTTTTAAGCTTTTAAGCTTTTAGTGGCCTAAAGTTACAAGTGAAGGCTGATGTAAACGTTAATGGAGAAACTTTAGAAATAGTAGAAAGTACCGTATTCTTAGGAATCACCTTAGATAATAAACTTCAATGGGGCCCACACATAGATAAGCTATCGAAGAGACTTAGTTCTGCAGCATATGCAGTCAAAAAAATCCGTCATCTTACAGACATCTAGACACATCTAGACTTGTTTATTTCAGCTACTTCCATAGTAATAGGTCTTATGGTATACTGCTGTGGGGGAACGCTGCAGATATTGACACCGTATTTGTGCTGCAGAAGAGGGCTGTTCGTGCAATCTATAATATGGGTCCCAGAGAATCCCTGCGTGATAAATTCAAAGAAATAAACATAATGACAGTACCATGTCAATATATTTATGGAAACTTATTGTACACTCATAAAAATATAAATCGGTTCCCTAAAAATAGCGATAAAACATAATTTGAATACCAGAAACAAACATAAGATCGCTGTGCCCACAACTAGGCTACACAAAATTAATGCATCTTTTAAAGGGCAATGTATACGCTGCTACAACAAATCTCCTAGTGAGTTGCAAAAATTATCAGTAAATAAATTCAAACAAATTGTCAAAACCTTGCTGTGCAAAAAAGCTTACTATAAAATATCAGATTATCTAGAGGATAAAAAAGCTTGGGACGGGTTTTGCTCCAACTCGAAAAATAACAACTAACAGGCTAAAGGTTTCTTCGTCGCTTCTTTACTTTAGTCTACATACCGAAGCGACAGAAATAAAAAAATATCACTTTATTTCCGTGTCAGTGTTCAGTGTTTAGTTTTATAATTTGACCTTTTCTAAGTGTACAATTATTGTATTTATGGAAATAAAGAGATTTTGATTTCAACGTTTGTCATATGGAAACTGGGGGTAGGTGGAACCAAATGCAATAGCTTGGCTTTTTTAACCCTGAAAAGCTTCTCTGTTATTTATAAGATTTTTCTATTTTTTTTCCGAAATTTGAATAATTGAGTTCTGTAACTTTATTTGTAAGAAATGACATGGCTTACATTTTTTAATTATATCTGACATGTAAGCCCATACTAATAAAATATTTACAAGAGATATTGGTAAATAAAGCAGCTATGGGCATGCATAGTGTTGAAAAATGAAAATTAAAAACTGAGAGTTCAAATTTAATTAGAATAATAAAAACTAAGCGTGTCTCTGATCTCCCAATTCACTGGAAACTTTTCTAGTTCATGGCCATTCCAACGGTATGCCTTTTATGTCAAAACCACATAAAAAAAACATGACAAAAGGGTAGGTTTCCATATGACAAACATTGTGCCGTACATCCCTATAACTAAATAAAAACCGTAGTTTCTATTTCGCATACTTCTTATGCAAGTGACATGCAAAAGAGTTGGTTTTACACGCCAACGAATCAGAAATTTCAATTTTAGTTTTCGAAGTGGGCACCCGCTGTATATCACTAATTTGCCTATTGCTTTGCTAACTGAGACAATACACGAGCATCGATGTATGTACATTATGTATGTATCCACCCACGAGCTTCCTATGTCGTCATTATTATCATAGCATTGTCTTTTTCTCTCCTATTTGAGCCGAAACCAAAGCGGAGCGGAGATAATAAAGCCAAAGAATTTCGAATACACGTCATTTGTCATTTGAGGCTATTGTGATATCATGCCAAAAAATATACGTTGGACAATCCACACAGCATCATCCAGCCACAAATAAGCAGATCTTGTGTTATGGGTACTAACTAGATACTTAATACATTATATTTATAGATAGATATTTTTTATTATACCTAGGAAACACCCAGAACAATTATCTGCAGAACATTTTTCCGAGGCGGGAATCGAACCCTTTACCTCCAGCGTCGCTGGCGGACTTTCACCCACTGCGCCACGGAGGTCGTCGTTATTATCTATGTTCTTATTTATGTTTGATGAAAATCGGTGCAGCTATTCTTATATTTTTTCAAAACACCATGCTAATGTTTGACATAAGCGCTCCTCTCCGCTTTGGACCGGCCCAAAAGAATCCTATATCCTCGTATAGGCGTCACAGGTTAAGAAGAAAAAATCTAAAAGATCTTTGTGCATAAATATGATTTTGTTGTTTTGTAGGGAGGCGAGGGTGATGCGGCGGCGACGGGGTGCGCGGCGGCCGCCAAGGAACACGCGCGAGCCAAGATACAAGAACAGGACCAGCTTATCAAGGATCTCAAACAACAGATCAAGTGAGTTACCAATGTCACCATTAGCCTTACAAAATCTGTCATGGCAGCTGCAATGAGGATACGTAACGTTATAGCAATTTCAATAGAACTAGTATCCACATTATTCTTTATAACATTAGAATAATATATCTTTTTAAATTATCCAAATCGGACGTAATGGACGTACGAAGTTATGACTAAATTACTAGCGAAGTTCACTGAGTGACCGCCACGGGCGCGTGTGACGTCACTGGGTCGCTCGCCGCCCGTTAACCGTAGGCAGTTATCAGTTTTAGACATTTACTCCAAAACTATAAGTTTGGGAAAAAAAATGACAGAACCAAATACCTAGACTCAGTTTTGAGAGACGCATCAAATATTAAAAAATTAAAAATAAAATTAAAAAATTCCATTCGATGGGTCTCTCAAAACTGAGTCTATTTGGTTCTGTCATTTTTTTCCCCCAAACTTATAGTTTCAGAGTAAATCACTAAAAAGTGATATCTGCCTACGGTTAACGGGCGGCGAGCGACCCAGTGACGTCACACGCGCCCTCGGCGGTCCCTCAGTGAACCTCGCTAGTAATTTGGTCATAACTTCGTCAATTTTTGTCGTAGAACAATAATGTTTGCACTGTGTGTTATGGATTTCTTAGTTCTATAAATCTGCATTCTCAACTAAAATCGTTACGGATCCTCATTTAAAAAAAATTAAACTTACCAAGGTGGTGCACTAAATGGTGGTCCGGCCACTTGGGATGATGATCTGCGAAAGACTGCAGGCAGATGCTCGACGCGTCATGCTGAAGACAGGGCGCTATGGCGCTCATTATGGTCTATGCAGTGGACTAGTATAGGCTGATGATGATAATGAAATGCTGGTGTGGGTGATTCCAGAGAACGAAATCGAGCAAAAAGTAAATTAATAATGAGTTGCATAAAATTCAAAAATGTATGGCTAGCGACAACATGGCCGACGTTGAATGACGAATACCTAAAAGATATAACTAACTTATGATAAAATTAGTTTCTGCCCGCTGCTTCGCACGCGTTGTTTCTATGGAAGGTTATTTCTGTTCCATGGGAACTGATCTATGGGATAAAAAGTAGCTTATGTTTTATTAGAGGCCTAAAACTACCCGCATGCAAAAATTCTGCCAATCCGTTCAGTAGTTTTGGCGTGAAGAGGTAATAAACATCCATCTAAACTTTCGCATTTGTAATATTAGTTTGATAATATTAGTTTGATAACTATAACCACAGGTAACATTATTAATGAAAATAAGGTGTCATTGATGCGGAGTGGATTTAGACCAATCAGAGACCAGCGGGATGACGAGATGTGTTTTTCGACCAATGCGAATGGGTCAATTCCGCTCATATACACGGACTGCACGTTGCCAACGGCAAGGCAACTGCACCCGTCGACGGCTGCCGTCGACTGCAGTCGGCAACGTGCAGTCCGTGTATATGAGCCCTTAACTGTCACATTTCCTCTAAACCGTCACATTTCTCTACAGAAAGGCAGTGAACGAGCAAAAAGAGTTGAAGCTTCTTCTAGACATGTACAAAGGAGTCAGCAAAGAGCAGAGAGACAAGGTGCAACTGATGGCGGCCGAGAGGAAAGCGAGGCAGGAGCTCGACGACCACAGGCAGAAAGCGAAGATGGCACAGGTACACCTTCACTTCGGTCTTACCTTGCCACGTTTATCGACGCGGAATTGGCCTAAGCCAGTCAGAAAATCTATTTACGAAGTATGTGTGATTGCATATTGGCTACTATCGCTGTAGGTCGCTGTCGCTTTAAAGTGGTACGATAAGTGCGAAAAAATTTAGTTTTTGGTATTTTCTATGTTCTCCTCAACCTCCTCAACCTCAACAGCCTGTGTTGGTCCACTGCTGGACGCAGGCCTCCCCCTGATAAACGCCTTATTGGCTTTTATCTCATGGGGGGTAATGCCCATAATCCCCTCGCTGGGCATGCTATGTTCTATGTTCTACAAGTAACTTAAGTAGATAAGTAATTTTGCGCACATTGCCAACCATTTGCTATAAACCCATGCGTAAAAAAAATCAATTCAATTGTTAGGACAATGTCAGTTGATAAGGTCAGAAAACTACTTATCTGCTAGCCGCTGTGGAACCCAGAAATTACCATAAACGAGAATTACTTGAATCGCGTGCCGCGCAGCGTCACTTTCCACCAAAACGCTCTACATTTTTGAGTCGTAAACTTGGCTCACGCTATAGTACCTAGCTAAAGTGTGGTCTGCCTAGCCTGTCAACCAGGTCAAACAACCTATGCTAGCATCGCCAAGGTCCCAACAACGACGCAACCGCTTCACAAAAAAATCTATTTTTCACCGTTTTGCAGAATTGTGTCGCCCAGGCGTAGAGCCATAATCAAGGATTTGACCCTTAGATATCATAATAATTGCTTGCCCTATAACATCGCAATATTCGCATTTTTTTTATTTGCTTTATGTGGCTTTTGTGTCACTGCGGCCATGATATGCCTATTGTGATCGCCACTTTGTGTGTTCAGCCTTGAAGCAGCTTCGTTTATAATTCGCCACTAACCCTCGCAGCTGCTATGAACTGTAAGATTTTCTTCGGAGCGATGTCTCTTAGCTCATCTGGGCAATAATTCACCTCGGGCAGATTACTAACTTGTTATGTCCCTAATTTCCAGGAGAGTAAACGAGAACGACGCCTAGCGGACGAAGACGCGCTCCGTAAGATCAAACAACTGGAGGAACAGAAGTACGAGCTGCAGAAACAGCTGTCGTGTATACGGCCGAACAACGCCGACCCTCTGCACGGGTTCTCCAGGCCGTTCGCTGGATCACAGGTATCTACTTGCGGTTAACTTCTCTTAGAATCTAAACTTTGGTCCTGTTAACTTTTCTTCTTCAAGTCAGAGGTTTATTTTAAACTCAAAATCACCTTATTCTACTAAAATTGCTACACTAGACTGTAGATGTAATAACTTTTGGAGAAAGTCAAATAACCAACTAAACTCCCTTAGTAAGGGGAAAAGGCAAATTACCTGTTAAACTCCAGTAATAACTTGGGAGAAAAATCAAATGACCGTCCTAACATTGTTACAAAGTCAAATAGCCAGCAAAACTTGCATAATAAGCTTTGGTCTAGTTCTCGATAAACAGCACCTACGCTGGTTCCAGAAAGCATGATACCAGGATCGTATGCAGACAAAATACATCTGTATTGATCCGTAGGATTAATAAAGATACGGGATACAAATAATATCTTGATCTGATGCGATAAATTCTCGGTCTTCCGTAATATCAAATCAACACACCCCATGTCCCTCTTACCCAAATCCCTTTATCCTGGACATTGGAAACATTGTTCCAGCGAACTAAAATCTAATCTGCTCTCTAAAGGAAGAAGAGGCTCTTCTCAACGAAATGGAAGTCACGGGGCAGGCCTTCGAAGACATGCAGGAACAAAACTCAAGGCTGATTCAACAGCTTAGAGAAAAGGACGACGCAAATTTCAAGCTTATGTCCGAGAGGATAAAGGCGAATTCGCTTCACAAGCTGCTGAGGGAGGAGAAACAGCTGTTACAAGAACAGGTAAGCTTATCATAAACAAATTATATGGAAGATAAGATGATGGCTGATAGGGGAGGGTGAAGGAAAAAATGGACGGCGCGCGGCGGTCGAGAGGACGTACTCATCCGGGAATTTGTTTTTATTACTCTAAACATTCTGAATTTATTGCATTTGCTTGAACCTACGAGTAGGTGCCTACTATTGCCGCGGATGTTTTAAATGTTCCCGTGGTCCGGCAAAAATGGCGAGAGAGGGACACCGGAGAGGTTTTAGTGGGTATTACGTCCTACTCAGGGCGTCGAGTCCCACATAATTCTGGTCCCCCCCAGACCAGTTTATTCGTTAATGAATTTCCTAGCTGAATAAAAAAAAAACTTCATGTTTGACCAACCCCAATTAGGTCCAATTTCACCGTTGTAATTGAACGCGATCAACATAAGATAAACTTAGTTCAGCGCTTATCGCACGTTGATTCAAGCTCAATTTAGTTTAACAAATGGTGAAATGGGACCTTAGAATGGAATAAGGACATTAGGATGATAATATCACAGTGCGCCATCCTGTCAAGGTTGCGTTCCCACTGAGGCGACCGTAGCATCACTTTGGTTTTAAATTGTCACACACTTGTCTTGCACTCATTCCTGATTAGCAGTGATAGGAATAGGTAGTGCTTATTTACCTAAACTTCAAGGAACAGTGAAAAGAAACGGAGACTTCCTTCCGACAAAAATTTTTCCGGGACTACTGCCCCAAAATTCCGGACATTACTTAGGTACAACACAAGATAAATGCATCTTTTAAAGGGCAATGTATATGCTTCTACAACAAAACTCCAAGTGAGTTGCAAAAATTATCAATAAATAAATTCAAACAAATTGTCAAACATATCCTTCGTAAAAAGGCTTACTACAAAATATCAGATTATCTAAAGGACAGAAATGCTTGGGACGAGTTTTGCTCCAGCTCGAAAAATAACAACTAACAGGCTAAAGGTTTCTTCGTCGCATCTTTACTTTAGTTTACAATTCTACATACCGAAGCGACAGAAATAAAAAATATCACTTTATTTCCATGTCAGTGTTTAATTTTGTGATTTGATCTTTTCCAAGGGACATTTAGTGTGTTTATGGAAATTAAGAGTTTTGACTTATATTTTGCGCACTCAACAGACCGAGGTACAGGGGTGAAAGTAACCTGGGCGGCGGTCGAATCGAATCTCCCCACGCTGCACAGGCATGCGACATGCGACCACGGGCTTTTTACTATTTTTTTAATTTCCAAGAATAGATAACGAAATGGGTAGCCCCTTTACCGTAAACATCTACTTATTTATTTATTTATTTATATGCTTTCTCGCCCGCGCAAGACGACGTTTTTTAAGATTTATCAGTTTAAGTGTGTTACTAAACTTGTGATACGCCCATCATTTTAATAAAAACATTACGCACATTTAGAAATAAACTTTTTTATTGTGATCTTTAGTAAGATAAAAGACAAATACCTTTCGTTTTTAAAAATGATTAATCCGCTATCTCCGTCCAAAATAAGTATAGAGAATGCTAAAATAATAAATATGTCTGTTTTGTAATTTGACATCTTTCCAATATATTTTTCAATTATATAGGTACTTGTACTTTAGAAATCTCAAGAAACGTGGCCAAGAGCGAGCTAAAGCAGATATTTACTTCAAAACGTGTACATATGGCTTCTTAAACAAAGATTGTGTTTGATAGTTTTAAGATCAACAAGTTATTTACAAAACGTTCTCCAAAAGAAAATGTTGTGGTTGTAATGACTCTATGTTATGTTATGTCTAGTCGCAAACTTTAGGTAAACATATACCAACTACTTATACAAATAACATTATTTTCTAATGTACCTAAGTAAAATCCGGAATTTTGGGGCAGAAAAAATATTTTCGGAAGGAAGTCTCCGATTCTTTTCACTGTTCCTCGAAGTTTAGGTAAATAAGCACTACCTATTCCTATCACTGCTGATTAGTTAAAGCCTCCACCTCACAGCTGCGATTTTGAAGCGCGTCTTGTGTCGCGTGATTTGTTGCGATATTTTTTTGCAGTACATTTTGTACTAAGACGCATACGATCTTACGCACTGCTGCGATTTTGTCGACGCGATAGAGGTTGTCCGACGCGTTTCCGCGTCCTGCGATTTTGCAAAAACTGTTCACGGAACATTTTGTATAGCTGTGTGGTGGAGGCTTAATATGGCCTGCTCGGCGTTAGTTGAAACGCACCAAGGCAAACATGTCGTCACATTGGCAATGAAAATGTACCCTCACAAACCAAAACGAATGAATGAATGAAACTTGTTGTACACACAGAAACATAAATCTTTTAACACAAAATGTTCAATTCAGGCATGTCCTGGATGATTCATTTTCTAGTACAAAAATTAATATACGCTTTTAACACGCATTTTAATGGTGGTGGAAAATATCCTTAAGTCTTGCCGCTGTCGCCCACTACTGCCTCACTGTTGTGTCGCAGGAGGTAGCTGAGGGCCTGCTCGGAAAAGGAAAATCTAAGTTTGGTTTTCGTTGTCATGCAAAACTAACTCTTATATCGCATAAGATTAGCGTTTGCATGAAAACGAATCAGAAACTTCAATTTCGTTTTTAAGATGGGCTCTGACTAGTAAATGTTTTCTATCCAGCACCAAAGACTAGTCAAGAATAACATTAGAAGTTTTCTCTTGAAAGCTTGTATTATAAAAAAAAAAATTGATACATATTTATAAGCTTTCCAAGAACGGCTTTTACTAATTTACAAAACTACGAGACATTCCTACTATCCCATAAATCTCAGTTTTTTTTACAGAACCGACCTTATACACCAGGCTATTTCGATGTGAACTGTTTGTAAATAAGCCGCCCCTAATTAACCAAAAATTCACTATGTTGCCTTGTTTTTTTTATTCGCTGTCGATTTGAGATCTTTCCTTCCTACTAATATTATAAATGCGAAAGTTTGTGAAATGTGAAATTTTTGTTACCTATCTCCAAAACTACTAAACAGGTCAAGATGAAATTTGGCATACGCTTAGAACGTAGCCTAACTTAAACAATAGGCTACTTATTATGCCGGAAACACGCGTGCGAAGCCGCGGGCAGAAGCTAGTAAGTAAATATTGCCAACTAATACCCTCCAAGCAAGTTTAGGAAGAGATTTTTTCTTGTTGCGATTTGTTTACAAACATATCACATTGAGTTCGGTGAGTCTAGGTATAAAGACTTAGCAGTACATCTAGCACTGCACAGCACAAAAATTACCATTCGAAATGGCTTACCGCAAGCTTCAAACGAGCGGCCCTCTATCTATCGGGGGCGAACCCATGGCACCCCTGAAAGATACCCCTGGTTGCATTTTCACAATACATTGACATCAATACGGGCTTTATTTTAGAGTTTTCTTTCTCCGATATGATTTATTTTCTCCCAAAGTTGGGCTGTATTCAACGGCATATTTCAACACTGATTTTAATCAGTGTTGAAATATGAAAGTTTGGAAGCTTGTTTTTTTTCAAGTATATACCTTTTTTCGGTTTTGGGTGCATACAAACATAGTTAATGAGGAGATAAATTATGTAAACAGTTAATTGCGAGTTGCCCGTTGCTGCAATAGTTGCTCTGTCTGCTATGCATAGCAGACAGAGCAACTATTGCGGCAACAGGCGCCAGCCCATATTAGAATGCCCTTTTTGTGCTGTCCGGCAGTGCTGCGGTCATATCTACAACAACCCTACACATGACACATATTCCTAAGTTGACAGGGACAGTTTATATCACATCTTTAGGTGCTAACCCGCGACCAGCAGATTGAATCCATGGGCGCGGTGGCGCGCCGGTTGGAAGAGAAGGAGCGGTTGCTTCAGACGACGCTGTCGGCGGTTGAAAAGGAGCTGCTGCTGCGCCAGCAGGCTATGGAGATGCATAAGCGGAAGGCGATCGAATCGGCGCAGTCCGCGGCGGATCTCAAATTGCATCTTGGTAAGGATTTTGCGTATAGAATTCTTTCTCTATAGAGGCAGTGGGGTTGTGGAATGACTTACCTCTACATTCGAAAGGCAGATACACGAGATACTTAGCAAATGGTGCACACGCTCTTTCTTAAGATGTTATGCAAATTTAGTATACACAAAATGTTTCTTGTTGGTATTTGATACTATGCTTATGCTTAAGTAAGTTTTTTTCGGTATTTATATTATATTCATAATTAAAGTTATCTATAGGTGTCTGTAAAACTTACTTTAGTACGCCAATCCCCTGTAAAAACATGTGTCGGCCGGTAGAAAATGTCTCGTCATTAAGCCCACCCTTTGTACCTCAGTGCAATTAAGGTTTAAATAAATAAATATGTATAGCTGTGAGGGTTGCGGAGTAGTAATCGGGTTTAAGACTACCTGCCTGCCAAGCTTAGTGATGTGACAAAACCCACCTTATTTGTGGAGGGCGTGTTCAGCATATCTCGCAAAGAACCGACAACCGCTAGGGTAAACATGTTCTTGATCGCGACTCGGTAAATTTAATGTAGGACGCCCTCCAGTTAGGATGAAGACCTGTGAAAGATTGCAAGCAGATGCTGGATGCAGCAAGCTGAAGACAGGGCGCTTTAGTGCTCATAAGGGGAGGCCTATGTTCTGTTTTTGTTGATTGCACGAGTTATTGGGAGTTTTGGAACTTCTGAAATTTAATAGCGCTCAGAAATCTTTTCAGCGTCGCAGGTCGAACTTGGATGAGAGTAGCCGTAGGAGTGGCACTAGAGTTTTTCGGCCTATATCCAGCAGTGGTTGAAGTTATGGGAGTGAGAGAAAAATAATGAGAGTGAACTAAAGAAGAAGAACTAACAATCAAACCCTCAACCTGCTTTCAAAAGTTTCTAACTAGCCTGTTCTAAAACCTGCTTTTGCAAATTATTTCAGAAAAGTACCATGCGCAAATGAAGGAAGCGCAGCAAGTAGTAGCTGAAAAAACGAGTGCGTTAGAAGCGGAGGCGTATAAGACGAAACGGTTACACGTAAGTTATTCGAAAATTCATTTGATTTTTACGCAGCGGTATGCGGCACAGATGCCGTGACGCACACCGCAGCTTTGTGAAGAGCACGACGCCGCGTTCAGCGTTGTGCGGAGTACCCGCTCTCCACTTCACCGCGCTTGCCCCTCACCGCTGACCTCGACGGAACGAAAGCCTAGACGTTTTTCATACGATTATGTGTTCGGCACTACATATGTACGTGATAAGCGTTGTGATCAAGAAAACAAGGCTTAATATGTCTTTTTAATCAAATAATATTACTCACCATCAAATTACCAACATTAGTCACCGTAGATATTCGACGACCTCTGTGACGCGGCGGGCGAAGGTTCCATTCCCGCCTCGGGACATATGTGTGTACGATCTGCAGATATTTGTTCAGGGTGTTTGGATGTTTTCTATGTATAGTAAAAATATCTATGTAGTGTATTGTATTGAGTATATCAGTTATCTAGTACCCATAACACAAGCTCTGCTTAGCTTGGGGCCAGATGCTGTGTGAATTAATGATTGATTAATGATTGAATTATAATGCTGGACTATTTATAGATATTGTTGACTCCTGTCAACGATATCTATGGTGACTAATTTTGTCGACATCTATGGGTAGACCTCACGGGCTTTACTTGGTCCAGAGTTGCGTGGAGCTGAGACGAATGTATATTGTATATTTTGGTACTATAAAAAATTTACGAAATTTTCATGTATTTTGAACCATTTCTAAAGAATAATGTTCTTGATTATAGGAAGAGCTCGCGATACTGAGACGCAAAGCGGAACGCATGAAAAAGATGGAACAAGCGGGAAGCAGTATGGACGAGGTTCTACTCGAGGAAATTAGAGAATACAAGGAAACCCTTACGTGTCCGTCGTGCAAGGTAATGAATCTGTTGTTTTTCATTTGTCTACTTAGGGACAATGCCACAAGCACACCCAGGGAATTCGGTACCGCTAAATGTACTCTAAAATTTCTAGCAGTGATTGGTAACCACAAAATGCGATGTGGTTGCGTTGACGCTAGTAGTTGCAATGTGGTTACGCTGTGGCTATAGTTTGCAGACAGACGTCGGTCTGTTTCACAGCGCAGTCGTTGCGCCGACGCAACGTTGTGTTTGCGATGTGTCTGACGGCTAGTGCGCGGTGTCGCTTTTTGCGTTATGACGGCAATGTGGTCGGTTTCGCCCACACGGTTGAATTAGACTGCAAAATGTTGTCCGTGTGAATTAAACTTTTTTTCATACAAATAAGCACCCGCCCAGGTGTTGTTATTGTGTTACATGTGAATTGTCCCTTAGAGTCAGAGTCGGTCGGTAAATAACAGCGCAGCGTTTTTTTTAATGATCATTAGCATTAAGCATGGTGTCAAAATAGAGTCTTATGTATTCGATATTCTATTATACGTCTCTGCTCTCGGCTTTGCTAGAAACAGAGCTTACATCCGATTGATTATGAAATGATGCACATGACTTGTGACAGCTAAAAGTACATTAAATACTAAGAAAAACACATTTCTCTGTAAGTGAATGTATAATAATGTTCTTTGAGAAATAAATATCTATAACGACATGACTTCTAAAGTTTATTAACAATAGTACCATTACACTACTTTTCCTCGATAACTAACAACACTTTCCTAAATTCACAGCAAAAGCATTGCCAGCCTAAAATTGTTGCTTTTTTATCGTAAAAAGGGGGCGGCAACATTTTACGGTAGTTTTCGTTTTTGTGACAAGAAAATCAAAATCACTACTTTTTGAATTTTTCTTTTCTAAATAGATTTTCATCTTGATGTGTCTTCCTTCTGCACAATTTAAACCGTAAACCTCCATTCCAGGTGAAACGCAAAGACGCCGTCCTAACGAAATGCTTCCACGTGTTCTGTTGGGACTGCCTCCGGACGCGGTACGAGACCCGCCAGCGCAAGTGTCCCAAGTGTAACGCGGCCTTCGGGGCCAACGACTACCACCGCCTCTATCTCTCCACCTAGACGTGACCACCCAGCCTTATTGTTACACATAGGATCGGTATGAAGCTACCCATGACTCGAGTCGGCAGCCCGTGATAAGGGGAGACTCCGAAGATCATTCTGTCATTCTGTTACGCTAGATTATCTGAGAATTGATCACTCAGTAATCAAACACACGTTATGACATCTTCAAGTGGGAACTACAAACAAAAATCTATATGACATTCGAAGCATTGAGTATACAGAAATGCGTTGAAGCAATAATGTGTCTGTGAACTAAGCTAGACATAGATAGGTTTCATCTTCGGCGGTAAAAGGAAGTATTCGCAAGGAATATACAAAACAGTCGGAGGTTACTTGGACCCCGACATATTGTTTATGGCCGACAAAAGTTGCTGGAATCATCTCATAGCAATAATCATAAGTAGATTTTATTATGTAAATTAAATAATGTACTAGTGATAGCTGCAATTTCGGAAATCGTTGAAATTACGGCAACAAAATAAATTATTATAATTTTTAACTGCTGTAAATGTTGCCTGATTTATTCGTGTTATTTTTCCAGAACTTTTAACCAATAGATGTTTTAATACACAAACTATTCAACCAATAGACTTGGGCATTAATTACTCATTCAGCAGAAGTGAAAGTTTTCAAGCTGATTTTAATGTTTTAATACTAGATATTTTTGTTTCGTAATTTGCTTGTTGTATTCTTGGCCGTGAGTGTCATGCGCATCAGCATCTTATTCAAATGATTAACATTCATTCCTTTATTGTAAAACTGTAGTTATATTTAAATAAAATATGGAATAAGCGACGCTTTGCATATTACCTCCGAATACTCAAAACGCAACTTACGTCGCACGTAAGCACGTCTGAAGTCGCGGTTTTTTTTGACAGTTTTAAATGGATCTGTCAACAACTCGTTACTTGAGACGTCCTTAAATCTGTTGTGTTTGCGTATTCCGGGGTAAAGTTACTTATGAATTTAAATTGCATTTCGCAAACTTGTACATTGGATACTTGAATTTGTATAGTGAGTAATATCATGAAATCGAACAAGTGCGAGCACTAAATCTGTATTTATTTTTAAGGGTTATAGATTTAATAGTTGAGAGAATGATTGGATTTGTGACAGAGAGGAATGTTTTCTACTATAGATAGGATCTAATTGAAAGCCCGCTATGACTGATATATTTATATATTTTAGGTAATACTTGATCATTGGGCATAGAAATCTTGTCATGACTTGGCGGTTAGTTAAAATTAAACAGGTTTCTTGAAGCAGATCGTACGCACCCGCATTCGTGCCGGTCTAAGTAATTTTGTTACAAACGTTTCAAAGACTGGTGTGGGCTGTACCACAGCTTGGATGTACAGTCTAAGGCATAATCTCGATTTAAACACATGCGTCGGTTAATAATAGAAAACTTGATATATATAATATCGCTCTAAGTAAAATACATTATGTATAAAGGGAGTCCCACCGCCATGGGACATGGTTATAATAAACTAGCGGCCCGTACTTAGACTTCGGCTTCGCACGGGTGGACATTTATTTTTTAAACAGATAAATACAGCTATGTTACTGAGGGATTATGTAGCATTCTAATAGTAAAAAAATTTCCAGTAGTTTATTTATTTATTTAGGGGAAAACCAAAGGCTTAAAAATTAACAGAATTACAAATTAATAAGTACCAGAAAGCTTATTGAAGGTTTTCACCGATAATGTGTTCACGGATAGTTCTTGAGTTTATTCGTTACAAACATACAAATCTTTCCTCTTTATAATACATATTAGTGTAGATTATAATCTAGCTTTATAAAGCTCTTGTCAGTGCAATGATGCAATTTCCTCTACATTTCTCTTTCCAATGCGGTCTTTTACTTCTTTATATGACACTAGCTGCATTCTTACTACGCATTGTCCTATTACTCGTTTTCCCGTAGGAATGAAGCATTTTCCCGCGGTAAAAATTAGGAATGGACAGGAATCATCAGGAATAATGTGGGCTTCTAATGGTAAAAGACTTTTTCAAATCTGTTCAGAAGTTTCGTAGCCTATTCAATACAAACAAACAAACCTTTCCTCTTTATGATATTAGTATAGATGACAGCGACTTTCACCTTGACTCCATAGTTAATTATCGTGTCTGTTGTGACTTGCAGGGTACCAAAAATATTAGAGATACAATACAACTTCCTATTCGCTCACTCTTATAATCCAATGGGACTGCAGACTGACATGACCAGAGAGGTCAGGTGCAAGCCCAACACCTGACCTCTTGTGTAAACAAGCCAGTCAAAGTGCATTGTGTCGTCCCAGATTTTGGCAGATTGTGTCGTCCCAGATTTTGGCAGCAAAATTTCCTTTAATTTAATATGCAGTGTTTATTTGAAAGATTTGATTCTTATGAATGACTCAACCAGTACTAATCCAAATGGTCCAAAAATATGCCAGCCATACATATTTCAAGCCATAAAAATACATGATATATTTTAGTGGGTTCTATTACCGGATTAGGCAGGTATTTTGTCAAAATTATGTGGAGAGAATGTTTCTTCTGTATATTTTTGGTAGGTACCTACTTGTCCTCTACGTGCGTCCGTGTAATGCCATGGCCGTGGAACATCCTGTATATTAATACTACAGTTCCTATAATAAGACAGAACTAATAATATCATGATGAACTACCAAACAACTTCTTTACAACCTTTATTTTCCTTTGATGGATTACATAATGTGTTTTATTTTAGGGGTCTTACCATAGGTCACTTGCCATAAATTCTACTTCTAAATTATGTCAAAATAATATAAAAACGTGAGTTTATCACCAACACACTGGTTTGTGCAAAAAAGTGTTAAAAGGTAGTATTTATATATTTGACATAAAGTGCAATAATATTCATAAAGTTTAATTTTTAGCACGTGAAAACGATGGTAAGGTCCCAGGCGGTAGTTTGTAGAATTTAGATAGGTATATATATACTGAGACAGTATTTAACTTTATGTTTATCGTGTACTGGCCACTTGTATATTTAAATTAACTTTTATGAAATAGGTAGGTATGTTTCTACAGCATAGCATTGTTGATTTTCTGGGCATATTAAGATAACGCAATATTTTTCTACTATACTTGTTATTAAAATTACTATTTATCTAGTTGTTTGTTTCGATATATTTTAACCCGTTCAACAATAAGTTAAAATGTAAAAATAATATATCTGGCATCAGGTTATATTATAGGTTTCCAAATTATGTCAAAAATGAATTTGTATATGACACTAAAATATATTTGGTCTTCAAATAATCAGAATTTGAGTAGAAAAATTGTGTCTGGCTAAAACGTACTTCACCCATATAATAAAATGTCGAAAATATCATAAAATCTTTGATTTAATTACCAGTACCTTTAATTACTTACCTTACCAACAATAAACAGTTCTAGAAATCTGAACTTAGTTTTATGTTTGGTGAATAACCTATGTAGATTTAATAAGAACAAAACAACGATTCGATTCTCAATAATTTTATTTACATTGTATTTACATCACATAATTTGACATTTTATAAATTCTTTGACATGTACAATTTTATTTGTCTGGACAACTGGGTGATACAACAATATATTATTATGCAATTATTACAATCGAAAATTCTCTTTTAGCACCTGAAGCAAGCTAGCTGGATGGAGACAGAGCAGGAAACAATTTTGTACTACCAACATATTTGTTTTAGAACCAAGCAAACAGGTAATTTTAAGCCGCTGGCCGCCGTACGGCAGTGGGGCTTTGGCTTTATAGTCATCAGAATAACAATGATCATTTTATGATTTTTGATAAAGAATTGTTTTTACATTGATTGACGTTAATACGTATCAGTCTTCATTGTCACAATTATCTAAAAAATTGTATGATAATCGAAAACATGATTTAAATTTAGTTTACTGGTACGAATACCATCTGTTTCTTGACTAGACCAAAAAATAATTCAGGTATGTAAGGTATTTACAATTGGTTTTACTTTTTGTGATGCAATCATAACTCGCCAATGACTAAACTTAATGGAAGTTAGCAATGGCACTTAATATTTAAATTAATGTCATCGTTCGACCCCTCGCGAGGC
This sequence comes from Eupithecia subfuscata, assembly GCA_963564075.1. Taxonomy (NCBI): domain Eukaryota; kingdom Metazoa; phylum Arthropoda; class Insecta; order Lepidoptera; family Geometridae; genus Eupithecia; species Eupithecia subfuscata. The sequence continues at coordinate 14,257,998 of OY751100.1, read as the reverse complement.
GAATTTCTAATCTTAGAAATACTTATTTTACGTTCTCGTTAGGTATGAGATGTGACCTTTATAAACAAGAAAAGAAAAACACAGTAAGGTGAAGTGTTTTGTTAAATGCATTTAGGAATGAAGAAAGATAATCTAAGATTGCAGAAAATGATTAAATTTTATGTCCTTAGATTAGTACGAAACAGTTCCAACATTTATATTTTCCAAACTTGAGATCCATCGCAAATTTCAGTCCTCACTGTGCAAAATCAAGTCGTTTGCTCTGGTCGATAAATTTATATCATGTAGACATCGGACGGATGACAAACACATGAACAAGCTCAAAACCAATTTATAGCTAAAATGACACTATTTGGCGACGTGTCATCGTTATACAACAATTGTGACTTAAATTAAGTTACAACTAATACAAAAGGCGTTTAGTTGCAAGTTTACATCGTCGATTGATAATTCTAATTTATTTTATTAAACTACTGACACGAAACATCTAACCCAACAACCCCAATTCTTTTATAATCATCCCTATTGTCAGAATTTATGACCTATTTAAAGTATTTAATTTCGACCTGCGATCCATTTACTCTAAATAAAACTAGACAAACAATTTCCTATTACCTATTTCTCATAATTACCTGACACTATTTATCAACCATTTAGGTACACTGCAAGATGACTGTTACGGCTGGATTGCACCAAATCGGACACCAAAATTTTGTCGGCCGATGGCGGACAGAATGACTGGGAAGAGTAACTCGGACGTGAATGTGCTCACACTGTTGCCGACATAGGAAGTTGCCGGTCTTCTGTACTTGTCTGTGGGGCTTAACAAACTGAAGACGCGTTTTTAAAATGGAGGAATTCGAAGAAATGTATTTTTTAAGGCGCTTCTAAACGGGCAATATTTTACTGCAATATGTGGCTGCAATACAATGGCCGGCAACATTGCCAGCAATAGTGTGCGTTACCCCAGCAGGATTTTTTCTTCTAGAATGAAGTTTGTTTTACAAATAATTAGAGCGTTCTACACTGTAAATGTGCGTCAAGAAAAAAAATTTGTGCGTGTCCCCGTTTCGGAATAAAACGCAAAATACGTTTCCTGCTGGGGTAACGTTCTTCCAGCAGGAAGATTCTAAACGAATGGCCCTAGACAAATTTAACTTATATGGGCAGATAGCTTATATTTGTGCATAAATGTGCGACTAAAAATAAAATTTGTGCGTCTTAAGGTTTTTGAGATATTCGATTTCCTGCTGGGGTAACGTTTTGCAAAATCTTATTTCTCGGAAACCATTGAATGTGCATCTACAAAATATACATACACTAGTAGCCCTTGATTAGTGCTTACATATAACATAGAAAAAATTACGTAAATACATACAGTTTTCATGTAATCAGGCTTCTTTTTATAACCTAAAAAAAATTCTAGCTCTTCAATGGACAGATACACAGGTTCATAATAAACGGTATTCGGTTTTTGTTGTCATTTTTCGTATCCATAAAAAGTTTCAAGAAGCTACTTAGACGCGTTTTTGAATAATATCGATTAAGACACATCGGGTGATGTCATAATTTTGACGTCAAAATGCAAGAAACCTTTTCAACTCAAGATCGTCGGTTTATACTAAAAAACTAGAGTGTTTAATGATTATTATATCCTGAAAATTTCAGCTCTCTACGTCTCGTATTAAGCTAGTTATAAACGATTGACTGAATTAAGACCCACACTTCATAATCAGTCTTAGCCTACCTGATAGTCCGACAAAATTCGAACGACTACTAAAAAGCGACTGTTTCATACATACTGATGACCATCTTAATTTGGCTAACGAGACGCATTGGGCCTGGGTACACTCGAGTACAAAAGTTATGGATTACTTTTGCCAACTATTTCAGGTTATTAAGAAATCAAGTCAGTTGGTATCCTACCTACCTATCTTTTTAAACGACTCCCTCGGAAGGTGGGTTATGTTTTTCGAGAATTGTATACCTACTTACCTTAATGATTTTTTACGTAGGTAGGTAGGTAGTTTGCTACACCTAGCTAGACAGATATTTTCTCGAGTAAGTCTAGTAAAATTTACCTACCAGTGACCCTGGTTCGAAAAAACCGTAGGTACCTAGTTAAATACCTAGTAATAATAATAGATGGCACAACTACGTTTGTTAATATTTTGTATTCGGGTACCTATTACTGTTTTTCAACATAAACTTATCTAGTTTCACTTAGTAAATAAGTAGGTAGTAGTCAGGTAGGACCTATGTCTAGTACTTACAACCTATGTAGTTTACTAGGGCAGATCTCACACCGGAATCAGACAACAAAAACAACACTGCACAGTACAGCCCGGCTTCGCACACTTCACTCTACCTACCTACTATTACACACTAAAAAGTATTATAATTATGAATGAGAAATTTTAAATGGATGTTTGTTCCTTCTTCACGCCAAAAATAGATAGCTACCTATAGATATATCAATACTAATATAACTACGAACGGATGGTGCTGAAATTTTGCATAGATGTAGCAAAGCAAGGTACCTATAAGCCTGAAATCAAACAGGCCATAAGTATCTATAATATTTCATCTACGTTTGTTTTTCTACACCTAGGTACTCATTATTATGTAGCTACCTACTTAATAAATCAGTGAATTGCATGAGAGAGTTAGGTACAAATTACTACGAGTTAGGTACATAATGCACGCTTTTGCATGGTCAAACCTACCGTCAAGCCAAGGGCCACCGCCCCGCGCCGCGCCGCGCCGGCGAGAAAACTGCAGGGGTTGCTGGGCGCGAGTGCGCGTTGATCGAGCTGCCGTTTATTGGTGAGGTCGAGTAAGTAAGATGTTACAAGGAAACATTATTTCATCTGTGGTTACACTAAGTATTACATAGTTGTGTAGGAATCTATGTCGTCGCCTTTAGAGTTTACTAGGGCAGATCTCATACCTAAGAACTTAAACATTTAAATAACATAATTAAACCATAACCTACTTGTCTGATTATTCAGTTTTTTATAAATCGATAGTAATTAAAACAAAAACCTGCTTTAAAATATTCATTTACCTACTATTATATAGGTACTACGAGTACCTACACAATCCGTTGGTGGCGTAGACTTAGACCTATGTATGTGATACGTAGTTAGATATAAATTTATACCTATAGCCTAGCGTTTTACACACGTGGGCTACCACGTGTGTAAAACCCTAGGCTATAGGTTAGGGCTACGTGACCTTCACTTTTTATGAAAAAAAAAATGCATTTCTTCGCAAGCACGAACCTACAAGTACCTAACCGAAGTATAAGATTCATGTTCGTAAGTAACAAACGTAGTTGTGCCATCTATTATTAATACTAGGTATTTAACTAGGTACCTACGGTTTTTTCGAACCAGGGTCACTGGTAGGTAAATTTTACTAGCCTTACTCGAGAAAATATCTGTCTAGCTAGGTGTAGCAAACTACCTACCTACCTACGTAAAAAATCATTAAGGTAAGTAGGTACACAATTCTCGAAAAACATAACCCACCTTCCGAGGGAGTCGTTTAAAAAGATAGGTAGGTAGGATACCAACTGACTTGATTTCTTAATAACCTGAAATAGTTGGCAAAAGTAATCCATAACTTTTGTACTCGAGTGTACCCAGGCCCAATGCGTCTCGTTAGCCAAATTAAGATGGTCATCAGTATGTATGAAACAGTCGCTTTTTAGTGGTCGTTCGAATTTTGTCGGACTATCAGGTAGGCTAAGACTGATTATGAAGTGTGGGTCTTAATTCAGTCAATCGTTTATAACTAGCTTAATACGAGACGTAGAGAGCTGAAATTTTCAGGATATAATAATCATTAAACACTCTAGTTTTTTAGTTTATACCGACGATCTTGAGTTGAAAAGGTTTCTTGCATTTTGACGTCAAAATTATGACATCACCCGATGTGTCTTAATCGATATTATTCAAAAACGCGTCTAAGTAGCTTCTTGAAACTTTTTATGGATACGAAGAATGACAACAAAAACCGAATACCGTTTATTATGAACCTGTATATCTGTCCATTGAAGAGCTAGAATTTTTTTTAGGTTATAAAAAGAAGCCTGATTACATGAAAACTGTATGTATTTACGTAATTTTTTCTATGTTATATGTAAGCACTAATCAAGGGCTACTAGTGTATGTATATTTTGTAGATGCACATTCAATGGTTTCCGAGAAATAAGATTTTGCAAAACGTTACCCCAGCAGGAAATCGAATATCTCAAAAACCTTAAGACGCACAAATTTTATTTTTAGTCGCACATTTATGCACAAATATAAGCTATCTGCCCATATAAGTTAAATTTGTCTAGGGCCATTCGTTTAGAATCTTCCTGCTGGAAGAACGTTACCCCAGCAGGAAACGTATTTTGCGTTTTATTCCGAAACGGGGACACGCACAAATTTTTTTTCTTGACGCACATTTACAGTGTAGAACACTCTAATTATTTGTAAAACAAACTTCATTCTAGAAGAAAAAATCCTGCTGGGGTAACGCACACCCAGCAATACCAGCCAGACTATACAATCTTGCAGTAATGGCCCGGCAATCATTGCCAAACATTTTAGGTGTGGCCATGTATGGCCGGTTGTTTATTTTGATTTGAAGCGTTTCTCATGTTTATATCATTTCTTTTTATTTTCGGTCCGATTTTGTTTAAAAGAAACTCGGTCACCCTTCGACATTCTAGTAAAGTTGTAAATAATTTTTCATCGAGGCTTATTTCCAGACTTAAATTGTCTAAAGTTTCACGCCTATTTAGGTAAGATCGAATCCACAATCTCTCTTTTATCTTTTTCATTTTTAAACCGCTGCGACAAGTGTGATTTCGTCAGCCATTGTTGCTGATTTGTGTAGCCCGTTTAGGAGTCTGCATCATGAGCCACTGTATAGCCGACATATCGCAAAACATGGCCTGGCCATAGATTGCCCGGACATTAATTGCCGAGCAATATTTTTGTAATGGCCGGGCCATCAGTTGCCGATAGTGCAGCCAAAAATTGCAGAAAAGTGTAGAAGCAACTTTAGAAAATTTGTAATGCAATTTAATTCTGCGTGTGTGGGTTAAATAAATATTTATGTACAGAAAACAACTTGGGTGAATGCCGTCGGTTGATCGGGCGCCTTGAACGATGGCGGTTGTAGTAGTGTACGCAGTTTCATACTTTACATACGTTTGATTTGATCGGCCGAGTATAGCCGAAGACGCCCGAGTAAAGATCGGCCGATAACGGTTTTGGTGTAATCCAGCCGTTAGGTCGGTTGAACACGCTTCTACCCAGTTCCCATCATGACCAACTCCATATCACTGAATCGCAGTGATCAGTCGAGCGAGACAACTCTAGCTTCAAAAACCTAGCAATTCCACAAACGGTGGCTTCGGCCTACTTAATAACCAGGTGTAACCTTTTAACATTATTATGACTAACGTCGTAGGTAAGACCACCCCGACTGAAAATCCGAAACAATCGGTGTCCTGAAATACAAATCTAAGATGTAAAGACGTAGGTTACGCAGTAGTGTGCAAAGGAGGAGCGGTTATTTGCGTATGCAACGGTGACTGAGGGGGAGGCGCGGCCAAGGCGAAGGCAAGTCTCTCGAGCCTCGCGTGGAGAGAGGCGAGGCGCGGCCACTGCAAGGGCGAAGCACCGCTTAGGGCGCTCAAGGCCGCGTCCAGGGCTTCGTAACGTTGTCGACGCTCGCCCTCGCTGCATGATGCTAGCTCCTGTGGACATATCGGACGTGAATAAAGTGTAAATGCACTGAGGCTCGGTATGTTACATGTATAAATATATAATGCTGGACAATTCACACAGCATTATCTAGCCCCAAGCTAAGCAGAGCTTGTGTTATGGGTACTAGATAACTGATATACTTTATACAATACACTACATAGATAGATATTTTTATTATACATAGAAAACATCCAGAGCGCCCTGGATAAATGTCTGCAGATCGTACAAACATTTGTCCCGAGGCGGGAATCGAACCCGCAACCTCCTGCGTCGCAGGCAGACCTTCGCCCGCTGCGCCACAGAGGTCGTCTGTGTCGTATGTGTATATTAAGGAATAAAATTTTAGAAATAAACGGTCTGGTGCAGTCTCAACACGTAACTTTAAACGAGAAATAGTAGAAATCGTGACAAAACTAAATCACAACACATTGATATTATAAATGCGAAAGTTTGGATGATTAGTTGTATAGATGTTTTGGCGTGAGTATTAAAATAAAATTCGATGGGTCTCTCAAAACTGAGTCTATTTTTGGTTCTGTTTTTTTTTTCTAAACTTATAGTTTCGGAGTAAGTCACTAAAAACTGACTGAAGCCAGTGACGTCACACGCACCCGCGGCGGTCACTCAGTGAACTTTGCTAGTAGGTAATTTAGTCATAACTTCGTACGTAATGGTCCGATTTGGATAATTTAAAAATATATATCATTCTTATGTCATAAAGAATAACGTGGATACTAGTTCTATTGAAATTGCTATATCGTTACGGATCCTCATAAGGTCCACAAGTTGATAATAAAACTTACCTCTTCAAGAAATTCTAGATCATCCTCTTCACTTTGTTCCAATTGCTTTTTGAGCGTCTAGAACAGAAATAGCAAAGGTATTAGCAAATCCATATCTCTATACATCCCAGCAGAAGTTATCAATCGATGACATGAATACAAAATGAACGGTGACCATAACCATGCCATACTGCGGTTATTTACATGATTATTCAGCTGTTTGCATTACTTAGGTGTCGCGCCAAACTTTACGACCGGTCTGAACATAGCTAAGGAACTTAAGGGGGTACCTACCCTCAAATTGCTTATTTTCAACTCCGTCGGACCTCCATATCTTCCAAACTACTGAATATTTAACTTTGAAATTTATATATGGTAAAGTTCAGGACTTATTCTATCGATCATATGTTTCGAAAACACGATTCCATAAAATTTTCTCGATAGAAAAAAATCGCAAAGTTACCTCTAATTTTTTACTAAAACCCTAATTTCTCAATAAATACAGATGATACGATCTTGAGATTAAGCATAGTAATTAAGCTAAGTATAAAGAACATTTTACGTATACACAATAACGAGGTAGGGTACCGCCTTAAATGTTTTGACCACCATTCTGACTTGAATTGCCTATATTCAGACCTGTATAATGTTAAGCGGATCACAAACCTTAATTTATAAACACATTTTAATCTAAATTTTGTTATTTTCTGTCATAAACGCCGATTATTTACAGAACTGTCAGTGTTTTGATTATTTACAAGTTGTGCTTGTAAGTTACAATGCAAATATTGCATTGTGAAGCTAATGCTGAAGGTTTGGAGTCATTATGTTCTCTTAGAATAGGTACAGATTATTTACAGATTTGTTTAAAAAAATACAGTAAATAATTAGAATTATTAATAACACGCAGAGTAAGTATAAATTTTAATAACTTCAATTAATGTATAAAAAAAGTGTTATTAACTTAATAATAATGCTGGACAATCATTATACAAACATAAAAATAGAGTTACCATTAAAATGGCTGAAAGCAAGTTAATTCCCAGCGAAAGAGTATTCAAACAAAACACACAAGAAAAAGTCTGAAGAACAGTTTAAGAAAGGGTTAACATTTCTGTTTGTTGAGAAAAGTTTAAGTTAAGATCAAAATGACTCCAGTGCAACTAAAAGCCGAAGTGTTGATGTTGTATATTAACCTTGGCGTTTTATTCTTGACTCGAGATCGCCAAGCAGGCCCTGAATGGTGTAAATACCTGTTTCATATTAAAACAGTTAACGGCACTAACAATACTGAACAGTAAATGATAAGTTACTGAATACGATATACTGAAAAAAATTATAATAATTATGACATTTAGATATGTAAACTTGTTGAACCAAAATTAAATAAGACTAAACTAGAATGATAAGTACAATATTTCGTAAAAATCTTCAGCAAATAGTTAGTAATAATCAAAGCTAACTAAAAACAAATAATGATTTCTTATAAGGTCAGAGGAGAATGTATTGGATGAAGCCGGTACAATACAGTCAGAAAAATATTATAAATCTTTCGTACACACTTGCGATTAAATTCAGAATTTTGACCTTTTTCTACATGCTTTTAAATCTAACGGAAATTACAGTTATTGATTGTAATCTCATTTAGTTACATTCTGGTTCAACCATAACTGGGCTAACTAGCTATGTAAAGAGTATGTAATCTAGCGACTCACTTCTACGGATGTGCGGTAATGTTCCATCATGTTCTTGGTGGCGTCCAGTTCCGCCAACTTTTTCACCACTACGTCGGCGACATTCCGTTCCGTCACGTCTATTTTATCTCTGCAAGTAGCAATACAATGGATGTTACTATCACTACATGATACATGATGCTGAATGGGTTGAGAAATCTACTGTGGGAATGATAACGAGAAAAAGCTATAATGATGTGTGCCACGCGCGCTAATAGATTTTTTCTAAATGCAAGACAAGGGAACTTAATGTATGACTGACTTCTGGTACTTGGATAAAATAAAGCCAATTTGGACTCAGGGATAATGTAGCATAGAGTGGAAGGGGGCGGACACTTTTGTCGGATGCCCAATTCGAATCCAAGGCCTCAAAATGAGCTGGACTTTTCACTGAGCGAGTGTGTTGCGGCCGTTGGAAGTAACGAGGGTCCATACTATCGACTCGCCGAACTCTGGGCTGTTACAGTTGTTCTATCTCACGAAGTCCGTTTAGCCCTGGTTGTAGTAGTGACTTTGCGCTTAGTTGTCATGCTGACGGTACTCGCTACCAAATTCTGACGTCAATACAATGAGCACTAGTGACCCGGACCGCGTCTCGGGCGAGACTGATTGCTTCTGAGCTTACGCACACTAAAACAATGTGTACATGCATTCACTATGACATACATAGCCCAACGGACTTCGTGAGATAGAACAAGTGTACAAGGTTTACAAACAGTGGAAGTATGGAGGACTTATCTGAGGGCTAGTAGGCTAGCCCCAGCGCCGCCAGCAGGTCGTTGACCCGCGCCGCAGATGATGTCACAGTATGTACCGACCTGAGAGCCAGCGCCAGTTGTTGTTGATGGTCGTCCGCGGGCGCGGCGGCGGCGAGCCTCAGCGCCGCCAGCAGGTCGTTGACCCTTGCGTCGAGCGCCGCCACCCGAGCCAGCAGCCAGCCGCGCTCGTCCTCTGCCTCGGAGCGCTGTCGTTGTGCGATGGCGAGCGAGAGGTTGCGGAGGGAATCACGCTCGGATACGGAAGCTGATTCGGCTTCTGGAATTATTGTGAATTTGTTGTTAAAGCGTGTTGTGTCGGTGACATTGTTAGTCCTAGGGTAATTCCTCAGCAAAGGAGAACCTTTAATTTCCACTGTCACTTGAGCAACGTCGGTCAATCGGATCAAAACATTTCGGATTTTAACTAAGCATAGCTCTCTCCATAGTTCGTTGTGCGACATATTTGATTGATGTGCAGCGGTTATTTTATCAATTTCAAGGTCTTTTGGAAGAGATATCGAACAAAGTTAACCTTTATCAATATCGGGACAGGAGTCTCGTTCAGGCGACAGTTCGTCTCCGCTCCACGCGCCCGCGCCTTCCGCGCCCGACCACCACTCCTCCGCTAGTTCTGGAACAACATAACATGGTTATGGTTAGTTATCTAAGCTACGTGTCAATTGCATTATAAAAGATTTAATCGCTTCTCAAAGCTCATTTAAGTGCAGAACAACTCCTGATTTAATAGAACTTTGGGCACACTTTGGGTTAATAGATATGGTAGAGTAGAACAAGTTTCTTATAAGGACCTCTGACGATGCATGGCTCGGTCTTAGGTCTCATGAGACCTACTGGACTATTTAGACTCTCCGCTACTGAGACATCGACTCGGAATCTGACACAAGTTCGCGCGAAATTCAAATATTTTAGCGGTTTTAAATATTTTCTGCGTTCTACGAGGAATTAAACTACCAGAAAAGTAGTTTTCCACAAATTGTAGAACATTTTTCCATGAACCCATGTTTCAATAAAGTATGATATAATGTAGCTTTTGGTAATATGTTGATTTTTAGTAATAAAGCTCTTATTAATAATTCCAAAAGTAGCACTAAATTGAAATTTGTTAAAACATGGGTTCATAGGAAATGTTTTATAATTAATGGAAAACTACTTTTCTGGTTCCTCGTAAAATGCAGTAAATATTAAAAACCGCTAAAAGATGCTGAACTGAGACACGGAACATCGCACAGGGTGATAGGGTTGCTATCAATAAGCTAAGCTGGGGTAAAACGCTAAGGGATGCTAGCTGAGGGTGGTAAAAACTCCGAAGAGATTAAAATAACCGAACCCGTTGAGTGATGATTGAACACTGCTTTATTGTTTCCACATTAGTTGATAATCGAGGTCAATGCAAGTTAAGCTAAATTTACATGAAATGTGCTGGTTAAAATGTACCTACTGCATGTACTTATGCGATAGCTTGTACACAGGGAGCAGCGTGTATCTTATGTAGGATTTAAGAGTAGTTCTTTTCTTCAAAACGAATCCGAAACTACGATTTTTGTTTTCCGGGTAGACCCCCAGATCCTAATACTACGTTGAGTCGTCTGACACTCGCGAGCGGTCGTCTTCCAGCAGTTGATTAATGTCTTTTCCCGATGGTTTTTTTACGATTCTATTTACACATAATTTTTCTTTTTATAATTTTATTTTTAACACGAATCAGTTAGTAAACACAATCTTACCCGGATCATTGACAAAGCACGGCTCGGTCTCCGAGTCCAGCAAATCCGCTGAGTTGTCATTATCATCCGACACTCGCGAGCGGTCGTCGTCCGGCGGAGCGGCGGCGGGAGCGGAGCGGAACGCGCGGATCACTGCCCCAAGAAGGCCTGTACGTGGCTCCTCTTCCGGAGATAGGGCTTCGCCACTGTCGCTGCGACTGGAAAAGCACAAATGTATTAGAAAATGTTACAGTAGCCTTTATTCACAAAGAAAATTATACTAGTATTTACAATTGAAACAATTGAGCTAACTGCAGATTGTTTGCAAACAGTCTACAGGTAGCTCAACTGATCCATATCAATACCAGTCGGAAGCGTCCCCAAGACGCTGGCAGCATTGCAACGCTTTATGGCAATGCTGATGCGCTAGAAAATGTTGAATTAAGTACTGTTTAGTTAAGAGAATAATTTGTAAGGGAATAGTATGATTAGGTTGTGTGCACCATTGCAAAAGAGCAACCCATGACGAGTTTCTTTGCCGTATGATGTGTGTCACTCACTGTGTTCACATCACAAATCCGCTTGCCCAGCGTATCAATAAATAATAAATAATAATAAATAATGCTGGACAATTCACACAGCATTATCTAGCCCCAAGCTAAGCAGAGCTTGTGTTATGGGTACTAGATAACTGATATACTTAATACAATACACTACATAGATAGATATTTTTTATTATACATATAGAAAACATCCAGAACGCCCTGGACAAATGTCTGCAGATCGTACAAACATTTGTCCCGAGGCGGGAATCGAACCCGCAACCTCCTGCGTCGCAGGCAGACCTTCGCCCGCTGCGCCACAGAGGTCGTCGAATTTAAGGCACTAACCCTGTCATTTCATATTTTGGGGGTAAGTCACAAGCCGTCAAGTCTCCTTTTGAAAACCACACTTCGTAAGGTGTGGAATTCAAACGGTTTAGATAGGATTCCAGATCTGAAATTCAGTGGTCCGATGTATGACTTACCTCCAAAATAAGGAATGAAATGACAGGCATGGCTATGTTACCTCGCGCGCTACTAGTATGTTACAGTTGTTCTATCTCACGAAGTCCGTTTAGCCCTGGTTGTAGTAGTGACTTTGCGCTTAGTTGTCATGCTGACAGTACTCTCTACCAAAATCTGACGTGAACACAATGAGCACTAGTGACCCGGACCGCGTCTCGGGCGAGACTGATTGCTTCAGAGCTTACGCACACTAAAACAATGTGTACATGCATTCACTATGACATACATAGCCCAACGGACTTCGTGAAATAATAAATAAATCACACTAATATTATAAATGCGAAAGTTTGGATGGATAGATGGATGGATGGATGGATGTTTGTTACCTCTTCACGCCAAAACTACTGAACGGAGCAGGCTGAAATTTTGTATACAGGTAAGTCTAACCCTGGAATCAAACATAGGCTTTTTATCCCATAAATCAATTCCCATGGGAAAGAAATAACCTCAAAACGTTTCCATAGAAACAACGCGTGCGAAGCCGCGGGCAGAAGCTAGTAAATAATAAATAATGCTGGACAATCCACACAGCATCTTCTAGCCCCAAAAAATAGTATATCTATACCTATAGACGTCGTTGTGGTAGACGGTGGGCTCCAGTGCGTCCCTCGGCAGTCTGTACGCGCGCAGCACGGCGCGCGTGAGCCTGGCTAGGCGCCGCTGCATGGCGTCGAGCGCCCGCGCCGCGCCGGCCCCGCCGCGCGCGCGCGCCGCCGCGCACAGCGCCTCCTGGCGGCGTTGCTCGCACATGCGGACTAGTTGGCGGCATTCCGCGCGGCTGGAACATAGATTACACGCTTATTTAAACATAGACTAAAAAATATTTAACTGAGTCGGTATTCTATGATGTGCAAGAGTACTTAGAATTACCGCCTATTTAAGTTTTATTTTTATATAAATTATATTATTATTTAATAATTAATTTTCAAATTATAATTTTTTTATTGACATGTTACTAGGAGTAATGAATAAAATCTGTATTTCTGGAACACGAGAATGGGTTTCAGATTAGTGTGACTTAAAGGACGGCGCACGAATTTCTACATATTCGACCAGTTTAGTTTGTGCGCTGCACCTCGTACTTGCAGTGTGGCAGTGGTTCGGCTTAGAATTTGCACCACCCCAACTCTTCCCGTGGGAGTCGTAAGAGGCGACTAAGAGATATCCACCGGGGGCGGGCAGCAGCGCCCCCTGCAGAACAACCTACCAACGAACTGCGATCCCCAACCCGCATGCCCAGCGTGGGGATTATGGGCATTACCCCCATGAGATAAAAGCCAACAAGGCGCTTATCAGGGGGAGGCCTGCGTACAGCAGTGGACCAATACAGGCTGTTGAGGTTGAGGGTGCACCTCAGCCACCAGACAGACAGATACAACTAATGATTGATGATTCACAGACTAGTTAAATTCGTGATTGTAATTGAGTATTGAGAAATGGAATTGGAAGTTAACGACGCTTAACAAATCATCTTCTGAATAGACGTAACTTAATTAGGCCTAATGAAGGTTGTAGCTCAACCTTATTCAGATAATAATGCAGGACGATTCACACAGAATTTATCTAGCCCCAAGCTAAGCAGAGCTTGTGTTATGGATACTAGAAAACTGATATAAGTACTTAATACCTACATAGACTGATATTTTTTTTATTATACATAGAAAACATCCAGAACGCCCTGGACAAATGTCTTCAGATCGTACAAACATTTGTCCCGGCGGGAATCGAACCCGCAACCTCCTGCGTCGCAGGCAGACCTTCGCCCACTGCGCCACAGAGGTCGTCAATTTTTTTATTATTATTATTATTTATTAAATTTTTATAACCTTTTAACAATGTTCATGTCGGTTGACTAAGTAACAATAAAAAATAAGCTTAAAAGTAAACAAAAAGAACACTTCTGAAATTAACAAGACAAAATTAACCTATGAGAAAATTGACTTATAAATATTACATAAGTAGGTATACATAAATTTCATCACTACTTAACTACCTACCTAGGTGTTGCTACTTGTGAAGCTGAGTTGCCATTTGAGCCAGCAGCAGCTTCTGCAGTTAACGAAACGATATCTCTCTAGAAACTGACCTCTTCTCAAGTTCAGCTTGTAGCTTGGCTGCGTCTGCCTCGGCGTCCTTCAGCGAGTGAGTTAGCGCGTTGGTCTCGGCGGCCAAGAAGTCTTGCATCTCCGCCGCTTCACGCTCCGCCTCTATAAGTCTCGCCTCGGCTAGACGCGCGCGTTCGCGTTCTGTACAGGACTCCTGGAAATTATAGTTCAGTTATAGTGTGCAAAAAGTCCTGTGGTACGTCTTGAGTTTTTACTAATTATGAGGTACACTAGTTAACTTTGTTGATATAGTTTTTAGCTATGGTGTTTTCAGTGTAATTCAATGTACCTGTCTTCTCTATCTTAGTCTGTCTTAATCTCTTTGCAGTCGGGTAACTGCAAAGTGATTAAGATTTAGAAGGGTTAAACAAACATGTATTAGACACTTATGCAATATATAAATGTACTGGTGGTTTCTTTTACACTCCTTTCACTAGTGGACAATAAATTGAAGTGAAGAGAAAATCAATAACACCTTATCTATTATTTGATAAAAAAAAGTACTTGTCTAAGTGATTATTTTGTAAGCCTCAAGAAATAATGTTATTTAAATCTGAAAGCTGCAAGAACCTCATTTTAAAACAAGTGACTTTAAATCTTTTATTTATCATAACATGAGAATAAGTGCACGGAGATTTTTCAAAAATAACTTAGAAAGTTTGCGATGCAGTAACCTTTCAAACATAAATAGCAACATCCAAATCGGCGGATGAACCGATTTGGACCTTGCTGTTTTTGAGGCTACGATGTCAACAGGCACCCGTCTTTAGGTCAGGGGTTAAAAACATACGAGTACAAACAGTTTCATGGGATTGTTGAAAACAAAAACAGTCAGTAGCGATTCTATCGACAAAGTTCTCAGCAATTATTCCTATAATAGCCCTATCATCTAATTTAGATTAAGATCGCCGTAAAATTGCTCCATCAAATGACTCAATAACACGGGCAAATTAACAATTAACTGAAGTCGAAGTTCACGGCACATATAATTATACATCAGTTAGTTACACAGCAATAAAATTCATTTATCATTTATCAGTAAAAAGTCCCATAAAAACCAAAAATATAACATTTGTAGGTACAACAAATGGTCGTTTGGCGAGTGAGGCTACCAGGATCCCCCGAAACAGAAATAAATAGCAAAAGATTATATCACGCATAGAAAAGAGTTTCGTACCCGAAAATCCGACTCGCACTTAACCTGTTTATTATACGAACTAGCTGTGTGAAATTTCAGAAGTTTATTGCACACCCCCTCGTGGTAGTTTTGTACAATAAAAAGTACGTGATTCTTTATTTACTTTATAGTTTATTACCGAGTTTTGAGTAAATCGAACCAAGAAATAATAATGTTCCATAGAAACTTTACCACCCTTTTTTAGGCCCCTCAGCGGTTGAATTGAAAATTAGCCTGTGTTATTCTGGGACCTAAACTATCTTCATACCAAGTTTTGTTTAAATCGTTTGAGATACTGGTAATAAACATTCACACAAACTTTCGCATTTATAATATTAGTAGAATTAAATAAATAAATAAATAATGTTGGACAATTCACACAGCATTATCTTGCCCCAAGCTAAGCAGAGCTTGTGTTATGGGTACTAGATAGTTATTAAGATATTTAGATGAATCTACCAAAACTATACGACTTATAGACTTACAGCATGTAATCTGTTGCATTGGTCCCTCAGCGTGTCGATCTCCGTGCGTTGTCGCGTCGCGAGCTCGCCCGCTGCTTTCAGTTGGTCTTCCAAGGCGCGCAGGCAACCTTCCGCGCCCGCTCCAGCGCCTATAAACAACAACATGATATTTACATGGTTTATCAGACTTTTGATGCTGTGATCTCTACCTTGGATGTCGTAGAAGGTTGTCATCTCATGGATAGACAGCAGCATAATCCATCCACCGAAGTGACTGTCACAGTCAGAAATTTGGATTCGGTAATCATTGGTATTTATTTATTTATTATTTATTATTGGTTTTATACGAGTTATGTTTTTCCCACCCAATTAGAGCAAAGGTTTAGTGTGTAACCCTTCGCACTTAGGGAAATTACTTTATCAAAGCAAAAGTAATAGACCTCCAAACTATCCAGAACTTGTATACTGTGAAATATAACTAGCAGAGTGTGACGTCATGCTTATGGGGATGAAGTTACAAATCTTACCCGCTGCTCCAGCCAGTTCCAGCAGTCTTTGCGAGTTCCTCTCAAGCTCAGCCAACACCGCATGTCTTGCGTTCCTCTCTTCAGCCAACGCTGCTTCAGCGATCAGCCGTTGTGCCTTCTCTTGTGCTGCGGCTGCAGCGGCTGCACGAGCGTTTTCAGCGTCGCGGCCGCTCGCTTGGACGCCGCGGTGGCACTTGGTTACTTCTATGCGCCTGTAAATAACGGTAAATGCTTTTATACTACACCTACTCGGAAAGTTGACTATTCCTTTTCCATTTATAGAATAGAAAGTATGTCTTTGCAGGCCTATAGGAAACCGGGAGGAAAAACTCTATGGAATTTCATTTCTCACGTGTTTTAGCGGGAGGAAAAAGTGTATGGAAATCCATTTCTAACGTGTTATTTTTTTTTAATTTCCTAAAAGATCGGCCGGTAGCTATGGTTATTTTCGTTCGGGTAACGACAAAAAGTTTTTACTCCAAGTCCATTAGGCCACCTCCGATTTCCGAACAATATTTTGAAAAAAGAACCCAAAGGCTGGCGCGGTCAATGAGGTTTTACCAACATCATTGGGCGCGATTTCAATTAATAATTAATTCTGCTTTTTATTTTCCTCGAAGGTGTAGTATAAAGCACTATTTATCACTCGGCAGAAAGTGCGATTCCTACCTCGTGTGTTTTAAGGCCCTCGGCTGCCAAAACGACACACTCGGTAGGAAATGATCACTTTCTCGCCTTGGTGTAAAATGCACTATTTTAGATTTGTTTTGTTACACTATAATAGTAGATTTTTTTGGTTGGAAGGTCCGAAAAATGTAGTATCAGATCGAGCTGATCGAGATATCCGCATTTTAATTAGAAGATAGAATCGATCAGTTTGTTAGGTATGCTTTTACAGGTCCGGTGAATCTTGGCGATAAAAATAGACAGCTTTATGGATAAAACACCTGAAATTACCTTTGCAATCATCACCAATGAATGAATAACCTGGTATACTTACGTCTCAATGTTAGGAACGATGCCGCCGAGTGCTGATTCCACGTCACTCCCCAGTAGGACAGTCTGCGAGGTCTTCTCCGCGTAAATCCGCACCCGAGTCTTAACCGTACGTGAGGAGACCGATCGTGTGACGGTTGGTCTTCTGGAAGACGGCGGTGTACTGTCGTGTTTGGGAGAACTGTCGGCCTCGTCGCGTCGTCTTCTAGGGAGAGTTCCGTATTTGTCAGCGGTCATTCGAGCGGCGGTGGAATCTGGCGTGGTAGGCAGTCTCTGTCCGTTCGTCGGCCATCGTTTCTCCTCGCTCGGAGAGCTCGGCGTTCTACATCTGGCTGTTGAAGTTTTGGTGGGTTTGGCACGCAACGCGGGACTCTCGCGGATTAGGTTGGGTAGGTCGGTGGTGGGCCGGATTCGCGGTTTAGGTGTTAATGGTCGGGGTTTCTCAGGCGGTGTTGGTTTTTCTCGGCTTCTAGCACGTTCCCTTGTAGCGAGGTTGGGTCCGCGCGGCGCTGTGACAGGCCTGGGTGTGGAGGTTCCGACTGGAGAACTGCGTTTGGTTTCAGTGACGACGTTGACTCTGCGTCTCGGCCGGGGAGGGGCGCCTGCAAGGGAGGAACTTTCGGAGCCGCAGCCGGAGCCACAAGAGACTACACTGGAAGCACAGGATCTGGACCCACCACCGCTGCTGAGAGCACGACCGCACCCTTCTACACCGCTGTCGCTGCCCGCAGCGCCTAGAGCTAACTCATCGCCTGCTGGAAGACTATCTAAATCGCCGAGTGATCGTGCGTCATCGTTCACTTCGCTCGGCTCCTGTTCCGTACATGTGTCCTTATCGACAGTAGCCACGGGGCTTACTTCCACCCCGTCCAACACCACTCCACTTTCATCATTGGTACCTACACTACTATCTTTGTTTGTAGCACCGATATCTTTGCTTGCTTCACTATCGTCTTTATTGTCTGCACTCTCATCATTCACACTTAACTCTACATTGTCACTAGGGTCACTTTCTAATTTTGTTTCTATTTGAGGAACTTCATTGGTTTCATTTGATATGGGCGGTGACGGTGCGGCTTCGGTGACGGCATTGCATTCTTCCTCCATGGCTGATGTGTATTACATGTTCTGTAACAAAAGAAGCCAGTATTTAGAACAGGTATTCCTGAAGGTGTTGAGTTAATCAGTAGCTGTATGTTGCAGCGGAATAGCGGACAAAATGTCCATTGTTTGAAATGCCGTCGGGCGTAAACGCTACTCTCTCGGGACCTTATTATTATCGTCTGTCAAACCCATTTGAATGCAGCTCGTACCTATAAGGAATAACAGCAAAATGGATAGTAAACTGAGGATTTAAGTAGGTAGCTACCGGGCGTCAAAGTTCACGGTTACAGCACTTGCAAAGCAGGTTTATGGCTTCCTTTACAATCGCATCACCATGTTACTACTTGTCCGAGTACTATTAACTCTATGAATACTGGATAGGTACAGCAATAATTTGTTCAATCAGATTGGTTGGATGTAAAAGGCCATTAGAACGTGAAACGGTGAAACCAATAACAATGAGCTAGGCAAAACCTATCGACGTTTTGCAATGCATCGTTTCTCTGTAGCTGAACAATGGTTCTCATGGTGCGGCTGCGGTGCAACTCGCGTTGCCTATTCATGTCAGCAACAACTGTTTGTCGCTATGTTTTACTAAAGCATGAAAAACATGGAGTTAAGGCGCGCCATGGCGACACAAGTTTATAACATTCTACACGACTATCGAGATTTTCAAGGAAGGTATTAGAGAGAAAGGGGTTTCAACTTTAAAAGCCCTGATATACCACTTTCGCATTCCGGACGCGAGTAATAAATACGTATGTTATGGTTATGAGCATTTCTTTCAACTCGATTCAACAAAAACACTCGAGGGAAGGACTTGATGAAATATTGATAAATCACTTGAATAGAAAACAAACACTCAAGAACGATTTATTGAAAGCAGCGACTGATAACATTGTGAAACCATTTCTCGAATAGGGAATCGTATCTTGAAACACTTGGATCCGCGATAACGTATCGTCTTTCTATTCAACAAGATTATAAGACAAGAATGGGTAGAATATAGAGCAGCAAAGAGGTCATCGCACTGCAATTTGCTGGGGGGAGCACGGGCCTTACAAAGCTATTTCAAAACGTGTTGAGAGGTATGCAACGTGTAATAAGGAGGCTGACAATTCGACATGGTGCTCGAATATACCGACGAGCAATCTACGCGATTACAACATGGGAGGTATGACCGTACCTGCTTTTAAAGTCAGCTATTTTTATGCCTGTAGAGCCGGTCATAAATTGAGTAACAAAGGCCACGGTGAAGGTCTCCACTTGAGGTTTTCTTGACGGGTGTATTTACTGTTGAACGTTTAATTTGATACTGCCTTTACGAGGCAAGTTTAATGCACGTTACAGATGATTATAATTCGACTCTTTGGAAGAGAATCACGCGTGGGTGACGAAACTTGAAAGCTGAAGCTCTCATCGACAAGTTGTTGCGCGCATCGAATTTCTACTTTCGCAAGTCGTGGACCCGCTGCAAATACAAATAAGATTATCCCCGAGGCATGTTTTAAATTCTAGCTAAGGTAGGATTACATTAGCGATGAAATAATCGAGTCACGTCCGGCTTCAATCGCATTTTGCTGGGAATATGAGTTTCTAATGGAAGTTCCTTTGACGGGTTTATAACCTGAGCTTGCAAGAAAAGCTTTTAGCTTTACTTTGTATTACATTTTGTTACTCGACGGGCTAACTCTTCAAAATCCTAAAAGTTAAAGCGCCTCGTCCAGTAAAGCATTTGCATGGAAACTGTGTAAATATTGTCATTTTGACATGGCATTATTTAATTTTATGAGACATTGAAACTGTATACCCTACCCACTCGTAACATTGTATACCACCATAATATTCCTGTGATTATAAATACCTGTAAGCCACATTAATTGAACCTAGACTATTTACACCCCCTAGGGTAAGATGCATTTGGATCTATTTCCATTTCGATAAGTAGGTCAGACTGCTATTACTGCATCTTACCCTAGTACTAGTATAGTATTATAATATCTGTGCCCCAGGGGTACCTTATCAATATAAGACCTAATTTTATACCCACCTAACATCCTTAAGAATAAATAAATTTGATCAGTTTGATAAAACGCTGACGTTAAGGAATTGTAAAATTGCTAGTTTGCAAACTCCACTACGTGCCACATTTGGTTCTGATCGAGAGGCATGCTCGACATGACTGTTCTACGAAAAATTGAAGAAACAACATTAGAACAGCTCTACATTCAAGCTTATGAAATAAGTGGATAATCGCAGTACCTACAAGGCCGTAAATTTTACAACACAGGTCGGCCATTTGAAATTGAAGTCGTAAACTGGGAATAATCTTTATTGCGGAGAGTTATGATCGTAACACTTCCTATTAAAGAGCGATCCGCCTACATCAGTTTTGTACCTCCTCAATTCCTCATGATGATGAAACAAAACCGGCTTACAGTAAGTATAATAATCGTCAAACTTCTCGTCCTCTGGCGAACCACGTGGCAAAGATGCGCAGAACGCAATTCTTAGGCCAAATTGGTGGTTACTTTCTGTCTAGGGGTTGCATTATCCGTTAAATTTTCGTATCCGGATAATTCGGATAGTAGTGAGCCTTACTATTCGGATATTCGGATATTTCGGATAATTCGGATAATTGAAAAATATACATAAAAATTAAATTTAATCAAGAAAAATGGGTTTTTAAAGTATAAGTATTTATTATTTTATATTCAAAAAACGTTACATTAAAGTTCTAATAAAATAAAAATAGAATTCGCATAGAAACTGAACACCATAGAGATTTAAAATTCTTTACTGTACGTTTGTTAGAAGCATCTTAGAATATGCATCACCGATTTGGAACCCTCGTTATGATGTTTATAATAAGAGAATCGAGCGCATTCAAATTAAGTTTATGAAGTACCTTTGTTTCCGTTTAAGAATTCCATACAGTTCAGCCAATTACCTCGATTTATGTAAGCAATTTCACATTCTCCCTCTTTCCAAGCGGCGTGAGATCGCCGACTTATCTTTTATACTTAAAATCACGTCGAATAATATTAGTTGTCCCAATTTGCTTCAAAAAATTTAGCTTAACGTTCCCTGCAAACCTATCAGAGTTAACCCCCCTATTTACGTTCCCCATGCTGGCACTAACTACCGACAAAATTCCTTCTTGTGGCGAGCGAGTAATAATTTTAACAAATTGAGTAAGCAATTTGACCTGGATTTATTCTGCGCAAGTGTCAGCTCGGCCAGGCGGCGGCTCAGCGGAGAGTTTTTTGGTGCCAATGATGATGATAAATATGAAGTCTAAATTTTTTGTAATGTAGATCCTAATCTATGTTTTTAGAGATGATGCATGTTGACTAGTCACATCATGTTCATAGTCTTTTTCATTGTAATAATCCACCACTATCCATGAAAACCTTCAATAAGCTTTCTGGTACTTATTAATTTGTAATTCTGTTAATTTTTAAGCCTTCAAGGAGCCAGCGGGTCTCGAAAGGTTAATAAATAAAATTAAAAATAAGAGTATCGATCAAATGGGTTGAAAAACTAAAATATCTATGAAATAAAAACAGTTTACTTCGTTCCATCGAACTCATTTTTTAACAACGAACGAACGTAAATCAACTTCCTATTTTAATAGGTACTCTAAAATGATTTTAACAAAGAACCAACACAGTCACGAGATCAAACTTACGAATGTACACATACAGTTATGTTATAGTAGTGTGTGTGGGGTAGCTGTGCTGCGTGCGCGGAGATCAGTCTGTGTCGGCGTCGTCGAATCACTGACCAACCAGTGTCAACGCTAGCGATGCGTTTGCGCGCTACCGCTAGTGTAGGTCTTGCTTGTTTATAGCTTCCAGATTCAGAAACACGCACGAATTATTACATGTATATTTTTAACAACACAAAGTCACAGTAGATAAATGTATACAGTACAATGACTCAGCCGTCTCTTTGAACTTTATACCTACAGTTGAGCGGAGCGCTAGGGTTGGTACCTACAAAAAGTAATACAGCGGTGTGTACCTATATTTTTATTGAATGTGTGTGGTTTGAGTTCAGGAAGGAAACATATTATGTTAATTTAGAATACATAGAAAAAATACCTATCTATGTATATGAATAACTCCCATCTCTAGCAGCGGCAAACGAAATCTGTGCTAAATGCTCGCGGTCGAGAACCGCACGCGGGCGCAAAAACGCATGACAGGAAAAGCGCCCTAAAAGCGAATATATACCTACATACATTATTACATTAAATACATAGCAGAATTTCCCATACATTTTTAATGATAGTACCTACCTACCTATCATTTGACCATCACCCACCTCCGAAGAGACAAACAAGAAAGCGAAGGCCAATTGCGTGTCGACTTGGCACATTTAGGGTTCCGTACCAAAATTAGGTCTTTTATATTTAACTAGCTGCGCCCCGCGGCTTCGCCCCCGTGGAAATTAATGTGTCCAACTTTATTAATTTTTTCTTTCATAAGAACCTTCTCCTGACAATAACAAACACAACAAAAAAAGAATTAGCGAAATCGGTCCAGCCATTCACGCGTGATACCGTGACCAAGGAAAACGGGTTTCATTTTTATATATATAGATGTAGAATACATTTAGACCGCAAAATAAGTAGGTAGGAAAAAATAAGTGAATTTCAGAAAAAATAATATGGAGGTAGGTACTACATAAATATTTGTTAGTAACATTGGCATTACTTATACTTCAGGTACGGAACCCTAAAACGTGGTAAAGACTATATTTATTTTACCTTTCAGCATTAGCAGGAAGTCGAAAAAATGACAGTATTGGTTTAACGAACGTTGAGTTTACACCCGTAAACACTGCAGTATACTCGTGGTCGTGATGCCGCCATTATTTAATTTATCTCGGCGGCGGCGTGACACTGGATCGATGTGCATGCCGAGACTACCTTAGCGGCCGTGTAAATGACGCCTATATGTGCGTGCGTCGATTCGGGCGGTCTAGTATGGAGTCGGATTACTGTATATTTATGTATTGTGACAAAGTATTGTATGCATTAAATATAACATTTCTAAAATGCTGGATGCGGTGTAGTGTTGTGTCGTGAATTAGAAAAATCAGCTGTAGGTACCTATCCGTATTATTCGTATTATCCGGATAAAGGAGCTCCCATTATCCGGATATGAAAATTAGCGGATATCCGGATAATTCGGATATCCGGATATCCGGATTGCAATCCCTATTTCTGTCCCGTTTATTATTCACTGTGAGTTTTTGTTTCAAAAAATGAAAGAGGGAGACAGAGCTATGCGAATGCTGCGTCGTCAGCGGCATATGAATTATATCAGTGAGTGACTCTCGCTGCTTGTCACCGGACAAGTAGTTTGGCGGCTACTATAACCATAATAGCTTAGCTGCAGGATGGTAAATCACAGTTGAAGAAAACGCAAAACTACTGAACGGATCGGGCTGAATCGAAAGATGCATTTCGCGCGAAACCGCGGCTAGAAGCTAGTTAACCATAATCATGCAAATTGTAAAATAAAACTTTTTAAACTTTCGCGATTTGTTAACATAATTAATGATTATTTATCGAACAAAAACATTGGTTGTCTGTAAAGTCGGTATACTGACGATAGTTGAACGTGACAACGTCTTAAGAAAATACTGATGGAATGGTAGCATTTGATACTCGATCAAAACATGTAAATGTACTATAGTATAGCAGCTGTCCACGCAGACGCATAGCTCACTCAAGTAGGAGAGAGACGGATGTCGAGCGCTCTCGCTTGCACTTCAAGCTTTACATGGAACGCCTCAGAGCGAGGTAACGCCGCATGACGTCATGTTTTTTCGTGCGTGCAGCCGGCTCTATCGAATTATAAGACGTTGTCACGTCAAAAAGTACGCGATAAATAATCATTAATTAAATAGTAAAATAAGTCTCGTATCGAGCCACGATTCACTTTGGGTCGCTACTGCTGCTGAGCCAAAGGAGTAGGTACCTATTATCATTGGTACCGAAAATATGATATTTCAACTTGGCTTAACTCCATCGGTTCCAATTCACCGACAAAGTTAAATTATTGTACCCAAATCGCATTTGGGTTAATGCACAAAATACGTACACACCGAGTGATTTCAAACTAAAGGCATTTGGGCAAATTACTTTGTGCATACACGTTGCCAACTCTTATTTTGTAATAGCGAACAAAGTGCCGAAAGAAAAGTGTAATACCTGCATACATACGGATTACTTAATTTGAATGAAGTCTATTATCAAAGGAATAAAAGTAACTGCCATGAAAGTCGTTCAAAGATAGAGCAATGAACCTTATTTCGTTAAAAATAATTTCTATAAAATGCCCTTAAAATCAGTAAAGGCCTTTTTGTACCCAAAGTTCAAGAAACTCAGTGAATAAAATATATCTCAACAAATGTTTAGCAAATCGCGTAAATATAATCTAACGTTCGTTTGGTTTCGCTCTACAAATATTTACCAAAGTGCTTCTGCAAATAAACTTGAGACTGTCGGAATCTAAGCTATTTAGGAGTAATCGGTAAGTACTTCAGTATAGTACCTGTGAGGCCACACGAAACTAACAAGTCTGAAGGACTTTGCAACAAAACGTTAGAGAAACTACGTGAATAATGTACATAAGTAATTTGAAGCTGTACTATAACAATACTTACAATACAAGCAGTCGGTATGTAAACGACAATAATTATTTGAACAAGGACAACTCCAGTTTTACAAGCTTTTATTTAACTTGCGCTGTTAGTTAAAAGGTAACATTCTCCTACTGATAATCTTGCAACTGAACTTGCAGCGCGTCCCGATGAACAATTCTACCACCGTACTGCGATCCCAAACCGCATGCCCAGCGTGGGGATGGCATTACCCTCCATGAGATAAAAGCCCATAAGGCGCATATCAGGGGGAGGCCAGCGTACAACAGTGGACCAATATAGGCTGTTGAGATTGAGAACTAATAGATGGCGTAGATTTTTATTATATATATTGTTAATGCGAATTCAGCTGAAATAAGCACGGTCTATGCCACTTTAACTTGGCGGCCCCAGACTTTTGGTACATATACCAAATACTGGTATATGCTCTGAACTAAATGAAAAATGCCCGGCGAGCGGCGGTCGAGAGAACGTAAATAAAGTATATCTATCAGGGAATTTTGTTTTTATTATGTACTTTAAACATTATTGCATGAACAGTGGTCCTTCGTGCCACGTAAAAAAGCGCCCTCTTATCAGTTTGTTCAAACTATTTTCTGACATTACGGAAACGCCCCATTGTCCATGCTAAATCTACAGCAATTTTTATGCAGACTGTACCTATAAAAAGATCCAACAACAGCATATTGTTGCATATATTTAGAAATTGTAACGCTGTGATTTAAATTAATAAAAATAAACACCTAAAGTAGACATTTTCTACATAACAAAATGAGTGACAATCACTGGGAAAACTCTGGGTGCCTTCGTAACATAATGGTGATGGTAAAGCCAGGAAGTCACTCGGCCAGTGCTGAACAAACAGCGTCGCTCAACAAATTGACAGGTACCCTATTCTGCTAAACTAATTGCTTTACTTTGACAATGGAATCGTCACATAATAACACACTTTGGTCTTCTACCGTAGATGAAAGAAACTACAAATGGAGGGACGCACGTCAAAATTGGCAAGGTTAAAACCATTCTATTTATCTCCCCGTTTCATGTTGTCTTTTTGCTTATGTTGTCTGTTTGTTTTAGCAAAATCATTGTGATGCAAAATTTTAGGATCTAGGTTCGTAAAACCGATCATATTCTGTTTTCGAAGTTTATCACACTCCTACACAGACTTTGGCAGAGTCGTAGCGAGCGCCGCCATTAAGAAAGAAGTTGAAGTTATCTCCTCGTGCAAATAGCACCGCATGCACTATCTAACTAGACTTTCTTTCATCAAGGCATTGTACGTGACGTTTCTGCGCCGATACCATTGTCATAGCATAGCGATTGGTTAGCAGAATTGTGCCCCAGGTCCCAGTTGATTGGCGCGGACATGTCAGCAGACAAGCATGTCCCGGGTACGGTTTTACATAAAAAGCCTCGAGCTGATTTAATAGGATTGGAAACAGATATAGTGTTTGAATGCGCTGATGAATATAGTCTTGCACATTATCGGTCATTTGAATATGTGGTGTGGAAAATGGTTGCTGTTGTTGTTGTTGTATGTCACACTATCACACTAATATTATAAATGTGAAAGTTTGGATGGATGTTTGTTACGTCTTCACGCCAAAACTACTGAACAGATTGCGTCAGTATACCCCTAAGCCTGGAATCAAACATAGGCTACTTTTTATCCCATAATTATTATTTATCAGTTCCCATGGGATATAAATTATCTTTGAACGTTTCCATAGAAATAACGCGTGCGAAGCCGCGGTCAGAAGCTAGTTAATTCATAAATTAATTAATTTTCAAGTATATAATAAATAAATAATGCTGGACAAATCACACAGCATTATCTAGCCCCAAGGTAAGCAGAGCTTGTGTTATGGGTAGATAACTGATATACATAATAATATACGAGTACATAGATATATTTTTTTATTATACATAGAAAACGACCAGAACACCCTGAACAAATATCTGCAGATCGTACAAATATTTGTCCCGAGGCGGGAATCGAACCCGCAACCTCTATATAAATGTTAAGTATATGTTTCGTTTTTAGTTAATTTTTAAGTATATCTGCGGAAACTTGTAATTAGCCTTCAACAGACATGCACTTGTCTATCCAGGCATGTTCTATAATGTTTATCTGAAATTTGTAAATCTAGCTGTAAGTTTCTCCAAAATTATAAAAATAAATAAATAAATAAAAACTACGCGAGTTATGGTAAATTTGGCAAGACTCAAATTAAGTCCCGAGAACGAACATGGGCCATTTGTCACCAATAATATCTTGTAGTTATAAATGCGGACAAAGTCGCGGCTAACAGCTACTAATATGATAGTATAATATCCATCATAACAAACTTTACTAGAAGACTCTGCCATTACAAGATCGTGTGGAGGCTTCTCGATAGGGTGTCGTAATATTTTTTGCTTCTGTAAAGTTTTTGTCATAATTACAAAACAGTGTAGCAAATTAACGATCCCAAATAAATAACAACCGGCTTTCGCGCAAAAAACGAACTCAATTCCGTGTAACAATCGAGGCCGAAAGCCCGCAAAATGAAAAATTGATGTCATAAATAGAGGCCGGAATAATATAGCTTCGAACGTCATATATTTATGGCCCCACGCTGGATAGTTCCAAAAGATATATATAACTATTGAACAAAAAGTTAATTGGAGGACAAGCAGTAATGGTTTTAGAGACTTCATTTTATTGTAAAATCTGGCGTCTGACATTTTGTTTAGATACCCTTGCGTGTCCTTCAATATAATAGCATGATACAGACGGACAGACAGGCTGTTGACCCTAGTTTCATGCTCACATGAATTTACTTTACCTATGTTCAACTTCATTATGACTTACAAGTCCCTCTTAGAGATTATCTTTATATTTATGTTACTTCTGAACGAAGTTTCTACTCTCTAAAATAATCACACTAATATTATAAATGCGAAAGTTTGGATGGATGGATAGATGGATGGGTGGATGTTTGTTACCTCTTCACGCCAAAAGTACTGAACGGATCGGCCTGAAATTTTGCATACAGGTAATTCTAATCCTTCCAGGATTAGAATGACCTGATTAATCAAACATACTTTTTATCCCACAAAACAGTTCCCATGGGATAAAAATCACCTTTATACGTTTATAGAAACAACGCGTGCGAAGCCGCGGGCAGAAGCTAGTATTAAATAGTGTAAGCAGGTTTTATTGTATGATAAATCGACGCTGAACTGCGTCTCTGTTAACGCATTCACTGCCCAGTCTTTCAGGACCCCACTCTCAGACTCGCAGGCGCCGATGTCGTCGCCTCACGGTGCTGGACATATGGGCATGTGCGTCTGAGGTAGTGAAAGTGTTAAGGGCGCGATAAATTAAATACAGTAAATATTTAATTCATTGCGCCGCCGCCGTTAACACTACACACAAATACAAACGAATCTTTTCGAAGTACCTATTCATCGTTTCATTAATAAATTCTGCATTAGCTGACTACAGATCATAAAATTACTTAGGTCAAAAGGCTCCTAACAGCATTGGGGGCTTGGTGACATCCCGACGGGCTTGGCATAAATACCTTTTATATTTGTTGCTTATTTAGTTCCGTTGCTATGAATATAACAGTAGATTTAACCTTTCAAGGCTTTCAAAGCCGGACACCGTTATGACACTTACGGATATTATAAGAGCCAATTAATGAGGCTTGAAAGGTTTCTTGGTTCAAGGTTATCACAATAAACCGAGACAAATCCAAAAAGAAACTGAATTTGATCAAGGATCAGTAAGTAAGAAGATGCGACTTGACTAATTTATCACGAGCGTTCGAAGACCTCTTTAACATAATTTAATGTGTAGGTGTATGCCCATTATAGCACATTATTAATCAGTCGAATTTGCGAGGTTCGAAAATAATCAATAATCTTTTGGTTTCGTATCTCCCAAACCGGTAAAATTCTTTTAGATGAATAATATTCGACAGTTTACCAACTTGCGCTCGTGCTAAGACATGCGTCTATAGGCAGAACATCTGCCCAACATAACAGTTCGAATACAGCAAGAACTTGTTCAGTAGAATGTGCAGTGCAAGAACACCTTCAATAATGGATGAAACCTGCGGCGAGTCGCCTTGGAGCAAAAAGTGTATAAATATGTAATTGTCGGGGTCAATAGCAGGTAGCATTGGTGGCAGCTGATTGTTGGCCTTTCATTAGGACTTTGCAGACAGGGCGCGACCGGATGTAGAGTCATGGAGTAACACATACTTTCCAACTTCAGTATCAGCTTTTGCACGAGGAAAAATAAATGCTATTTTAAGCTTTAATATCTGAGCGCTAAAGCTTCCGAGGAACCAAGGAATGCTTTCAGCAGCGAAAAAAATCTCGACGCCCAATTTTTGCTCCAAATTACATTGAACATTTGTCTGTAAAGCTTATGAGTTTAGGTTCATTTCACAATGAGAGCCGTAGCAGACCAACCTTCATGGACGACCAGAAACCGTTCTAAATAGGACGGGAAAGCATAGAGGAAATTGTGAAAGCTTATGCAAATATGTGAAATATGTTAATAATGGAATTAGGTGTGAGGTGAATTCAGGTTAGGCAGTCATTAGTTACGAAAATATGCTTGTGATACAAGTTGCGGAGGAAAATTTATTATATTATGATAATTTAAATAAAGGATCTGTTTTGTAACCTGATCGAATCCGTGTTGCAAGTCTTTAGTGCTGTTGAATAAATTGCAAAGTTCAGTTTGTTTTCGAAATCTTGCATAGCCTACCTATGCATGTTATCACGTGTTTAATCTTAAGATACCCACACGCTCTACGAGTCTATGAAGACCGAAACAATAGAGCTACCGTCCGGAAACTATGAGCATCTGGTAATCATACCAACGCACAATTTATGAGTTCAGCTTATTATATGACAGGGCAATTTACGCCACACGTAGCATACAGATTTTGCGAACACGTTTGCCCTACTAAATGAGGTTCTGAACACACCCCAAATATGACCCAGGCCATTAATACCCCCGCGACATTATTACACGAATCCCTTTTAAATTCTATAAGTATTTCTCATGTGGAAGTATGGAAGCAATCGCGATAAACGTTTTGAAGGTGAAGGTTGCCGCAGAGCCTGTAGGTACAGTGGAATAGAAAGTAAAATCTTAAGTCATGTCGCAAGTTCAAGTTGAGTTTTTGGAAATAGTGTAAGGTCACAAGAGACAACATGTATATGCCTTTTCACACTGGCGATTTGAGAGTGATTCCAAATCGCCAGTAAGGCTCTAAGATTGAGCGAAAATTAAGAATAGATATCTGGATAGGTCTGGGTTTTGACTCAATAATCGAAAGCACTGATAAGGCATTCAGTTAAGAAAAGGACCCTGCTGCAGATACCTACGTAATATAGGTATACAATTTATCCATGACTCTACCTCGCATAACTGTACCAAACCAAATCAAGTAATCTGATATGCAAGTACCTTAGTTTTGATTGAGGCAACTGTTGTCATGACTATACCAAACCAAGTAATCTGATAATGAAAGTAAGTTTTGATTGAAGTAAGTGTTGTCAGAGACAACAGTTTTATTGTCGGAATAAACACGTTTTCCCTACCCCCATAAGTCCAATAAACTCCCCTCGCTTTAGTCGTGGCGAGACGGGAATTTTAAGATATCCATTGATTTTTCGAATAAACAGCTGATGTTATCAGGACTGGATAATCTTTACAGTCCTGTAAATATTGTAGATTATGCGAAATTATTGATAAAGCTATAAATTCTTCACTAAGAACATACTTAGCTATACGTATAAGATTTTATGTTTCTACTTAATAGAGTTTCCGAAAGCCATTTCTAATGTCTAGTAGAGATAAAAAGTTCTGAGTACTTTTTAACCGATTCGTTTGTTGATTTCGTAAAAAGGTGGAGGTTCTTCTAAGTATGTTCGGATTTATATATTTCTTATGTGTGTCGATTCATTCGTCAATTATGGACCGATTTAGAAAATTCCTATTGTGTGCAGAATGTTCCTGAGGTCCCATAAAAATGTATCAGTCATATTACAAAAAATCAATCAATCAAAAAATCAATCAATACCACAGAATATCTATATTGTACTACGTACTACTCAATCAATACTAACAATAGGTTAAGGATAAAGTTATTAATACGAGTGTGTTGTGTTGATAAGGATACCAATAAATTATATAGCACGCATTGCTTTTGTGAAATTGAAATGTATTATTTATCCTTGATGACCTTGCTCATTTAAAACGCCAATAAATTTACAGCAAATTAATTAATCTGTAACATACGATCCTAGATAAAGCCGATACATATTTTATCAGATAATAATGTATGTGGCGTCAAAAACAAAATATTAAAAATATTTACATGAGCTCCAAGCTTTCCTTTTCAACATCAAACGATATAAACGAAGGCCATGAAAAATATAAATATGCTTTTAAAACGTATTAAAACCAGACTGAAATGGCTAAACCGTAATGCAGCTTGAATAGTTATAAATTTTAAAGAAAGTAATCATCATCTATATGATAAATTGATAACGTAATGACATTAACTACAAAATTTTTATGTTTGCAGCCAAACCTACCTGCAAGATTATAGAACTGAAACTGGCAAGTCCTTCCCGTAAACAGTTTTGTAAATCACATGCACAAGCGACACGATAGCGATCTCTTCGCAAACACGTCTATCCGAGACAAATGCGGATGAACTACTGAAGTCTCGACTCTGAATAAAGCGACGGAGACGGAGGGGCGCGGCGGCACGTCACCTCGCCATCGCCATGTGTAAAACAGCCTGCCAATTCACATTTCACATTCCCTATCACCAGTTTCCTACTTGTATACGACGTTCGTAACTTAGCAAGCTTACAACAAACCCCAAACGTAATTAAAAGCACTGCAGTTGCGGCTAGTAAGGACATCGGCGTCATTCGGCGTACGATACGAACAGCCAAAGACACGAAATAAGGACATCGGCGTACGATATGAACAGCCAAAGACACGAAAACTTATACACAAAAGCATGCCCATGTACCTAGTTGGTGAAGACACAAAATTGTTGACTTGATGCATCTGAAATGTCCTTGCATATTGCACGCTTGAAAAGCCGCTGCAATTCAAGATGTTTACAAACAAGGGTAGGATTGATTTCAGAGCAATTCAATGGACTCATAACCTTGCCATATTATTACGCAAATTGTAATTCTATCCCGACTATAATCATCTCAAATTGATCCGTCTCGCTTGGACGATTCAATTGCGTATAACGAGGTGAGATCGATCGGATGCACAGAATCAGTCTGCATCGTTGACCCAGCAGATGCAATAGATGATTTGCCGCTAGATCTATAATGCGTTTAAAAAGAGGTAGAGTATTTTTCTAGCTCGTTAAACATGTCGTGATTGGCATCAGTAGCGCCCACAATGCACGGCACACCCTAGCTAGGCCCAGTCATTAAGTTGAAACACGAGATGAGATGAAAGTAAGATAACTTAATTTGCAAAGACACAAATGGTAACTCGTAACCGTGGGAGTCGGACTAGGCGAAAACTCCCAAATCGAGGAGACAATAACGTAGAGAAATGTTTTTATTATAATGCTCAAAGCGTTTCGCATTTCGAAAGCGCCGAACATATCATTATCCACTGTAAAAGAAATCAGAGTATTTCTTTGAGGGAAAAAGTAACGAGATTATTAAAGAAATTCTCGCTCCACGCTAAAGGGTTGGAGCTGCAATATCCTGTCTAGTCAAAGCAGGAAAGAAGGGTCAATAAAGTTCGATAATTAAATTTTCGGATGCCCATCACGGGCATTAGAGGGCCGACGTTATCGTGATTGGATTTGAAACGGCCTTTCAGTGCAATCTGCCTTTCCACTAGCTGAACTGAACAGCGGGAAACCCAATCACTGGCCGTGGATACGCAGCTGGCATCAATCAATTCAAAGGCTTTTCTATTGAACCCGCTCGTGCTTGACGTGTACTTTTTCTAGCAACAGAGATCAACCGTAAACGAGTACTTTGAACTTTCACATTCCCTCTGTGGTTGTCTTCAACGTGATCAAGTCCTAAAATAGTCGATATAGAAATAACCACAAAGCCTGCATTTATCAAAGCACTTATGTTTCCATCGACAATGTAGGCCAGAATGGCAAGAAAGAGATAATTTTCCATTGAACTCGAGTGTAGTATCGTGTGGCCTTGACCAGTGGCCATATGGTGCTGTATGCGCTTTGAGTTAAGTCCAGCTCCATACATGGTAGAATACTCACGATCATCAACATCTACCATGGTCGACAGGCTGAATGATTGTTGTGGTAAACAGGATGGAATAAGGCCAGGCGCAGCGAAATACGGCGACATAGCAACCCACGCGACTATTTTTATATGCATTTCTAAAGTGTATACGGATAACGATGTACTCGTATCATTTGAACGTTTCAAGGATGTTGTAATGCAATTGATAGGTTGATTTAATCTTAGAAGAATGTGTGTATTGACTGATAAGATCTATATTTTGGCTATCAATCCGCAAAATGCAGAACGAAGTGGCGCAAACGCTCCTTTTGTTACCTACACCGTGCTATTAGATAAAGCATTCTTACAAAAGATAATACACGTCTCTTACATAAGGCTGAGCATCTGTGTTAATAGAACGTTTTATATTATAAACACGAATATCAAACGTGTGGTTAAAAAGCTAGTAACCATATTAAATTACAATATGGTAATTCTTTTGGTTTAAAGGTGACTTGCCAAACTTGTAAACAACGTGCATTATATCTCGTTTTTAGGAGCTGCAAAAGGCGAATAAATAATAAGATGTTTTGTTTCCCCAGTGGATTTCTCGTAGCTTTGTTTAAAGGATTTGTCTCAGAACTTGAACTTTATTCTTGTGAATCTAAGTTTAGTCATCAAAATATCTTGTTTCTTGACTCTCCGTGACCATGTTGACAGTAAAGTTAGTACTATAAATTCTACATAATTATTTTGTATCAAGACTTGAACGTTGAACTTCTTTAACCTAGTAAAGATCTACATTTTACGATTAGTCATAATTACATTTTACGATTAGGCTTATGTATTAAAATACCTATTATGTATTTTAATACATAAGCCTCATCGTAAAATGTAGATTTGGTTCATAAAGGAACAAAATATTTAAGCGGCATTTCTAAATATCTATGAATTTGTTGTTTTTTGATGTTGTGTTTGCTTATTATTATAAATTTTATCTTTTACATTGCCGTGTAAAACATGCAAGTGAGTCACCTCAATTGCCTACGCAACCGTGACGGTCGGCGATATACTGTTTCATACTAAGTTTTTTGGTATGGCACCTAGTTTTAATCAGGCAAAACTACATAATGTAGGTATTCTTGCTATAGAGGATATCCAAGAACACCGCAAGCAGCCAGCACTTCTGATTTCCCACACAAGCTCTGCTTAGTACGGGGCTAAGATGATGATGTGTGAATTTTCCAGCATTATTTATTTATTAATTTCATACTTGATATGATAGACCACCACAACAACAAGCAGCAAATACATAGACTCGAGTGAATTCTAAGAAAAGTGCTATGTCAGACTTCGTAACTCCATTTTCAATATCTCGATTGGCCAAAAGTCAGATTCTTGGAAGATTATAAACAAACCAGCTAGGTCAGGACCAAATACCAGTCTCATCGACATAGTCTTGAGTCGGAGCAACAGCAACTCAGCTAGTTCAACCACGAAAGCCTAACTGGCCATCTACTCTCGTTTTAAGTGGATAAACTGTTCATGGTAAGTGCTTACTGGCTGCAGTTCGGGTAATCAATATGGGTAATTGGAATTGGGTAGAGTAATACTGGGAATCATCTGCAGTGTTGCCAGATCGAATTTGACAAAATCAGTAGAAAGTCACGTAAAAAATCAGTAGCTTGAAGAAAAAATCAGTAGATTTTGAAAAAACTACAAATTTCTAGCTTTTGACACGAAAAATGCGTGGTAGTTATCTGTAATTTTTTGTAAAATCGGTTCATCCGCTAGGGATCTATAATAGTAGGTCATTAGTTCCCTATCGGATGAACCGATTTTGATTCAGTTTTTTTATGTTTATCCAGTGTGTGTGTTTCACTTTTCAATGATGGCATTCATCAAAGCCATGAATATTTTACTTTGTAACTTAGGTAGGTAAAGTAAAATATTCATGGCTTTCGATTATCAAAAAAGTACGTGTTCATTTCCAAGGGCACTGATCAGGTTTTTTGGGGTAGGTAACTAGGTAGTGTACAATGGAGTTCCGTTGTACCTTTCAAGAAAAAAAACTATGTTCATCACAGAAAGAGTGCAAGGTGTCTATTTTTAAAAAAATTCAATTAAAAAAAATTAGACACCAAGCTGACTCGAGAATCGTATGAACACCAAGTGAAATAGAATTTTTAATTTCTTTTGTTGTTACAAGGCCTTATGCCTCGGCCTTGAGTCTCTCTCAGGAAAAGCTGGTTGATTTCTCGAATTTTACAAAATAAATCAGTGGCTGTTCAAAAATCAAGCAGATTTACTCGTAGGAAGTGTAATAGTCCATCTACAAGATCTACTGCTAAATCAGTAGATCTGGCAACACTGGAAATGTTTATCGAACGAACGAACGGACCGACCAATCAATTCGAAAAAGATAGGAACACACATGGTAAAATAATACATGTATTATTATACCGCAAATTATACCATGGGAACCCAGATGTTTACAGGAAGTGGAAGAAACGAACGAACAAAACCAACTATTCAATTTCATTCATAATTTGTCAGTATTGTGACGAACCGGATTGGTGAAAATTTCATTGGCTTGTGAAGTGACACTGACAAGTGACAGCTTACATAATAGACACGGAGCCATTGGCGCCCGGGAAAAATCAGGTAGATTTCACGAAATCTTAGAAATAAATCAGTAGATCAGTAGACGGTTCAAAAAGCAGGTAGATCTACTGCTAAATCAGTAGATCTGGCAACGCTGATCATCTGGTTAGCTACAGATTCACACATCGAAGGAATAAAAATTACAGAATATAATAAACATGGTAATCAATATGGGTGATTGGAATAAGGTCAAGCAAATCTGGAAATCATCTGACCAGCTAGAGTCGTAAAGAACGGATTCGTACATTACAGGCACAGGATGCAATGAAGATGACTGTAGCTTTGATTCTAATAAACAAGAACTCTTCGGTACAAAACAATTCCAAACAGAAGTCGAAGAAAATAAGACATTGATCAATTACATGTCTTATTCACCAAGCCACGCCTCATCGCCTACCAAATCAATGGTGCTTGTCTATCAATCTAGTTGCAGCTTGATCACATCCGTGTCAAGCGTTGCGACCTGGCTGCTGCAATCAAATCCTCGACGCAGCAGCGGAACTGCGGAACGCTCCACGGGTATCGGTTGTCACAGCTACTAGGAAACTTGACATTAAACTTGAACGCACGAACCTGAGATAAGGTGAGCTTTTCTATGCTCAATGGGACAGTATTTCCATGAAAGCGATAGCTCTTGTACTACTAATGTTGTAAAGAAAACGAATAAAGTTCTAGTCGCATCTTTGCAAGTCCACGGCTTTTAATGTAATGTTTCAAAAACAGGTGTGTGGAATGTGTAGCATGAATGCAACAATAGGAAAAAGGATCCATCAGCTTTCAACTTCCGAATCTTCAACTTGAATTTTGAGCAATCTTTTACAATAATTTGCTCCACTGTCAAGTCATTTACTAAATGCTAGTGTTTATATCGCTATTGAAGGTGACTTTCTCAAAGAAACCAGTTAATGCAATAATTGCTGTGTGTTTTAGAAACTGATTAGATTAGTCAGTCACCGAGGAAAATTATATCCAGAAGGTAGCAGTCATAGTGCACTCAGTTAATCGTATTTAGTGACTGTGCAGTTAATTTTTGACATCACTTACAAATAAGACAGAGTGACAAAAGTTCGTGACACAGACACGGTTGAATTAACGCTTTATTCAGGCAGACGGCTCATCTAAAAGGAGCAAGATTTACATGAAATAGTCTAATAATATCTTGGTCCGAGTCGCATGCCTAGCGTTCCAGCTAAGGGGGGCACATTCAAGAATGCCGCCACTATGGGGATACCTTAGTACAATTTGTACATGTAGGGTCGTGGATTAGTGGCTTTACAAAATTAGTCTTAAGTTTCCAAAGTTAAGGCCAGACAAGGCTCTGTGTGGAATGGAGAACTAAACTTGGAGGGATACAATGCATGTTGTACAGTCGGCTGCAAAAATATGTATACACTCCCAAGTTTTCAATTTGACTAAGTAGTAAGTGTATAGTAATTGTGATAATTTATGTACCGCATTCTGACGAAGTACGATGACTACTTTGTTTGAAAAACGTGTACATGTCCTTTTATTTGAAAAGTTCCGAGTAAAATGAAAGTTAAACCTAGGAAGTGTATACATGTCTGTGCAGCTGACTGTACAGAGCATGTTGATTTGGTTTAATGCACTAGTGAGGTTCAAGTATTGGGATTGGAAGTTAACTTCTCCCAAATTTGTTGCTTGTTTTTGTTAAGTGGAAAGTGGTACCATTTTGAGACTGAATAGAAGAAATTAAGCCATTGATAGAATGCGAGAGAACTGCAAATAGCGCATTAAATCGCATTCCAAAGAGACAGAGCTCATATAATTTGAAATTTCTGTCCCGTAAACCTGCCCGTATAGCCCTATAAGCAGCTCTATCCGCCTGGATAAGCTTGTTGCTAAAACGCTTTAGGTAAGCTAAATAAACCGCAAAATTATTCAGTTTAAGCTTTCAACTCGTAGATTTCGTAACATTCAAATCAGATCGTGCTAAAAACGAATAACGTGAGAATTATTCAGCAATAAAATAGGTGTCTATGAAGCTGAAAGGAGAGATTTCAGGCTCACCATTTCATTTCAGAATGAAACTACTTTCAGCTGGATTTTTCAAAGCCGATGTTCACACTCTCGACGGATTGACTACGTTTCCGCATACCATTCCACTAAGCTCTCGTAATATCGCAGAGGCGTTGAAATGAAATATGATTTGCCTACATCGGGGTTAACGATTTGTTCATTCACCGTATAAATATTGTGATTCGTCGTCGTGCATTTCACTTTGACGATATGTCACTTTAATAGTTAATTATGTCTGTAGAAGAAATGGTATTTTTGTTTATTTGAAGTTAGGTACTGCTTTCGCATTGAGCGCTTATTTATTATACGAGTACTGACTCAATTATTCGTTTGTAGCATTTATAAACGAATTGTGTTATTTGTGTATAATGAACTCGTCAAACTAGGATACTTTTGACGTGACAACGTCTTATAATTCGATAGAGCCGGCTGCACGCACGAAAATACATGACGTTATGCGGCGTTACCTCGCTCTGAGGCGTTCCATGTAAGGCTTGAAGTGCAAGCGAGAGCGCTCGACATCCGTCTCTCTCCTACTTGAGTGAGCGATGCGTCTGCGTGGACAGCTACTATACTATAGTACATTTACATGTTTTGATCGAGTATCAAATGCTACCATTCCATCAGTATTTTCTTAAGACGTTGTCACGTTCAACTATCGTCAGTAAACCGACTTTACAGACAACCAATTTTTTTATAGTAAAATATATAGCGTGCGTAAGCCCTCACACTCGGGGTAATTTCTGAATCAAATAATATGTCATTTTTTTTATTGTGTATCTTTACAACCATACGCACTAATCATAAAGCTCTCCCACTCACGTAACCAAGCAGAGAACGTCACAAACTGAATTGAATGAGTTCATAAGTAACGGTGACCATCATAAACTCCTGTGGGAATTGTATCCGGGCCGTATGTCGTGATGTGAATGATGATTGTGAAGTAGGCAAGCCTAGAGGCATGAAAATAAAAGTCCATACGCGGTTCTAGAATTCTATTTTTTTTAATAGAATAGAATATCATTTATTGTCCAAAGTAAAGAGCTACAGCAAAATTGTCCTTATAAAACCTAGTGCGCAGCACAATACAATGGAGTCGTCAGATGACACATAAGTTCACAATTCTTAAATATTATAAGTAAAAAATAGTGAATTTTACACCAAGGCGAGAAAGTGATCAATTCCTACCGAGTGTGTCGTTAAAACACCCTTGGCCGGCCAACACACAAAAACAACGGCCAACGTGGCCTTAAAACACACGAGGTAGGAATCGCACTTTCTGCCGAGTGATAAATAGTGCTTTATACTACACCTTTGAGGAAAATAAAAAGCAGAATGAATTATTAATTGAAATCGCGCCCAATGATGTTGGTAAAACCTCATTGACCGCGCCAGCCTTTGGGTTCTTTTTTAAAAATATTGTTCGGAAATCGGAGGAGGCCTAATGGACTTGGAGTAAAAACTTTTTGTCGTTTGACCGAACTAAAATAACCATAGCTACCGGCCGATCTTTTAGGAAATTAAAAAAAAATTACACGTTAGAAATGGATTTCCATAGAGTTTTTCCTCCCGGTTTCCTATAGGCCTGCAAGGACATACTTTCTATTCTATAAATGGAAAAGGAATAGGCAACTTTCCGAGCAGGTGTAGTATAAAAGTAATGCCATTCTTGTAAAAGACATAAATAAGTTCTATTCAATGTTGCAAACCATAGTCAAACGGAACAATCGAAACAAAATTGAAAATGGCCCCTCCATTTACAAAAAAAAACTTTACAGGACCGAAGATATATTTGTGGAAAATGTTTTACGACATCGGAGTAAATCGCAGAGGATCGAAACAACTTATTGTTTTGAAAGCTTTCATTCATCATTTCATTCGTCACTTGTCAGACTCGAATTATGATATTTTTAGATTGTGCGTTGTCTTGTGTTTTTGCTTTTAGTGATTAACTTGCTATTACCTTGTTTTCTGTTATTGTTACCAGTTTTTGTTAAATTTCATTCATTAATGACTTTCTTGGTATAAAGTATCTTGGATTCTTGGACGAAGTTTGGTAACATAATAACAGACTTTTGCAATCGTGGTTCTAACTTGTGGCAGAGAGCCAAATAATCTGCAAACATTGAAGGGTAAAAATATAGGGGAAAATATAGGTAAACCCCTTTTACCCCCAATATTTTCCCCTTTTTAGGCTTACATAAGGGCTGGTTTGCTAAGTATTATACTTAAGAATATAATAATAATAGCTGGTACGGAAAGCTACGATATAAAAGTGAAGAAGCTAAACCTGGTGCTTCAACCTCAGTAGAGAAAACGTAGAGAAAATATAACGGAAGTAATATCTTTGCAACATCTACTGCCAATTTCAAAAGAGATGTCATAATGATTCTTTCTGAAGCAGGCAATCTGCTCTAACTTAATACTTATGCTTCCATGTAGGTATAACACAACAGGTAGGTATTTAGTTATGATAATATACAGTGTAATATTTAGCAAGATTAAAATGTACTTATAGTAAACTAATCTCAACAGTGCTATATCGCACTGGCACACATAACCGCAGTGTTTTGATGCTAGTAGTTTTTGTAGTTCCTTAATAAATAAATGAGTATATCAACTCGTATACAGAACTAGACCTAGATACCTACAATAAAACTAAAATGTAACATTGCAAAACATCTGCTCTGCCAATGGGTACACGCACGAGGGGCAACAACATCGAACGAGTCGCTAAATAACCGACTTCCGTTGGGCGGCGCAAACGCAGAGATCGACCACACGCGAATATCTATTTATTACAGCTCTGATATTGTTATCTGCAAATCATCGATACCTATATAATATGTACTAGGTACTCAGTGCTGCAAATAAGATTCAAATCAATATAGATTTACATTCTACTTGCTTTGAATTCTGTCATTAGCCGGATACACAAGCACTATATCGAAGGGACAGTACCGAAGTTTGAAAGTAACGAATGTAACGGTTATATATTGAAACAAATCAAATAGGTACATGTAGTGTAGGTACCTAGTGATGACGTAAGCGGCAGGAAAACTGAAACTGTAAATAGACTTGTTATCAATAACTCATAACTTATCGTTCTGCAACAACATAAAATGAAATAAATAAAAACGCAAACGATTCGTTATAATGAACTATCGCGGGAAATACCTATGAAACAATGAAACAAACTATCAGTTGTAGCATAAAACGCCAGAGTTCTCGTGAATAAAGCATTCCATTACTATTCTTGGTCGATTAAATGTATTTACAGAAAAGTAAAAGGTCCGTCGATTATGTTACCCTCTCGAAAACAGACACCAGCTGTGTCAAGCGCACGTGTTTTTGTATACAGAAAGCCACACGTGTAGACCAACCATAGATTATAATGGCAGTCAGAATATTACAACCAAGTTATATTTACAGCCTCATATCATAAACCACCAGTTTTGTCGAACTTTTACAATCAGGTTGCGTGTGCTTTCGAAATAGAACCCTGACGTGAATCATCGAGTCGCTCATGGTGTTGTGGTGCCAGTTAAGGCAAGGTCTTCCTCGAAGTTCGTTGCTCCGTTGTTTTGCATTGCATCGCGACGCTGTCTGCATACTGATCGAGGGCTAGAATAGTCTTATGTAATTGTCTTTATTGCTCGTTATAGAGATGCATCTATTTTCTCATTGCGTAGATTAAACGTTAAAGTCAAACCAACTTTTGTAGATGATGTAATAGAAATAGCAGATTTATGGGACATGCAAGCCAAAGCGAGGCTGATAAAGTACGACACAATAGAGCGGGACTGCTTCTCCTTATAAGCCTCTAAATTGTCCGCAACGTCCGGGAAAGTAGAAACAATTCCACCACTTCATATAATAACCCCAAGCCACTTTAAAAACAACGACAGCGATTTAAACACGGCGACCAGTAATGTACATAATAACACTGTGGTCTATAACCAAACCACCCGCATAACCTTTCGAGCCAAAAATAAACAGTCCCCAACAAAGCTCATAAATCTAATCGAGGGTTGATAGACCTTTGGACTTTTACCCTCATAATAGGCGTCGCCAAAATATAGTTCCCAGGAGCTTTGCACAAAAGGTCGCGTAACAATAACCTATATTGAGGCAAGACTTTTCGCAACTGAGTCGCGTCAGCTCGGCGCCTGCGGCCAGGCACTGTCACAATTCACAATGGACAAATTGTTGGACTTGGACAGATTAAGCCATGATATCAAAACGAGTTACCTCGTTTCCATATAAAGCCTGAGCATTGCGCACAGTAAGTAAACACGCTTCGGGCCGACCCTAACCGCGGAGTTTACGATCGCCAGCCGATAAACATGTCCATCGGAACGTCTGGAAAACACATCGCACAGAAATATACATTGACAAACAAACAAAAGCTCTATGTTTGCTGTGCTATGGTTCCGCTTTTATACTTTCATGCATAGCCAGCTTGCATAACGGGTAAATTCAAAATATCTCTAGATCTGACATTTTTTGCCAGATTTGAAAGAAAAATTTGGCTGGAAGCCAGCAGATGCAAAAACCAACTATGAAAAAAATATTTGGTAACTGCATAACCTCAATCTGGTAATAGCTCCGTAATGACGTCCAGAACTGCACTTTTAAAACGTGTCAATCAGCAAACGAAAGATTTTCGTGAACAACAGCCATAGTATGTATGTGTGTACGACTACGGCAACAAAAACGCATTGGATTGTACTTTTCCGAGGTGTTATTTTCTTCTATTCTACATTTGTTTGTAAAACCAGATACTACAAAAGAAACAGACACATCAGGTCATGGCTACGTAACAGAAGATTGAAGGGTATAATAATTCACGAAAGAAAAGCCATTCGGATGAGTGGTAAACCATTAAAACTTTTATGGGGCGAAGACAAAAGTTACGACCTGAAATTAATAATAGACTTTGATGGATTGAGCAGACACGAAGCCGTATGAGATACAAATCTACCCAACATCAATATAGAAAAAATGTGGTGCATGATATCCAACACCGAACAGAAAGAACAGTTCTTTTCGTTCCGTGATATCCACCAAAAGCTGATAGATGGAACCAGCGATTGCCATCTAGCAAGTCCTTTTCTCACTATAGGTACCGTATACTTATAAATAAGGAACAGCGTATGCCTAATTTTGAATGAAGACATAATGCTACCTTTTCAACAGATATCAGCATCTGACCAGCAACAACCGAACTGTCCAAACATTTACTGGTAGACTTTCACAAGACTGCATGCAAGGCACCACTTTATAGAGGCAAACCAGGCAGACTAGATGCCAGGCGACATAATTTTACCCTATTGTTACAAGGCGGAGTGGAAACATGAGACGAGCCCTAACTAGCAAAGCTCTTCGTGCGCTAGTGCGGCACGCTTCAATGGGAAATAGGCCACAAGGAAAATAGATTTGTAAAGGAAATTAGTAAAAGAATTGTGGAAGCGTGAGCTTGTCTGAGAGTGGACATCTTGAAGAACTTACTAATGGGGGGAGACCACCATAGACTATGGTACTGTCATGAGCGATTTTTCCTTTATTGCAGAGATGTTTCGGGTGAAAAATTTATTCAGACAATTAGCAAATGTTTCTTCGTTAGACGAAATATTTGTATTACGCAGATTACCAAATAGTCTGACGGATCTAAAACCTAGACTGGCGTCATCGCTCAAAGCGAATGAGTTTTTGTTGCCATTTGCAGAACGTGATGTCGGCAAATTAAGCTCAGATATTACTTTTCCTAGTGTTCTCCTTTTGTGAATGATGTAGCTTGGATTAACTGTTCATGCTCAAGGTACCTACATTTTAACTACAGCTTGACGGACAAGACAAAATACAACATCTAAGCGATGGCTCTACAGTGCATTCTATCAAATTGGAGTGTCTCAATTATCAAATTGTGACACACAGGTGTTTAAGGTAGGGGTCATTGATTTGTTGCCAAATGAAGATGTATTACTATTACTGATCAACGGCAGAATAAGTTTATAACCTCGGATTATTACCCATCATAAAAAGCTACCTTTAGTTTTCAAAGGATAATCATCATTCGTAGCCCAACTTTTGTCAAAGTTTTTCTCAGTAGTTCCTGTCGATTTTTAGAGATACTACGAAGCAACTTAAAAGTTGGGACTGTGAAAGTCACAAGTGAGATAAATATTTAAACTGTGATATTAATCTCAGTGCATTGTCTAATGGCAGCAGCAGCAGCAAGGTCGTCGTTCTAAATAAGCTGTACCGGGTTCGACGGCCGATGGTCACTGTTTACCACGTGTTTATTATTTATTCTGCTTTACATCTTCGCAACGCCCGCGTAGTCTAACGTTTCCCGGAAGGTGCTTGTCGTGTTTTGGAACTGTCTGATTTTAATCCTTATTCTGATAAACTGTTTTTTGTCTAGCATATTTATGTTATTTTTGAAATGGTACAACTCCAAAAACCATCAAGGAATCTTCAATGGAACATTCTAATTAAAGGAAAAGAAGGTTAAAATTCAAAGACTAGCAAAGATGTTATAAATTGGCTCGTTCGTACCATAGAGTTGAGATGATTGGCTATTTTTTCATCGTCTACTTGACGTCACCTAGGACTGGTGTTCTGGAGATCACAGGACGATGAAGCTTAATATCAATAAAAAAATAGCCGACTGAAAGGATGACGCTTTGAGTTTGAAATTATGGCATAGACCGGCACAGGGTGACATGACATGACACTAGCACTAGGTACCACACTTTATAATTCCGCGAAAGATTCCTGTCATTAATTGAGTACATACGTTTGTACATAGTAAGTAAATAGGGGTTTTTTCTTTTTTGGAAAACACCAGCAGCTTCGTCGGTTCACTTTGACGATGCACGACTTGTGTCAAAAAAGTCAATTAATATGTAATTGTCCGATTATCTTTTTAGAAACATGCCTAAGCGATTTTAAAATCGTATTTCTTTTTTAATCATTAGATCGAATGTACTGCTACATCTATGCAAAA
The DNA here is from genome assembly GCA_963564075.1 of Eupithecia subfuscata. NCBI lineage: Eukaryota > Metazoa > Arthropoda > Insecta > Lepidoptera > Geometridae > Eupithecia > Eupithecia subfuscata. The sequence goes on along the minus strand of OY751100.1, from coordinate 14,213,137 downwards.
CCGGCACAGAACATGCAAATAAGTATCAATAGACGGGTACCAGAACAAGATTGAAAATAAACAGTTGCAAACCAACTAAGTATTAAATACATGCATTATCGCCCGATCCGGTTTAAGAAACAAAACCCTCACTTTCCAACCGGTCCCGAAAGGCCGTGGTCGCGTGATTTGCTTCATAAATAGCACCAATTATAAGTACAACCCAGTATTATTGCACTATTTCTTAAATACCAGTAAACATAACATGATAACCTTAATCATAACCTCCCTTTATGAAATTAAAATCATTCTTAAACTCGGTATACTCTGCAGCCTTTTATAAAGTCGCCTAAGGACATTCTCCTCGCAAAACTCAGTATGTATCTATAATCTAAAGCTTTTTCTAAAGTCGTATAAACCCACCCGCATCTAAGCCTAGTATATCAGAAAGAGCCATATGCAAACCTTATCCACTAAACAGATCATTGGCATTTAAACAATCAACAACTTACCCATCAACAGCAAAACACAAATCGTCTGCTCTCAAAATCCGATCACTTCACGAGTCACAGTTCCATTGAACCGCAGCAGTTCAGTATGGTGAAACATCAAAGATCAGTAACATAAACAACAAAAGTGAATCAGTATGAGCACACGTCTAGCCGCGACGCGGGGGTGATCGTGACTGTACCGTCTGCTGTGCAGTGCAGTTGAGAGGAGCCGTAACTGCAGCCACGGAGTCGTAAAAACAATAACTGTAAAGTAGCGAATTTTGTTGTGAACATGAGTTTCTTCGACCATTTCTTACATAGATTCTCAAGTAGTTCAATACTTGTTACAGTAGCTAAAGCGAACAGACGAATCAATAGACGTTTTGGATAGATTAATAGATAGAAAACACTTGATATTAGGAAACAATACAGAGAAAAAAGGAAGTATAAAGGGCGGCCTTATCGCTGAGAGCGATCTCTTCCAGGCAACCTTGGGATGTACTGGAAATGAAAGAACAAAATAGACGGTGGCACTTAATAAATATATAGATATACCTACTTAAAGAAAAGGAAACATATACTTACACTATATACCTACCATAATACTTACAAAGAATAATAATAAACTTATATAAACATAAAATAAGGTTGTCTAACTCTTGATAAGGATATTTAATGCTGATGAAGCAGTTTTTTAAAGATAGGACAATCGACATAATGTCGATAGACTCCAAAATTACAGCTGATAAAATTTCTTTTAGCAAAGATTCTTAGCAAATGGCTTACAATATGCGCAAAACTTAACCTTAAACTTATCTGCTATCTAAATTACTTGTAGAACCTAGAAAAACAGTTAAAAAAATTCCAGCGTCCGATTTTTTTCCAGCGTCACTAACCGTAACCACCTTAACTTACTTGAGCTTGATGCATAGAGTAGCAATTTGCAGTAACACTTGAACCATACAACAATCATTGGGCTATTTTCGAAGCTCGCGGTAGCAACTCACTTTTGCAAGTTGTTTTACTAAGTCTCGTAAACACTTAGCAATACTGTGCGAGAAAACTGACTTTGTCGTCCTGAGAGAATACTTAAAGATGAATGTTAACATACTTAAGAAATAAGAATTCAACCATAATGTACAAGTATTTGAGGAACTCGGCTAAAATACCTTAACAGTGAGTAATGTATAAGAGAAAGCTGGAATGATGAGATCGAATGCCGCAAAAATGCCAGTTTTGACTAAATAAACAGAGTAAGTAGTTTCAGTCAATATTTATTCTGAGAAAACAGAGTTGACCTTTCATGATTGTACGATAAATGGGTCTGGAGCTGATGCCAAACCATTTATCGATTTGTAAGTCAATATCGAAGCTAAATAAGAACGTACAGTTAAATTTATCGAGGCGTCAGACAGAATTTAGATGGAACCAAAGATCATCAGATAAGAGAAAGCATTATATAAAATGTTTATTGAATTAGTAGTTCATTAGAATTAACTTTTCGTCTATAGTAACTAATGGCAATGATATGACCGATTTCATCTTTGAAAGATATAATATAACTTGCAACGTGAGCAAGCGTAACAATCTTTGCCAAGTAATTCGTGTCGGAAGTTCTATCATGAAAACATACAGTTTCTTTTCACAGTATAAAAATACCAATAAACTTCCAAGTATTCGTAATTAAATTCATTAGGGGCATTAAATAAACCGAAGAGAAATGCCCAATTTATCTAATTGCCGTGAATTGGTCACACAGCGGGAGTTGATAGTGTTATTTCGTAAAACGGTCTACTTTGAACGGTTACAAGAACAGTATTTTAAACTTTTTAGCTGCTGGTTACAACGTATTGCGCAGACAAGGAAATATCTTGGCGAAAATTCCAAATATATTTTGCTATTACTTAGATAAAATTGTTTTTATTATATTTTAGTATATATTTCTTGTACAATATTTTCAGGAATATTATTAGTATCATTTGAACATAGCTCAGCATGGCTTCACCATGATATGCAAGTATATAGAGAATTATTAGTGCAAGGCATACCTATAGTAAAAAGTAAAAACCCAATAAAACAGTGTGCCCCAGGCCCGTATTGCATGCATTGAAAGTTACGTCTAAGGTTTTTCTCAATCAAATGACAACGCGGAACAGAAAAGCAATCGGTTTGATATTATTATTGTGGGAACATTGTATTGTAATATTTCTTGTTGTAATTAATTGCAAAACTTCCTTACGCGAATGGCATATTGCAATAACAGACTCTCCATAACACACTGATCATACACAGTGAGAACAGCAACTTGGCAAGCAACTCTAGAAACTTGGTTAGTAACTCTACCAACTCGGATAGTAATTTGATACATACAATCAAAACGAACGGCGTTTTGATGAGAAACCGAAGCGTGAATAAGAGCAGTGAGTAATAGAGTGACGAGATACTCGTACCGTCATCCCGAAATGCATCACAGGAAATCGCTAAAGAGTTACTGATTCGGAGACAGTGGAAAAAAACTACTGATTTATAGAGGGCACGCTTAAATCCCGACAAATCTACGAAGAACAAAAAGTATATTTCATTCCAAGCTCCCGATTAATCTTATTCGTCGCAGGATGCGTATTTTTCTGAACCAGAAGACGGATAACAACTTATCGCTGTGACGCTTTCGTCTCATTCGCCTTTACGATGAAAATGTTGAAATTGTAAAAGCTAAGTGAGTAATAAAGTGCGATAAGGACCAATTTTGTACAGCTCGATTACGAATTGGTGTCTCAATCAGCGTAATTTTCATTTAAATCGATAAAAACGAGGCTCGAGACCGTAAAATTAAGGAAATTGCAGAGCGTAGACATAAAACGGTATTCTGGACCTGATTATTTACTTTACTGTGGTGAAAAGATGATGATGATAACTTAGAATATCCTAACATGTGCAACGCATAATCTGGGGGAGAACACCAAAAAAACTAATCAACGTCGCGTGTCACACGTCTTGTTTCTCGGGATAAAAAAGATCAGATCTGTGTATTCTAATTGGGTGTGCTGTATGGTAGTGAACCTCGTAACTTTTCCACTCAATTGAAAGTAAACTTTAAAGACTCAATATAGCAAGGTTTTAATTACGGATTTAAGAGCCAATCGAGTTGCATTTCCGACTCAACCGATCGTACTAATTCGGGGTTGACATTTTGGGGTGGCAGACCTCGCTGAGTCGTGACCTAGTTCCGAGGTCTGCGGCTACGGTGGCTGCAGAGTACGCATCGAGAGGTCAACGCGTCTGCTCGCCAGAAGTCCGTGACACGAAAACCGAGCAATTACGAGGTATATCGAAACAACGCCTGTATGGAAGCAGCATGTTGCTGCACGCAATTCTTGCCTTTTTACAGATAATTAGACTTCTGTTCCACTTAGAAAAGCAAAAACAACGATCGATTAGGCTATCAATAGTGTGACAGGTCTAGGCACCGACTTTTTAAACCAGTATTGTTAATTTACTTATGATCTCCGCGAGAGCGAGAGAATAGAATAGCACCAAACAATTCAAAGCTTTGTTACCGTCGTTGGTCTCCTCCTAAATTGCCGGCTTAAAAGACAAAAGGACGTATATAATTTATCGCAGACAACGCCGAATTCCTAAACTTTTGAACGGCTCTAAAACTGACATGTAACTGAAGAACAGAAGATGCCCAGTTTCTATGAAAACAATTTATTTCTGCTATAACTTTACGCCGTAGATCATAGAATCTATTATTAAGTAATTGCTTCCGCATTAAGACGAGGATCTTTGACAGGGTGTAAGTAATTGAATGCTGCTTCGGTGGCTGGGACGCGACAAGAACTGATGAAGCAATAAATCGTGCTGTCGATCAGCAGCGACGACAACAAAAGAATTCTCAGCTCGTTAGATTCCGTAAAATTACATAATATGTATTGTATAGCAAACAAACTAAGAGTCTGAAGAACCGATTGTGTTAAAGATAAATACAAGAGCTCAAAGAACGAGAATGATAGTGGACAGGTGATATAGGAGAGTAGAAGAAAATATTTTATGTTTTCTGACAGTAGAGTAGATGTGTCTGATGTCTAACGGATCAATAATATTATTATTAAGTTATATCTTAAGACGATTTCATAAGACTAGGTTTAAATTCTGCCAGCCAGCGAAATCGTTTACCTAGTTTTTTCAACCCTGCTTTATTTGTCTTCGTTCAAATCAATTGCATGCTTCTATTTTATCTCTGCTTTGTTGCATTCCCTCGTAGTTTTCTCACGGGGTTATAAAAATCGATAAATAGCTAACTGCTACGATTCTATTGTGCAGGTGAAAGTTCAGGTTCCGTGTATTGTATAGCAGAGCATTATATGGGAGTATGTTGTGGTGGTGTTTCAAATTTTATCGTCCAATCTACAATGATGAATGATCATATCAATAAGATATGGCCAGATGTTTTGTTTTCATTAGAAAGTTCAGAACATAAGATATGGCAGGGGCAAAGAATCAAAGAACAATGGCAACTTTCCCTTATGGTTTGTCCCAAAAATTTGAGGAAAGATAAGAAATATACCATTCGATTCATCTAAAAATTTTAAGGAACTCTGCATTTTTAGTTTTTCCGAGATTATTCCAGAAAAAATTAAATATTTTTTTGAAAATTGGCAGAATAATTTCCTATCCTTGGTTCATCTCTTCATTGCAAATGGCGGCGGGGTGACAAAAAAGGTTTCAATTCTAGAGGTTAGTTTCAGGTTAGGGGCAGGATTAAAACCAACCTCCTTTTTTCAGTTGGTAGGTAGAATAGAGTAGGTTTATCGGCCATGGACGAAAATAGCTAGGTCTTAGGCCCTGCTACATTTTTGGATAGAGATTTCCTAACTTTTTATGTAGGTAGTACCCTTAGCCTATACCTACCTAGCCCAGCCTAACCTAAACCAGCTCAGGTGTATTGCCGCGGCTTTACAATGTGTTCCAAGAACGTGTCGCCTACCTGTTCAAATAAAATTGATAGGTACCTAATGAGTGCCATATCGCCCAGTCTTCAGCTTGCCGCATCCAGCATCTCCCTACCAATTGCGTCCTACACTACGTTTGCCGAGTCGCAGTCTCCACTAAAAGACAAGAACACGTTTGCTTTTCGATTCTTAACTTACCCATGGCACAACTATTATGTATTTGTATTATAGGTAGGTACGTGGAGAGACGTACCGTACCTTCCTGAAGTGAAGACATATAATTAACCGCTATCTCAATAAAAGTCATAGGTCTACCTACCTATAGTCATCGCCAAAATTACTTACCTAGGTATAGCGGTGAACAGATGAAGATTCCAATCCAAAGCACAGAGCAGCTTCTGTTGTCTTGCAATAAGTGTAGTTTAGCGATTGCTCTTGACGGTTTTGGAGTCTTCAACTTAACGAGTTACGAGCACCTACCTACCTAGGTAGTACCTAATCAAAAATGTTTTTAGGTAGGTACCTATCTACCAAAATAGATAATTTTGTAATAATTCCTAATATCCCAGAAGGATCGAGTGGTTGGCCTTACTACCTACGTTACGTACCATTCTAGCTTTACCAATAGGTAATACTATCTATAAACTAGCCAAACTCGATGTGGAATGTTTATAAGCAAACCATTAAGAACACACACACACAACGCTTACACAAAAAACTAAAACTCACTTGCTTTGCTTGGCGTCGAGTTTCAGATAGGTACCTACGTACAATAAATTGCATTGATTGTTTGCAACAGTCTGCAGTTAGCCAAATCGTGGCCAAATTGTTTCAATAAGTAATACTAGTTCTAATTTCACTCTGTTGCTGCGTCTTTTTATACGCAATTTACATCCTTACTTACGTCTGCCGATTTGAGATCCTTCCTTCAATAAATATTGCTTATAATTTATTAATTTCAAATACTTTATTTACAAAGAAAATAAGTGCAATCAAATACCTACCTAATAATTTATATTATATAAAAAGACGCGGCAACAGAGTGAATTTTAGGTTAAGTATGGGCGGTTTGTTCACAAACATTCTAAATCGAGTTTGGCTAGTGTATATGCAGATAAGAAAACATACCAATATTATATTATTATACCAATATAATATTATATTATTAGCACGGTAATATTATAGGATAATATTACCTTGCAACTAGGTAACTGGTCAGTGGAATCGTATAATTTTATTAATATGCGCAGGCAAACTCATACCTAGATGAAATATTTTTTATCTTGGTGCTAAATTATACATTTTCAAGAATGCTTAGGTAAGTACAGTATATCAATTCTTGGGGTTAGTTTCTTTCAATTCTTAGTAAGTTTTTCCATTATCTGTGAGGTAGCGCTACCGAGTAAGTATTGTTATTCGGTTTCCTCTCTATCGTCATTTAGATAGGTACCTAAATACCTGAAAAATAAACACATCGATACTATAACATTATAAAGAGGAAAGATTTGATTGTTTGTTTGTTTGTATTGAATAGGTAGGCTCCGAAACTACTGGACCGATTTGAAAAATTCTTTCATTGCTATGAAGTTTACTTTTCAGGGAGTGACATAGGTTAAGTATATTTTATCCCGGAATTCCCACAGGAACGGGAACTACGCGGGTGAAACCGCGAGGCGATCGTCTAGTTATTTATAAAAGGAAAGGAATGTTCAATGTTTGTAAGACTTATTACTAAAATGTATGGGAGAATTTTAGTAACGATAGCTAGGTAGGTACAATACAAACACTGCACATAGGTATGTAGGTACCATAGAAATCTAAATTGATAATTAGATTTCTATGGTAGGTACATAAGGAGTATTAGGTAAGTACTACTAACTTTTACTAGGTATGCATAATTTTATGTAGACTAGGCACATACCGACAATCTTACGAAGTAGGTAGGTAGGTGAACAATGAAAACAAAATAAACTCTCGATGTACAATAACTTACAATGGCGAAGGGTAGGTACCTATGTAGTTCATTAGCACCCAAGAAAGAAAATATATTCTTTGAAACAAGTTTCTTTGCTACTACAACTTTTTGTGAAATCACTCTCACAAACACTTGGGCACAGATATTATAATACTATATTGGGTAAGGATAGAAGGTTCACCTGTAGTATTATTTTGATAAGTTTATTTTGAAAATCATTTTGTCAACAAACACATTACAAAAGCGCGCGGATTGGACCACAGAATAATAATGACAGGCAGAGTTGGTAGTGCTGTCAATGTCAAAAACAAAATGGCGGATTCTACGAGTTTTTATCACCCTAGCTTCGCCCAAATTGCTATTCATCCACATTTTCAAAAATTAATTTAATTTTTCCTGCAATAATTATGGAAAAACTAAATATACAGTTTTATTCAGAATTTCCGGAGCTATCGATTGATACCCGTGGGATCTTTCCTCATGATAGCTCATAATTCTTGCCATTGTTCTTTAGGCTACTCTGATATCTGCAATGTTCTGCAATGCACAAATGCCGATTTGATTAGTTTCAATAAAACTATGAGAACAACACATAATTGGGTTATTTACTTTCGTTAGAGCTTTTAAAAAGTGTAGAATCTTTTTATGTGTCTTTACTTTTTTTTACTATAAAATCTTACGTAGTTTGACGAATTTATTATGAATGTAAGCGGGTTAACTACGAACCTAATTTGTGTTGGAAGAACACCAACGTTTCATCGAATGAAATCCTTCGTTAAGGAATTTACGTTGGTGTTCTTCGAACACAAAGTAGGTTCGTAGATAACCCGCATTCATAAGGAAAGTGTCTTTACTTTGTTTGTTTAATAGTTTCCTGGATAGAAAGTTAAAAGAAAAACGCATAAATGCAACAACGGTACTTCTAACCCCTTTACCTACAATAACCACTGTACGAAGAAACTAGATTGATTGTGTTGAAATGCAAGTCACCATGAACTTTTTATGCCGACTTTTAAAAAGAGGAGGTTAAGTTATCTGATTTATTCAGCATGAAGTTTTTACTTTGGAGTGAGGAGTTGCAATATGGAATACCTACGGTAGATCAGCGTTGTGATAACTATGCGCAGTGGCTATCACAAAATAATGCTGAGTCAGACGCCATTTTATAGCATTTAAGTTTTCTAATTACATTGCTAGTAGTTAGTAGTCATTAGAGTTGGGTAATTTAAGAAACTAGCTAAGTTTAATTTTTGTAAGTGCTATAAATAAAGGTTTTTTATTCTTATTCAAAAAGGATATCTCGAGACATTTTGATGAAAAAGCGATTTCTTACTCGTTTCGTACTCCAACCACCCTCAGTTGGGCCGATAGAAGTTTTTGATCAGCATAAGAAACAGGGTTTATTGGTCTCCAAATTTTTTTACGCGTAAAATGCCCATTATCTTGCTAACTGAATTTTTTTTTAATATGATAACTTTTTTAAATTGATATAGTGACACATCACATTTCTGAAGGCTGAAAATATAATTTACTAGCAGAAAATACAAAACTACTAATACTACATCTAAAATAAAATAAAACGTCAAGTGCCAGTCGGATTCGCGCACCAAGGGTTCCGTATAATAATTGTAAGACCTTGTTTCTTTCCAAATATCGTAATTCTAGGTCAACGGGAACGAGTTTTCTGTGCATGTGATTCCTTTGGAAATTTCAAAATATTCGGACATTAACGGCTGTAACTTTTGATTGCGTAGACTTAGAAGTTTTATTTATATTGCGGCTCCAAGAGGTTACGGACTTGAGTATTTGATGTTAATTTCAACTCCACGCGTTCCTGAGATAAGGAGGTTGACAGACGGACACACGACAGACGGACAACAAAGTCATCCTATAAGGGTTCCTTTTTTTCTTTTGAGATACGGACTCTAAAAATAAACGTAACTTAACCTAAAATACATTTGTACACTTTGTAGTTTGCTGAATTAATTTTACAGGTGATTTTCGTCGGCTTCCTCACTCGGCTGTGCCTGTATCGAGGAAACCAGACTGGAGATAAGGAATTATTAACATAACATACTGTTGTGCTTGGGTTATTTAGTTTAGTTTATAGTTCAGAAAACATATCAATTAACTCTTATATTTTTAATTATTACTGTACAAACAAAGATTCTGTTCCTAGTTCACAAACAATACGAGTATTTATAGCCCATGAGCGACTGCCAACGTCAATCAGGAATCAACAGGAAGTGGAAAGGTTAACGGGAAAGCAAAGGATAATAATCTAAACAAAAAAGCAAGAATAGATTTATGATGGCGATCAGAGGGGCTGAGTTAAATCATGATCGATAGTGACTCAAGTCGTCCACGACCAGCTCAAGGCATGAAATGCAGAAATCATAACACTTTATTTCTATGTAACTGTTTAATTTTAAGAAATTGACTTTTTCTAAGTGTACATTTATTGTTCGAGTTTTGATTTTGAATGTGGTTTCGAGTGCGGTGCAAGAGTAAGCTTCAGCACCACATTTCAGGATGCTGGTTATCCAATAGACGGCTTTCCGCACCAACGTTTCAATCTAACGGAAGCTTCGAATAAAAAGAAACTGATGAAGACAAAATCCTGACTTTCGTTGGTCACATAGCCAGGAAAACCGGTGAAATCAACGAACGGCTGACGGTCACTGGAAAGTTTGATGTCAAACGTCCCAGAGGACGGAGCCTCGGACCAGCCGCAAGACCCTGGACACGAATTTCCACGACGCTCTTCACGCCGCCAAGGATAGATGAAGCGTGATATTGTCCGTAGCAAAATCTCATCACGGGGGAAATCACGACCTTTACGACGCCAGGAGTGCAAACAGAGGGGTGAGTCTATTTGACGTTGGTAACGAGACGTGATATGACGTTTCCGTTTCCCATACAATTTGTTATAGCGCCTTTATCGTGCGGACAGAGAACTACGCAAATCCCATACCACAGAAATTATAATACTATACTAGCCCATACAGAAAAGAGACGTCCGATCACGTCCCGTTACGTCAAATAGACTCACCTCTCAGTTCGTAGATCCAACCATACTAAAATTCGTATTTACCCATGGATTCGAAAGTTAACTATTCGACTGATACCTTTTCACGACTAAAAGACTATACGGATCGTTATGAAATTTGGCAAGGGGATGGATTTTATCCTGGGGTATGGCATAGTCCACTTTTATCCCAGGATAATGCGTGCAGTGCCGCGGGCATAACCTCAACCTCAACAGCCTATATTGAAAGAAGAAAGAAATAAAATTAATTATATATTGGTCCACTGCTGGACGCAGGCTTCCTCCAGAAGCGCCTTATTGGCTTTTATCTCATGGTGGGTAATGCCCGCGATTCCCACGCTGGGCATGCGGGTTAGGGATCGCAATTCGGTGGTAGTATTGTTCTGCAAGAGGCGCTGCTGCCTGCCCCCCGGTGGATAACCCTTAGTCGCCTCTTACGACACCCGCGGGAAGAATTAGGGTGCAAATTGTAAGCTGGCACCACGCAGGCATATGCTAGTTTTTTATACTTTCACCAGAGCAGGCCGGGCAATTAAATGCAATTACTACGGTGTGATTGTAGGGCAATTAGGCGTACGGATGTTGATAGGTAACCTACGTAATGTAAGGCGCGTGCGCATCTTCCTGCTACCGTCTCGGTAAAGGAAGTTATGATCATAATTTTAATTATTCCGACGTGAGAATTTATTGTTTTAGGCCTATTTAATTAAACGTCGAGTTCTTACATAAGGTAATTGGAACACGAATTATGTAGTGCTAATCTATCCTAAGTAGAATAATATGAGTGGATTTGTCAAAAAAACTACAATAAAATTATAAAAATAACAAGTTCTTACCTTATATATTAATCGATTTCTGTGTTTATTACTGCCCTCTAGGCGTTTTTTCGGGGCCCATGAGAATCTACCCAAATCTTGGAATTGCTCGATAACAATAGACGCACAGATGAGAGCTCGCACTGAAGGAACGCCGTGCGAAAACAAGGAACGCGCCTTTGCGTCGGCCATATGGTTTGTGTCCAAAAAACGCACGCGTTATGGGCACTGAATGCGTTCTACGAATTTGATCAAAAACTGTATGCGTACTAAAATCTTATTATTAAAATTATATTCTTCTTAAATTATACTTAAATTCGTACTTTTATTCAAACCAATTGCTCCTCATAAGCACACAAACGCCACACGTCTCTCCCAAACAAGGAGAGTCGTGCCACCACGCTCGGCAGGCGGATTGGTGGTCGCAGAGTGGAGGTGTCAAAAATACAGAGAAGCTGCTGCCCTGCTGCCCAGCTGTATGCTGCCGGCTTAGAATTTACACCACCCCAACTCTTCCCGCGGGTGTCGTAAGAGGCGACTAATGGATATCCACCGGGGGCGGGCAGGAGCGCCTCCTGCAGAACAATTCTACCACCGAACTGCTATCTCCAACCCGCATGCTCAGCGTGGGATTTATGGGCACAATCAGCCCATGGGATAAAAACCAATAAGGCGCTTATCAGAGGGAGGCATGCGTCCAGCAGTGGACTTAAACAGGCTGTTATGGTGAGGTGAGGCTGCCATTCCTCTGGTGCCAGTGTCGGAAGCGAAGTTCCCTAAGTCGCCTCTTACGACATCCACGCTGAGTTAGAGGAGTGAATTCTTAAGCCGCGACGAGCCTCTGCCAATTATTTAAACTGACAGGCATCATTTACAAGACAAACCATCATAAAATGCATTTAAATAACTGCACGCGTAAAACGTTATATATTCTGTGGTAATGCGTTACACAACACTACATAACATATTGTGAGAATTTATGCAATTTCACACTCTGCACCGATATGCAGGAGCAATATTTGCGAACTATGAGAAGTCGGTCGTGATTATATTATATTCTAACAATAAAACTTTCAACTTAGAAGAGAATAATATATTTATTAGACAAACAAACAAATAACAAATCAAAAACATGAGGAGGCCTATTACTCCAGCAGTGGGTGAAGTTGGGGTAGGCATGTTCACCAGTGGACATAATGTGCTGATGAGGAGCAGGGTGAAGTTGGACTGCGGATGATAATGGAAATATTTATTAAAAATATTTTCTTTCTTTCTTTTTCTTTTATTCTACTTATTGAATCCAGCATAGCCAATCAATTCAATTATCAGCAGAAAATCGTGGGACACTGCATTATGTTGCAGCCTGCCTTTGCCGGTTCCATGGGAACCATCGATTATTACTGCAATGAATAGCCAATCACAATGCAACAATAAAACCGTATAAAATGTTAATATGAACCAACTTTAGATAGTAGACCCTACACAACAGATTTTGATCAAAACCGCTATTTGCGTTTACGATACTACCTATCCCACTCGTGCCCATCTGGCTCCCATAGATCAGATAGAAACAGAGAAAGCAATTTCCAATTTTCATACCAGTTATTCCCACGAGCGAATCTGTTTTTGGGTTAACCGCCTCGGTAATACATTCACCAGAGTCGTTAAAGTCGTATCTACTAAAAGCTTTTGGAACAGTAATAACAAGAACTACCTGCCAACTGGTTGTTTGAAGAGTTATGCACTCTAACATAGAACAACAGTAATTTTCGTTGTTATAGAAATAACTGTCGAGGTCTAAATGGACAAAATTTTCAAGAAGAACAAAAAGTTAGACACACTCTCTTGTCGATTTCTGTAAACAAAATATTCAGCTGAATAAACAAACCGTGTTTAAATTGCATGACACAGACAGAATACTACTAAAATAGAAAACTAAACGGTACACCTATGGTTTATTATACCGGAAAAATACAAGCGAGGCAAAACACCCCTTCCTGGTTTTCACCGGTAAAAGATTTTATAGTAAAAATGTTAGTTACAATGCAGCCGATCAACCCCTGCCTGGATGCTTCCCATAATTATTACGAGCTTGACGTTAAAATCGAAACAAGGGGGCGACAACCTAGCAACAAAGGCAATTAAGTCACCCTTTCGCAAAAAGCATACCTACTGTAGATTGTACTGAATTTAGGCTCGAACAAAACCACGCAGGCGTAAGGTCCCTAACCAAAACTTTAGGGGCCTGCGTGGTTTTAAATAAAAATTTAGCCATGGGTATATTCTACCTGTATTCAAGCAGTGTTCAAGGTCGATTAAACTTTTTCTTCACAAACCAGTCAGTGGTTCAATTTGAATATTCTTTTTGCAAAGGGGTAGGAGAGTAGACAACAAGCTCAACAAAACAACGTTAAACTCTTCAAGCAAAAAGAAACCTTTTCAGTCTACTTGAAAGCCATATTCAAGTAAGATTTCAGTGCGACCGTCCAACCGTCTGAAAACCGTACAAACATAGTACGGTTTTTCTGTAAAAGTAGACAGAGATTTCAGTAAAAGTGGAGCGAGATTTCAGTAAAAATGGGGCAAGATTTCAGACTAGTCGCGAAGCAACCGTGCGTGTTCAGTCGTTTCCCAAACCGCTATTTGGATACATTATGACATAGCAGACATGTGACACGGTATTCTAGTAACTTGTGCTATTTTACTGGAGCGTGTTTTAGACAGGTTTTCGAGGTAGCGCTCATCTTGCAGCTAGAGTCCTATTTGGCATGGCAACGCATAATGTTTGACGTTCTTTAGGAAGCACTCATCAAACCAGATTTCAGACAAAATAGAATCTACATGAACAGGTTTTGAGCCAAGCCTGCACTAAATTTTGCCTGTCTCATGCTTTTAACCATTAGAGGCATTCCGTTCCGCCTTTAGTTGGCATTTAGCTTAGAAAATCTGTACATCACGGTATCCTTCCAGGAAATATGTGCACGGCACGACAAAGCTACTGCTAATAATAACCACGGCATTACGGGCAAAGCTGTTGTCGGCTGCAAACGCGCATGACTTAGCTAGCTAAGCTACGGCTTTTAGTTTATAAAAGAATCGTCTGAAAAACAGCATCTATGACTTTTACCACAAAAGTGTCTTTGCCATGAATGTAACTGACCCTTCACATGGGCTGCGAGCTCCTAGTAATGGAACATCCTGCATTGTTCCTGTACAAAACCAGACTACAATAAAACCTCTACACCACACATGAAGTAACAGTGTCTATAAACTATTCCTGGCAATAAGCTACAGTTGCGAACGATATACCTTTTTAAGCTCTACGTTTATAGCGTCGAGTATTGAGGGCTATTGAGAGAACTGATTGATGGTACGGTGAGAAGGCCCTCAATCAACGTAAATGCATCGTGTGTTTTGTTCAAAGGATTCGTTGTTATAAATAGTAACGACTCAGTTTTATGCTTGTTTTTTTATGATTTGGTTAAAAGAAGCAGTATTGGTAATGATTCTGTTGGCACAAAACCTAACTAGTGTCAAAAGAGACATAAGTTTTTACCACAAAAACAATATGAAAAAAACTACTATTATTTAGAAAATGCTAGATAGATTAATTGGTATCTATGTCAATGTAGCGGCATCTTAATGTAGTAATAGGCTAGGCAAGAATATAAACCAATAGATATTCTTACTAGAAAACAATAACTAACATAGTCTTGAGGTTTCTTATCTAGAAGAGTGATTTACAGTTTCAACAACCTTAAGCCCATGGTATAGTGAAGTAGAAACTGCTGTAAACCAGCTCGATTCCACACCAGGAAGTGTTGATGGGGGCGTTATAGGACGACGAGTCGTCGACCCTATAAATTTTATGTTTTCTAACAATACGCCATAAATGCAGGTCAAGTGAGCTATATCGAGCGGGCTGAACGAACGACGCGCAAAGGTTAATTTACTTCCAGGAAATAGTGCAAAGTAAATAAAACCTGTGAAGTGCAAACCGAGGAAATGTAATAGAAATGAGGTATAGGTCTAGTAACGCAGGCAGTCGGTAAGTACCTACTTGAGTAAAACGAAGGTAACTACGTATATCGCATTTTGATTTCATGGTTTGTATTTTTGCCAGATTTCTTTCTATAATTATTTAAGGAGACTAAGGGTACTAGTATAGTATTATAATATCTGTGCTAAGGGATTACGTGCCGTTGGTCGTAGCCATGGATCGACATAACTGGGCCTGGTCAAATTAAACTTCATTCAGTCTTTCATTACGGAAAAATAACTTAACCGGTGGTTAGATGGTGATTTTAATGATTTCGTATTGCAAGTTCTCTTATTTAAAAGACAGCAACGAAATTCATCAACGAATCTTAGCTGGTCTAAAGCAAGTCATGTTTGCTTCGTTCGGCGCAATTGCGAAAAACCGAATTTCGCGACTAGTCCAATTTGTCATAATGTTACTGATGACGGGAAGACACGAATGTCTCCATTTGAGTAATGTCTTCGTGTCGCGTGACTTGACAATGCCGAGTTTAGCCAAGGTCAGGGAGTAGGTACCTTATCTACACAACAAAACTGTTTAACTACTTACTTCGGTTTCGAAACGAAAGGAAGCAGGGATGGCTCTTTCAAAGCTTGAGGTTTATCTGATGAGACGTCACAGAAGCAAACGGTTCTTGGTATTTATGTGTAATGTAATGGTTAAGGATCGAAATAATTGAAGAAAGCGATGGAGACATTTGCCCTGCCATTTGGGCGGAAATAAACTTATTTTACATTTAGGGCATTTGAAATGATCTTAAGTTACGTTACTTTAAAAGTTTAATCTTAAAACATTCCAGTTTTTTTGAAATACGGGCCTCCGATGTTGTGTTTAATGAAAATGAATGTTTCGGCCTGGCCAGAATATTTCAAAGAAAATCTAGATTTTTCGAATATGTCGCGACGAATATACAAGATTATTATGTGGCACAGCGTATCAGCCATACAGCGTGGCAATGCAGCCAGCGTCTTGGGGACGCTTCCGACTGGTGTTGATATGGATCAGTTGAGTTATCTGTAGACTGTTTGCAACAGTCAGCAGTTAGCTCAATTGTTTCAATTGTAAATACTAGTATAATTTTCTTTGTGAATAAAGATATTCTTTTAGATTATTATATCGCAATTAGAAAGCGTACGCCTGAATACTTTCTGATCGAGTTCACAACGTGAACGCCCACCAGAGACAATCACATCCAATTATGAAACAATCGAAAGGATAGTCCTATCCTAACGACTAAGTGCAATACATATGTGGGCAGGCCCTGCGTATTGCAGTTAATTGGAGATACAGTTAACGTACTCACTACTTAGATACTTTTACTTTAAGAAACATTTTCTAAATTGGTGAATTAATGGTGGCAGTACACACTCTGAGTAGATGAGGGTGGAACAGGACCGGACCGAACGGCCAATATTGAGTAATTAATTACGAGTTTACTTAATTTAATTACAATTATTGTTATTAATATTTTAAATTAATTTGTATTGTTTTGTTATTATTAGAATTTTTAATTAATTATCTTAAGAAAGACCAATATTGACCATTTTCAATTAGTTATACCTACTTATATAACTCTACGTACCTATTATGGTTGGAAATAAATAAGTACCCTATCACATTAGGTGTGCCTGTAATGATAGGTGTACAATATTTTTAATAAATAAATATATACCCAGCAGTGGGTGCTCACGGGATAATTAGATAGATAGTACACACAAGCCGAGACATTTCGTCGACGAGAGACACCATTACAGGACACACTCACGTCTCTTGAGCTGTGGCCGACACAAGACGAGAACCTACGAGGGACCCCAATGCGAGACGAGTGCACCATGTATCTACGTGCTCATGCTCGGCCTGTCTCAGGATGTCTCGCCGATTTTGTACAGCCGCCATAAGGTGCTAGTGGTTAGCGGAAGGAAAAGCATTTACAGATAATTTCCTGCAATGATACCAAAGTGCAAGTACCTACCTACATACCTGCCTTTGCCTACTACATTCTCTAATAAATAATTAAGCTATAGAGACATAAATGCCCTGTTTTTGCAACTGGTAGACAAAAGACTGTTTTACAATATTCCAAAACAAGATATAGATAGGTAGATTATTCTGCTGTTAATAAAAACTGCTTCAGTATTCGACCTCCAAATCCAATGCAGTTAGTATAAACAAGCAAACAAAATATAAGGTCAAACAGGTTAACTTTGAATGACATCAACTTTTAACAGCAAAAGCTACTTATACAGACATAGGACAGACATAAGGAAAACACTTTGTACCCTGAATAACCAATCACACTAATGTAATAAATGCAAAGTATTGATATTTGTTTATTCCTTCCTACAAATACAAATCCTAGGTATTTTATATTTTTTACTTTAAGTAGACAGGGGTCTACTTTAATTTTCTAACACAAAATTGCGTGTTTCGTTTCATTCAATAGCTTAGTTGACTCTTTTTTAAAGTACATAGGTCTTACTTAAATTATTAATTATTGTCCGATTAGAGATAAAAAATATTACTTACCATATTTTCTTAGGATCTAGAAAACTGCAAAACTGTATTTTAAAAGTCTACTTTTCGTAAACAGGCAAAAACGCTGTCAGCCATATCTGTTCTGTGACGTCATACGGGTAGAAAACCACAGACATAGTACTAGCGGCCAAATTGGATACAAGTCAAGAAGCCTATTGGTGTACTTTATGACACTGAATTAGAGTAGGTACTAATTTGCACAAAAAAAGAAATGTTACAAACAATTGCATATTTTAGAGAATTAAAATAGGCATCCAGTTTCTTGATAAAATTACAGAATGAATCAAGCTGAATTTTTGTGAATACATCTAGTTCTTGACTTGAAATAATAAATGTTCCTCAAAAAATTTGTGCAGTCAGAACAATTTTTAAATCTTAGCTAAAGCAACCTTATCCATGAACACATAAAATTGCAAAATTTTCTTCCTGCTTGAATGTCTTTCCTGGTTGAGCTGTCACAACCAGCTCTGTTTTTACTCATACACAATATTGCCTGAGGAGGTTCATACAGCGGGGGGTAATCCCTTGATAATAAAATTTACAAGAGACCACACCAGGATCATTTTCTATACAAAACCAAAAGAATCATCAAAATCAACCCAGCAAAATAAAACATACACGCAGCCCAACATAGAACCTGAACCTTTTTTTAAAGCCTATATGCCATAATGCATTATGGAGGAAAAACTGGTAAAGAGTGGATGAGGACAGTACAGAATAAAGTCACACAATAATAATAATATCCCTCTAGTCTCATTTCGACCATAGCGGTCAGTCTCATTGGAGACCAGCCAGATGATCAGGACATAGTATAGTGCACAAGTTTATGCACACTCACAAGTGCACTCTCTATTCCCTTACTCCGATGGGACGGCAGACCAACACAAACAGGGAGAGGTAAGGCGCAGGACCAACGGCTTAACGTACTTTCCAAGGCACGGGGGTGTGACATCGCCAACTTCCTGACTTCGGGCTGCTATTGTGCCAATAACAACTATTGGCCAGACCCAGGATTTGTATCCCAGGACCTCATAATCAGCGGTTGAACAAGCTGACCGCTAAACCAAGGAAGCAGTCAGTCACACAATAACAAGAAAAAAAGGCAGTCATATTGTTAAAGCTGAAGATATAGGACAAAAGTATGTTTGCAGAGAATCTTAATTTTATATTCAGAACTAGCTTCTAACCGCGGTTTCACATTCACTATTCCCGGATAATCAGCCACATATTCATGGAGTTAAATTGTATTCTACGTGTACGCAAAGCTTCATCTTGATCCGTGCAGTAGGTAGTTTTGTAGATCTTTGACAACAAAACATCTTCACAAACTATAGTACCGCAGTAGGATAGAATCTAAATCATGTGCGGAAAATTCATGAGAATGCTTCCGCTTAGTTCTTCGTAAAATAAATGTATTTACAGGTAACGAATTACGCGACGCGACGATTGAACTAACACCATGCAACTTACCAAAATCTTGAATGAAAATCATGTTTAACAGCACAATAAATACTTGAAAATTAAACTTACATGATTCCTTTTACGAGTTCTCTTGATTACACTGATTTTAGCAATAGAATTCACCGAGAAATTAGAGAAAACAATCCAAAACAATTTCAAAAAAACACACCACACGCTCGCACGCAAACACAAAATAAAATAAAATAGTGATTTTCCTCCCTCCTCATTCCTCTCCCTTCTCCATTTTTTTCATTGGCTCTTGTGTTGGCTCTCATGTCGTCAGTCATTGTCTTTTGTTATTTGCTGTCAATGTCTGTAGATTTTGATTTACAATGACAAAAGAATCTGTGCGACAGTTGACATTGACATTTTTCAAAATAAAACAACTACGAAATCAACATGGCGGTGATTGTTTTGAAACATAAAAGGCTGCATTCCGAGTTACGCTAATATCGATAATAGCGCTCTCTTACGCGTTCCAAATTACTGTGAGCGCGACAACGATGTCCCGTGTGACGTCATAGATGACGTCATTACATGCGCCATTTTGCGATAACACCGACCATCCTACAAACTGAAATCACTGTGAGCGCTCTGTCAAAACTGACGTTTATTCTGTCAAAACTCAAATTGTATTACATGTTGTTTTGTTTGTTTTCATCTATTTTCATCAAATTTACTGTTGTTTGCCAGTTTTGCAGAGTTTTTGTTTGTTAGCGGAGTCATCGGAGTCAATTTCACGTTGTTCTGCGAATAGGTACTGTTCGTTTGTTGTACAGTACAATGACATTTGACAAGTGACTCGTGCGTGGCCGTGAGCGCGTTCACAAAGTGTTCCGAATTGATGATGGCACTCAACTGTCAATATCGTGCTAACTAATTTGGAACGACAAATATCGTTGTAATCGATAACGGCGCTGTTTTTGTAATTCGGAAAGCACCCAAAGAAGAAGCCAATTTTAAATTTGTTTGTGTTCTTCTGTGATTTTTGAAGGTTATGCAATTTTTGCAAAGAAAAGAACCCTGAAACTTGAAATGAAACTTTGAAACAACTAAAATAATGGAAGCAGACTCGACGACCTATGACAATAATCCCAAAACATTAACAGATGGTCCTTCTTTGCCCTTCTTTACGAGTCCAGGGTAACAACTTAGCAAGTCTAATTGCTTGCTTATTTTGGGGTCAGTTAGGCCCGCGTAGTACTATCTCTGTTATCTTTACAGGAACTTCAAGCTGTATGAAGAGTTCCTGAACAAAAACAGTGAACAAAGTATTGAAAGGCACATATTTGAAAGGCTTCAAACCTTTGGATTGCTACTGAACAATGTCAAATGCCAAAACAATACTCCTGAATGTAAAGTGGTCTGCAGAACTGCTAGGGTCGTTGATCGGTAGGTAGCTCATAGCTAGATATGTCCTTTAATAATCCTTTGAGTCTCACATCACATCCTCATAGCCTAGGCTAGTAGAGATAAACCATTCTCAAAATGCACGCCCCCTTCACTAAACGTCATACAATCTGCGTTCATTTTTAGAATGGTTTAAGTATATCTACACTGTTGGACATAGGCCTCATTATAGATGCCTTAAATGGCTCTTAACATTAAGATTGTCTATCTTCATAAGTAAATCAAAACATATGATCTTTTCAGATTACAATGGGCCTGTGAAACTTGCGGTAAGCGGCAGCCAATCAGAGAGGGCTCATTCTTTCTTCGGCTGCAATGTTCAATACCTCAAGCATTGCAAACTGTACTGGCATGGTGCGAGGATGCTGATCTCAATGTCGCTGCTGAGCATTTTGGTAAATTTTGTTTTATCACAAAATATTTAAAATAGCAAGCCCATACTGGCTGTAATCAAATAAAATTATGAAGTAAATTGCTTATTACCTAATACTCAAATCCATGCCATCATTGCAATATTTTAAAATTATTATATGTTTACATGCTCTCAATCAGGTACCAAAGTAAGTAAAAATCGATCTTTCCAAAGGTGTGTGTCTGTATAGAATGAAAGACTAACATCAAATGTGACTTTTCCCTTACCTCCTCATAGTTAAACTAAAACTCATTAAGTATGTAGATCTCAAGACAGTTTGCAATAAAAATCTGTTAAAATTGACCTCGAAAATTTGTCACTTGAGACATAAGTACTTAAATCTGAGTATTCGGGGGTAATTCCTTTTTCCAGTGAAAAGTTAGGTTTAACCGAATGCTACGGCTCCACCTGCGACCTAACGCGTTAATTAACGCGGTAATTTAGGCATCACGCAGATGTGGCCAAGGTTTTAACATGTTCATTTATTGAAGATGCTAAACGACGCTCAAAGCATTTTTATAGCCTTAATTAACATGTTAATAGACATTAACACTAATGTCAACGCAGGTGGAGCCGTAACATAATAAATTATCTACCTACAGGCATTAAATTAAAAGTAGCCAGACAAATTTACGACAAACTAGATGACCTAGCTACGAAGGAGCATAACAAGACACTTCTTGGCGGAGCCAACATTGTGGTGCTAGCGGAAATATTCCCAGACTGCTTAAACAGACTGTCTCCGGATACAACTGACCATCCACACGTGCATAGGATATTGATGCTTGCTGACACTAAGGTAAAACTTATTTTCGACTGTTTAATTTCTTTTGTTACCTGGGTGGATCAACTATTCTTTGTCAAAGGTTGTCCTTTTGATATTTTATTTTCGTAAATCTTAAATTTACATTAATTTTTATGTTATATCAGCTAAAACAACAGTTAGACATATTGGTAACATAATTTAAGTATCACTTAATAGGTAATTAAGTAATTTAGTACAAATATAATTGGTGAGTCAGGAGAACATTTTTATCCCTAGTACATTTTCAGTCTGTCCCTTGGGTCCAATAGCTGCAGATTTAGTTACGTAGTCGGAAAAATCTCCAAGGCAGGTAAGAATCCGAGGTACTCATAATAAAGTGTAACGTTTGATTGTTATAGATAACATAAAAAAACGAAAAATGCCTAATTTGTTTGTTTTTTATGATTTTTTGAAAGTGTGTCCCTCGTATTACCAATTTATCGGCTTCCCCTGGCTCACTATATAAAATACTACTTAAGTGTGAGTGCGATAGCGCTATTGCTACCTTAGCCAATAGCAAGTAGTTCTGCGAATCACGTGAGGTTATTCGACAAACTTCTAACCTTGGATTCGCTCGGCCATTTCGACTGTGGCTGGAAGAGAGGCAGCGTGTGTTTATTATGGTTCTGCTGGGTGACCGCGAAAATTCGGTGAGTTTAATAGATTTCTTTAGCAATTTGATACATAGCACAAAGCATTTAAGTCTGATTATACCATGACACAACTTGTTGCGTGTTATTCTTATTTACATAAATTTAAATCATGTTGGATTGCTAAAAGTCCCCTGGCTAACCGTTCCCTTGGGTCACTATAATGGTCACCCAAGAGACTTATTTGGTGACCCGAGAGACATTTTGATATAAATTAATTTAAAAAGATCTGTAAATGACTTTAAAATTGTCTTAGTTGCTCTTCAATGAATAACGTAGGCGTCTAAGATAGAAGGGGTCTTAGATTTAAGTTATAAATATAAATAAATGCAATTAAAAATGGCAAAAATTTGGGTATCATCATCATCATCAGCCTATATTAGTCCACTGCTGGACGTAGGCCTTCCCTAATGAGCGCCGTAGCGCCCTGTCTTCAGCTTGCTGCATCCAGCATCTGCCTGCAGTCTTTCGCAGATCGTCATCCCACCTGGCTGGAGGGCGTCCTACAATACGTTTGCCGAGTCGTGGTCTTCACTCAAGAACACGTTTACCCCAGCGGTTGTCGGTTCTTCGCGAGATATGGCCGGCCCACTGCCACATCAGCTTGCTAATTCTTTGTGCTATGTCGATAACTTTGCTTCTCAGCGACTTTGAACTGGTGGACCAGCCCTACCGTGAGTGTCCACGTCTCAGCTCCGTAGGTCATGACGGGTGGGAAGCACTGATTGAAAACTTTCGTTTTCAAGCATTGCGGTATGGATGACGAGAAGACTCGACGTAGTTTACCAAACGCTGCCCAGCCTAGCTGGATCCTCCTCTTGGCCTCCTTCTCAAAATTATTTTTACCTAACTGCAGAACTTGCCCTAGGTAAGTATACTCGGAAACAATTTCGAGAAGGTGGCCATGTACGCCGACCGGTCCCGGATCAATGAGGCCATTGATCATGACTTTGGTTTTATCCAAATTCATGCCAAGACCGATGCGTTGCGAGGCTGAGGCTAGGCCGTCCAGCATCTGGTTCAGCTCCTCTAGCGACTCCGCCATTAAAACCAGTCCAGCGTCTTAAACATATCTTCCAACGCGCTCGTGAACAGTTTCGGGGATATAACATCCCCCTGTCTCACTCCTCTGCGCAGTTGGATGAGTTTAGACTGCTGGCCCTGTACTTGGACACACATGGTGGTGGCTTCGTAGAGACATCTTAACACCTCGATATAACGATAGTCTACTTGGCATCGCTGTAAGGATTCCAGAACAGCCCAGGTTTCGACAGAGTCTAAGGCTTTTTCATAGTCCACAAAGGCCAGACACAGAGGCTGATTATACTCTTCGGACTTCTGTATAATCTGCCGCACTGTGTGAATGTGGTCTATGGTGCCGTATCCTCCGCGGAACCCGGCCTGTTCCGGTGGCTGGAACTCGTCGAGTCTCCTGGCGAGACGATTCGTGACCACTCGTAAGAACAGCTTATAGACGTGGCTCTAGAGTGTGATGGGTCTGTAGTTTGTAAGGAGGGTTTTATCTCCCTTCTTAAAAAAGAGCACCACCAAACTCCCGCTCCACGCCTTTGGTTGGAGTTCTCCCACTGTGAAGGACGGTGTTGAAGAGGTTCTGTAGCTCCTGTATTACAGGGGCACCTCCGGCTTTCAAGAGCTCTGAAGTTATTCCGTCCTCACCGGGGGCTTTTCCATTTTTAAGCTGCCTCAGAGCTAACACGATCTCGTCTTGACTGATGTCTGGCAGTTTGTCGGTATAGTGGCGTGTCAGGGTGGCTCTGGAATCATGGTCGTCTCGTCGGGAATGGGAGGCATGTGCAGCATATAAACGGCCATAGACATCTTCTACCTCGGCGGAGATCTCCGGCTTCGACAATACGGTCCTCCCGTTGTGTGTTTTGAGATAGAAGTCTAGTTTGATGTTTGTTGTGTTAGATTGTGTTCAAAATGTTTGTGAATTGTACAAACTGTCTCTTGAGTCACTGAATTTGTCTCTTGCCTAACCATGTTGTCCCTATTATTAAAATGTTTATCGACTTTTTATTTGCTAATTAATAATAACTGACAACTTTTTAGAATGATTGTATGATTAATTCTCAAAAGAAGAATGAGAAACTAAAGTTTTAATTAAGATACTATTTCTGATACACAATTTACGGATAAAGTTTGATTTTTTTTGCTGCACTGGTGACCCAAGAGACAGAACACATAGTGTTATTGTTCAAATGTGTATTCTTTTCTTGTGTTTGATGGCTTCTAAATGATTGGTTGGAACTCTTTTAAGAATACAGTAGTTGATTCCAAAAGTATTGTGTTGTTTTATTTCTTGAAATCCCATTATAGCGTAGTCACCCAAGGGACAAATTTAGGGCCAACTTTGGTTTCAGAGTCCCTCTAAACATCAATAATTCTTGTAAATTTCACTGCACGCCCTACAACTAGATGAATTGATGTTGTATCTATTAATACAATGCAAAATTTATGGAAAAAACAAAAAAAACTAAAAATACGCATTTTGTTGATTCCGAACAAGGAAAAGTTGATCCACCCACCTATTTGATACAATCCATAGGCTCAATTCACACCTGGATGGCAGCTGCCGGCCTTTTTGTTCTATATAAGCAATATTGGTCTGTTAGAGAAAATAAACGCTTTTATTATTTATTATTTATTATTTTATTATTATATGTGTGGGTAAGTTTAAAATTATATGAAACCAGTGTATCAGTAACAGTGTGTGTCCGCGTCGCGTGAATTGTGCCATAGAATGCTAAGTTGTCCCTTATTATCTGCAATGGCTGAGGAAATTGTAATTAATGAATTACTAAATATTCCGTGGACACTCACGGTATAGGGCTGGTCCACCAGTTCAAAGTCGCTCAGCGAGCTATGGAAAGAGCTATGCTCAGAGTCTCTCTGAAGGATAGGATTCGTAATGAATACATCCGACGGAGAACCAAAGTTATCGACACAGCTCAAAGCATTAGCAAGCTGAAGTGGCCACTGCCACTTCTGCTTGCTAATGCTTTGGCCGGCCATATCTCGCGAAGAACCGACAACCGCTGGTGTAAACGTGTTCTTGAGTGGAGACCACGACTCGGCAAACGTAGTGTAGGACGCCCTCCGGCCAGGTGGGATGACGATCTGCGAAAGACTGCAGGGGAGGCCTATGTCCAGCAGTGGAGTGGAGTAATATAGGCTGATGATGATGAAATATTCCGTAATTAATTTATTTTTGTCCTTCCTGTTAGTCATACTAACCTTCCTTTTATTTATTTTCAGCACATACCAACGTACTACCACTTGCATGTACTGAAAGACGAGATAAAGAAAACCAGTTCTGTGATCAGCCATACAGTAAGTGTCTGCACATACTACCCATGTAACTTTATATATAAAGGCTTGTCATTGATAATCAAATAGTTTAATCATTGACCTTGGAACCCTCAGGCGGCCTCATCGGCCTGCGGACAAGATGGTGAATTTTAAGACCCAGAGGAGGGTGTGAGAGATTCTCTCAAAAAAAAAATTTTTGCAGGTCTGGTGAACAGGAACAACAAATTTTTTGCAACAGAACACAAACAGCATAGATTATTTTGTATGTTCATTTGTTTGTTGACTGATTTAAGATGGAAGTCAGTGTGATGCCAAATACCAAGTATACACTACACACAACAAAATACGCTGCTGTGTATTGTTATGCTCTGCATTGGTATCATTTCAGATGTCGCAAAAACTAAACCAATTTAGCAGCACTGAAAACGTTGGCACCATAACAATAGAAATAAAAAAATTGGGTTAATTTTTAGTGCTGTCAAATTAGTTTAGTTGGCTATCGCCACTGGTCGTCGTCTGAGGGCCTACTCGGAAAAGGAAAATAGAAGTTTCGTCTTCGTTGTCGTGTAAAACCAATTCTTATGTCGCTTGCATAAAATAAGCTTTTGCACGAAAACTAATCAGAAACTTCGAAATCGATTTTAAGGCGAATAGTAGGGTGGATAGTGGCGCCACTACATATTTAATTTTATAATTACGTTATACAAAGGAATTATCAAAAAATCGGACCGCGCGTAGACGATATCTATCATAAGCTTTTTTTAAATGTATCTTTAATAGTTTTGTACTGTATTATTTAGGCAGATACTTTCAAGAGTTTAGTTCCTATTGGTGGCCACCAAGCTCTCCAAACAAGGTTTTTGATTGAATAACACAAAACAAAACTATTACAGATACATTAAATAAAAGCTTGTGATAGGTATCGTCTACCAGCGCAGCGGTCCGATTTTTTGATAATTCCTTTGTATAACGTAATTATAAAATTAAATATGTAGTGGCGCCACTATCCACCCTACTATTCGCCTTAAGAGTATGGTCCCTGAATTGATATGATAATGTACAAAATAACAGTAGACAAACAGAAATGATTGAAAAACAGTCAATGGATGCGGCTGGCTCAGGAACGTACGAAGATTACCAAAATGTCCTATTGTTTCAGAGCTTAAAAGTACAAATAGAGGGTGTCCTATCCAAAGTCGTGGCGCCCGACTCAACGGTAGTGTTTGGCAGCACCGTGCCCATCATAGAGGGCGCTGTGCCCATCCAACAGCTCACGCAGCAGTGCGATGCCGATATGCAACATTTCTGTGAGTAAATAAACAAATAATAAATAATGCTGGGCAATTCACACAGCAAGCTTGCCCCAATATAAGCAGAGCTTTTGTTATGGATACTAGATAACTGATATACTTAATACAATACATAACATAGATAGATATTTTTATTATTCATCAAAAACACCAGAAACAAATACCTGCAGACCAGGTTGGCAGATCATGTACACACAGTTGTCCCGAGGCGGGAATCGAACACGCAACTTCCTGCGTTGCAGGCGGACCTTCGCCCGCTGCGCCACAGAGGTCGTCAAATAAATAGATAAGATAATAATCCTAAAAATTTGTAAGCTCATTCATCAAAGTGAAGAATCAATTTTGTAAAGATGGCTGGCAAAGCTGGCTGGTAAGCTGGAGAACTTGTTATACCCGTTGGCCATAACTTGACGACCTTTGGGGGCACAGTGGTTGAAAATCGGCCTGAAATGCCGTAGGTTGCAGGTTGAAATCCCACCAGGGTACCCTCTTTATTATTCGTACCTATTGAAGTATATCAATAGTTAGTAAAAGGTCTATTCCACAATTTCCCTTGCAGTAAAGATGAGTTTTCGACTGTCTTACAATGCTTAGATGAGACATATACTAACAGCACCATTTTGTTCTCAGTGACTTCCCGCATATGGAAGCAAGCCATCACTCTCTGCACCGCATCTCGCGACCTCTGCGCTAACACACCTCTCCCGGTCATCTGCGCGGGCGCCGTGCAACGGTATCTAGATGCCTCGCTCTACCGCATCAGGTACGGAGATGGATTCTATCGACACATGCTGAATGTGGTCGCCGAGGAGTATACTGCCAAGAGTTGACTAAGAGTGGTCTAACTGTCATCTGCGCGGGCGCCGTGCAACGGTATCTAGATGCCTCGCTCTACCGCATCAGGTACGGAGATGGATTCTATCGACACATGCTGAATGTGGTCGCCGAGGAGTATACTGCCAAGAGTTGACTAAGAGTGGTCTAACTGTCATCTGCGCGGGCGCCGTGCGACGGTATCTAGACGCATCGCTCTACCGCATCATACGGAGATGGATTCTATCGACACATGCTGAATGTGGTCGCCGAGGAGTATACTGCCAAGAATTGACTAAGAGTGGTCTAACTGTCATCTGCGCGGGCGCCGTGCAACGGTACCTAGACGCATCGCTCTACCGCACCAGGTACGGAGATGGATTCTATCGACACATGCTGAATGTGGTCGTTGAGGAGTATATGCCAAGAGTTGACTATGAGTAGTCTAACTGTAATCTGCTGAGTTTTTGTCAGTTTTGTAGTATTGTAAAGGAAACGGTTCTGGCCGCTACAGAGACCACCAACGTCAAGTCTAAAGTCAAGTATGGCCTTGGGCCTGTGTCGATTGTCAGTCTCAGTCTTTGTCGCGGCCCGAACCACCTTTATTCGTGATCGGTAGGAACTCTAGCGGGTTTTCGAGACTGACCGGTAATCTAATGATGTACAACTTAGTTTAGTTAAAGAGGCCATATGTATGATAATTTCCCCTTGA
The DNA here is from genome assembly GCA_963564075.1 of Eupithecia subfuscata. NCBI lineage: Eukaryota > Metazoa > Arthropoda > Insecta > Lepidoptera > Geometridae > Eupithecia > Eupithecia subfuscata. Next base: position 14,184,396 of record OY751100.1, on the reverse strand, counting down.
AACTGTTAAGAAAAATGTCCTATGGTCTAACAGCCTAGGTAAAACTGTGCTGTTTGACATATTTGTAGAAGTGCCTTTCTAATTAAGTCTTCCTTACTTGTGACCTTATTCGTTTACATTTAAGTGTGATAAAAAAATTAGTTTTAAAGTGCGTATCGTCAGTATATTTTTAGAAACCTCTATCTATTGCAGATTGTGATATTATTTTGATAGTATTGAGTATGATATTACGAATACAATACCTACTTCTGTTCTGACACTTATCAGCAACTGAACTTAGTGACCCCACTTTTTGGGGTCAGCTTGTGGTCAGACACTACGCATGACAGTACAGCTATGCGACAAACTTATACAATAATTTGATTATTTTGAAAAAACTAAGAAGCAACTTCAAGTTCCTTAATATTTACACTGTTTTTAGGGATAAGAGAACGGTTTCGAAATCCTTATGGTCTCGCTTATTGTCTGTCCTTTTTTGACTCTTTAATATCTCAGCAACTACCGCAGCTATCAAATTGAAATTTTAAATAATAATACATTGTGCGCCTGTACAGATTATACCTACATTTCAAAATAGTTTTAGAAATTTGTGTGGGTTTGAAACTTTTCGAAATATTTTGAAAAAAGTCTAAATAATATATCGAAACCTCTCATTTTGCGTCGGGAGTTTAAAATAAGTATCCAAAACTGGATTTAAAATGTGAACATTATCAATCTAGTTTCCTGGTAAAAGGGGTTTGAACAATAAGCCCTAACATCGGTCACCATTGAGTTTTTTTTTCAAAATCGTCGCTCACATAAAAGTTTTATATTTGGATAAAAGACACTAAATAATGTTCTTAAGGGCGTATACAACCTCAAATTGCTTATTTTCAACTCCATCGGACCCCCAATCTTCCAAACTACTGAATATTTAACTTTGAAATTTATATATAGTAAAGTTCAGGACTTATTCTATCGATCATATGTTTCGGAAACACGATTCCATAAAATTTTCTCGATAGAAAAAAATCGCAAAGTTACCTCTAATTTTTTACTAAAACCCTAATTTCTCAATAAACACAGATGATACGATCTTGAGATTAAGCATGGTAATTGAACTAAGTATAAAGAAGATTTTATATGTTGCCTTTTTTTCAATTAACTATTCTAATGTTTGTGGGGAGCAAATAACTACTAAAAACTTGATTTTTGGGCTTACGCCGCTTTGCTCTGTCCCGCTCCTGTGAACGCGAAATCCTATGCCTATCCTCTTCACACAATAACGAGGTAGTATGGGCCATTAAGCGTCAGGTTTCCGAGATATTAACTTGGTAATATGAAAATCTAATCTCTAACTTTTATTGTATGCGGCGATTTTGAAACAAAATAAAATCGTAGGGCCCCCCTCCATACAAAAATCTTCAAACCTCTTCCGGAGCAGAAGACAAAATATTGACACCATTATAGTGCCTTTTTGTAGACTAGTTACCTATAGATCCGGCGACGGGTGAATTTCCCATACAAACATAGTAGCAAAATGATTTGGAATTTAAGCATTTTTTCACCATGTTCTGCTATTATTTGTATTAAATAGTATTTATCTAGGTTCCTGTCACAAACTTTTTTCAGAATACTTTTCTGAAATGAAATTAAACCTAATCGCATTTTCACTTCAAATAAGACATGTTTTCTTAGTATTTGTGTGGATAAGTATTTTTAAAAAAGCTTGTGGCAGGAACCTAAATAAATACTCTTCTAATACATATAATTATTGCAAACCATGGCGAAAATATTCTCAAATTACAAATCATTTTGGTATTACCTTTGTATGGGAAATTCATCCGTCGTTGGATCCTTAAGTAATTTCGCTATAATTTTCAGTAAGATAAGTGTTTATTTCAAGTTAATTATGCCGATAAAGAACGAATGCTTAAAAACCCAAACACATAATTGTTGATATTATTAAGTTAAAAGTTAAGTGTAAGTTCCAAAATTGTCTCTAATAAAAAATACTTTCAAATAAAAATAGTTTTATTACAGCGATGCTAACGGCCTAGCCCGTTTCGCCTCAACAGTTTTCGATGCGCGTGTAAAAAGTAGCCGAGATAATTAGGTACCTATACAACCGTTTTATCTGCTTTTTCTAAACATATCGGATGACTGTGCATACATACAGTCAACCGAAGCCAAAGTGTTATGTGCTATTAGCACAGATATTATAATACTATACTAGAGGTACGAATGAATTCTACGTTTTTAGGGTTCCGTACCTCAAAATGAAAAAAGTAACGCTTATAGGATCACTTTGTTGTCCGTCTGTCTGTCTGTCTGTCCGTCTGTCAACCCCCTTTTCTCTGGAACGCGTGGTATCGAGTTAGAATTAACGTCAAATACTCATGTCCGTAACCTCTTGGAGCCGCGATATAAATAAAACATCTAAGTACAACACACTCAAAAGTTACAGCCGTTTTTGTCCAAATATTTTGAAATTTTCAAGTTAATCACATGCACACAAAACCAATAGGGTACTTCCCGTAGATCTAGAATCATGAAATTTGGTGAGTGGCAAGGTCTTATAGCTTAAGTAAAGCGAAAAATCCAGAAACCCCACATTTGCAGTTTAATCACATCAAAAAAAAATTGAGTATCTACAGGGTACCACTTCCCGTTGAAGTAGAATCATGATAATTTGGCAAAACACAAGGTCTTACGGAACCCTTAGTGCGCGAGTCCGACTCGCACTTGACGTTTTATTATTTTTTCAATGAGAATATAAACTTATGTAGGTACCTATTGTTAACCTAACAATAGGTACCTACATAAGTTTATATTAGGTACCTTTTTTTTTATTCGACGAGGAAATTCGTTTACGAATAAACTGGTCTAGGGGGACCAGAATTGTGTAGGACTCGACGCCCTGAGAAGGACGTAATACCCACTAAAAACCTCTCCGGTGTCCCTCTCTCGCCATTTTCCCGAACCACGGGAACATTTAAAACCTCCGCGGCCTAACTGGCGTCCCCTCTTCCTGTATAGGAGGAAGAGAAGGTTAGGTTACCTACTACTAGGTATCCTAAAACTATGAAATATTACGAACTAATATGTATTAGGTAGGTACTACTACTGTCGCGGTGCCGCAGGGTGATCGGGGCGTAAGAATAAAAATTGCTATTTCGGGATAAAAAGGAGCCTGTTTGTTAAACCAGATCTAAAACTACAAATTTCAGCCGGATCCTTTAAATAGTTTGGACGCCAAGAGGTCAAAAACATCCAAACTTTCGCATTTAATATTAGTGCGGGCTTCCGACCGCAGCTGCGCATGCGTTTGTCTGGGATAGAAAGTAGCCTGAACGGATATTAATAAAATTTGGCAAGGATATAGTATATACAGACGGTATCCTAGAGACCCGTTCAGTGTGAAAAAGCAACAGAGAGACAAAACTACTTTCGAATCCTACTAATATTATGTCGCGTCTGGTAGAAGCGACGTGTGACCGGAGAGCTGGTGAGTATCTGGCGCAGCGCATCAGCATCGCCCGCCATACAGCGGGGCAATGCGGCCAGCGTCTTGGGGACGACGGTTCCTACTGGTATTGATGTTGAGCTACCTGTAGATTGTTTGCAGCAGTATGCAGTTAACTCAATTGTTTCAATTGTAAATAACTAGTTCTAATTTGTTTCTATTATTTGATTGTCGTTTTCATCAATAAAAAGACTAATAAGTATTTTAAAGGCGCAGGTTTGTCCGAAGACAGACAACGCCATAACTACTAAATGGATCGAATTGACACTTTGCACACAAGCTGGAATATCATACGTTTTTTTTATTCGGAAAAAACGTGCAAAGCCGCGGGCAGAAACTTGATTATAATAGGTATTAGGTAGTATGGATGCTTTCTGTAGCAAATTGGTACAAATCCACAAATGTAATCGCAGTCGTTCAAATACATTATTATTATATTCTAGAACTAGAAAGCTGTGCACTTTAGCTATCTCATTAAAGCTTTTACGTGCTTTTACTAACTTGCCCTGTTAAGTATGTGTGGGACAAATCTTGCAACTGAATTTTAGTCTAGTTAGCATGCTTATGTAGGTATGTTTATTTATTTATTAAGGGCAACACTATCTGTCCACTCTTGATAAGTCTTCCTGATATTCTTTATTTATTTTGTTATTTATTCCTTTTTTTTTGTGTCTGTTTGCTCTCTTTTATCTCTCTATTATTAATAAACGATTTCATTTCTGCTTTCTATAGCTCCTACTTGATTGTTTAATACTTAGTACATCGTCAATAACGCCACCGTCAGCTTCAATACGTACCGATCCTATCCATCCAAAGGTTGCCTGGAAGAGATCGCTGTTAGCGATAAGGCCGCCGATTGTGCCATATTCTATATAGTTAGTACCTATTAAGTTCTTATTAAATTGTTCTGTGTATTGATGGTGCAATAAAGATATAATCTATCTATCTATCTATCTACCCACCAGTGGCGTAGCGTGCCTTGGCGGGGCCCCGTATAAAAATTGATTGAAACGTTACACACGAATACATTTCGTTACTCGCATTTTTCGTACTTACGAATGATAGATGATTTCTAGGTTATGTTTTTGTATTGAAAACTATTTGTTCCGAAACTGGTCATGAGTGACTTGAATGAAAATACCTAAGTATATAAGTATATTATTTTTGGCTCTAAATTTTCAAATCACACTAAAATATCGTAAACTCAACAACTGATGGCTGAGCAAGCATAAAATTCAAGATATTTATTTCTTGTATTGAAAACAAAAAAATATTATACGTAATAAAAACCGATAATTTTCCGAGTAGACCAAATGTATGATATTGACCAAATCATGTGATATAATCGAAAAACAATACACGCGGCATAGACAACTAGTCTTGTGGCTCACAGAATATCCGCGTTAGCCGATGTAGGGTGCTGCCAAGCCAACTTTTGAACGCACGCTTTACGCGTGAAAAAAAAAAATTGCTCTTTTGACTTTTGTCATATCTGAAATAAAAAAAATTGGGAAGTTTTTATTAATTTTTGCTTACGCACGTCGGGGGCCCCCGTGGCCCGGGGGCCCCGTATAATTGATACGGCAGATACGGCGGTAGCTACGCCCCTGCTACCCACTATAGAAGTAACACAAGAGATCACAAAATTAAAACGATAAACTCAAAAACTAGTGCACTCTAAATTACAGGTAGCCACAACATGCTCAAAAATTGTTCAGTGACGATGCAATGTACCTATTTGATTACTTAATTTATTTGTTGTTAACATTGTTTTTGCCTGAAAAACAGGTTTTTACCTAGTTCAGGCACACGCATTATTTAATACTTACCATAGAATTTGGTGCAAGCAAACGTAACCGCGAGGAATTTAAGATGAAACACTTTGTTATCTCTCTAGTCCTAAGTTATTTTGAATATTTTGTTTTATGTGGTGCCATCGAGCTGGACTGATGATAGAGACAGAAGTTGGCCATAGGAACTCTTGAACAAAACGATAAGTAACCCCGTCGAGTTTGGGTTTGTCGGATTTATCTTCCCAAGCATTTTGGTCTTAGTCCTAGATGACATCCTCAACCTCAACAGCCTGTATTGGTCCACGGCTAAACGCAGGCCTCCCCCGGATAAGCGCCTTGTTGGCTTTTATCTCATGGGGGTAATGCCCATAATCCCCACGCTGGGCATGCGGGTTGGGGATCGCAGTTCGGTGGTAGATTTGTTCTGCAGGGGGCGCTGCTACCCGCCCCCGGTTGGGGTGGTGCAAATTCTAAGCCGTCACCACACAGCAGATGACATAAAAACTGTTTTTTATATTAATATCAGTTCGAATAGAAACGACCTTTTAACTTTTCCAAAACAACGTGTGCGAAGCCGCGGGCAGAAACTAGTTGAGTATAATTAGAAATCAGAAGAAAACCTACCTATATCAACTAAAGCAACACGATTGGTTTAAGGTTTCTACTGCGTTTCACACGCTGTGCTATTTTCTAGACCACCAAGAGAGAATCTGATACGATCCCCATGCATGTCAGGTTTAAATAATCTTTATTTATTTTCTCAAAGAACATGAATACAGTTCACTTTAATGAGAAAAACAAAACTTGTACTAATATTTAAGTACCTACTTAGGTTTATATTTAAGTACCTGTGCTTACCTACCTATTAACATAATGTACAAACTACTTGAGAATAAGCGTTTCGTTTCTTTAGGTGTCTAAGTCTAGTAGGGAAATTGGGGTATGCACTGACATCTTCCATACATAAGGGTGTATCGTGCAAGCTCCTTGAAGTACTTACCAGAGCAGGACTTCTGGCGATTAACAGCTTCGCTTCAGCTTTTCTGTAGGCGTGGACGGGTTTGATGCCTCTATGAGAGTCCTCAATCCCGTTTCCCGTCTGGCCTCCTCTGTAGCCGTGCGTTCTTTAGGTGTGCTTTGTTTCATGATTCAGTGAGTGAGCGACCATCTAACATTTACTATTTTGAAATAAGTAAAATGTTGAGCTTCCTCATCATCTGACATGACGTCCCCTCATAAGATGCCTCCCCCAATTAGGGGGGGGGGGGGGGGCTAGATAATGTAGGGCGTATCGAACACTTAAGGCGCTACCCCGACCCAAATCAGCGCCACCACCTATTTTATCTTATTATACTGTTAAACGAATGAATTTTTCTCTGTAAAAGTTTTATTTTGTATACTTTAAGCAGAGATGCGAAGTTGCTCTTTTTATTTTCATAGTGGCAAAAAAGAGCAACTTCGCATACAAATTAAAACGTGTATAGAGGCATTGAAAAAAAGCTTATGATAGGATTCACAAACAGGCGAATCGATTTTCGAAAATTCCTCGTTTAACAAAATAATAAGATATAAAATAGGTGGTGGCGCTGATTTGGGTCGGGGTAGCGCCTTAATTCAAAATAGATTAGGTAAATAGTTTCAAAATAGATATAGCTTTTCTTCGTGTTCAGGTGTTTTCCTCTCGATCAAAACTGCTGCTTCTTTTACATCTATCGGTAAATAAATGCAAATACCTACCTACAAGTCAAATAACGTCATGGAAATGATCGAAAAAACAGCTTGACGCTGAGCCAAAATTTTAACAAATAATACAGAGCATGATTTGGAATATCTGGCTCTCCTCCGTAGACCGAGACATGTTCTCGGTGACCCCGTTGACCCAATCACCGCCGCTAACCTGGAGGTGTCGGCAACCGATTCGCTTCCGCACACCACACAACCGACCAAAAACCGACCCCGCAGTCGAAGAATTCCCCGCTTCCGCCCATAGGTGTACTTGTGCACCTCGGCGAAACCTCCCTTTCCTCTTGTAGCAGTTGGCAACAGCCCAAGCCGAGTCTCGCACCTAAGTGGTGGCCCTTGTGCGTGTTGGTTGCCCCAACCCAACCGAACTTTAAACCGGCGAGGCGCCCTCTGCACCCGCCAAAAGTCCGGTAACGCTGTCATGGCCATCTGCGGTCAACAGCATTTTAGTCCTTTCGAAAAAAATAATGGAATATCTGGGTATTCAAAATTTTGTCTTTGACACTCTTTAAAAATTATAACTCGGTGCATTTGTATTGTAAGTACACAGCTTTTGCCGAGTTCTCCGTAGCGTTAATATCGTTTTTTAACCCTTGATAAGGTCCCAAGAAAATGCTCCGTTAAACTTGTCTTGCAGGATTAAGCATCCGCACACACAATCTGGGCCAATTAAGTGCATCGAGCGGTTAAGGGCATATAAATAAAGCTACTTTACCGTTTGAGATAAGTAGGTTTAACCAGTAAGTACAGTTAGTTGAAAGCGGGGGCATCTTGACAGGTTGTTTTACTTAGAGTTGTTGAATCTGTGGCATTTGAATTACATTAATTTGTCGTAGCACTTAGCTTGTGTTCCTCTCATCGCCAGAGTAACTGACTTATGAATAGGCCCTTTCTGCTTGCTATCTGTGAGTTATTCCTGTTTTGCCACGTGTTTATGGCTGGCTGAGAGAAAAGGATAAAATTTATTGACAGTTTTATAACAAACTCTTTGAACCCCCGTTGTATGTAATATAGGACTATAGGTACCTACCTACATAATAATAACTAACCTTTTTGTAAAATCAAAGCCGTAACTTTTCTTAAAATTCGTAAAATAAGTAAAAAAATTACAGGCTAAAGGTTCATCGTCACTTCTTTATTAGTTTACTCTACATAGCGAAGCGACAGAAATCAAAATAATCTCTTTATTTCCATGTCAGAGTTTATTTTTGAGAATTTGACCTTTTCTAAGTGTAACATTTCTTGTATATTATATACAAAGAATTTTTTGATTTGATTTAATACAAGAAACATAACTGTTTAATTCCCAAGTAAAAACGACATTCGTAAACAAGAACTTACAGTTCAATTAGGTAGGTATTGGACGTTAAAACTCAACTCTTAAGTTTGAAATTTTTTGAAATTACTGAAGTAAGTACTTACCTAAATATATGTATTTTGTTTATTCTAATCCGCTCTCGGCGAGCAGGTTTTTAGCTAGGTATCGTAAACACTAAACTGGTTTTAAGCACTAATTCGGAGCTTCAAGTCCTGCCCGACTGACCGGCTTTATGCGTGACTTCGTATCTTGGCTTTCACCACTTCCTTCGATGATATTCCATTTCACAAGAACATTCTATTATTTATTCCTAGGATAGAGATGTACCTAAGTACTTACAGCAGTATTTTTTTGTTATGTATGCATGCATACGTAAATCTCAAACTTAGCGATAATTTTTTATTAGGTAGGTACTTATATGTATGGGATATCTCCGTTATCCCCATTGATTGAAAAGAATAGGTTCTAAACTCATTGGTTATCTATCCTATTTCTACAGTTAGGCACCCAGACCTACTTAAATACTACGTATACCTACTTCTCTTGCGTCAGACTAAAAGGTAAGTAAAGTACCATAAGATTTTACCAGTACCGATAGAAAGCTTTGATAAAGCATTCATCTCACAGCTTTTACGCCTTGTCATCTTGACCTGAAGTTGTACTTTCCGCTTCACTAGCCCACCAGCAGCATCATTGAAACCGATCCGTAACGGGTATTCTATCGGAAACGTCTTGCATCGATTCCAGTTTGCTAGCTCGGGAACCGCCTATAGGTACCGCTATCTCGAATAAATACAAGATGCAAGAGAGTGGTTACAACGGGACCCCCGCTGCCAGCTTCAGTCGCCGAGAAGCAAGCTACCGCGATGGTCAACTACAGACGACTTGTCACTTTGGCCCTTCTCTTGACCGCCACCGCCGCCGCGCCTGCTTGCGACGAGAAAGAACACAAGCTGGTGTACGATCAGAGGCAGAATGGAACGGAGAACTATAGGCTGAATATCGACGGCGTTGTCATTGCCGTCGCTCCAGCAGAATCTTTCCTCTCCGCGTTGTCAGACATAGACATTAGCGATCTGATCGACTTGGAATCCTTGGAGGAAGAATTGAAGCCAAAACCACCGACTTCATCATCACCATCAGTAGGTTCTCTCGACCCACCCAAGCCTGAGAAACCTGAGATACCCTTGGATGCTTTGTTGCAGCCTGCGAAACCGGCTGAAGCTAAGCCTGAAGAGAAGCCCCTTGACGCAAAGCCTGCAAAACCGGAAGTACCCGAAGCCCCGACGAAGATTGACGATGTTTCTCTGGAACCTGCCGCTAACCCGAAGCACCAAAAGAAGTCCGCTCATCTCAAACGACAGGAATCCACACAGAGGTAAAAACTTTCGTTACCACTTGTCCTTGCATCTACTTTTCTAGGTCAAGATCTTATTTTTAAACCTTGATTCCGAAAATCATCTTTGAAATTGATTGAGGAAAGTCAAAGTGGTACCTAAACAAAGTCGTTAAAGAACGAATTTACAAAACTTAATATATCCATGAACTGAACGAAATAACAATTGATTTTTATAAATATAAATTATTTTGATCTAATCAATCATTTTTGTTCCAGACTGAAGCACCGACTGGCGAGTTTGTTCCTGCCCTTCCTCCGTAAAAGGCGTCATCAATAAATATCTTTAAGATATTTAATATAATTACCTATTGATCTTTGTCATTGTGAGATAGTAGTATGATAGCACCTACAGGATGATTATTTTTCATAAGCTCAGAATGAAAAGTGCTTATTCTGTAGGTATATAATGTCGATGTGAGCCATAAAAAGGTGGTGTTGATGTGGTATTGCGTAGTGATATCGAAATGCATTTATTTTAGCGTTAAGTTTAGGATATGCAATTGTATGATTGTAAATTGTTTTTGTTACAAATAAAAGAAAATTCTTATTGAAAAATCCATAAATGATTTTTTTTCCTTTCTTAACCTTCCTCCACTAGCACAGTATCTATATCTAGGTACTAGTGTGAGGAGTCATTCAATATTTTTCACAAAATATTTAGAAAAGTTTTGTCATATTTTTCCTACTAATTCAATATTTTGCATATTAATCATAATTCAATATTTTTCATATTAATAATAATTCTATATTTTGCATATTAATATCTAGATAATAATTCATATTATATAATGTTTTAATATTTTGCATATTAATAATAATTCATATTATATAATAATTCAATATTTTGCATATTGAATTATAAGGAAAAATATGAGCCAATTTTTCCCAGTATGAGGGGGCTCTTTATTCTTTTAGAATGTATAGAAAAAGTCTTTGATAGAAAGAACCTTCACAGGGTACAAGGACCTAGTAATTTACCCACTGGTAGCATACTGGTAGGCCAATGCTGGCATTTATTCTGACATTTTAATGTACACTTTGGACAATGCTGTTGAAGCTACCTAAATTTTTGTTGTTGTTTATTATTTCTATGATTGAATGTTATGCTTTTGAAATGTTGTTAATATAAGTATTTGACTGTAAAGAACTAATAAATTATTCGAATTGCAGGTAGATATTGCTGTTACAAATGTTACGATTTTGTTTACAAACAGTTGGAAATCTTAATGTAGGAGTTATTTTTTTATCTATGAAGGCTACCATTTGGCCAAAAATATTTACTTAGCTTAGCTCTTGGATAGTTATTAACACCAACAAACAGTATATAATATATCGATCGATTTTCTAATCCAAATGTTTTAGGTAAATTTGATCCCACTAAGTAGGTAGGTAGGTAATTATATTTTTTAAAGGGTAATTATAGGTAGTTATATCTAGAACTACAGAATTTTATTAAATAATTAATTAACATAACACTGAATAGGCAAAATCGTACTACCTACGTTGTTTGGCTTTGTTGGAAAACCGATTTCAAGCCAAGATTGGTTGTCAATTAATTATACAGGATGCCACGAAAAGGGTGTAGGTAGGTACTAAGCCAAAAAGGGGTGATTCTGAATATCGGGAGGGTCAATGTTCTCCACTTTTTTGAAAAAAACTAGAGACGGTTTTATTTTAGGCTAGACACTGACTGTCTCTATAAGGAGCATTGGAAAAGAGTATAGTATATTGTGCTCTCTTGACCAGTGTTTCATAGGCACTTTGATTTATTTTGATAATGATTTCAGTAATAATTTTAATTGTAATTTTTATTTTAATGATGATTTTGGTTTTAATTTTAGTGTTGATTGTTATTTTGTATTCAATTTTAAATTTTTATCATGAATGACTCGAATATTTAACTACACTAACTTATTTTTTGTATTATAATTTATTGTTGTCTGAAATAAACGAATTGAATTGAATTTTCTTCATATTCGTGTTTTTTTGCGTGTATTCTACCTTTTTGTTATGAAATTTCGAATGATTTAAGTACATCATTTTTTGTAATAATTTCATGGCAAAACGCTGTTTTTTTTCTAAAAAAACAAGCAATAAAAATTTGTGAAATATTTTGTAATGTAAGAGTGCGTTGTAAAAGAACACGAATACGAAGAAAATACAACTCTATTAGTTGCAAAAAAAATAAAAATAAAAATTTCAATTGAAGGAAAAAAAAAACGAAATTCAAAAAATTGTAGAATAAACGTTGACCCCTTCGGGTCCAAAATCACCCCCTTTCGGCTAAGTACACCCTTTCCGTGGCACCCTGTATATGAAGCTGGTGAAACGTTGGTGGGATAAGTCTGCAGCCAAACGAGCGTAATTTATTAAGTTGTCAGTCGCGTAATTTCTGCTGCATTTGGTTTCATAGAAAAGTCCTGTTTGATTCTCACGGCGACGCAGAATGAGTTATCTGCCGACTCACACGCATAGTTCAAATTATTTACATTGTCCGAAAATACGCGACTCACGTCTCAAAAAATTACGCCCGTTTGGCTGCAGCCTAAAGGTAGAAAATCTAGGTAGGTAGGTACCTAATAGGATGGAAACAAAATATAATATTATAAAATGTAAGACATTTTACTCAGCATTATCGATGACAAAAACTAAGAACGAGATCCATTATTTTGCTTTATTTTGAAAAAGCGTTGTTTTTTTATAAATAGATGGTTCATCAACCACCTACCTACATAATATCAGACATTTAAAAACAAATGTTTCTAAAAGGTAAACAGGTTTTTTGTACCTATACCTTGGCTTAGATTGCAGCGGGCAAAACTCCGCCTATGTGTCCGCTTCGGGAGTCCCGAGGCGGGAATCGAACCCGCAACCTACTGCGTCCTGTGCAGATCGTACAAAGTCGTGTATCTGTAGGTATTTGTTCCGACTGTTCTGGGTGTTTTCTATGAATAATAAAAAATATCTACTAATCTAATGTATTAAGTATATCAGTATACAATAAGTATTAAGAATATACTAATCTAATGTCTAGACTAATATTATATAGAGGAAAGATTTGTTTGTTTGTATTGAATCGGCTCCGAAACTACTGGACCGATTTGAAAAATTATTTCACCGTTAGGAAGCTTACTTTTCAGGGAGTGACACTAGGCTATATTTTATCCCGGAATTCCCACGGGAACGGGAACTACGCGGGTGAAACCGCGAGGCGATCGTCTAGTATTAAATATATCAGTTACCTAGTAGTACCCATAACGCAGCTCTGATGCGCAGATGATATTTAGGTAGGTACTTACCACAGAAATCTTATGTTATTTAGATTTCTGTGGTACTTACCTAAAGCATGTAGGTAACCATCCCAGTGGCTATCCCATTGTTGGGCAAACAAAAGCCTCATCTGTTCCTTCCAATCACAAAGGTTGACAAAATATAATGTAGGGAAGTATCTAAGTTGGTGTCAATAAGAACTGCAACCTGATATGATAAGTAAGAGGTGAAAGTTGATTGAAATTACCATTTTTAAAATAGACTAGCTGCGCCCCGCAGCTTTGCCCGCGTGGAAATTTCAGAAATTTACTGTACACCCCTAGGGTTAGTTTTGTAAAAATAAAAAATACGCGAGTCATTATTTAACTACTTTATTTATACCCAGTTTTGATCGAATCGAACCAAGGAATAATAATTTTCTATAGACACACCTCCGAGGTTAAAATTAGATTAGCCTATGTGTTTATTCTCGAACCTAAACTATCTACACACCAAGTTTTATCTAATTCGGGTAAGTAATTAATTACGGAGATGCGTGGCAACACAAACTGTCGCATTTATAATATTAGTAGGATAATTGCGAGTGCTTATTAAAAGTCCCATCGTTACCTTTACCCCACTTGAAGCTCACATTCATTGCATTTGATCCCTTCAAATAACAACCTTGTTTACAAAGTTCAAAAGATAACCGGATGGAATTGCGTCTCAAAATAAAGCTATTTATAGACGCATTATTATCGAGCTCACAAAGCGTGCCAGCGGAACTCGGTTATCCGACCGCTGACCACGACCCGGGGTCACTGCCAGAGTGCCAGCCGACCCACGCTCATTCCACGCCGGACCATCATTGTCTTCGCCACTCCGCTCTACCAACAAACATCATTGATAAGATAATTCTATCAATAAAGAAAGTTCGCGTCGCCTAAATAAACATGTGTGTCGCGGTGAATTCAACTTGATAATCCAAATTAAAAGCTTAGCTTTATTATTCCGCCTGCGCTACATTCGTGCCGGGACCGTTACAGTGTACTCGATTCGATCGCCGGACTGGTTCGCCGGTGGCCGGTAAAAGCGGCGCAAGCGCAGCCTGCGCGCAGTCAGCTCTCCGTAGATCGCTAACACGCACGCGCAATGCTCCTCACGTTCGTGTTCCTCATCAGCGCTGTGGCGGCGCACCCGCTCTCGGTGCACTACGACCGGAGGCAAGAAGGCGAGCTCAACATCAGCGCTGATCTTGAGAACATCCTAATCTTACTCGCGATCCCCGATAAGACGCCTTCCTTCGATCTCTCAGATTTCCTGAAGAGCAAGGGACATACGAGGTACAATGAGGCCCAGGAGAGAGCTGACCACGCGATGGAGGCATTCGTGGAACCAGACACGCCGTACCAAGTGGAAATCACCGGCGGCGACCGCAGCGCTGGCGGCAGTAATGCAGCGGTGGAGGTCGTGATTGCGGGGCGGAGGAGGCTGGAAACTGAACCTCAGAATGACGACTACAGTTCTGAGTACAAGCTGATCGGGGCCACGGAACAGTGCGGGCCAGACCGCGAAAGGGATCCTGTTACCCTGATGTGTCGGTTCAAAAGTCTCGATATTGCAGATGTCAAACCTGCGGTAGCATCGCCTAACTCGATCCAAGAACCGGTTAAAGAGTCTTCTATCCAGAAATTACCAGCCAAAGACAGTTTGATTCAGAAAGAGCCAGTCCAAGACAGTTTTATTCAGAAAGAACCAGCCCAAGACAGTTTGATTCAGAAAGTACTAGCCAAAGACAGTTCTAGCCAGAAAGAGGTTTCCACCCAGAAAGAATTAATCAAAGATAGTTCGGCCCAGAAAAAGCCAGTCAAAGAGAGTCCCATCAAGAAAGAGGCAGTGAAGGAGAGCCAAGTCAAGAAAGAGCCAATTAAAGCAAGTCCTAAATCTGATAAGGAAGGTGAAAAGCCAAGTCAAGTTGCAAGTCCACTGACGCCTGAAGTAATCCCATTATAATCCATCGATCTCCTGTATTTAGATTATATGTTTGCTAATCTCGCCATTATAAATTATTTTAATTAAATAGTTTTAAGTTTTAACTGTTTTTTATTTACATCGCTTCAACACGAAAATATAGGTATGACCCATTTTACGTAATCCACACATCATAGCATAATTATTAATTATTTACTATATTTTTATTGACGACCTCTGTGGCGCGGTGGGCGAAGGTCCGCCTGCGACGCAGGAGGTCACGGGTTCGATTCCCGCCTCGGGACAAATATTTGTACGATCTACAGATATTTGTTCAGGGTGTTCTGGTCGTTTTCTATGTATAATAAAAAATATCTATCTATGTACTCGATATTATTATGTATATCAATTATCTAGTACTTACCCATAACACAAGCTCTGCTTACCTTGGGGCTAGATAATGCTGTGTGAATTGTCCAGCATTATTTATTTATTATTTATTTATTTATTGACAAAGAAAATTACAATCAAATGACAAAATAGAACTAGTATTTACAATTGAAACGATGAGTTAGCTGCAAACAATCTACAGGTAGCTCATGCCATAATGCTTTTTGTTTTGCCTGTGTTAGCATGACTTCATTCTCAAGTATGTCGGTATTAGTCGTATTTTGAATAACACCGATAAGTGGAAAATAACTGAGTTGGTATTGGTAGTATACAGGGTGAAAAGGAAAGGGTATACTAAACGGAAAAGGAGTGATTCTGGACATCAAGGGGATCAACGTATAATCTACGATTTTTTCAATTTCGATTTTTTATTCGCTGCTAGTGACGGTTTTTTCTTCATATTCGTGTTATTTTACGTGCATTCTTACATTATTGTTATTTTTTGAAATTTCAAAGGATTTACATAATTTTTTTTGTAATAATTTCATGACAAAACACTGGTTTTTCTATAAAACAAGCTTAGAACATTTGTGAAATATTTTGTAATAATAAATACCTATAATGCAATAGTGTAGTAAGAACACATAATTACGTGTTCTTTTACACGTTTTTAACTTTATAGGATTTCTAGGAGATTTCTCTCGTCCTATTAATACCTACTAATAGGACGAGAAAAAACCTAATTTGTTGCAAAAAAACATCGAAATTCAAAAAATCGTTATTCACAATTTTATCCCGTTGGGGTCCAGATTGATCCTTAGTACTGTAAGGATTGACGTCGGAGGCGAGTGAAACCACTGAAATCTAGATGATGACTATCGTTTATTAAGATAAGTTGTTACTCTCATGTCACAGATTAGGTACATAATACAAGAATACATAGGTTGGTACATAGTTACTACATCTCAGTACACCCTTTTCGTGGCACCCTGTATAAAGTGCATTATGTACGTATGACCGACTGAGCCACTTTTACCTATTTATGCGGCTTTCCCTAGATCTCCTAGAAATCCTAGAAAGTTACTGTCTATCGAAAAAAGTATCTGTATCATAGGAAAATCCTGCGTATATTCTGTTCTAGATTCCTTAGATTCTTTTTTCCGACGACCTCTGTGGCGCGGTGGGCGAAGGTCCGCCTGCGACGCAGAAATACGGAAAAAAACTATTGATCGTTTTGACAGCTTCTATTTGTTCCACGTCCGTTTTTGAACTTAATTTTCAACTTTTGTTGTTGATTTTCGTGGCTACCTTTCATTGTTGTTGTTCAGTTATTGTTAAGTTTTTAATAGGTAAGTACATAAAAATATAATTGCTGTTTAAAAAACATCTTAAATCCTGAACCCGCTTATCTCATCAGCATCACCGTCTGCTAAAAAGCCAAGTCGTAAGTATAATTATTAGTTAATCCGAGCTACTAATAGGTGTGTTTTATTCATTGAGATGGATGTATTAGTTAAATTAACTGCAATATAATTTTGTAGAGTTAATAAATAAATGCACAAAATATGCAGTCATTTGTTGTGTGCTACTGTAGGTACCACAATGCATTTGTTCCTAGCACTTCACATCAACTTTTTATATTGTTTCACTACGAAATTGCATAAAATATGACCACAGGCAGAAGTAGTATTTCTCGCTCTATTATACATATAGCATTTATAATAAGAAAAGCTCGTTTTCTATAGGAAGTGTTTCGTTTTTTAATGGGTACGCTGCCTTGACGTTGGCCGGAATGTTATTGAGAAGTCTTGATCAATATCTCCGTTCCTCTAGGAGCAATCAATATGAAATTTTGCATAGCTCGTGCGGTGCTTATGCTCTATTATTGTGTGTAAATTTTGTTGCTATAGTATAAGCCGATTTTGAGTACGGTCATGTGTACGCCAGCTTGAAGTCAAGCTAGCGTACCCACTAAGAATGGTCATTATTTCTTAAACCAAAGAGGCGCTATTTATTTTACTTTTGCACTAATTCTACTCTGTTTATGCTCTATTTATTGGCATAACAACAAACGTGAAATCGATTATGGGTATGCTACCTTGAAGGACACGTTCGTCCCTTATCTTACTGATAAGTAATTGAAGGATAATATTTTTCATTTCTCATAGGTACTCAGAAATAGTGTTGATTTAATCTGATTATTGGGTGGAAAATGCTGCTTTACTTTCATAGGGAGGGAAAAACTCATACAAATTCATTCCGTCCGACCCTCGGGCCGGAATGAACTTCAAAAATAGTACTGCTGCCAGCCGTGAAAAGTTTAATGTAAAGAAAAAAACTACCTAATTTAAAAAATGTCATGACTTTTTAAACAGCCAGTGTGAACTTAGCGCAAACTTCTTTGAGCGGAATAAACCGCGAGTGCGACAATTACGCGGCGAGCGGCGAGTTCCATGTTTAAAATTTAAAAAGTCAACACAAATTGGCGGAATAGTAAAATCTGTTAGGTATGTATGTATCTGTGACGGACTTTTGTGCTAAGATTAGAATTCAATATTAAAAATGAGTTCAAGCGAAATATTGACACCAGATTCCATTACAGACGAGGCAAATTGTGTCATAGAAAATCTTTTATTTTCCTCATATTCTAAATGAAAAGTAGAGTGTTTGTACGGGTAAAAGAATCAATTCCTACTCGGACTAGGTATAGTCTAACTACCTCGGGAATTGATTCTTTTCAACCCTAGGCTAACAATCTACTATTTCAAGTCCCCTGTGACTCTTGTATTATGTGATTAGGATTTCAGGTAAGCACAGATTATGTAATGTTACTACGTAAATGTAAAGTAGGTCCGTTTACATCAAAAACTTTAAACGCGATTTGCGACTAGCACTAAATCATGACACCGCTTTTACTGTAGAAAACGTTAATTATCTGTGTATGAAAATTTTCTTTGGTATAAATACTACAAGACAGTATTTTTGTAATCTTTTAGATAAGTAAAATTTGGTCAAATAGGTTCAACTAAAGTATTTGACAAACTACCTAGTAGAACTATGCATCTCTTCGTTGTATTCTTAATAAGTACATAAGTACTTAATATACTATAGTATAGTATGAAAAGAAATAAGAGAAGAATAGAGAGGCATCTTTTAAGTATAGAATGTAGGAAAATCTGTCACAAATTATCAGACATAATAATGTAACCATCCCCTGCAGTAAGTTTCCATGCGTTGATAACAGTGAGCCTATGAAGAAAATAAAAGATATGATATAATATTATATCAATGTTATCACAACCAATCGTAGGTACCTAATGTTTTTATTGTTTATCGATTTTGAAGTATGTACTCTTATCTTTTTCCTTACAATACGTTGCAAGACATTATCTGAATAACTGCATTTAAAAAATACATAAGTATAGGTTTCTTTACTACTAAATAAGTCATTAATATAATTATGGCTGACAAAACCGAGTTGGAATATCGTGAGGTTGATCCAAGTGAGCTTACAGTACTTTCAGAATTGTATGAAAAGCTGGAAAACGAAAACAGAACAGCTGGAAACGATATTGGTTTTGTGAAGACACAGTTAGGTACTATACTACTAGTAGGTAACACAGGTTTTTTTAGATATATTTCCAACCACCCCATTGACCCCATCACCAATCCCATCCACCCCATTACTCATCAATGGGGTGGATGGGAATTTTCATCCCATTGACTTGATTAAACTAAACCTGACTTTTTAATTATGGAAATATTAAATCTCACTATTTACTATTCACATAATTGGGTATAAGTAGGAATAGCCGGAAATAAAAAACCCAACTCATATGAGCAAATCAAGATCTGGTTTACGTGGTCAATAACATTTTTCGTAAAATAATGACTACGCAAATTTATGATAGGATAGGATATTAGGATTAAATATACTTAATTGGCTACTTAACCCTTAATAGGGCATGGCGCTCCTGGGTGTGTTGGAAGATATGGCTGGGCAAAAATGTCATTTTACATACATGTAGATAAGGATTGTATATAATGTGAATAATTATCTTGTTCCAATTTTTCAAAAAACATGTGTTAAAATAATTACTCTTGCCCATTCCGAACATAGTTCTGAGTGATAAGTGGGAAATTATTTCCCAGCAAGTGGGAAATATATTTCAACAACGTTACAAGGAGAAGCAGCCTAAACATGACTGATGATATTAATAAGAACAATATTGAATAAAACCACGAACATAACATGGCAGACAATTGATTCTCAATATCTGAGTCGAAAGCGGATTCTGTGAGAAAATAAGGACAAAATAAAAAATTTAAAAAACCCCCCTCCAACAGATTTTCATGAAACATGGCTAAGAACACTCGGGATAAAATTATCTATGACACAAAAAAAAAACTAAACGAAAATCGGTTCATCCGTTTGGAAGCTACGATACCACAGACAGATACACAAATACCTGTCTGTGTATACAAGTTAAACTTATAACACCCCTCTCTTTTTGCGTCGGGGGTTAAAAAACAGTAGTTAGTTATGTAAATTAACTTTATTTTATTTTTTAATTAGATATCAATCTAATATCAGGTTGATAGTAACTAAAAATAGTATTATGAATCACATTCACTATATACGGGAAAACTTTTCCTACTTTTTAGTACATTCTCGAACCTGAACGACCAACAGGTAAATATTGCCCACACACTTTGATCACAGAATATTCCGTCAGTTTCTGAATTTTTGACTAAAAGTTGACACAGTTAGGTAAACTAATTCATAATCTAATGAAAAAATACAAAACTAAGTAATTTCCAAATTTTTCCTCGACATTATTACCAAAACTTGCACAAAATCGCTTCAAAACAGTTGTCTGATCAAAAATTGCAGTCACTTTGACTTTGACACTTGTTTTTTTTTGGTGCGTTCCGTCGATCATTCGATTTTTAGTATGAACCATAGACTAAAATATTCAAAGATCAGATGACATTGACATTTTGTGGGAATAGGCGGCCTATTGAACATTTAGAACCCAAAATATCTTGTGGGAAGATATACACCCATGCCCTATTAAGGGTTAATGTTAGCAATTTATTCCTTAAATTATAATAGTTGTAAGAAACAACTTAAGGCTCTACCTCCCCGAACACTAGCGCCGCCACATATTAAAACTTATTATTACGTCGAAGAAAGGAAATTCCAAAAATTACGTTGGGCAATTTGTGAAATCAAAATCAAAAATCAAAATCAAAAACTCTTTATTTCCATAAATACAATAAATGTACACTTAGAAAAGTGATACCTATCATAAGCATTTTTTTAATGCCTCTATAATTTTTTTAATCCTCCAAGGATTCTTGATTCTTCTAAAGTGGTGTACGTGGCTCGGGACCCTAGGGACGTTGCAGTGTCGTGCTTCCATCACGCGAGGCTCTTCAAATTGATCAAATATAAGGGCAATGCGAGACAGACTTGGGATGCGTTTGTAAAAGATCTGTGTGAGTATCTGTCTCTGTCTGTTTTCTGTAAAAGTTTTAGTGATAATGATAACTAACTGAGAAAAAGTAATAGGCCTTTGCCCGGGTGTGGGGCAGTTTACGATTATAGTTATAATTATAATTTAAACCCTCCCTCTTGCGCAGTCTGGTAATACAAGTAAAAATAGGGCTAATGACATGAAAGTGTAGCCTACTTCTAGTACATTTTTCGCGGTGATGGGAAAATTGATCTAAACGGGTGTAGCCAGAGCACTGGACGAAACAAAGCGAAACATAAAATATTATCGACGAGCGGAGCGAGCCGTGAAATTTTGTGGTCATCATCATCAGTCATCTTTTGCAGTGGCAAAACAAAAAATATAACTAGTCAAGCGAAGTGAGCGAGACTCAAATAATTAGTGATACAAAAAGATGTAACGGCGAGCGGAACGCGCCGCCGAAATTTTTGTTACTTTTCGGGTGGTTACAAACTGGTCCAGAAGAGGAGGAGAAAATTAATAACAGCAAGCCTTGAAAATTTTGGAAATCTTGCGATGCTTAGAAAATTTATATCAGCAAATGGAATGACCCGCAGCCTTTTTTGAAATTGGTGAGGCATGCGTAGCAAGACAACGAAGCTAAATAATGAGCTAAGAACAATTTATAATAAAAATATCGTAGTTTGACAAATTCATTATGGATGAAAAGTTGGTATTCTTCCAACACAAATACGGTTCGTAGTTTGCTTACATCTTTAATGAACCATTTAAGCAGTTTGTCGAATATCAACAAACTACAAAAACAACCGACTATAACATATATAATTAACGGCGAGCGAAGCGAGTCTTGAAAATTTTTATGATCCGGCTGTGCGTGTGAGTGGTTTGGCATTAGGTTTTTTGCAGTTTCAAACTCATCTGAAACGGAGGTTGAGTCCTGGACTAAAGTAAGCCAGAAACTTTATGAAACAGCAGAATGTTATCATCGGTCGGCGAGCAGAGCACGCCGCGACAATTTGTTTGATTTTTGGAGTATTTTGCAAACTGACCTCAAACGAGGGATGAGTCCATGACAGCAGACAATAAAGCACGAAAATTGTATTGTCTACTTCGATTTCTTTGCGCTGATTGACAAAGTGACCTCGCAGATTATTTGTTACATTTTTGTGCTTTTTACTGTAATGGTTGGATTTATGCAAGCTAGCTAGAGCACTCAAGTTCAGTTCAGTTCTAGTCATAGGTAACGTTGGTTGCCTTTGCGCTGACCAAAACATAGAACAGAAAAGCCAGTAATATCGGCGAGCGGAGCGAGCCGCGATTTTTTTGGTTATATTAATCAAAGTGACAGCAGTACACAGGAAAAAATAATCATCAAGCTGTAGATACCAATTTTTTAAGTTTCTAAGTACCTAGTTTTAGGAACTTAAAAAATTGGTATCCAAACCAAAAAAATCGCGGCTCGCTCCGTTCGACGATATTACTGGGTTTTTGTGCTCTATGTTTTGATCAGCGCAAAAGCACTAAGATTTTGGGGGGTCATGACCCCCCCCCCCCCCCCCCCCTGGGACCGCGCCTGCCACCTAACCCTTTATACTTCCTCTATTCCAAGCTTTTTCTCTACATTGTTTCCTGTCTGTGTGTTCCTGTTATAGTGTTTTTCTATCTATGTAGATTCTTTTGTGATCGTCAGGTTTACTATAGGATGGTTTGTGTATTAGTTTTTGCTCAGAGCGCCTGATGACTTTAATCGCAACCACGCACTGTCTGCTATTCAGATGTGCTGACGCCGTACTTTGAGCACGTGAAGGAAGCCTGGGCGTTGAGAGACCATCCCAATATGGTGTTCTTATTCTACGAGGATCTTTCTAAGGTATGACATGAGATAACACCACTCAAAATTTGAACAGTATTTAGACTTGATTGTACGACTTGGGTTGTATGTCATGTTTTGTTGTAGCCATTATTTCTATATTATATAAAATTTATAGAATTTCAAAAAAATATGCAGTATATCCTTCAGAGAGACTCCGAGCATAGTTCTTTCCTTAGCTCGCTAAGCGACTTTGAACTGGTGGACCAGCCCTACCGTGAGTGTCCACGTCTCAGCTCCGTAGGTCATGACGGGTAGGACGCACTGATTAAAAATTTTCGTTTTCAAGCATTGCGATATGGATGACGAGAAGACTCGACGTAGTTTACCAAACGCTGCCCAGCCTAACTGGATCCTCCTCTTGGCCTCCTTCTCAAAATTATTTTTATCTAACTGCAGAACCAAGGTAAGTATTGCCCAAGGTAAGTATACTCGGAAACAATTTCGAGAAGTTGGCCATGTACGACGACCGGTCCCGGATCAATGTGGCCATTGATCATCGGTCTTGGCATGAATTTGGATAAAATTCGCCAGGCTGAGGCTAGGCCGTCTAGCATCTGGTTCAGCTCCTCTAGCGACACGGCCATTAAAACTATGTCATCAGCGAATCGCAGGTGTGAAATGTAGCCGCCGTTTATGTTAATGCCCTTACCTTTCCAGTCCAGCGTCTTAAACAATCTTCCAACGCGCTCGTGAACAGCTTCGGAGATATGTTCCGTAGCTACCTTACCTCACGTGAGCAATGCGTCAAAATCGATGATTATACAAGTTCCTACATACCTATTCTGTTTGGTGTGCCACAGGGTAGCGTCCTTGGACCTACACTATTTTTACTGTACATCAATGATCTCTGTAACTTATCCCTTCCAAATTGTAAAATTATTTCTTATGCTGATGATACTACTTTACTTGTCCACGGCAAAAGCTGGGAAGATGCACGTTCTCATGCTGGAAACGCACTAAGGTCCGTTATGATGTGGCTAACTTCCAACTTACTTACCCTCAATTTGTCCAAAACGCAATTAATCGCGTTCTCTCTAAACTCTACCAGTTCACCCGCTCCTTCGTTTCAAGTTCGTGCTCATTCCTGTAATGAGGACAACTCTGCCCACACCTGCTGTTGTACACAAATAATCCTTACGTCCTGCGTGAAATACCTAGGCGTAATGATTGACAAAGCTTTAGCTTGGAAACCCCAAATTGAAAATACAACCTCACGTATTAGAAAGCTTATCTTTGTTTTTAAAAAAATAAGATCTTGTCTTAATTTCTCTACTTTAAAGGTTGTCTATTTTGCTTTAGCACAGTCCGTCCTATCATACTGCGTAACTTCCTGGGGTGGAGCTGCAAAAACCCACATACTCAAAATTGAAAGAGCCCAGAGGGCCGTTCTTAAAGTAATGACTAAGAGACGATTCGTGACCACTCGTGAAAACAGCTTATAGACGTGGCTCAGGAGTGTGATGGGTCTGTACTTTTTAAGGAGGGTTTTATCTCCCTTCATAGAAAAGAGCACCACCAAACTCCCGCTCCACGCCTTTGGAGTTCTCCCACTGTGAAGGACGGTGTTGAAGAGGTTCTGTAGCTCCTGTACTGTACAGGAGCTACAGAACCTCTTCAGCCGGAGGTGCCCCTGTACAGGCTGTACAGGGGCACCTCCGGCTTTCAAAAGCTCCGAAGTTATTCCGTCCTCACCGGGGGCTTTTCCATTTTTAATCTGCCTCAGAGCTAACACGATCTCTCTTGACTGATGTCTGGCAGTTCGTCGGTATAGTGGCGTGTCAGGGTGGCTGTAGAATCATGGTCGTCTCGTCGGGAATGGGGGGCATGTGCAGCGTATAAACGGCCATAGAAATCCTCTACCTCGGCGGAGATCTCCGGCTCCGACAATACGGTCCTCCCGTCGTCGTGCGTTTTGAGCTTCGTCAGGTGGCTCCTGCCAAGCTGCTGAGTAAATACTTCGGACCGTCGGTTTCGCTCTATCGCCTCTTCGATGCGGCGTGTGTTGGAACTCCGAAGGTCGCGTCGTACCATCTTCGCAATTCGTTTGTTCAGGTCTGACCTTTCTGACGAAGTCGCTTGGGTGGTTTCCCGTCTTTTTGTCATCAGCCCGAGAGTCTCATCCGAGAGTTTGGATTTCTTGCCTGTGCGCTGCTTTTTACAGAACTTGATGCCCTCATACCTCAGCGTTTCGCCAACACCCAGACCAGACCAGTGTGCAGGTATAACATTTAAGAAATATTTTCATGTTTTATATTATAGCTACTAAAGACTTTAAAATTCCTATTTTTATAATTGTCAGTGGAATTAAAAAGTAAGAATCAAGAAAGCGCTCTTCTCTCGTCTTTTGTATGAATGGTTGTGGTGTCGTTTTACGACATAATTAACAAATCAAATAATATCTTAAAAATAATCGACTTCGTCGGGACTTGAACGCGCATTAAAGTGAAATACTGTGTTATAAATAAGCGAGACCACAAGGGTTTCGAAACCGATCTCGAAGCCCTGCAAACGTATTGTCAAAACCTTACCTTACCTAGGTACCTACCTATGGTTCACGGTGTAATCTTTCTTGACAACCGAAACCGTTCGCCCCTTATCTTACTGATAAGTTATTGAAGGATAATATTTTTCAAGCCCCCTGTGACTCGTGTATTATGTGAATGTGATAAGGATTTCGATTATGTGTTGTGTTGTGATAGGGGTGCGGGGCGGAAGGTGCGTGTTAAGTGTGGTTAAGTTGACTTGCTGTCGATTCGGACAAAATAAATTGGGACGCAATGTCCCAATTGACACTTTTGATTTTAATATTTTAATTACTGTCGATTCGGACACTATATAAATGATGAGCGGGGTGCACAACGGGGATAGACGTACTAATAGTACGTCTATCCGAAGTGCACCCCGCTGTACTTAACTTTTCTACTTAAGTATATTAATTAATTTTTTGCAATTTTTTATTATTTTTAATATAATAATAAATTAAGTTTTTGATAAATTTAATTTTTTGTATCATTTACTTAGGTACTTATTTATTTCATGTTAAATCAGGGAAAGTCAGGTCAGTCAAACTGTAAGTAAAACTTTTACCAGGTTTTTAGTGAGGAGCACTCGCTCTATTATTCCAATCGTCCAACCTAAATTCATAATATGAGACTATACTAGGTCTTTGATTTTGGTTCTTGAATGACCGTCCGAAAATATTTATGTTTTTATGTTTTTGTATGAGCTACAGTTTTTCGAATTTTATACTCTACTTGTTATGAATAATTAATTAACAATTAATCACGAACAAAATAGTTCATCAAATTTCATACTATTGAAGGGGCACGTAAAAAAGTTTGATTCGCTTCTCCTGTATTTTTTTCACAATGCCTCTTACTAGGCTTT
Organism: Eupithecia subfuscata; assembly: GCA_963564075.1. Lineage (NCBI taxonomy): Eukaryota > Metazoa > Arthropoda > Insecta > Lepidoptera > Geometridae > Eupithecia > Eupithecia subfuscata. The sequence goes on along the minus strand of OY751100.1, from coordinate 14,158,288 downwards.
GGTTTGGGACAGCCGCTAAGTTTCCATGTATTGATAAGCTACATGAGCCTATGAAGAAAATAAAAGATATATTATATCAATGTTATCACAACCAATCGTACCTAATGTTGCTATTGTTTATCTATTTCTATTATTTTGAAGTAGGTACTCTTATCTTTTTCCTTACAGTAAGATACAAGACATCTTCCGAATAACTGCTTTTTACAAATACTTTTAGGTTTCTTTACTTCTCAATAAGTCATTAATATAATTATGGCTGACAGAACCGAGTTGGAATATCGTGAGGTTGATCCAAGTGAGCTTGCAGTACTTTCAGAATTGTATGAGGGTAAGTGGACTGAAAAGCTGGAAAAGAAAACCAGAACAGCTGGAAGCCATATTAGTTTTGTGAAGACGACTTACTACTAGTAGGTAATACTTAAAGGTTTTTTTTAGCACAGAGTTATTAGTGAGTATTTTTTTGTTTTTTGCTTATTGATCTTTAGAAAACAAAGTGTTCTTCAATGAGAAAACTACAAAAAATAATGCTGGAGAATCGAGACAGCATCATCGAACCCCAAAGCTGAGCTTATGTTATGGGTACTAAGTAGATAACTGTTTTAATTATTACATTACACAGAAACATTTTAAGGATACACTAGCTTCTACCCGCGGCTTCGTACGCATATTTTTGGTATAATAAGTAGCTTATAATCTAAGTTAGGCTTTGCTCTAAGCGTACGCCAAATTTCATCTTGATCTGTTCTGTAGTTTTGGAGATCCTACCTAGGTAACAAAAATTTCACATTTCACAAACTTTCGGCTTTATAATATTAGAAGGATTAGTAAGATAAGATGGAGAAAACCTAGAAAACCCAATTTTATCATTCATTTTTGAACAGGTGAACCACAAGAAGTAGTCCGGGTTGGTCCAAAAGGCTACTTCATTCAAAAAAAATACCAAACCCTGGCATCCGACATCTTCAACATGGAGTTAAAGAAAGGAGATGTCTGGGTGACCAGCTACCAAAGATCAGGCACCACTTGGACGCAGGAGTTGGTGTGGTTGGTGGTCAGTGACTTTGACTACGAGAAGGCTGCCGCGGTGCCGCTGACGGAAAGATATCCTTTTTTGGAGTAAGTTTAAGTACCAATGTAGTTTAATTTAAAGTTTAAAAGCGTAGGCCATACTTAGGCATAAAAATCAGAGGTATCTATTTGACGTTATGAACGAGTCATTACTTCTCTTTTTAACCCCGGGGTGGGGGAGGGGTGTTATAAGTTTGACGTGGTTGTCTGTGTATTTGTGTATCTGTCTGTAGTATCGTAGCTCCCAAACGGATGAACCGATTTTCGTTCTGTTTTTTTATGTCATAGATAATTTTATCCCGAGTGTTCTTAGCCATGTTTCATGAAAATCTGTTCAGCCAATAAACATAGTATGGGACTTGCGCAGTTCCATGTCCGCACGACAGAAGCGCCTGTACCAAAATTAAATTGCATGGAAAAAGGAGATGTCACGGTAACGTCAAATAGACTTACGCTCTTTATCTTTTTGACGCAAAATACTCTAACATTGCTTTAAGGCGAATAGTAGGGTGGATAGTGGCGCCACTACATTTTTAATTTTATAATTGTAGACGATATCTATCATAAGCTCTTTTTAAATGTATCTTTAATAGTTTTGTACTGTATTATTTAGGCAGATACTTGTTTCAAGAGTTTAGTTCCTATTGGTGGCCACCAAGCTCTCCAAACAATGTTTTTGATTGAATAACACAAAAGAAAACTATTACAGATACATTAAATAAAAGCTTGTGATAGGTATCGTCTACGCGCAGTCCGATTTTTTGATAATTCCTTTGTATAACGTAATTATAAAATTAAATTTGTAGTGGCACCACTATCCACCCTACTATTCGCCTTAAGATTATTTTATTAATGTTTCCTGTCTTGGAGAAAGCTCTCTTAATTTGAACTATACACCATAATAAGCCAAGTAATTTAATATCTTGTTATTTCAGACAATCAATGTTCTTTGACGAGAGATCTTATGAGAACGCAAAATCAGTAATGGGCGACAACGAGCACACTGCAAAAATGTGGGAAGTATTGTCTACTCCTGCGACTAAAATCTTAGCCACCATGCCTTCTCCTCGCTTCATAAAGTCCCATTTGCCGATGTCTCTACTGCCTCCAAGGATTCTTGATTCTTCTAAAGTGGTGTACGTGGCTCGGGACCCTAGGGACGTTGCTGTGTCGTGCTTCCATCACGCGAGGCTCTTCAAATTGATCAAATATAAGGGCAATGTGAGACAGACTTGGGATGCGTTTGTAAAAGATCTGTGTGAGTATCTGTTTCTGTCTGTTTTCTGTAAAAGTTTTAGTGATAACTAACTGAGAAAAAGTAATAGGCCTTTGCCCGGGTGTGGGGCAGTTTACGCTTACAGTTATAATTATAAAACATAACCCTCCCTCTTGCGCAGTCTGGTAATAGGTACAAATAAAAATAGGGCTAATGACATGAAAGTGTAGCCTACTTAATAATAGGGGCCTTACGAAATGATTTCGCACAGTTCTTCGATAGATGTCGCCACTAGAAAAAGCAAACCGCGCTATCGAATCGTTCCAGGTTTAGAAAGGCATCATAACCAATTTTTTCAGTTCAGTAGGTAAGACATCTGCCATACTAGTTAGTTTTTGTAGCAATTCCCTATAAGCAGTAGATGAATTGATTTATTATTTAGATCCTAAATAGAGCATTACACAAAATACGGTGTGTACCTAGGAAAATTTAATAATTGTCACGTTAAAGAGGCGAAATTGACTAGATTTTACCTAACCTATTTTGACCACCTAACCCTTTATACTTCCTCTATTCTTAGCTTTTTCTCTATATTGTTTCCTGTCTTTGTGTGGTATATTATCGTGTTTTTCTATCTGTCTATCTATCTATGTATGCAGATTATTTTGCGATCGTCAGGTTTACTATCGGATGGTTTGTGTATTAGTTTTTGATAAGAGCGCCTGATGATTTTAATCGCAACCACGCACTGTCTGCTATTCAGATGTGCTGACGCCGTACTTTGAGCACGTGAAGGAAGCCTGGGAGTTGAGAGACCATCCCAATATGCTGTTCTTATTCTACGAGGATCTTTCTAAGGTGAGACATGAGATGACACCACTCAAAATTGGCACAATATCTAGACTTGATTGTACGACTAGGGTTGTATTGTATGCCATGTTTTATTGTAGCTATTTCGTTATGATCTCCGTTTATGGCCCGTCGTTGAGGAATGCGACATTCCCTGTTCTGAATGCTACTTTTATTAGGGTTATGTCCACAGTTGGACAGCTGGCCTTGCTTGTTAAGCTCCTTTCTTATCATTAGGCGGTTTTGCCATAATGCCCACGCTCTGGCTGCCTAGTAGCCGGTAAGTTTTTGATTAGTGTAAAAAACAGGATCGAATGGCATCAAAAAAGTTTGTATGAAAACTTTTCAAAAAATTATCCTCCGACTATATTCCTGTAGCTAGTTAGCTACACCGATTAAGTACCTCTCCTTACTGCCCCGCCGAAAAAATCCAGCCTATACTTTTATTGTACTAGGTAATTGAAAAAATTGTGCAAAAACTTACAAAATTTTGAAATTACAAAAGGAAATATTGCAGCAATCCTTTTCTCCGTTTGCTACGAAATTTTCAACTGGACCCATTACCGAATAAGTTTTTTTCCTTAGGACCTGCAAGCCTCAATTCGTAAGGTGGCAGACTTCCTCGGCAAAGAAGTGACTCCTGCGCAGATGGAGCGCCTCTGTGAACACCTGCATATTGATAACTTTAAGCAGAACAAGTCCGTTAACTTCGAAGAGCTGCGGGAACATGGACTCTTAGATTCTAGGGAGCATTTTATTAGAAAAGGTAACCAGAAGTGTAAATGACGAAGGTTCACCATGTTTTTAAGATATCGCTAGTCAGATATAGATAGAATGATACCTTGGTCAAAAGATTACCAAAGCACATGTTTTCAAAATTTTAAGGTTTAGGTTCATTTCCACCTAGCTTAACTGGCTCAACTTGACTAACTTTCCTAAACGTATTTAAGAGCATTGTTTAGGCAGCTGCCTTCGTTAAATCTTCAGTAAAATGGTTATTTCATGGTCAGATAACCCGTGATTACCGATACCTATACCACCCAATAAGAGAAGACCGTCACCACCGTGTCTACTTTCTAGCCCGACGACAGAAATATATCTCGTATGAGTAACAGATATATTCTTTTAGTCGTATTCTGAGGAATATAAATAAAAACGTTTATGTTTTAGGGCTTATATTCGATTAATTACAGGCAAATCCGGGGGCTGGCGCAACTACTTCGACGAAGAGATGACGCAGCAAGCTGAGCGCTGGATTAAAAAGAACCTCGCAGATACCGACTTACGATTCCCGAGCATGTCCAACTGAAATGTTTAAAGTTTAAACGAAAAATTAAGATAAACTAAGTACCTACCCGTAAATTGATAACCATCATAACATTTTCATGTTTTATATTATAACTACTAAAGACTTTAAAATTGCTATTTTTTAATAATAAAATTGTCAGTGGAATTAAATAGTAACAATCAAGAAAGCGCTCTTCTCTCGTCTTTTGTATGAATGGTTGTGGTGTCGTTTTACGACAAAGGTAATTAACAAATCAATGAATATCTTAAAAATAATCGACTTCGTCGGGACTTAAACGCGCATTAAAGGCCAACGCAGACCGGGACGGTATGGCAAAGGATTTTGCTGTCAGTCAGCGCACACTAGCCGTTTAGATACCGTGGCATTCCAGCTCCTTGCCACGGCATGCGGCATGCCACGGCGTGCCGCCACGACAAAGCAGGCCTCGGCAACTCCCTCTGCCCGATATACATTTAGTTGCGTTTGATCGAGTGTTGAAGTGCCTCAGTTTTAAAATGGAAGATTCCGGTTTGCGATTATTGCAGACGATGAAGGTGCACAGGCTAATAATAGGGATAGAAGAAGATTTTGGGTTGATAAATCTATGGACAGAAAGAGAATCAAAGGGTGAATTCAATAATTTATTTAATGGTTTAAGATATGATATGCAAAATTTTTATGACTATCATAGAATGGATTACGCCTTACCCTGCGGTGTGTCACAACGAGCGCCGGCGGCGTCCTCGGCACGGTCCTCGACATGTGTCCGTCAAGGTAGCGTACCCATAATCGATATCACGTTTGTTGATATGCCAATAAATACTGCATAAACAGTGTAGAATTAGTGCAAAAGTAAAATAAATAGTGCCTCTTTGGTTTAAGAAATAATGACCATTCTTAGTGGGTACGCTAGCTTACGCGGCATCCTGTCGCGGGAGCCCGTGGCGCGTCTTTCAATGCCATGCAATGAAAGAAATCCCTTTCGATGCCGCGGCATCATTTTAAAGCATAACAATTTGTGTCGTATTTCTATAAACATAAGTTTGAATGTCCATTGGTAAAAATTGAAATCCGTTGTCATGCCATCCCGGTCTGCGTAGGCCTTTAGTTTTAAATATGTTCAGTTACTTTCAACTTAATCACCATATTTAACCTAGTTGCATCTGTTTTGGGGATTGCAGTTATTCGGGGACAACCTATACAGATATTATTTACTCCGAGCTACTATGTACAGAGATAGTTGTGTTTTATGTACGGAGATGCAGGCAGGGTCAGCTGCATCTCCAGTACTTTTATACAGGGTTAGTAATTCACTGATACCTACCTACTGCGTGAAGGTTGACGTGCGTGAGGCCTATCATCAGTCATCACATCACACTCATCACATCACGAACAAATTTGTGATTCAGATTCAGGTTCTCTATTGGCAACATATATGTAGTTACAGGTCGTACAAGTGGAACAAGTGGTACATAGTCTTACTAAATTTGTAAGTAGTACTAATTAAAATATTAGTAAAGTAACAGTATTAAATTAAAAAAAAAATAACCATTATAATAATCATAAATCTTAAACAATACAATTTTATGTTATATAAAATCGGAATGTCAAAATATCAATTCATTTTCATTGTGTTAATTCATTAACTTATAAAACACATGTAGTTATGCCAACTTTTAAGCTTTTGCTTATAGGATTGCATCGATGGTGCGCTGGTGATTTCGGGTGGCAGTCGGTTGAACACACTAGGGCCGAGCATGTGTACCAGCTTTCTGGATTTCTGGAAATTGGCATGTTAATGGCAATTCTAATGTCACTTCAACTATTTTGCTTGTTTGCGTTGTGGTCGATTGATTTGGCTAACCCAATTTTGAATGAATTTACGCATAGGTTTAGTATTTCCCTTTCATAAATCAAGGGCGACCAGTACGATTTGCATTGCCATACCTTTGGTGCAAATTGAATGCATCAAGGAGTACCTAGGTATCTAGCTTCTGACCCCGGTCTTACAATAAAATACGTAAGTCTTTGACGACCTCTGTGGCGCGGTGGGCGAAGGTCCGCCTGCGACGCAGGAGGTTGCGGGTTCGATTCCCGCCTCGGGACAAATATTTGTGTGATCTGCAGATATTTGTTCAGGGTGTTCTGGTCGTTTTCTATGTATAATAAAAAATATCTATCTATGTACTATTATATTATTATGTATATCAGTTATCTAGTACCCATAACACAAGCTTTGCTTACCTTGGGGCTAGATAATGCTGTGTGAATTGTCCAGCATCATTATTATTATTATTATATTATTATATTAATGTACTCCACAAAATTAGATTAAATACATTATAGACATTAACATGAAAAAAAAAGTACAATGAGCGACCTTAACGCTAAAAGCGATTGCTTGCTTTAAAAAACTACAAAACCAAAGGTGCCTTTGGTTTTGTAGATTTTCTAGTAGAAGTAGTAGGTGGTTTAGGCGTAGGTAAATAGCTATGGTAGAAACATACCTACATTTTATTACATAAATAAATAATGCTGGACAACCCACGCCCACATTTATTACAAAACTTTATATATTCTATACAACTTTTCCAGGATAAAAAAGCCTATTTCCATGATAAAAAAACCATCTCCTCACTGCCAAAGTTTCACCAAAATTCGTTCAGCCGTGAAAAGGTAGGACAGACAGACAGGCAGAATTACTGTCGACTCGTAATATTAGTATTTCATTTCACAAAGCATAAAATATTTCTTAGGAAGGTTGTACCTATGTTCATCATGAGATTTACCTAACTAATGATTCTGTTACACATGCTGCATATAAATTATGGTGATTATAGATTATGCGTAGTTATACCTAAGATGATTAGGTGAAGCAAATATCCTCTTATTTACATCATTATCGTTAGCATAGAGCAAACAATCTATCTAGCTAGGTGTAGAGTACATTTCCATTCCATTTACGACCATATGGCAAGTACCTACGTTGACGACCTCTGTGGCGCGGTGGGCGAAGGTCCGCCTGCGACGCAGGAGGTTGCGGGTTCGATTCCCACCTCGGGACAAATATTTGTACGATCTGCAGATATTTGTTCAGGGTGTTCTGGTCGTTTTCTATGTATAATAAAAAATATCTATCTATGTACTCGTAAGTATATTATTATGTAAGTATATCAGTTATCTAGTACCCATAACACAAGCTTTGCTTACCTTGGGGCTAGATAATGTTGTGTGAATTGTCCAGCATTATTTATTTATTTATTTGTTTTACGCATTCACTGTTCCAGGCTCTCCATCTATACTCTCCATAGCTCCGAAGTTTGCAGAGGAATATGTCAATCTGAAATGAATGTACCGTTTGTAGATATGCATTATGCAATGCATCTATATTTTATAGAAAAATATAGAAATATAGGAATGCTATCTCAAGGAACGCTTCGAATTCCTCTCAAACTCTCACTAGCTCTCTTTGCGTTCCTCTGAAACCCTCATCTTAAAAGTCCCTGCTCACAGCACCTCTTTCTATGACAAATCTTTCACTGTACAAGCTACCCGTCTATGGAATGGAATATGGACATCAGACGTGCAAAATCACTTCCTATCTCCAAAAACTGCTTCATCAGCATTATATATCCTTGTAAAGAGTTAGACAACCTTATTTTTTGTTTATGTAAGTTTATTATTAATCTTTTTAGGTATGTAGTGCAAGTAGTACTTATTTGTTTCCTTTTCTTTAAATATATATCTATATATTTATTCAGTGCCACCGTCTTTTTTGTTCTTTAATTCCATCCCAAGGTTGCCTGGAAGAGATCGCTTTCAGCGATAAGGCCGCCCTTTATACTTCCTTTTTATCTAAGCATTTTCTCTGTATTGTTTCCTGTATTTGTGTGGTATGGAATAATGTGTTTTCTATCTATCTATAGAAAAGTTATGTCGAACAGTTTTTGAAAAATGGTCAATTATGGGGCGAGAATTATCAAAATGGGAGGTTATGTTATCAAGTAGCGTATGAAATGATATGGTCTGTACATTTTAAAACAGTTTTGGATTTTTTTCTAGGTTTCATACATTTTTGAATATTTTGAAAAAAGTCGAAAAATCATTGCCGCCTAATTTAAGTTTACAGAGCGATCCATTTGAAATGTTTTTAGACCTACTAACTGTTTTTAGATATGAATTCATCAAACAGCGAACTCTCCCTAATTTCTAATTCCGTGAATTTTAGACAAACTTACCAACATTTTTCTTTAAATAGGTATTAGTTTAGATAAAACAGGATATATTTATATTGAAACATACTTATCCATAATGTAAATATTTCATTAGCTAATTAAAAGCTGAGTCGCAGTTACATTTATCCACTTATTGCAGTGTCGCAGTAGGGTCAGAAAAGAAAGCGAACTCGATGCTTCCTTTGCGTTCATTGGACACTTCATGGTTGGCATTTTTGATTTGGTAGATAGAGTAGGTTGAGAAAGTCCGTAGGGGCTTGCAGTAGACCCCTTAGAGCAGATTAGGTACTCTTGATTGTAGAAATATCCACAGTACGAGTAGGTATATCGGTTTTTAAACGTTTGAAATAATAACGTATAAGTATTGTACCTACTAGTACAGTTCAAGTATTCCGTCTATTATTATTAAGTACTAGCTGCGCCCCGCGGCTTCGCCCCCGTGGAAATTTATGTTTCCAACTTTCTTAATTTTTTCTTTCATAAGAACCTTCTCCTGACAATAACAAACACAACAAAGAAAGAATTAGCGAAATCGGTCCAGCCGTTCACGCGTGATGCCGTGACCAAGGAAAACGGGTTTCATTTTTATATAGATAGAAGACTAGTTTCTGTCCGGGGCTTCGCACGCGTGACTTCTATGAAAACGTACCTATTATAAAATGTTATTCCTATCCCTGTTATTTCTATTGTCGGAGGGCGTCAATGGAGGCGGTTAACAGAGGACCGTAGTGGATGTCACAAACTTCAGGAGGCCTATACCCAGCAGTGGGTAAATCTGGCTGTGGAGAATGATGATGATGATGATTCCTATCCCATTGAAACTGATCAAACTGATTTATGGGTCTGTTTTATATGATATATGGGTCTATGTTTTATGTTTAGAGTTTATGTTTTATTCCAGGATAGATGATGCTGTGTGAATTGACTAGCATTATTTAATTATAATAAATGTCATAGCGCCCTGTCTTCAGCTTGCCGCATCTAGCATCTGACTGGAGTCTTATATTATAAGACTTATATTATAAGACTCCAGGTCTTATAGTCCTCCAGACTCCAGACTCCAGGTCTTAGTCTTTTATTATATTATAAGACTCCAGGCAGATGCTAGATGCGGCAAGCTGAATACAGGGCGCTATGACACTTAGGTATTAGGGAAGGTGTATAACTGTGGACTTTTAAAGGCTGATGATGATATTGATTTATTTATTTAACTTTGGTACCTACCTTTTTTAATAAGAATGCTGCAAATAAAATTAATTGCTTAGCTTCGCATGCAAAGAATAGGAAAAGCAGATCTCGAATAGCACGTTGCGGAAACTGTTACGATTTCTTTTATTTTATTTTTCTCATAATATAAAGGCCGTTTGTTACTATGTTTTATTACTAAGGTTATAGTCTCCGACCCTACCACCAGCGGCTTGGCTGATGCTTGTGCAGAGTGGTGGCACACCGGTTTTACTCGCTGCAGCGTTCAGTCACTTTCACCGAGTAAAATTTTAATTATATTACGTAAACTTCCTTTGTTTACAATAAGAGAAATTTTTGGTTTTTAATTTCTGGTTACATCATTGCTTAGAAGAAGGGAATATAATTTCCTTTTAATATCTCGCGAGGGTATTTTTGAAATTTGTGGTTTAGTAATTTGTACTTAAGTGTTTCGAAGATGGAAGATGCAGTGAACAATAACTTTCCCTTGGAGATAAGAGATGTGGAGCCGAAGGTTGCCGAGGAGCTGATGAAGCAATTTACAGGCGAGTGTTTTTTTACCCGCAATTTTTCACGTATTTTCGTTTAAATGACCTTTGTCGGTGGCGGCAAAGGTTGCGGTGCAGGAGGTCGCGGGTTCGATTCCCGTCGCTGGACAAATGTTTGTGCTTATGATCTGCAGGAATTTACTGCGCTGCGGGTCTTTACAGTAACGTACTAAAACATGTAATACTAATCATCTGGTACCCATAGCGCAGCCATAGCTCTGCGTAGCTTGGGCTACGGGAAAATCTACAAGAAAATGTTATGTAAGTATTTACTTCCACTAAAATACTGCTTAAACTTATGTAAGTATTAATTTTGTTTGATACGCTTGATGTACTAATATAAACAAAAAGTCTATGTTTGCCTATGTATCTAAGTATATGTCGTTCAGATCTGGGTCATATTTATTTGTTAACATCACAACAAGATCAAAGGACACATCAGATAAATAATCAATCACACTAATATGCGAAAGTTTCGATGTTTAGATGTATGGATGGATGCATGTTTGTTACCTCTTCACGCCAAAACTACTGAACGGATCAGGCTGAAATTTTGCATGTAGGTTTGAATTAGTTAGGAATTGAATTCGAATAAATCTTAGGCCTTTTATCCTATAAATCAGTTCCCATGGGATAGAAATAACCTTTAAATGTTTCCATAGAAACAACGCGTTCGAAGCCGCGGACATAAACTAGTATATTTTTTATGATGATTAGAAAAATACTAGCTGCATTCTTACTACCCGTTGTCCTAAAACCCGTCTTCCCGTAGGAATGAAGCATTTTCCCGGGATAAAAAGTAGCCTATGTTCATCAGGAAAAATGTGAGCTTCTAATGGTAAAATAATTTTTCAAATCGGTCCGGTAGTTTCGGAGCCTATTCAATACAAACAAACAAACAATGAAATCTTTCCTCTATAAAATGAATATCTATAATATTATTATATTATTATAATCATATAATATAAATATTATATAGGTAGGTACCTTACCTACATACTGCTACTACAAAATTTATGTAGGTGGAGAGTCTTCGATTTTATCAGCCTTACAATCTGGAAACTGGTAAACTGGAGCAATGACTCGAGTTAACCTTAAAATGCATACAGAGATCCGAAGTGATGGGTACTTGGTATTGAAAGAAACCCGTAAGTACCAAGCATTGGATCTCAGAAACTTAAACGTTAACCGACATAACATTACGCTCTGTAATATTATGCTATGGATCAGTTGAGCTATCTGTAGATTGTTTGCAACAGTCTGCAGTTAGATCAATTGTTTTATTGTAAATACTAGTTCTAATTTATCACAATTATCACACTAATCACACTATCAGTTTGGATGGATGGATGGATGTTTGTTACCTCTTCACGCCAAAACTATAGAACGGATCGAGGTGAAAATTTGCATACTTTTTATCCCATAAATCAGTTCCCATGGGATAGAAATCACCTTTAAACGTTTCCGTACATAATATAGAAAACACACAGATCCGGATTATTTTATCTATAGATCGTACAAACATGGGAATTGAACCCGCGACCTCGTGCGTCGCAAGTAGATCTTCACCGAGGCCATCGAAAACAGAAAACTATTAAAATAAAACCGGTCTAATGCATGTAGGGCCACGCGTGTAGGGTTCCGCAGTTGCACGGCTCATTATCAAAGGCCGTTTTCTAATTACTCGGTCAGGTTTCGGTACGACATCAGTGTGCTCGAATGTCGAAAGCTTACCGCATCGCCTGCACTTTCTGTCGGCAGAAAATTATGCAGAGACGCTTGCGACGTTCTCACACTGGAGAATAAATAGGCGAATCTCCTCCCACTCGCAGGCGCATGCGCGGAAAATGGTGACGGAAATGGCGGAAAATGGCGACGGAAAATGCCTGATCAGGTTTAACAAGAGTAGAGAGAGTCGGGAAATAATATCGTCTTCTGCCCATAACACATGCATACGGCATGTGAGACCGTGCCGCCGTGACCGTGTGTCGCCCGTCCTTAGCCACTATCAACACGTTTTCGTCACGGCGAACGCCTAACTCCTCAACCTCAACCTCAACAGCCTGTATTGGTCCACATGGACGCAGGCCTCTCCCTGATAAGCGCCTTATTGGCTTATATCACATGGGACACCCCATAATCCCCAAGCTGGGCATGCGGGTTGGGGATCGCAGTTCGGTGGTAGAATTGTTCTGCAGGGTGCGCTGCTGCCCGCCCACGGTGGATATCCCTTAGTCGCCTCTTACGACACCCGCGGGAAGAGTTGGGGTGGTGCAAATTCTAAGCCGGCACCACACAGCTAACAACGCCTAATTACCTAACTCAATAGAATTTGTACTTGACACCAGAAAAATTTAGCCATGCCATGCAGCCGCAAGCTCGTTTAGGCGACTTTACCTTTTGAAAAATATCTACACATCTGACTCTTGTACTAGATGGATACGATCGAGAAATGAAAAAAATGGGTTCGTCAACACTGTGAACGAGTGGAACTTTTTGTTTCCCATTCGTCAACAGTGTTGACGACAGGGTGTTACCGAGCGGGAATGACTCTTCTTTTGCATCTTTTGTTGTAAAAATACTCAACTCAAGGTAGGTAAGAGTAACTTTTTTTTGTAATAAAATAAAATAAAATTATTTTATTTACTTAACCTTAAAAAACCTTATTTTACCTTTTACATTATTAACGGATTTATAATAATAACATTTTTTGAAATCTCGTAAACGGAGTCAAGGCCAAAAGTCCGGAAACAGTTTCGTGCAGTCTTATTGGATTCGGTAAACCATTATGTTACATTACAAGGTTCTTTTATTGGAATAATACAATGCAATGCAGCCAATCAATTATGATGCAATTTAACACGGCCAAATAATTTAGACAAATTGCATAAAAATCCATTCAGATCTGTGGTTTCCTCTAATTTATGAAGTAATTGGTTTAATGGACTTGTTTGAATTGATAATGATGTCGAAATCGAAAATCTTAGGGCCCTCGGCCTTCTCTTCCAAAATTAGTAGAATTAATTATCATTCATCTAATATACGATAAAATTAAATTTGCCCTTACTCCGCTAACGTTTCAAGAGATTTAAATTGAACACGCCACAATTGAGAACCCTTTTTTTATTCGGCGAGGAAATACGTTTACGAATAAACTGGTCTGGGGGGACCAGAATTATATGGGACTCGATGCCCTGGGAAGGACGTAATACCCACTAAAACCTCTCCGGTGTCCTTCTCGCCATTTTCGCCGAACCTCCGGAACATTTAAAACCTACCGCGGTCCAAATTGCGTCCCCTCATCCTCCTATACATGGCCGGCGAGCCCACCGATCCACACACTCACCGACCCCATTCTTCCGTCACGTTAATCTTGAACCCTAGAAGCACTCGTGCAGGAGGCTTCTCGGGAAAGGAACGTTGCGCTTGCTTGCTTGATTAGCGTTTGCACTAAAACAAATCTGAAACTTCGATTTTGACAGATTTTCATTGTTAAAAAATCGCGACTGGAGACGTGCTTAAATGGCGTTTGAATATTGGGGGGTTAGTCTCTTAACATCTTCGAACATCTTAACATCACAGTGTTTAGATGAATAAACTCTGTTTATTTTATTTATAGTCAATGAGTAGCAGATTTTATCGTTGACCGTACCTACTACTCACACAAAATAAATAAACAGTGTTTATGTAGGTACTTACCTATTCTAATGTAGACGTAGGTCTATTCGCCACATGATTGTTTTTGTAAATTCTATAAGGTGAAGTTATTCATTATTTCTCATTTTTGTTTTCAGGGGAACTAACAGGCTTCGTCCTTGTCGGTCCTAAAGGTTATTTCCTGCCCAACAAGTTCAAGGAGGAGGCCAGTCACATCTACAACATGCCGCTTCGTCGTGATGACGTCTTCGTAGCCAGCTACCCCAGATCTGGTAGGTCTTAATAATCAGGCTAATTCAAAGATGTTGGGGAGATAACCGCCCAGTCAGAGTCGTAAATGGTCACCTAAAAAGAGGTAAAAACCATAACGGCACTGAGTGAGAAGATTAGAGCATTTTCTTCTTTCAAAACATAGGGGTGTAAGGGTGCTCTTCCACCAGAGATGTGCGTTGCTATGTTTCCAACCGACCTGTAGGATCGCTCCGTTATCGCGTCATTATTTCCAGCTATGAAAATTACGCGATAATGAAGCGATCCTATTGGTTGGCTGGAAATATAGCAACGTAGCACATCTCTGGTGGAAAGGCAGCCTAATGGTCCATCATCCCTCATAGTAATATGGTCCCAGCTTTAAAAAAAACACGGATACCCACAGAACAAAACTGCTGTCGCAGTGTCTGCCTGAGTCGCAGAAGGTCGCGGGTTTTATTCCCGCCCTGGGTTACACGTGTATCTTTAGATATTTATTTTTGGGTCCTAGTGTTCGGTGTTTCATTTGTATGTTGTTATCGATGTGTTTCAGGAACCACTTGGACCCAGGAGCTGGTGTGGATGGTTGCAAATGATTTGGATTATGCAGCTTCCGATGCAACGCCACTTGTTGAAAGGTTCCCATTTCTAGAGTAAGCTAAGTTTATCGTTTATATAGTGCATGAAACGTAGGACAGAAAACAATCTAAGAACTCAGAATCAATAAACTATTAAGATACCTATATCATATCATAATTCACAAAGAAAATTACAATCAAATAAGTTCTAATTTATATAATTTGATTGTAATTCTCTTTGTTAATATTTATTAAATAATAGAAATAAATTAGATCTAGTATTCACAATTGAGCTAACTGCAGACTGTTGCAAACAATCTACAGGTAGCTCAACTGATCCATATGAATACCAGTCAGAAGCGTCCCCAAGACGCTGGCTGCATTGCCCCGATGTAACTAATTGGTAAATTCAACAAAAACAATGTGTTCTCTCAACCAGAGTGAGTCATAGAATGCAATTTTTATAGGTTTTCCACCAACGTCCACCCAGTCATGAAAGAGCGCTTCAGGCAGGAAAACATGCATTCAGAAAGCAAGCTCGAGCTCCTAGAAATGGTGACACAGCCCGCGACAGAACAGCTGGCACTCTCACCTTCTCCACGCTTCATCAAAACCCATCTACCAATGTCGCTGCTACCCCCAACAGTGCTACAGACTGCTAAAGTGGTCTACGTTGCAAGGGATCCTAGAGATGTCGTGGTATCGTTTTACCATCTGAACAGGCTGATCAGAACGCAGGGATATATTGGAGATTTCAGAAGTTATTGGAACTACTTTATCAAGGATTTACGTAAGTTTCTATTATCATTATAAATTAGGTAGGTACCGAGACCAGTAGGGTTCTATCAAAACTCTACCTAGAGGATTTTGTTGCAAATGAATCAAATTGAAATCCTCTGGTGAATCACAAGGCTGTGTTAGTTAGTTTCTAGCTGTTAAATTGGGTTAGGGTACATCTGGTCCGAATCTCAAACTCATCCGCGGACGAGATGTCCACTTCACTTTTGAGTAGGGGTACCTACATCTCGTCCGAATCTAAAATCTCTTAACTGTTCCACTGAATTGGCTTCTATTCTAAGTTCTCCCTTTACAGATCACTGGACACCGTTTTTCGAACACTTGAAGGAAGCATGGGATAAGAGAGATGATCCTAACTTACTGTTCCTGTTTTATGAAGAACTTTCTAAGGTGAGTCGTCTTTTATGTAGAATACTAGCTAGCGCTAGCTGCGCCTCGCGGCTTTGCCCCCGTGGAAATTTATGTTTCCAATTCCAACTTTCATAATTTTTTTCTTTCATAAGCTTCTTCTGACAATAACAAATACAACAGAAAACTAATTAGCGAAATTGGCCCTTGGCCCATACGTTCACACGCGTAAATAGGGATTCATTTAAAGCTCTGCTTCAGTGTGACCATTTGTGGCAGATTTCTGCCATTTTGGCAGATTTGGCTATGGAATTTTCAGTTTGGCATATAACGTTGACGAAATAGAAGAGTGGCAGATTTTGACAGATTTGGGAACAAAAACTTTGTGACCTTATATATTGTAGAGATTATACGTACTTATACAAAAAAATTAAATTTTATAGTAAGTCCAAAAAATTACGGATATTAAATTTTGTAGGAAATAATTTTACCGACACCTGGCAACTCCTAGTCCGAGGTAGTCCATAAGGGGAATTCGCTTATAATCTTTGTTGATATTTGTACGCCATGTAATCATCAACTGTAAATTCTCTACGTTAAGGGTCCGGCGGAGGATGAATTTCCCATACAAACGTAGTACCAAAATGATTTCTAATTTAAGAAAATTTTCACCATGGTTTGCTATTACTTGTATTCGAATAGTATTTATTTAGGTTCCTGCCACAAGCTTTTTTCAAAATACCTTTCTGAAATGAAATTAAACCGAATCGCATTTTTACATCAAAGAACGAATTTTTTCCTCATATTTTTCTAGATAAGTAGTAAGTTCTAGTAAGTTCTGCCATTATAACCACAAAAGAAGGCATAAAGGAAATGACTAAACAGATGGGCTTGGAATCAAAATACGACGAAAAGAACGAAGAATATGAAGCGAATGTGGACATTCAAAGTATTACTGAATGAAGTTAGCAAATACTTACTGTTTAATTTAAATTTTATGTATTTGTGTTTTTATGTTTTTTAATAAGTCACCTGAGTATATTAATAAGTGTTTTTTTGGTTTTCCAATCAAAGAATCACTAAAAAAGTATGTGGCATATTTTATGGCATTTTTTTTGGAGTGTTGGGCAGATTTTGGCAGATTTTCAGTAAGCGTATGGCAGGTTCTGTATTTTCTCAATGGTCACACTGCTCTGCTTAGCTCCAGCATTATTTATTTATTTTTATTTAGAGAGATTAGCTTGTGCCCGCGGCGTCACATCCGTTTTTTTCCCTAGATAGAAAACTTAGCTATAACGAGATGTACCCCAACTCAAAAGTGAAGTGGACATCTCGTCCATGGATCAGTTTGAGATTCGGCCCAGATCCTAACCCTATTATTCGATGACTAGGTAGTTTAATTTTCTTTTTATTGGTAAGTATGGGCACAGTATGGGTACATTGAGTTACTGGCCGTGACGCACATGTGCAGGGAGTGACAGCATGTAGAGCAGTGCACCGCATGTCGTAGGTAGGTAGGTACCTTTGATCGGTCCGATTTCGCAAGATATTTAGGTAAAACTAGGTCGGCTTAAACGAGTGCCTTTTATGTTTCTACTAACTACCTACGCTCCACGGCCCAGCCCGCGTGGAAATTATACAAATTTCAGAAATACACACCTCCTAGGGGTAGTTTTGTAAAATAAAACGTGATTCATTATTTATGTTCGTTTATTTCTGCCGAGTTTTGAGTGAATCGAACCAAGAAATAATAATTTTCCATAGAAACTTTACCACCCTTTTAACCCCCTCAGAGATTAATTTTTGAAAATTTTGTTTAGCCTATGTGTTAGGTATTCTAGAACCTGAACAATCTTCATTCCAAATTTCATCTAAATCGGTTAAGTACATAAGGAGATACACGTGGAAACAAACATTCACACAAACTTTTGTATTTTATAATATTATAGGTATACTATATGTACCTAGTAGCGTTGGTTGATCTGTTGAGTTTAATGAAAACGGTAATTTAGACCTACCTAGTTATCTTTTTGACTTTATAATTTTCACTAGCTACCGCCCTTGGCTTCGCACGCGTGGTTTCTTAGGAAACGTTAAAAGGTTATTTCTTTCCCATGGAAACTGATAGGTATATGGATTGAAAAGTAGCCTAGGTTTTGTAAGGTCTAGAAGAGTACACCTACGCAAAATTTTGCCGGATCCGTGCAGTAGTTTTCGTAAAGCTGCATTAACACTTCTACTCTTGTAAAGCCCTGATTAGGCATTTTCCGTCACCATTTTCTGCGCATGCGCCTGTAAGTGGGAGGAGTTTCACCTTTTTATTCCCAGGTGTCAAGGGTTCATAATTGATACTTATTTCTTCGAACGAGATGCTAGTTATAATTATGATTGTACTTCACTTGGTAAGTTCGTTTAATTATTAATTATACCTGCATCTCGTCACGGATCTCGTTCTCGAAATAAGTATCCTGAAAATAAGAATTATTTACAACGTTCATACATCATGGGTAGGTACATCTATTTATCCATCCATCCAAACTTTCGCATTTATAATATTAGTGTGATTGTTCATAGGACTTGCCGGCAGCAGTTCGCAAAGTAGCGCAATTCTTCAACAAGCAGTTCTCAGAAGAGCAAGTTATGAAACTGTGCGACCACCTGAACATCGATAACTTCAAGAAAAACAAATCGGTCAACTATGACGTCATGAAGGAGCTTGGTATTCTGATACCTGGGGAGCAGGGTTTTATTAGAAAAGGTAAGTTACACTATTTAGGTACCTACCCATATTAACTAGGTACATAGGTACCTAGTACCTTAAGTCTACTTTTTGGTGTTTTTAGGTTTGGTAGAAGTACCTACCTATACCTACCTACTTATCAAAAATACAGTCGGCAACGAAAGCAGCAGAAAAAGAAGGACAGCATATAGGTAAAAATAAAATAATAAATAATGCTGGACAATCTACACAGCCTCACCTAGCGCCAATCTAAGCAGAGCTTCTGATAATGGTACAAGATGACTGATCAACTTAGTACCTACCTATAATACATTACATAAATAAAAAAATTAAAAAAAACATTTATTCACAAAGAAAATTATACTAGTACAATTGAAACAATTGAGCTAACTGCCGACTGTTGCAAACAGTCTACAGATAGCTCAACTGATCCATATCAACACCAGTCGGAAGCGTCCCCAAGACGCTGGCTGAATTACATAAATTGATATTTTTTATTAAATTTTGAAAACACCAAAATGTAGCATAGGTTGGTATTTACATAAAAAAATCCAACAAGCATTATGAAAAACTTTCATTGATAGTCAGGTTTTTTGCTGACTGTACCTCGTACACCTAATTTATGTAGAGCACCGTCTTGTACTGGTGGTAGGTACATACCTAGCTACATGTGAAACCGGTCCAGGCATCAATTGCTTTATTTTCCATCAAATCCAAGGTAAAAGGTTGTATTGCATCGCAAGGTTCTTCCTAGTACTAATAAAATTCATCTATTCTATAGATACCTTCTACCTTTTAGAATTCTCACTTTGTAGGGTGTCCGTCAAGGTAGCGTACCTACGCATAATAGAATTCACGTTTGATGTTATGCCAATAAGTAGCGCATAAATAGAGGATAATTCAAGCGCGGATCCAGGGGGGGGGGTCATGGGGGTCATGACCCCCCCTTTGGCTGGGTCTAGGTAGGTACTTTGTATGGTGGTAAAGGGCAAACTAGGTATAGTAGGTATACTTAGAACAAGGTGCAGGGTTCGTATTACGAAAACACGAGTACTTTATTCTCTCAACCAACACAAGTCAAAGCCACTCCGTTAGATACGGCATATCCACAGAAATCTAAATAATATTTAGATTTCTGTGGGCATATCCAATAATTATTACACACAAATATTAAAATCGCGCGCGGCTTCAGCGACGACGACGTGCACGTCACGACGACGACGACCGACCCGTTTTAAGTCATCTTTCTACGCTACAAATTTTGAAGGGCCAATAGTTACATAGACATAGACATAGACATAGACATAGACATACCATTTAGTTAGTTACGGTTCTGAAGTTATTATAAAAATGTCTTTTGACCCCCTTAGAATACGAATTTCCAAAAATCCGTTCTTATCGGGTGCCTATGTCCTGAAAGGAACCTCCATGCAAAATTTCAGCTTCATAGCTTTTGTAGTTTCAGAGATCTCTTGATGAGCCAATTTTCTCTTCTCTTCTATACAATATAGATTTTACCTAATTTAAAGATATGATCAAGTAGGTACATTTCTGTTCGAGTCGTAGTCGTGACACAATATTCCTCAGACCAGCGCAAACCACTGTTAAAATATACTGCATTGAGATTAAGACAAAAAAGGTTTGTTCGTATGTTTTTGACATATTTTATTAACTGTACTCCTGAAATTTTTATTCAAAACGGTCTTGCAAAAGTATAAAAATCTGAGTAATTTTTCGTCGAAATTGTAATGTATCAAATACCAGTAGAGCAAGTTTTATCGGAGTTCCTATACCATGCACCGGGTGTAAGACAAACACAGGTTTGAAAAATGACCAAATCTGAGACATGTGCGTTGAATTTTTATTGACTTTAAAGTCTGTAAAGTCTAATTGTTATATTAGCGTGCATTGAGTTGTAGACAATAGAAGATTTGATTTTGATACTTTTAAGAAGCAGAACTCCTGAAATGTTCATGAAAACATACTTAGAAAAATGACAGAATCAAAGATACTCTCGTCGAAAGTGTAAAGATTCTAACACCAGTAGAGCAAGTTTTATCGGAGTTCCAATAGCATGCATCAGGTTTAAGACAAACACAGGTTTGTTCTCGTGATATGTATACTTTCAGATACAGAACATTTCAGAAATTTCATGAAAACGGTCTTTGAAAAATTTTGAAATCTGAGATTATGAGCGTTGAATTTGTATTGATTCAAACACCTATAAAGCAATTTAGATTAGAAATCGACTAGCGTGCATTGAGTTGTAGAAAAACGAAGGATTATCCTTATGATTTTTATAATTTTCAGAAGCAGAACTCCTGTAGTTTTCATTAAAGTGAACTTAGAAAAATGATAGAATCGAAGATATTTTCTTCGGAAGTGTTCACTACACTACCCAAAGAATGTTAGCCAAAGAAATGTTACCTTCTAATAGGTAACATTTCTTTGGTCTCGATTGAGGGTAGAGCTTGGCTCCCTTTTAAAGTGGAGGGAATAACCCAACAATATCCAAAAAAATTCGCGGCTCGCTCCGCTCGCCGCATTTTCAGGTCATCTTCCCCACCACCGCTAACTAATTACGAAAATCTATCAAGGTACATAAATAATTTTCGCCCGTCCTGACTAGATTTTGACTGTATGACCCCCCCCTAACTTGACAGCTGGATCCGCCCTTGGGATAATTAGTGCAAAAGCAAAATAAATAGCGCCTCTACGAAGTGGGATCGGTCTTTTTACCTATATAAATTTGTGTTTTGCTCTAAAATAATACTCTTTAGCAATAAAATAAAACCATAATCGTGTAAGAACACGTAGACGAAATTTAATTGAAATATGATAAATAAACTAGACTAGACGATCGCCTCGCGGTTTCAAAGTGAAATAATTTTTCATATCGGTCCAGTAGCACAGATTAGCCAGTAGTTTCGGAGCCTAAATTGTAGATACCTAACTAGCAAATGAAACTGCTTTTTCCGTAGAAGTATTTGTGCAAAAATTAAGATTTAGAGAAAACTGCGATTTTTTTGTATCGAGTCAAGTTTTATCAATCGTGTTTCGACTCCCATAACTTACCAACTAGAATCTTAAACTTTGATGCTTATCAAAAAATTATAAAAAAGCGAATGTTTGTTTACCTTAAAATTGATTTTCCGTACAGTCAAAACGTGGGTATTGGGACTCACTTCACCATAAGAAGTACTTAATGACCATTCTTTGTAGGCAAGTAAATTAATACGTACTCGTGATACTCACATTTTCATGTTCTTGTCTTGGCAGGGAAATCAGGAGGCTGGCGAGACTATTTCGACGCTGACATGACGCTGCAAGCTGAGCGCTGGATGGCAGACAACCTCAAAGACACTGATTTCAGATTCCCTCACATAGAAAACTTGTTTTAGAAATCATCAGTGTCACTTTATGATTAACAAATGGGCTATAAATTATTCATAAGAAAGAAAAGAACAAGTTATGGGGTGATAATCATTTATTCGAATAGTAATGCTCTATTTTAAGTATTTCTTTGTAACACCATATTTAAGTTTACATCAATATAATGAGAACTTTATAAGTAAGATTCTAGCAAATAAGTAAACAATATTACTTCTAACCGCGTTTCAATTAATAACATTACTAGCTCATAATTTCAATTCCACATAAATAAAACAATCAGTCCTTCTTCACATTTTATTAAATAATAATACGGTTATACAAAGAAAATAAATTAAAAGCCAGATTTATTCAATCATTCGTTGGTAATATAAAATTCTAAAAACAGACTTATAATCTTAATAATGAAAACTTATAATCATGATAATAACCGCGACGACGGCGGATCCGCACGGCAGCACCCGCCCTGCGAATCCGCACGGCAGCACCCGCCCTGCGGATCCGCACGGCAGCACCCGCCCTGCGAATCCGCCGTCGCTATAACTAAACGGCAACGTACACTATAAAAAGCGAGTCTATAATATAAAACTGGGAGTAGCCTCCCGCACCTAACTCGCCGCTACGAGCGACTTTTTAACTATCGTACACTTATAGAAAATCACAAAATTCAAGCGGAAATAATAGGAATCTTAGTGCGTGTTTACGCGATGACATCAGGCAGGGCCGCGTTGTCGACAGCGGGCGGCGACGGCGGCGGCTTGGCGAGCTCTGCGGACCCGTTGGTCAGGCCGTTCAAGGCGGCCTCCTGAGGGGCGTCCACTGACTTCTTGACCGCGACTCTGGTGACGGCTGTCTTTGTGTTGGGAGCCTGGAAAGAGAATACTACTTCAGAACAAAGAAGCGGCCAGTGATTGTTAGGAGGAAATAATGCGGGAGATTTTTGTTTAAAACGCGACAAGATTACTATACCTACTGTATTACAATCGCGCCAATTTGTGAAAATTTGAAGATGTATGTTATAAAACTTATAGAAGATCTACAAAACTACTGAACAGATCAAGGCGAATTTGGCTTTTTTTATTATATCACTTTATATACTTAAATAATATAAAAAATACTACTTAAATAATATAAAAAACCTCGAAATTTGTGTTTCCAACTTTCTTATTCTTTTGGTTTATAAGAACCATCCCCGGCCAATAACAAACACAGCAAAAAAAGAATTAGCGAAATTGGTGTAGTGTAGCCGGTCACGCGTGATGCCGTGACCAAGGGAAATAGGGATTCATTTTTATTAGATGTACAAATAGTCTAATGCTGAACACAGGCCTCCCCGACGATGAAACGTAACAAGCCATAAAACTAAACAAAAATAATGCTGGACAATTCACACAGCTCATCCAGCCCCAAGCTAAGCAGAGCTTGTGTTATGGGTAGGTACTAGATAACCAATATACTTTATACTACACCTACTCGGAAAGTTGCCTATTCCTTTTCCATTTATAGAATAGAAAGTATGTCTTTGCAGGCCTATAGGAAACCGGGAGGAAAAACTCTATGGAATTTCATTTCTCACGTGTTTTAGCGGGAGGAAAAAGTGTATGGAAATCCATTTCTAACGTGTTATTTTTTTTTTAATTTCCTAAAAGATCGGCCGGTAGCTGTGGTTATTTTCGTTCGGTCAAACCACAAAAAGTTTTTACTCCAAGTATCTAAGTGTTCTGGATGTTTTCTAAGTATAATAAAAAATATCTATCTATGTAGTGTATTGTATTAAGTATATCAGTTATCTAGTACCCATAACACAAGCTGTTCTTAGCTTGGGGCTAGATAATGCTATGTGAATTGTCCTGCATTATTTATTTTTATTATTATTTTTTCTTGTTGTTTGACTCGTTTTGACCCATGGACGTGAGATTTACTCATTCACTTATTCGAAAGTTCATTGTGAGTCATAATGTGACTCATTGGACAGTTGTTAACACAACTACTGTGAGCTGATCACCCAACCGCCTGCTAAGTGTGGTGATTATATCGAAACCCCCTTTAGTATTTAACTCTTTAGTCTACTTTAGATTCTAATCTGTCCTATCGCGGGAGATAAAATTAAAGAGATTAAACACTTAACTGTATTAAGGAGGTGAACCGGGTTTGTTTGTCAAACTAGGCCTAGATCTCAGAACTCACGGGACCCCGTGGTAAAAAACTCGAATTAAATAAAATTCAACATTTTTGCTTTTGTTCCTTAAAATTGAACACGACAGCGAAAAAAAATTACGATACAAAACATCATGAAAGTGCACCGTTTTGCACCTCATTTGGTCGAGATCTCGGGAACCTGCGGTCTTTAAAAAGAACCGATTTATGTTTTTATTCGTAGGTTATTACTAATTCTTTGGTTCTTTAATACAATTTCTTCATAAGTTGTGTAGTTTTCTTGTAATTAAGCAACATCATTTTCGCGCTTACGCCGTTCCAAAAACGTATGCTCCGTCCCGCTCCTATGAACGCGAAATACTATGCCTATCCTTTTCACAAAATGGCGCCCAATGCGTCCTCTTAATAACGTTCATCGGTGTCCGTAGGTGTGCTGATCATTAGCCCTTGTAAAGCCGCAGGCCACTAGAAAGTCCATAAAATAACAGATCCCTCAGTGCTTGTAAAGAAAGAGTTGCTAAGATTGAGTTACCTTTGTGGTGGCTGTCCTGGGAGGAGCGGCCTTGGCTGTGATGCGTTTGTTAGCGAGATCCTTGCTTTGTTTGTCGAGGGGCGCGCGAGTCGCCGGCCTCGGGGCCGCGGTCCTGTAAACACACCATATTATATTAGTGTATGTGACAGAAGGACGAACGTTTGTTTGAAGTAGCTTATTAATTTCCATACATAAATTCGTACTTAACAATTCCCAAACATAATGCGTTTTGAGCCAAAAGAGCCTGGAAGAAGCGGTCGCGGTAAGAATCAACCCCTCCATTTTGGTCCATGTATGTTGGATTAAAGCAAAGACCCCCCATGTATGGAGACAGACATGTTCAGCAGTGGGAGTATGTGCTGATGGAGAAGAAACTGCGCCGAAGCAGGAGTGAGGTAGTCAACTTACTTAGCAGCAGCGGGCGGAATGGGTGCGGCGGCTCTGGGTGCGGGGCGGGGCGCGGGGCGCGCAGCGGTGGGGCGCGTGATCGGTGCCGGCTTGGTTTCCTTCACGTCGCCATTAGCGAGAGGCTTCTTTTCGGGCGCCTTGCGGATAGGCGCGGTAGCGGGGCGCGGGGCGGGGCGGGACGCAGGCACAGTCGCCGGGCGCGGGGCGGGGCGGGCTGCGGGCGCGGTGGTTGGGCGCGAAGCGGGGCGGGCTGCGGCAGGCTTGGGCGCCGGGGCACGGGTTGCCGCGGGACGGGGCGCCGTCGTTCGTGCGGCAGCGGGCTTGGGGGCCGCCGGGGCCGCAGCCTTCGGAGCAGCGGGCTTAGGCACGGGTGCAGCACGGGGCGCAGCCGGTTTGGGCGCGAGCTTGGCGGGCGCGGGGGCCGGCTTGGCTGCGGCCGTCGCGGCCACCTTCGAGGGCGCTCGGATCGGCGGCGGCGTCTTGGTGGGGGGCGCGGGCTTCGGGGCCGCGGGCTTGCTAGCCGACAGGGTGGAGCGCGCGGCGGCGGGGCGCGGCGCGGAGCCGGGTGTGCGCGGCGCGGTCGCCTTGGCGGCGGAGCGGGGTGTCGCCGTCTTCGAAAGGGGTGTCGCCGGCTTCTTCGGCGCCGGGGTCTTCTTGGCGGAGGTGGCGGTCACCGCGGCCACGGCGGCGCCGGCTGCGAGCACCGCGGCGGCGGCGAGCGGGGCGGCCGCGAGGGGCTCGACGGCGGGCGTAGGCGGCGGCGTGCCGGCGTGCGCGGCGCGCTCGCCGTCCTCGGGGCGGATCTCGTCGGTGACGGGCACGCAGATCTCCTGCGCGCGCGATTCGGGCACACCTACGTCCAGATCCGTTACGAGCTCGGCCTGTGACAGTAGGTCGGGCGCAGGGGCCGACGGTACCTCTTGTTCGGCGGCGGCGAGGGGCGCCGCAGTCACCACTTCGGCGGGAGGCTCGAGGGGCGATGGGGCGCGCGGCGCGGGCTCTGCCGGGAGAGGGGAGGGCGCGGGGGACGCGCTCGGCACGAACACCTCGGTGGCGGGAGCCTCGGGCTCGAAGGCAGTCTCCAGCACTGGCGCGGTCTCCACCGGGATCTGGGCCTCCTCGACAGGCAGCGGGGACTCGATGGTCTGCGCCTCCTCCGGGAACGCCGTCCGGCTCTCCTGAGATTCCTCTGGGACGGGGGAGGTAGCCGGGAGCGGCGACTCGCTCGGGAGAGATATTTCCTGCGGCAGGGGTGACTTGCTTGGTAGCGGAGAGTCACGGGCCTCCTCCTCGTGGTCGACGGGCAGAGGCGAGTGCGCCGGCAGCGGCGAGTCTCGCGGGAGAGACGCGTCCGTGGGGATTGGAGAGGCGATCGTGTCCGTGGGGAGAGGCGACTCGCGAGGGAGAGAGGGCTCGCGCGGCAGGGGGGAGAGCGCGGGGGCCGGAGAGTCGCGCGGCAGTTCAACCTCGTGCGGCGCCGGGGACAGAGGCAGAGGAGACTGCGCGGGTAACCCGGCCTCGGGCGAGAGACGTTCGTTCTCCAACAGAAGAGACGGCTCATGCGCTTCTAATTTCGGCTCGACCGTATCTTCGACATGGTCGCTCTGTTCGGCGTTTTCGTGTACGAGTATGTCGGCCTGCTCCGATTCGTGAGTCGGTTCGGGTGTGATCGCTTCGCTCTTGTCCTGTGGCGCCGGTGAAATCGGCAGCCGTTCGAAGGACTTCGCTTCTAGAGTGTTTATCTCGACTTGTTTGTCGTCTTCGAAGTTATCGATCTCGTTATCCAGTAGCGTGATTCCTTGGTCCAGTTCGAGTAGGTTGGCTTCCTCGGGTTTGTCTGCCGGAGAGTCGCCGCGTTTGCTGTCCTCGGTTTCTTGCGAGAGTTGTGATATTTCCTCCCGAGGGGTGACCGCGCGATCGTCCCTTTCGCTCTCGGGGTCTAAGAGATCATCATTAGTAAAACCTAGCTCCGAACTCTTGCCGTCTGGAATTTCAGGAATTTGTTCGAATAGCAGCTTATGTGACTCCGGTGTGTCAGTCTGCTGAACCGTTTCCTGGGGAATGTTGGTTTCAAAATCGATATCCGAGAATGGTTGCACGTTGTTAACGCTGTATTCATTACAATTATCAGTCTGTCCGAAGTGTGCGATGTTGTTGAGCAGGTTGTCCTCCCGTTCGTCGAACCGCATGATGTCGTTGTTGGGTTCCTGGCCGTGCTGAGATCCGAAGGGGTCGGTGTGGGGTGCGGGTGAGATGTTTTCCTTGTCGTCGTTTTCGCTGGTTCCGTTCGCTTGAAGGTCTTCGTCGTCGCTGTCCGGGAGAGGCTGGACAGCGTTGAGATCGACATGCATGTTCTGGGTGAGTCGCTCGCAAGTATCGTCGTCCTTTTCTTGGTAGAAACTCATGCTCATAGGGTCTCTTTCCTTATTTTTGAGCCTTTCAAAGAGTTCATCGTTTCCTTCAAATGGTTCTGCGAATGGATTTGTTTCTGTGTTTGCCTGGAATACCTGGGGAAGAATGGGCAATGTGTTAGGTAATCATTAGGCAAGTATGCAACATTCTATATCAGCACCACATAGCACATTGTTACTTCCTGTTAATTAAAATAACAATGTGTTCATTTACTTCTGGTGGTAGTTAAGCAGAAATTATATACCTACTGAACCACTTGTTATCATAAAAAAACACTATAATCACACATGGATCTCTGGATCCCGAGGGGGGAATTGTGTTCTACAATTTTAAGATATTTAAAATAGTTTTTTCTTTCTGTTCGTATTTTTTACACGCACTCTTATATTCAACATCATACAATTTTTCAGCTTTGTTATGTTTTATAAAACAAAATTCAAGAGATTGTAAAACAAAAGTTTACCCCCTCATGGTTCAGGATAATTCCCTTTCGTTCACATGTTATGTCTATACACCTTTATAACATAGAAGGATTCAACCAAAATGTATTTCCAATAGGTTTTTATTCTTTTTAATTGAAAATAGGCTAATATTGTTAACAATGACTCTTTATAACTTTATTTTTATTTGTATAAGCTTATAGTGGGTCACAAATCAACTGGTTTAATAGTACAATAAAGGATTTTGGTACTGTATAAGCTAACAAAATGTGTACCTGAATATTACAGAAGTCTGTGGTATCTTTCTGTATTCTTTCAAAGTCTTGTATGACGCTATCCTTGACTTTATCAGGTTCAATGCCCACATTGAACCCGAAGCCCAAACTGTCCAGGCCTTTTTCGTTTCCGTTGCCGTTGATGTGCTCTTTTAAGTCTATTGGCGCATTCTGGAATTAAACATTCAAATTACTTACAAATTTCAATTCATTTGTTTTGGCAGGAAGGTGAGAAAAACGTAATTCAAATATAAGGGTTGCCGCAGATATCTGGAATAACACTTGCACAGAATTGTGCATTTAAATATGGACTCTAAGTAATTTTTTAATGTATTTTATATTGACGGCATCAGATAACAGGTATCACGCGGGCCTAAAATATATCTAACGATTACGAGTTTCGGCCCAAAATTGAATGCTCACTTTGGTGTTAGTTTGTTGTGGTAGCAGCCCATTATGCGTTATGTCCTTAAAATTCCTATTATTTGCAAACAGGGAAAATTACTATAAATGATCATAATTATAAAGCTATAAAAATATGTGTTGTTATCAATACAATATCAATCAATAAGAGAATGGATAAAAAATTATTTATTGCACACTAAAATCAATAGAAACAATATATCAAAACAATTTAGAAACTAAGTGACAAGTGGCGGTCTTATCGCTCAAGCCTCACATCCAATTTTACATCATTGTTGTAGTCGATTCACTAAAACGAATATGTTAGCATTAAGAGGATTCAAGCTAATCAAGTGATGTCATTCAATGTTTTGATATTTTTTCCGTGAAAAACGAACACAGACAATGAGGAAAATATATGAAATAAATATGACTGTAATCTAGTCCAGAATTTTGTGTTAATTTGTAAATATGTAACTGAATGCAGCACGATAAACAATTTTTCATCCCATCTATTCGAAAAGAGGCGAACGGTGCCTCGATAAGTGCGAACAAAATGAGTCATTCCTGTGCACAGTGATGATAACAGTGATGAAATTATTTTTGAATTTGAAACACTATACTTATTATGTTATGATTAAAAAGTTTGAATGCAACTCGCTTCGATAAAGTACTGGGCGGTGTATTAAAAAAAGCGCGCCTGCCGACGCGGTATTAGATAACCACGTAACAATACGCGGGAGCTTCTTAATCGTTTTTATATTACTTTTAGAATACTAGTAGTTCTACGAACAGTAGACGTCGCGAACACTAACTTTTTTCAACAATTATTAACTTAATGTACTAAAGTAATTTTATTTAAAACGGGATATTTTGGTACCTAGGTAGGTACCTATATAATGAGAACTTCTGTGGGGTTCATACTTATATATACCTAGCTCAAAACTAATGAAATGATTTCCTTAGGTACCTACCTTTGAAATAATGCCCACCGTGCAAGAATAGGCGTCTGTTTCTCCTGAACGGATTCAATCTTGTTTGTGAGTAGGGTAGGTGAGGTAGGTAAGGTGCACTTGGAAAGGTAGGTAGGTATTACAGATCACTTCACTTGCGATACGATTGTTGTCGGAATTTTTGAACGAAATGTTGCACAAACACATCAACCATTAGACTAATTGTCCATACAAAGTACCTAAGTTACGTTCCTCAGCAAAGCTCAAAATTCTGTACCTAGTATCAATAGATGGCGTTGATCCATCAGCCCAAAGTTTTTGTTATTATTTAACCGACGACGACGGTGTATGCGGCCGCGCTGTTTCATATAATTCTCGAAGTGTTACAAAGATGTTCTAATAGGTGGCGCTGTACTGTAAATGCTCTCTTGCATATTACTGCATTTTGCGAAGCTATTCTGCTCGTCATGCCGAAAATCCTCATCAGATCTTTACCAAATTTTTATAAGAACAGTATAAAGTTATTACCATTCAATTAAAAGTACAATCATCAAAATCAGATCTCTTAAAGCGGAGATATTCCAAATCCGCCTTTTTGCCTTATTGTGGAAGAAGTACGCCTTTAATCAAAAAATCCCGACGACAATAAAATTCTATAAAATCATAGAATCTGTACACAAAGTTTCATACCGATCGGTTGTAAAATACGACCTGTAGAGGAGTACGGACATACTGACAAAATAGCCATTTTGGCCAGACCTGAAACGGAGACTTTCGTTCATTTCATTCACGACGTCAATTACAGACAATTTTAATGTGATTCACACAAATTGAATAAAAAACGAGCTCTAGCAATGAAAATGAAATATTAGCACCAGAATATAGGTAAATATTCGTCACTACTAAAAGCGTCGCTACGCTCTAGAATCCTTCGCTTAGATTTGGATTAAAAAAAATACATTATTTTATTCCCTTGTGACACAATCTACTATTTTCTTTCACTTAGGTATAAATAAATCATTGCTTGTACAATGTACATGTACTAGACTTGAATATCCCATAAAGCCCTAGACTGGAATGTACGAAAGATTGGAAACATTATGAAAGATTGGGGAATTTGAACAGTTGATGTTTGCCGTGTGGGCTGATACAATGATGGATGACACTGGCTCTTGGAACTGATGATAATATATCTTAGTCCTTGTCGGGGCACTTAATTATAAGAATAGACTGTGGCAGACGTGTCTATATATTACACAGTGTTGAGTTTGTCATTGCATCTCAAGGAACCCTTATAGGATCACTTTGTTTTAATAATGTCTCTGTGAGAGTTAAGTTTATTCTCGAACATATTTATCGAAGTGGCTGATATGATATCTACTGCTAACAGGTTCCAATAATTGGAACTAACAGGTTTCAACTATTTCATTAGCAATAACAATAATTGTGAACACTTTATTGCTGATGAAATGCGTGGCAAGGGATTTCGTCCAAATACTTGTTTAGTCTATTTTTGAGTTCACTAAAAATTGGTAGATACTTATTATTATTATTGATTCATAGACAAGCAGCTGAGACCCGTATGTCTATATCACAGTGCTTTTAAAGTTTTCACTATACTAGTTTGTCTCGTATAGTTATAACATGTTAAACTTACATGATGCCCATTCAGTTGATCACAGTTATCCAAGTCTAGCAGTTCCTTGGGTCTGACGACCGCTTCAGTCTCAAATTGCTTGACATCCGGCAGCTCTATATCATCCATGGGTAGCGGCTTGCGAGGGGACTCTGCAAGGAGCACGTCTGGGCCGGCTACACTGCCCGGGATGAACACAGGTGCGTCTGGGTTTAAGGGAGAAGTGTTCATGTCTACTGAACTGGATTCGCACGCAGACTGGAATTAAAAAAAAATATCATTACAAGGCTTGCAGATATTATTTCAGGATAATAGGTAACCTTTGTGTATAAAACTACAACTATGAAAAAATTATATTCCCTTCATTGTTAAAATTCTATCCCCTTCCCATGGAGTAAGGAAGAAATTAAAATTGTTTTTTTTTATTCTTTATAATATTTAGTGTCATTGTTAGATAAGAGGCTCAGAGGGAAGATGTGCTTGATCTCATGTGTGCGATGAGAAAGGTGGATTTTATCTTGTAGTAATGTTGAACTTATGTAGGTATAATCCATTAGAATAAAACAGTATGACTTATGTTTACTGCATAATAATATCAAGTCTATTGCATCAGCAGCATCTTTTTAATTTTCATGAATGGTACCCCATTTATTTAATAACTGTTTTATTTAAGTCATAATCATAAATACCTACAAGATACTCACTCACCAATACAACCTGCAATCCTTACAAGACATTAGACAATACATCTCAGTAAGGAAATAAGGATGTTCAACCCGTGGGCACTACCTTAGATAGGCCCGTGACTCTACTGAAGCCTTTGTAGCGCACCATTTTGTTACCAATAGAGTGGTTTAATTGGAACCGTCTATTATTAATAATTAACAATCAGCTTAGGTTGTAAGTATTGAAAGGTTTCAAAACTACATAATTCCTGAGCCCAACCCACACCAACTATGTTTTAAAGTACCATTGAATTACTAGATTTAAAGATCTTTAGTTTAGGCCAATAAAGAAACCAAATTCTAAGGCTGACTCATAACGAGTGCCTAGGTGTGTCAAACAGGTTTCAGTCAAATCTATTAAATAATACAATTTATAACAGGAATCCAGGTAAACTAGACTTCATTCTCATAAGGATGTTGGATGCCATAAAACAGTAATTTTAAAGATAAGAGCAATCATTTATAGCTTCATTGAAGATTGCAGATTAATTAAATCTGATTTCAAGTGCCATAGAATGTTCATACACTTGGGATTCTTTCTCAAAACAGTTATTGCAATGACACTTTTGAAGTAAATTGAGGAAGTTGCGTGTATGATTATCATTATTCAACCATAGTCATGTTTTGAAAGTCATTTGATGTAGGGCCTTGTTGACTTTTGTAAAATATAATCAAAAGACAATGGAACATTTTGATAATAAAAACAAATGAACTTATTATGTACGTAATAAAATAATGTAGGTTTATTTTTTCTGAGTATGTTTACAACGTGGAGGTACTTGAGCAATTTGTGTAAACATATAAATCATAAGGTACTAAAGACCCTGGCTGTTTCCTTATCGAATGAGCGATTGTATGTCCTTGAACCACCGCATGTGTAAAGGAAATCGAATGTTTAGTATGAAAACTTTATTGTAGTTTGAAAAAGGAAATGTTTCAACAAGGAGTTTGTTTGTAATGTTTGGGAAAGGAGTTTGACTTACAATATCCTGTGCCGGTGTGTCGGAGCGCGGTGCCTCGTCAGGCTCCTCGCTCGGGTTGTCCTCGTGTTCTCCCTCGCCCTTGAAGTAGTTCCACTCGTCTTCTGACTCGTCGCCGCTCTCAGCTACATTATCCACCAGTCCACCGTCGACGCACACCTCAACTGTACAAAACACCGAAACACTCAGTTAGGTACTAACTTTCAACACCTGGCGAGCACGCTCACCCCATCAATATCGGTATCAACAGGTGACACACCCTCGAAACAATGGGTTCATTCCGAGAAGAACGTCTTTCAAACGACAGCTAATCGAGGCGATTACAAAAACATCTGTCGAAGCCGGTCGGCGATTGCGGGAGGCACCTATCTACGCAATTCTACCGGTCGCGAAATTCAAACTGCGAGGACGGTCTCGGGCGCCATTTCGGGCATAAAAACGTCCTGCGAAGACACGCCCGACGTAGTCTCGCAAGGATAACAACATTACGGCAGTGTTCCTTCGGGAATCCTTCGCTCTTGCGCGACGGAGGGATGTGCCTTCGGTCGAACCGATCTATTTCCAGAACACCACACCGCATATAATCAACACAAAAATAACCTTTCACCAACAATTTGGAATGTGAAAATAAATCAACAACATTCGCTAAGAATCACATACCGTGAACGGTAATTTCACTGCACAGATTATTATCTTCGGTGGAGGCGTAATATTCGAGCCGTAAAAATGTAGACAAAGCCCGATTACAATAGACGAGCGGCCGCGGTACAGAGTAGCACAGATCCGACGAGCGTTCAATGAGCGACTGCGAGGGGGAGGGGCGCACCGCACCGCACGCGGGACGGGACGGCAGAGGGCGCCCGCCCCGCGCCCGCCACCCAAATAGGGATGCCAGTTTCGGCAGAAATAATTTCGTTGCTTTTTAGGTGTTACATTTTTAGGTAAAATGCCATAAATGCAACCCTCAGAAATTGAAGTAGCAAATATTTTATCGGTTTTCTATTATTTTTTAAGAAAGGCGAAGACCGTAACCACAAGGATATTTTGAACGCGTCTGTTGATTAATCAAAAGCATAAAACGGTAGGTTGTTTTTATGTAGGTAGTACATACCTACTTAGAAAAGTGTGTAGTGTAGGTACGTAGAATGTACCACTTTAACCGAGCTTTTATGTGACGGCACTTCAATAACGAACCGGCTTGACCCAGTTTCAATTTTGGCAACACAAGAGACATTTCCAATGCAAAAAAAAACAACGGAAAATCTAACGAAGCCCGAAACCAATGCCAACTATGTTTGCAATTTTGTACAATGAGAATCGCTGGCATGGGTTTGAATGAATGGGCCGGGCTGGCTCCAATTCCCAGCAGAGAGGAAGGAAAACACTTCAGACCAGCAGACTGTTTGTTTCGCAATATCTCCCACACAATCAGCTCACCATAAACAGCTCATTATTGAGTCATCTGCATACAATCGAGTCGAGATGATCTAAAGACGGACGTGCTGGATGTGGGTGAACGTAACAATCGATAAACCGTGACGTGCCGGCTGCTTTTTCTTTTGCTCTCATTGGAGATGTTTCACATCATTGTTATCTACTGACAGATTTTAAAACGGAGCATGGGCATAATTCCGTCAAATGAACGCAATAATATCAGCATATCTAATGATGATAACTCTACTTACTTAATGATGATAACTCTACTTACCGAAATTAATCCATGTTAGTTTAATCCTATAAATATAACCAAACTGACAAAATCTTTGCATAAGTGATGATATCGACAAGGACTGTGGTCACCATCTCATCATCTCCAGGCTGATGTGACGATACCACTGTTGTGCAGGTGTTTAATAAGACAACAGAGAACTTACCGGCACGTGCAGGTGGTGTCGGAGGCGTCGGCTCGTGGTTCCTAATTTCAACGTCGTTGTCATCGACGTCGACCGCCGTCTCAGGACCGAGATCCTCGCTATCACTGTCGGAGTTGTCGACGCCATTGTCGCCGTTGGCTTCTGCGTCGACGCCCGTTACTGCAGCATCTGCTGGCAGCTTGCACGCCTCTGCTTCGCCGGCGAACGGTGGTGCGTTCGCCAGCGCGTTGTCCAGCCTACGGCGGAAGGTTTTTGTTAAAGAAGAACAATTTATGAGACTTGCAGTTCATTTCACAATAAGTGGAGAAAGAAACACTTTAGCCCTGAAATTATGTACAACGCTTTGCTAAATGTTCATTTTCAAGAAACATTTATGTACAACGCAGATACAACGTTATACGTGAAAATCATGTGCTGTTGTGTCTTATAATTATAATTAATTGTCACATTTATTCAGTGAGTTTGTGAGGACTTTGTTTCAGCATGTGCTATAGTGTAGTAGGTAGGCACGTAAAGCACTCTTATTCTAAGTTTTTAGCCATAGTAAAATACGACCATAGCGTAGAGACAAATCCCTAACCTAACATAATATGCATTCCAAAGAATCTTCAATATCGAGCTTATTTACCTACTAAAGTTTGACAATATAATACCCCAGACAATGTTAAAAGGGGCGACCCAATAAGTGTCTGCAAAAAGACTTTCGTTTTCGGAGCACCTACTTGGATTCGTTAGGATAGTAAAGCAGACACAAGGTCGTCTAGTTCAACTTAATGTCAAACTCTTAAATACACTTTTGCCAAAAACCGGTTAAACCACGCTTGGTTATTTCGTAGGCAAATCGTGTAACATGACATGGCAATACCAGAACTATTGCATGCGATAGCCATTTTGATTGGCGTAAATGGATTTTTAATTAATTGCGATGGTAAAGCCGAAAATTATTGGGGACTCAATTATGCAGGAGTCAAACCTTAGCCAAATTTAACATTTTCACACTTAAATTGAACCAAAATAGGTAGTACCTAGTAGATTCCTAAAGAAGTTGAAATTGTTACTTTTTACATTCTGATACCTACTTAAAGGACACATTCACACTTTCACAGTCTGGTACTCAGTTTATTTTATTTATGGGGTCTAGATGATGCTATGTGAATTAACCAGCATTATTATTTAATTTGATTTATAAGTACCTTCCTAAGTATTTGGAATCTTATATAAAATGAAACCTTTTTTCCATACAGTTGGCCGGTCACTGGCCCAGAAACAGTTTCGTGACGAAAGAACCACGATAAGCGAAGTACAGACTACCTTTATAAAGAATACAATGAATGTTGCATAGCACGCGACTTTCACAATGACATCATTGGCTCAATAAAAACCGATAACGCTTTCCACTTAGGCACATCGACAAGCCCTCATAAAAACAATGTCGTCATTGCAAATTGATTAGCTAGGTACAGTTTTATTTGCCTTTAACACTAATTTACAGATCGCAGGATTTCCTCCCGCATTGCTAAGTAGGTAGGTTGAAGCGGCCATGCAAATTGAATTTCAGGACTTTTACCTCACTGAGCTAATGGCCCCAGGAGGGATTTTTACTAATCGTGCGGAATCAGTAAGTCTGGGGACTGATTGCAAGGGAATTGAGGACATAGCTAAGGGAGTGGGGGCAGGACACACTAGAACTGCCATCTATGCATTTCTAATTAATACATACGTTAGAAAAGTAGACATTTCGCGGCGGTGTTTTCCTTTCCTGGCAACACGGCTGCGTTCAGAAAAAGAATAAAATAATGAGAGAGTTAACTTTCTAACTCTTCCTCTCAGACGCCACAATTTTGTCAGGTTCTGTGACCATATTTTAGGGTAATTTTTCCGGGAAGATTACCTAGCCATGACCAGGAAGATCTTCGTTTATATAGAAAACCTGGCCACTTGGCTTAAACCTTTAATTTTCCATCGTCATTATCATCGGCGAAGAACGATTTCGAGACAGAGTATTTTGTATCCTCGAAAACCTGACAACTTGGCTTCATCTTTTCTAATAAGGTAACTCACCCAAGGTCCATGGGCGGGCGGTTGTCCGTAGCGATGTCGCGCGGGTCCTTCAGGAACACCACGATAATGGAGATATTGTCAGCGGAGCCCTGCCGCTTTGCCTGAACCACGAGACGCCTTGTCACCGCTTTTAAGTCATCTGCAACAAAGGAAAAGCAACTTAGCGCAAGGAAGGTGAAGAATCATAGAACGCTTTTTCAAAAGACTCTTAGGAAGGATCTACTTCAGGTAGATGATGTTTTGTAATGTTAAAGCACTCGCATCACCTCACATAACTCGTGGGAATAC
Source organism: Eupithecia subfuscata (assembly GCA_963564075.1). NCBI lineage: Eukaryota > Metazoa > Arthropoda > Insecta > Lepidoptera > Geometridae > Eupithecia > Eupithecia subfuscata. The sequence continues at coordinate 14,120,975 of OY751100.1, read as the reverse complement.
AACTTTTCACAGACGCGTGGGTATCAGTGTCAATCAAACCCAATTTGATGGACCGATTTCTTAACACAGTTATTACCTATCCTTAAAATATCAGTATGTCATCTGTCGGTGTTGCAAAGTCTAGTATAGTGTGCAATTCCTTGCGACACAATGCTGAATGCCGTCGACGGATATGGAGTAACTATGTTTTGGTGCGATTTGCCTGAGCGCCGGCCGGCTAGTTAGAACGCCCTGCTGCTGTCTCAAGCCGACTGAGTCACCAGCCAACGCACCGGCGGTATTGTGCCACAAACACGTACGTGATGTACCGATATGTTACATATACATTAGGTGCCACCTAACATTGAAAAGTCACGCTATCAAACAATGAGCGTGACCTTGGCGGGCTGAATTGCGTTATCAACCCTTAATACGTCTGATGAAAATTAAACGATACGTTTTTGACGGGGTCATATACGTTTGATATATAAGGGTCATTGAGTGGGTTTTTAATGGTAACTAGGTTGTAATTTATCGCGTCTGGCGACTTAGTTGTTACTGCTATAACATGATGGATTAGAAATAATTAGGGGTTAATATGGTTATTGCTGTCATCGGGGCCGCCCTGAAGGGTGCGGCCGAGTCTGTCTGACTCGTGCCGCGCGATATTCCACCGACACGAATGGTATAAACTTTAAAGCAAGTGTTACCATTAGCAGTACTTACTGGTGCGCTTAGAACACGCCTTGACGTTGCTCGCTATTTCGGGGAGCGTCGCCGCGCCGCCGCCCTTGTTTTTTACCCTGTTTGAATTGGCTTGGAGCCAACCGCGCCCTGACTACTCTTATTTCAATTTAATGCATTAGAAAGTTAATAAACTTTAATTTATGTGTAGCCTGGAATGGGAGGAAACTTGAAACATATCCAATTATCCATGCATGCATCCTCGTTCTTAAATAATTTATATAGCAGAATATTTCAGCGTCTGGAAAATAAGACGAGATGATGCGGTTTATACATTTCTGCATCTCTTATCTTATTTCGAAATCTTTAATTTAGATTTCCATCTAGCCTCTAGAACTCTAATTAGAAAATGCAATCGCCTTTATTTACAGCGACAGACATCATCTCAAGCTCTTATCATTAAGTATTTAATCAGCTTAGAATCTCAGCTTATTATTAAATGCCTTCAGCGAGTTGGAATTGATCTGCGATGTGAGACTAACGCGATTACGGTATTGACGATCGAAGGGATTGCAGCCAGAGTGGCGAAGTACCTATAGAGCCTCAACACTTCAAATTAAATTATTGCATCGCTGCAAAAGTAATGAAACAATAATACAAGAGGAAAATGGTAAGTCATCATCATACTATGACGTTTTTTGAGAACCACCTGCGTGACATAGCATTGGGTTTGGGTTTATGTTAAATTAAAAGCTATCTTGAGACATGGTAGAGCAACAAAACGTAAATGCTCTTTCAACGAATTAACCTACCTAGTAGTTCCAAAAACTCAGAACAATTTGTAGGAGAGGAATTTTGCCCTCATTCTGTAAATCAATTTGATGTGCTAGCCTAGCAGCATTTCGGTCACGGCGACCAGTCTCAACAGTGGCTAGCCATGTGCGCAGGACATTATTAAAGTTCACAAACATAGGTTCACTCTAGACAAAAACCGTCTCACTGACTGGCAGACCCAGGTCTAGTCAGACATCTTTTAGAAGGTGGGACAGTAGGTAAAGGCTCAAAAAAGACGAAAATGTAGATATCACTTGAACGATATCAAAGTTATCAACATAGCTCAAAGAATTGGCAAGCTGAAGTGGCAGTGGGCTGGCCATATCTCGCGAAGAACCGACAACCGGGTAAACGTGTTCTTGGGTGGAGATCACGACTCGGCAAACATAGAGTAAGGGTCAATTCACACCGAGACGCGACGCGACGCGACGATACTCAAAGAGGCCAATGATTTCGCGCTACGCCGCGCGTCGTCGCGAGACGCATCGCGACGTCGCGAGGCGCATCTTAAAATCGTAGCAGGACGACGCCTCGCTGCGCAGCGAGATGCCGCGAGGCGCAGCGGAACGTATCTACTAGCCGCGGGCGCCGCGCGGCCCCGTATTTTTGTAAACTTCTTCCTCTTCATCTTTTGCAAGAAGTCCGATTATAACAAGATCCCAGTCTATCATTATATTTTCAATCGAGCACTCGACCGAACTGCATCAATTCTAAACGAAGTCTGAACGGAAATAGTAGAGAAGTCGCCACAGCGGCCTCAGGCTGCGCCTCGCGGCGTCGCGCGGCACCGTGAGACGCAGCACCGCTCTTGCACGCCGCGCGTACCGGCGATGCACCGCTGCGTCACGATACGTCGCGCTACGCCGCGAGGCACCTCGAGGCGCAGTGCTGCGTGGTGCAACGTAATCTGAATTCTCACAATGTAATGTGTATCTTTTCGTGTAGTGAATAAAGTATATTCTGAGTCGCTCTATGAAAAATGTGCGCGCAGCGTCGCGCCGCGTCGCGTCTCGGTGTGAACTGACCCTAAGACGCCCTCCCGCCAGGTGGGATGACGATCTGCGAAAGACTGCAGGCAGATGCTGGATGCGGCGAGCTGAAGACAGGGCGCTATGGCGCTCATTAGGGGACGCCTATGTCCAGCACTGGACTAATATATGGTAATGATGATGACTTGAACGATGCAAGTCACAACCACCTGCAGTTATTTCCCTAAGAATGCCATCATACCTCAAGCCTATATCAAAGCTGCGAGCAAGTGATTTGTAAATATTAATGCTTCCGGTATTAAGTACGTACATTACATTAGCTATCATGGCATGGCATGGGCGATGCCGATGATCGAGCGATCACCGGGGCTAACGGTGACGGTGGAATGCACGGTCATTGTTCAGCTAGCGGGGCAAAAACGGATCATGGCCCGCCAGCGCATACTAAAGACACCTGCCGCTTATTGATCAGTACTAGGAACATTTTGTATGCTAGATGTATTTAGTTTTCTAAATACAAACAAATACAAAATAATTAGAATAATTCGAATTTATTTGGAATAAAATCGTTAATTTGCAACTTATTTACTACATATGTACCCTATATGTAGTAAATAAGTTGCAAATTAACGATGAGTCAGCAAAAGTTAAACAACTGTTAAAAAGTTAAAAACTGTGGTTTTCTAGCTGTAGTTTACTTTCAGCTTAGAAATCAATAACGTTTATTTCTATGCGCTTACAAAATAAGCTCACTGACTTCTTTCTTTGTAAGGCTTCTAGTGAACCAAAGTTAAGCCAACTTCTTGCAACTTTTTCAAATTTCGGTATCGTTTACCTTAAAAACTTCATGAAATTCTACCATTTCATGAAATGGTCGGTCACATCATGAACTGATCAATTCTAGGATATGGCCACGAAACATACATACTTTGTTTGAGTAAAGCCTTTAAGCATCTCTAAAATTACAATATCACTGGCAAACTGGACCTGGCCTTACATGATGAAAACTAGCACAATTGAGTTAGACATCCCTGATAGTGAAGCATGGATGGCTGTTCACTGTTCAGGTTAACTAAGACTAATTACATTCCACGACAGCACATACCCCCTGAAATACCAACGACGACGGTAACTATGTTGCCTACTGCCAAAAGCTATAGGCTAGGCATTACAAGTATAGCACAGAGACCGTCTCACTGGCATCGCAAGTTATATGGCTGGCTATACATATAGTTGAGGTAGGTCGGAAATCGAATATAGTGGAGTAGGGATGGCAGACGGCGTGGGGGGAGGCGGGAGGTGGGAGGATCAAGTGCAATTTTCTACCGAGCCGAGTGGAGGCAGACAGTAAAGGATTATTCCCGTGTTCCCTGCATAACTATTCAATCAGGCTAAGTTTATAGACTGCTTTTATATTCAACGGAAAACAATTTTGTCCTGAAGGATGCCAGCTTTATAAAAATTCGTGATAGCTTTTAAAAAAGATGGGCGTTATGAACCCTACAAAACTGAATTTCATGAACCATGAACCCTGCAATGGACAAGTTTCTTTCTTTTCAAAAGAACGTCAGTAGGTATCTATTCGATTCTCCGACGGATAATTGTTTTCTCAGGCTCTCGGTAACCACCTAACAACTTATCTGAAAACACATTTTTATAACAAGATTCGCAGAATTCCAAATTAGCAGCATAAAAACGTCTCAACAATGTTTATAAACGCCTTCGATGAGATAAGATAGGCATCTAGGCACTGCATTCTCGAGTGTAAAGTGTATAATTTGCTATGGAATGGAACAGATAGAAGGTTGGAGGCAGTCTCCCCGACGCCATTGCTGTCTTCAGATGCCATTAGATACATTTATATCTATCCAGATATCTCTATGACAGTAAGCCTGCTTTATCTACGGATGGTGATAAACCTTTAATGTGTTGCATCTGACCACATCGCGCTCATAAATAACGATAAGGACAGTGGTTTATTATGACAAAAACTTTAGCAGGATGGAATAAGGTGAAAATAATAGCTCGAGCCTCGTAAAGCTCGGTAATGCGTAATCGAAGCTTATGTAAGAACCAATACATTGTTAGAAATCGTTTCATAATTCAGCAATGTATTAATTTGCAGTAAATATCGCTAGTGGGCCGTGAGGAATGCGAGACAATACACGCAGTATTGTGCAACCGGGAATCGAACCCGACACAGTCTGCGGTCTAACTGCAGTCTAGGCACACGCAATTGCATCACGACTATTTATAATCAATTCACTGGAAACCACTCTAGATAGCCTGGAAAATATATCAACGGCTGCTAAATAGGATATCGTATATTTCAATATAAGCTCAGCCCACTCGAACGTTGAAGTGTTAATTAAATGTACGTAAATAAGCTCGGGCGAGGGAGGCTGATATTTACAGACGCATTATCGTAGGACAACAAACCGACAGCTCTCGAGGAGCCGTGCGAGACTTGGCTCCTGTCGTCCCGCAAGTAACGAGACAGATGATAAACATTGGACCGAGACAAGATCGTAAAAGCTTTTCCTCATAAATATAGGCTCTTTGGTCTGGTTTGCCATTTATCAAGGTTTTCTGGGTTTCATCGAAAATGCGCTGACACGATCTACAGATGTTAACTGAAAGCCAGCATCCAATCTTCCAATCGATAAAATTAATAGCGCTCTATAGAAACTTCTCTAATTGTTAGAGCGCACAGCGAAGCGTAATGAAATTGAGTGGGAACTTTCGTGCACGCTCGGCGTTCATCAGTGGACCGGTAATTGGTTTACGAGACTAGCATGGTGCAGAGCCGTGTAGGCAGCCATGTCGTGTGCCACCGGGATTCCTACTAATTAACGCGGAGCCCGGCCCGCGTGCGCCTCTCATAGCCTTTTTAATTGGAAAGACTGGCCGTTTTGTTTGTCGCGCAGACCATGTAGCTTTGACCTTATGGTTTATCTTTACGTTAAATTTTATAAATACTGCCACCGTTCTCCACACTTACAAGGCACTGTGAATGCAGCGAAAATACGAAGCAAAAGCATTCGCAAAACCTAGGAGCAAGTGCGAGCACGGAACAATTACTGAGAACTACACTTTACGTTATTGGACTGTCAATAAATAACTTGTATTCAGTTTCAATATAGGCGCATATCTATGTAAAAGATGTACTAAACAACTGGAAAACTGCTTTTGAATATTGCACCGGTTTTATGAGTGTATTGTGAAATTTCATTTGCCGCTAACGCCAGCGGAAATGTGAATAAACGAGCTGTTATGCAGGCTGCATCCTTGTGTTCACAAAGCGACCTAAATTTTCGGCTCGACGATGTAAACGTATGATACAGTGTGAAAGATGAGAATCGCGCCAATTGCTGAATGCAACCCAGTTCCGGGATGCGGCACTATGTTGCAAGGGTTTAATCACCGGTTTCAGACCAGACAGGGGCACTAGCATGGAACTGGAACAAAGCTATATAGATACTATGACATTAACGTAAGGTGTGAAGTTTAAAGCTGCATTTCTACGACACGTGCAAAAATTCGAACCTACTGTAACATCCAACAATACAATCGTTCGATTTTCACAGCTCGAACCTTGCAAGTCTTTAGTTGAAAGGCAACGTACATTGCAGGAAGCAAAGCCGAATAGTTATTCCTTTCAAGCATTATGAGAGTGGTTTTGCAGCAAATCACGCCTCCTGCTCTCATTTGAATGCAAAGGCTGGATCCCACGCAGCAAGTGCCACTTGTCAAACCTGATAACTGTACAGACGATGACGACGGTTCTATCCTGGTAGATTATATTCAAAAGATTGATCGACTAATATATCAAAACTGCGATACGTGTACTGATGAAACAATACCCCTAAACACAATAAAGGAGATAAGTAATCCGCGATAAAAATGCAAGGGAAAGCAAAATTGCGCTTCAATATAACGATATCAGTTGCTATCTTGTATGAGTAAGGATCAAGGTTGCAACTTTGCACCAAAACTCATCATGAAACAACACTTTATTTAATATAATTAGAATGTAAAATCAATATTTCACAACGCTGTCTAAGCCAATGTTCATAATTAACACCAACGCCAATGAAACCATTAATAAATTTTAAAGCCTATAACACAGGTTTATGTTTAAACCATTTATAGGTGTTTAAACAGATAAAATAATTGCCTAGGCACAGATTACAGACCATAGACTTTATTAACAGTGTGCACTGGCAGCGATTGAAGCGGCTTTCGTGTCAATGCTCCCAAACAACGGATGTCGGTTATTCGCGACGGCCCAAAATTTACCTGGCACGTGCAAAATATTATCATGTCATCGCACTTGTTCTGTGCCTTGCCTACATTAGCTTCGTAGATCGATGCGAATTCGTGAATATAAGTGATACATCTATGATCGTCGATGAGTTGCATCTATCCTCTGTACCATGGGATATCGTGTTTGATCTCGTGAAAACGAATGTGTGTAGCATTTGGTAGAGTCAGCAAAGGTAAAACTGTAGTGAAGCGGGAAAGCAGTGCTCAGTATTCGGTTACAGACCTCGTGTGACCCTGCAGATAAATACTATTTTCAACAAAATTATTGTTCGAGCAAATGAAATTGATAACCTCGATCTTTCTAACGCTTACTCAGACTTTACGTAAGCGACAGCGATAAGTGCGCATAAATTACAGTACTTTAACTCTTTATAGGTACGGCTCACAATAACAGAAATAACCATAATTATTGCAGAAGCTGGCTAAATGCGAGATTGTTTGTGGTCATTGTATAATAGAGGCTAGTCCTTTTGTGCTATGAATCACGCTGCAAAAGTAAGATAAAAGAGTAAAATGTTATCATTTTAGTATCAAGAAATACCTGATTGGTCGCGTAGGCAATTCAAGGGTCCAGATATTACTTTAAAATTAGTACTGCGTAGGGAGATACAGTTCAATAAACGTCAGAAGTTGTCAGTCCAGTCCAGTGGTGCTAATGCGAAATCCTTGTATCGCACAAATATTTGTGAGGGCGGCTAGGAGGGACCTGCTGTGGGGGCTAACAAACACGGCTGGACAATATACCAAAGCCTAATGACTTTATCCTGTTATATACTTGTAAAAATGCTGACAAGTTCAGATAAAGTAGCCAATTTATAAAACCAACTCCTGAGACGCGCTTTACAAAAGCTGATGTAAATTTTGACCGCTACCAAAAATGGAGATCGGCTTTCGCAGAACTTAAAGGGGAAGATTGTAATCTTTGAATGTACAGATATTGCTTCTGGATAAGTGCGTTTATGTCAACACTTTAAAAGGGAATTGTAGACATCCAAATCCTTTAACCCCTTTAAGTGAATACTTGTCCTTTTATAGGTACTGCAGGTGGGACAGTGAATAATAATAATAATAATGTTGGACAATTCACACAGCATTATATAGCCCCAAGGTAACAAATTTGGAATAACAAAGATATTATTGAACGAGAGCGAATTTATGTTAGAACTGTCAAATGATATTCGAAAAGTATGTCGAATCGTGATTTGTTGTAGATCTATCGTAAATCAATAGAGATTTCCTTAAAAATATCGCAAACTATTTTTATCGTGGCTGTATCTGTATTTGTCTTTTCCATACTTACCTGAACTACATATTTTTTATTTTTGTGTGCAATCTATACCTACTAATATTATAAAGAGGAGAGATTTGATTGTTTGTTTGTTTATTTGTATTGAATACGCTCCGAAACTACTGGACTGATTTGAAAAATTCTTTCACCGTTAGGATGCATACTTTTCAGGGAGTGACACAGGCTATATTTTATCCCGGAATTCCCACGGGAACGGGAACTACGCGGGTGAAACCGCGAGGCGATCGTCTAGTAAAGAATATTTGTATTGTATTGTATAGCTAGACGTGCATAAGAACTCAAGCGTAAATATTATTTTGTCGTAAATAAGACCTAAAGTGCAATACTCCTACCAGTTCAGAACTTCATACTCCTAGTAGAGTGAGTCACCCCACATGACCTGGGACGCAATCATTCGTAATTTCCGAATGTCCGTGCGATACGTTATTGGGTTATCCCATCAGAGCTGCATTCGCCAATCAACTATCACTGATCACGGGACGGAAGTGGGTATTCAGTCTTATTTAGATTCGATTCTCAGTAGATCCGATTGGATACGTTCGATTGGAAATCTCCATAACTTTTATAATGAAACTGAGAATATCGTGAAGCATAAGCTTTAACTTTCATAATCATAGTTTAGGTAAGTACATGGTTATGTCAGTTATTAAAGTTACTAAGTAACTTGAAAGTCCTTAGTAGTAGGTAACTAATAGTGATGGTGTAAAAATTAATACACCTAAGCCTAAATGCGGCATTGCGGGCGTATCAATATACCGTACCCAAAAATACTGCCATAATACAAAAACTGTGTCAGGTAAGCTAAGTATCTTACAAATAGTAACCAAAGTTGCTTGGGTAATGTATAAAAAACACTCTCAAAAGGTAAACAACTCGCTCGAAATAAACGGATGTACGCCGAAACACGATCTCTTTTGGTTCGTAAGGATATTTTTATCCCAACTTGTATTAAAGATTGTGAACGGGATTTTAGTGAATTCAAAACGAGAGATAAACACACACCTAACACACGTTTCACGTTTTCTACCATTGTGAACTAGGTAATTAATATAGTGACTGGATATGCCAAGCCCATTGCCAGTGATTAAGAATAAGTGTTTAATAAACACGTAGTATCTCGTATGTAACAAAACAATGCAGCCCTTGTTACAAGCGGAAATTAAATGTATTGAAAAATTCAGCTAATCAACGCGCGAGTGGCGCCCACTGCCACTGCCGCATTAGCAAACAAATTGGATTCGACAGCTGCGCAAATGTAAAGCAAATTTGAATTGTATATCATCTGATATTGTGGAAATACACCCTAATTGCGTAGCTGAATGCGTAATGGATGGACATCGAATTGTATTTAGTTTATATTCCAGGGTTAGTACCGGTAATGAGAGCTCTACCACATTTATGGCCCAAGACGCAGATGCCTGTATCCGTCCCTGTGTCGCAACGACTGGGCAGTGAATGCTTTAGTGGTCTCTCAAAACTTTAAAGAAGAAAATTATAAGTTTAACTGTGATTCGCGACTATGCCTAATGTTTCATTCAATACAAGATAATGTTCAAAGCAAACATCCTGTTGCCCGACGTAAAAAGGAAAAGCAAGGAGTAGAACACAGTTTTCCTTAATCTTTTCACATGTTTTCTGGTAATAAAGCAAGTGAACATGCAATCTGGTAAGAATAATCGCGAAGCTGCCGGTTAATGAACTGCCAGTTAAAAATAATCTTGCGTCTCTCTCCCACGCGGGTCAAGGTATGATGATACGGTGCATGAAACTGCTTCGTAAATTCAGACAAAATAGGAGCCATTCCGCTAGGATACGCTTGGTGATCATGATTATGATTAGACACGATCAAATTCCACAATCGCGAAATTTATCTTAGTTTGCAAAATATTTTCTTCTTTTAGATGCATCTGGTAATCGTAATATAACATTTATTCAGGTCACTCAATATTCACTATATGCAAGACCCGGTCAAAAGCCAGGGAAAAGCCAATAAATTCAGATAAATGATTTACGTCGTAGAATTCTGCGGTCCCTAGCAAACCACAATTACCTGCTACAACCAGCCAAAGCATAACAGATGGAAATCAATAAAATATACTTCCTGTCCGAGTCGACAGTTAAAATCGCCTCACGAATGAAAGTTATCATTTCTTGAATCTGCAGGCATCCCCATCACGACATAAATCGTGAAGAAAACACGAGGCATTAGATAAACAGCCTGCCTTTACAGTGATTAAAATATACGACAAGGATTCTGAGCAGTTAAAGATAAATCTATCCTTTTCTGCTGACGCCATTATTATTAAAACATTATTTAGTTGATTCGTGATCAAGACACATGCGCATGGAAAGAATAACTAATAAATCAGAAATCACCGGTCTTCATGTTTACCTACTTAGTTAATCTTCCAAACGTCTCCTTTTCCTATTCCCTTTCATCAGCCGTCATCATACTCTTCAAACACATGACGTTCTTCGCGCAATTTGCCCGTATCTATTTTAATCTTCATGGCTTTTCCCGATTCCGAGGAATGCCAGATGATATTACAAATGTAACGGATGTTCAGAGGTGCTTTCTTGCATCGCGCAAGGCGTCGGTGGGCGCCCGCCCTCGCCTCCTTTACATACAATCATACAATACTAAGCTGCAGAATACGACCCACATCGCGATTGTCTGAATCACCGGCGCCGGCGTCGCATACGGGTTTGTTTACACCCAAAGATAAATTACACCGAGTGAGTGATTCGATAGCTTAACCGCTACCGCAGGTTACGAAAATCTCATTTCAGATACAATGACCTGAAAATTGAATCAATTGTGAATAGTGCGTAATAGTCTGGTGACAGAGTCTTAATTCCCCACTTTGCCAGCTGAAGTGAGTCGTCCATCTAAGTAAATCAATGTCTCTATTGGAGCCGAGTTGAGTGTCTCACTTTTTTCACGGACCAGTGGAGCACGCGCTAACATTTAATGAGCCGAGACAGTTTGAGGTACCCTATTTTGTATATACTGAGTTGCTTAATTATTGAATAATTTAACCAATGTTAACCCACATCAAGTTTGCACAGTGTTTGGATTACAGAAATTCAATATAATGTAAATACATTAATAAATAATAAAGTTTACTGAGCAAAATACAAGCATAAGTAGTACTTATAAGGAAATTACAATTAGAACCAGATTGGCTTGATACTAAAAGTTTTGGTTTGCAGAATCTACCTACACTAAGTCAGAGACTTGTGCTGTAGATACCAAATGAAGATTGATTAATGTTCTTTCAAATATGATATCTGTCAAGACTCACTCAATATTCTTCAACAGAACGCCTCCGACTTTCAAACCAATCAAATGCATTTACTAAGTTTTTACGATACGTGTGCGTAGCAGCACAAAAGGCGCTGTCAAACTACCGTAATAAAACGGCATTGCGCTTTGAAGAGCACTATCCTCCTTATTGTTTCCTGGACGCTCCATTACGCCCACCACACTTTAAATAATTTATAGATCTTTGATTCAAAGTGTGTGTTTGTTGGTTGGAAGTGTTCTTTACGGAACACTATGTTTTGTTACCGCGTCAGTGATTTTTTGAGACGCAAAGTCTGGTTTTCGTTCGGAGATCTACCACATGAAGTCGGAAGAGTAGGTAGTGCTATTATATCAGCGAGCCATATTCTTTCACATCAGCGGAATAAAACATAAATCCGGAACTGCATCCACATCATAGGGCATTATTTCCTTTAGACCTTACAGGACTCCTGAACACGTCACAAAATTCAAATGCAATGCAAGGTTCGCTGTCAACTTATCCGTCGTGGAGGCTATCATTATTTGTGGATTGGATGCTTGTATGTTTGATACCTCTTCACGCGAAAACTACTGAACGAATCGGGCTGAAATTTCATACAAGTAGTTTTAGGCCTGGAATAAAACATAAAGCTTTTTAAATCCCATAAAAAACCTACGTTTCCATAGAAATAACGCGTGCGAAGCCGCCGGCAGAAACTAGTGTTAATATAATACTCAAGAGATCGTGTGAGAACACCCGAGACAAAAGATCTGTCTCGTATGTTTTGATAACATTCACACATTCCCTTCCCATGTCAAAAGAGTACACGTACACCATGTCAAAGAACAAGTCATTCCAGCTCGGTATATTCAGCCTTCTAAGACTTTACCTTGGGAAGAATTTGCATTATAGAAATAAGATTCAGATAAACTTCAATGTTTACCCTGTAGGTGGAGCTAAGGCACTAGGGTCCGAACGAAGTCCCAAAGTTTTTCGATTCCGTCACTTGACCTTGTAGCGCAATTGGATAGCGCATTTCCGTACTGAGGGATTGCGGGTTCAAGTCCCGTCGAAGTCGATGTTTTTTTGGGATATTATTAGATTTCTAAGGTTCTGGTAATACTTGAACATGTTTTGATTTCTTTCCTCATTCCTTCATAAAACTGTGCACAGTAAAATTTTAATTTAAAGTCTGATTCAGAGTCTCAAAGCAGCAGTTAGCAATTAAGTTTTTTGAATTTACGCGAAGTCGTCATATCCATGACTACGACAGTGTGTAAACCTGTTGAAACGTCGGTAAAAATAAGTAAATAAACGCGATAAATACCCGTGAATATTTATTATAACACAGCAGCTAGAACTCTTTCAGGGCATAGATTTGATACTTCGGGGTGAACCTAGCGGGCTCGTCAAACTAGGCCTAGATCTCAGTACTCACGGGATTCCCGTGGTAAAAACTAGAATTGCATAAAATTCAATCTTTTGACGTGACAACGTCTTATAATTCGATAGAGCCGGCTGCACGCACGAAAAAACATGACGTCATGCGGCGTTACCTCGCTCTGAGGCGTTACCTCGCTCTGAGGCGTTCCATGTAAGGCTTGAAGTGCAAGCGAGAGCGCTCGACATCCGTCTCTCTCCTACTTGAGTGAGCGATGCGTCTGCGTGGACAGCTGCTATACTATAGTACATTTACATGTTTTGATCGAGTATCAAATGCTACCATTCCATCAGTATTTTCTTAAGACGTTGTCACGTTCAACTATCGTCAGTAAACCGACTTTACAGACAACCAATTTTTTTTTCTTCGTTTCCTTAATTGGGAAACACGATTGCGAAGAAAATCATCCATTTTGCATCTAATTTGGTCGAGATCTGAAAAACTCTGGTCTACAGAAAAGATTTTTGTTTTGATTCGTAAGGTTACTAAGTACTAATTCTTTGGTTCCTTAACATCATTTTTGCGCTTACGTTCCAAAAACGTATGCTCCGTCCCGCTTAATCCTATGCCTATACTTTTCACAAAATAGCGAGCAATGCGCCTTCTTAAATTGACAGAGATCAAAACGCACAAATTCTTAGTTTGTAGGGATTAAACATGTAGTCAAGTTTCTGCAATTAGAAGGCTAGCAATATTACCTCGTACGAAACAAAGGAGCAGAGCTACTATTTGTGCACTGCAGAGTTTAAACAAATATGAGGATTTGTAATGTAAGATAGGTTGAATAACTAAACCGCGTGCGTGCTGATTGTAAGGCCGCTGAGAGAAATCGAAAAACAATACATAATGTTTGAGAATATTAGTGGAGAATAATCAAGAACAAAGTAATGCTCTATCAAATTTTTGAAGCTCTCGAACAATCAAACTGCTCTTTGAAGAGGTCGGGTACTCTAGCTAGATACAATACAATAAATAACTCTTTATCGTACACCACAAAATCTAATAAAAAACATACGACTAAAGTGAATTTTTAACATGAAATAGACAGGTACAAATGGCTTAGAATTTCTTCCAGGCAGATATTCTTAGGGTGGATATTATTAAATTGATTACCAGCTGGTCGATTCAGGTGTTTGTATGTAAGAGTGCCATACCACTAAAATTATTTTTTTGTTACTCTTTGGTTACTTTTTATAACCCCCGACAAAAAGAGATGGGTGTTATAAGTTTAACGTGTCCGTCTGTGTATCTGTGTATCTGGCTGTGGTATCGTAGCTCCCAAACGGATAAACGGATTTTCGTTTAATTTTTTTGGTGTCATAGATAATTTTATCCCGAGTGTTCTTAGCCATGTTTCATGAAAATTTGTTCTGCCAATTAACGTCGGCTGGTTTTTAAAATTATTAATTATGTCTTTTTGTGAATAAAAAACAAAAGAAAATTAACTAATGAGCGGCGATAGCGTGAGTTTAAACACTGTACAACTGTTTTATAAGATGTAATTGAATTTCACTAATTTTGTTTTATAAGATCTAATTGAAACAAATTAGAACTGGTATTTACAATTGAAACAATTGAGCTAACTGTAGACGGTGGTAAACAATCTACAGGTACCTGAACTGATCCATATTAATACCTGTCGGAAGCGTCCCCAAGACACTGGCGGCATTGCCCCACTGTATGGCAATGCTGATGCGCTGCGCCAGATACTCACTAGCTCTCGGGTCACGTGTCGCTTCGACCAGACGTTCAGATATTTTTTTAATTCTTTTATGTTTTGTTCTACATTGTTTTCAGCCCCAATAAATTCAGACGATAATAATCGCAATCTTCAAGTAAGAACCCCTTAAAACGAGATAAAACAAACATTTTCACAATTAATTTATAAAAACAATCAGCCATTTTCCACGACTGCGTCCATTATCAAACAAAGGCGTATCGATTAGTAATTAATTTACTGTTAACCAGATAAGCAAACGTTCACCGTTGTTTCGGTATAAGAGAGAATGTAACGAGTATAGCGATGATAGCATCGATTCTTATGTCATACAATGAGTTCTTTGCAGTTATCGCAGCTGGCCCCAGCTGGCATTCGGAAAATGTTGACCACTCACTACATAGGTGAAATCATCCGCTGTGGAATTTTGTAACATCTATTAATTTTTAGGAAATTATCGCGTTTCCTAATAATTTTCGGGTCTTTATCACGTTTCCTTTTGTCAGTCGAGTAGCAATCATAAAATGGCTATAACAATACTTGCGCAATCGAATCTATGAAAGCATATTTGATTGCACCGTTTTGTGAATGAAAATAAATGAGAAGAAATAATTTGTATGATAATAATTATGCCGGACAATCCACACAGCATCATCTATCTGTAGATTATTTGCAACAGTCTGCAGTTAGTTCAATTGTTTCAATTGTAAATACTAGTTCTTATTTATTTCTATTATTGGATTGTGATTTTCTTTTTGTGAATAAAGAGCAAATACATAATTTGATATTTGAATACACAAACAACCGATTTTGCAAGCAGATAGATGATGCTGTGTGGATTGCTAGTCATTATTATTATTGTACACTCATTTATTCTTATAAATAAATAAATAATAATAAATAAAGAATGCTGGACAATTCACACAGCATTATCTAGCCCCAAGCTAAGCAGGCTTTTATATCTGGCTATAAAATACATTTTTTTACCCTTAAAATAATATATTATAAAATATTCTACAGTTAAAAATATATCAAAACGGTGAATCAATTATTATTATTATATCATTTCTATCTTCATTTACAAAATGGTGCAATCAAATCTGTTTTCATAGATTAATTCAAGTGTAAGATATACTCGTAAATCGAAAAGCTTTACAGAGATAATTGACTTTTCCATCGTTCCTTATTGATAAATGGATACGTGAAACGGAAACCACGTCTCAAATGTAAATTGAAATAGCAACTCTAAAATGGACAGGTTTACACTAAAGACCTGCAGCTGTTAGGATATAAAATAATACTAGTTAAGTACAGGAGACGAAAGGGCTACGAAAGATATACGCCAACGAAAGATGGGATTGGTACATTCATATGATTTCATCTTACCTATAGTTGCCATTTTGGCTCGTATTCACAATTAATTACTCACATTGGTGCCTTTGCACAAGTGTATTTTTGCACTCAAGTTTTAGCACTTTAAACTTACAGCAAATGTAACGGTCAAACTTTCGCAGCCTTAGCGTTTATAGCCTTGATTCAAAACAGAACGATTTCCAATAACTGACAGCATTTAATAAAATCGCATGACAGAGCTTAATAAAGAAATGAAAGATAAGACGGCAGAAAGGCGATACTCGCCGCGATTGAATTACAAAAGAAAGTTTTACGTGCCACCACATATAGACAGAAATATCGTAAAGTCTGATGCGTACATTATTGAGTAGATGCTTGCAGCAATGGCTACGGCCCCAGCGGAGAGGTAAATGCAGATCAGAAGTGCATTGGTACAGTTGACAGAATTATCGGTGCATGTGGTCGCTGGGCCTCAGGGAAGGGGTTATTTCTGTGTTTCGCGAGAAACGCCGTTAAAAGCCATTGCAATATTTCCGGAACATCGTGCAACGGACATTGCTTTATATAATATTAACCTGTGCATATAGCTATGGGAAATAATGTAAGTTACAGTAGAAGATAGCGGGCCATTCTTTAGACAAAGTGTAATTTAATTATAGACCAAATTGCTACATAGGTGAACTTTTGTTTAGCTCACTTGCAGATATGTCAAGATGTCATAACATCTATAGACAAAATGATTTTTAGACGAGATACTTCATAGGCCGTTTACTATTTGCCGAAAGTCCGTATTGTTTTAGACAATTTTTTATATGGTGACCTGACCATTCTTTTGCCACTATAAAGATGAGCTATCCCCGAAATTAAGCTTTTGTGTATTGAATGAAATCAATCCAGCAATACAAAATGGCACATGAATCCAATACTTACAGCAATCACATGGAAGAACAAGAACAAGGACCATTATCGTTACTCAGAACCCTTTGAAGCAATTTCACGCTAACATTCTTCAACCCCCACAAAGGAATACCAATACCGAAAGGATAACTGAAATATCGTACGCATCAGATCCGCTCACATCAAAGAAATGGTTTACAGCTCACTTCACCCCGTTTAGGAAGACGTCATAAACATTTGACGACTTGTACTTTTTGTTCCTGTTGGTGCCACCAGCTTCAGTACACAAACGCATCCTGTTGAGAATGATTTTAATGAGATACTTTATTTTAGATTGAATAAGCCTTTTTTGAATAAACACAGATGTTATTTCGTTTCACTCCCCAAGATTATATCAGAATTCATGAAGCATTATGCATTCCGGCAAGCTAATTCAACCGGATTCGGAGATCTCAGCCTACGCATTTGCATCGATATTTTCGCTATAACAAGCGCCAGATTGCATTCGTGTGCAAACAGATGGTCGCGCACATTTCGCAATACGAACGGGTGACAACAAAAACTTCGCTTCGAGCTTTCTGCCGAAAGCTGCCCGACTGGTAATGCTTAATCTGAGAAATCAGCGCCTTCTTTGGACCCCAGACATATGAGAAAGTAACTGAAATATCGTCGATAATGTTTACATCTCTACTTGATATAAAAGAGAGGGGCAGAGCAAAGCAAATGGAGCGTGCATCGAAGCGCGCTTCCACTGCATATAAATAAATACGTGGAATGCAAAAAGACCGCAATAATCACGGAAGAACGCACCTCTATGGAGCGACAACTACGTTCCTCCATACCACTGCAATTTGCACTTGCACCCTTCATAAAACGTACTCGAGCATTACACACGTAGGTGTGAACGCGTCGACCTAACTCATTACTCTGAAACCGCCTTTTGTTGCTTAAACATAGTTCTAAAGCGTTTAGAATTCGCGCTGGTATAACGAGGACAAGCGAGTATTTAATCCGACATGATGTCATCAGTTTAATCAAAGGAATTCAAAGTAGGGCTCGTTGTGTGGCGACACTGAGGAGTCTACACTAAGTACTAGGTCGTTGTCGCAAGTCCAGTCGAGCAGGCTCCGGCGAGAGCGTGAGAATTAATTACAATGGACAATTAAAAAGGAAAAAGAATATACGATTATCTCGTAGTTATGTATAACTAGAGAGGATAGTATAAATAAGAGAGAACGTTAATATCGGTGACCCCCGCGGATGAATCAGCCACGCGACTCTATTTGTCGATTCAGCGCGTCTGAATGATGCATTGTTCTCCATGAGTTATGGCGGAGGAACACACACTTGTTGTTTTTTGTGGGCGACTGTTATTTTAACACTCAATCGGAGGGAAATATGAAGCTAAATGTTCTGTTAAAATGCTTCAAATTATGACGCTATATTATAGAGTCTAGAAGGTAGCAGCAGTACGTAAGTGCCGAAAAACTAATACTACATAACCATCCTTCGTGGATGTAAAGGCCATTGAGGTAGCAGAGAAAAATAAAAGCGACACGAAAAAATTGGTGAAGAGCTATATGCTTTTCATTCCGGGCCTTATAAAATTCGATGTTTAAACAAAATGTATTATAGAGTTTAATAGTTTTTTATAAGTAATTTACTTATTTGGCTAGATGAACCTCAGTGCATTGTTATTATTGTTTGATCAACATAAACTTATACACAGTGGTAATAGATCATTATATGACTATTATCTAAAAGTTTAAGAGGAACGGCAGTTCCTAATACAAAGTCGCTGATTGTATGATAGGTGTCGACACGTCTCCATCGACACTTATCACAAGTAATTTGCAAGTAACAGTGCTGAAAATGAGTCAGTGAGGATTACCGACGAGGTCAGGAGGATGGCGACAGCGTGGGCGTGGAGCCGGCACGTTCAGAACCTGTTTAGGTCATGAAACTCATGCAGTCTATTTAAAACCCCTTTGCAGCCTAAAAGGTGCTTAGAACGCCCCGCGGCTATTTATAGCCAAGCACTAGTTTCAGATTCATGAGGATTTAAAACGACTATTTGGATTCTGGACTCGTAAAATTCGAATTCACTGCCAGTTTCTCACGACAACGCCAAACATTCTTATTCTTACCAACAAACACGGTTCACTCTTTACTTTAATGGTTCTTTGTTGATTGTCTTGATATAAGTGCCGTTAAAAGACCTAAAAACAATAAATTTTCAGCTCACAATATCAGAAGAAGGTAAGAAGCTTTCACCATTTATTATAACATCCCGTTACGCTCAATAGAGGAAATATAGCAAGTTAAAATTAATTGCACAGCAGTAACATAGCTTATCGTACGTTATCGCCTATGGAAGCGACTTGTAATTACCTGGAGCGGAGAGTGTACGAGGCGATACAAGAGGAATAACACAGAGATGCAGTTCCAACAGTATATTTGTAAACTAGCTTCAGCCCGCGGCTTCGTACGCTTTGTTTCCTGGATAGAAAGTAGATAATCGATACGTTATTCCAAGACAACGGAGATTACCTATCTTCTTATAGCTCTATGTAAAAGATTAAGGGTTATTATTATTACTATCCCATGGGAAGGGAAAACCCATATTACCTGTGGGATACAAAGTATATTATGTTCTATTTCTAGTGTAGACTTACAATTATGTTAGATTTCAGCCCGATCCTTTAGTAGTTTTGGCGTGAAGAAGTAACAAACATACATCCATCCATACATCCAGGCGAAATGCAAAATTTGCATTCATAATATTAGTGTGACGCTCACGAAGAAAGAAGTGATAAGAGCCACGTCTTATCACTTCGTTCATATTGCCTGGAAGAAATTTTTAAGCTTTAAGCGATAAGACCCCCATTTCTTTTACCTTCTATACGATTAAACTTAGTTACGAGCAAAATGTTTTAGATATCTACTTTTCCCTAAGTTTTACTGTTGACATGACAGTAACAGTGAATGTACATGCAAGCAAAAATAAATAAATAAATAACCAATAACAGCAACTGAGAATTCAACGTAGCTTCATTTTCGCCACAGATATCGTAGTGGTACTATACATCTTGTGTGGGCGGACACGGTGAGTTATCCTGCAGTGGTGTAGTTGATAACACGAGAGATACAAAACGTCCTACACATTACATTATAACTTACGAGCCTGCGACTTTGTTCCATACAGAGTGCGAGCTCATTTCGTCCCTTTCAGAGGTTGCGAAAACTTCCCCTAACTTAAGAAGGCAACTTCGGGGCAAGTTTAGTAGTTTTCCGAACTTTACGGAAAACAAGTAAAGCTTGCTTGGTTAAGGGTCCGGCGGAGGATGAATTTCCCATACAAACGTAGTACCAAAATGATTTGTAATTTAAGAATATTTTCACCATGGATTGCTATTATTTGTATTAGAATAGTATTTATTTAGGTTCCTGCCACAAGCTTTTTTCAAAATACTTATCTAGAAAGAAAACATTCAGTCTTTGATGAAAAATGCGATTCGGTTTAATTTCATTTCCGAAAGGTATTTTGAAAAGAAATTGTGTCAGGAACCTAGATAAATACTATTTTAATACAAATAATAGCAGACCATGGTGAAAATATGCTCAAATTACAAATCATTTTGGTATTACGTTTGTATGGGAAAGTCATCCTCCGCCGGACCCTTACGGCGCATTGCGCATCATTTTGTGAAAAGCACAGACATAGGATTTCGCGTTCATAGGAGCGGTACAGTGCAGACGTTTTTGGAACGGCGTTAGCGCAAAAATGATGTTTTTGCTTATTTACAAGAAAACTACACAACTTATGAATATAGGAACTGTATTATGGAACCAAAGAATTAGTAATAACCTACGAATCAAAACAAAAATCTTTTCTATAAACCGCAGGGTATCTGAGATCTCGACCAACTTGCAAAACAGTTAAATTTCATGTTTTTTATCGTCATTTTTTTCATTTTTTCAGAATCTTGTTTTCCTTTTTACGGGACCAAAGAAAAAAATGTTGAATTCTATGTAATTCGCGTTTCTTACCACGGGGATGAGTACCGAGATCTAGGCCCAGTTTTAACAACCAAACCCGCTAGGTTCGCCCCACGAGTTTGTGGAGAAACAATAAGGCACCTAAAAACATGCTGCAAGTGCCAGCGAGCTTGGTTAAAAATACATAGCAGAAACGGTGTTTGTAATAAATATCTCTTATTCATTCAGTATTCATGAAATGTATAAAAAGCATAGTAACTTGAGTCAGACAGCTTAATGCGGCTGTTCTATGTGGGTGCATATGTAGGAGTAGCCAAATTGCTACAAGTTGCATTCAACAAAGCTTTAATAAGTTCATTGTTTGCGAGAGATTTGGGGCGAGATTCGAAGGCAATTATTGTTGGTTCATTTTGGAAGATTATTTGGTGCAATAATATTGTAGGTTCGGTACTGTTTTGAAGGAATTAAGTCAATGAATTAATGTTCAATTTTTTTATCGTCTACCTTTAAACAACAGACACCTGTCTGGGGTTTTAAATTGAAAAATATGTTGGTTTAACGTGTACTTAGGTACGGTCCGTGGCATCGTCGCTTTCAAACAAACGGCTGAACAGTTTTTTTTTGTTAGAAAGGTTAGAAACAACAGTCTAAAAGATGAATGTCTATATGTATTTGATGAATATCGGCCATATATAGCCGTTCAAATGATGGAACATCATCTCTGTAGTCTGTACCCAATTATTAGGAAGCAAAATCGTTCGGAGTTCCGAATTTTTCTAAAACAAGCTTATTCGGCGTTCAGCTATTGTATTAGAAGGTACCTACTACTTGCGATATTATTTGATTTCTTAGAAATTACCCTTAGTGTGGGGTTACGCACTATAATAACAAAAAACCTTAGAATTAAGCTACGCGACACCTCTCGTCAAACGAACTAAATGTAACTTTAGTCTTTGAACAGGATTGGATAAACTTCAATGTTTCCCCTGTAGGTGGAGCTAAGGGCGCTAGAGACCGTAGGAAGTCGCAGAGATTTTCGACTCCCACGTCACTTGACTTCGTGGTGTAGTTGGTTATCACATCCCCGTACTGAGGGGAGGACGCGGGTTCAAGTCCCGTCGAAGTCGAAAATTTTTGCGATATTATTTGATTTCTTAGAAATTACCCTTAGTGTGGGGTTACGCTCTATAATAACAAAAAACCTTAAGGTACCTACTGTTTTTTTATTGATATTGGCCACCATCTATACTAATATTATAAAGAGGAAAGATTTGATTGTTTGTTTGTTTGTATTGAATAGGCTCCGAAACTAATAGACCGATTTGAAAAATTCTTTCACCGTTAGGAAGCTCATTTTTCAGGGAGTGACATGGGCTATATTTTATTCCGGGATTCCCACGGGAACGGGAACTATGCGGATGAAACCGGGAGGCGATCGTCTAGTCTCATATAAGAAAGTAAAGATGTGGCCTAAGATGGAGCACGCTTTCCGAGGAGGAACTTATTCAACCTGGATTTGAAGACACCGAACTGCGATCCCCAGTCCCGACCCGCATGCCCAGCGTGGGGATTATGGGCATTACCCCAATGTGATAAAAGCCAATAAGGCGCTTATCAGGGGGAGCGTCCAGCAGTGGACCAATACAGGCTGTTGAGGTTGAAGTTGAGAATTATGAGAGATTATGAGATTTAGAGCAGAATGTTTTGGTTTGACACTGTGGTATTCTGTATTCTGTGCGTTTGCTGGTCCTATGGTGGAAGGGAGAAAATGGGATAAGGAACTGTGAGGCGTTCGGTGCGCCATACAATAAACGCCAAGCGTGAGTTATTCCTAGTACAAGTATTCCTTGAAACGCAATATCCCAGGCAATAAAACCGAACGCAAATACGCGCTATATCCACTGTCCACATTCCAACCTATTCACTATCCGCGCCATTTCTAGGTTCCGTATTTAGAACATGATGACTGGCTTAGAAGATACCATGACTTCATTGGTAAATTTTATATTTATAAGTTAATGAGAAATTCACACATTGGCTGCAATTAGGTACGTGTTTGCGTTATTTAGATATTGAGACGTTTACCAAAAAAGAAAAGAAAATTTAACAATGCGTTTACTTACTTATTTTGTAACCAGTACATAGCATAAACAAAACATAAAGGTAACAAAAAATATATAGAAGTAACAAGATATAGGTAACAAAAATTGCCAACACTCAGCAGATGCTATGGCAGGATGTAACCTGCCATAGCGCTGCTCTTCCGTGGAGGCCAGGATGAGACGCGTGAGTCGCGGCGTAACTCACACATAGATAGGACAAAATAAAAAAAAAAAACAGATAAAAACAAATTGAAATAAACACATGAAAAATTAAAGAATGTACAACAGGTACTTACAGGACATGTCTACTTTTATAACATAAAAAACATAAAGTTTTATTACAATATTTTGTTTGAAAAAACCCTATTCATCTTAGAACTCAATAGATGACAGGGATCTTTCGTGGAAGAATACAGATTTGGTAGAGTGGTAGAGTGATTTGCCAAAGCATGTGCGGTCTATGCCATTTAATTTCAAACTAAAAGCGCCATCTTTTCAGTTAGGTCGAACTAAATTTTAGCATCAAGATAACGGCTCATTCCATTGCATTCCTTTAAAGGTTATTTTTTTTTAATATCAGGCTTATTTTAATTTTGCTTCTGTCATTTAAATAATATCATATTTATGTCAATTATCAAATATCTAACTTATGTAGGTCGTAACTGATTTCATTTGCGTACCTATGCCCTGAGTGGGCTCGCTTGATGAGGACTCGATTGATGAGTCACCCTGTCCAACCGGTTCAAATTCGGAAACTATTCTATTACAATATAAATTACACAATTACTAATTAAATAATACAGATAGGTGGTACCTAATGTCTTATTATTCTTATACATACGAGACTATTCTAAAACTGTATACGTATAGGTACGCATTCCTTGTTGCGAAGTAATCATCTCGGCTATGTGCGAATATTTGCAATGAGTAAACGAACCGAATAACATCGCTGTTTATATTCGTTTGATCACATTCTTGCCTGGGCATTGACTTCACAACTGATTCGGAGAGAATAAAAGGTCAAATGTTGCCCGATTTGTGCACTTCTGGTGGATTTTTAGAGTAAAGAAAAAATGCGGTTATTTCACCACCCACAGTCAATAAGTACCATCCCCTTGACCAATTTCATTAAAATCCGTTCAGGCGTTAAGGAGTGAAAAAGGTAACAGGTAACAAAGACAACGGGAAGAGTAACTTGTATCTCGCGTTTATTTTATTTCTAGAGATAGGGATTTAGTTGAACAAGCAATTCAAACCAATATCAACGTCGTGGGCAACAGCTAGTATAAAATATATATCAAGAATTCCGTTACCAAAAATTACCATCACTCAGCGGGAGATACGGCAGGAAAAATCCTGTTATAGCGCGGTCCTCCGTTGATTTCAGAACAGAGTATCACGGTAGTGCCAAGTATCTCAACCTCAACAGCCTGTAATGGTCCACTACTGGACGCAGCCTCCCCCTGATAAGCGCCTTATTGGCTTTTATGACATGGGGGGTAGTGCCCGTAATCCGCACGCTGGGCATGCGGGTTGGGGATCGCAGTTCGGTGGTAGAATTGTTCTGCAGGGGCGCTGCTGCCCGCCCCCAGTGGATATCCCTTAGTCGCCTCTTACGACACCCGCGGGCAGAGTTGGGGTGGTGCAAATTCTAAGCCGGCACCACACAGCACTGTGCCAAGTATCTATTCTGTGGTAATAAAGGGAAAGCCTTTATTCACAAAGAAAATTACAATCAAATAATAGAAATAAATTAGAACTAGTATTTACAATTGAAACAATTGAGCTAACTCCAGACTGTTGCAAGAAATCAGGTAGTTCAACTGATCCATAATCAATACCAGTCGGAAGCGTCCCCAAGACGCTGGCTGCAGTGCAACGCTGTATGACAATGCTGATGCGTTGCGCAGATACTCACCAGCTCTCGGGGCACGCGTCGCTTCGACCAGACGCTCAGATATTCTTTTAAGAACCCGAAGAGCCTCGGTACCCCATGGACCTAGGGTCTCGACTCCAAGGGGAGCAAATGTGTAGGCTTAGGCTCTGTCGAGACCTGCATATTTGCGCCTCTTGAGATCTTCGGCCAAATCCGCCGCAATGTCCTCGGAAGATGTGAAGGCGCAAGTGTGTCGACGCATGTAGCGTCCCACACATTCTGTGGTTGTGTTTGCAATATATCTCCCCTTATGAGTCGCATGCAGTCCACGCAGTAGAAAGTGGCAGTGGGAAAGGGGGCAAGAGGGCACAGCCGCAAGTATTCAACGTAATAAGCTGACTCATGCGACGGCGGGCACGTAACCTGCAGGCTTGTAAGCCTAGAGAAATCTAGACAGTGCAGTGCATGGTGCATCCTAATGTAACTGTCTGTTGGTTTACACAGACCCTGTATGAGTACGAATACACCGAGAGTTTTGATTAAATATTCAAAGCTTTCTTGGGATAAAATATGTTAGATGCTAACTACAAGGTAAGATACAACGGTGTAGTTCCGTATTTCTCAGGGCACGAGATTATGTACCGACTATCTGTGAACATAACATATTCGAAGCCAGTAAGTCTTAAGGTATCTTGTAAATACTCTAACACAACTCTAAGATTCTGTAAAATCAGTTTTCTGCAATTTCATAAGAATAGATAGATAGATAGATAGATAAATGTTTTATTTTAATCACAAATGGACAGCACAAAATACAATAAAACATAAACAAGTAGGTAGGTATATAAAAACTAGTTTAAAACTTATGAGTAGGTACAAGTCATAGTTTATATATTCTTATAGCTAAGCTTACATTCTAAAAAGTTATACCCACTAACTTATCCTACTCGTTAAGTACATGTAGGTGTGTCAGTCAGTGCTGCCGAAGTGAGCCAAAACGGATAATAAAATGAATAGGCAGTAAGATTAGATCATGATTTGAAAATATGACCATGAAGAACGGTTTCTATAATTCATCTTTTTCCTATAAAAGGACGATGGATTTGGCTGCATCACCATGTAACACATTGAGTGCCAACAACGCACAAGCTCTTCTTCGGCAGCGGCAGCGGCAGCGACGACGCCCCTCTCCGAGCTCCGGTCGCATCGTTGAAGCTTGGCAGTGAACGCTTTAAAGCGATTTCTTCAGGGCATCCAAGAAAGTTTGGAGAAAAGCAGAGGCGGTGCGTTAAATTACAAACTGACCAAAACAAATTCACTGCTTTATTGATAACTATCGACTCTACTTTAAAACTGTAGCAGCACGGAAGAACATTTTAAGACGAAGCGTTCGCATTTCACAAGTGTAATGAGATCCAGCCAGGAGAATTAAGTGGATACTTGGTTACAGACGGTTTTTACATCAATTCAAAACGAGATCGTGATGGCATTTGCTGCACGAAGCGTAATCTTTGCCTTTCACAGGCGAGCTAAGCGTGTGACATTTAAAACTAAAACTTCTAGTGAGGTAACTAGATTCACGACGAAACGACAAGATGCTGTGTAAGTGCCGTTACGGGAACGTGACGGAGCCATCTCCAACTCTCCGGCGTGGACATAAAACTTATTAGCACACTTCTGGTTTATTCCTGCTTGCTTTCGCTATTTTGTTAACTAGTTACGAGGTTCTGTCCGCGGTTTCTCTTTACCAGGATCAAAAGAAGCCTATCCTAAGCTCGATCCTTTCGGTAGTTCTGTCGTTGTCTTGTCTCAAACATATTTCAAATCCATACTAATATTATAAATTCGATCTGTCTATCTCATACCTTTTCATAGCTAAACGGCTGAACGGATCTCAAGGAATTTTGGCAAGGAGGTAAATGAGGGTAAATAGTATCCGGGGATAGTCAGTATTCAGTATTTGATTACTTGAAACATTTGACGACAAACAACATTTGTTGTCAAATGCATGAAAATAATGATTTTATCTGAAGAAGTCACACTGTCGTGCACTCTATGATTCATCTAAGAACTATGATTCAGCTCCTCTCAGAAGTAAGCCATAAAAACAAATTGGCTGAGTCTTCGGTACGTACCAAACAAAGACACATTAGGCTTAGGCTGTTTATTCAATCAGTGGCGATTATCTTCGGTAAAAATAATTTCGTAACAAGCTCACAACACAGCAGAATACAGAGCGAATAGATTTAAAGTTGTAAGCATCGTGTCTGCAAATGCCTGTTTACAAGCCAAGTTGCAATTACAACAACCAAACACTGATCTCTGTTGCAACCGAAATCTAGACAGGCAGTGTTTTCACGTAATTAGTGGTTAGTCAGTCGTACCAATAATGGTTTTTCGGTGTATTTCTTGCAATGACCTCATTGGCAGAACAGTATTTTCTTTAATACAGTCGAGACGAGTAATTGCAAGTAAATAACAATGAGTGACCTTCAGCGATTGCAAAAGAAAGAGCTGTGTCGCCGGCCGGTGTGGCATGACGGCAATGACCACGGCAGCGGCGGCGGCATTTCCGCTTCGAACGTTCTAGACTTAGGCTACGCATCCTGTAGATAAATCAAAGATACTCAAGGACTTTCTTTTGCAATATCTCACAACACAAGACCCAAGCGAAGCTTGAGATATATCGCCTATTCTTCAATGGCCATGTTGCCCTACCCCAGAGTCTCGCAACAATTGCCTTTCTATTTTTTACTCGGCGCGTGTCTCGCGACAAGTTCCTTCCGAGACATGGCATCCCCTGCCATCACAGCAATTAAGATGAGTCACGCTTAGTGACGCGACACTACTCCGCCTGTGTTATCAATCGCGATCAGAGACGCCTCTGATCCAGTTGTAGTCTTAGTGCGATCTCGCAGCTGTAAGTTATGATTCATAGTAATTGCGGAGCGTGTTTAGAATCGTTCCCACAGTGTTGTTGCTATGGCTATAGATCAGGCTAAGGATTTATTGTGTAGTTGCTTGGCTACCGTAAGCCTTCCGTCGGTAACGCCGCCGGCTTGCCGATCGTCGAGTCTATTCTAAGGGCATGATTATATTTTATTACATCTATGGTATACTTAACCGAAACAGAATCTCTTAAATTCCACAGCTTTAGGCTGCTGCATGCTGCAGGCGTAAAAGCTGCCACATCATTCTTCTATTTCAGAACGGCCTTGAAGGGCATTCGCTAGCCACTTGTTTCTCAGTTAGCAGTTGCCGCAAGGCAGAGAAAGCGTCGGTCGTTGTCGTTTCCGCGCGAGGGCCCCCGGTAATGGCGGTGCACAGGCGAGCTGGCGAGCTGTGCTGACGTCAGCGAGGCTTATTAGCAAGCAGCGCTTACAGCGCTTTGCACCCGCAGGAAACCGCTTACATCATCGTATCCTACGCGACGTGCTCTGGGTGCCTACTCGGAAAAGGCAAATCGAAGTTTCGTTTTCGTTGTCGTGCAAAACCTTATGTCGCTTGCATAAGATTAGCGTTTGCAAGAAAACGAATCAGAAACTTCGATTTCGTTTTTAAGAGTACCTGCCTTATTGTTTATGCTACAGCTGGTGCCTACCCCAGAGTGGCTTTGAAATCCTGCTGGAGTTTCCTTCATTTCAACCACTTTGTTTTGCTTCACGTATTTACATCAGTTTTGTTATAAAATTTTATACACTTCATTTTTAATTATTTTTATCCACTAATTTTTATTACAATTTTAGTATATTAATTATTAAGACGTGCACCACCTGCCTGTGTATAATTTATTGTACCTCGAAAAGATGAGGTCAATTCCCTCATTCACATGTCAGTTGTCGCATTTAACTCAAAGCTAATAAACACCACATTCGTTGTTAATACGAATAAATCAAGATGTTTCCGACGATACAGTCACTTTTCAAAAAGAACAACCCAAGTCCATGACACATTGCCCGTTGAAAGTGTTAAATCCAAAACATATGTCCACCAAAAGGACTAAAATCTTAAATGATAACCAAAAAATTGTAGCCTCAATAACGTAGCGCGTTTGTCTTTTGTAAGGTACTTATGTTCAAAACGTCGTTTTGTTCTTTTGCCGTTTCCTTGAAAAATTAGACATTTAAAACCAACCACCGAGAAATTGAGCGAACAAGACACTTTTAAATTTCCTTACTGTCCCTGACAAAAGTCGAACTTTTCCTAATGCCATGCCATTTCGCACCCCAAAGCAAACTTTTGACAAATTCTAACGAACGCTATAACTTATCTTTATGGGTGCGCCTATATCAATTACTCCAATTAGTCAGAGGAGTGTCACACTTTCCCTACTGAATAAATTAGTTTCATCGGCCTCACCGAGTCGGCCAGCTCTGCGTTTCATCAAGGGTAGAGCCCCCGCATCCATCACCCTCGAATCTTTTGATGTACCCCAAGCAACATATTGACCGATACCCAGCTGCTATTAATCTTGTCACTTCGCTTCTTCTGAGACGTATTACTGTCAGCCAAATGAAATCAGGGCTCTTTTGACGATAGCCAAACATCTTTTTATATCCAAAAAGTCTAAGCGAAGCGATGGATGTTTCATATCCATTTACGGTGTAAAACATAGTCGAACGCCTCGGGCAGCGAGCTTCAGAAACCGTTCTAAATAAGGCGCGTTATAAATATCCCGTGACGGAGTAAGAATGGTTATTCTGAAGGGTATGAGCGCGGAGGACGAGATAAATAAAATAAAATATCGTGTGACATATGACAGAGCACTAATTTAAGTCCCCCGTGCCTAAAGTCGCAGAGACGGTAAATCAAGCCGCTCCCGTACACGAAATGTAAATACAGCTATGACTGAGCACGCCCGACATGCAACGACACCTCCCGACGGTGTTAATAAACCCGACACATGAATATTGATTTTCATAATTTTGCTGACACGTCAACAAACACGGTCTAGGCAAAAATGCAAAAAAATCTGATCATTTTGAGCGACCGCCACTTCACCCGGTCGCTGCAACGACATCCAGACGATCACTACATGACAAAAACAAGGGGAAAGGAAGCTTCATCTACATGAAGCTTCTGATCAACAAAACATTTATAAACAATACGGTAAAAAAGAATGCGTACAATTCAATCCGCACCTACAACCATTACCGGGGTAAACGCCGAGGCGTGCCGTGAAAGGCTTCGCCATCGTAACAGACATGCTGAGGCACGTGTGGACTATTTTTACAAGATACCAATCACGCCCATCTGTATTACCTTTCTACTGAGTTATTAAGGCGTTTTGTTTACTGTGAGAAGTGTCTGCTTGAAATATTGTATGGTAGAAAGAGAAACAAATGGATAAGTAAATCTGGGTGATGCATTCGTAACACAAAGCCGTGTAAAAGAGAAGCCCTTATCCTCTGAAAGACTTATGCCCTAAAGCATCAGAAATTGCATTAAATGAGAATAGAAGTTTCAAAAAAACTATAAACCTAGGAACGAAACGTTCATTACGTGCAAGTGTCATTTTGCACACTGGCAACCAAGCAACCAGAAGCAAGACATAAAACGAGAATAATGTTCAAACAGCAGTAAATCAAAGGTATTGTCTGTTATTCCGGACTCGCATCGGTCACAAGGCTCCGGAGATCATTACTCAGGCTGCCTTCTGTCTGGAGACTAGTGAATCCCGGACATTCACTTGCTTCCTTACCCGTCTTTCCGCGGGCCTACAATACTTTGAATTTGATCTTCCGGCGTCGGAATTGCTCGGGCCGTAGACCGTATGACAAATGAGGAATAGCTCCAATTAAAATAATTTCAGATTCAAAATCCGAAATGATTGTTTTTTGTGCAAACTTCTACTCCTGTGGTTGAGCGGCACAAAGTACTTAGTTTCCGACAAAAGACTTCTCCAGGTTGTGAATCTCGGTACAAATTATTGTCATGGATACTTGTGTCGGAGTTCGATGGTTATAGCTAGATCTTGGAAGATCATTGATAGGTTTGGTGAGTGCATTGGTAGTTGGTAGACATCATTCAATCAGAAAAATATTTTTAATATTATAATTTTGATAGTATTATTCTAGACCACAAGAGGAGAATTATTAATTGAGGTGCAATTCAATCAAGCTATGGAGGAAAATTTGACATCTAATCGAGTTACTTTACTTACAATGTCTGAGAGCTATGGCGGAGGGAGGAAACATTGGTTTTAATAATGGCCAGGAGCAGGTAATGGATTAATACTATAAAAATGTACTTTATAGCCGTACCTTCTTTCTCTCTGAAGATTTAAAGTCGGATTTCCTTTGATATAACGTAAAAGGCATAATCCTGGTAATTACCGCGATCCACTTCAGTACACTAACGAGTCTGCGCCAGACTCTGGTAAAGTTGAACGTTTATTAAAATAAAACCAATTAAAAGGAAAAACGGTAACACTTTTCGAGTTACGATACTGTGAAAACACTTGACTGCACGCTTTTAATAACCAAAGAAGAGAATGTAGACCGTTCCGTTACATAAGCAAAATTTGCTTAACTCGCATTACTTTACTTGGACAAGTGTTTTAAAATAGAGAATTTTGAAATTTAAATGCATTCTAAAACGGAACGAAATTGAGAAAGCACTTGCACACAATCTCTAGAGTAGAGACAAATTTATCTATAGATTAATTTCGATTTTTAGAAATTACAGCTATGATTTACTTATTTGAATTTTCCTGCTAGTTGGAAAAAAATTCCGATTGTAGCTAATCAATAGTAACTCGAAGGGACATAGCCACACGCACAGTCAGCCCTCGTTGAACGATCGGAAACGTGCGTGAAATACGAAGAGTAGACAAGTTGGGCTTCTAATGCTATAAAATCAATACGGGGAATCCAAAATAAATGATGGATTAGATCACGAGCAAAAATAAGAGAATATCGAGAAACTTTTCGTAAAAATATGTAATGTTTCAATCTAATCAAATGAATTCATGTATTGCAAAACGCTGATCTGTTCAAATAAATTGAATTACTAACCAACTTGTGGGTAATTAATTACAAAGCTACAGAGATTTAATCATTAAACTTTCTAGATTATATGACTTGAAAGAAAGTTAGGTTATATTAATATTAAAACGCACGTAAAACCTGTGAACTGGTTACAGTGTCTATAAACTCATAAAAAGTTTATTATTTAGCATTTTTAATTTAGTTTTCGATAATTTACATACCCTCTCTAAGGGTACGGGCACATAAAACTTGTAGGTAAGTATATTATAAAATGAAAGTTAACAAATACAATGAAAGCATAATGAAACAAAAATTAGATGATCATATTTTAACTAAAAATAATTGAGATCGGAAATTTATCTTATCTAGTATTAAGTACAGGTATTGCCGGTCTTTCTATTGAGTAATACTCTTTTTCAGTAGCTTAGCTTACAAATATATAAGTACCTAGTTATATTTTGTTTTATTTTAATTGTTGTTTTGAAATCAAAAAAATTGTTCGAGGTGCTATTCACAAGGAAAGGATAGATTAGAAAGTTCTAGAATCTAGACAATGCTTACGACACTAGCTTTAAAGTAATGAAGAAAAATGGCGAAAATTTCGAGAAACACGCAAGGTTAAAAGCAATGACATTTCGACATATTAACAGTAGTGTACAACTCCCACGAGAAATTTCGAATACAGGTAGGGTAGAGTAAAGCAGGGGTGATATTACACCACCAGGACAAAAACGCACTCGATTCCGGGTTATTTCATAAATTGCAATAAAAATAGGGGAAAGTAGACAGGCAGGAGCAGCAATCGTGTTTAAGGTGAACAAGATATGGCACCTGCCTAATTTCATGACTCTACAAATATGCTACTACTGGATTTCTTTATTACTTGAGGTGACTTGATATTCCTATTAAAGATGAAAACATTTTGTAGGAACTTTCCAAAATATATACGGAATTTCAAATTAGGTACTATGCATTTATGATAATACTGTTCAGTTTTGGCCAACCAAACGTACATTTGCTTGTATTTCGCGTGGGCTATGTTCTGAAGCAGGTTGCCCCAGGTCGGACGGTATTCCAGCCGTTTAATACAATAACTTATTCATGATTGCATTACTGTAGGCAGCACTATGTAGGCGCAGCGAGCGGCTCCGAGGGTTGGAGGGGTTCAACGACCGGGCGAGACGTGACGTCACCCGCCCTACAGCTGTCTATGACGTCACCAACACCCCCGAATTGAGTTTGTCCTAATCTATACAGGGTTATTGGTAATTCACTGACACTGCGTAAATTGCTGGTTCTGCCCATCATCATGAACACTTTAGTGAAAACGCCAACGTCTTAATTCTTATTTTTTTTTGTAAATCGCCTCACATAAAAAATAATGTCCGAAACCTAATTCATTACTAAATACCGATCTCCCACTCCTATTTAAATCCATATCACCATCATTGGCTTATTTTACATCTACGCAAGATGATTTAAGTGGCATTAGCCTGGCTGGGAGACAGCCGAACACACACACACCCACTAATAATTCAGGGCAGAGCCGTTTTTTGGTTTAGTTTCAAAGAAAATCTTTATAATGAACGATTTTTGAATGGAGGGGGTAGGTACTAACTAATATCATTCCCTTTCCACCAATTTTAAGAATCGAGACCTGGTGTCTTCACGGACGTGTTTATGATGGTGGGCAGAACCTGCAATTAACATAGTGTCAGTGAATTACCAATAACCCTGTATAGTATTAACTCAATCTCAAACAACAGAATATGGTCACCACATGTCCTCCAATATTCGTATTTGATTACGTGCGGTTTCGCCGTTTGACGTAAACGAACACTTGTGTCGATGAGAACATAGAGCTAATAACAGCGAAGCTGAAATGACTGCGAACTATTTTAGGATACACCCGAAAGTGCAATTGTTGTCAGCTTACGCAGTGTAAAGCTCCAACGCAAAGCTCCTAAAGTGAATAACTAAACAAGTAATGGCAGACGACGAGAACATGACTGAAAAGTGACCGAATGACAATACAATGCGATCACAGACGACTTTAACAAATTATCACAATTTATAGCCAGCTTGTCAGCGCAGAGTGGAGCGCGGCTCCGCAGACGGCTATGAGAGTGATTAATTGACCGCATTGGTAAGACAAAACGCATCAAGAGAAGCACAAGAGCCATAGAAAGTACCGTAGCGGAGAGTAGCGGGATCGCCGTGATTTCTCATCATAACACAGAGCGGCCACCGAGCCGCGGCTAGCACGCCAAATTGTGCTCTCGAATACACCGAGAATATTTCACGTGCAACTGTATTTAATGACGGCACGATGGTAATAGTCTGGGAATCCAGTCCGCAATAGCATCTTATGCAGGTGAGATCAGAGGAGATAGACCAAACAATGGATGCAGCGATACTTATGCAAATAGAACAGCGATGTTGCGAAAACCTGCGCTCCGTGAACCGTTCGCGTGTTTTAAGCCCGCGGTATTCTCTTCCCCTCTCATAAATAAAATTGGAGTCAGAGGGCTTTGTATGACTAACGCGGTTTTTGCAAACTCGTACCTACTTCCAACGATGAGTAATCTCTATGAGGTATGTTGCAAGATCGAGATAGACTGTGCGCAAAAAACGATACAGATAATAACCAAGTAAGCGCACATAAATGGCCAAACTTTTGTAATTTATTACATTCCTCTACGTAAAATTGTTCAATGTTTCTTTTACGGGAAATATGATACGTAATAATTTAATGTGCACTTAATATTACCATTGCCTCGAATTTCCAGGCAATTACTAACATCTATAATTTAAAATCTAAATGGAAACAACTTACAATATGGAGAGTAATTGAATCTTGTTAGATTCCATTAGATCAGAATGCTCTTAGGAGATTCGTGCGTTTCTAAGCCGGACTCTAACGATGAAATCAACAGGGCGATCGCTCAGGTGGCCTTTTGTGTTGGGACAGTTCAATAGAACATACATCTGTCTTGTCTGGATGTCTGTCAGACAGAGGCTATTGCGCCAACCGACAGGTATATCAACTATCAAGTAATTTATAGACATCTGAACTGAAAAGTGTGTAAATGTTATGATGGGCAGTATGTTAAAAATGACCCTTGGGTTGCGATGGAGTTGTGTAAATAGAATTTTATTAAATTGTTAACAATAGAAAGAATGTGATTAATAATAGGCCAATATATAATAATATAATAATAATAGTGTCCAGAAAAATTCTATTTAGTCTTGTCTGTGTCTTTAGTCTCTCACTCACTGATAGATCTTAGCTACCGGGGTACTAGAGTGCGTACTTAGCTATCAGGGAGTGAGTGTTACACTCATGCTATTCCCACTGCTCATTGGCTGCGTTTTGATCACGCATACCAAACAAAAGAAAATCAACCCGTATACTCTTGGAAGGCCTGATCAGGCAAAAATAGTAGGTATAAGATATACACCCACGAATACCACTGAATTGGCCAGCAGGTGTTAAATAAACAAATCTATTCGTATGCCGATGGAAGAACCGAAACTGGTGCAAAGATGGTCTTACAAGAGTAATAATAGGTACCTATTTTGAAAGATAAACAAGTCACATAAAGGCCAAAGAGAAGACATCGATGGTTTTTGTCGTGTTGCATTGTAATTTGTACCCTTAAGAAAACCCCTTATTGTTTCCATGGGGACAAAAGACTACTTGACGAAAATCACTTGTATCTTTTACGAAATAAATGTAGTCAATCTTGCAAACGAATGACAAAACAGAAGGATAAATAAAATTAATGATGCATTCATTTGAAAGGACTGAATAAGAAATGGCTGTCCATGACAATCAAGATTTAATGGAAGTCTTGAATTATGAAGAAAGCTTGAAGTTCCAGTTATATGGAGGGGGAATTTATCGCACCCCATTGTAGATTGCACATAGACCAGCAAGTGGTCAGTAAGTGTTCAGATAAACTCAGTTCATTTAAAATATAGCTGAAAGCATAGAGGTAAAACACGCTGCTGTAACGGTAGAGGGAACAATTCTCTTGATTTTGAAGATCTGATTTTTCTTCCAAAAACGAATCATGTGTGAGTTGACAAGCATTTAACTTCAATGCTTTCACGCACACGAGCGCACGTATACGAATATGAAAATGATACATATTTGTCGCATTTTTTGGCTACACATCTTTTGTGTCTACTATCATTTTAAGTCTTCTTCAGCCTTAGAAGCTGGAAGAATGTTCTGGGATAAAAATAGAAGCTTTACAAAAGATGGTACAGATAAATCTGTTCCGAACAACGCGAGCAACAGGATTTCGTGTCGCCATCAGGTCCGCCATTTATTACCTAGACTTAAACAAGCGCGAAATAGCATTAAGAGCATCGCGCAATAATCCCATTTTGCGGACGGTGGGTTCGAAGACCCCGGAAAGTCCGGCCTGGGGCTCGCGTGACCATACCACAGGGTGCGCTTATTTAATTAAAAACTATGAGTAAAGGTGCGACTCAGCTTTTCGGGATATCGATTGGAAGCGTTATCCGCCATCATGGACAAGCCAGAAGTATATAAAATCGGCTATAAGTACAACAGCAATAGTCACACCACTATCTCACCAGATCTCCGCATCCAATCAAGCATTCAACCTTATCATAATCACTACACTCAATCCAATTGCATTTCATACAAAGACAGGTTAGGAGAAACGCCGGCCGGCCGGCATCACGAGCCGGTTCCGCGGTATCACTTATAAAACTCGAGGTTCTGATGGGTTGATATTTTTATTGGCAGATATAGGGGCAAGTTGGGACTCACATAAGTGCAGGCGCTGCGGGGTGCAAGTGTGGGCAAGCGTCGGGTTCGCGTGCGCGGTTCGCGTATGGCCGTTCGCGCGGCCGGTGTCTCGGGGACTGACTACGCGGCCCGGTGCAGCCCGGCGGCGCACCCCGCGGCCCCTCCGTGCGTCGCCCGCGCGCTTGCCCTCCAGATGTTACCCGTGGTACCGCCGCGGTAACACCCCCCACACAAAACCTATTTTATGACTGCTTTAATATTTGCAGGACCTATAACACTGATGAATTTCTTTTCCCCTTCTCTAGATCCCTTATCATAAAATTTTACATTTAGAGCGGTCGTGTCTGTCGATGTTTGGATTGCAACTTTGTCCAATCCCTACAAATGCTGCGCAGATTTGCGTTCGTAAGTATTATTTTCTTTTTTATATGTATTAAACATATATCGCCCATGAGAACCCTGATTTGCTTACACAAATTGCAAGCCATTAATTAACATTATGCTATACAAACAAGTAACGCGAGTTCAGTATTGCACGAAACACGAATATGGTTGCAAAACTTGGTGTTTGGCGGATGGTAGAGGTGGTCGCGAGGCGACGACCCCGGCGGCCACGCTCCGCCGAGCCTCCACCGCGCCGCCGAAACTTCGCACTTCACTTTTCAACAAGAAACTATTTGAAGCCACCCACCATCGACAACTAACGAAACAATACCTGTACGATTCATGAAGTTTAGAAATCTAAAAGACATTGTTCCCAAAGCTTCAAGCATGAGATAATACTTTAGTCACCATCACCCACTAATTATCATACTACTCACACATCTACTCGTAT
This sequence comes from Eupithecia subfuscata, assembly GCA_963564075.1. Classification (NCBI taxonomy): domain Eukaryota; kingdom Metazoa; phylum Arthropoda; class Insecta; order Lepidoptera; family Geometridae; genus Eupithecia; species Eupithecia subfuscata. Next base: position 14,083,572 of record OY751100.1, on the reverse strand, counting down.
ATAGGTACATATATGATTAAAGGGCGTCATAGTCATGGGAACCATTCACACACAGAGAACAGCTTTTAGTCACCCATCACATAATTAAAGTACTGGCTGAAATCACACAAAATGAAACATGACTGCTGGACGACTAAAGACTCAAACCGTCCAGGCTAGAGCAATGGGAAGTCATTTTCTTCAGTGGCGCCTGAGAAATTACATTTAGCGCAGGTAAACGGAAACTATTGCAAATGACAGTGTCGTGTGTAGACTACATTAACATGCAGAAAACTCTCATTGAGCAATTAACCATTCAAGCGCAGCCTTGCTTTCGCCAAACGAAAGAAACTTAATGCTAAATGTATCTAAATCACACAAGCGTATAATCCCATTGTTACGAAATGTCCCAGAAGATTTAGATTTAGAAGAAGGTAGAACGTAAAATTGTTCTGCAGAAGGCGCCCGCCCCTCGGTGGATTGGATATATCTTAGTCGCCTCTTACGACACCCCCGGGGAGCGGCCAGGGGGCGGGCAGCAGCGCCTTCTGCAGAACAATTTTACCACTGAACTGCGACCCGCATGCCCGCATGTCGTCCAGCGTGGGTATTATGGGCATTACTCCTATATGATGAAAGCCGATAAGGCTCTTCATAGGAGGAGCCCTGCGACCATCTTTTGACCGGTATAGACTGTAGTGGAGAACGGAAAATGTTTTGATTAATTCAGGATCGGGAAGCAATGCAAAATGTTGGGCTTACAAAGTGAACAATAGAGACATTACATAGTGGCCGGATAAGGTGAAGTTTGGTCCAGGTGGCGTCGTGCTGAATCTCAATGAGGTAGAATTGCCCGCGGCATAAATGTCTACTTGAACTATTGTTCGACATGACTCACTCTGACCATAATCAATGCTTATCGTCACACCTCGATGCTCTTTCAACAAAGCCCCGTGTATGATAAAACATATTACAAAACTCATTACGCTGTTTCTCGGGAATCCGTTGCAGAAATATCATAGAAATGGTGTTTTGTTTTATTGGTAGAAGCGTATCAAGAGGGTACAGTACAGGTTGATAACAGTAAGCCAACGGATGTCACGATGTCGTTATTTAATGGCGATAGCCTTTGTTGCCAATTATGGGCCATTACTCACGCGTGTGATAATTATTAATAAGTGTTTATACTTTATTCATCTAGTCAAAGTCTGCGGTCAGCGCTGAGCGTGTCTCTTATCTAAACTTCTTAATTTTCAACGAAATAATCACGCTATCTTTTGCAAAATAATTGAGTAACCAAACCAGCCTAAATAAACAGGCAATATTTACCGCGGCCTTATTGAAATCTACATTATAATATAACGTCTACCAATAAGGAGTTTTCGTCTTGATAATTTAGAGGCCTGGTGTACGAAAATTGAGCCGGCCATTGAACTGATGCCGGTCACAAAAAAAAACAACAGTCTATTATGGTGAGTCGCGAGCATCTGAGCTACGCACACACTTGAGCTCTCACGTGCCTGCGAAATACCAAACTGAACGAAAAGGAAAACAAATAACAGGGCTTTGTCTTTACGACAAGGGCAGCAGCAACCCTTCTGATCTGATAAATCGTTCTTACTTCGTAAAAAACCCGTGACTTGCGATGACTAAACAAAATCTGAAAACGAGGGATATTTTTGTAAGATGACGAAAGATCGTTTTCATCTGTCCTGTTAGACGTTTCTGTGGGACAAGATGGCAGGACAATGGCGGCACTGAGCATACATGGATCAAACCAAACATTGCTTGACAAACACTACCCGTCTCGCAATGGCGGTCCATGCAAATTTATTCAACAAAAAAATTATTACGAGTCTGATTGTACAACCAAAATTGAAAGTCCTTCGTATATGGCAACGGTTTTTGCTGAATTTACTCGCAATCAATTGACATGCCATGACTTCACAGTATATGCGACAGGGAAACTACAGCTACTACACTGCTGTTGGATAAATATCAATAAATGTTGTTTTAATTTCCATTCCATTCCATTGCCCTTTTCTCATCTACGAAAGATGATGTAGGTGGCATCAGCTTGGTTTTAATTTAAGTTTCACATATCTAGGGGTCATGTCATATTTATATCATCTATTTTTATTTTTATTTCTATTTTTTTTTTTTTTTTTTTTTTTATTCAGCCTATTCCGTCCCACTCCTGGGCAAAGGCCATTTCTATAATAAATAAAAATTAATCGCTAAATGGCAAAACTCGAGAACGCCTAGACGCCTAGCAAATTTTGAAATATTCCTTGAAGTCCAAGGAAAGTTCGAAAAGGAAAGTCCGAATAACAAAAATTGATTAGAACAACGTAAAAACTATCCAATCAAATCCACCGTGGGCAACGCCGCGTAGCGCAGCCACTTTGATAATAAATAATAAGAATCCACACATATTTAGCCCCAAAGTACTACATAAAAATGATGTGAAGACAACATTTATGCGTTAGGTACATCGGTAAGTACACTAACAGGTTATAAGTGATATAACGCAAAATAAACTGAAATGTTTTAACAGTAATATAATATAAGCAATAAACTGATGTTAAAATGATAAAGAGATGTTTAAACGTTAGAGAAAGATAGAGCGTGCGAAATTTAACCAACGAATGTGAAACTATAATTTTCATTGGTCTGTCGTTAACAACAGACCAACGACAGACGGACGACAGAAGTAGAAATGTATTCTGGTAAACAAACATCAATGGCGTTCGAATTTCTACAGCAGCACGCTACCAATCTCAATTAATCAAACGAACTATTAACTAAATAGATAATTGCTATGTGAACAGGAGAACACGAGTAATTGTTGATTAAATGACTACCAGCAGTGTTGTACCTATTGTTGCCATCTTGTATCAAGATTTTACGAGATAAATACGGTACAAGCATTTAAGATCCGCTTCGATTTCATTGATACAGATTAAATACCTACTGTTATTGTATTAGTCACTAGTGAAAATCTTATACGAATCTATATGTTCTATTATGAATGAAAGATCAAGTTTGTTTTGAACGGAATGGGCGTCCATTCTGTTCTATACAAATTCCTGAAATTATTTGTCGCTATGAGTATAAAGGTTGGTTCTCACACGTCCAACACCACTGCCGCAAAACACAAAAATGAGCATTCGAAAAATGGGCTTAAACTCGAAATCTTTAGATATATTTTACAGTGACAAATTGCCTTATCGCAAGCTTCAAGCGAGTAAGTGGCCCACAAGCTGTGTGTTATCTGATGCCTTCAATATTAAATGCATCTAAATATTACGAGTTAAACCCATTTTTGACTGCACATTTTTGCTGTGCGGCATTTTAATATTAAATAAATAATAAATAGAGCTTGTCTTATGGGATAACTGATATACTTAATACAATACACAGAGATAGATATTTTTATTGTACTTAGAAAACACCCAGAACAGGTATCTGCAGATCGAATCGAACCCGCAACCTCCTGCGTCGCAGGCGGACCTTCGCCCGCCGCGCCACAAAGGTCGTCAATAGATGCGGGTCAGATCTGCGAAAACCTTAAATCCCCTAACGGAACGCAACCTAAGTAGTCTAGTTGTATTTCAACTGTATTTTGAAAGTATACTTTTCGTAAACAAGCGAAAACGTTGTCAATCATATATTGGTCTCATAAGTCAATACCACAGAAATATAAAATTTATTGCGCAAAATTTGATAAGAGGCAAGTAGTAGGTATATTGTCGCTTGTCTAATTCCCCTCTCCAACGGGAGAAGCAGATAAGCTGGCAACACAGACACGTCGTCGTGCATTCTGCAACACTGTTCATGTGTGAACTCAATTAGATAGTTTCGTTGTCGTGACGTGACTTAAGGTATGTCCGCAATTTGCTCCCGATGTTGCTGATAGGATTAATTGGCAAAGACGGAGTGACTTGTGATATCGCTGAATCGAACCCGGTAACTTTCACGAAAGCAGGGATATCCATGCTGTTAATATGGACCCAGTAATGGATAAATCAAAGAATTAGCATTAGCTGAAGTGGCAGTGGGCCGGCTATATCTCGCGAAGAACCGACAACTGCTGGGGTAAACGTGTTCTTGAGTGGAGACCGCGCCTCGACAAACGTAGTGTAGGACGCTCTCTGTCCAGGTGGGATGACGATCTGCAAAAGACTGCAGGCATATGCAGGAAGCGGCAAGTTGAAGACAGGGCGCTATGGCGCTCAAAGAGGAGGGCCTTTGTTGATTAATTTGTGTAGCAAGATTAATTATGTAATGTAAATAAGTCCCGTAACGAAAGCGTATTTCATCTTAGGCCACATTTTCTCTTTTACCCAAAGGAGAGCTTTCTCACACTGGCGATTTGCTAGCGATTTCGTCGCGACGTGCTCGCCATCGGATCGCTTTGGAATCGCTCGCAAATCGCCAGTGTGATAAAGCAGTTAGATGGTGGTCCAAAAGCTTTAGCGTCACCAATAAATAAGTTTTTATATTTTAAACCTTTACTTTACTTTAACCTTTTTTAAAACAGCTTTTAATGCATTTGTCATCCAAACTAAACGTGTATACAAAATTTCAGCTCAATCGGTTGAAGAAATCTGCTTCAAAATTGAGTTGCAAGATTCCACCCGTACAAACATAGTTACATACAATGCAAGTTAAATAAAAAGCTTGTAAAAATAGGCTTACTATCGCTGTTGTCTTAGTCATTCGTAATAGAGATCCGAATTATAATCATTCATTCAATTGATGTCAGGCACAATGTTCGGGTTATTCAAACTACTGCATCTTGCGTTACGGACGAGAATCTTAATTTTAACATTTCTAGCCCCTGAGAGTGCGCTTTGTCAATTAGAAGTAAGACAGGACCACCACTATGATACAACACGGATGAGCTCATTGCAATGTTTGGCTAAACTAATTTAGACGAGCCTGAGTCAGATCCTGACCTTTTGGAGTCTGCATAGAAATCCCGTTACATCACTTTGTAAACAGATCTTTAATCGAGTTAACCTTAAACCGTTTTCAGGACATAAAGAAGGTATAATTTAATGATTTTTTTTATAATCCGATCGTATACTTTCGACTGATTTTAATGATAAAACTATCGAGGAAGAAAATGACGGCATGGTGAGTTTTGGATCGAAACTGAGAGCTCAAAGCTATCAAACTAGCCAGGATCTCGTTAAATTTAAGCATAATAAGCGACTGGCTCCGAACAAAGTTATGATTACTTTTGAATATCGCACCGTATAAGCTAAATAGGACATTGGGGTCACCAGTCACCCCACCTGACACCGGGAACTCCGGATAAAGCTCTCGTATTACCGGATTCACCCCTCAGGCGGCTGTTTCACAATCTACGACCCCGAACAACGTCCCGTATCTGATACATTATTTACACCCAAAGGATTCACCATGCCATCATGCCACTATAAATACATCGGCCATGAAATTTTATGCGATAAAAATTCGTACTCGAAAATTCAACTCGCGTACTGGAATATTTGCACATGATTCACGAGCGAGGGAGAACGAATCAGTCCGATGAATAAATTGAGGTGGACGTCATCGCAAACAGTCTGCAAAAGGAGTAAAATTGATGCGATAGACAGGTAGAATTGAAACTGGACAAGATAATGACGGACAAGAATACGAAATAATCTTCTGGGCCCGTTATAATAAAGCAAATCCGTGTTGGCCTCGGACTGGCCCGCGGCGAAGCGAGCGACAATGTAACCGCAGCGTGGAACAAGTAAACCCTTTACAGTAGCAGTTTAAGCCTATCATAATATGCAATCTTGTCATTGTTATTATGAGATACGGGAGCGCCCACCCGCGACCAACCAACGCGGAACATCTGGACGCTATCCAATAGACAATTTGCGAAAAGATAAAATTAAAATATGCAGCTTCGTTTGACGCTATCAGTATGACGCTCTCTATGACGACATTTCAGGATAGAGTCAATCAGATCATAGCTGACAATCGAATCTCAATAATGCTTATGAACTTAAATGTGCTTATGGAGAACGCATAACTTTTGTTGTTATAGCCGATGTTATTTGAACCAAAATCAGAATCACTAGGTTATCACTAACAAGATCGGCATAAATTTGTAAATTCGCATATTAGCATCAAATCTACGGCAGCGGGAATGCTCGCATAAATTACTGTAATCCCCGTTATTCGATTGAAAGGATTACCGCGTCCTTTATCAGCCCTCGGGAAGAGGGGACTGAAAGATACAAATTGCGGAAATCTTTGCGGTATCGAATTCGAAACCAACTAATGTGATATAAATTACTGTTGAATTGAAAAAGCTCTTTTAGCCAGATGTAGAGAATTCAGAGGTTTTATTTGTTCTCCTGTTTAAGTACTTTCCAAATATTAAATAGAATTTGGAAATAAAAGACTTATTTTCTTACTTACTTGTTCTCCTGAAGATAGAGTTTGCGTAGATGGAAATACCATTTTATGGTAAGATAAGAATTCAGTCAGTGACCATAAATAAAACTGAGTTCAAACAATCACAATAATTTCCCCATAATTCGCAATAACTTAAGAGACTATAATATTGTTATCAGATCCGCCCCTAAAAGTTACGAGAAAAAGTTGCCCGACCCGAAGAATAAGACCAAACTAACCACGTTGGCGGAGTTTTCGCGAAATAGGTTTGAAAAGACGCCGTAAAAAGCGCAGTCATCCAAGATGGGAGCTTCAGGGGTTTCACGGTATGCGGAGACAGGGGCGGCGCAATAAATGTAATGATGTCAAAGTGAGTACGTCTACGGGCGTAACGAGCACAGCCCTCGCCAACCCTACAGTTTTATTACAACGCACCCCCATTGCAGCGCCGCGGTTGAGACCACTCGACTGCAAAATGCATAATCACTGCACTACTATCTACACGCTAGATCTTTGTGTACACAGAACAGAAAAGAATATATTTAGATATATTCAGAAATGTAGAATTGAGAGCACTTTTCACACATGGAGGCGATAATGTAAATAGAGGGGAGACTGCGGCGAAAAGTTTTAGTTTCATTCGTTAATGGTCTATGAAGTTTCGTGGAAATTCAAGTTCCGGTTTCTGAATAGCGTTACCGAAAACAATACATTCGGCTATCTATTTGTGGTACATGACGTGTTATTGGAAATAGAAAGAGTACTCGCTATAGAAGACAAATAGAAGGCATCAGTGAAGCGATGCATGCTTCAAGGCGTCGTCGCTGGTCACCGCGTGTTTACAATTCAAAATCTTTTAACCTGCAGTGTACGAGCGGTGTACGAGCGCGTAAGTGTATGAACTGGCTTTATTGAAAAATTGATTTAACCTTTATCACTTTAGATTTAATATCACACTGCTTCGAAAGTCCTATGCTACTCTATCCAAATTCGGAAATACTTCCGTAGAGTCCGTATGATAACTAGGTTAAAGTTATGAGTTTATTAGCTCATAAAATTGTAAGTAAATCAGAGTGAAACTTACATACGTTAGTAGTAACATTGTTTCTGTGGTCTGCACGAGTAGAATCGACCGATATGTCATGTGGAGCGCGACTGCCGTATACTTTCGTAGGGTATAGACCACTTTCGACAATCTCATTTGTTTTTATTTGTTTTTTAATCATTTTAGAAAAGGTACTTTCATGTTTCTGTGTATAGGTTAAAGCGAAGTCGAAGGTGGTCACGCGTGAAGTAAATATCGGGGTATTACTATTTTCTAGATTCTACAAGTAATTTAGGTAGCAGATAAGAAGTTTATCGCACGTTGTAAGCTATTTGCTATGAATTTTTACCTAAACAAACTTTGAATCAAGTGTAGTTCTGGAGTAAGTATATCGACATAATGTTGATTTTAGTAATAGATCTCCTAATGTCAATTGACTCTAAAACGTTGATTCGTCGTTTTGGCAGAATAGTGTCAAAGCAGATGCATAAGCCATCGGACAAGAAGTTGAAGTTGATTCGTTGTTTGTTTTAGTGTGGATTCATAGCATTTGGCTTACAATGTAAGCAAAACTTCTTATATGCTATCTTAATTAGTTGTAGAACTTAGAAAATAGTTAAAACTCGTTTTTTTTACCGTAAGTGAATAGCTAAGTCGTAGGTAACTCAGTCTTTGGCATAAAATTATACGATGCAAATCAGAGTCTGACAGCCATCAACAATATGCAAAACAGGTTGATCCTAGTAATTAGGGCTTCATTGTAAATTAATTTGATATAATCACTGATATAATCCTCGTAATTTGACTAACGTCCAGAATCTATTATAGTGTAGAGATATTTGTACGAGGGTTATAATCTTTGTCTGTGTGATGTCTAAAAAATACAAATAGAATCTCGAATACGTGTCGAGATGAATGGTCATGAATGAGGCGCTAATTCGACCCATCATCATTTCAACCGTTAAACTTCAAAAATCAAAATCAAAAACTCTTTATTTCCATAAATACATTAAATGTAAGTGCCCACACTTAGAAAGGCCAAAGTATAAAAGTAATCACTGGCACGGAAATAAAGTGATATTTTTTATTTCTGTCGCATCGATAAGTAGGTAGTAAAGAAACGACGAAGAAACCTTTAGCTTTGTTATTTTTCGAGTTGGAGCAAAACCCGACCTAAGCTTTTTTATCCTCTAGATAATCTGATATTTTATAGCAAGTATTTTTGCACAGCAAGGTTTGGACAATTTGTTTGAATTTATTTACTGATAATATTTGCAACTTAGTAGGAGTTTTGTTGTAGAAGCGTATACATTGCCCTTTAAAAGATACATTAATTTTGTGTAGCCTAGTTGTGTGCACAGCGAGTTTAAGTTTATTTCTGGTATTAAAATTATGTTTATCGCTATTTATAGGGAACAGATTTATATTTCTATGAGTGTATAACCAGTTTTCATAAATATATTGACATGGTACTGTCATTATGTTTATTTATTTGAATTACTTCTTTCACGGCTGGACATAAGCTGGACAACTTTGGGTTGGCGTCCCCCAAAGATCGATACTACAATGACCGGGTTACCCTGCGCTACCCGTATACAGCAGTATCGCTTGTTTAGTCCATGCTTTTGGTTATTTGACGACTTCTTTGATAAACGACCGATGTGGCGGGGCGGGTGATGGTCCGCCTGCGACGCAGGAGGTTGCGGGTTCGATTCCCGCCTTGGGACAAATATTTGTACGATTTGCAAATATCTGTTCCGGGTGTACTGGGTATTTTATATGTATAATAAATATATATATATATATCGATGTTATGTCTTGTATTAAGTAATCGCTCATAGTACCCATAACACAAGGTCTGCTTAGCTTGGGGCTAGATGATGCCGTGTGGATCGTCCAACATTATTTATTTTATTCTGTCACATTTCCGACTCCCCTTGGCGAGCCGGACCTTTGAAGAATTTATTTACATTTATGTATATGGAAAGTCATCTATAAGAAATAGAGAGAAATTACACCAATACGAATACTAACCACGAAACATTTCAATTTCCGATAAGCGTAATCTGCCAGCCTCTAGTCAATCCAGACTGCTAGATAAATGAGCTCGCATCCAGTGATATATTCTTATTTATCTGAGCCATATCTTATCTAAGCTGGATAGTTAAGCGTACCGTTATTTGAATACAAAGTGGCAGTAAATAACTCTGTGACTGCTACGGTTAATAACTTAATCTAATGGCCAGTGCGGATTCCGTTTTCTATTCGCTCTGGATCTGTATGTATCGAATATCAGGAAAATTACTTAGTTATTAAGTCTGCGAGGTTCTACGATCGTGTGCATTTTTTTCTAGGTGTTTTATGTTCTGCTTTTACTGAGCTAAATTCTACTTAAGCAATGTTTCAAAAATTCTACGTCACACACAGAGACATATGCAATGGTTTTAGCTTTCAGTTTTCGTATAAATTTTCAGAATAGTGTCCAGTAAAGGGTGGAACAAATTAGCATGCTATTAACCTATTAAATTCCCATCTTTGTAACCCAAGTTTCGCATAATAAATGAAATTTGATAGAAACTCCAGCAAATCAATTTACGGCGTACTATATGCGAACCGCCCTCCAGCCAAGTGAGATGACGACCTGCGAAAGACTGCAGGCAGATGCTGATGCGGCATGCTGAAGACAGGGCGCCATGGCGCTCATTAGGGGAGGCCTATGTCCAGCAGTTGACTAGTATAGGTTGATGATGATGGCATGCGAACCTACTGCCTATAGAAAATTAAACTTTGGTTGAGATAATCATGTTGATTAAACCCTCCATAATTCAATAAAGATATAAAAAACTTTAAATAGAGTAGGTAGGTACCTCTAACACCTTTTCACCTGCAAACAGTCGGACAAGCGGCCATGCCAGAGCGAAGGCATCGTAATAAGGTGACATTACTGGCACTAAAAGGGTAGCAAGTAGCACTCTTGCGCATGATAATGAGCTCTGAATAGTTCACGGCTTGTTGGACAACCAGGGCTGCTCATTAATCAATACATTCTCCACGTAAACGGTCTTCTTTTAAACGGTGCATTTATGTTTTGTCTTTTTTACGCTAAGAGTTTAAGAGCGGAGATTATTATCTCTGGCTGGTGTCATTTTGGTGCAAAAACCATCGCAAAATGAGCTTTAAAGTGTGGGATTAGAGTATTCAAAAATGTGATTGTATTTTGTTTTTATGAGTTGTTTCTCATCTAAAATTGTGCAAAAGGTTTTAATAAGTCTACTTTCATTCAGATTTACAAACGGTACACGGTTTTAGAAATTTAGTGTGTGTTTTTTGCGTGCAGACGTTCATGAATAATTTGCATGAATTGCGATACTTAATCTCTGGTTAATCAAGATAAGTCTATTTACGATACTAAGTTGAAACACAGTTGGAGAAAATAGTTTCTGCACAAGCGCTTTAAGAATTTATTTATTGTTGAATGAGTGAAAAAGACCCTGGACTATCAAGATCAATTTAATTTATTTGTGAACGAAATTAAACATATTCGAGTTCACGTAAAAATGTAAACTACGCTGATTGCATTCATTTTATCCACCCATTTATTATTGCAGTCATTATCTGGGATCAAACTATTTCGAATTTCAAAGAAGAGTTCATTCATAGAGCAGTGCTCTAAAGAGTTCATTCATAGTGACACTCTATAAATGAACTCTTCTTCGAAATTCGAAATAGTTTGATCCCTAATAATGACTGCAATAATAAATGGGCAGATGAAATGAATGCAATCAGCGTAGTTTACATTCATACGTGAACTCGAACATAATCAATAAATAGTAAAAAAGGCAAGATTAACCGTGCGATAATCTTTTAATGTCTCATCGAGTACTCAGATGAGACATTACAAGATTATCGCACGGTGTCTTTAACAGAAAAGTCTTGCCCACGACAACAAAGAATCCAACCAAATCAGTGTAGCACGAATGACTGCAACCGAATCAGTATAGTTTACATTCTTACGTGAACTAGAACATCAATAAATAGTAAACAAGTCAAGATACACCCGATAATGAAGTGATAATGATAACCAGTGAATGAATCTTGGCAATCTACATCGCACGCAGTGTCAAGGTTGGCGCGTGTTGACGCTGCGGCTGCCAACAATGTTTGTATAACTATTTTTTTTATAAAGGGATAATGAAGATTTGAGAGGATAAAAGACACTTCTTTTATATCTTCGGAACAAGTTACCCACATGTTAAAGTGTTGGCTTTTGGGCATGTTGGCTTGGTATCTGGCTTTTGATAGCAGATAAGCAAACTTAGGATGTTTTTGATCTCATTAGCAGATATTGAAATTTTTTTAAGGGAAGCAGGGAAGGTAAACTATTTATCAAATCAAAAAAGCAAAGCCTCAGAGAGCACGTGTTCCATCGGGTTATGAGAGTGATGGAATAGAGAGTGCATCTGTGTTTGCGCATACAGTTGTGCACTATAATATGTCCTGCGCACCTGGCCAGTCGGCCAGTAAGGTAGGGAATCACAAAATATAAAACATGGTATCATTTAACATAAACATACATAAAAAACGGTACCTACGACGAATTCCTCCCATTTTATTGTATAGTCGGTTAAAAATACAACCAGAGCATTTATAATTTAATTTTACGTACACTCTGGCCTTCTGATATTTTTTGCGTAGTATGAAATGGCTGTTGAGTCTACTAGTAGCAACAACAGCAACAATTCATTTTAATTGAATCGCAAGTCATGTTCTACGTTGGTTTTTGCTTTATAAATCGTATGCAAGTACTGAAGCGTAACCACAACAGCATTTCAATAGTTTATCGCGCCATCAGCGGCTTTGACAACATATAACAATGTTATCAGCTGCCGTAGACCGACACCAACCCTGATATCGCCGGACTTTACCATTGTTGGAGAGCTTACATCTCCATAAATTGGTGTAGTGTCACCAAAAGGCCGTAAAGCATCGCTGACAGCGAAAGTCAAACATAACTTGAATCAAACAAATGTTGTATGACTATAGCTAGCGCCAGAGAAAGTGTAACGTGAGACGGTTAACCTGAGCTATGTCGGTGTATTTATTTACCTGAATATACGAGCTAGTTGAATTAAATATGACCCTTCACGTTTAGCAATAAAGAACACATTAGCAAGGCCTTGATCAAAACGACTCCCGTGTGCATTAGTCCCGTCCGGCCAACCCTCTGTCGTCCCGAAACTCACGGCTGTTTAAACTCTCAAATCGCTTAATCCAATAAAAGGGGTCTAGAGTCCACAGTGTCCACTGAAGCTAAAAGTTGGTGCGGCAAATGGATTAACAACAAAATTAATATTTTAATCATCAACTTTGAATAGATGAAACCCCTTGTGATTAAATTGTCATGCAATGGTCGAGGTCGCAAAAGTTGCCAGGCAGTGGTAACTTTGTCTGTCCTCGTTTGGAGCGAATGATAACGTATTATACTTCTACGGGATTCTGTTTAGGTTATTATAGCGTGATTCGGTAGTTAATGTACCTGCTAGAAAAACGTAGCGATTGGTTGATAGTTTACAATATAAGAAAGGCTTCGGCGAGGGAATGCGACAGACGGCAAAACAAAGTATCCAATTTCTCCACCTCCCCACTTCCGAGGCAATTACGACAACGCTGCGGCCTGAGGACTGACCGCAGCTGAAATCTACGCACCGCAATCTCGTTACGGAACATAAAATAATACATTGTTAGCACGATTTTTTGCAAGACCTATTGGAACAAAAATACCTGCTCTGGTGGGCAGGCACCGGCGTACGCGCAAATCTGCATGTTCAATGAAACCGAAGCGTAGGTACAGTACAAGGCTAAGAGCATATTTCACCATCCGTCGCTGAGTAACTATAAACGGGAATTAAAGAAACCAGTAATTCTTTGAGTTGTCGATAGTTACAATGAGGAAGTAAGTATTTAATGGATTTAAAAGCTCATTGCTTAAGTTGAACAGAACATGCTTACAAATTACAAACTTAAATACCGCGCCGGTTTCTACTTTCTCCATTATTGAAGAGCAAATTAACAATTACGTACGGAGCACGTAATTACCCATTTTCCACTTAGAATCTGACAGGAAAATTGTAGAGATTATCATCACAAATACGATACTCTCTTTGAGCTGCCAAAAGCTGAAATTATCTACAAAAGCGTGTGATGGATCCAAAAGTGTCCACAAGTCGGGATCAAGGGGTGGGTCCCTTTATGCGATGTGTCAACATTCGAGATTACAACATCTACGACTTAATTACATTTCACCCCAGTTTAAATTGTAATACAAATGAAATTCTACCCTAGATTGGCAACGACAGAGGCCGCGGGATCGACCTCGACGACCCTCAGCAATCACCAAAGTGCAATAAAGCGCTAATATTTACAAAAACAGGAAAAAACTTTAGAAGAAAGCTCTTATCGCCCTCAGCGCTCCATTAGAGACACTTGACAAAGATTTGAGAGCCCAGTTGGTTCTAACGAAAACACAAAGGGGCACAACTTTAGTGTTTCATTTAAGGCTCGGAATAGCTTGAATGTGGGGACGGAAATGTGTCAAAAGTCCACAAACAAGCGAAAGGGGTGCTTGTGTTGTGTGAGTTCTGTCACAAGTTTTGCTTTTAATCTGACTTGGAACAGCGACTTACTGCTTAAGAGCTTATGAAAATGACAATTTAAATATTTTTTAATTCCTACTCATCATCAGCCCGTAAACGACCACTGCTGAACATAGGCCTCCCCAAACGACAATTCCCACTCATAGCTGTTAAAACTACAAACATACAAATTACTATAATCATTAAATTTTTTCAGTATCCTACCGCGGCTTGATATTAACCGTAAACAAAAAACAAGCCAATTAAAATGCAATAAGAGTTAGTACAAACCAAAGTTTCATAAAAAGACTTGCAACTCCAATCAACTCGAAGTAGGTAAACAATTATAGCCTTTTTCCCGTCAAGGTAGAGTTCAAGAGACAGTCACCGTGCAGTCTGGCACCTTGTTTTGACGGCGGTTAGTTTTGCAACGATCATCGGTGACTCATGTAGATTGTAGATGGTGTGCTGAGATTGGCACACAAGGTCAACGTGGAATGGTGATTGAGAGATATTGTTTGTGGATAAACAAATACAAAAACGTTGATGTTCTTCCAACACAAATAAGGTTCGTAGCTAACCCACTTAAATCCGTAATGAATTCGTCAAACTACGATAGTTTTTACAGTAAAAAAAAATTACTGTTTATTATTATTATTATGGTCTTATCTATGACGAACACACACACACACACACAGAGAGCAGAAGAGCAGTATGTCAGAGGAAATATAATTTTTACCGAATAACGTGAAATATTTTCATGGTTTTTTCATGCTACTTGGTGTTTTGTTAACACCAAGAGAAGGTGACTTATTTGTGTATCATCGCATCGCAATAAAGGATCGTTAAAACCATTGCTTTATTTTACCGTTACCTATTTTGCCATTGCTTTATGTTTTATAAATCACAAATAAATTATTGCATTAGCTTGTCCCATGTATTTGCAGTACTTATATAAAAATTTAAGATCAAATGATAAAAAACCTACTCAGAAAGAAGAAAAAAATCTGAGATAAAGTCAAGGACCGAAGAAGAGTTTATCTAGGGTGAAATCACTCATCGTTACATTCGTTAACTTTCTATGCAGAATGCCTGGCTTTGTTTGAATTGAATCGCGCTAGTATGATAATTTCTGCAATTCTTGTAGACTTCTTTTTGGTTCAATGTATAAAGCTCTGCGCTCATTTATCCAATACCGCTACCACCCACAACAACACAAAACAACACACAAAACGTGCATTCCATTAAAAAAAAAGATTAATTTTACAGTGACAAAATGGCTTCCAACAAGCTTCAAAAGACTGGTCCGGGTTGAAGAGGGGCGAGCTGCTCCTTTTTTCTACCTCTCTTTTTTCGTATCTTGCTTGTAACCTGTGTACCTACTCTTTGTATTCTGTTTCTTTGTATTGCTGCCACACTAGGACCTGTCTGAAAACCAGCGCCGCTACTAGCTTCGGCTTGTAGCGGCATAATACTGAGACAGGTACCTTTTTGGCCTATGTTTTCTTTTTCTGTTGTGTTTCCTTTCTCTATAATCCTGTGTTCATTGTATGTACTCGTATAAATGATTGTAATGTGTTGTGTTATGTATAGTCCAAATCAATGTACATATTTTCTTTCTTTCTTTCTGCCTGTCATATAATGCCTTCAATATCAAATTCATCTAAAGGTTACGAGTTAAAGCCCATATTTGAATGCACATTTTAGTGCTTTGCTGCAGTGGTGCTTTCCAGATGTGCGACAAGCTTAAGTCTGCAATAGTTCAAAGGCATTACGTTCAGAATTTGTTAGAATCTCACGCCTATTAGCGCCCCCATACAAATTCGTACAGATCTATTGCCATATCATGCTGTTTTGGAAACTTTCCGTGATTGAGATCTCTTCCATTATTTACGGACAATGAAACGTTTTGCTGATTCGAATGATATGCTCTCCAAGTGGCAACTGGTTATTTATGGTTTTTTTCAAGTAATAGAACTACTTTCACCTTTGTACTTATCTAAAAAACTGGTAAATAAAGTAAACAACCTTGTAGGAAGCAAATAATGTAAGTTTAAGTTTTTGCTGTTCTCGGTTTTGGTAGGTTTGGTTTTTTGCCCACAAACAAATAACAACAATTATGACTTTTAATGACTACATACTATGTGTCACAAATGTGAACTTTAGGTAGTTTTATTTAAGTATCAAGTGTTTACTGGCGCAAGTGTCAATAGTACCTATTGGCACTGAATAACTATAAAGATTATGGCTCAATAATAAATTTTCATTCATAAGCTGACATAATCTACACTACACTGTCATCAGTTTCGTCGGACTCTAATTATAATTAGGTATTAATTAAGAGTACCCTAGCATCATGATAAACTTAACTTAGGATTCAATACGCTATAAACAGTAAAAAGAAACAACTTTGTATAAATAAATTACATCTACCTATCATAAATAATAGCCTGGGACCCACTCCTGGTAATAGGCATCCTTTCGTTGCTGCCAACGTCCAATGTCTTGTGCTTCTCGCATCCAAGTGCGCACTGCGACATAAGCGACATCGTCATACGGTATCTCGTTTCTTACTCCGAGATTTCGGAGTACTGGACCCGTACTCTTAAACATGCAACTGACATAAGAGTTGGTTTTGCTTGAAAACGAATCAGAAACTTAGATTTTCGTTTTCCGAGTAGGCCCGCAGAACGCTCGCGTTACGTAGGTATCTCCTTCCAAACAGCGAAATTTATCTATGGTATTTTGTCTAGAACTGCACAAGCAACGGAAGAATGGAAGCAGTTAGGAGAGGCCTTGGCCAAAACCGAGCAAACTATGTCTAATAATTATTAAAAACAAAAGGTACGCGATAAATATTTTTAATATTGATATTGGTGTCGGTATAAAATTCTAATTATATGTCGCCAAAGGACTAAAAATGTTGCCATCCCTTTCATAAAAGCTCGAAATAAAAATTATGGCGCTATTTTTAAAGCTGTGAAATTAGTTTAGTTTAGTTTTGGCAACATCTGAATCGACACCATTGTAAACTTAGTTAGTTTAGGTGTCTATTATTTATAAAAGCCTTTATTCAAACACTTACTAAGTTTACAATTAGACTTCGGCAACCTGTACTGTTATTACTGGTTTCCAATTCGAGGCTTTTTTCTAAACTCACCAGGGTCAGCAGCAATCTGCCTGTACACCGACAAAGCGACGTCGTCTTCACTGACAAAGTCCCAGAGACCGTCGCAGGCAACCACCACAAAGTCTTCATCACCATCCAGATCTACTGTCGCGTATTCTGGCTTCGCTGTCACGTAGGGTTTGTATTGTGCGTCACCTGGCGGAAAATAAATAGGGTGAGACATTGTTCATATATTCAAGGTAAGTAAACCAAGGTAATGTATTCAAGGTGCCTACTATTATTTGCAACCAGCTGTGCTCACGGCTTTGCCTACCTAGAATTAACAATTTCATTTTTTTGCGCGGTACCCTAATTTGTTTTTAGAATAAAATCTTAGGCTTATGCCTAAGATTCTCGCTACATACGACATCAGCTATCTGCCAGTGAATATTCCTTCAAAATCGGCCCAGCCATCGGAGATCATCATCAGACAGACAAAAATATTCTAAACGTTGTTTTGTTATATTATAAGTACCGTGTATACTTTTGTACACATTTAGTAAAAAGATGTTATTTTGACATTACAAACAGACTTTTAATTTTATTTTTGTATAGAAGTATTACTTATATAATTTGTGAACCGTTTGAGAGTGGATTTTCGTAAATATTGCACGTTTGTTTCATAAGTCGTATTAGGGTTAGGTTATACGTATGGATGTTGTTCACACAACATTAACGTTTTGGAGAACTATGTATGATAGGCAAAATGCTGTACTTCTGCGAGTATTATGAAGGTAAGTTGACAGCCCTGGTGGGCACTTATTCAGCCTCTTTCAGTTATTTTTTCTGTTAATTATTTTGAATCGATTTTTAATAACAATTGATTCTTTTAATAGAGCGAGGAGGTTTTTGCGAACGAAATTTCAGAGAAAAGCTTGTTATTAGGTTCAAGACGGACTTTCTCTTGGCACCTTAAGTTTTCACATACATATACCTACCTCCAACTAACGAAATCAAGATAAAACAAAACCACTATGTTAAACCAACTTCAGTTACGAGTAATATAACTCCATAAATAACAGATTGGCGAGATTGAGAGTCCACGAGCAAAATGTGTTTCAAAGTAGCTTTATGTAACAAACAACTTCAATTGATGGAGTTGGCAACACTCCAGAACTTGAAACAACGTTAAGGGGGTATAGTACCTCAAATTGCTTATTTTCAACTCCGTCGGACCTCCATATCTTCCAAACTACTGAATATTTAACTTTGAAATTTATATATGGTAAAGTTCAGGACTTATTCTATCGATCATATGTTTCGAAAACACGATGCCATAAAATTTTCTCGATAGAAAAAAATCGCAAAGTTACCTCTAATTTTTTACTAAAACCCTAATTTCTCAATAAATACAGATGATACGATCTTGAGGTTAAGCATAGTAATTGAACTAAGAAAAGAACATTTTATATGTTGCCTTTTTTTCAATTAACTATTCTAATGTTTGTGGGGAGCAAATAACTACTAAAAACTTGATTTTTGGGCTTACGCCGCTTTGCTATGTCCCGCTCCTGTGAACGCGAAATCCTATGCCTATCCTCTTCACACAAATAAAGAGTTTTTGATTTTGATTTTACAATAACAAGGTAGGGTACCGCCTTAAGAGGTTGGATAAGTAGATTCACTAGGTGTTTTATAACCAAACAATGACCTGTATAAATTCACACTAGTATTATATTACTGTTTATGAAGAGGGAAAATCGGAAGTTATATTTGTTATGAAAATTGTACGGAGTACGAATACCTACTTACGGGACAGACATATTGTAGGACCCATTTCCATCAATCTTGTTTTCTAGTCTCATGTGAAAAGTGCAAGCGGTTGAAATGTTGTTCTTATTTCGTTTTAAGAACTTACAGGAAACTTTCACGACAAAAATTATTGAACAGGCTCCAGAGCACACGAGTTGTTAAGAGCTTTTGATTTGTGGCAATGTTTGCCCATTCACATTTCAACGTTACAGTACAATATCTATATTGCACACCAAGAAAATACAAAAAATACAGGAAAAGAGAGACAACAGAGTTGAATGGACGGCCTTATCGCTGAGAGCGATCTCATCCATACAACCTTGGGATAGACAAACATTTAAATACAACACATAGTAAAAAATACATCTACTATAATAATAAATAATAATAATACATACCAAGTTTTATAAAATGATGCATATTAAAACCTTACATTTTATGACTGAAGAACATCGATCAAAAATTTCCTGCGGCCTCCCCCGGAAATTTTTGATCGATGCTGAAGAAAGGTCGTTTTCATAAACCATATTGTTAACCATAGAGAGAGTCTTTGCGTCTCAAATAGTAGTAGGTGCGATATGAGTTGACCCTCTAGATTTTAAAAAGTTTATTCGAAGGTTATCATACTTATTAGATTTATAACTCGTTCGTTTAAATTTAAACCACATGTAGGTTAACAACTACAATAAAAGTTATAAATGTCAACAACTGCACTAAACATAATACTTTAATGCAGGTGAATGCATAAGTTTTACAAGTTACTGAGAAATCATAAAGTAGATAACCATCTACCTACATTCGCAAGTCTTGAGACATATTGCGAATTTCGTACGACATTACCTCGCGTAACAAATGAAATATTTTAAACTGTAAAATGGATATGCGTGTTACCAACAATGCTTTTAATATCTCTTATTGAACCAGGTGAGAACTCTCTAGTTAAACCTAACATAGGCTTTAAGGCACTTCAAACCAAAATGTAATGATGTTTTTACCTGTTTGTATTATTTTCTATTTAGTTAAATACCTGAATATATATGTGTGAAACGGAAGCTTTTGTAACTTCGCTTTATATGTAAACTGATAATTGTTGTTTTGCAAGATATTTGCAGGTCTTGCTTTATTCAAATCAATCCATTTAGGCCCTTTCCCAAACCCACAAAAGGATTAAAACCAATCCATTTAAACACTTTCCGGAACAAAAAAGGTAGATACAAAAAACCGTAATCTTTCAGGTAAACTGAAATAACCATCCCGAGCAAATCTTCCGTGAAAATCTCAACTTTCAAGGGGTCTTCGGGAACATTATCTTCTATGGAATGCGATATCGATGGGTCGGGGGGTGGAAAGAGGGGTGCAGTGGGGAAAATGTCAACATTAGGTCGTAATTGTTGATATGCCGGACGCTGCGTGATATGGAACTAGTTTACGGATTTGTGTGGCGAGTAAATTAACGCTAGGGGTGGGAACAGTAAGTTTTTTATATGTTGAGGATTTGCCTTAGACTTTTTTAATTTATCAGTAGTCAACGAAGACCATGAAATCGCTACCAATTCTAACACTTTGTTCATGAACCTATAGGTGAGGTTTTGTTCTTACTCCTACTAAGGAGCTAGGAGGACACTCAGCTTCTACATGCCATAGATTATTATCTATCAATAACAGTCGAGTCACGATGACACGTAAAAAACCTAGTAATTCTACTTGTTCTACAAAGCAATCAAAAATTTATCGATAGTCACCCCATCACTAAAATGCACCGTCAACATCGATAGCCAGTGCGTGCATGGGGTCACAATCACAACGACAAGGGCTCATGGGTTCAAATTCGTAGGTTGGAAGGGTGACCCTCCGGCGCGCGAAATATAATTGAGTTGTGCGTTGTGAAGCTCTATTGTTTTAAAATGTTTCGCAGTTACGCTCATATTCATGGTTGCGAGAGTTGCTAGGTTTATGCAGATGGGCGTTGATTTTGTCGTTTGTTTGGAGAATCATCGCTGTTCGAGGCTTGTTTTGTAGGTGATTTTGTCGTTTGTTTGGATAATCATCGCTGTTCGAGGCTTGTTTTGTAGGTGATTTTGTCGTTTTTTTCGAGAATCATCGCTGTTCGAGGCTTGTTTTGTATGTGATTTTGTCGTTTGTTTGGAGAATCATCGCTTTTCGAGGCTTGTTTTGTAGGTGATTTTGTCGTTTGTTTGGACAATCATCGCTGTTTGAGGCTTGTTTTGTAGGGGATTTTGTCGTTTGTTTGGATAATCATCGCTGTTCGAGGCATGTTTTGTAGGAGATTTTGTTGTGTTTTTGGAGAATCATCGCTATTCGAGGCTTGTTTTGTAAGTGATTTTGTCGTTTGTTTGGAGAGTCATCGCTGTTCGAGGCTTGTTTTGTAGGTGATTTTGTCTTTTGTTTGGAGAATCATCGTTGTTCGATAAAGGCTTGTTTTGTCGGAGTTTGTTAGGCTGGGTGGCATTTGGTTTGATCAGTAGTTAGCTAGCTAGAGGAAGGACAGCTCTTTTTGCGTATTTTAACACCTCTACTGCAATCGTCAGTCTGCATGCTAAGCGTGGGTACCTACTACTTGTGGTTGGTGGCAAAACCCCCCTTGTGGGGGGGTCACGTTCTGCAGTGGACTTGTTGGTAGGCAGTCCCTAGCTAGTAGATGGTTGATTCCAGTAACCCGGTTCATAAAATCTTCATATTTTACCTTAGGTTAAGCCTAGCTATTTCTTCTAGCTAAGCCATTTCGCTAAATAACTTGTAAGTTATGATCATAATTAGCAATGAAACCATCCCTTCTATCTAACATTAGAAAAGGTTACGAAAGCTTCTAATTTCTCTGAATACGTTATCTTTTTGTAGTTCATATTTTATTATTTATTACAATTTGTCCCAAATCATCTTTCAATCCTACATTTCATAAACAAGATTGCAACCCGCAATTAGCCTCAACAACATCATGAATCCATCAATTATTTGTATGTCGTATAAACCAGACTAGTCTAAAAGCCATTACTCAGCGCGTTTGCCTGGAAGTGGAAAGCTAACTATTGAATGGTTAGCACACGTTTGGTACGAAACGTAGTGTGTAATGTTCTTTTATTATAATTATTTTGTTTATTCTATTTTATTTTTTTTCGACAATTTGACAATTCATAAGGGGAAACCCGACATTTCATAAACATCATGGCAACCCGCAACAAGCCCCAACCTCGTCATAAATCCATCAATTATTCGTATGTCGTATAAACCCGACTAGTGTTAAGGCATTATTTGGCGCGTTTTCCAGAAATTGGGAAGGTAACTGTTAAATGGTTAGCACGCGTTTGGTACGAAACGTGGTGAGGGATATTCTAACAACGATTATCAAAATTTAATTCTTCATGATACATAATTATTTTGTTTATTTTATATTATATAGGTACGAAAATTTGACAATTCTTCCGGCAACCCTACATATCATAAACATAACATACAATACAACCCACAATAAGCCCCCACATCATCATGAATCCATCAATTATTCGTCGTATAAACCCGACCAGTGTAAAGGCCATTACTTAGCGCGTTTCCCGGGTATTGGGAAGCTAACTGTTTAATGGGTAGCACACGCTGGTAAACGTAACATGATGGATGTTCTGGCAATGATCGCGTAGTCATTGGTTATTTAAGAGTCTAGCAGGCTTTGAGCTTTTCAATGGTGATTGTGTGAATCCGGATAGGGCGAGAATTTGTTCAAAAAATGTGAATTTCTATTTAAAGAGAACGAGTGAAGTTTTATTAAAAATCCATCTGATGCGGTCAGTGCGGAGCGCCCGTTGCCGGCCTGTCGACGCTAAATCGGCTCTACCTTCCAGGATATCCCACATAAGAACCTCTAAACTTCGTGGCAAACCTTTTGTAGGAAGACGTACTAGGTACATAAGTATCTAATATTACTGAATCGGCATATTTACGTAATAACTAGTGCGACACTGACCGCGACGCGATTCAAACCTATGAAGGAACGTTTACTTTGTATGTGTTTTTACGTGTACTTCAATAAACTTTTGAAAGGTGATCAGTGATTTTAACTTTGCATTCATTAACTATCATAACTAACTTTACTTCAAATGTACCAAACGTCCGTACACCTTTAAAGGTGATTTCTATCCCGTGGGAACTGATTTATGGGATAAAAAGTCGCCTATGTCTGATTCCAGGATAAGAAGTACCTGTAAGCAAATTTTCAGCCCGATCCGTTCAGTAGTTTTGGCGTGAAGAGGTAACAAACATCTATCCATCCATCCATCCAAACATTCGCATTTATAATATTAGTGTGATGTGATTTGCCCATTTTACAATTCATCATCGTCATCATTTCGACATCCCTACATCGGGGTTTATTCTATGCACATAAGAACCCCTAAAATTTGTGGAATATGAACTAACACTTCATTTGACTGTCTAAAATTGAAGCAACTTCATTATTTAAATCAAGAGTTCATGAATTTGCAGTCTCTTTATATAATTTGGTTCAGACTTTTTGTCATCGTTACACCCCTAAGGCCGGCACACGGTAGCAACTATGGCGCCCATTATGAACGATGACCGAGCAACGATGGTAATAACAATAAAACAAGCGATTTAGCATTAACTTCACGCCCTGTAGGGTTGATCAGCCCTATGGAAAACTACCGGGAACTTTATAAGGTGATTATGAATTCATTGATTTGGTTAAAATTGTGGAGTGAATATAAACACTTATGTTTTATACACTTTGACGACCTCGGTGGCGCAGC
The DNA here is from genome assembly GCA_963564075.1 of Eupithecia subfuscata. Classification (NCBI taxonomy): domain Eukaryota; kingdom Metazoa; phylum Arthropoda; class Insecta; order Lepidoptera; family Geometridae; genus Eupithecia; species Eupithecia subfuscata. The sequence goes on along the minus strand of OY751100.1, from coordinate 14,059,797 downwards.
GGGCGAAGGCCCGCCGGCGGCGCGGGAGGTTGCGGGTTCGATTCCCGCCTTGGAACAAATGTTTGTACGATCTACAAATATTTGTTCTGGGTGTTCTGGTCGTTTCTATGTATAATAAAAATATATATCCATGTATTGTATTATAATTATTAATTATTATGTATATCAGTCGTCTAGTACCCATATAACACAAGCTCTGCTTAGCTTGGGGCTAGATGATGCTGTGTGGATTGTCCAGTATTATTTATTTATTTACTTATGTTTTTATACACTTATGTTTATGTATTAGTGTAGTGTCATACACTAGAGATTATTCTAAACTTCAGATTGGATTCGTATTTTAAAAGCTTTATAGCCGGAAACTTTTTTTATGTGTATAATTAGAAATAAACATAAATACAAAAAAATATTTAAATAAACTAGAATAAGTCATTTATTCACAAAGAAAATTATACTAGTATTTACAATTGAAACAATTGAGCTAACTGCCGACTGTTGCAAACAGTCTACGAATAGTTGTCTTAGAATAAGTTATTTAAAAATTCAAACAAGGTACATAAAAAATAATAGAATTAATTATCATTAGTCTCTTTTTTCTGGAGTAGTTCTCCTACTAATCTAATCTATTAGCATCTAAATTCAAAATTATACCTAAAATTACCCTACAATACAGATAAACAAGCAGGTCTATTGACTGTAAAAAAAACAAGAATTTAATCCCCCAAAACGTTATTCTGTCAAAATAGTCAGAAAACAGCCAACACCATACTTTGTAACACATAAATCTATGGGCAGCTGTGAAAAAGCACGCTGTAAGCATGAAAACAACAGTAAAATTTTACGATTGTACATAAAAAGTTAAATACAATGCAGAGTCTCATGAAAATGTCGTTTGTGAACGTTAATGTCACAAGGGAAATATGGTTTTTTTCTAGGCTTGGAACTTGGATGTTTAAGCTTAATTTTGGTACGTAGGATAAGCCAGAGATTAATGGATTTTCACAGAACGAATTACATTCAGGTGTTCAGGGGGGATTCATTGAGTAGAGATGGACTAAAAAGCAAATTGATGAACCCAAAAGCCTCCATCTACGTTATGGGATGAAACGTTGGTGTTCTTCTAACACAAACTAGGTTCGTAGTTAACCCGCTTACATTTATAATGAATTCGTCAAACTACGAAAGCTTTTAGAGTAAAATTTTGATAGAAGATATTTTTTTCTAGGGATGCTCACCTTAGCGTTTCTGTATATAATACTAGTTTCTGCCCGCGGCTTCGCACGCGTTGTTTACGTTTTCTATCCCATGGGAACTGATTTATAGGATAAAAAGTAGCCTGTTTTATTCCAGGCCTAAAATTACCTGTATGCAAAATTTCAGCCCGATCCGTTTTTGCGTGAAGAGGTAACAACATTCATCCATCCATACATCTAAACATCCAAACTTTCGCATTTATGATATTAGTATGAAGTGATTATGTGAACAGAGTGCGCACATACACACTTGTGCACTATAATATGCCCTGCACATCGGCTAGTCTCCGCTGAGACGGGCCGCCATGGCCAAAGATTCGGCTAGAAGGACATCATCATCATAAGAATAAGCTAGTATTGTAACTTACCAATAGCTCTGGACACTGCCAGTTGTCCGTTGACCCGCCAAGTGCCCCAGTACATAACTGCGCCGCCTGATTTCTCTATTCGTTCTCTTTCATCCTATAAAATAACTTTGCATCAATTTCCTATTACCAAATGTTAACGCGCTACCCCGACCCAAATCAGCGCCACCACCTATTTTACCTTATTATTCCGTTAAACGAAGGAAATTCAAAAAACCGATTGGCCAGTTTGTGCTTCCTATCATAAGCTTTTTTTTAATGCCTCTATAAATGTTTTTGTTTACAGGGGCATTAAAAAAAGCTTATGACAGGAAGCACAAACTGGCCAATAGATTTTTTAAATTTCCTTCGTTTAACAGAATAATAAGGTAAAATAGGTGGTAGCGCTGATTTGGGTCGGGGTAGCGCCTTAAGAAGTTTTCCACGAGAGCTGAGTTACGCAGCTCAGCGATGCTCACTCTTATTTCGAACGAAGAAAGAAGTTTACAGTGTAAGAACCAGAGCACTCCGTATCATAAGCTAATTACTATAAATCTATGTAATCATCATCATCATCACCATCCATAGCCGGATTTTACTCACTGCTGGGTATAGACTTCCCGAAGTTTGTGCCATGTTATAACTTAAATCCTACTAATATTATAAAGCCGAAAGTTTGTGAAATCTGAATTTTTGTTACCTAGGATCTCCAAAACTCGAAAGAAAGAAAGAAAATACATTTATTTGGACTATGCATAACACAACACATTACAATTATATATACATACAATGAACATACAGGATTATATCGAAAGGAAACAACAAAATAAGAGAAAAACAGATACAAATTAGTGGTAGTGTTAGGTACATAGGCCGAAAAGGTCCCTGTCTCAGCATTATGCCGCTACAAGCCGAAGCTAGTAGCGGCGCTGGTTTTCAGACAAACTACTGAACAGATCATGAAGTTTGGTGTACGTTTAGAGCAAAGCCTAACTTAGATAATAGGCTACTTATTATACCGAAAATACGCGTGCCGCGGAAAACCACTCTTAAATTGTGGTTGTAGAAAACTTATCATAGTAAACTCGGTTTAAGCAATCAGCACCGGATTGCACGTCAATTTCATCAGGCGTCTTTTACAAATCAATTTCGTGAATTTCTCGCCGCCCTGCGCCGCCAGATCGTTGAAATACAGAAATACATTGAAATGTAACCTCAACCTCAACAGCCTGTTTTGGTCCACTGCTGGACGTAGGCCTCCACTGATAAGCGCCTTATTGGCTTTTATCGCATGGGGGGGTAATGCCCATTATCCCCATAATCCCATAATCGTTAGGCATGCGGGTTGATGATCGCAGTTCTGTGGTAGAATTGTTCTGCAGGGGGCGCTGCTGCCCGCCTCCGGTGGATATCTCTTAGTCGCCTCTTACGACACCCGCGGGAAGAGTTGAGGTGGTGAAAATTCTAAGCCGGCACCACGCAGCTCATGTTGTGTATGTTATGTTAATACATAACATACATACAATGTATATTGGTTCCAAACCGCGATGAATAGTTCGATTCTACATCGTATAACTACATTTATAGCACGTCTTTGGTAAGCAGTACTGTAGGTACCTGTCTGCTAGGTTTGTGCGGACGCACGAGCTGCATTAGCCGCATGCGCTTGGCTAGCAGTGCTAACGAGTCGCCAGCCCACGCCGCCAAAAGCCGTTTCCCTCGGACAGTCACTGCCACTGCTGTGCTGCCGCCGCATGCTCTCTGTAATAAAAGACAAGTTGTGTTATTGGATGCTTTAATTAACATTGGCAGTACACCAAATCTTTGCTTTCTTCGGTCAGCCATGTCGCTAAGGGGAGAGTTGAGTTTCTCAGAATAACATTAAATCACTTCAGACACGACTGAGCATTTAGCTCAGTGCTTATGGCGCTAGCGAGACCCAAATCAGGGCCACCATTTATTTTATCTTATTATTATGTTAACGAAGGAATTTTCAAAAATTGATTGGGCTGTTTGTGATACGTACGAGTTAATGTCTCGGTAAAATTTTAATTTTGTACAGTGTAGGCGAAGTTGCTCTTTTTGGCCACCAAACTCTGTTTTCGCATCGCTGCCTACACTATACCTAAAAAATAAAACTATTACAGAGGCATAAAAAAAAGCTAATAGGTATATAGTAAGCAAAATAGTAGTTTTACGACCAGTAGACCTCGCGAGCACTAACCTTTTTCAACAATTGACAAAAGTTAGTGAAACTTTATAAATAAGATAAAATTGGTCGCACGCTAGTTTGCGTCGGGGTAACGCCTTAAGTAAAGCTCATTGGGTCTAAATCTCACATGACCCGAGTATAAGTGTAGGATGGCTCTCCACTCCACTAAATACTGGTACTAACAGTAACTCACCTCTTGATTACTTTTCCGTATAAACTCCGCGTCTGTCCGTAGAAAGGCGTCCCGCATGGCCCGAGTAAGGTCTGTGCTGAAGTGGGGACGCTCCACTAAATACTGGTACTAACAGTAACTCACCTCTTGATTACTTTTCCGTATAAACTCCGCGTCTGTCCGTAGAAAGGCGTCCCGCATGGCCCGAGTAAGGTCAGTGCTAAAGTGGGGGCTCTCCACTAAATACTGGTGGAGATGCGCGGCGCAGTATGTCGCTGCGGCTGAGCCTGCATGCCCGTCGTATACGGCGTAGAAACTTGTGGGCTCTGTCGTCTGCAAGGATACATTACGAGTTAAGTACCAAAGATTAACCCTTATACTCAAGCCCATTTGCCGTCGCCATTTTCGGTGACTTTTTCGCGAGTGGGAGGAGCTACGCCTATTTATCCTCAGGTGTCAGGGGAGAATACTATAGCAAGAATTAAAGCTGAAGATTAACAGAGATGTGTGTAACATTTCAGTGCGCTGAACGCATTTCTACCTGAGACGAACGTGCCAACGTAGGAAGCCGAAATAATCGGTCTTTAATATTCTCCAGATCAGAATTAATTCCTCTAAATTCGTTTCTTTGGCTACTTTAAAGCGCTCGGTTTCGGCAAAATGTGCGGTTACTTAAGAACCAGATTCAGGATATTAACTTATACGGAGGGCCCAATAAACGAATCACCAACCAGCTAGAATAAGAACTTCGTAGCGGGAACTTTGACTTTTTTAGTAAGACACACGATTAAGTTCTCGGAGGGCATAGAAGAAAGCGTAAAACGAAATAATATTTACCTCAACGCCAAAAAGCGCTTCTAAATTTCCAATCTCAACATGTCTGTCTTCCATAACCCGGCGGGAATTCTTAGTGGCACACGACACAGTCTTCAGGTCTCTCTGGGCGAGCGGAGGCGGCGGCGGCAGCGTGTCTAGGCGGGAATTGTCGAGGTAACGAAGGCAGACGTCGTTCACGCGAGCTGTTACTGCTTGCATGAGGCGGAGGGCTATATACACTGAAATAGAGGAAAAAAGATGAGATATTATGTAGTTTTATTTTACTTATATTTATTAATTTTTTAAGGAAGTATTTTTCGACTTTTAGCAATATATTTCAAAAAGCATGGAACCTACAGAAATGACAAAAACTGTTTCGAAATGTCCGAACCGATACATTTGACCCCACTTGACTTTGTAGGTTTCTTTTAAAATTTCGGCATCATCGAAAATTTGGTTTTAATTTTTTTTCTTCAAATCTGTACAGGCGAAAAGTATTTCCCTTCGACCTTCCAATATTTTCATGAACCCGGATATACATTGTGTTTATTTGTTAACTTTTTTTGCAATTAAACACGTTGGTTTAATACTTTTAAACTTTAAATTAGGAATCCTAACTTATTCTACAATCTGAATTAAATACTTAGGGCCACTTGCATAAGGATATTTAAATGGTCGCTGAATGAATTTCATGACTTAAGTACGATTCCTGTCTTGCACTTCAAAAATTAAGCTCCTAATCATAATTAGCAAGCTATCAAACTTAAATGCCCAAAATTGGCCATTTAACTTTGCTAATCGTATTTAGCGCCTGACAGCTGTTTGATTTGTCATCCATCACTCATCATTGTCAGTGGTTTTCATAAAAATGTTTTGTTGTGACAAATTCATGTAAATATTTGATTATTTACAAAGTATTCTTGATAATTCCTTAACGTGTCTGCTACTGTTGAGTTGAACTAGAAATTGATTTATGGGACCTATAAGATGATGATGAAGAGATCACCGAGTATTTGACCTGGAGGTCAAATATGGAAAGACAAATCTGGAAGCAAGACAAGTTTCTCCGAGAATTTTTTTTTTAGTGTAGTCTGTTGTGTGCATGTTGTGTGTTTACTAGTCTATCTGATAATAAATTTGTAAGACGTTTTCGTTTATCAAAAGAGCAACATCAATTTATTACAAAAGTAATTGTGGTATTTATTATAAAATAGATTCAACATCAACTTTTTGTTTTCATAAAGCCTCTACCCACAGCCACGTTTTGAAGCGCGTCTTGTATCGCGCGATTTGTTGCGATTGTAGCGCGATTCTTTACACACAGCTGCGTTTATGTAAGCACGATTTGTAGACGCCGCGCGCCGCCCCGCCGCGCCGCGCCGCTGCCCCCAAAACGCAAGACGCAGCAGTGTGTAAGATGGCATGCGTCCTAGTAAAAGATGTTCAATAAAAGGTTGTGCATCTCTTTAGTTCTCAGTCTCCAGCTTAGTCTAGGTCTGGAGTAGTGAGAATGGCAGGGGTAGGAGAGGTGATGGACCTTCTGTCGTTGTTTCTGATCCCCTCCATGCCAATTCATCGACGGCTTCATTAGCCATGTGAACTTGGCACCCGACTTTGGACAATCGAACTTTTTTTTATTGATTCGTATAGATAATCGTTTGTAGTTGATTGTAGAGAATTTTTTTTCGTTTGTAGTAGCTCAAAAAAAAGAAGTTAGGCTACTTTGAAAAATGGCTCAGCACCCGACTTTGGACAATCAAACTTTTTTTTATTGATTCGTATAGGGTCGTTGCACTAGTTATCGACCATTTAGCGAAGTTCCAACTTTGAGGCCTCAGAAAAAATATTGGCACTTTGTCAGCATAGTTCAAAGTGATATTAGTCGGTAGTCTAGATATTTGAGTTTTAAATATTAGAGGATTTTTATAGTTAAGCTTCATAGTTATTTTATAAAAAAAGAAATAGTCGAAAATGAGTAAAACTTCAGTTTTCGACCACAAAATTCAGTATTCGACCGGACCTGAACCCAATTTCGGCCGCTAATTTTAAGGGTTTTTATGGAACATAATTCTAAAATACTGGCATAGTTTTCGTGTTTTTTCATCAGAAAAAATGTCACAGAGATATTATATTGTAGAATCAACATGATCAACACTCAAACATGAATTTTATTTAACATTATTAACTTGATTTGATTTTACAAACGTGCTCCAGCTCTGCAGATCGCACGGAATCATCTGTTACAAACGTGATCCATTTCTGCAGATCGTGCCCGTCTCCTGGCCGGTCCAAATAGGAGTCAGGATATTGATAGCAAGAGCTTTCTCCATATAATACTGGCACATTATAAGATCCTGCAACATTCCTTATCGCAATATGTGTTTGGTTGGATGCAAAATGTTGCGCGTCTCATCAATGCCAATGCGGTACTGATGTTGAATAGCATGGTCATCACGGATTATTGTGTACTAGGGCCGCCGGTCGGATATCTCACCATGCCAGCCTTAACGACATTATCACACACGGAACGTCGCACACAATGGGTGCGGGTCGCTACTTGCGACAACACACAATCAAATAAAATAAAGCCTAGCACTGTCGCCGACGGCCTAGACAGATCATTGAGCCACCAGCGACGGTTTCAGCGTCATCATCTAGTCGCCCATGATACTGGAGCGGAGGTCCTGCGCCACGGCGACCGGCAGGCTATTGGAGCTGCAGCGCATGCGGCCTACCAGGGATGAGACCCGCTTGCGCATGATTGCGTGGATGAAAACCATAAATGTGCGCGTCTGCGAACATTCCTGATGCGCTACAGTACCGCAGCAGCCCCTACTCCAGCCCCAACTCCTGAAGCTGTTATTGTATTGGACGCGTAAGGCATTGTAGGCTTTTTGTGTATATCTGGCCTACAGGCTGCACGTGTAGAAAGAAGTACAAGACGCCTTAAAGAGTGTTTTTAACTGGTTGTGCAACGTACGAATCTGCCAGCTACCATATTACACCTCACCGACAACGCCCTACGCTTCCTTTCAACATCCACATCATCTGTATATACTCAGTAACCCAGGTATTTAAATTTTTACCCAACTGAGAGGAGTACCGTAAAGTGAAACCGGAGGTACAGAGTAGCTCTTCGTACCTGCTTTGAATAGAAGAAATTCACTCTTTTTTACATTATACCTGAGTCCATGGGCCGCTGCGTATGTCTCACAAAGCGTTCGTAACCGTCTCAGGGCACAATATGCAGGTATTGACAGAAATTGTCAGAATTTGCTTCCTTTGGAGTCATGACTCGTGACCCTGAATACGTGGGATGCCGAATTTGCTTCCTTTGGAGTCATGACTCGTGACCCTGAATCCGTGGGATGCCGAGGCTGTCATAAATTTTATCGGAGCCTATGGATGGTCGAAGCAGACTTGATGTCTCAATTTTATTCGGCATGGATTCAGAGATGTCTTAGTTATCAACAGGTTCAGTACCAGATCTGGTCACCGACTGATTCGATGCTCTAAACATCAATCTAAAGCTTGAACAAAACCGTACGATGATGTCCAAACTTTGACCTTATCGAATCCAAATAATGGTGGGCACCGAGAATTTCCAGAAGCTGTTTCAAGATAGGTTTATGCCTTGAAAGACCGAAGACGCTGACAAGACCCTACACAATCTGGTCAAAACGCTGAGAACCGAAGGTATTAATAGCTGCCAAAAGCAGTGCACTGGCACTCAGAAGAGACTCTTGGGCCAGTGACAAAAAGACGAGAAACCACCCAAGCAACTTCGTCAGAGGTCAGACCTTAAAAAGCGGAATGCGAAGATGGTACCAGGTACGACGCCTTCGGAGCTCCAACACACGCTTTAAAAAAGGCAATAGAGCGAAACCGAGGGTCCAAAGTATTCACTCAGCAGCTTGGTTAGGAACCTGACGAATCTTAAAATGCACGATGGGAGAACCGAGATCAATGCTGAGACAAAAGACTTCTATGTCCGTTTATATGCTGCCAATGCTCCTTGTCCTTAATTCAACGTGACGATCGTGATTCTAGAGCCACCCTGAAACGCCACTATACCGACTTACTGCCAGTTACCAGTACCTGTCCATGATACAAGCTCTGCTTACCTTGCGGTTAAATGATACTGTATGGATGGATTGGCCAGCATTATTTATTATTATTTTTATCGCTCACGACAAAATCGATTTACTGTTAAGACGGCTTATTATAACAATAAAGCCACCGGTGAGGACTGAGATACTTCAGAACTTCTGAAGGAACCCTCGTGGTACAGGAGGTACAGATCCCCTTAAATTTCGTCCCTCATTGCTGGAAAACTACAACGGCATGCTTCGGGAGCTTAGTGGTTCTATTATTTAAGGTCGATACGATAACACCTTCTTCAAAAATTAAAGACCCATCTCACTTCTTAGCCAGGTTCTCAATATAATTTTTTTTCGAAGTTAATTAATTCTTCTCCATTACAAAAGTGTCCAATTTTTACCAAATATATCTTATCTAATGCAAATTGGCCGAAAAGGAAAACTAGTTTTAACGTCCGGCCACCTCATTTATACGAACAAATTAAATCTGGCCGAAAACGAAAACACAATTCTAAGCATGATGCCATTTTCGGCCGCACATAAACCGATGACAAAATTTCGTATTAATAACAGTAAAATGGGGGCCGAAAAAGGAAATTTAGATTCCTTCAGTCGACATTAGTCAACACGATGCAAATATACTCTAATAACATCCTGATAAGTAACAGAATAAGACCACAGTATTCTGGGTTCATTCGTACTCTCTTTCGGCCCCCCCGGCCGACAAGTAAATTATATGTGAGTTTCAAGTTCCATTATCCGGCCACCCCAATTTTTAAGTAATTCAATACAAAAACATAAATATTCGTATCTTAATACGTAAAATAAGTATTCCCATAGTGGAAAAACAACACATGACAATGGGTACATCGATAAAACTTGACATACTCGTCTTCCACTGAAACACGCGCCACTATTTTTTTTGGTTAAAAATCCGACAAGCTGACAGTTCCGTCGCAACTGCAAAATTTAACTTTTTTTTTTAATTACAGGGTGTGTTTACGCGCTTGACAAGGTTACTAGATAAGAGTGTAACTATTTGAATAGGCGTTGAACTTGATTTCGTTTGGAATTTGTAATCGACACTTCTAATAAAATAAATTTAATATGTGCCTACACCGCAATGGCCGATAAGAGGGGCTGGTCGGCGAACGGGTGCACCTACCCTAGATAATCGTTTGTAGTTGATTGTAGTGAAATTTTTTTCGTTCATAGTAGCTCAAAAAAAAAGTTAGGCTACTTTGAAAAATGGCTCAGCACCCGACTTTGGAAAATCGAGCTTTTTTTTATTGATTCAAGTAGATAATCGTTTGTAGTTGATTGTAGTGAAATTATTTTCGTTTGTAGTAGCTCTGAAAAAAAGTTATCCCAAAATGAATTATTTTACGAAAATTTTCAAAGTTTGAAAAATCGAACTTTTTATTATGGATTCGGGTAGATAATCGTTTGTAGTTGATTGTAGTGAAATTATTAAAAAAAGTTCTCTTCTTCTTCTTCTTCTTCTCTTCTTCTTCTTCTTCTTCTTCTTCTTCTTCTTCTTCTTCTTCTTCTTCTTCTTCTTCTTCTTCTTCTTCTTCTTCTTCTTCTTCTCTTCTTCTTCTTCTTCTTCTTCTTCTTCTTCTTCTTCTTCTTCTTCTTCTTCTTCTTCTTCTTCTTCTTCTTCTTCTTCTCTTCTTCTTCTTCTTCTTCTTCTTCTTCTTCTTCTTCTTCTTCTTCTTCTTCTTCTTCTTCTTCTTCTTCTTCTTCTTCTTCTTCTTCTTCTTCTTCTTCTTCTTCTTCTTCTTCTTCTTCTTCTTCTTCTTCTTCTTCTTCTTCTTCTTCTTCTTCTTCTTCTTCTTCTTCTTCTTCTTCTTCTTCTTCTTCTTCTTCTTCTTCTTCTTCTTCTTCTTCTTCTTCTTCTTCTTCTTCTTCTTCTTCTTCTTCTTCTTCTTCTTCTTCTTCTTCTTCTTCTTCTTCTTCTTCTTCTTCTTCTTCTTCTTCTTCTTCTTCTTCTCTCTTCTTCTTCTTCTTCTTCTTCTTCTTCTTCTTCTTCTGTTGAGTTGAACTAGAAATTGATTTATGGGACCTATAAGATGATGATGAAGAGATCACCGAGTATTAGACCTGGAGGTCAAATATTGGAAAGACAAATCTGGAAGCAAGACAAGTTTCTCCGAGAATTTTTTTTTAGTGTAGTCTGTTGTGTGCATGTTGTGTGTTTACTAGTCTATCTGATAATAAATTTGTAAGACGTTTTCGTTTATCAAAAGAGCAACATCAATTTATTACAAAAGTAATTGTGGGTATTTATTATAAAATAGATTCAACATCAACTTTTTGTTTTCATAAAGCCTCTACCCACAGCCACGTTTTGAAGCGCGTCTTGTATCGCGCGATTTGTTGCGATTGTAGCGCGATTCTTTACACACAGCTGCGTTTATGTAAGCACGATTTGTAGACGCCGCGCGCCGCCCCGCCGCGCCGCGCCGCTGCCCCCAAAACGCAAGACGCAGCAGTGTGTAAGATGGCATGCGTCCTAGTAAAAGATGTTCAATAAAAGGTTGTGCATCTCTTTAGTTCTCAGTCTCAGCTTAGTCTAGGTCTGGAGTAGTGAGAATGGCAGGGGTAGGAGAGGTGATGGACCTTCTGTCGTTGTTTCTGATCCCCTCCATGCCAATTCATCGACGGCTTCATTAGCCATGTGAACTTGGCACCCGACTTTGGACAATCGAACTTTTATTTATTGATTCGTATAGATAATCGTTTGTAGTTGATTGTAGAGAATTTTTTTTCGTTTGTAGTAGCTCAAAAAAAAGAAGTTAGGCTACTTTGAAAAATGGCTCAGCACCCGACTTTGGACAATCAAACTTTTTTTTATTGATTCGTATAGATAATCGTTTGTAGTTGATTGTAGTGAAATTTTTTTCGTTCATAGTAGCTCAAAAAAAAAGTTAGGCTACTTTGAAAAATGGCTCAGCACCCGACTTTGGAAAATCGAGCTTTTTTTTATTGATTCAAGTAGATAATCGTTTGTAGTTGATTGTAGTGAAATTATTTTCGTTTGTAGTAGCTCTGAAAAAAAGTTATCCCAAAATGAATTATTTTACGAAAAATTTTCAAAGTTTGAAAAATCGAACTTTTTATTATGGATTCGGGTAGATAATCGTTTGTAGTTGATTGTAGTGAAATTATTTTCGTTTGTAGTAGCTCTGAAAAAAAGTTATTCCAAAATGAATTATTTTACGAAAATTTTCAATGTTTGAAAAATCTAACTTTTTTTATTGATTCGGGTAGATAATCGTTTTGTAGTTGATTGTAGTGAAATTATTAAAAAAAGTTCTCTTCTTCTTCTTCTTCTTCTTCTTCTTTCTTCTTCTTCTTCTTCTCTTCTTCTTCTTCTTCTTCTTCTTCTTCTTCTTCTTCTTCTTCTTCTTCTTCTTCTTCTTCTTTTCTTCTTCTCTCTCTCTTCTCTTCTTCTTCTTCTTCTTCTTCTTCTTCTTCTTCTTCTTCTTCTTCTTCTCTTCTCTTCTTCTTCTTCTTCTTCTTCTTCTTCCCTTCTTCTTCTTCTTCTTCTTCTTTCTTCTTCTTCTTCTTCTTCTTCTTCTTCTTCTTCTTCTTCTTCTTCTCTTCTTCTTCTTCTTCTTCTTCTTCTTCTTCTTCTTCTTCTTCTTCTTCTTCTTCTACTGTTGAGTTGAACTAGAAATTGATTTATGGGACCTATAAGATGATGATGAAGAGATCACCGAGTATTTGACCTGGAGGTCAAATATGGAAAGACAAATCTGGAAGCAAGACAAGTTTTCTCGAGAATTTTTTTTTTAGTGTAGTCTGTTGTGTGCATGTTGTGTGTTTACTAGTCTATCTGATAATAAATTTGTAAGACGTTTTCGTTTATCAAAAGAGCAACATCAATTTATTACAAAAGTAATTGTGGTATTTATTATAAAATAGATTCAACATCAACTTTTTGTTTTCATAAGCCTCTACCCACAGCCACGTTTTGAAGCGCGTCTTGTATCGCGCGATTTGTTGCGATTGTAGCGCGATTCCTTTACACACAGCTGCGTTTATGTAAGCACGATTTGTAGACGCCGCGCGCCGCCCCGCCGCGCCGCGCCGCTGCCCCCAAAACGCAAGACGCAGCAGTGTGTAAGATGGCATGCGTCCTAGTAAAAGATGTTCAATAAAAGGTTGTGCATTCTCTTTAGTTCTCAGTCTCCAGCTTAGTCTAGGTTCTGGAGTAGTGAGAATGGCAGGGGGTAGGAGAGGTGATGGAGCCTTCTGTCGTTGTTTCTGATCCCCTCCATGCCAATTCATCGACGGCTTCATTAGCCATGTGAACTTGGCACCCGACTTTGGACAATCGAACTTTTTTTTATTGATTCGTATAGATAATCGTTTGTAGTTGATTGTAGAGAATTTTTTTTTCGTTTGTAGTAGCTCAAAAAAAGAAGTTAGGCTACTTTTGAAAAATGGCTCAGCACCCGACTTTGGACAATCAAACTTTTTTTTTATTGATTCGTATAGGGTCGTTGCACTAGTTATCGACCATTTAGCGAAGTTCCAACTTTGAGGCCTCAGAAAAAATATTGGCACTTTGTCAGCATAGTTCAAAGTGATATTAGTCGGTAGTCTAGATATTTGAGTTTTTAAATATTAGAGGATTTTTATAGTTAAGCTTCATAGTTATTTTATAAAAAAAGAAAATAGTCGAAAATGAGTAAAACTTCAGTTTTCGACCACAAAATTCAGTATTCGACCGGACCTGAACCCAATTTCGGCCGCTAATTTTAAGGGTTTTTATGGAACATAATTCTAAAATACTGGCATAGTTTTCGTGTTTTTTCATCAGAAAAAATGTCACAGAGATATTATATTGTAGAATCATCATGATCAACACTCAAACATGAATTTTATTTAACATTATTAACTTGATTTGATTTTACAAACGTGCTCCAGCTCTGCAGATCGCACGGAATCATCTGTTACAAACGTGATCCATTTCTGCAGATCGTGCCCGTCTCCTGGCCGGTCCAAATAGGAGTCA